>CAMRHE010000174.1:0-1415188 GCA_947044405.1 Leptodactylus fallax | reverse complement strand
ACATGGGCCCTTACTGTATGAGAGACTGTAACATGAGCACTTACTGTATGGGAGACTGTAACATGGACCCTTACTGTATGGGAGACTGTAACATGGGCCCTTACTGTATAGGAGACTGTAACATGGGCCCTAATTGTATAGGAGACTGTAACATGGGCCCTAACTGTATAGGAGACTGTAACATGGTCCCTTACTGTATAAGAGACTGTGACATGGACGCTTACTGTATGAGAGACTGTAACATGGGCCCTTACTGTATGGGAGACTGTAACATGGGCCCTTACTGTATAAGAGACTGTAACATGGGCCCTTACTGTATGAGAGACTGTAACATGGGCCCTTACTGTATGGGAGACTGTAACATGGGCCCTAACTGTATAGGAGACTGTAACATGGGCCCTTACTGTATGGGAGACTGTAACATGGGCCCTTACTGTATGGGAGACTGTAACATGGTCCTTACTGTATGAGAGACTGTAACATGGGCCCTTACTGTATGGGAGACTGCAACATGGGCCCTTACTGTATGAGAGACTGTAACATGGGCCCTAACTGTATAGGAGACTGTAACATGGGCCCTTACTGTATGGGAGACTGTAACATGGGCCCTTACTGTATGGGAGACTGTAACATGGTCCCTTACTGTATGGGAGACTGTAACATGGGCCCTTACTGTATGGGAGACTGTAACATGGACCCTTACTGTATGAGAGACTGTAACATGGGCCCTTACTGTATGGGAGACTGTAACATGAACGCTTACTGTATGAGAGACTGTAACATGAGCGCTTACTGTATGGGAGACTGTAATATGGACCCTTACTGTATGAGAGACTGTAACATGGGCCCTTACTGTATGAGAGACTGTAACATGGACGCTTACTGTATGGGAGACTGTAACATGGGCCCTTACTGTATGAGAGACTGTAACATGGTCCCTTACTGTATGAGAGACTGTAACATGGACCCTTACTGTATGAGAGACTGTAACATGGGCCCTTACTGTATGGGAGACTGTAACATGGGCCCTTACTGTATGAGAGACTGTAACATGGTCCCTTACTGTATGAGAGACTGTAACATGGGCCCTTACTGTATGAGAGACTGTAACATGAGCACTTACTGTATGGGAGACTGTAACATGGACCCTTACTGTATGGGAGACTGTAACATGGGCCCTTACTGTATAGGAGACTGTAACATGGGCCCTAATTGTATAGGAGACTGTAACATGGGCCCTAACTGTATAGGAGACTGTAACATGGTCCCTTACTGTATGAGAGACTGTAACATGGGCCCTTACTGTATGAGAGACTGTAACATGAGCACTTACTGTATGGGAGACTGTAACATGGACCCTTACTGTATGGGAGACTGTAACATGGGCCCTTACTGTATGGGAGACTGTAACATGGGCCCTAACTGTATAGGAGACTGTAACATGGGCCCTAACTGTATAGGAGACTGTAACATGGGCCATTACTGTATGGGAGACTGTAACATGGGCCCTTACTGTATGGGAGACTGTAACATGGGCTCTTACTGTATGAGAGACTGTAACATGGGCCCTAACTGTATAGGAGACTGTAACATGGGCCATTACTGTATGGGAGACTGTAACATGGGCCCTTACTGTATGGGAGACTGTAAAATGGGCCCTAACTGTATGGGAGACTGTAACATGGGCCCTACTGTATGGGGGACTGTAACATGGGCCCTTACTGTATGAGAGACTGTAACATGGGCCCTTACTGTATAAGAGACTGTAACATGGGCCCTTACTGTATGGGAGACTGTAACATGGTCCCTTACTGTATGGGAGACTGTAACATGGTCCCTTACTGTATAAGAGACTGTAACATGGGCCCTTACTGTATGAGAGACTGTAACATGGTCCCTTACTGTATGGGAGACTGTAACATGGTCCTTACTGTATGAGAGACTGTAACATGGGCCCTTACTGTATGGGAGACTGTAACATGGACCCTTACTGTATGAGAGACTGTAACATGGGCCCTTACTGTATGGGAGACTGCAACATGGGCCCTTACTGTATGGGAGACTGTAACATGGGCCCTTACTGTATGAGAGACTGTAACATGGACCCTTACTGTATGGGAGACTGTAACATGAACACTTACTGTATGAGAGACTGTAACATGAGCACTTACTGTATGGGAGACTGTAACATGGGTCCTTACTGTATGAGAGACTGTAACATGGTCCTTACTGTATGAGAGACTGTAACATGGGCCCTTACTGTATGAGAGACTGTAACATGGGCCCTTACTGTATAAGAGACTGTAACATGGGCCCTTACTGTATGGGAGACTGTAACATGGTCCCTTACTGTATGGGAGACTGTAACATGGTCCCTTACTGTATAAGAGACTGTAACATGGGCCCTTACTGTATGAGAGACTGTAACATGGTCCCTTACTGTATGGGAGACTGTAACATGGTCCTTACTGTATGAGAGACTGTAACATGGGCCCTTACTGTATGGGAGACTGTAACATGGACCCTTACTGTATGAGAGACTGTAACATGGGCCCTTACTGTATGGGAGACTGCAACATGGGCCCTTACTGTATGAGAGACTGTAACATGAGCCCTTACTGTATGGAAGCTGTAACATGGGCCCTTACTGTATTGGGGCCTGTAACGGGGGCCCTTACTGTATGGGAGAGTGAACCATGGGCTTTACTGTATGAGATAGTATGAACAGAGGTACCACACCATCCCTTCTGAGGTTACGGTGCATGTGGTCAGATTCTCCAATCTAATCACCAATATAGTAGATACCACAGCACACATTTTTATCTTTGCTTTATTGTAGACTTATTAACAAATGGTCATGCGATCATCCACCAATACTTATGGCAAGAAAATGGTACAATAATATGATGCAGAAAATAGAGGCAACGTTTCGGCCATGGAGCCAGCTTTTCTCAAGCCCAAAATCTGCAGTTGAAGTAGTGTGAGTCGTAACTTACTGTATGGGAGACTGTAACATGGACCCTTACTGTATGGGAGACTGTAACATGGGCCCTTACTGTATAGGAGACTGTAACATGGGCCCTAATTGTATAGGAGACTGTAACATGGGCCCTAACTGTATAGGAGACTGTAACATGGGCCCTAACTGTATAGGAGACTGTAACATGGGCCATTACTGTATGGGAGACTGTAACATGGGCCCTTACTGTATGGGAGACTGTAACATGGGCCCTTACTGTATGAGAGACTGTAACATGGGCCCTAACTGTATAGGAGACTGTAACATGGGCCATTACTGTATGGGAGACTGTAACATGGGCCCTTACTGTATGGGAGACTGTAAAATGGGCCCTAACTGTATGGGAGACTGTAACATGGGCCCTACTGTATGGGAGACTGTAACATGGGCCCTACTGTATGAGAGACTGTAACATGGACCCTTACTGTATGAGAGACTGTAACATGGGCACTTACTGTATGGGAGACTGTAACATGGTCCCTTACTGTATAAGAGACTGTGACATGGACGCTTACTGTATGAGAGACTGTAACATGGGCCCTTACTGTATGGGAGACTGTAACATGGGCCCTTACTGTATAAGAGACTGTAACATGGGCCCTTACTGTATGAGAGACTGTAACATGGGCCCTTACTGTATGGGAGACTGTAACATGGGCCCTTACTGTATGGGAGACTGTAACATGGGCCCTTACTGTATGGGAGACTGTAACATGGTCCTTACTGTATGAGAGACTGTAACATGGGCCCTTACTGTATGGGAGACTGCAACATGGGCCCTTACTGTATGAGAGACTGTAACATGGGCCCTAACTGTATAGGAGACTGTAACATGGGCCCTTACTGTATGGGAGACTGTAACATGGGCCCTTACTGTATGAGAGACTGTAACATGGGCCCTAACTGTATAGGAGACTGTAACATGGGCCATTACTGTATGGGAGACTGTAACATGGGCCCTTACTGTATGGGAGACTGTAAAATGGGCCCTAACTGTATGGGAGACTGTAACATGGGCCCTACTGTATGGGAGACTGTAACATGGGCCCTTACTGTATGGGAGACTGTAAAATGGGCCCTAACTGTATGGGAGACTGTAACATGGGCCCTACTGTATGGGAGACTGTAACATGGGCCCTACTGTATGAGAGACTGTAACATGGACCCTTACTGTATGAGAGACTGTAACCTGGGCACTTACTGTATGGGAGACTGTAACATGGTCCCTTACTGTATAAGAGACTGTGACATGGACGCTTACTGTATGAGAGACTGTAACATGGGCCCTTACTGTATGGGAGACTGTAACATGGGCCCTTACTGTATAAGAGACTGTAACATGGTCCTTACTGTATGAGAGACTGTAACATGGGCCCTTACTGTATGGGAGACTGCAACATGGGCCCTTACTGTATGAGAGACTGTAACATGGGCCCTAACTGTATAGGAGACTGTAACATGGGCCCTTACTGTATGGGAGACTGTAACATGGGCCCTTACTGTATGGGAGACTGTAACATGGTCCCTTACTGTATGGGAGACTGTAACATGGGCCCTTACTGTATGGGAGACTGTAACATGGACCCTTACTGTATGAGAGACTGTAACATGGGCCCTTACTGTATGGGAGACTGTAACATGAACGCTTACTGTATGAGAGACTGTAACATGAGCGCTTACTGTATGGGAGACTGTAATATGGACCCTTACTGTATGAGAGACTGTAACATGGGCCCTTACTGTATGAGAGACTGTAACATGGACGCTTACTGTATGGGAGACTGTAACATGGGCCCTTACTGTATGAGAGACTGTAACATGGTCCCTTACTGTATGAGAGACTGTAACATGGACCCTTACTGTATGAGAGACTGTAACATGGGCCCTTACTGTATGGGAGACTGTAACATGGGCCCTTACTGTATGAGAGACTGTAACATGGTCCCTTACTGTATGAGAGACTGTAACATGGGCCCTTACTGTATGAGAGACTGTAACATGAGCACTTACTGTATGGGAGACTGTAACATGGACCCTTACTGTATGGGAGACTGTAACATGGGCCCTTACTGTATAGGAGACTGTAACATGGGCCCTAATTGTATAGGAGACTGTAACATGGGCCCTAACTGTATAGGAGACTGTAACATGGTCCCTTACTGTATGAGAGACTGTAACATGGGCCCTTACTGTATGAGAGACTGTAACATGAGCACTTACTGTATGGGAGACTGTAACATGGACCCTTACTGTATGGGAGACTGTAACATGGGCCCTTACTGTATGGGAGACTGTAACATGGGCCCTAACTGTATAGGAGACTGTAACATGGGCCCTAACTGTATAGGAGACTGTAACATGGGCCATTACTGTATGGGAGACTGTAACATGGGCCCTTACTGTATGGGAGACTGTAACATGGGCTCTTACTGTATGAGAGACTGTAACATGGGCCCTAACTGTATAGGAGACTGTAACATGGGCCATTACTGTATGGGAGACTGTAACATGGGCCCTTACTGTATGGGAGACTGTAAAATGGGCCCTAACTGTATGGGAGACTGTAACATGGGCCCTACTGTATGGGAGACTGTAACATGGGCCCTACTGTATGAGAGACTGTAACATGGACCCTTACTGTATGAGAGACTGTAACATGGGCACTTACTGTATGAGAGACTGTAACATGGACCCTTACTGTATGAGAGACTGTAACATGGGCACTTACTGTATGGGAGACTGTAACATGGTCCCTTACTGTATAAGAGACTGTAACATGGACGCTTACTGTATGAGAGACTGTAACATGGGCCCTTACTGTATGGGAGACTGTAACATGGGCCCTTACTGTATAAGAGACTGTAACATGGGCCCTTACTGTATGAGAGACTGTAACATGGGCCCTTACTGTATGGGAGACTGTAACATGGGCCCTTACTGTATAAGAGACTGTAACATAGGCCCTTACTGTATGAGAGACTGTAACATGGTCCCTTACTGTATGGGAGACTGTAACATGGTCCTTACTGTATGAGAGACTGTAACATGGGCCCTTACTGTATGGGAGACTGCAACATGGGCCCTTACTGTATGAGAGACTGTAACATGAGCCCTTACTGTATGAGAGACTGTAACATGGGCCCTAACTGTATAGGAGACTGTAACATGGGCCCTTACTGTATGGGAGACTGTAACATGGGCCCTTACTGTATGGGAGACTGTAACATGGGCCCTTACTGTATGGGAGACTGTAACATGGGCCCTTACTGTATGGGAGACTGTAACATGGGCCCTTACTGTATGGGAGACTGTAACATGGGCCCTTACTGTATGGGAGACTGTAACATGAACGCTTACTGTATGAGAGACTGTAACATGAGCGCTTACTGTATGGGAGACTGTAATATGGACCCTTACTGTATGAGAGACTGTAACATGGGCCCTTACTGTATGAGAGACTGTAACATGGACGCTTACTGTATGGGAGACTGTAACATGGGCCCTTACTGTATGAGAGACTGTAACATGGGCCCTTACTGTATGAGAGACTGTAACATGGACCCTTACTGTATGAGAGACTGTAACATGGGCCCTTACTGTATGGGAGACTGTAACATGGGCCCTTACTGTATGAGAGACTGTAACATGGTCCCTTACTGTATGAGAGACTGTAACATGGGCCCTTACTGTATGAGAGACTGTAACATGGGCCCTTACTGTATGGGAGACTGTAACATGGTCCCTTACTGTATGGGAGACTGTAACATGGACCCTTACTGTATGGGAGACTGTAACATGGGCCCTTACTGTATAAGAGACTGTAACATGGGCCCTTACTGTATGAGAGACTGTAACATGGTCCCTTACTGTATGGGAGACTGTAACATGGTCCTTACTGTATGAGAGACTGTAACATGGGCCCTTACTGTATGGGAGACTGTAACATGGGCCCTTACTGTATGGGAGACTGTAACATGGGCCCTTACTGTATGAGAGACTGTAACATGGACCCTTACTGTATGAGAGCCTGTAACATGGACCCTTACTGTATGAGAGACTGTAACATGGGCCCTTACTGTATGGGAGACTGTAACATGAACGCTTACTGTATGAGAGACTGTAACATGAGCGCTTACTGTATGGGAGACTGTAATATGGACCCTTACTGTATGAGAGACTGTAACATGGGCCCTTACTGTATGAGAGACTGTAACATGGGCCCTTACTGTATGGGAGACTGTAATATGGTCCCTTACTGTATAAGAGACTGTAACATGGGCCCTTACTGTATGAGAGACTGTAACATGGGCCCTTACTGTATGAGAGACTGTAACATGAGCACTTACTGTATGGGAGACTGTAACATGGGCCCTTACTGTATGAGAGACTGTAACATGGACCCTTACTGTATGTGAGACTGTAACATGGGCCCTTACTGTATGAGAGACTGTAACATGGGCCTTTACTGTATGAGAGACTGTAACATGGTCCCTTACTGTATGGGAGACTGTAACATGGACCCTTACTGTATGAGAGACTGTAACATGGGCCCTTACTGTATGAGAGACTGTAACATGGTCCCTTACTGTATGAGAGACTGTAACATGGGCCCTTACTGTATGAGAGACTGTAACATGAGCACTTACTGTATGGGAGACTGTAACATGGGCCCTTACTGTATGGGAGACTGTAACATGGTCCCTTACTGTATGGGAGACTGTAACATGGGCCCTTACTGTATAAGAGACTGTAACATGGGCCCTTACTGTATGGGAGACTGTAACATGGGCCCTTACTGTATGGGAGACTGTAACATGGGCCCTAACTGTATGGGAGACTGTAACATGGGCCCTAACTGTATAGGAGAATGTAACATGGGCCCTTACTGTATGGGAGACTGTAACATGGGCCCTAACTGTATAGGAGCCTTTAACATGGACCCTTACTGTATGGGAGACTGTAACATGGACCCTTACTGTATGAGAGACTGTAACATGGACCTTTACTGTATGAGAGACTGTAACATGGACCTTTACTGTATGAGAGACTGTAACATGGTCCCTTACTGTATGAGAGACTGTAACATGGTCCCTTACTGTATGAGAGACTGTATCATGGGCCCTTACTGTATAAGAGACTGTAACATGGTCTCTTACTGTATGAGAGACTGTAACATGGGCCCTTACTGTATGGGAGACTGTAACATGGACCCTTACTGTATGGGAGACTGTAACATGGGCCCTTACTGTATGAGAGACTGTAACATGGACCCTTACTGTATGGGAGACTGTAACATGGACCCTTACTGTATGGGAGACTGTAACATGGTCCCTTACTGTATGAGAGACTGTAACATGGGCCCTTACTGTATGAGAGACTGTAACATGGGCCCTAACTGTATAGGAGACTGTAACATGGGCCCTTACTGTATGGGAGACTGTAACATGGGCCCTTACTGTATGAGAGACTGTAACATGGGCCCTTACTGTATGGGAGACTGTAACATGGGCCCTTACTGTATGGGAGACTGTAACATGGGCCCTAACTGTATGGGAGACTGTAACATGGACCCTTACTGTATGGGAGACTGTAACATGGACCCTTACTGTATGAGAGACTGTAACATGGACCTTTACTGTATGAGAGACTGTAACATGGGCCCTTACTGTATAAGAGACTGTAACATGGGCCCTTACTGTATGAGAGACTGTAACATGGGCCCTTACTGTATGAGATACTGTAACATGGACCCTTACTGTATGAGAGACTGTAACATGGACCCTTACTGTATGAGATACTGTAACATGGGCCCTTACTGTATGGGAGCCTTTAACATGGACCCTTACTGTATGGGAGACTGTAACATGGACCCTTACTGTATGAGAGACTGTAACATGGACCCTTACTGTATGAGAGACTGTAACATGGGCCCTTACTGTATGAGAGACTAACATGGACCCTTACTGTATGAGATACTGTAACATGGACCCTTACTGTATGAGAGACTGTAACATGGACCTTTACTGTATGAGAGACTGTAACATGGGCCCTTACTGTATGGGAGACTGTAACATGGTCCCTTACTGTATGAGAGACTGTAACATGGACCCTTACTGTATGGGAGACTGTAACATGGACCCTTACTGTATGAGAGACTGTAACATGGACCCTTACTGTATGGGAGACTGTAACATGGTCCCTTACTGTATGAGAGACTGTAACATGGACCCTTACTGTATGAGAGACTGTAACATGGACCCTTACTGTATGGGAGACTGTAACATGGACCCTTACTGTATAGGAGACTGTAACATGGTCCCTTACTGTATGGGAGACTGTAACATGGGCCCTTACTGTATGGGAGACTGTAACATGGACCCTTACTGTATGAGAGACTGTAACATGGGCCCTTACTGTATGGGAGACTGTAACATGGGCCCTTACTGTATGGGAGACTGTAACATGGGCCCTTACTGTATGAGAGACTGTAACATGGACCCTAACTGTATGGGAGACTGTAACATGGTCCCTTACTGTATGGGAGACTGTAACATGGGCCCTTACTGTATGAGAGACTGTAACATGGGCCCTTACTGTATGAGAGACTGTAACATGGGCCCTTACTGTATGGGAGCCTTTAACATGGACCCTTACTGTATGGGAGACTGTTAAATAGACCTTTACTATATAAGGGCCTGTAACAGGGGCTCTTACTTTATGGGGGGCAATAAATGAGGTAATATATTGTATGAATAATCAAGCTAATATTGGCTTGTTTGGCAAATAAAGGGGCACTATATCATGTGGGGCTCAGTAAAGGGGGTGTTACACTGTGGGGTGGAGGGCCCGTCAAAAGCTTGCTATGGGGCCCCTGATTGCAGATCTAACATGGCAAGACTATCCTAAGGAGAACCCCTTTAAGCATAAGTCCCCCATAGCTCCCTCTTACATACTTGTACTTGTACCAATCATATACTGTGCCCCTCTAATGCATACCCACCACAACAAACTAGGTGATGAAATAAATGTCATTCCCCAGGCTCATCCCCATAACAATACATCCCCGGCTCGACCATGGCAGACACGACGTCCATCACCGTTATACGTCACCGCCTCAGCCATCCCCACTACCGCGCCTTTTCAGACCACGCCCACTTACCTTGACAGCGCCCCGCCCTCTTCCACTCCACTCTCATTCCATTGGTCGGTTAATCTTTGATTTCGCGCTCCTGATGCCCAGACCAATCACTGGTGGGCGTGTCGGGGCGGGGCTAGCGCTTCATATAATAGCTGCCGAGCCGCCTTCATTAGGTTCTTTTCGGTTGTTCTCTTTGCACCGAAAGGGGTTGTTACCAGTCTCAGGTCCCGGCCGTTCCTGATCCTACATCATGGCATGTCCTCGGGCGTATTTTGACATCACACTGGACAATGTTCCCATTGGACGCATCGTCATGGAGGTATTAAACCGCACTTATGTTTTTGTATGCGTTATTTTATTCCTTGGGTAGTCATTCACAGGAAGGGCTGTGGAGGGTCACGTGCTGCGACATTTGCATTGGCGGGTGGCTAATCTGGTCTGCGACCTTATCTGTTTTTACCAGTGCTATAGTGGATCGCCTCACGACGAAGTCGGGCGATCGGGATTCTGCGTGTTGCAACTAGAACCGGATCCTATTTATGTAAAGGCTGCACAGATCATTAGGACATCGCATGTATTCAGGAGTGTCAGTGACTGCGGCCTTGCTAGACGGGATTTCCGGCATTTCCCGTTACCGGCTTGCAGCGTCCGTTGGCAGAAGAGGGCGTGGCTTGGTGGATCTGGATCCGCCTTCTGTAGACTTGCGGGTGGGCGGGGCTTAAGGAAGGAATCCATTTTGGGCAGCACGTTTATTTAAAATGTCTGCTTCCTCCCCTGTATCTGAGGATGGTGGCGCCATTTTCTCTGCCTTGCATTACAGGCACACACCATGTTACCAGCTTGGGCTGGGGAGGTGGTTTAGTAAGCCCTTGGGTTATATTCACACGTGCAGGTTTCTTCTGTGAACCCAAAGCTGCATTAAGAAATCTGCATGTGTGAATATAGCCTTGAACAGCCATGTAACAGCTAATGTTATAGGGATTTTGACTCCCAATAAATATAAATGTCTCCATAGAAGTGGCTTATTGGGTGGTTAAAAAAAAAAAAACTTTTCCCTGCATAAAGCTGGTTATTTTGCTAAAAATAGAAATGAAAGCTATTTGTTAGGTATCTGGGCCGGTGTGTGGCGTTACATGAGGGCTATGTAGCGGATGGCACTGTCAGTGACAGCTCCTGTATTGTGACCTTGAATGGCACGCTGCTCTGGAGCACATGTGGTGTGACTGCAGCAGAGGATGCTACATGAGCTGCCTGCTGGGTGGGGAAGATGTATTGTCGGGCTACAAGACTACTCCATTCTATAACTGGGCTCCTGTTTCCAAGCTATTTCTGTAGATTTAGGAGCGACGACTTGGAACGTGCATGTAAAAGTGGCCTAGTGCTATATATAATGTACTAGGAGCTGTGAGGACATGAGATAGGTGGTTAGTGACCTGAGAAACCCCAAATGACCGCCTGTCCTGACGTCAAGAGGGAGTCCTGTCAGCTAGAGGTATAGATTTCCTGCAGATTCTGATATAATAGGGGTCAGATTTATTACAGGGGATCTGTGGTCACTTTAGACTTTGTGCAGAATTTCTGTAACCCTTTGGTAGTGTTCACATCTGCACTGAGGTCTCCTTTTGGAGACCCGGTGGCAGTGACCACTGGGTGAAATAGTTCTGCAGCTTAGTTAAATGAATGGACATCCCATAATAATCAGTGTGGTCTGCTGGGTAACATTGGAGTTGAAAGTTGAGCTGTACTGGTCGAAATATGAACATGGCGTTACTCTGCACTTGAGCAGTGGGTGCGGTTACCATGTCTAGTGACTCTTAAAGGGGGGTATTGCAGTCAAACTGGAAAACCCAGGAGGGTGGGGTTGACATGAAGGCTACATTCCTGCCATGTGGCCTGCACTGCAGTAGCATGTCTATAGTCCTGTCTGTACTTGGGTCAGACCAGAAGTGAAGGGGCTCAGGTGACATGTTGGGTTCTAGAGTTGTCCCAACATGTGACTGCTGAGCACGGATTGGCCATATTGGTTATCTGAGCCCCTTCACTTATGGTCTGACCAGTGTGGGCACAGGAAGGAATGGAGGCTCAGGGAAGTATCCTATAATTTTGAGTTTCCACTTTGACTGGGAAATCCCTTTTTAGAGTTGCAAAAATACCACTCTCATTCTTGCAGGAAAGCAGCTTAGTAAGTGGAGTAACATTTTTGTACAGTAAAAATGCCACAAATGTATCAGTACGGGTACTCTCTCCTTAAAGTGGACCTTTCAAGTCCTCAGAGGTGTGGTCGGCCTTCCCGATATGTGACACTTGGCTGGAGATATCAGTACTGTTAATTTTGGCAGATATCTCCCCCATTGTCAGAAAGGCGGGCCTTACAGCCTAGGGACATTGCTGGGCAGTGAGGAACACCCCCCCTCCCCCTGTCAGTAGTCTTCCATAGACTTGTACTGACAGGAGGGATGTTCCTCACAGCCCAGAGATGACTAAGGCCCACCCTATTGTCAGTGGGGAGATATCAATGCCAAAATTAACAGCACAGATATCTCCAGCTTTCTAGTGGCATAGAATACCGCACATATGAGGATGTGAAAGGTCCTCTTTAGAGGACTTGTCCAAGGACTCTTATTAATGGCATTGCCTTAGAATGAGGCATAAATATGACTGGGGGGGGGGGGGGCTACTGGTTGTCAGCCCATACTACATAATGCATGGAGCTAAAGCATATGGCTCTGTGCCTTGTATAGTGGCTAGGTGCAGCTCAGAGCCCTTTTGAGGTTAATGGGAGCTGACCTGCAGTACCAGCACCCAACCACTAGACCAGGACTGGAGGAATCTGCTACTTTCCTGCATTGCATAGTATGGGGGTCTGAAGTGGGCCTGAACAGCTGATCGTGCACCCCAATAGACTCTTGAATGGCGGTCATAAAGTGTGCCAGATTTATTAAAAGCAGTTTCCTGCTTGTGCCTGTGCATAGGACTGTGGGACCACCAGGGCCCAGCAAGTGAATAGGTTGTTGGTGCATGTACTTGACTGCCTTATGGAAAAGTGGTGAGACAGCACAAAATGCCAGTCATGACCTTTTGTCACATGGTACATAAGATAATACTCTAATAGTCCCACCATGGGGAAATTAAATTTGTTACAGCAGCATAGATAATGCAAACACAAAAAAATATATACAGAAGCTCCAAGGTAGAGGCAGTCAGACTTGACTATTTTGCGCCACTTCTATGGTGCAAGGGTTTAATAAATTCCCACTGTCTTTAAGGTGTTTATACAACATGGCTAGTTGTCTTGGAACATGTGGTGGGGTGTGCAACTGTCTACTACTGGGGGCAATACCAATGGCATCTCAGGCTCTCCCCCATGGCTGCTTGTTCTTAAGTATCCATGCCCCTACTTCGTAGACTGACCTATAAATGTATGGCGGGGTTGTATTTGGCTATGTAATGTAACAGCATGGCCGTCCTGCTCCTACAGACTGCACTAGACATCTGCTGTTCTAGAACATTCTCCCCCTTGTACTGTTTCTTAGCATGTAGTCTCTATCCTGACTACTTCTACAATGGGTCCTATCTAGAAGGCATGCGCAGTATCATCTGCCAGGCTTTCATGTGTCTAAGCTCATAGACCCTGAGCATGTCTTCTTCAATGACCTACAGCCTGAGGCATTTGCCACATGCCAACCAACATAAACAGTCTCCCCATCTGATTCCCTCGGCTTAGTCAGATCTTTAACACATTGCTTTTCTGTAACCTGTCTTAATACAATCTTATGTTTGTTTTTCTGCAGTTGAGGGCAGATGTGGTCCCAAAGACAGCAGGTAAGGACTTTTCCATATAACAGGTTTACTGTGGTAGTAAATGGGCAGGAAGCTGCGGAGTAAGGACTGCATCCTCTGTAGGGTAGTATATAAACTGCAGATGACAAACCACTGTCCTCCCAAGGGTTTCCTTAAAGGGAGTTATACATTCCAGTGAAATCTTTATCCTTTTTCAGGAGGTCAACAATGATATTTCAGTGCCTAAAGGATATCATGGTGGTATACAGGTTCTGTATTGGATCCTGCAGTACACTTGCTGATGGTCCCATAAATGCTGAACTAGTAAAAAAAGAATATGCTTAAGTAGCACAGAACAAGTAACGGGTCTATGTAAAGCATCAGTCTAGTCCCTGCCTGCAGCTATGGTGGCAGAGTCCCCGATCAGCAAACCTGGTTATGCTGACATGTTACTATTGTAACTCTGCCTACATGTTCTACTTGAATGCTGTATGTTGTCCGTGCTTGTTTAATATGCATGCTGGGAAAGATCCTGGCACATACACTGAATATTTCTGGTATCTGTCCCCATAGAAGCCCATGTAAACCTGTACTGGCAAGTCTGTCTTGTAAACTATTTACGAGCTTTTTACTATGACTGTTCCTGACTTGTCAGCTCCATTACTGTCCTCTGCTTATACCATGTGACCAATATCAGCATATTTAGCATGGACTTTAAGTCATTCTGATGCATTCCTTAAAGAGGACCTTTCATGTTGTCATGTATATGCAGTTTTACATACCGCTAGAAAGCTGACAGTGCGCTGAATTTATGTGCCCCTGGGTTGGAGCTATCAGGGGTCTTAGTTTCCCTGTCCACCTTCAGAGGGGCGTTCCTGATGGGGGCATTCCTCGCTTCTCAGCGTCATTGCTGGACTGTAAGGAACGCTTGGGGACCTCCTGAATGAAATCCTAATCCACATTAAAAAAAAAGTTACCTTAGAATCCCACAGACCCCATAGACTATAATGGGGTCTGTGTGGTTTCTGCCCAAAAGGGTGGAAAAATGCTGAGAGAAGTGCTGCAAGCAGGACTTTTCTCTCTGCATTTTTCATGTGGAGAGTGGAACAGTATCCCCGAATGTAATGCAAGAGCAGATGTGAACCCAGCGTCAGTTTTTACTCAGAATTGAGAGGACCTGCCTCATACTCTGCAGCTCTTAAATTCGGCCCAGATAAACATTGTAGTGTTTGCAGCTATGGGCCCATTGAAAAGGATATGTGTGGTCGTCTGCATGAGGCCTTAAGTGGCGGTCTCTAAGGATAGAAGCTTCTCATTAGTGTAATGATGGTGGGATTTCATGTTGCTCTTGAAGGCCGGTAGAGGTCCGTGAATGTAAAGGACATGCATGGGAGAAATCTTGGGGAGCAACAAGGTTCTGTAAGGACTGAAGGTAACGGGAGGTTAGATGGTGTTTTGAAGGGGCAGGTTCAGGACAACTTGTTGCGGTTAATCCTTTCACTTGCAAACTAGTTGAGCAAGGTCAGAAGCGATGGGCCATAGGGATGAAGGGCTGTGCTAATAGGTGATCAATGGTCACCAGACAGCTGTCTTAAGCAGCTGATGCAGAGACTGGAGCAGTCTGTGTAGTGGTCAGATCAGCTCCAGTCACTTGAATGAGGGTTAAGCTGCATTGACTCTGTTCAGAGCTGTCGGCTTCAAACTCCATTCTGTCAGCTGCTGAGGACAGCTGAGCAGTGGGAGTGCTAAGTGTGTGAACTCACTGATCTAATATCTGACCAGTCCTCAATATTTTTTTTTTTTTGACCAGAAAACACCCTTTTAAGGGTGTGTTCACACAGCAGAAAATGAAAATCAATTTTTGCTGCGGTCTGCTCCGACGGGATGCCGATGCAGTGCATCAGCATTCCGTCGCGGCATCCTGCTCCTGATTAGGCCCGGATGAATGGGCCTAATCAGGAGCACGTCTCGAGCTGTGGACACGCGTGCGGAATACACGACAAGATGGGTCTTGTTGCTTTTTTTTTCCGCTGGGGGGGGGGAGCTACTGACTCCCATCGAAATGAATGGGAGGAATTTTTTTTTAGGTGGATTCCGCATCAAAATCCGCTGCCAAAAAACTCCATGTGAACACAGCCTAAAGGGGGTTTATCAGAGCCCAGCATATCACATCAGGCCATGTTTTCACCTTGGGAATTGCTGCCTCGCTGTCACTGAAAACTTATTATTATTTTTTTTTTTATTAGGCTGGGGGTTCATTCCACACCCCCCTCCCCCCCCCCCCCCCCTGCAGTCCAGTCCTGCTGCTCAGCTGTCTTTTGCAGGAGTCAGTCCTGGCTGTTTTGTCCCAGGTCCCTTCTGCTGACTGGCCTCAGCGGTCACTTGTTGAGGGGACTTCAGCCAGAAGAGAACATCAGAGCAGCAGGACTGCACTGCACTGGGGACAGGTAAATGGACACCCTTTTAAGCAGTTTTGAGCTGGACCTGGTGGTGATATGAAATGAGTTGGCATGCTTTATTGTACCACTTGTGATGGGTATGAGATGCTGCTCTGGGATATCACATAACAATGCTATTGATGATACCAGTTCACCAAATAAAGGGACTTCAGTCCTTCCTAAGCACCTGTAGTCAGTCTTAAGGCTAAACATTCTTGTGGCCACATTTAGGGTGTTACTAACCTGTTTCTCTTTTCAGAAAACTTCTTGGCATTGTGCACTGGAGAGAAAGGATTTGGCTACAAGGGATCCATCTTCCATAGAGTCATTCCAGGCTTTATGTGCCAGGTACGTGTGGCTTGTATTCTTGCTGTGGTCTGATGTCCTGGACATTCTTTATACATTTAATGGCTTTACTGACAACCTCTCTACATGAACACTTATCTTGTATCTGCAGGGAGGAGACTTCACAAACCACAACGGAACTGGTGGAAAGTCCATCTATGGAATGAAGTTTCCTGATGAGAACTTCAGCCTGAAGCACACCGGACCTGGCATCTTGTCTATGGCAAACGCTGGACCTAACACAAATGGCTCCCAGTTCTTTATCTGCACTGCTAAAACCGAATGGTACGTTTCTTCATGTCTGAAACCCAACAAAGCCCCTGGCTACCTACTTTTCAATGTAATTTTTTTTGGGGGGAGGCTTTTGATGCCTTTTGCACTTCACTGCAGAATCCATGAATAAATCATGTTAAAATGTAAGTCTTTGAGGAAGCCTCCTCCCCATGTAAACTGGCAAAGACTAATTTTGGCTGATCTTGCTGCATTGAGTTAGGAATGGTATATGAGGTGTCTTGCACAGTATGTAACCCCTCTTCTTGTTTTGTTCAGGTTGGATGGAAAGCACGTGGTGTTCGGCAAAGTCATCGATGGCTTGGATGTTGTAAAGAAAATGGAAGAGTGTGGCCACAACAGCGGGAAGACGACTAAGCGAGTCTGCATTGCTGACTGTGGTCGCCTTTAAGGAACTCTTCCTCTGCACTTGTCTTAACATTGCAAGCATTCCTTATTCCCTTTGACTGCTTCGGATTCATTCGGTTATAAAAACGAGGCTTTGTGGGCTGCGTAACATTACACACTGTAACATCTTTTTGGTTTTTGTTCATTTTCCATAAGTTCTGTGGTCTGCAGAACATGATCAGAGATTCAATAAAAAACACATGATGAGTTGGTTGTGTGACTTGCTGCTCATGAGCTCCCCTGGGAGGTAATGTTAATGGCAGGACTGAGTGACTGCTGTTCCTGGGTCATACTCCAGCTGTCTAGAGCTTACAGATATTTGCACCCTTGTCTTGGTTAAAAAAAAAAAAAAAGAGTGCAGCTGTTTAGGTTTAGTCTAGTGCTGGCTTTAGTTATATGGATTTGCAAGTATATGAGAATGCTTGTCATAAGTGTGAAACCACACCAGCGGCACTCACTGGTGAGATGCTCAGTGACAGGATAAGTATAGTTGTGACAGGACTTCCCAGACAACACATGAGTTGTAAGCTTTATCAGGACTTATAAGAAACTATTTGTAGAGGCTACTCCCGTATCAAGTACTGCTTATGCAAAGGATATGGTGGAACTGCCTAGTGGGTGTCTGTCCTCAGGTGACACACTGACCAGACAAAACGTACATGAGTTACTGCACAGGTCTCAGACTCCCTATACTTGACCTTGGATTGTTGGGGGGGGGGGACTACAGAGAAGGATAGTTGCACTCACAGCAGGTAGATGTGGTGCAGTCTATAGCTGCCTATGTGATATTATGCCATCAATCCCATGGTGTAGCAAAGAAAATTCATGATGTCTGATCAAATGAGAAGCAAGATTGCAGGGTTAGGAGTTCGGTGTGACAGACAATAGGGTGATGCATGCAGGATGAGGAACAGTGTCTTAGAAGTGCTGGTTAAAGCCTGAAAGATCAGTCCCCTCTTCCATTATACACACTGTTGGTGACCACTCAATAGGTCAGGGAATTTAAAGCCAAATCTCATGGGTTTTAGGCTCTTGCTGTCTATGTCCCATAAAGGAGTGACTGTAGGTGTATATTCTGCTACAGTCTAGGCCTTTTGCTGCTGTTAGGCACAGATGAATGGGCTGAATCAGCTACAACCTGAACTTTGCACCCTAAAGGTGTATTTGTTAGCAGCACTAAGTGATTCTTGGGTTTGATCTGACTGGGGGTGTGATACTGTTCCACCCTGTAAGAACATAACCTAATGTAGACAGACTACATGGAACACATTGCGTAGCCCTGTAAAGATTGTCTTATGCAGAGTGTAACAGCTGGCTTGGTGTGTCTAACCGATGCAACCTCATTCTTGATACTGCTTTGTATCAGACATAACCAACCTGTTGGGGTGGAATAGTCAAGGGGGAGGGGGGGGAATTCCAGCTCTGCCAAAATCAGTGGTTTGGTACCTATTGACAGAGGCAAACATCTGGAGGTGAAGGGTTCTGGAGTTTGACTTGTTGTTAGGCTAGGTCTTCAACTGAAGATTTATTTTATATATTAGCAAAGGGGTGGCAGCATTTCAACCCCTTCCCTCAGGGGTCAGACACACCCACCTGCTGATCTTTGATGACTTATCCTAAGGATAGGTTGTGAATGAAGCCTGGAAACCCCTTCTAAGGGTATGTATTCCCTTGTAAAATAGCTTTTTTGAAGGTAGGGCTCCAAGTGGCAAACTCCATGGGGGAAAAACACAGCATTTTAGTCGCTGCATAGTGGCTGGGATTCTAGTGAATCTCATCCACACACTGAGTTTGGAATTTATCCCTACAGAAACACTGGTGGTTTCCCTATAGGTATAATGGAAGCAGAAAGTCTGCAGAGGAAACCTCTGTGGACTTTTGTGAAAAGCGCTGGGGGAAAAACTGATTCATTGTCGCTTATCCTCGCATTGCATTTTTTTTTTTTTGTAGACCGCTACATGGGGCCGAAGGCAAACTTTTTGTAAGCAGTATTAAAGAATGTAATGCTAAGGGGTGTTTATCAGGCTCTTGTTATAAATGAAACGTAGGAGGCATTTCCCAAGACAATCAAACTGGATAATCGCTTTAATCCCTGCACCACTGTAAGATTGCTTATGTTATGGCCTATGCATCCTCCAGCTAACCTCACATCTACACCAGCTTGTAGATGACCTAAATTTGTCTTCCTTTACAACAGAAAACTGTAAAGGATGATAAATCTGCTGATAGCCTTGTGGAGGATGGTTCTGCCCCTCAAAGTTTTCAAGGGTGACCATGTCAGAGAATTTGTTCAAACTGGTGTTTAGAAAGTCCTAGTCCCTTTAGTACTGTAGAAACCCGCTGTGTGAAGTTGTACAGCAAACAAAGTGTTTCATGTGCAGGATTGTAACACAAATGACTGGATGTGGTGAGTCAAACGCAAATTGAGGATCTGTTACATCCAACAGGGCGCATGAGCTTCCCAGCTCCTTTCCCATAATGCTTTGTGATATGTAGATGCTTAGTAGAGGGCGAAAGGCAATTTAAAACTCTACACACCTTCACTGGTGCTCTCCTCAAGGAGAGATGTCCCTGTCCATAACCCACTCATTGCCTCCCACAAAGCCAGCCAGTTCATTTTGCTCTGCACTGATAAGGGAAAAAAAATCCTGAAACGGTGCTGTATGCAGATAAGTGAAATTGGCTTGGCTAAAATCCCATTTGCTGTCTCATTTGCTCCTTTCCCATAATGCTTTGTGATATGTAGATGTAGTGAAGTCACTCACTTAAAGGTGGCGAACCAAGTACAACCCCATTATGTGCTTTACTACTGGAGCTTCCCACCACCAAGCCTTCACGGGCCCCAGGTATGTAGCCTCCAGATACACAATGATCCTTCCAATTTATGCAGACAGACTATTCTGGACCAGTTTTGATGCAAGTAGGTTTATTGAAGTTACAAAGTGAGTGCCGTTTGGGTCACAGAAATGGTCCTTTCTCAAGAGGACAATAACAATGAACGTCCCTCAAATGCATGGTGAAGGAGATGACTATTCACAATATTAGTGTTTGGCCATTCACGGTTTAAAATAACTAAAAATGACATCCTGTAAACGGAATGGTGGAAAAAAAAAAACACTCTGCAAATTGCGTTGGTCACTTCCCTCTAAAGTAACCCCCCATAATAAATAGTTGTACATACCAGAACTTGGTACCAATCAAAACTACTACTTGTGTAAAAAACAAAAAGCCCTCACTTTGCTCGGTCAAAAAAAAAAAAAAAAAAAAATTGTAAAAGTTAGTTAACTGTGACCCTTGGCAAATTTTGTTTGAAAATTTTTTTTATTTATTAAAACATAAAACCAATATAAATATGATATTGCCATAATTGTAAAGATCCACTAGAAAAATCTGCCATGTTATTTTAAAGCAGGGTCGACACTAAGTTATATAATTGTCAGTCTCTTTAATATAGACACCCCCAAAATGTTAAAAGCCAAATCGCTCTCTCTCTATATATAGCTATATATCCCAAAATGGTGTCAACTCAAAGTATAGCTTGTCACACAAAGAATAAGCCCTCATATAGCTATGCAAATGGAAAAAATAAAGTTAGAAGATTGGAAGGTGGAGATGAAAATAAGTTGCCAAGCCTTCTTAACTGCCCTATATCCTTAAAGGGGTTGACCAGCCTTTTGATATTGAAGACATTTGCCTGACAGCTGTTCACAGCAGCTGTTCAGTGAATGGGAGCTGAGCTGAGGTAACTGGCATGGCTACTACACTATAGCTGCAGTTGTCGGCCTCCATCCAGTGTACAGTCATGGCCAAAAGTTTTGAGAATGATACAAATATTAATTTTTACAAAGTCTACTGCTTCAGTTTTTCTAATGGCAATTTGCATATACTCCAGAATGTTATAAAGAGTGATCAGCTTAACAGCAATTACTTGCAAAGTCAATATTTGCCTAGAAAATGAACTTTATCCCCCAAAACACATTTCAACATCATTGCAGCCCTGCCTTAAAAGGACCACCTAACATCGTTTCAGTGATTGCTCCATTAACACAGGTGTGGGTGTTGATGAGGACAGGGCTGGAGATCAATCTGTCATGATTAAGTAAGAATGACACCACTGGACACTTTAAAAGGAGGCTGGTGCTTGCCATCATTGTTTCTCTTCTGTTAACCATGGTTATCTCTAAAGAAACACGTGCAGTCATCATTGCACTGCACAAAAATGGCCTAACTGGGAAGAGTATTGCAGCTAGAAAGATTGCACCTCAGTCAACAATCTATCGCATCATCAAGAACTTCAAGGAGAGAGGTTCCATTGGTGCCAAAAAGGCTCCAGGGCGCCCAAGAAAGACCAGCAAGCGGCAGGACCGTCTCTTAAAAGTGTTTCAGCTGCGGGATCGGGCTACTAGCAGTGCAGAGCTTGCTGAGGAATGGCAGCAGGCAGGTGTGAGTGCATCTGCACGCACTGTGAGGCGGAGACTCTTGGAGCAAGGCCTGGTCTCAAGGAGGGCAGCAAAGAAGCCACTTCTCTCCAGAAAAAACATCAGGGACAGACTGATATTCTGCAAAAGGTACAGGGAGTGGACTGCTGAGGACTGGGGTAAAGTCATTTTCTCTGATGAATCCCCTTTTCGATTGTTTGGAACATCTGGAAAACAGCTTATTCGGAGAAGAAGAGGTGAGCGCTACCACCAGTCTTGTCTCATGCCAACTGTAAAGCATCCTGAAACCATTCATGTGTGGGGTTGCTTCTCAGCCAAGGGAATCGGCTCTCTCACAGTCTTGCCTAAAAACACAGCCATGAATAAAGAATGGTACCAGAATGTCCTCCAAGAGCAACTTCTCCCAACCGTCCAAGAGCAGTTTGGCGCTCAACAATGCCTTTTCCAGCATGATGGAGCACCTTGCCATAAAGCAAAGGTGATAACTAAATGGCTCAGGGAACAAAACATAGAGATTTTGGGTCCATGGCCTGGAAACTCCCCAGATCTTAATCCCATTGAGAACTTGTGGTCAATCATCAAGAGACGGGTGGACAAACAAAAACCAACAAATTCAGACAAAATGAAAGCATTGATTCTGCAAGAATGGACTGCTATCAGTCAGGATTTGGTCCAGAAGTTGATTGAGAGCATGCCAGGGAGAATTGCAGAGGTCCTGAAGAAGAAGGGTCAACACTGCAAATATTGACTTGCTGCATTAACTCATTCTAACTGTCAATATAAGCTTCTGTTACTCATAATATGAATGCAATTATATTTCTGTATGTGATAAAAACATCTGACAAACACACATAAAAACCAGAGGGCAGCAGATCATGTGAAAATATAATATTTGTGTCATTCTCAAAACTTTTGGCCATGACTGTATAGTTCTGCGACCACCCGCTGTGAACAGCTGAAGAATGGGGGTGTTGGGTATGCACTGATATGATATTTAGTCCCTTTCACCATATTCTTAGAATTCATTTTCCAGGCTAAAAATATTTATGACCAATTCTAAGGCTAGGTCATCAATTTTGTATTGGTGGGGGTCCAACACCAGACATGCCAACCGATCAGCTGGTACACAGAGAACGGAGCAGGAAGCAGACAGCACTGTATGTGGCCAAACTAGGGTACTGCAGATCAGATCCCATTATTATTTATTTAGCACCATCATGTTCTGCAGCACTTTACAGGCTCACAAACTACTTTCCCCCATCAGTATATCTTTGAAATGTGGGAGGAAGCCCACACAAACACAGGGAGAACATACAAACTTCTTGCAGATGTTGTCTTTGAACTTAGGACTCCAGTGCTGCAAGGCTAACCACTGAGCCACCATGCTGCCCACCCATGCATTTGCATCTGATCAGTGGGGGTGCTGTGTATTGCACCCCCATCAGTGGGATATTAATGTTTAGCCTGGAAAACCCCTTTATATAATATTTTTGACTCTCCTGCATATATATATTTTTATGATTAGTTACCTCTGAGACAATACAATGGGATATATTTGTGCACAGGCAACTTCTGCCTGTCTTTTCAGGTGTATCAGGCTCTGTGCACACACATGTTAGGAGAGGTCCTGTTACAATGTAGGAAATTGTTTTGTGGTCAAAAGTTGAAGAATGAGCATTTTGGCCAATTTTCAAAGTGTGATGTTAATCCAGCATTAAAGCGAACATATTCATGTATCATGACAAAAACTAGATACTGAAACCTATCCCTTTTATTTTCTGGTTGTATTTTCTATGTATTTCTTTTAGTTATATTTGCGGTATACTGTATATTTAAGGGGGCGGCTATCTTGTCTAAACTGCTGAATTACAGCAGAGACTGTACCCAAAAACCTGTAGTGTGGAGATGATTCACAGGGGAAGTACAAAGCATGTACACCAGGAAACGGAAAAGTCACAAAGTTTGGTGCTTGGACAATTTTGAACAACCTCTTGATTTTTTTTTTTTATGTCCCATGCGGCCCACATTTCCAAAAGTGGGCTTGTCAGGGCTCATTGTAGGGGGCGAAACCTCACATGGCCCAGCAGATTTATTATAATTTATGCCAAATGTTGGGGTAAATTATACCTGTAAAGCTACAGTTGTGCCTCTTAATAAACTCGGCACATCTCTGCTCCAGTGCACAGGGGGTCATAGTTGGCATAGGAAACACCAGCCTTAAAGGGATTGCCCTATCTCACAGCATACGCTGGGTTCACATCTGAGTGGAGACTCCTTCAGAGTCTTTGTCGCAGTCTTCGTTAGAAATCACTGGCCGGAAAAGTCCTACAATCCCAACTTTTTTGCTTGGTGTTTTCGGTTAAAAAAAAACAAAAAAAAACACGGACACCTGTTGAACCTCATTGACCGTATTGCCCAATGAATAGACCGAGTCCACCTAAAAGTCTCACTAATAAACATCACAACTTGAATAAGCCGCAAATCTTAAGGGAGGGAGGAGGGGGAGCAGGTTGAACTTCTTCAAGGTGACTATTTTGGCAGGATTACATTCTATTAAACTCTAGCTTTCCCACCCCTGGATTCCAATGGCCCATCACTGTTGCTATGGGAGAAGTCCGGCCGACGGCCTTGTGTTTTGTGGCCTGCGGCCTAGGGCTGCATCTCTCTGCCATGGCATAAACTGGGGGCGGCAGTCTTTTTTTTTTTTTTAATCTTTTGCTACCTATTGTACTATTGCAATTGGTAGCGGCTGATAATTTACTCACCTCCCACGCTCCTGTCCAGATGGGCCTCCACTGCTGCCTCTAGGTGGCGGTCCACATTACGTCACGACGCTGAACAACACTAGGGCGTTATGTTAGGCTTGGATAGGAGCGTGGACAGGTAAGTAAATTATCAGCCGCTGCCTATTGCAATATTACAATAGTTATATCACTATGTGAGGCTAAGAAAAAGGGGCTATGTACTGTGTGGGGGCCAAATAAGGGAGTTATATACTGTGTTGGGGGCTAGTAAGTAAGTCACGTGACACACTTTGTTCTGTCTTCGACCAGAAGGTCTCCAGTATTTTATAGCTGGGGCGTGCTGTGGACCTTCCAGCCAAAGACAGAGCAAATGGCTATAGGGGTCACAGCAGTCGCCCTTGCGACCAGGCCCCTAAACCAGGGGGCCTCATAGGACCCCTCACCACACTAGTCTCCAGGTATAGGGAATTTCATACTTACCTATCCTTCCTTTAAAGCGCTGATGTGGTGCCCGACTGTGCACCTATTTTAATGCCATACTGAATCCCGCTCTATGGTATAGCTTGTGGTACCATAGTTCATGTGACAGGGTAGCCAGGAGGATAATAGAAGAGGTGCACAGCTGGGCATCACATCAGCTCTTTAAAGGAAAATTGTAAAACTTTTCATTATAGAAACAATAACATTTATTTGCTGAAACCCCCTTCAATTGGATCCCATGTATCAAAACTAGGAAAACTGTTGCCCTATTACTGTACAAAGATACAGAATATCCTACTCATATCTGGAAGTAGAACTTACATTTGGGGACCTCTGAGCCAAAAGAAGCCCCTTACATAACCTGCGTACTTCTCCATTAAATAACAACGTGGTACAACAGCTCTGTAATTTGGCAATGGAGTGTTACCATTCCCTTTATTCAAAGGTTAGTCCCTACACAGTCTGACACTGGCTATACACTTTAAGGTTCTCACGGTGGAATTTTTGTGTTAGAATCCACTACAAAAAAAATCCACCTCCTGTTCATTTTAATGGACACCTTATTTTCCATAAGCAGAAAAAATAAGCTTCCTGTCTGAAAGTTTCCCCAAAGCCTTCTTGTGAATGAAGCACCAGTGGGCTTGCATGATCGGTGCTCCGTTCACTGCTATATGGCTGCCGGAACTGTAATCTCTGGCAGAGCCCGCAGCCCCATAGAAGTGAATGGAGTGCCATAGAACTTTGGACACTTATCCCGCCCTGTGGATATGGTGAAAGTGCCCATAATCGCACAAGCCCTTTAACCCCGTCTTTCCATTCAAAACACATGAACAAATAGCCAAACCGAGTGTGCATTTGTGTGTATTGGATGTATCAGGAGGAATAGCTGTCAGCTGACAGCTATGTGAAGTGTATGGCTGGATTTACTCTCATGTGTTATGCCTTTTTATGGAGACGGCTCATTTCTAGTTTAGATGACAGATTTATTAGCATGGATGGGGAACATATGACCGGACTTGTTTAAGGAAACATCTAATCGTGGATTATAGGGTAGGATAGAAAAATCGCTGTCTCACCCATCCTGCAGGGATTGGGTATTTATTTCGAGACGCACAAATACCTTGGCAGACCTTTGAATGTGGGTTATCATACCCAAATCCGCACAGAACCCGGCCAACACAAAACAAAGTATATCATGTAATATGTGAAGAATTGGCGTCTACATAGTTAAATTATAAAGCCATCAAAATGCTTTAAATTCCCTGTATTATATATACCGCAGACCGAAAATGTGTAATACAAGAAGCATAGGGATTTGAGTCAAACCAGGGATTGCCCCTTGAAAAGATGGAGGCTTGGAGGGTATTTGGAGCCTGAACAATACAAGTTTAGTTGTCAGATGTTCCTGAGGTTACTGAAATAGCTTTGTGTTCATTGCTTTCGCTCCCCCCACCCTAATCACACAGCATTTGGTGCTACCCACAATGTATCCAACAGGATTACAAGGGGAATATACTGAGCTGGTATCAAATATTCCTGGGTTCATTGCTCCAGGGGGAAGGGGAGGGAGGTAATACGTGTTATTCTGTGTGATTGACAAAGCAGGCAGTGGTATATCTAGGTATATAAGGCAGTGGACACCCAGACCCCGATTCAGCATCTCAGAGACTTCACAAGGTGCCAGACCTCATAATGGAGAATAAACGGGTATTCTTTAACATAACCGCGGATGGGATCCCCTTGGGACAAGTGGTGATAGAGGTATGATGTGTATATATACTGGGGATATTAGATTAAGCTGTATCCACTGTCTGCTTGTAGAATAATAGAATACGTTATTGATCCCGGAGGAAATTTGGTGATATATTATAAGTTATGCATGTATGATATGTATGCTACATTTTGGCATATGCTTTGTAGTTCCTTTTACTTAAAAAATGTGCATGCTGCTCTGTATATTAAGCTGTGGCCTGTATATTAAAGGGTTTCCCATGAACAATATTTAAATCTGTAGACAATAAAAGGTTAAAAATTTTTGCAAATATAAATAATTAAAACTTTTGCAGAATCTGAAAGAATTTCTCTAACCATCATAGCACTGACAGTCTTCCATCTTGATATTTGGCCCAATGGATATGCATGACCATGAATGCAGGAACGTTCCAGGGTCTGGGACTTGTCAAGAACACAGACATGATTTACTTAGTGTGGACATGTTATTAGACAGGGACACTACATGTATGAGAAGATAACCCAACCATAGAAAGGAAATAATGGTTGGTCAAGTGCCAGACCATAGAAAGTTCCTGAATTCACGGTCGTATCTATTGGCAACCGATCAAGACAACAGTGTCAACACTAAAATCATTAGGCTATGTTCACATCTGCGCTGGGTGTTCGTCCATCAGAAATACCGGACGAAACAGTACTGCAAAGCCAACGTTTGCGTCAGGTGATTTCAGCAAAAAATTGGACACCCAATGGACCTTGTTATAGTCAATGGGGTCCCTCAGGCTCCATTTGTGTCTGTCATTTTTGGGATCCATTTTTGACTGTTTTTCCGGTCCTCCAACGAAACAGAAGAACAGATATGAAGGTGGAGATGTTAACCTGTAGTGTCGGAGAAGTCTTTAAAACTCTACCAAATTTTTATTTATGTTTGCCCAAAATGTTTAACTTTTGGTTTTACGTTTTTTTTTTTTACAAATTTAAATATGGTTATGTTCATGGGAAAAACCCTTTAATGTCTGCTCAGTTGTTGGTTCAGCTTGCTTGGATACATACCACAATCACAATGTTCTCAATATAGAGTAAGGCTAGGTTCACATCTGAATTGGAGTCTCCATAAGAGACTCCGCCACAGATTCCGCCTAAAATCAGTGGAGAGAAAAGTCCTGCACGGAGGATATTTCTCTGCGCTGGTCTCAGTATAAAACCGCCAGAAATCCAACAGACACCAGACAGAGGCTCCTCACATTTATTACAAGTGTGACTAGAGCCTTAAAGGAATTGTCCCACGAAGTAAACTGACAAGGACCTTTTGCGCGCTCCTCATTCAATCTGATCGCAGAAAGGGTGAATGTGGGCGGGACTTGGTGGGACTGGTGATTGTCGGCACTCCTATTTACTTCAACGGGAACGCCGGAGACAGCTGAAATACAGCACTTGGCCATCTCCAGCACTCCCATTGAAGGAAATTTCTGTGGTCAGGTTGAATGAGGAGTACACAAAAGGTCCTTGTCAGTTTACTTCGTGGGACAACCCCTTTGACCTACACCAGCCACTTGTTGCTATCCCAAGTACCCAAAATCACATGCATATTGACTACATATAAACTAACGTAGTTGTATAAATGCTATATATTGTGAATATAAGCTATCCGTACCTTTCAATATCCTTGTTATTACAATTTAAAGGGCCCATTCCTCCTTGACAATAAGCATATCACAAAGTGTCCTCCTGCTGGGACCTCAAGCGATCACCCATAATCTGCAGAGAATCCTGGCAGTAAGTGTTCAGTTTCCCTGAAGTGCCACCTCAGGGGAGTGAGGGCCCTGCTCGTGAGAGCTTGCATAAGAAGTCTGTGTTAGGCTAAGGCCCCACGTGGCGTCCCGCAGCAAAAAAAGCGCTGTGGGAGAAACCACGGCGGGATCGCAACGCGGTTCTTCCCGCAGTGCTTTAGACAGAAAGTTTGCGGAGTTTTCCTCTGCGGACTTTCTGTTTCAATTATACCTATGGGGAAACCGCCGGCGATTCCGTAGGTATAATTGACATGCTGCGATTTTCAAAACCGTGTCGGTTTTGGAAAACGCCACGTGTCCGCAGCGCATTTTTTTTTCCGCAAAGTGGGCATGGGATTCACTAGAATCCCATCCACTTTGCTCTGACTGTAAAATGCTGCGATGGGGCTTTAGCCTTAAGCCCGATTCACATCTGCGTTTGGGTTTCCATTCGGGGGAGTCCACTTGGGGACCCCCCGTATGGAAACCTATACGCATATAAAAGCGGTTTACCTGGGAAACCCACGGACCCCATAGATTATAATGGGGTCCGTGTGGTTTCCGCATGAAGCAAGTGGAAACCACATGGACCCCATTATAGTCTATGGGGTCCACTGGTTGCCCAGGTAAACTGCTTTTTTATGCTTTTGGTTTCTGTTCGGGGGATCCCCAAGCGGACTCCCCGCATGGAAACCCAAATGCAGATGTGAACTGGACCTAATAGATCAGGAGCAGTCTTCCAGAGCGAGAGAGATACTCATTGTAACTGCTCTTCATTCTGGACAAGAGATGAAGACCCTGAACCCCCTACTATTACCTTAGAATTCCCTAATAGAGCATACGACAATGGATTTTCTAATAACCCCTTTAACCATCTTAAGGGGAGTCTGTCAGCAGTAAATGGGTTATAAACCTAATCCCGGTACCTTGTAGAGATGATTCAATAGTTTCCAAATTTTCCTTCATTTTCAAGTAAATTTCTGTTTTATTCATATGCAAATGAGGAGAAAAGTGCTTTACCAGGAGCCTATATCTGAGAACAAAGCCCAGCTAAGACACGTCCAAAGCACTTTTCCTCTCATTTTCATATGAACACACATCAATTTACATGAAAATTATGGGAAATTTGGAAACTATAGAATCACCTCTACAAGGTACTGTGGTTAGTTTATAACCAATTCACTGTTGATAGACTCTCTTTAGGTTAAGGCCCCATGTTGTAGATTTTGTTGCGGTTGCTAAAAAAGGAATGGAAACTATATAAGGTTCACATCTGTGTTGGAGTCTCCCTAGGAGACTTCACCGCAGATTCCGTCTAAAATTGGCGGAGAGGTCCATGGGTAATCGCTTTTTTAGTGGACGGTCTCTACGTCTTTTGGGTCCCCATGCGGAACCTAGCATCCAAATCACTTATACTTTTCCCTTCTGCTCAATCCGCTCCTGGCTTTGGTCAAAAAAATTCAGCAAACTCTTGGTTCATGTAAAAAAAAAAAAAAAGTAGTGTCATCTACCCTTCCCTTCACCCTATGCAGCCCCTATGTTGTCCCCTGTATGTGGGCCCCACAAAACACACAATGGTCTGCCTATACGCTGTTTCCCAATAGCTGCCACATGGTCCACCTGTTATTCAATATCAGCGGCTAGACAGATCAATCATTCTTATTCTCCCTGGATCTCATACAGTCTGGTCATAGCTTTCCAGCAGAGCTTTACTGTTTGCATAGGACGGACTTATGGAGATTCCACCCTAAGTAACAGAGGATAACTGGCATAGCTACATGGGCACTGTTAATTTATGAAGCAGCTGCCCCGAGCCGGACTGACCATCTCACTCTGAAAACATCCCATACTGGAATGTATAAGCTATAAAGGCAACGTCACTGGAGGAAAAGCTCATAGAGGCAGCTTGTTGGTGCAGATTATCTGCACAATGTAGTCTTTATGATGGGTGCAGGCCTCACTACCGAGGCTTTTTCTATAACCTGATTCATATATAGTGAGTGAAGTATTACCATACCATAGTATACCTCTATACAGACAGACTGAACTGAAGGAGCTCCTTTTTTATCAGGTGATTTGTTATTAAACATTTTCAGAAAAAAACACATGCAAAAATACAATACAAAACAGACCCCCCCCACAACCCCTTCCCCAGGCCACCTTTAAGGGCTGATATCCATATGGAAAAGTCCCTAAGAAGGCTTGCACAGCTTGGTTGAACGGCATATGGATGATATCCTTGTGCCACCCATGCCTTCACGGACCCATTAATTTCCTTCAGTGAGCCAGGGTCACAAAAACGGACAATTATAGGACCTGTCCTGAGTTTTGCCCCGGGCTCACAACCCCATACATTGGCCTGTGATAATATATGGGCGTGTGTATGGGTTTATTATAATAGAACATATGCATGGAGCCTAAGGAATAGGATTATGGTGTGGTGCTCAGATCTTGGGTTTCAGTCCAGGACATCATCAGGTGGACATCAGCAGGACAGGGGAATCAATATGGATACACCCCCAGTAGACAATGAAGTGCAACACATTATATCTCAAGGAATAACAAGTAAGGAAGAGGAAATCAAATAGAAACCTCCTCATATGAACACAACCAGGAGAGCCTGCAACTAGATCACCAAGTTTCCCACAAGTGATTGTCTATCAGCAAGGAGTGTTCTAGGTCTCGGACCAGACGTATCCAGCCATGGGTCCCACAGGTCTTTGAATTTTTTATAGGTAACTCTTTTCAGGTATATATTTCTCAAGCTGAAGGGTATTGTTCACTCTAGCTTGAAATTTGGACAGTGTAGGGGGATCAGAATCTCTGTGGTGTGCACCTATTAATTTGGGGGCTTAACAGAGGAGCCATAGGATCGCCAGCCACTCTCTGTCCCAAAAATATCAGTAACGTATCCCAGTAAGCATACAATTACATCTGTCCTAAGATTACACTAATAAATCTGCCCTACAAAATTGTTAACTCATCTCCAGAAGGCACAAATCCCCAAGGAACTCCACGTACGGTGGGGAAAAAAAGTATTTAGTCAGTCACCAATTGTGCAAGTTCTCCAACTTAAAAAGATGAGTCCGGCCTGTAATTGTCATCATAGGCAGACCTCAACTATGAGAGACAAAATGAGAAAACATATCTAGAAAATCACATTGTCTGATTTTTTAAGAATTTATTTGCAAATTATGGTGGAAAATAAGTATTTGGTCACCTACAAACAAGCAAGATTTCTGGCTCTCACAGACCTGTAACTTCTTCTTTAAGAGTCTCCTCTGTCCTCCACTCATTACCTGTAGTAATGGCTCCTGTTTGACATTGTTATCAGTATAAAAGACACCTGTCCACAACCTCACACAGTCACACTCCAAACTCCACTATGGTGAAGACCAAAGAGCTGTGGAAGGACACCAGAAACAAAATTGTAGACCTGCACCAGGCTGGGAAGACTGAATCTGCAATAGGCAAGCAGCTTGGTGTGAAGAAATCAACTGTGGGAGCAATAATTAGAAAATGGAAGACATACAAGACCACTGATAATCTCCCTCGATCAGGGGCTCCACGCAAGATCTCACCCCGTGGGGTCAAAATGATCACAAGAATGGTGAGCAAAAATCCCAGAACCACACGGGGGGACCTAGTGAATGACCTGCAGAAAGCTGGGACTAAAGTAACAAAGGCTACTGTCAGTAACACACTACGCCGCCAGGGGCTCAGATCCTGCAGTGCCAGACGTGTCCCCCTGCTTAAGCCAGTACATATCCGGGCCCGTCTGAAGTTTGCTAGAGAGCATTTGGATGTTCCAGAAGAGTATTGGGAGAATGTCATATGGTCAGATGAAACCAAAGTAGAACTGTTTGGTAGAAACACAACTCGTCGTGTTTGGAAGAGAGTGAATGCTGAGTTGCATCCAAAGAACACCATACCTACTGTGAAGCATGGGGGTGGCAACATCATGCTTTGGGGCTGTTTCTCTGCAAAGGGACCAGGACGACTGATCCGTGTACATGAAAGAATGAATGGGGCCATGTATCGTGAGATTTTGAGTGCAAACCTCCTTCCATCATCAAGGGCATTGAAGATGAAACGTGGCTGGGTCTTTCAGCATGACAATGATCCCAAGCACACCGCCAGAACAACGAAGGAGTGGCTTCATAAGAAGCATTTCAAGGTCCTGGAGTGGCCAAGCCAGTCTCCAGATCTCAACCCCATAGAAAACCTTTGGAGGGAATTGAAAGTCCGTGTTGCCCAAATACTTATTTTCCACCATAATTTGCAAATAAATTCTAAAAAAATCAGACAATGTGATTTTCTAGATATGTTTTCTCATTTTGTCTCTCATAGTTGAGGTCTACCTATGATGACAATTACAGGCCTCTCTCATCTTTTTAAGTGGGAGAACTTGCACAATTGTTGGCTGACTAAATCCTTTTTTCCCCCACTGTAACATGTAGAAGATCAGCCCCCTCCTAAGCACATCTATAACTGAAGGAACTATTGTCAATGTGATATACTGGTCTTGTGTGCATGGCAGATACTGAACTGTGTGAGCAGAACCAGTAAGGTCTTATACTAGGTCTACTGAGGTTATGGAGTTCAGCACAAGTCATTGCTCCTTCCACTGCACCATTTAGTCCTGTATAATCTGTGTCTAATGTAACAGATGACATACCACGAGGGGAAATCCCATTATTAGGCTCAGATTACACTGTAGCTATTCATCCTAATCTGTGTCCAGTATTTGCCAAAATTGTGATCGCATACCAGACCCGCATAAAGCAGAGTAATACATATTCCCTCTCTCTTGCATATTTTTTCAGCTGACTGCTGGGATGTGTGTTATCCGCAATAGGATAATGTGTCATCTCCATCAGAAGAGGAGAAGTATCTGCTGGTTCTGACTGTATCTTTAAGGGGTACTCTACTGGCAAAAAAATTTGATATAAAGATTAAAGGTTATACATTAAAGTATAAAGATTATAGAATATGTGAACCCTAAAAACGTTTTTTTTTTTTTTTTGGCATTCGTACTTCATAATAAGACCTTCATGTTTTTAAGATGGCTCCTGAAAAGTCAGCATAAGATTCCAGCCTCTGCAAAAACTTCTCTTGCCCCTGCTGTGTGATGACTGTGTCTTCACAGATAACCATTTGGTCCCCCCATATTACACACACTCCATTTCCCTTCAACTTTCTTAGATTATTCCTTCATATAACTCAAGTCTTCCAAATCTTTCTCACCACTCCAGGCTGTAATGTCTCCTAAATTCTCACTTTCTATATGCTGCAGCTTAGATGGTTCTTCTGAGTCACTGCAGCCTGCCGGGTGACGTCTAGGAGAGGAATCAGGATCACTAAAAAAACACTCTGTATACTGAGGAGCCTGAAAAAATGCCACATGATCCTGTGGGTAAAACTGAGGCACAATCTTCAAAATCATACAGTCATTGTCCACCATTTTGGATGGGCATTGGCATTGCAGTCTATCCGTCAATTCTTAGCTAAAGGTGGCCATACTTCCCTTAGATGGCTGAATGAGATGGCTGAATGCTTGTTTGGCCAAAAGCTATTATTCCTTATACACATCCCTAAACTTGGCCAAGTTTACATATAATCTCAATAAGGAAATGGAATGAACTGCTGCTAGACATCTCTGTCCACCTATGGCACCTTTGGTGGTGGCTTATCTTCCTTGAGAATAAAAGGATTGGACAGATGTAAAGATCTAAAAGCACAATTCTTATTTTCCCCAGAATCTATGGTCAAGGAGAGTTAGAACACCACAATACACTGTAGACTGTCGTCCAGTTCTGGCAAAATTCTTGGGTTTGGACCACATTCATCTAATAATGAATGGAAGTTTTGTTGCAGAACTTTCTGTGACTGTCCTGTTCATCTAAATACTGCTTGTAGAAAAGCATGCACTTGCTGCAAAAAAATCCCATTCTGATTAACTAAATTTCAGTCGGAGAAAATTTAGCAAAAAATTTGAAATGTGGTAACCTGACTACAGAGGACACTGTTGTAGTCAGGATCAATAACATAACCATGTAATTCTGTACACCAGTAGCAAACTGGGCTGTTTTAACATATTGGTGGGCCCAGTGTAAAGGCTTCATAAATGGGCCCCAACCCCATCATCACCACTTAGAAATACCTGTCCCGCACAAATTATATGGCCCCCATATAATATAATGCCTCCTTAGTGGCCCCATACAAAATAATGCCCCTGCAGTGGTTTTTCAGACATTAACCTGTCCCACCTCAGTGGCCCCTCAGACATTATATTATAATGACTCTCACCAGTTGCCATCACTCTATAATGCTCCTCTCCTTCTGTGCTCACAATATAATATCCCCCTCCAGGTTGCTCCCACAGTATAATGTCCCCCTCCAGGTTGCCCACCACAGTATAATGTCCCCCTCCAGGCTGCCTCCACAGTATAATGTTCCCCTTAGGTTGCTACCACTGTATAATGTCCCCCTTCTGGGTTCCCCCACAGTTTCAAGGTCCCTCTCCCAAGTTGCCCTCACAGTTTCATGTCCCCTTTAGGTTACTCTCACAGTATATATCAAACTGAGAAAAAAAAAACTAATACTGACATTTCCCTGTTCCCTTCTGTTTCTGCTGCCGGCAGTTTCAGGGAGCAACAATGACATCATTACATCACACCGATTGCTTCCAGTACATCGGGAGCACAGACAGCGGCCGAATGATGAAGCAGGGAGTGGACAGCTCCTGCTTCACCACTGTACTCAACTCAGCTGCGCCCGGTGGACGCAGATGAGTTGGAGTCATGACATAATGGGGTGGCCCGGAACAGCACTCTAAACGCAGGGCTGTCCCAAGGGGGCTCCCACTACCATAGGACCCAGTGCAAGTGCACCATTGGCCCTATGGTTAAAGCGGCCCTGGTAGAAAATACACCCAGTGAAATAGAGCTAAGGATGCAAATAGGTTTATATTACATATATTACAAAGTAGTGGATTTTTATATTTTATAGCTATGGACGTCAATATATCTTAAACTAAACTTACACTTTAAGGACAAATAATAGGAATTCTTTACGAATGCTTCTGAAGGGCGACATCGAAAACCATTAATATGATGTACTTGTATGGGAAGTAGAGTAGTCATTTCACATATATCACAAATTACAACATACAATAAAGGTATAAATATTCACATAGCGTATAAATAAAGTGAAGACAATGGTCTCCAGACCACCCACTGCCCAAATAAAAAGGAAATAAGCAAAGTCTCTATGTAAATCACTTTGCATTATCTAATAAAAGCAGGTTCAGGTACAATGATCTATAGCGGCAGGAGTTAATACAAAGCCAAATGTGTAATGGAGATGATGCCTGAGCTTTAACTCCTATAACGCTTCGGGAGACAAATAAATTACATCCTTTCAGCTCAACTAACCTTTATCGGGGATGTCCCCATGGCTGGTTAAGCCTCTGATATAATGGAAATACATTCTCTTCAAGGATCAAAGGCATGTCAGTGCTAGCTGTATGACACCTCCACAGGCCCAAGTTACATGTCACCAATAAATTGTAAGCTCCTGGGGACAGGAACCTGATCCCCTTCTCTTTTATCTAAATGTGTCCTTTCTGCTTTTGTAGTCTATAATATAAGTCAAGGGGGAATAGTTGAACAATGCGTCCTTTGCACACAAATGAGAAGGGAGAGGAAGGGACTGTGTACGGATTTCTCATAAAATGTCTCAAGAAGTATCAGGAACCTATCACCTATGGGACAAGTTATGACAGCTACTAGAAAATGTATAAAAGGGATTTTATACATATGGTACAAGTGCGTATACGTCAAAGCACTTGTACCATACACCCCCTTCCTGCTGACGCCCCACAGGACAAAAATAGTATAGTAATAAAGAATATAGAAGATATGGGGAAGATCCGCAAGCATCTATTGTTGGTGTATGCTCAATATAGGTATCAAACGGGACGTGCAATGATATAGGAGCAGATGTCAACCGATTAAAACAAGGGACAAAGGAATTACGTCCCAAATCTGACTAATCCTCGGCCAGCCGTATCGGAGCCGCTTTAAACTCCCACAGCCCCCAGCATGCCTCATTACAATCCTAGGATTAGCGTGCTAGTAGACCAGGGGTTAAATTATAGCTGCCCCATACAGCTGCATGCGCTGGGTACGTTTTTTGGAGCGACTCTAAGTTTATAGGAGTTTAATCTCTGGTGACCACCTATAGTTCAAAGACATAGCTCTAGGTATAAAGCTGGTTTGTGACCCCCACTGAGGACAGGGACTGATGTACGTGAATGCACTGTGTGTAGGGCTGCGGAATATCCAAGAATAATGAAATAAAGAATGACAGCATGAAATATCTCTGCAGTGAGACACTTGCTGCCTTCTGGTTTACTGCGGGATTTAGGCCAAGCACACTGCAGGGTTTGTCGCCCCAGGGATGCTGCTGCTATAGCACGAAAGCTGTCGCTGGGAGGAGTCATGGCGTCATTGTGTGTGGGAGCAGAACGCAGGACTGCAAGATGTGCGATTGTCTGACTCAGACAAAGCAAGACACCCGCGAGATGTCATCACCAGGGAGACAACAAGCCCCTGCATGTGCACACCACAAACATGGTCAGCAGTGACAATAAAGTGGAGCACAGTAAAGGGTTCTCCCGTCAATCATTGTCATACCAAAAGTCCTGACAGCTGTTACTGGCTGTTGTAGGCTGAGGTCACACATTGCAGAAAAGCAGCTTTTTTGTTGCAGATTTTGCTGCGTTTTTCTGAGCCAAAGCAAGAATAGCTTCAAAAGGAATGTGAAATATAATGCAAGCTCTTATACTTCTCCCTTCTGCTAAATCCACACCAGGGTTAGGCTAAAAAAACTGCAGCAAAATCTGAAACAAGAAATGCAGCTTTTCCGCAACATGGAGCCTCAGCCTTAAAGCAATTTAATAAAATTTTTCAGCATTGTTTTTGCTTCCCTGTGTTCCCCTTTGGCGCTGCTTCTAATCCAGCCTGAATTAGTCTCCATCTTCCTCTGGCAGCTGACAGTATACTCCCTACTTACTGCCCCTGCAGAAGGCATCTTCTCAGCCATACTGCCAGGCTCTGCTCCTTCCTTGACAGAGGATCATTACTCAGAGAAATAGGCATAACTTGAAGCTCCTGAGTCCCAATGCAGAATCTGTAATGCGGCCCCCACATACCTTGTGTCATTTAGAATAGTGGTATATTTTATGTGGAACTTTTTGGGCCCTTTCAGGGTCCAGGGCCCGATAGTGACTGCTACTGCTACTAAGCCATACCTCCCAACTTTCAAAGGACAGAAAGAGAGAAATATTTAGCCCCACCCACTTCTACATTGACTCCACCCATTCTCATCCTTTTTTTCCATGCGTCTCCACACAGTATAATGCTCCTACAGTCACCCTAACATTATATGCCCCACATTATAATCTTCCCCTCCAATTGCCCCACAGTATTAAGTTCCTCTCCTCATGCCCCAGTTTAAACTGGCAGAAACTAGAGGGGGATATTAAACTGGGGCAGCTGGAGGGGGACATTATACAGTAGGGGTCGTTGGAGGGGGACATTAAACTGGGGGTAATTAAAGGCAGACATGTCCCACTCCAGCTACCCCCCACAGTTTAATGTCCTCCTCCAGTGGCCCCCAATTTAATGTCAGCCTCCATCTGCCCCCAGTTTGATGTCCCCCCCTCCATCTGTTCCCATTTTAATGCCCCCTCCATCTGCCCCGTTTAATGTCCCCCTTCATCTGCTACCAATTTAATGTCCCCCTTTCATCTGTCACCAGCTTAATGCCCCCCTTCATTTGCCCCCAGTTTAATTGCCCCCCTACATTTGCCCTCGGTTTAATGTCCCCCCTTCATCTGCCACCAGTTTAATGTCCCCCTTTATCTGCCCCCAGTTTAATTGCCCCCTACATCTTCCCCTGGTTTAATGTCCCCCTTCATCTGCCACCAGTTTAATGCCCCTCTTTATCTGCCACCAGTTTAATGTCCCCCTTTATCTGCCCCAATTTAATTGCCCCCTCATCTGCCTTCAGTTTAATTGCCCCCTACATCTGCCCCAGCTTAATGTCCCCCTTCATCTGACCCCAGTTTAATTGCCCCCCTAAATCTGCCCCCAGATCCCCTCTCTTGCTCACACATGCTGTCTCTTCTCTCCTCATCTTCCATCAGTCTCCGTTCCCAGCAGCTTCCTCTTTCTGTGTAACACCACACTGTCCTGTAGTATCCAGAATAGCTCCGCGGACACAAGAATCTGATCACATGGTCATGACGTCATCAAAGGTCCTCTAGCACTCTAGGATTTAGCATCTACCATTTAGCCTACCCTGAGATAAGAGCCGGTGGATCGGGGCAAAGTTTGTTAACAGCAAAGCACTTCAGGGGCATAGCGGGACTTCAGGGGCATAGTGGGACAAACCATAAGCTATATGGGATTGTGGGACAGTTGGGAGCTATGACTAAGCCCCTGCTCAGAGACCTGGTTGTACAGGGAGTGACTGATGTGTGTCCACCATTACTCAGCCAAAAAGGGGTTACTAGAGTTCATTGGCCAATGAACTCTAGTAACCCCTATCACATGATGTAAACAAACCAATGTGATGTCATCTGGTTTACTCTATGGGGGGAGATTTATGAAGACTGGCATCTTCATATCCACTGTGCTGGCGGAGGTTGCACCTCATTTATGATGAAGACCACTCCTGGGCCATGACCCTACTGTGAAATCTAGATTTCCTGCATTATTTACGCCTCTTTTTCGGGAACACATTGTGGGCGGCGCAAAAACACCAATTGAGATAATTTATATCAAGGGTGTGATTATTTTATGCCAGATAACTGGCATAAAATAAAAATGAATCTCCCCCTATGAGAGGAGGCCACATTGGACCCAGATGGGTAAGTTCTGACTGCAGTACAGGAGGCCCAGGGAGCAGTGGTGAATACTGTTCACTGCTGTTACCTGGGCACTGAAGGGGTCCCTGCACTCAAAGGGTTAATCGTGGCAAGACCACCATTACCCCTTCTTGGGCAATCAACTCTTCTGGTGAATACACCATCTCCTGTAGTGGTGAATATTGCCTCTATACAGCCCTAATGAATGTTCCTTAGGTGCTCTGGCACCATGTGAAGCCTGATCCCCTGAAAGGAATCGCAAAAGTTGTGGTTTTGTTGGAAACTGAAGCTTATGGGAAATTTGGGTCGTGTTTCATTTGTTATGAACCATTTCGCACATCTCTAGTTATGACTGCCCTTCATTTCTGCCCCTTAAAGTGATATTCCCATCTTACACAATTCCAGCATATTCACAGGATATGTTAAAAGTGTCTGAAAGGTAAAGTTCCCACCATTGGGACATTTATCTATTGTGCAGCGGGGCCCAGGATCCCTATGGTGGCCTCAGACCCCATAGTAGTCACTGGAGAGGTGGCTGTGCTTACATATGACTCTCATGTCTATGGGCATTCTGGAAAGAGCCAAGCATGCATTGTTCCCTTGCCAAGGCATTTTTAGGATACCCTTTGGATATGTGGATAAATGTTTAAGATACGCCTTTAACCAGTCTTTTACCCAAGAACATGAATACTGCCAAATCTTTGTTGTCAGGAGTTGTCAAATATTTGACATGAGTTATGTAGTACATCCAATATGTAGTTTACAACTTACTTCTTAACAATTCATCATGTTACTTTACCGCCATTTATTTTTCATGAATGACAACAATTTATACCTATGTATGGATCTAATGCTATTGAAAATACAGCAATATTGCTCAATGCCAAGATGGATGTTGTAAATTCTAATAACAAACAGGGGTGAACTAGCCTCTCTGCTGCCTGAAGCGAACTATAGAAAGGCGCCCCCCCAAAAAAAAGATACCCCCCAATTAGGACACTCCCCCATTGGCAGACAGATCAAAAAAAAAAAACTTATTTAGCCAGCACATAGTATAGCCAACACATATTTTGGCCCCCACACAATACATGGCCTCCTTTTCTTTTTGGCCCACAGTATGAAACATGACCCACTTTTTATGACCTCCAACATGGTATATGACCGCCTTTTTCTGGCCCACCACACAATATATGACCCCTTATTTTGCTCCCCCCACAGTATATGACCCTGCTTTGTATGGCCCCACACAATATATTACCCCTTTCTTATGGCCCCCACAATATAGTACCCTTTTCTTATAGCCTCCCACAGTATATGATCCACTTTTTTGCCCCCACACAGTATATGACCCCTTTTTATGGCCCCCACATAGTATATGACCGCTTTTTATGGCCCCCACACAGTATATGAGCCCCTTTTTTACTTCGCCCACACAGCATATGATCCCCCTATTTATGGCCCCTACACTGTTTACGACTCCTTTTTAAAGCCCACATGCAGTATAAGACCCCCTTTTTTGACCCCACCCAGTTTAGGACCTCCCCCCTCCCCCACACAGAGAACGGGCAATAATTTTTACTCACCTGTCCACGCTCATGTCCAGGTCGCCCTCTGCTTCTGTCTCCAAGGCGCGCTGTAGCCGATGCTGTACGTAGCGTCCCGGCATTCTTCAGCATTGTGACATAAGTGTAGCGCCGCCTAGAGGCGGCAGAGGAGGGCAGCCCGGACAGGAACAGTTGATTTATGAAGAGGCTCCAACCAGTCAGGAACTGGCATAGATTTCTATTATAACTCAGTGATATAAAATAGATACAGTATGTTGGGCCGAGGTGTTCCTGCCCTACGCTGTCCACTTTTGCACAAAGTGGTAAGCGAGGCATTGAACAGAAGTTGTGGCAAGAAAGGGCTTTGCGGCAAATGTGCACTACAATATCACTTGATTGACAAATTTGCCCCAATGCATATATTTTGTTTACTGAAACTGCAATATATCTATAACATGGTGCCATTTTAGACCACAGTATCTATAAGATGTCTAAGACATCATAGATCTTTATATGCAATGTGTTGAACTAATCTGTGTACTTACCTTTTTTTAGCTCCGGTTTGATATCGTGCCCAAGACTGCTGGTAAGTAGCACATACAGGCCATGGAGATATGGAGGGCATCTCTTGGTGTGTTCCACGCAGTGTTGGACAGGTCCACCAGAGTACCAGAGGATCTTCTGGTGGGCCCAGGCTCTAGCACAATATTGGTCCATCGAAAGACGTCAAAATTTGAAGCTACCATGGACTATTTCCTATGGGTTGCTGATGGGCCCAATGAACAGCAGTCCGACACTGGCTACACTAACATGTATCATAATGTTAAAAAGCATTTTTTGAACCAAAATGTGATCAATATTTTAGCAAAGTCTATGGGGAGCCAGCACAATAATGGTATAGTATCCCAGAAATATGTGTCAATGACTGATAATTTTAGGGTCAGCACACAGGTTTACTTTTGGACAACTTCCTGACATATGCCGGAGGCATTAGTTAATATAAGTCATTACGTCTTCTTCAATATATCTCTTATATACAGTACAGACCAAAAGTTTGGACACACCTTCTCATTCCAAGACTTTTCTGTATTTTCATGACTATAAAAATTGTAGATTCACACTGAAGGCATCAAAACTATGAATTAACACATGTGCAATTATATACTTAACAAAAAAGTGTGAAACAACTGAAAATATGTCTTATATTCTAGGTTCTTCAAAGTAGCCACCTTTTGCTTTGATTACTGCTTTGCACATTCTTGGCATTCTCTTGATGAGCTTCAAGAGGTAGTCACCTGAAATGGTCTTCCAACAGTCTTGAAGGAGTTCCCAGAGATGTTTAGCACTTGTTGGCCCTTTTGCCTTCACTCTGCGGTCCAGCTCACCCCAAACCATCTCGATTGGGTTCAGGTCTGGTGACTGTGGAGGTCAGGTCATCTGGCGTAGCACCCCATCACTCTCCTTCTTGGTCAAATAGCCCTTACACAGTCTGGAGGTGTGTTTGGGGTCATTGTCCTGTTGAAAAATAAATGATGGTCCAACTAAACGCAAACCGGATGGAATAGCATGCCGCTGCAAGATGCTGTGGTAACCATGCTGGTTCAGTATTCCTTCAATTTTGAATAAATCCCCAACAGTGTCACCAGCAAAGCACCCCCACACCATCACACCTCCTCCATCCTTCACGGTGGAATCCAGGTATGTAGAGTACATTCGTTCACCTTTTCTGCATCGCACAAAGACACGGTGGTTGGAACCAAAGATCTCAAATTTGGACTCATCAGACCAAAGCACAGATTTCCACAGGTCTAATGTCCATTCCTTGTGTTCTTTAGCCCAAACAAGTCTCTTCTGCTTGTTGCCTGTCCTTAGCAGTGGTTTCCTAGCAGCTATTTTACCATGAAGGCCTGCTGCACACAGTCTCCTCTTAACAGTTGTTGTAGAGATGTGTCTGCTGCTAGAACTCTGTGTGGCATTGACCTGGTCTCTAATCTGAGCTGCTGTTAACCTGCGATTTCTGAGGCTGGTGACTCGGATGAAATTATCCTCCGCAGCAGAGGTGACTCTTGGTCTTCCTTTCCTGGGGCGGTCCTCATGTGAGCCAGTTTCTTTGTAGCACTTGATGGTTTTGGCCACTGCACTTGGGGACACTTTCAAAGTTTTCCCAATTTTTCGGACTGACTGACCTTCATTTCTTAAAGTAATGATGGCCACTTGTTTTTCTTTACTTAGCTGCTTTTTTCTTGCCATAATACAAATTCTAACACTCCATTCAGTAGGACTATCAGCTGTGTATCCACCTGACCTCTGAACAACACAACTGATGGTCCCAACCCCATTTATAAGGCAAGAAATCCCACTTATTAAACCTGACAGGGCACACCTGTGAAGTGAAGACCATTTCAGGTGACTACCTCTTGAAGCTCATCAAGAGAATGCCAAGAGTGTGCAAAGCAGTAATCAAAGCAAAAGGTGGCTACTTTGAAGAACCTAGAATATAAGACATATTTTCAGTTGTTTCACACTTTTTTGTTAAGTATATAATTCCACATGTGTTAATTCATAGTTTTGATGCCTTCAGTGTGAATCTACAATTTTTATAGTCATGAAAATGCAGAAAACTCTTGGAATGAGAAGGTGTGTCCAAACTTTTGGTCTGTACTGTATATAAAAATGAGTTTCTGTCTCTCTGTTCTTTATGCGCAACCAAACGACTGGACCGATCCTCACCATATTTAGCACACAGGTATATCAGGTGTCCGGGAAGGTTTTAGACCGGGTCTCAGCTCTCTAGGACATACTGTTCCTGAGATATAATATTCCCAAAAAATGACCTGCATTAGCCAATACAAGCCTGTAAGTCTTTCACTCATAACTGCCATACACACGGTCACATGTCTCTTATCAGCCAATAGAAGCTCGCAGGCACTTAGTCTCCACATGCACACAGCTTTACTCCAGGTTTCCATAACAACCCAGCCATTTTTCTTCACTGCTGTAGGTCAGCTTTAAAGGGGCAGGACGCTGTGGATGACACTGTTACACAAGGTCACATACACACAAAAACACCAGGTTTCCATAGCAACCAACCTATTTATGACCTCTATTAGTCAGTAGCAGTTCGTAGGTCCTTAAATATTAGTTCGCAGGCCCTTAAATATTCAGTCATATGACGTGTATCAGAAAATATAAGGTCACATTTAATTTAGCAGGTTTCAATAAGGTCAGCTTTAAAGGGGCAGGGCACTGTAGATGACACTGTTAGAGTATGTTGACACGGCGGAAAATGAAGAGGAATTTTCTTCATTTTCTGCTGCCGGCATTTTCGCCTTGGTCTAGCCGCGACGGGATGCCGATGTTGTGCATCAGCATTCTGTCACGGCATCCTGCTCCTGATTAGGCCCGGATGCATGGGCCTAATCAGGAGGGTGTTTCAAGCCGCGGACACCGCGGGCGGAATCCGTGGCAAGATCGAGCTGGACGCTTCTTTTTTCCGCGCCCTGCTGCAATCTCTGCCTCCCATTGAAAACAATGGGAGGCAGATTCCGGGAGAAATCTGCTCCGTATTCAGGGGTGAATTCTGCCCCCAAATCCGCGGCAAATTCCTCAGTGTGAACACACCCTAACACAAGGTTACATACACACAGAAACAGCAGGTTTCCATAGCAACCAACCTATTTATGACCTCTATTAGTCAGTAGCACTTTGCAAGTCCTTAAATATTAGTTCACAGGTCCTTAAATATTCAGTCATATGACGTGTATCAGTCAATATAAGTTCACATTTAATTTACCAGTTTTTCCATAAGGTCAACTTTAAAGGGGCAGGGTGCTGTGGATGACACTGTTACACAAGGTCACATACCGTACACACAGCTTTAGTCCAGGTTTACATAACAACCGATCGCAGGTTTTTCACTGATATCCAAACTGAGATAAACATGATCACATGACACTTATGGACCAATAGTAACTCGCAGGTTCTTCATTCTTCACATACACACAGCTTTACACCAGGTTTCCATAGCAACCAACCTATTCTTATGGGGCCACTACACAAACAAAAAATAAAATATACCTGTGCAAAGCTGGGTCCTTCTGCTAGTATATACAGTCATATGAAAAAGTTTGGGCACCCCTATTAATCTTAATCATTTTTAGTTCTAAATATTTGGGTGTTTGCAACAGCCATTTCAATTTGATATATCTAATAACTGATGGACACAGTAATATTTCAGGATTGAAATGAGGTTTATTGTACTAACAGAAAATGTGCAATATGCATTAAACCAAAATTTGACCGGTGCAAAAATTTGGGTACCCTTATCATTTTATTGATTTGAATACTCCTAACTACTTTTTACTGACTTACTGAAGCACAAAATTGGTTTTGTAACCTCACTGAGCTTTGAACTTCATAGCCAGGTGTATCCAATCATGAGAAAAGGTATTTAAGGTGGCCAATTGCAAGTTGTTCTCCTATTTGAATCTCCTCTGTAGAGTGGCATCATGGGCTCCTCAAAACAACTCTCAAATGATCTGAAAACAAAGATTGTTCAAAATAGTTGTTCAGGGGAAGGATACAAAAAGTTGTCTCAGAGATTTAACCTGTCAGTTTCCACTGTGAGGAACATAGTAAGGAAATGGAAGACCACAGGGACAGTTCTTGTTAAGCCCAGAAGTGGCAGGCCAAGAAAAATATCAGAAAGGCAGAGAAGAAGAATGGTGAGAACAGTCAAGGACAATCCACAGACCACCTCCAAAGAGCTGCAGTATCATCTTGCTGCAGATGGTGTCACTGTGCATCGGTCAACAATACAGCACACTTTGCACAAGGAGAAGCTGTATGGGAGAGTGATGCGAAAGAAGCCGTTTCTGAAAGCACGCCACAAACAGAGTCGCCTGAGGTATGCAAAAGCACATTTGGACAAGCCAGCTTCATTTTGGAAGAAGGTCCTGTGGACTGATGAAACAAAGATTGAGTTGTTTGGTCATACAAAAAGGCGTTATGCATGGCGTCAAAAAAACACAGCATTCCAAGAAAAACACTTGCTACCCACTGTAAAATTTGGTGGAGGTTCCATCATGCTTTGGGGCTGTGTGGCCAATGCCGGCATCGGGAATCTTGTTAAAGTTGAGGGTCGCATGGATTCAACTCAGTATCAGCAGATTCTTGAGAATAATGTACAAGAATCAGTGACGAATTTGAAGTTACGCCGGGGATGGATATTTCAGCAAGACAATGATCCAAAACACAGCTCCAAATCTACTCAGGCATTCATGCAGAGGAACAATTACAATGTTCTGGAATGGCCATCCCAGTCCCCAGACCTGAATATCATTGAACATCTGTGGGATAATTTGAAGCGGGCTGTCCATGCTCGGCGACCATCAAACTTAACTGAACTGGAATTGTTTTGTAAAGAGGAATGGTCAAAAATACCTTCATCCAGGATCCAGGAACTGATTAAAAGCTACAGGAAGCGACTAGAGGCTGTTATTTTTGCAAAAGGAGGATCTACTAAATATTAATGTCACTTTTCTGTTGAGGTGCCCATACTTTTGCACCGGTCAAATTTTGGTTTAATGCATATTGCACATTTTCTGTTAGTACAAAAAACCTCATTTCAATCCTGAAATATTACTGTGTCCATCAGTTATTAGATATATCAAATTGAAATGGCTGTTGCAAACACCCAAATATTTAGAACTAAAAATGATTAAGATTAATAGGGGTGCCCAAACTTTTTCATATGACTGTATATATTTGTAAAGGATATAAAGTAGGGATCCTTTGCTTCAGTTGGGTCATTCTGACCTACTCAGAATTACATGGTTTCTGTGCTCTCCAAAAATCGATGCAGGATAGAGTGGTTAAAAGTAAATTCTCCATGGTGTGGCATGGATCTAGTAGGTGGCCCTGCCTCGACACCAGGCATTATAGCTGTGAGATCTGTCGGGCACGTCATTGCTAACACATCCTCTATCTCAGCATTTGTTGTTGCAGCGTGGTCCAAGTAGAGAAAAAACTAAACATGCCTTTTGCAAATGCAACCCTATCCTGTCTGGGTGTAGGATACAGGGTATGGTGCCTTATACAGTCACTGGAGGTGGTGTGGAATCCGGAGAAGAGGCAGTGCCGCCCACTAGATCCACATGAGTCCAGGAAGAACCTACTCAGAACAGGAATAAGACCTGTACTGAGTTTTGCTCATGGCTTACGGCCCCATACACCGGACCATGAATAAACATGGTTGTGTGTATGGGGCCATAGAAATGAATGGGTCAGTGTGCTAGCCGTGAAAAACAAGGTCCTGCAGTCCTGTTCATGAGGCATAAAACCCAGGACTCCAGAGCTACAAGAAAACACTGCTAACCACTGAGCCACACTGCTGCCCACAATATTTTACAATATGTTTTCTTGTCTGCATATTTTTTCTTGAAGCTAAGTTTACTTGAACCCTTTCAATAGGCTATGTACTTTCTTATCATCTTGCAGAAAATTTCCTTAAACTATGTACAGGTGAAGTTGGCTATGGATACAAGGGCTGCACTTTCCACCGCATCATCCCTAATTTCATGTGCCAGGTATTTACATGTGGCCTAATTCTCCTTATATATTGTACAGACTTTACTATTACCCTGATTCATCTTTGCATAGTTTCTGTCAGGGCCTTTTACCCCCACCACCACCAAACCGCCACTACTGTATCATAATGCAGAAGACTATGTAAACTTGCCACTATGTCATTGTCGCCCTTCTTCTATAACTAAAAAATAATTGGCTTTAAGAGAATCTGTCACCAGAACCCACAGATAGATGGGTTAGGGTCACCTGAATCAAACAGTGATAAATCCTTGTGAATCGCTGCCTCCATTGCCAACATATTGGTGTTTTTATCAATATTCAAATATGATTTTTGGAGCAATGAGGGCGTTGCCGCTTTCCTATTTGGAGCAATGGCAGCACCCTTGTTGCTCCAAATAGCTCATTTGCATATTGACAAAGACAGCGATATCTTGGCAACGGAGGTTCTGATTTGCCATGGGAAAACACCATTTATTTCAGGGATCCCTAACCTATCTGCAGAGTTGGGTTGATATGATGGGTACTAGTGACAGACTCCCTTTAAAAACAGTGCCCATCACCTGCAAAGTCTACCACATAGGAAAACATTAGTATTGTAAATGGCACATGAAAGGTGAAGGCCCAGATACAGACTTTGCATCGTAACAGAGGATTATGCTATGAAATCAGGGACCTAGCCACAGGGGGCCCAAAGGCATTTTTAGAGAGTAAGAACACATCAATATTATAGATAGCACATGGTAAGTGGGGGCCCCATTACATATTCTGCATCGAGGCCTAAGAGATTTATATCTCACTAAGACCTGAGAATATGGGTTGTTCTTAAAGGGGTAGTCCAGCCACATCAAGCTGATTTATTATGCATTTTATTCACTTTTTGAACCTCACTACACATTTGTACACAAATTGTACAAATTGTTGGCACAAACTATTAGTTTAATGCAAGCTAACCAAACAGTGAAGTAAGGAAGAGAAAAGTATCTAATATGTCTAGCAAGATGCTGTCATGCAGTGTAATGAGTTTGCAGCGTCTTCTACCTGGTTTCGTTTGAAGTTGTCTACATTAAAGACGCCAATTATACATTTTCCCCATAGATCCTTTAACATAACAGCTAGGTTCTTTCATGTCACCCTCCTCTCTTCTCTATGACCACCGTTACATATTCTCACCCTATTATATTTATTTTCTATTGCTCCTCACTCCAGGGAGGTGACTTCACCAACCATAATGGTACAGGTGGAAAGTCAATATATGGTGGGAAGTTCGAAGACGAGAATTTCACCTTAAAGCACAGCTCTCCAGGTACCATCTCTATGGCAAATGCAGGGCCCAACAGCAATGGCTCTCAGTTCTTCATCTCAACTATCAAGGCTGACTGGTAAGCAAAAAAGACATTAAAGGGAGTCTGTCACCAGAACCCAGCATATCAAGCCAGCTCTGCAGATAGTGAAGTAAGTTAGTAAGTAGTAAGTTACTAAGTAAGTTAGTGTCACCTCAGGCAAACAGTGTCATCCCCATGTGAATCATTGACCCCGTTGCTGAGATATCGCCATTTTTGTCAATATGCAAACTAGTACTTTGGAGCAACAAGGGAGTTGACGTTTTCCTCTTTGGAGCAATGGCAGCACCCTTGTTGCTCCAAAGAGCTTTTTGTGCTCTTTCTGATGAAGAATTTTCAATTGCTTGCACCCCTGGACCCCCTTTTTTTTTCTTCTCTTTCTTTCTTCCCTCTCATTCTGTTTGTTTTTATTGTCTCGCCGTTCCTTTCCCTTCCTCCTCCTTTCTTCTTCCCTTCCCCTCCTCTTCTTGTCCTTTGGCCTCTACTCGGGGATCTCCCCGTTCTCTTCAGTATAAAATGTTGATGCTGCCGTTGCAGCTATCTGTATTTCACTGTACATATATCTTTCTTTTTGAAAATCAATAAACTTTGAATTGTAAAAATAAAAAAGAGCTTCTTTGCACCGATTCACAAGGGGAAAACACCATTTGATTCAGGTGACCCTAACCTATCTATCTTCGCAGTTGGGTTGACAGGCTGGAGCCTCATTTTAAAGGGGTCATCCACCACTATGTTTCTGTTACCAATATCAGATTGGTGGAGGTCTGACTTCCAGCGCCCCGCCAATCAGCTGTTTGCCCAAGCTGAAGTATATCGGATGCTATACAGCTTCATACGCTGTCTAGCGGTCAGCAATGGTACTGCAAACTCAGTCCATAATGGGACTGAGGTTTCAATACCTTTCCCAGCCGCTACACAGTGCACAGATCTGTCTAATTCCTATATACTGCCGCTTGGGCAAACAGCTGATCAGCAGGGGTGCCGGGAATTGGACCTCTAATCTAATATTGATGTCCTATCTTACGGATAGATCATCAATAATAAAGGCATAGGCTTTGATAAGTGCATTCCTTGTTTCTCAAGTCTTGAACCACCATTATTCTACATTCTTCTTGTCCACAGGCTCAATGGTAAGCACGTAGTGTTTGGCAGTGTAGTTGAAGGAATGGAGGTGATAAAGAAGATGGAAAGTTATGGCTCCAACAGTGGAAAGACCAGCAAGAAAATTGTTATTGCTGATTGTGGGATTCTAGAAGAGGCAACAACTGCTTAATAACCATCCATGAAACCATACATAGCATAACATACTATACAACATGACTGGCATACATGACATTACTGCCTTCAGCATGTATAAGAGCTGACCATAATGCTTCTCAACAACATGTGCCCCTCTCTTTGCCATGTCCTAATGTGCTAGGACTCATCAGCTTATTTACTAAGCACTGTGGGAATTCCCATTATCCATGACATTGCCCTCTACTGCTTAAAGCCATACCAGTCTGAATAAAAAGCTGCTGACCGTATAGTAGGCTGGCCATAGACAACTTTCTCGCCCATCTTCCCTATAAGCATTTGTGCTTGGCTTGGCTGAGCATGCATATAGTAGTGGCTTATCTACCCCAAAAAGAAAAGGATTGCTTGGTTAAAAACAGCAAAATCTGCCATCAGGGAAGAATCGGGAGGCCCTCATATTCGATGGCCGGCCGGTTGTCAGGTTTGACTAACACTTATCTAATATGTAATGCCAGCTGTAGTCATTCAATAGTTCCGCAACTCTGCTTATTAACATCTCTATTAGACTCTGTTCACATTTGCATCAGAGTCTCCATTGCAGATTCCATCAGTTTTGATGGAAAGAATATAGCTGAAAGCAGTGCTATTTTCAGAGGAGCTCAACAGGCCCAATGTCAGTTCGGCCGCTGCCAGTGTCTGCTGTGTGACATATTCAGTGCTTGTTTTCATGTAAGATGCAAAATACGACACAGATGTGAACAGAGCCATAGAGTTTTGGTCACACTTGCATTCAGGACTTACATACATGCATGACGCCAAAGAAGAGTCATAGCCTTTTGACTCCCTACTGCAATACCTACCTACAGGCAGGTCTACTGTTTACGTCTGGAAGACCCATCTCAGGGCTCCTTCTTATTTTATGTGTATTTGATGTTTAAACTTGGAAATAAAATGCTAAAATAATGAAATAACCACAATGTTACGTTTCTTCTATGTATACCGTGTGGCCGCATGATAGACAGAAGGTCACAATGATAGCAAGTTTGGGAAAGAGCGTAGAAGAAGCGCCGCTCTTGCCACTGGAATCAGCTAGTCCATGTCCCAGGAGATGAAGCATTATCATTATGTATATACACTGTGAGACCACAAGCCCCTTAGGAAAGTGTCAGAAATTGTGCGGGTTAATGGATCCAGTCCAGAAGGAATTTCACATTTCCTGCAAATTGTTCACAAGCCATAAATTTCTATTTTCATCAATCTGTCAACGGCATTCCAACTATATAGACAGTATTTCTATTTTCATCAATCTGTCAACGCCATTCCAACTATATAGATAGTAAAACATGCTGCAATATGTTTAAGGATTAAAGCAAATCATGGGATTTCATCATTTTCAGGATTGCCCCTCTTTATTTTCAGTTTTCATAACATTTCCGTCTTATGCTACCCTGTTCTTGGTCTGATTTGTGGCCTGTTCACCAGGTGAGGGTGAAGTACATGGTTGCTCCTTAAAGGGGTTGTCCAGTTTCAGACCCATATTAACCCCTTCCCACAGCAGGCATTTTTCGATTTTCGTTTTTTTTTTAAACTCGTTTTATTGAAAATTGCGTATCAGACACAAGAAAAGGAATCAAAACAAATACATAACATGTTGCGCACCAAAAAACGAGAATTTCAATGTAAATTCACTCAACGCACCACATCCCACCTCGCCAGGCCCTCGTCCCATCCGGACCATATAACGTAGACTCGGTACAGAAAGAATATAATCAGGACATGCGTAATACTGTATACATCAGTTATCATGTACAAAACATGCAGTCAATAAGTCAAGGGTAACAAGGATACACTCCAAAATGAGAGGTCGTGGATACTCCCGGTGTCTCGCACCCCTCACGGCATGAGTAAATTAATGGCAGAGCGCAATGAGGGAGCCGTATATTGGGTTACCGGAGAATTGCACCATGTTCCCCACACCTTATGGAATTTCTGAGGGCACCCTCTCCCTTTATACACAATCTGGTTATAAGGAAGAACAGTATTAACAAGTTTCTTCCACTGAGATACTGATGGGGGTTTCGGAGCCATCCATCGCAGTGCGATAGCTTTCCTAGCATAAAATAAAGACTCCCTCAAAAGGATTCTAACATGGTGTTGCCATATTTCTTCATCTAATACACCGAAAAGGCATATCTCTGGGGTTAATGGTATAGGTTTAGCCAGAACTTCCGCCAGGAGATCCACGACCCCTTTCCAAAAACATTGTATGATCGGACATTCCCAAATCATATGCCAAAAGTCTGCCTGTGGACAAAGACACCTAAGGCATCCGGGGTTGGGCAGACGTCCCATTTTGTATAGACGGGAAGGTGTCAAGTAACATTGGTGTAGAATATATGTTTGAATCAGTTTGTTGTTAGCTGAAGGTGACACATGTTGAGGAGATTCGAGGATATCTTGAAACATCTCATCTGTGAGAGTTGGGATATTTATGCTCCATCGCGTCAAGGCCGGGGCGTCCAAAGTGGACACCTTGGCCTGTATCAGATGTGCATATAAAGTAGATATCAAACCCCCAGGGCCCTGTGAGCGAAGTATGCCGATAAGCGGATACTCAGATATATTGTCCAATCGATCCGGGAACTGAGAAGAAAGTGCATGTCTAATCTGTAGATATCTAAAGAACTGCGTTCTAGGGATGCCATAGGAGGAGCTTAGCGAGTCAAACGTTTTAAAAACCCCTTGTATGTACAGGTCACTAAGAGAGGACACGCCATACTGCGACCAGGCCCGGGCGCCAGGCAGGGCAAATAACGTCGGCAGACCAGGGTTGTGCCAAAGCGGGGTCTCCGCAGGTATATCAGAATAAGCGGACACCTTTTTCGCCTGACGCCAGACCTGTCCCGCCAGGGCATGGATGGGCAACAATTTCCCCCTAAACAAGGCCGGGTGTTCCAACACCGGCCACAGATTATGCAGACCCAGGTGGTGAGCCAGATGTGCCTCGGACCTCGGTAGGGGATCAGATGAGAGCCACTTCCTAATAAAACGGAGCTGTCCTGCCAGGTAGTAAAGAAACAGATCAGGGAGTGATGTACCCCCGAGCTGCTTTGGTCGTTGTAGAGATGACAACCTAAGCTTAGATCTAGAGTTTCCCCATATAAAGGAGATAATGAGGGAGTCCATTTGTTTAAAAAATCTAAGGGGCACGGACACAGCAGAATGGCTTATAGCATATAGACATTTGGGTAGTACTATCATTTTAACTAGGTTGATTCTACCAGCCACCGACAAAGGCAGTGTAGCCCAAAGATTAAACTTAACCCTAAAGTGCGAGATGAGCGGAAAGATGTTCTGTTCCAAAAAACACCTATGGTCCCTAGATATAAAGATGCCCAGATATTTGCAGGTTGAGACTGTAGTCAATCCACATACCACATTCCCCTCAGCTACACTTGACGCACGGCCAATATGCATGTATGAGGACTTAGTCCAATTGGTCCGTAGGCCAGAATAATTACCAAATTCGTCAATTATAGCCATGGCTCTGGGCAGAGACCGGGAGGGGTCGCTCATAAACAGGAGTAAGTCATCGGCATATAGTGCTGTTCTCTCCTCCCGGGTGCCTATCACTATGCCTTTATATATGGGGTCATTCCGAAGCAGTATTGCCAAGGGTTCCACCGCCAGAGCAAACAGTAGCGGTGACAATGGACATCCTTGTCTTGTACCCCTACCCAAAGGAAAGTAGGAAGACAACGCGCCATTAATGGACAGCGCCGCTCTAGGGGAACAGTATAGAAGGGAAATCCAGGTAACAAACCCCTCTCCAAATCCGTATCCTCGCAACACCTGCAACAGAAAAGGCCACTCGACAGAGTCGAACGCCTTTGTTGCATCTAAAGAAGCCATCGCCCAGTCATGTGAGGATGATGCCCCAATCTGAGTTATCACCTGAGCCCTTCTAAGATTATCCGATGTGGATTTTCCAGGCATAAAGCCTGTCTGATCCGGATGGACAAGGTCGAGAACAACAGAATTTAGCCTTTTCGCCAACATTTTAGTAAGGAGTTTATAATCTATATTAAGCAGTGATATAGGCCTATATGAGCCACAGTCCAGCGGATCCTTGTCAGGCTTAAGTAACAGGATAATGGTGGCGTCATAAAAGGACTCCGGGAGACTGCGACCCACAAAGGCAGCGTTATAACAGTCAAGCAACACCGGGAGAAGCAGGCCCCCATACTGGGCATAAATATCCACCGGGATGCCGTCCGGACCCGGCGATTTGCCCCTTGCCATATCTGCCAGGGCTCCCGATAGCTCCTCTAGCGTAAAAGGGGAATCTAAAAATTCACGTTGGTCTTCTGACAATGTAGGAAGGGGGATCAAGTCCAAATAGGTGGCAAGCTCTCCGTCAGTGACTCTAAGCTTGGAGAGGTATAACTCACTGTAATACCTATAAAATCTGTCACTAATGGCCAAGCTATTGGACAGTACCTCCCCCGTCTCTGAATGTACTCGTAGTATTGCAGGTGAGGCTGTGTTTTGATGTATCAGTTGAGCTAGAAAGCTGCTCGACTGGTTGCCGAGTTCGTAAAACTTCTGTTTGCTAAAAAACAGAGACCTACGTGCCTTGTCATGCAGTATATGCAGATATTGTCTACCCGTCTGCAACCATTGAGACCTAGCCTCATCAGTTGGATTAGCCACGTATGCGGCTTCGAGCGAGGCACACTGGGTCGCCAAAGTGGTCTCCAACAGCGAGGATTCCCTCTTTACAAAGGAAATGGAGGACTTAATACAACCCCTAAGATATGCCTTCATAGTTTCCCATAAGAGGAGCGGAGAAGTGTTTGGGGAATTAATGGTCAAAAACGTCTGAAGTTGATCAGGTATTCGATCATGTGGTACAAATAGTTTCAACCAAAATGGGTGGATTCGCCAACCCTGTCGTGGCTTAGCAGCCGTACTACTATTTAATTGGACCAACAACGGGGAATGATCAGACACTGCCCTGGGTAAATAGGATATGGTCTGCAACAAAGAATATGCTTTAGTATTTCCAAAAGCATGGTCAATCCTGGACAGAGTATGTCTGTTGGCAGAGTGACAGGAAAAGGTGCGGGCCTCCGGAAACCGGACCTGCCACAAATCCAACCACCCCAATTCACGGATCACTCCGGCCATTGTAGTAGGGCGAGGCAGAGAGGGGGGAACCTGGCTCCGCGGAGAACCGATCCAATGCAATATCCATAACTTTGTTAAAGTCACCCAAACATAATGCAATAGCCCCAGGGAATCGGGTCGCAAACTGCGCAGCCTGCTGGAGCACAGCAAGATCAGACGCCGGTGGCAAGTACACACCCAGGATAACATACAGGACAGAGTCAACCCAGGCCTGGACAAAAACGTATCGTCCCTCGGGGTCCCTTACAATGAGGCCTGGCTCCCACCTGAGTCTATGATGCACCAAGATGGACACCCCCCTGGAATAGGAAGTGTGTGTAGAGTGAGCCGCCCACTAAACCCATGGCTTCTGAAGTCGCCTGGAATTGTCTGGAACCAAATGAGTTTCCTGAAGGCATATGAGGTGTGGGTCAGCCCTCCTAATCTGAGAGAAAACCAACGACCTCTTTCGTGGGCTGCCCAGGCCCCTCACATTCCAAGATAGTACACTAAAGGACGCCATGGTCGTCTAAGAATGTAATGTAATCATGGCAATTCAGGACCCCAAAAGTCACCCGCCTATGAGTGTGTAGCGCGTGGCTGAGTGAAACACAAAGTGGTGTGCAGCAACCTAAGAACCATATACAAACGAAATGAACCATTACACCCCTAAAGGGTGTGAGACATACTACTGGCATAAACAAACAATATTTGTTAAATTAACCGTGGCTACAATTAACGGGGGAAGAAGTGCACCCACAGTGGTTGGTATACGGGGCACTGTCTTAAAGGTATGGATAATCACTAGGCTAGGGGATATACTATTCAACAGAGCCAGGTTCACATGAGTAAATGAGATACACCGGCGCCCCGGGGGTCGCCAGCCCAGGTAACTATAAGACTACAGGATACTATAATAACAGAACCGCACTTTTCATAAAACTACTTATGCAATAAACAAGAGCATCCCGTAATACATAAGTCCTTATGTATGGTCCGATCGGACCTCTCACCACACGCCGTCAGGATCATCGTCTCGGAGATCGAGGAAGAAGAGATAGCCAGTCCTCCACATCCCTCGGTGAAGTAAAGAAAAGGGACCTGCTGTCATGGACGACCCGAAGACGTGCTGGGTAAATCATGGAGTATTGTATAGCCTTTTCTCTCAACCGCCTCTTAACGGCCACGAAGGCTGCTCGGGTCTTCTGGAGAGCCGCCGAGAAATCTGGAAACATGGCCACTGCTGCTCCGTTGTACTTAAGCTCGCCGGCCTGGCGCGCAGCCCACAACGCCGTATCCCGATCCGTGCTGTTAATCAGACGGGCCAACAAGGGTCGAGGAGGTGCGCCCTGAGGCGGCGGTTTAGCCGGAACCCTATGGGCCCGTTCCACTGCAAATATTGGTGAGAAGTGAGCCTCCGGCAGGACATTTTTCAGCCACCCCTCCACAAAGGCCCGAGGATCTTCACCCTCCACCCGCTCCGGCAGGCCCAGGATACGGAGGTTGTTTCGTCGCAATCTATTCTCCAAGTCATCCGCACGCTGGGTCCACAAACTTGCAGCTCTCTCCAGATCCTGGAGTTTGGCAGGAAGTGGGTTAACAGTGTCCTCTACCTGAGAGACCCGATCCTCCACCTCACACACCCTGCCTCGCAAGGTCTGAAAGTCCTGACGGAGCAGGCCCAGGTCGATTTTTACCTCCTCAATTTTCCCGGTCAGCGAGGAAGTGCCGGCATGGATCGCCTCCAGTAGCTGTCCAGTAACTTGCTTTAAAGTGGGCTCGGGGTCCTCCTCTGGAAGGGCAGGAGAGGCTGCCTCAAGCGATGGTGATGTAGAAGAGGATGCTGCCCTGGAGAACCCCCTCAGGCGATCAGAGACAGAGGTTGATTGCGGGCGACTCATTTTAGAGAGTCGGCGGCCGCTCTTCCTGCGTTCCGTACAGGTGGATATGTTGGCAGAGGAGGAGGTGTGATTGTAGCAAGACCAGGCCGGCCCCAGAGGATTATAGACAAGGTCTCTGGCTAATAGCAGTTGCACAGTAGGAGCCTCTATGTCAGGCCACCAGGGCCAATAAGCCAGCCGAGGACAGACAGTAACTCAACAGTCCAATAGTATCGATAGCAACAGACTCTGGATTATAATAATAATAATAATAATAATAATAGTCCTTTAATAGTCCCACAATGGGGAAATTCAGTGTGTTACAGCAGCAAAGATAAAAAGATACAAATACAAATACAACATGTACAGGAATATTCCAAGGTAAGAGGCATTACATTGATAGCAGACAGACAGATAGGGCGTAGCAGGGGGGGGGGGGGATTTAACAGGCAGAGAGATATTTTCAGTTCTCTGTGTGTAATGATCTCCGCTTAGGTCGGTGTTGGTTGTACAGCCTAACCGCGGTGGGGAGGAAAGACTTCCGATAGCGCTCCTTCTCACACCTAGGGTGGAGCAGTCGGTCACTGACAGTACTGCTCAGCGCGATCACAGTCTCATGCATGGGATGGGACTTCTTCTTCTGCATGGAGCTCACCACGGACAGTATCCTTCTGTCACCCACCACCTGCACTGGGTCCAGTGGGCTCCCCAGGACAGAGCTGGCCCTTCTAATCAGCTTGTCAAGTTTATTTCTGTCCCTGGTTGATATACTGCTCCCCCAGCAGGCCACTCCAGCAATGTCTCCAAGAGAGAGCCGTCAGCAGAGTAATGAAATAAATAGATTGCCAGGAGGAACTAAGAGGGAACGGATGGCAACTCAGCGATCCAATAGTGCCGATAGCAACAGTCACTGGATTATAAGTAAGGCCTCCAAGAAGGCCAGTAGCGAAGTGATGGAGTAGATAGATTGCCAGGAGGAACTAGAGGAGGACAGATGGTAACTCAACAGTCCAGTAGCACATACAGCAACCGTCACTGGATTATAAGTAAAGCCTTCCAGAGAAGCAGTCAGCAGGACGATAAATCGTACAGAGGCACACACCTTCAATGGGTCAGAGACAGTTGATGGCTGCCACAGATATTGCCTTGCACTACTGCCCAGAGGAGCCAGGAGATGGTCCTATCGTGCCCAGCAGCAAGCAGGAGAGAGGAATGCCGGCTCCCAAACTTCCAGGCAGGGAACCATAGAAGGAACCGTCAGAGATAGGCTCAGCTCGCCAGGAACGCCAGACTCAGCGCCCCCTCATCAGCAGATGGCCAAACCGGTCAGGGTTAAAATGGCCGCCCGCCACGTGGAGAGAGGGGAGACCGCCGTCCGGGTGCCAGCAGGACCAGCGGCCTCAGCGGTGCCTGCACAGCCCAGGCCGGCCCACGAGCCCAGCCCCAGAACGGCAGCTCCACCCCAGCTCCAGGCCACAGCAGCGCGGGACAGAGCGGCTCCGGCAGCGGCGGTGGGAGTGTATGGCCGCCGGCCACGTGTAGCGATCACCGACTACTACCCAACGGAGAAGGACACCGGCAGAACGGGAGCTCTGGAACCAGGAGGAGGGCCTCAGAAGTGCGTTCCAGCGGACAGCGAACCTGGGCACCGATAAGCAAGGATGGATTTCAGAATGGATGAGCGGCTCTAGCCGGAGCTCCACTCACATGCAACCGTCCATGTCGTGCGCTAGCCACTCCCCCCCGATTTTCGTTTTTGACTCCCCACATTCCAAACCCCATAACTTTTCAATATTTCTGTTCACAGAGCCGTAGGAGGGCTTAATGTTTGTGGGACAAATTATTCTTCATAATGGTACCATTTATTATTCCTTACAACGTATTGGGAATCTGGAAAAAAATCCAGAATGGGAATTGAAGAAAAAGAGCATTTGTGCTACTTTCTTATGGGCTTTGTTTTTTTGGTGTTTACTGTGCAGCCAAAATGATATGTCTCTGATATGTATATGGATACCAAATTTATATAGTTTTATTTATGTTTTAACCCCTTTCAAAAAATCCAAAACTTTGCAAAAAAAAATTTTTTCTTAACGTCGCCATAAATTCTTTTAAATGTCTGTGTACGGGAATACATAGGCGTCTTTTTTTGCGGGGCCACGTGTACTTTTTAGTTATACCATTTGGGGGATGTTTATTGCTTTGATCACTTTTTATTCAAATTTTTATCAGTGAAAAATTGGCAGTTCGGCTCTTCTGACTTATTTTCTGCTATGGCATTCACTGTATAGGAAAAATATTTTTAGAAGTTTGTAGAGCGGGCGTTTTCGGACACAGGGATACCTAATGTGTATGTGTTTCATAGTATTTTTTTAAACTTTTATATGTATACTAGTGAAAGGGGGGCGATTTGAATTTTTTAAATCTTTGTTTTTTTTTTTTACTTTTATTAATATTCCATTTAATAGACTTCCTAGGGGTCTTGGACCCCAAGGATTTGATGCAATGCATTACAGTGCTAATATCGGCACTTCTGCATAGAGCTGCCTATAATAGAAGAAATGCTGAGACAAGCCTGGGAGTCTTCAAAAGCCCACTGATGTCATGGCAATGGATCACCAGCCCAGATCTCCTTCTGAGGAGTGGTGATGCTCCCCAAAATGGCAGGGCCCATGGCGCCGGGGATCTTAATGCCTATGATCAGTGCAGGTACTAATAGATATAGTAGGTACTGTAGATTATAGCAGAGACCCAGAGACTATGGCGGCTTCCATATTAATATACCAGACATCTGCTGTAATAGTACAAATGAGAGACAAATGCTATTGTTTGTATAATGAAAAATTCTACAATTTCCCAATATACTTTCTATATTAATTCCTCACGGTTTTCTAGATCTCTGCTTCCTGTTATCCATTCTGGATAAAAATCAGTCCACGATCATGTGATATACAGTCACTGGTAATGTGATATACAGTACAGATTACTGTGCTGTGACTGCAATGAGCTGTGCACCTGTGTGTCCATCGCATGACCATGGACTGTATATCACATGGCCATGGACTGTATATCACATGGCCATGGACTGTATATCACATGACCATGGACAAAAAGGATATTGGAAAATTGTGGAACTTTTCATTGCAAAAACAATAATATTTGTCTTTCAATATTGGTCTGAACCTGGATAACCAGTCTGGCATCATCAGAAAGCGATGTATTGTTTTTAACATTCGACATTGGACATCACTATCTATATTTAGAAAAAAAAAATCCTGAATCTTTTCATTTTTACTCCGACTGCTGAGCGTTACTATATACTGATACTTCCTGTTCTGTAGAGATCACTTCTCAGCAGTCACTGCATTGTCATCACTGGCAGGATTACAATGAAAGGTATTTTCTATATAGATAACACAGGAATTTACCTTTTCCCCCTTCCTCTACAATGATCTCTGCACACCCTTCCACGGATTATGGTAAATCTCCAAAGCCCAGTTTCATTTTTTCAAGTCGTTATAAAGCATGGGCATCAATATTATGTAGATATGAAAAATAAAGGACAGTCAATAATGACGATGCATTGAGATTGCTAGGGGTCACCTGGCACCAGAGGCATCACTTGAAGCTCCTGCTCCCCAATGCAAAATCTGTAATAGGGCCTTGTACTCTTTAGGATAGTGGTATATTTCATGTGTCAGAGGGACTTTTAGGGCCACTCAGGGTCCAGGGTCCAATAACAACTGCTATTGCTGCATCCTCTACAGCTACACCCCTGAGCGACACAGCAACCAATCAGCTATTTGCACAGTGTATGTAGCTGGAAGCAGAAGACTCTATACACTGTGCAGTGGTCCAGCTGTTCTATTACAGCTCCTATTCAAGTGAATGTGAACTGAGTTGTAGTAGCAGAGCACAGCCACTGCACTATATGACCTCCTACATAACCCCTTTAAGGAATTAATCATGGGTACCTTTCAGGGATCCTACATCATCTCTTGAACCTTGGGTAGCCACAGTTTTATGGAAGGAGGCTCCATCTGCTTTCAGACACCAGTTTATTTTTTCCATGTGGCTGCTGTAAAGCAAATCTCTGTATGTGCAAAAAATAGAATGGAAATATCTACAATGAAAAAACAAAAACAGATTAGAAAAAAAGAATATGTGTCTGGTATTTGGTTTTAATTTGCAAAAAAAAAAAAAATACAAAGCTCATCCCATTGACAATAAGCTTGACATCTTATGAAGCCCTTCCCCTACTCTCTGTACATAACATACAATAATACTACCAAATACTAGGACTCACCTAAAGGTCATGTATTACAAGTAATATACAAAGCTTTACTGATATTAGAATTGTTATCACTGGATGGAAATATTCTAAAAAAATCTGTACAGACCTAGGACTGCTCTCACAGCCCAAGGTTTGCTACAATGTATCCATTTTAGTCAAGACTCTGTCAGGCTATGTTCACATCTGCACCTGGTATCTGCCCATTGCAAATCTATACAGAAAACAACAGATTCATCAGAAAAACTGTCACAAATGGTTACATAGTGCATACCGTAGTCCCTCTTTTTTGACAGATTAGTCAATGGGTGTCTGTCAAAAAATCTGTCTGTTTTTGACAAATCCGTTTTTTTCTTTATTTTTCCCCTTCTTCATTCTGAGCATCTGCAGAGGGAAAAACAGATTGCAAAACAGACACAAACTGATTACTATACCTTAGTAATCCACCTTAGTAGCTCTGCCTTCAATAGACCTCTATATTAAAAAAAAAAAAAACAGATTTGCTGCTGTCCGCCGTGTATCCATATTTTTGGGATGGCGCAAAAGTGTTGCAAGTCTGACTTTCATCTCCATCCAAAAGAGCGGATACACAGCGGAAATGTTCAAAACACACAACTGCAGATAGTTTTAAAAATCCATTGAAATCAAAATGATCCAAATCAGTTATTATGATCTTTAGACGGATCACAGAAACTGATTCCATGCGAAGATCACAACGCAAGTTTGAACCCAGCCTCAGCGAAAACTCTTTGGGGTGGCTTTCACACTACCGTTGGATGTACGTTCTGATAGGGTCAGTTAGAAAAAAACGGACACATTAACATCAGTTAATGTCTGTTATTAAACCGTTTGTTATTATGTCCGCTAAAATAACAGACATGTGACGGATTTGGTGAAAACAGATACTAACGGTCACTAACAGACAACAGATCAAATCCCATTGAAATCAATAGGATTTTTAATGGCTCTATGACGGATCTGTTAGTGTCCGTTGTTAACATTTTGTAAAAGATGCTGGCAACGGACACCACTGACAGTAGTGTGAATGCCCCCTTACTATTTTTGAGGGTTTGGTATGATATAAGGCTATGTTCACACCTGCATCAGATGCTTGTTCAGAGTCTTTATCGCAGAATCCATCTAAAATTTGAATTAAAAAGTCCTGCATGCAGGAATTTTTGTCCAACAGAAAGACAACAAAAATTATAGATATTGGACGGACTCCATTATAGTCCCGCAGGATCCTATCATGGAACAAAACAATGGACTAGACAATGCAGATGTGAACACAGCCAAACAGTCAGGGCTGTTCGGTTTACAGGGGATTGTAAATTATTAGGTCTGTACTGGGTTTCTGTCTTTGGATGTAAACTAGAATATTCACATTCACTCACAGCAAGCAGGTGTCTCAAATACAGTGAGGAAGTAAAATAAAGTATATTAATAGAATGTACAATGTAAAATAAAATATATTCATAAATTGTACAATGTAAAATAAAGTATGTTAATAAATTGTACAATGTTCTTTTATACAGTACAGATGTTGAACACTGAAAGAGGTTTTCCCATGAAAGCAAGTTATTCCCTATCCATAGATCAGTGGGGGTCAGATCCCACTGATCAGCAAATTGGGGGATGAACATTTTGAATGGAGCAGTGGTTGAGTGGTGTGCGCCCGACCACAACTCCCTTCAGAATGGGGGATGAAAGTCCCCTATTCTTCCGATCAGTGGGAGTCTGAGTGGTTGGACCCCCACTTATCTGCAAGTCTTATGGAAAGGGGATAACATGCTTTCTTGGGAAACCCCTTTAAGGCACCATGGCATACCTGTTATTAACAACTAGTCAGCTTCAGCTACACTTCTGAAGTTGGCTGTTTAATCTTTCAGATGTCATGTTCAAGTGTGGCCACATAGGAGCATATCATAGGAACTTGATAAAAGGCGGCAAAACTTGAAGCTCGTGGGCCCCAATGCAGAATCCTGCCTAATGCCATTTAATGATGGATGTTGGTATATTTTATGTGGCAGTAGGACCTTTGGGGCCCCCTCAGAGTCTAGGGTCCGATAGCAACCTCTACCTTATACCTAAAAGGAAGGGACTCCTTCTATCTGTTCATTGCACCCCTTGCAATACAAATGCAGGGCGCCAATGAGTTACCATGGCATCAGGGTAAGGTTTTAACCCAATTTTGCCATTGGTGTGTGGCCATCAGGTCACAGGTTTCCTGTTAGTATTGCATAGATAGACTATACTGCTTTGCAATACTAAGTATGTATGCTATCAGATGATGCAGCTTCCAGTTCCCTATAGGGATTTTAGAAAATAAATAAATAATAATAATAATAATAATTATTATTATTATTATTATTAATAATAATAATAGTTTAGTTAAAAAAGTCCTCCCCACAATAAATAAACATAGCATTATATTTATAAAATATTTCATTGTTTAAAAAAATACAAAAATAAATATAGGGCAATAAGTTTTTTTTTGCATAGTACTAAGTGAAAAGAAGAGCAAAGAAACTAGCAGAATTAATGGGTTTTTGCACCCCCCCCCCAAACAAATTTAAAATATAAGAAATACATAAGTACTCCAAAAAGCTGCCACTAGAGGATATATAAAAACAAGCCCATATACAGCTACTTTTCTGGAAAAATAAAAAGGGTTTGGCTCTTGAAATGCGAAAAAAAGGTCCAAAAAGTACTGGACTTTAAGGGGTTAAATTCATATGTCGCACTAACCCAAAAGAAATGCGAAAGAATAAAATGAAAAGAGAAAAAAATAAAACTTATAAACTCATAAGCTTTTTTACAGTGTAAATAAAAAAGCTACTGATATTAATAGGTGTATGTACTATAAAGGCAACCCAAGGGACTGCTATGGGGCTGCTAGTCCCCTTCAACATTATTACGTACATGTACAATACATGTACAATACATGAAGGGTGCTCTTCTTGCTTTCTGACACACATGTATATGATGGTAACCACACTGGTGTCCCATGTCAATGGAGTGCTGGTGTGCCTGTTCAACCAGAACTCCTTTCACTTCTATGGGACTCTATGCACTCAGAGGTACTTGTGGACCCCTTCCGATAGCTGGGGGTCCCAACAGTGATCACACATATATCCCCTTTCCTAGGTATAAAGGATCATTGTCATTAGTGGGAAGACCCCTTTACGGGTTTGTGAGTGGGTCTGTGAAGAGTTAAAGTCAGAGGGTCCAGTTCTGGTCATGCCAATCCATTTTACTATTTGACTGTAGAACCTTGTATAGAAAACTTTTCTGAATTATAATGGAATTGGCCCAAGGAACAAGAAAAGGAGGATGAGGATGGGTGATACATATGAATATAGGGCTTGCCAAGACATTAGTTTTATCCAAAACTTTTGCAGTGAGTTTGCAATTCCTATTGCCAGGAACATGGATGGCGCAATAACCACATGTGGCCTCCTAATAGTTGGGCTCCATAGTTCTACTATACAGCTGTAACTACTACTTAGAATTGTATTGCAGTTGCATACAGAATACACTAGAGGGAGTTCTCAGCACATCAACCAACCATTCAGCCATCCACATGGTTTTTTACTACTTTTTTTATTTTTTCAACTACTCAGGACTTTTATCCTAAAAAAAAAAAGTATTCCAGACCCGTCTGTATAGTCTATACCAGCTCATACTAGTAACCCTATTCTGACACCATTTTTTTTTCTTTTTTAGTTGTTATCTCCCCAGTTTACAAGAGCCATAACTTTTTTAGATTTCTATTGACATAGATGTACATGGGCTTGTTTTTTATGCAGTATGAATTATATTTTTTAATGGCAGGATTTTATATTCCCTATTAAGAAACAGTAATAAATTATTTGTGGTGCTGCATGGGAAAAAAGCTAAATTTCTCCTTTGTTTTTGGGTTTAATTTTTATGGTTGCTATGTGGTAGGTCAGTACGACTGAGGCCATACCATATATATATATATATATATATATATAGTTTTGTAATATTTTACTACGTAAAAAAAAAAAGTAAAACACTGAAAAAAATTAGCTTTGATTTGCCATATTCTGGGAAGCATACCTTTTTTAGTTAGAGGATTTCTTCATCTATCTATCATGTCCAGTACTGTGCAAAATTTTAAGGTGGATTCTGTCCTGCCCCGAATCTGCATGCCATTGTTTTCAATGAGAGGCAGAGATGGAAGCAGGGTGCTGAAAAAATAAGTGTCCTGCACGATTGGTCACAGAATCCGTGGCACTATCAGCTGTGGAATCCGTGGCACCAGACAGTCAGCTGATCAGCCCCATTCATCAAGGCCTGATCAGCTAGTGAAAGCCGTAGCAGAAAGTCATGGAGGGACAGAAAATGAAGAGGAATCTGAGGTAGAAGACAATCTCAATTCCTCTTCATTTACAGGCTCTTGAATGACTCCTTAATACTTTATTTTTGTCAATTACCAAAATGAAGAGAATAAAGAAAAGAGAAATCTAAATCCCATCAATAATTGGTGTGAGATCCCTTTGTCTTCCATCAATTCTTCTCACTATACCTGCAGACAGTTTTTGAAGGAACTTGGCAGGGAGGTTGTAATCCCAGACAGACTGGAGGATGCTGAGATCAGGGCTCTGCGGGGGCCATATCATCACTTCCAGGACTCCTCCTCCAAAGGACAGAGGTCACACCAAATATTGATGGCATTTAGATTTCTCTTTTCTTCATTCACTTCATCTTGCTAATTGACAAAAATAAACTATTAACCCTTCTCGCTGGTGACATTTTTCGCCTTCCAAAACACATAACTTTTTCCATTCACAGAGTCATATGAGGGCTTAAATGTTTTTCATGATGCTACCATTTATTATTTTTTGCAATGTACTGGGAAGCTGGAAAAAAATTCAGAATGGGGTGGAATTGCATTTGTGCGACTTTCTTACAGGCTTTGTTTTTACAGCGTTCACTGTTCAGCACGATTCCAGAGATACCAAATTGATATAGTTGTATTTACATTTAACCACTTAACAAAAATCTGAAACTTTGCAAAAAAATTTTTTTTTCTAAAAGTCACCATATTCTGACACCCGTAACCTTTTTTTTTTATATTTCCATGTGCATAGGTCGTCTTTTTTTTTTGCGGGGCCATGTGTACTTTTTAGTTATACCATTTTGGGGAATGTCTATTGTTTTGATCACTTTTTATTAAAATTTTTATCAGTGGCGAAAGAGCGAATAAACAGCAGTTCGGCACTTTAGATTTTTTTTTTTTCCTGCTACAGCATTCACCGTACAGGAAAAATATTTTTATAAGTTTGTAGACCGGGTGTTTTCAGACACAGGATTACCTAATGTGCATGTATTTAACAGTATTTTTTAACTTTTATATGTACTCTAGGGAATTGAAATTTTTATACTTTTTTTTTTTTTTTTTTTTTTTTAACTTTTTTATGTATTACATTTATTAGAACTCCTAGGGGGTCTTGAACTCCAGGGATTCTGATCAAGGTATTACAAAATATCGGCTCTACTATGACAGGCTGCATAAAGCAGCCTGTCATAAAAATAAATGCCAGACAAGTCTGGGAGCCTTCAATAGGCTCCTGGCTGACATGGCTACCGAATGCCAGCCCCGGATCTCATTCCTGGTGCTGGCAATCCTCGTTGGAAAAATGGCGCCTCGGTCACTCTATCATCACTGTTAAGCTACACTTACACGACTAATCACTATGTGACACCCATTTTTTTTAACAGACCTCACACGACAGCGTGAATTTTAATATCAGTGTATGGTGTCTATTCACATGACCGTTATTTTGATGCTTCATTGTCACGGACAGTCAAAATATAGGTCATGTCCTATTTTTGCCCATTTTCACAGATCCCTACATACACTCATATGTATGGAGGATCCGCAAAAACAGATGCCCCTCGGGTGCAAACGAATGTAAAAAATGGATGTTTTTCATAGCTGTTTTGCACCTTGGCCATCTGAATGTAGCTTTAAGGTCCATTGCTCTCATCCTATGATGGATGAGGACAGCGAACTATAATAATGTTAGTATAAGGTGCCCTTATACTATTCTAGTGATATGTTTAATGGTTGATAAAGTTTTTAGTTCTTTAAGTGTCATAATGTGAAACCAGGATTGTATTATTGCCTTTAGTATTTGTGTTTTATTCTTTGGTTGCTTTTTACAACAATTTTACCAGTTCCATAGATTTTCAATGGGACTAAGGTCAGGGATATTTCCAGGCAATTCTATAATTATCCCATTAATCGCAAATTCTGCCCACACCTTTTGCTGTCATACGTTGTACTTCATGGTAACACAATCCAGATATAAATCTCCTGGTCTTCTTATGTTCTTTATGCCATTACTATTGATTATGGAGATTCTGGTCTCATCACTCCAGATCATTCAATCCCATTGTTGCTCTTTTTACATAACATGGGTTTTACCCATTATAATCTTTTCATGCTTCTTTTAAAGTGATAAAAATGGCTTTAATTGTGGAATTCTATCATTTAGACCAAATTCTTTCAGTCTCCAATGAAAAAGTCTTTGCACTTAACTTCAACCACATTCAGATAGTTCACTTTGTACAGATACAGATGATTTTGGGCACTACCCCAGATTTATTAAGACTGGGGTTGTGCAGCATGTAATATAGACATCACTGTGTGGGAGCACTGTGGGGGACCAATATGTTACGTGTGGGGCACTGTGAGAGACCAATATGTTACATGTGGGGCACTGTGGGGGACCATTATGATAAATGTGGGGCACTGTGGAGGATCATTATGATACATGTGGGGCACTGTGGGGCCTTTCCATAACTTTTATAAGCCATTTATAAGAGATTGGTACTTTGGGGGTACTCAGTTGGGACTTCTTCTTCCTAGGGGGTACTTCACTTGAAAAGGTTGAGAGCCACTGCTCTAGTGTAATGCATATGTTTGCAGCCATAGGAAGAAAGAGACAAAGGATCAGGCATGCTGCATGGTTGAACTGGGGGAGCTATCCTGCCAAATGTCATGTAGTGAATGCCTGTCATCTAAACACATGCTCTAGACTATTTTGAGAAGGGGTTGTCTAAATAAGACCAGTTCCCACAGTCATTACATTTTGGGTTCCTGTTATGTCACTATGTCAGACAAGTAAGAAAGGGGTTATGTCTATCAGGACCCGCACCATTCAGAAGAATCTGCTGTGCAATGGCCTTTTTGCTCTGATCAATGAGACATATAAAAGGATTGAAAATGGGTTCACCACCCCTATACAAAATATAGACATCAACCTGACCCCACTGTTTAACACTAAATTGATGTATCATTGTTGCTGTTAAAAACTTAACCGTGCTGAAGTGGAAACACCACCCAGTTAGGCCTTATTCAATCAGCTGTGAAAAATGGCCACGTGATAGGAGGATCAAGCTTTGGCCATTGGTGAGTATAATATTGCCTACCAACTGTTACATATTGGAATAATCTAATAGGTAATGGCTGAATTACTATGTGGGCATGATACGTTGTTGGGGCTAATAAATGAGCATTATACTGTATGGGGGCACTAAGGGGCATTACACTCTTTGGGGACCAATAAGGGGGCATTATACTGTGTGAAAGCCAGTAGTTAATCATTATACTGTGTGGGACCACAGGTCACTAAGTGGGCATTATACTGTATTAGGGCAATAAATGAGCATTATACTGTGTGGAGCTACAGTCCACTAAGGGGACATTATACTCTGTGGAAACCACCAAGGGGGTATTATACATTATACTATGTGCAGCAGTAAAATATGTAGGGGTGTAGCATATGGAACCTGGCGTTTTATGATAGTACAGCATGTTTCACTATTTTGTCTAGATATTTTGACCCATAAATAGGAGACTGTATAGAGAGGGTGTAGCTTAAAATTTTGCTTGAGGGCCCCCAGACATAACCTTGCTTAGGGCCCCAAAAAAGCTAAATCCACGACTAGCCATGCTACATCTGCTGGGTACCTCCAGCAAAGTACTGTTGCTTGGTAGTCTAATGCCTTATAGTTAGGACTCGTATACAGATGTCACATTGAAAAGTGTGTGTTATTGCAACTATTATGTAACATATTTATAAAATGACAACTTTGTGACAGGAATGTGACAGGAAATGATACAGATATATGTAAGATGGCTACACTGATATGAGTCTGTAGGAATTATGACTATAAAAGTTTACCCATTATTAGTGGTACATCACACTAGGGCTTGGCGATTATGACCTTCGTCGCGATTAATCAGGCATTTTACCTCTATTACAATTGATGGTGATCATTTAGGCCACACCCCTTTTAAACCACGCCCCTTGTACAGTATGAGTATGTGTTGGGCAAACCTCGTGAGATTAGTCTTGCAAAGTTCGCGTGGAGGTTTCGCTCAGACCGAACACAGTCGAACCAAAACTGCCATTACACTCTGGGGTCTCTTCAGTGTATAATAAACGGAGGCCCAGGGGAGGTGACCAAACATAAAAAACAGTCTTACTCACCTCTCCTGGGCTCTATTGCGACCCCCTGCTGTCTTCAGCTCTTTTGACTGATGTCAGGGACCGCCGGGGCCTGTGGTTAGGGGTCACTGGTCACATGGACATGCAGCATCATGCATTTGGACATATTCTGCAGTGGCGTAAGTACCAGGGTATCAGCCGTAACGGCTGCCACAGGGCCCTGGACCATAGGGGGCCCGATGGGCCCCTGATGCTTTTTATTTTTTATTTATTTTTTTTTAATAGGCACTTACCTACTGGAGTAACCCTAGCAGGTAATGGGCCCTATTTACTTACCGCTCCCCGCTCCCATATCATCTCACTGGAGCCCCCTGGAGGGAAGAAGGGGAAGCGGCTATGAGCAAGAGTGGGGATCGGTAAGTGAGACTGCAGGCCCGTGGCAAGAGTATTTGTTGGACGAACCCCAACAAATATTGCTATTATTATACCCTGGGGTCTTTTCAGATCCCTGAGTATAAAGATCGGAAGCCTAGGGGAAGTGACAAACATAAAAACCAATGTTACTCAACTGTCCTGCGATCCGGCGTGACTCCCTGCAGTCATCAGGCCTCTTTAATGTTGTCACAGACGTCACGTGGGCTAGACCAGCATTATTATGCATTGTGGTGCAGGCTTGGCCCACCTGACGTCTTTGCCGACATTGAAGAGAGCCGAAAGCAGCAGGAAGTGCATCGGAGCCCAGGAGAGGTGAGTACCGCTGGCTTTTATGTTTGTCACCTCCCCTGGGCCTCCAATAATTATACTCTGGGGTCTGAAAAGACCCCAGAGTGTAATAATAGTTTGTGGTGGTCCACTATGGTGTATATTACTATGTGAAAGGGCCACTATGGTGCATAATACCGTGTGGAGAGGCCACTGTGGGACATAATATTGTATGGAGGGGCCACCGTGGACATAATACTGTGTGCAGGGGCCGCCGTTTGGACATAATACTGTGTGCAAGGGCTGCCATGGGACATAATACTGTGTGCAAATGGGGTGTTATACTGAGTAGAGGTCAGGAAAGGGGGCGCTATGCTGTGGAGGGGGGCCAAGTCAAAGGTTTGCTGGGGGGCCTAGTCTTTGCTAGTTACACTACTAATATTTGGTAAGAACGAGACTGCAGGTAGGACCTCACAAATATTGTAATAACTGAACCAAATAACTGACGTGAACAACATCACATCGGTTTTCCTGCTGTTCAATTTTGGTTATCTTTTGATTAATTGCACAGCGCTACAGCAGACTCACTCATAGCTACTCAGCCACCTTTCTTCACCAGAGGACATATATTCCTATCTTTAAAGTGTAACTAAACTTTTGGGCAACTTTTGATATATTGGCAGTATTAATGTTATTAATACATTTTGTAATATACTTATCAAATTTTGGCTCCTTTCTTTGAAATCCCTCACTTCTTTTTTTAGAAGCTGTACCCTGCTTCTCACAGTGTACACTATATGGACTTCTGAGTGTAAAACAGGCAAAATAAAGATAGAATTTAGGTAGTGCTTGGGCATTATAAAACATAGAAATTTGCTTTTGGTGTCCTATGAAAGAGAAGACTCATCTTTCATATGACCCAAAGGTTGCAGTGCTATATTATTTCCAGAGATATCACTGGTTGAAAACACAGTCAGGATATTGGGATATTTATATGAAGCTGCAGCTAATACCAATTCTATGTCATATGAAAAATGAGAATCTCCTCTTTTATATGACACCAGAAAGAAGTTTCTACATTTTATATCACCCAAGATATAATTGTTTGAAGTGACCCTCCCCTGCCCTTATTTTCCCTGTATTACACATACAAAGCCATATACCGTACACAGCGATAAGCAGGTACAGCTCTTAATAGAGAAGCAAAGGAGAGAATAAAGAAATGCAGGATTTCACAGAAAGGAGTAGAAATTGTTAATAAAGTATATTACAAAATGTATTAATGACTCAAGTGGTGACAGAAAATCTAAAGTTGTTCAAAAGTTTAGTTACACATCTTAGATAGGAAGATGTGCCCTCTAGTTAAGAAATGCCCTGGGTAGGGTCTCTGGGAAGCTATGAATGAGTATGATGTACCACTAATAATGGGTAAACTTTAGTACCCTCAGGCTGCAGAGAGCCATGGCTGGGTCATGGGTTAGCGGGTTGGTCATCCTGGTGTGTGTTCACACTTCCCATTAGACTAGACTTGAGTATGGGTCAGATCCATAGGTATAGAAGATTTTACTGAGGATGATGCTAGCTTACTGGGCAATAGTTAGCTAGCAGGTGGAGATGAGTATGGCCACAGAGGAGGGCTGAAGCTCCTGTCTGAACTGCAGTCAAGGTTTGTCCTGAGTGGAGGAGACCAGGCCACAAGTTGGAAAGAATGCACCCTGTATCCACCATATACAAAGTAAGTCCACCATCTGAGGGGTGGGGGGCCAGAGACAACTGAGAGACTGAGGATGTGTGTGAGGGACTGTATCACTGTGACTGAGAGGTAAACTGTGATGTGTCCAACACTGCAGGAGAGGGGCAGTGTGTCCAGACTAGTTACTGACAGCCAGCGTCAGACTGCTGGTGGGCCTAAGAAGGGCAAGGCCCAGCCACATCGCTAATGGAATGGGGCCCAGCATCATGTGATGTATGTACATGCCACTAGGCCCCTTTTCAATAGAAGAGCGGCAGCACCTAGTCAAGCCGTTTCATTAGTATTCATGATGTCAGTGAATACTAATGAAGGGGAAGCAGCAGACTCAACCCGGATCTTCTAAATGTTTCGGGTTCAGTTCAAACCCATAACTTTTTGGATTTGTCACCCACAAAACAATTTTATCCTCTGGGATCTCCTCAGACTTTAGACTCTTAGTGATTACCTGGAGCAGCAGCGTTATAAACATTAGAGTGAGCCCTGTGCCGAGCAAATATGCCTGAAGTGCCGACCTTGCCACAGGTGCTGGAGATTTCTGACCACTGCCTTAGAGTATAATAAGTGCAGGCCCAGGAAAGGTGAATAATAATAACAAACACTTATACTCACCTCTCCCTGGTGTCCTCTTCAGGCTTCTTCTGGCATCTGGTTGGTGTCATGCACCCTGGGGGTCACCACTGACACATGTGATTGGGCCTCAGCAGTCACTTGGGGCAAACTGATATCATGTCGTAAGGCAGACGCTGAAGAAGCCTAAAGAGGACGATGGGGAAAGCGGGACACTGGGAGGATGCCCAGGTGAGGTGAGGCGAGGTGAGTATAACTATTTGTTTCTCATCAGACCCCAAAGAGCAATAATAGCACCAAAATGAACCGGAGGGCTGAACCTCATGAATATTTGTTGAAATGAAATTTGAGGGCTTGCCATAAGCAGGCACCAGTCTTCCTGAGCATATTTTACTGTGGGGGCCTCTTGGGAGCATTTTATATTGTGTGGAACTAATGGAGGAAGCATAATATACTGTGGAGCATTATACTGTAGGGGGCTCTGGGAAGCATATTATACTGTGTGGGGACACTGTGGAGCATTATACTGCAATATCTTCCACCTGTCCTCTTCAGCCATCTGACCTCTACAAGGGGAATCTCCCTCTTCCTCACATGGAGTACAATGTGCCGCTACTGTGACTGCCTCCACTTTGTGGCTGCTCTCATCTACCTCCAGGAACCAAGCTGAAGTTGTACACTTCTCAGGACTCAGGTCCCCTCATGGGCTTCTTCAGGCTCTGGTGTTTCATCTCCACTCAGTCTGTTGTCCCAGCCTCCAGGCCACATCCTGCTCTCGGACGGTCTGTGCACCAACTGCTGTGGGCCAGATATAGGTTCCTGCAACTTTGCCTCTCCTGGATTGCCACACAGACTGAGTCAGCAGGAATGCCCTCTAGTATTCAAAAAGGGGGTGCTCTACACTACTACTGATGGACCTCACCAACCAAACACTAATGTTTTTTTCCTTTTAAATGGGTTGTCCATAACCCGACTTTTTTTTTTGGTAAGTGTGAGTTAAAGTGGTGCTATGGGGGCTGACAGACTATAGTAAAGAAAGACCCCATAGCACAGGGGAGTAGGAAGAGCAACTCAGGCATTGGGTGCTGGTTCTGTTCACATGACCCTGGGTCAGAACTAACCCAGTACCCCTATGTACTGCGCCTAAAAACCCCAGAGGAAGAGAACCCCATTAAATATGCCTTAATTACACCAGCCAGTACCTTTGTCCCAAAATATGGTGCTTTGTTTCCCTCTTCAACTCCTCTACTGTACTGGCTCTACTTCTGTTTCTTTGTAACTTCAAGTGCCATTCCCCAGCTCCTTGCTCAGCATTCACATCCCAACTCACTCTCTGTATCCCTCCCCATCCCACTCCTCCAGGAAATGTATTGGGCACCTACACAGTATACCAACTCACTGTGCATGCACCTAGTATATCCCACTGAGTAGCAGCACAGGGATTCATACAAGGGTCAGCCCACCCGAGGGGACTGAGAATGCAAGGACAAAGATGGCAGAGGGCGGAGTAATCGAAGGCTTAAAAACTTGTGTATTACTGAGGGCGAATATCAAAGTGAGTTGGGAGAGGGGTTAAGGAGTAGGGAAATGGTGCAATGTATCAGGGGGACTTCCATAATGCAACAATGAAAAACCTAAAAAAAATAAAAATCACTGTCCCAAAAGCTAAAACTGTCTGTGTCTTTAAGGGGTAAAACATTTTTTTTAAAACATCCTACCTCACTGATCCCATGCAGCTCCTGTTCTGAGGCTTCCCCGATTCCTGCTGGTCTCAGTACTACCTGATACAGCAATGGTGTCCCAACACATACATGTGACCAATGGCTAGAGATGGGGCAAACCTAGCAAAAGATCATAATGATCATAGTGAGAAATTGAAGCATAAAGCCCTTTGGTACTATGTACAGGTTATCATGAGCACATTGTTTAAGCTACTTTACATGAACCTAAAATGAGACCACCCCTATAACATTTCATATAGTAATATTTCACCTTCATCTGACCATCATCTACTGGACCTGTGGATGCTGCTATCAGCAATAAATATGGTATAAAGTAATGCACAAAATTCACACTTTTCCAAAATGTCCTAAAGTAAATCAACCTGATCAATCACCAAACTGTGCAAAAATTCCACAATGCAACAATCCTACAACATAAAGTATAACCCTTTCCATGCCAGACATTCTTGCAGTGTAAAGGTACAAGTGACCTTTAGCTGATATCTCCGCAGTTGCCCTCTTAAAGGTCAGTACCAGCTGTCACTGTTGGGCGAGCCTATTTTAAGCCTCTTCCCCCCTTTCCACTTCTCCCATTGGACACCTGTTGCTGCCTAGTGATTGGAGACCATGAGAAGTAACGCTGAGTATATAAGTTCCATGACCTGAGCGTGACTGGGGGGGACATTTCAGGGACCAGGACATTCATCTGACTACTTCACGGCTTTGTTTCCCCACTTACAAGCCACAGTAAACATTCAGAGGCCATCAGCCCGAGACATATTAGTCCCAGCTCTAGGTCCGACACACTTTTAGTAGTCACCATGCCTCACCGTTTGGTAATTGTCCGTCATGGCGAAAGCTCATGGAACCAAGAAAATCGGTTCTGTGGCTGGTTTGATGCTGAACTCAGCGAGAAGGGAGCAGAGGAAGCTAAAAGGGGTGCTCAAGCCATTAAAGACGCAAAAATGGAGTTCGACATCTGCTACACATCTGTACTGAAGAGGGCAGTGCGCACGCTGTGGTATATACTGGATGGTACAGATCAGATGTGGCTGCCAGTGCACAGGTCTTGGAGGCTGAATGAGCGTCATTATGGAGGGTTGACTGGACTCAACAAGGCAGAAACAGCTGAAAAGCATGGAGAGGAGCAAGTGAAGATCTGGAGGAGGTCCTATGACATCCCTCCACCACCCATGGGAGAAGATCATCCATACTACAAGCTCATATCCAAGGTAAGACTTCCATTAACAAGCTTGTACCACAAAGTAAACTTATGTCCTAGCCTCAGGATAGAAGATAAGTGTCTCATAGTGGGGGTCTGACTGCTGGAACCCTCACTGATCATAAGAATGGGGTTCTCAGTACCCGCAATTGAATGGAGCTGAGGTCACACCTATGTTCTGTAATTTAATTCAGTTCTATGAGGTTGCTGGAGACAGCCAAGCATTGCACGCTTCTCCCTATTCAGTAGTAGCATAGAGATAAATGAAGTGGCAGCAAGCATGTGCTCCCTCCCTCATTCAAACAGGATTCAGGACCCTCATCCTCATGGTTTATGGGGGCCCCAGTGGTCAAAGACCCACCTATTCTTTGGAGAGGGGTTACCCTTACTTTGTGGTAGAACTGAATTAATGCAATAGATATCATGTCAACTAGTACTTGTACTATCAACTGGAAGATGGTCACTTAGTGGTAAATTCTCTGCTGCAGATGAACTACATGGAGGAACTTCCCTGTCTTTCTGTACACTTGTCTTCTCTGTAATTTTAGGTTGCAGCACATTGGTCCACATTTACAGATACAAGAGTAAACTTAGACATGAAGGCCCAGATTTACTAAGAGTTAGACAGTGTAAACTTAGACATACAGTCTGGAAATGCTCCAGATTTAGCACAGTGTCTGGTGCTGAATGAGAAATCTGGTGCATCTGCACACTGGCTAGTCTAAGTTTATACCACCTATTAGTTGACTTCCTTTACCCCAGAATTTTACACCAACATTTTGGTGCAATTGTGTTGTGCTCTGCTGCATCCTAAGACATGCCCTCTCTTCACCTAACCCATGCCGCCTTGTCTAGCGAGTCAGAAAAAATGGCTTAAATCTACATGGAGCAAATTTATTAAAGAAAGTACAGCAGTTTTCTGCAGTAAAAATGGTAATTTTTTGGCGCATGTCTGTCTTGCACTAAATAATAAAACAATTTGCCAATTTTCTGACTCCCGTGCCACCTTTGTGAAAAGTGGGCGGAGCACAAGGGGTCAAGGTGAGTCAGGGCAGAGACATCTCAGTCTGTCTGATTTACTATTGCACATGCCAGAAAGTTAGACCTAAAATCTACTCCAGTTCCTGACTAGTGTTTCATTTCTGGTGCTTGGCAGTAGGGGTGTAGCTATAAGGGGTGCAAAGGTAGCAATCGCTACCGTGCCCTGTCGCCTGAGGGGCCCAAAAGCCTTTCTAGAGAAAATAAGACACCAGTATTATGGATAGCACATTACAAATTTTGCACTGGGGACCTGGAACTTAAAGGACCCCACTAATACGCACCTATTTCAGGCCAGAATTCATGCGCAGCCAACATAGTAAAGTCCCACTAGTGTGCTTTCAGTCTGATCTCAAATTAAAGGGGTTTTCCAGATTTGCATTACTCATGAAAATCATATTCTTAGGGGTCCTACTCTTTGTACCCCTGCTGATTATTTGTTCCAAGGGGAGCCACAGAAAGTTGTGGCCTATTCATTGTATACAGTGCCCTATAAAATAGTGGCTGTGCTGGGTATTGCAGCTTTGCCCTAGTCAAGTGAATGAGACAACGCTGCAATATCTAGCATCGCCACTACTATATGTATGGTGTGCTGAGTGTAAGTTCAGTTCTCTGCTGGGGTCACCAGGGGGTACACAGAATTGTCTGAAGGGGGTGTTCTTGGAAAAGAAGGGGAGATATCACAGGGATAGGTGGGGCCTATCATGAGGATGGGGGTGACCTATTGCAGGGGAATTCCCCACACACAGTATAATATCCCCTGGGTGTCCCTCACACAGTATATTGGTCCCTAAGTGTCCCCACACAGTATAGCACCGCCAGGTGCCACATAGTATAATGCCTTGAGCCCACACTGTACAGGGCCCAGGTAGAGAGTAATGAGGACCAATCTCAGTGCTCACCATTCTTAGGACTCCCTGCCACTTCTTGAAAATGGTGACAGACTGAATTGCTAAATATTTTAGAAAATTGAAGAAATTTTCATTATCCCTTAAGATTTATTATATAAAACTGGAAATTCCCTTTCAATTAAATTTGACCAAAGCAATAAATTAATTTTAGCTGTTTATTTGGATGGTGTCAAGAATGACAATGCCTTACAATTTCATAGCAAACCAATTAACCTTGAGGTCAGGGCCTCATGTTGCGAAAACACAGCGTTTTACATTATCTGCAAAATGGATGGGATTCTGGCTAGTCCCATCCACACATTGCAGAGAAAAACTCTGCAGCGAAAATGCTGCGATTTCAAAAACGCATGTCAATTATACTTACGGAAATGCTGGCATTTTCTGTATAGGTATAAAAGAGTAAGAAAGTCCGCAGAGGAAAACTCTGCAGACTTTCTGTGAAAAACGCTGTGGAAAAAAATCTGATGCATTTCTACCGTGGTCTTTTCGGCAGCTTTTTTTTCTGGGTGGGGCATTAGCCTAAAGGGGATTTCAAGGCCCAAACTAGCTTGGGTAGGTAATGGTTTAAAATAAAGATGGAGTGCTACTCATCCCTTCTTACCCCCTCAATTCCATTGGTGGGCTTCTGGTCACTTGGACTCCAGTGATGACATCAGTGGCCCCCCAAATGGCTGTTGCAGCCAATCATTGGCCTCACTGCTTGCGTCTGGTAGTTGTTTGCAGCGCTGGAATTTCTGTAGCCATGACTGTGGAGGCCGATGTATGCCTGCAGTGGGCATGTGGCGTCCAGATGTCATTAACCAGAACTGGAGACCAAAGGTCCACTGCTGGAGCTGAGGGGAAGATTAAGGATGAGTGAGGACTCCATTTTTATTTTTCTTCGGACCCCAGAGTATAATAAGTGGAGGTCCAGGGGAGGTGTAGAAACATAATAAGCAGTTATACTCAATTTCCCTCACTTCTCCTGGGCATCCTCGCAGCGTCCAGTGCTCCCTCTGGGCCTTCTTCCAGTCTCTTCTGATCTCTTGAATGACATTACACACCCTGGGGTCAGCAACAAGACCTGTGATTGGGCCTCAGCAGTCACACGGGGTGTGCGGATGTCGCTAATGCAATGACTCTTGCATTAATTATTCAACCCAGAACGAATCTTTGGGCCAAAGCATCAGAACCCAAAACAAAATGAATCTTCTTGTTTTGCCTCTCTCTACTTGCAACAGAAATTTGCTGCAAAACTTTGTCTCATTTCAGGCGTATAGTGTCACATCTTAAGCTCCACCCCCTTTTCAGTAAACCTTTCCCATTTGTCAGGGAAGGCAGAAAAATGTCAAACACATATAATAAATGAAAGAACCTTGTCAAACAAGTGGAGATATACAAACTCCTTACAGATGTTGTACGTTATGATGATGAATAGAGTTGAGGTTTTCCGCTACATCACTATTGTTGGGTGTATGTTGCATAATCCCATACTACTCTTCCATAAAATGTATATACTACAGACATACAGGAAATTGCTTACATGTCCTTGTCGGCCTGTCTGCTTCTTGCTCTACAGGATCGGCGCTACGCTGCCCTGACTGCCACTGAGCTGCCATCATGTGAGAGTCTGAAGGACACTATTGCCCGTGCACTCCCATACTGGAATGACGTCATCGCCCCACAGATCCTCGCTGGCAAGAGGGTGCTAATTGCAGCCCATGGGAACAGCTTGAGGGGTATTGTCAAACATCTTGAAGGTAAGGCGTAAATTGATTCATAATGCATGTTCATTAAAACTATTAATATATGATAAGATTTATCTAGAAGAACTGCCACAAGAAATTCAAGTCTACCAAGACTGTGTCCTCAGTAGGTCATGTCATCAATATATCTATGATTCTAGGCAAAAGGCCATACATCTTTGTCAATACAAAATTTAAAGATCTCCATCACCATCTCCAACAAGTCCAGCTCTTTACATCATTTAAAGTCACTGTTTCACTGATTCTGGCACAGTTTGAATTTTTTTTATCTAGCCCCACCTTTCCTGAGTTTTGGTGTCTGATATGCTATTTAGACTGTACTGTCAGGAGGGCGGTGTCAGGCAGGAGCAGACAAAGTGGGTGATTCTGAGCTCTGACACTGGCTGCCTCTGATTGGAGCTCTGAATCACGCCCCCTGCCTGACACTGCCCTTCTGACATTACAGAGCTTAAATAGACACCAAAACTAACTGCATTTGTTGCTCAGGAATAGTGGGGACTAGAGAGAAAATTCCAACTGTGCTGGAATCAGTGGAAAAGCGACTATTAACAGATGCTAAGAAGTAGAATTGGTGGAGGTTTGTCAGAGGTCCTATTTAAGGCTAAGCCATGAATATCAGATCCATGGAGGTTCAACCCTCGGCACCCATGCTGATCAGCTGGCTATTGGGGTCTTTGTTCATTCACTTCAATGGGAAAAAGCTGCAATACCTGGACAACCAGTACTAAATAGATGTTGCAAAGGTGTGTATAGTAGCATAAACAATGAAGAGGATACAGCAATTGCACACAAGCACTCCAGCCTCTTCAAGTAGCTGATCTTGGGGGTGCCATGAGACAAACCACAAGAATCTGATACTAAGCTTAGGTCATCAGTATTCTGAACCATGAAAACAATTCTGATACATGATTTCCTGTCCCTCTGTTGTTCTTCTTGAAAATAAGCCAAAGGGCATTATTCCAGCAAAGTTTAACACTATCATATCCATGTTGATAGTATCAGACTGTGAGGGGTCACTGACAATTTATTAATAGCTATCGTCTACCAGTGATAACAGGTGTGGCCATTTAGTGAAGCCAATAACTTGGCAATATTAGGCTATCTTATAGATAACCCTAAAACCAAGAAGCTTAAAGAGGAACTTTTATGTCTTCTAAGACAGGAAATGTCATATACCATAACAAAGCTATCAATGTGTTCAGTTCAGCACACTTTCAGTTATCTGTGTAGGTTTCCAAAGCCCAGAGATATCGGTGCTGTTATGCTATCGATATTACTGAACGGTCAGGGGGGCGGCCTCACAGCTCAGTGTCAGTGCTCGGCAGTGAGGAATGCCCCCCCTGTACAGATGCATAGTCTTGTATTGTGAAGGGGGCATGCTCTGCTGCCGAGCAATGACACTGAGCTGTAAGGCTGGTCCACTGACAATACAGTGATATCAGTAGCTGAAAATAATGGCATTGATTTCTCTTGAACCGCTGAACTCAACACCACCGACCGCTTTGTAATGATATATAACATGCCCTGTCTTATAGGACATGAAAGGTCCTCTTTAAAGGGTTATGCTCACCTTATAAAGAATAATAATCTCTAGGATCAGTGGGGTCAGACCTATGGGCTGCCACTTACCCTGACAATAAAGGGCCAAAGTGATGATGTAGCATTTTCCCTTTCAATGCTGTATTCTCAGCCATACAGAAAACCGCAGTCGGGCTCCACTCACTTGAATGGGACAAAGCAGCAATACCTAGATGAGCCACTACTAAGTGTATGATGTTCTAGTGTACAGACCAGCGTGAATAACATCGCTCACCAGCTCAGTGACCCCGATCTCCAGGGGTGATATTGATGGACTATCCTAAGGATGGGCCATTGATATTGGGATAACCCCTTTAAATCTACAGCATATTAATCGGAACATGCACCACTTTGCTACATGCTACATTGCTGGGCTGAGTCGTACAGACTAAGGTCTCTTAAATGTCACTTTTAGTGTCTGGCTTGTAGCTTCAACACTTACACCTGTCACCTCACATCATCTCGCTGGTTCAGTTACTCTGACCTTTTGCAATTGACCTTACAGTGACATTTCCTAAAATGACCTTACAACCTTCCTGCTCCTGGGGTTAGCCAGGCATACTGTATATATAACGTCCTACTCTGTAGGGCCAATAAATTCAGTCTTATTATAACCCGAGTAATTCTGCTTGTCCTCTATGTAACCTTCCCTCTTCCACCTCTTACTCCTAAGGTCTCCGTTACTATTCTTGATGACACCCAGTCTAGAAGCCACTTATAAATATCTGCAGCTGCTTCAACTTATTCTGTCCTCTCATATCGCCACCTTGTGGTGCACAGTGGTATCACACCTGACACCTGAAATATTTCTGAGACATAAAATCCTTTATTATAAGATATAACCTGCACAGAATTACACTGACTGGTTATCATAATGTAAAAAGTTATGATAAGATGCAGCTTTTTATTTTTTTTACAATTATATGGTGCTGAATGGAAGACTGCTGTTTTGCCCAGAAGCAGGGGGCTCTAAAGTAGTCCAGGAAGGTGGTACATGATTTGTTGGAGGTCTTTTAAGTTCAAGTTCACTATGCTGGTGAATTGGTAATAAATGCTGAACTTTACTACTAATAATCATGTGTTACCTGGTCTTTGGAGCAGCTATTGCACATCCTAATCACTCCATGGGTCTGGTTGTTGAAGTCCTCTACACATGTAAAGGGAAACTGTAACGTGATTTATGATGTCCTATCTGAAAACAGGATATGACACAGGGAGAGAAACAGCTCTGTGATATATAGGGCTATATGATAGGAGAGAAGCTGAGCTCTGTGATATATAGGGTTATATGATAGAGGAGAGAAGCTAAGCTCTGTGATATATAACCTTATATGATAGAGGAGAAAAGCTGAACTCTGTGATATATAGGGTTATATGATAGAGGAGAGAAGCTGAGCTCTGTGATATATAACCTTATATGATAGAGGAGAAAAGCTGAACTCTGTGATATATAGGGTTATATGATAGAGGAGAGAAGCTGAGCTCTGTGATATATAGGATTATATGATAGAGGAGACAAGCTGAGCTCTGTGATATATAGGGTTATATGATAGAGGAGAGAAGCTGAGCTCTGTGATATATAGGTTTATATGATAGTGGAGAGAAGTTGAGCTCTGTGATATATATATATATATATATATATATATATATATATATTTATATGATAGAGGAGAAAAGCTGGACTCTGTGATATATAGGGTTATATGATAGAGGAGAAAAGCTGAACTCTATGATATATAAGTTTATATGATAGTGGAGAGAAGTTGAGCTCTGTGATATATATATATATATATATATATATATATATATATTTTTATATGATAGAGGAGAAAAGCTGAACTCTGTGATATATAGGGTTATATGATAGAGGAGAAAAGCTGAACTCTGTGATATATAGGGTTATATGATAGAGGGAGAAAAGCTGAACTCTGTGATATATAGGGTTATATGGTAGGAGAGAAGCTGAGCTCTGTGATATATAGGTTTATATGATAGTGGAGAGAAGCTGAGCTCTGTGATATATAGGGTTATATGATAGAAGGAGAGAAGCTGAGCTCTGTGATATATAGGTTTATATGATAGTGGGAGAGAAGCTGAGCTCTGTGATATATAGGGTTATATGATAGAGGGAGAGAAGCTGAGCTCTGTGATATATAGGATTATATGATAGAGGAGACAAGCTGAGCTCTGTGATATATAGGTTTATATGCTACAGGGAGAGAAGCTGAGCTCTGTGATATATAGGTTTATATGATAGAGGGAGAGAAGCTGAGCTCTGTGATATATAGGGTTATATGGTAGAGGAGAGAAGCTGAGCTCTGTGAAATATAGGTTTATATCATAGTGGAGAGAAGCTGAGCTCTGTAATATATTTGGTTTATAGGGTAGAGGGAGAGAAACTTCACAGGTTTGCTTTAACATTAAAGGGTTATTCCCCTTCCTTTTTATTGATAGCCTATATTCAGGCTAGATAAATAAAAGATCAGTGGGGGTTCGACAAATGGGACCCCTGCTGATCATCTATTTCAAGGGGCTGCAGTGCTTGTGCGAGTGCTGTGACCCCTTCATTGTTTATAGTGCACATGTCTGTTTCATAGCAGGTGTAAAATGTAATTATAACCTCAATCCCATTCACTGTGAAACAGACATGTGCAATGTAAATAGTGAAGGGGTCACAGAACTCGCACAAGCACTGCGGCCCCTTCAAACAGCTGATCTGTGGGGTTCCAAGGTGATCTATCCTGAGGATAGGGTAGGTCATCAATAACAGGGACCTGGAATAACCCTTTAAGGGAAGATGACAGCATTTAAAAGCAAAATGTAGTATTACACATTGCCCATTGAACATTGTTAGTTCTTTTACATTTACTTTTGCTTTGCAGGGTCATTACAATCCATTCTTATCCACATCATCTTTAACATCTATTATCTCTGATACATTTGCATTTCTTCTCCTTCATGCAGGAATGTCCGATGCTGCCATCATGGAGCTGAACCTTCCCACTGGAATCCCTATCGTGTATGAGCTGGATGACAAATTAAAGCCCCTTAAGCCCATGTCCTTCCTGGGAGATGAGGAGACTGTGAAGAAGGCTATGGAAGCAGTGGCTGCTCAGGGCAAGGTCAAGAAATAAAGGGAAGATTAAGCACTTAAAAGAAAGTAAAGTGGACTATTAGAATAAATCCTTCTCTTGTGGTCGTTTTTTGCATATTTATACAAATTTTCTCATTTTTATTCTACTGTTCATGTGTCCTTAGTCCATTTTATGTTGACCTTCAGCAGGCTTAATCTGACGTTACAAAGTGGAGTGAGAGCAAAGTCATAAATATCTACTCACAGGGGTATGTAATATGAAGGGAACCCTGGCAATGGCTATGAGGACCCCTTTTCTATGGCCGCCAGGTCAATCTGTGCAGGTACCAATATGGAAGGAAACAGCCCTACTATTCTTATCTTCTACAGGGAATGGTATACTGAATGAGATGGACAAGTGCTGAATTCTCCACTTCCAAGACTGGTTGGATGGAGGCATCAACCAATGTCAGACATGACACTTCCTATCCTATATGTAAAGTAAAGCTTTGAACCCAGTGGGGAAAAAAGGATTGGGCATGCTGAATTTAACATGTTCAACCCTTTGTTCCTCTGGAGTGATAAGTGATTAACTTACACTCCTAAAACTCCTGCCAAATGTCACAGATTTACTGGGTGATCCTTCTTCTTTGCCATTCAGTCCATCTTCTCTGCATTCAGTGCTGTGTCTTGACAATGCAACATTTAGCCTCCATCCATGTGCAAACCACAAGTGGGCAGCCACAAAAAGGACAGATGACTTAAATCTATGGGAACGCAAACTAATGTCACCTATCACTATCTATCTATCTATCTATCTATCTATCTATCTATCTATCTATCATACCATATCTATCTATCTATCTGAGGCATAACTTAACGCTCCTAATCTACAATGCAAAATCTTTAATGGGGTCCCAACTTACCCTGTGCCATTTATAATAATGGTATATATTATGTGACAAAGGGACCTTTGAGACCCTCTCAGAGCTCAGGGCCAGTAGTGTCTATTACTGCTACACATCCTATAGCTACACCTCTGCTATCTATCTAAAAGGAAAAAAATGAAGACAGCACCAACCAAAGGGAGGTCTTCCCAAAGTTGCAAGGCAGAATACAAATCTCCCAACCTAGGTATATACTCATCAAGAGAAAAAAGTCCTCTGGCAGCATCTACAAATAATGGAGCAATTTATTGGATCCCAAATCATACACCACATGTCTGCCCACACAGGGTATGGTCTGGGATCCAATAAATTGCTCTCTCATTTGGAGATGCTGCCAGAGGACCTTTTAGCTAACTCATGTGTCTGCCTATCTATCTATCTATCTATCTATCTATCTATCTATCTATCTATCTATCTAATATCTATCTATCTATCTATCTATCTAATATATATCCAGTGGCATAAATACCGGGGTAGCAGTGGTAGCGGCTGCCACAGGGCCTAGGACATTAAGGGGCCCGGAGCCCTGTGGCAGCCGCTACCGCGAACCCCACAAACACAGCTATCATTATACTCTGGGGTCTTTTCAGACCCCGGAGTATAACGATCAGGGGCCCAGGGGAGGTGAGCAAACATAAAAAACACTCTAGCTCACCTCTCCTGCGCTGCAGCAGGCTTCGGGCCTGTTTGGTGACGTCCCAGATGTCAGCCGATGACATTATGCGTCGCGACGCTGGCCTGGATCACGCGAGATCTGGTCCAACATTGAAGATGGCCGAAGTAGCGCACTGGAGTGCATCGGAGCCAGGAATAGGTAAGTAACATTGTTTTTTATGTTTGTATCCTCCCCTGGGTCTCCGATCATTATACTCTGGGGTCTGAAAAGACCCCAGAGTATAATAATTGTTCATGGGTGGTCCACAATGGGGCATACTACTGTGTGTAGGGGCCACTATGGGGCATACTACTGTGTGTAGGGGCCACTATGGGACATACTACTGTGTGCAGGGGCCACTATAAGGCATAATACTGTGTGTAGGAACCACTATGGGGAATAATACTGTGTGCAGAGGCCACTTTGGGGCATAATACTGTGTGCAGGGGCCATTATAGGGCGTAATACTGTGTGCAGGGGCCACTATGGGGCGTAATACTGTGTGCAGGGGCCACTATGGGACATAATATTGTGTGCAGGGGCCACTATGGGGCATAATACTGTGTGCAGGGGCTGCTATGGCACATAATAGTGTTCGCAGAAATGTGCGGGGGAAGGGTTAGAGGGGGCGGTCTGGGGGGATTGGAGACGGCAGTTCGGGGTGGGGGCCCATGTCAAATGTTCGCCTTGGGGCCTAGCCATTCCTAGTTACGCCACTCTATCTATCTATCTATCTATCTATCTATCTATCTATCTATCTAATACCTATCTCATATCTATCTATCTATCTATCTATCTATCATATCATTATCCTCTATCTCCTATCTACAGTATCTATGTACAAGAAAATGAAAACAAGCAGCACTCCAATGTAGTGAAAAATACATGGTTCTTATCAGCTTATGACACACGGACTAATAAAGTCACCATATTAGAGTGCTGCCTGATTTGATCTGTGGCCCACTGGCTACTGACCACTGACGTTACACCAGCTTACTTTTGACTAATTGGTATTGCTCTTTTTCCTCCCCCCACATCACTCTTTCATTATGCCACCTTTTGGAAAGTGGCAAGAGCAATGTAAAAATGGCACCTGCAACAAAAATTTGAGGTTTGTTATTTTTTACGCCACAAACATGGTGTATTATTATTATTATTATTATTATTATTATTATTTATTTATATAGCACCATTAATTCCATGGTGCTTTACATTTGCGGATTTACATACGGTACACCAGATATACAAAACAGATAATACTAACAGTGACCAACTGGCACAGTGGGATACAGGGCCCTGCCCGCAAGGGCTTACAATCTATGAGGGAAGAGTGATAGAGACAGAAGGTAAGGCGAGGGTGTAGGGGCTTAGTGACTATACCCCAGTGTGTGTTCTTATATGTATATACAGTGATCAGCCATGACATTAAAGAAAAGTCTGGCGTCTGACTCTCAGTACCTCCTCAGATCAATTGTTCGATGGGCCACAGTGCTGAACAGTTTACCATTTTTCCTTCCTTTAACCACTACCGCTTTAACCAGTACTAGCCACTACATACTGGGAACACTCCACAGATCTGCTGTTTTGGAGATGTTCTGACCTAGACATCTAGCCGTCACAAAGTTGCTCAGATCTTACGCTTGCCCATTTTTCCTGCCTCCAACAATCAACTTCAAGAACTGACTGCTCACTCACTGCCTGATATATTCCACCTTTGACAGATGCCATTGTCACCTGATAATCCATGTTATTCACGTATCCTGTGTGTGGTTTGTGTATACAGTCTGTTTATATATAGTTGCGTATGTGTGTATGTATATAGATATGTATATAGGTGTGCATGTGATATCAGTGCTGTAATAAATAGGGATAAATAAGGATAAGGATGAATGGAGAGAGGAGACCATCTCTGCTAAGACGCTACCTCCGTTATGTAGCAGCGTGCGGCAAAGTGTATAGCAGGGATAGGCAACCTTTGGCACTCCAGCTGTTGTAAAACTACAACTCCCAGCATGCATACTTGCTCTGCTGTTCTCGGAACTCCCATGGAAGTGAATGGATCATGTTGGGAGTTGTAGTTTCACAGCAGCTGGAGTGCATAAGGTTGCTGACTCCTGGTGTACAGCATATCGTGCAATGGTTAAAACTGTATGTGAATGTTACAGTGTATATAAAACTGAATTCCACCTTTAGTTACCTGCTTACGTATCATGGCGCACAGGCCCCCTCTGCCATGGTATTTGGTAGAGTACCTATTAAAGGTGTTCTCCTCTTTAGACAAACCCTATTTGTTAGAAGGGTCCCTTGGAAAAAAAAAGTAGACCACAAAGTGTCCATCTTAAGGGATCCTCCAGAAGTGATATTATTATATTCTGTGGTCTGTTCAGACACCAGAGTATAATAAATGTAGGCCCAAGGGGATGCATTTTATGCAAACAGCATGATGTCAGTGCACCCCATATCAGTGCACCCCAATCACAGGCCTCAGCGGTGACCTCAGGGCTCGTGACATCATCCAGAAGGCCGGAAGTGGGAGCCAAAGGACCGCCGAATACCACGAGGATACCCAGGAGAGGTGGGGCTAAGTATTTTTTTGCACTACGAGGTTCCTTGCGTCAGCAGCATTGTCAGGTAATAGTTTCAAGTAATGGTTTGTTTCTGTATCAGAAGGAATGCATGAATGTACCGCCTGGTGTACAAATACAATACTTACATACTACACCGCTGCTATAATCTTCCTCAATTACCTATAATGGCTGGGTAGATTTAAAGGAGCAAAATGACTATACGCTTTAAGAACCAGTAATATTTTCTATATGGGCAATTTCTGAAACTATCCATAAGCCTAGAAAGGAAGTGATTGATTTAATGGCCATATACATGTTTCCGGGTGTTAATGTAACTTACTGCTGCTCTGTGCGATTCTTATGTATTTACAGTCAGCAAGTAGCGACACACAATAGGGCGTTTTATTACTCATAAGAATAAATTCAATACAAATCAGATTGAGTACAGATATTCTCTCGACCAGAGAGTGGAGCCACCCACTGGAGACTTATGCTGCCCACACATGCAAGACACACCTGTGACAAAACATACTGCTAAACCGCACAGTGTATTATTATCTACACAAGCTATATATTATCCTGTATCCTCCATAGTAAACAGTTACTTTTCTCATATACTAGAATATATTGTATAACCAATACCAAGCGCTTTTATCTTATCCTATAACAAATCTGCCTATCACTAGGTTCACACTTGCATTCGGGTCTCCGTCATTCAGACCCGAAAGAAGGAGACCCTGTCCGCTTAAAAAGTGGTTACCTGTGGAAACATATAATGGGGTCCACCAGATTTCCTCCAGTTTTATAATGAATGCTACAAGGACTTCTCTCCCTGCCGATTATAGGTGCGGCGGACTCTCCTACGGGACCCTAACGCAGATGTGAATCCAGCCTAAGCTGACTATACTGCATTGCAGCTTCCAGGGCCTTTTAGCTAACAAACTGGGGCTCTTTAGACTATTTCCCAGGTCTATATAGTACCAATGGCTTCTCACTTTCTAAACAAAGACTTTAAGCAAGGGTCTGAATTCTGGGACCCTCCTTTGGCCAAGAAAAAGGGGCACCAAATCGCAGTTCCTGGCTGAAGAGTAGAACAAGTCAGCGCTGTCCATCTCTATAGATTAATAGGAGCCTAATATGCTAATCTGGCTATTTCTAGAAGTCCAATTCATCTCTATAGCAAGGAACATAGAATTTAGACTCCCACTTAAAGGGAACCTGTCAAGTGCATTTGGATAACTAAACCACTATTAGGTCCCCATGGACTAGGGGTTTACTGTCCTAAATATGGTCAGACAGCCTTTGTCTAGGGACACTCAGGTCACTAAACCACTGGTCTATAGGGACATGCTAGTTATTTCGTGTCCCATAGTCACATGACAAGTTCCCTTTAAAGAAGGCAGCAAGTACTAGATCAGTAACATAGAACTGCTGCCCCCTAACTCACACTGTAGCGTCGCAATGTAATCCTATGTGATGCAGCTTTAGTCGGTATCCCTAACCTCCTGCTTCAGATCTGTTTATCATTGTCAGCTCTTACAAGTTCTGGATGGGTGGCCAGACTAGGAATCACATGAGCCAGTCTGCCATACTGTAAGGGTTCAACATGTAGTTCAATTGTGCTGGAAAGAACCAATTGACACTGTAAATATTGGTTTATTGCTGTAAGTTAGCATTATTTGGAGTGGGGGCAATTACACTGTACTGCCAGCAGTTAGAGATGGTACTGGCTCTAGCTGTGTGATGTGATAAATGATAGACAAACAGGTGACGGGTGCAGCGAGATATGTGTTTTAAAGCGAATATGTCCCGGGAATCCAGCATATCAACATAGCCCCACAGATAGGTAGGTTAGCGTCACCTGAATCAAACAGTGTTTCCCTCTTGTGAATCGCTGTCTCTGTTGCCAAGAGCTCGCTGTTTCTGTCAATATGCAAATGAGCTCATGGAGCAATGAGAGATTTGCCATTGTTCCAATGAGGTAAGTGGCAACCCCCATATTGCTTAAATAGCTCACTTGTATATTGACAAAGACATTGATATCTCAGCAACAGAGGCACACATTCACAAGGGGAAAACACAGTTTTATTTAGATGACTCTAACCCATCTATCTGCAGGGCTGGGTTGATATGCTGGGTTCTGGTGAGACTTCCTTTAAGCACAAATGAACATGGTCTGAAATCTTACTGCACATAGAAACAAATCTCTGTCTTTATCGATAACCAGATTATTTCCCTGAACTGAAATGCTTTAGTTCATTTCCAACAACTGTTTCCCCCAGTCTGGTGAACAAGACTAATTGGAGATACAGATCCATACAGCAGATAATACAGTACAGGTATGTTCATACAAGTCATTTTTTGGCATTTTGGCTTGTGTGGTAATTTTTTGTGTTACACTGCAGTTAACTGGAGTTTAAAGTGCAGCATGGACGTCTACCACTTTCACCCCAGGGGCAGATGGTACATGGTGCAAAATGACATGCTATTACTGCATGATGATGGCACCAAGTTGGCCAACATCAGAGAGTGTCTGCTACAACACACCCTGATCCAATGGGAGGACTTTTCTAGTGTCTCTGCTCACCCATTACAATACGATCATAGGATACCAATGCACTGTTAAGGAGGCCTATTGAAGACCCCCTATTGAATATCACCATCTGAGATTAACCACACAGATTCTAAAGGCAGAGGCAGACTCTAAAAGGTGTACTGTCAGCTTTATGCTGAATAGCAAAATGCAGTGCAATACAGAAATATTGCACTGTATTATACTAATGATCAAAACTGCTTATGTTCAAATATAATGAAATAAAAAGTGATCACAAAATGGTACCCACTTAAACTTAAGTTCATCCTGCAAACATAAAGCCCTCACACAACTTTGTCAACAGAAAAATTAACTTTGGAAATTTAATATCACTGTTATTGTGTTGACCTGCAGAATACAGACAACATGTTATTTATGCTGAACAGCACACAGCACAAAAATATGTAAAGCAATGCTCAGGGTGACAGAGCCTATCAGATGATGTATGTCATTGGGCTTTTCAGACCAGGTAACTGATCCTCATTAAAGGGGTTGTCCACTTTCAGACCAATATTGAGAGACCAATGTTATTGTTTTCAATATACTTTCCCCAAGCAGACAACCCGAACGGAAACCCGAACGCAGATGTGAACCGGCCCCAGCGAGCTGTGCACCTGTGTCCATCACATGACCATGGGCTGTATATCACATGACCATGCACTGTATATCACATGACCATGGGCTGTATATCACATGACCATGGGCTGTATATCACATGACCATGGACTGTATATCACATCACCATGGACTGATTTTTATCCATTGGGAATAAGCAGAATGAATGAAAAGCAGAGATCTAGAAAACCGTGAGGAATTGATACAGAAAGTATTTTGGAAAATTGTACAATTTTTCACTATACAAACAATAACATTGGTCTCTCAATATTGGTATGAAAGTGAACAACCCCTTTAAGTACCAAGCTAGGCTGCATCCTTATGTTATGGAGAAAACTGACATAGATTCTGTTAGTTTCAGAAAAGAAATCTCTGAAAACAAATGTATTCTCATATTTTTTACCCCCCAAGGTTACTTGGTTAGATCAAAAGGAAAATTTATCTAGTAGCATACATACGGTATATATCTTTTAATGGAAAACTTAGCTGAGATTTGCTATATGGCATTAGAAACCTCACAGTTTTGTCTGTAGGAGCAGCTTTGGTTCTGTCGGCCTGGGGCCATTCCTGTATTACAAGGACTAAATGCCTGCTAAGAATACTACATTTCTCCTACAGTGGATGCTGCAGGGGAAATTTTTGGATCGCCAGAATCAGCCATTTGCCAGGGTTTCTCCAGCTGGCATATTTTCAAAGCAGCTGCCCCAGATAAGGCAATACTGTTAAAAAGCTGCGGGTGCCCTTGCTGCTCCATTCATCTCTATTAGGACTACCAGAGATAACCAAGCACTTTACCCAGACACAGTATCTCCAGCAATCCCATAGAAGTGCATGGAGAGACAATGTGCCTGTGTGACAGTACACCCATTCTTGTGATCAATGAAGGTCTCAGAGGTGGGCTCCTATTGAGTGGTTGTACCAAGTTCAAAAGTTATTCCCTGTCAAGAGAACAGGGGATACCTTCATGATCGGTGGGGGTCCAACTACTCAGATGCCAAGAATGGAGGTCTGGTTCCCCTGTTCTGATGAAACTCCGGAGATAAGAGAATCCCACAATGAATGAATGTAGTAGCAGGTACATGCTCGGCCTACCGCTCCATCAGGCTGGGGGAACTGGACCCCACTTTCAGGATTGGTGGGGGACTGAGAGCTCATAAACTCAACTCCTTTAAGGTAAACTTTAAGGTATACAGTATACGCTGTCTATATCACACTGCAACAAGGGCATAGCTATAAGGGGTGCAGAAGTAGCAATCACTACTGAGTCCTGGAGCCTGAGGGGACCCAAAGGCCCAGATAGACACCAGTATTATAGTTAGTACATTTACTTCAGGGCCCAGGAGCTTCAAGTCACACCTCTGCACTGCAGCATGTAGGACCTGCTAGCTTGGGTACAAAAGCCATTAGATCCATTTAGAGCGCCTATTCTTTGAGCAGAATTTTTTTTACTCAACTGCCTTGTAAAAATAGACTAAAAACGAACTGAAAACAACAAAAAGATAATTAAATATATGACAATGACATATTTTATATTGGAATGATAAAGGGGATGTCTCATAAAAACAGCCCCTGTCTATATATCCTATCAAGGGCCGTCTAAGTATAGGAGAGGGAATGGTACAAAGACAATAAATAACCAAATGACAATGAGAACAGAGAGAAACACAGACGCATTTCACATCCAGGCCCATCAGATAAAACGCTGAGCTGAGTTTTTATGGAAATGATGAATACAGAGAAAGAGTTTAATCGAGGTTAGAGGAAATTACCTTTTACCAATAGTATATGAGACATGAGGGGGATGAAAACAGACGCGCTTTATGTTGGTACTGTAATAAAGTGCATATAGAATTTGATGAAACAGTAGTGAGAGAGAATACAGAAAAACTGAAGAGACAACAGAAAGACAGATCCATGGGAGGGAATGAGAACAAGGTCAGAGAAGTGGCATGGAAGATACACGGAGAAAGGAAAGTGAATGCTCTCTTATCAATATCTTTTTTATTATTACTCTTTCATCAAACTCAGCTTGGACTTCAATTTTACCTTGTGCTCACTGTCTCCCCCTTCTGACTTAAATGAGTCTATTACAAAGATCGAAATATGCGGTAGAGGGATCATTTAAGAGTTCACTGTACAATATTCATACATCTCAAAAATACCACAGTATGCAAGAAGATCCTAGACGGAGGAGTAGCAAGTCTCATATCAAAACTTGGTATGGGAAGCAACTGCATCTAAATGTTAAGAATATGAAAAGTGTATGATTATTTTGGTTTCCATAATACACAGAGATAATACATACATTGATGTCACAGTACAGGGGTAATACACACAGTGACGTCACAGTACAGGGGTAATGTACAAAGTGATGTCACAGTACAGGGATAATACAGTGAGGTTACAATTGAGGGATAACACAGTGATGTCACAGTACAGGGGTAATGTACACAGTGATGTCACAGTACAAGAATAATGTACAAAGTGATGTCACAGTACAGGGATAATACACACAGTGACGTCACAGTACAGGGGTAATGTACAAAGTGATGTCACAGTACAGGGATAATACAGTGAGGTCACAATTGAGGGATGACACAGTGATGTCACAGTACAGGGATAATGCACACAGTGATGTCGCAGTACAGGGATAATACACACAGTGATGTCACAGTACAGGGATAATACACATAGTGATGTCACAGTACAGGGATAATACACACAGTGATGTCACAGTACAGGGATAACGTACACTGTGAAGTCACGAAAAGGACAGGGACCAGTGCTCCGGAGACCAGGGGAGGTAATTACCACTATTTCTTATGTTTATTCACCTTCCCTGAGCCCCCATTTATTATATACTGGGACCTTGCATATGTTCGAGAGACCAATCTTGTAAGATTCACCCAACAAATACTCACCTCCAATAGACTCACATTCCCCACTACAGTAAAATACTGTAACTGTATAAATAATGGGGACCAATGGGCAGTTACTTGCTGTTAGGCCCCCTTGCAGTCTCAGTCCCCAGGCAGCTACTGCATCCCAGTGGACACTGCTTATATGTCTTTTATTTTATGTTATTGTGCTATGTGTACTGGTTGTATATATTGTTTTTGTATTGTATTTTATGTATTTTTGTCTGTTTTGCACCTTATGTGTCATCCTCATGGTATCTCCCCACTGTTGGATACCCCTCTGTCTTAGAGGGTTTGGTAAGGTCCTGGTCAATCACAGGCCACTGGGCAGGGATTTGAGACTCCAAGTCTCCAGAGGACCATTAGAGTCTGGTTATTCTAGTGTGTGCTGGCATTGGAACTGGATCTCTACATGTGTTCTCTACAGCCCCTGAGTGAGAGGAGAATACTAGCCCAAGACTTACAGAAGACAGCCCTGAGACAGGGAAGATACTACTGTCCATTTCACAGAGACCGTGAGTGTGTCTAGGAGGAGGATAAGAGTTGTGCTTCATAAGAAACTGTAATCTGGGACCCATTTTGCATTCAGGTATTTGAGCCCTTGGGACTTCTCTTCAGCCCCCAGAACTCAATATTGGGAGAGGCAGAGTATATTACTTATTTGGATTGGAGTAAAGGCCCCCCTTCACCATCTCAGTCTGGGTATCCCTCATCCCAAGCCTGGGAGTAGCCAACCAGGTGGAGACTATTACCCCTACCGGGAATCTGCTCGAATTGTGTGTTATAAGTTCTGCAGTGTACTCTACCCTATGACATCACCGCTGTCACTACTACTCCCATCCTCCGGTTCCCTTGATTGGGTTGCAGCACAGTCACACATTTTACCCTTATTATAATCAGCCACTGCATACACAAATGGCAATAAACCATTTGTACAGTTCTGTTTTGCCAGCTGAAGGTGCACAGAACCTGTTTTGATCATCCACTGACCTAAGATGTGTTCTCACAAAGTACCCATACAGTATACTGCCCATTTATTGGCCCCAATACATAAAGAACCCCATTTCGTGGCCACCATACAGCAAATGCCCCCTTTACAGGCTCCAAATAGTAAGTGCCCCCTTTCACAACTCTCATACAGTAACTGACCCACATACAGTGATTTCAGGCGCTATGCAGGCAATAGCTGCTATTCACTTTCTGATCACCGCTCCTGCCCATGGCCTTCTCTATTTTCCCTTCAGCCTCCAGGGGGTCCCATGTGTCGCACATGACATCCAGATCCTGAAAAGCATCAGTGGCGTCTTGACACTGTTCAATGTTGGGACGTGATGTGCAGCACACAGGGCCCCCTGAAGGCTGAAGGCGCCAAAAGTGGCTCCATACAGCCGATCTGTCTGGGTTCAATCAGGTATTTATGACCTATCCTGAGATATACTTGGGAAGCATTAGTATGATATCTTCAGTAGAACAGTGTATAATACATTGTAATATAGCTCACTTTGATATTTTGCATATAAAATACTGTAATAAAAACTACAATAACATTAAGAACTGAAGGCATGTAAATTATGTTAAAACAACAAAAAAAAAAAGGTAAAAAGCTAAAGAAGTTTTTAAAACGTAAAATAAATTTTAAAAAGGTACATGATAAAAAAAATACAGAACGTACAGAAACAGAACACAATAAAAAAGAGTCAGGGAGTTCACAGTGAGGGATAATATGGATGCAGAATGGAAGAATAAAATATGAGTACACTGAGTGAGCTGCATACAAAGGGCATGACATCAAAGGAAACAGAGAGAAAAACAAAGAGAGAACAGAGATAATAAGAGAAAAAAATGAGATAAAGTACTGTAGGTGGAGGAAATAGGTGGTGGATATTGAGAAATAAACGGAAAGTCTGGAAAAGGAGAAGTGAAATGAGAGGGAAAGAAAGGACAACACAAAGCAGACAATGGAAAGTAACCTAGAATGGAAAGAGAAAAGAAGATAGAAGGAAAGAGAAGTAATAATGCAGGATAGGATGAAGAGAGGGAGGAAGAAAAGATGCTGGAAGAGTGAAGGCGATACAGCAAGTAAAGAAGAGGATATTGCAAGAAAAAGGAAAGGCAATGACATAATGAAGGAGGGACGTAATGGGGTAGAAAAAAAGGAGCATTAGATGGTGAATACTGAAAAGGGGGATAATGGGAGACAAAACAATGTGAAATAAAGCGGTAAGGAAAAAAAGAGGGTGATGTAAAAAGTAGGAAAGATAAAAAAGGAAAGACTAAGGGGTCGTTCAGAGGAATTTGAGGTGGTCTTCTGCCTCACTTTCCTCTCCATATTCCATTGTCTGTGAAGCTTCAAACACAATGAAGCTAACCAGTATGATCCTCGCACTATGGGGTCTGCATCTGAATCAGCCTAGGAATTCATGGGAAGATTGCGCAGGACACTTATTTTTCATTGTCCTGAAAAAAGACACGTCTGTCACTGATTCTCTCACATGAAGCACAATAGGAGGCAGATTCCAGCTGGAATCTGCCTCAGAATCAGCATCAAATTCCTCCATGTGAACATACTCTAAAAATATGGAAGGAAAGAAAAGGAATACTGGTGAGAAAATATGTGGGTGATGAGAGTAAAAATATAATATGCTTACAGAAATATGGGAAAGTGATTGGAGACTGTAGAGAAATACAGATGTAATGAGAGAGAATATTCAGTTAGATAAAGGATTAGAAGAAGTGATGGAACAAGTGTGGTAAAAGAGATAAAGCACATAGAAAGAACAGGAGAATAAGAAATATTTGTAGAAAGATGGAGAGAGAAACTGTTCAGAAGGATGAACAGAAGGTAAGAAAAGGGAAGGAAGAAGAGGAGAAGCTGTTGGAGAAGTTACAGAAGGAAAGGAAAAGTAGGGAAAGAAGATGATAAGACAAAAAGCTATGAAGTGTAGTAAATGATAGAAAAGAAAGTAAAAAAGGAAATATCAGAAGAAAGGAGAAGTGGAGGTGGAAGACGATAGGAAAAAATACTATTGAGAAAGTACTGAGAAAGATGTAGAGGAGAAGAAAAGGCAAAGAAGAAGATGGAGAAAGATGGATAAGGAACCTACTGAGGTGAATGAAGAATGGAAGACTGGGACATTAGGTCAAATAAGCAGAAAATAGAAGAATGTTGGTGAAATGAGAAAAGAGACGTAAAAACAGAACAAAGAAAGAAAAAGAACAGGAATTTGGATTATATGGATAAAAGCACCAGGAGGAACCCTGTGAAGCATGGGATTTTCCAAAAAACAATCAGACCTTGATTGAAAAGAAATCCAAAGGAGTTTATTCTAAGTCCAATTTTAACAGAAAAATTATTTCATCAGAACATATCCAAAATGTGTACTATGAAATCCTTGTGTCAACTCCACCAACAACTACTGAGCTTGCTGGGTAATGGAATCCTTTTATATCATAGACATTTCCCATAATCCTATGCAGTTTTCTCTATAAAACACTGGAGTTGATACAGACTTGCCTCTTATAAGGCCAGGGCAGACACACCCTACTACAGCTCCACTACTGCAGGTAAGCAAATGAAAACACTTCTTTATGAAACACAAATTGTGAGTATTTCCTTAGTTTTGGTACATTGTTTCCAGATGGCAAGAGCAGAAAGAGTAGAAAAATAGAGCATTAGGTGGCCAGCCTAATGAGGAAAGAAAGAAATAAGAAGCAGTAATAGAACATTCACACAGCGGCTTTACCAGACCTGGCAACTCATGTACCACAACTAAGGTTACAAAACAGGAAATCAATTATAAACATAAAACAAAACATTTTACCTCTTCACAAAACCTACTTGGGGGAACTTACTGATGTGGACTTTCCAGGAACTTGCTCGAGAGTCCATGTCATTTGGTTTTCATGTATGTACAGAAAAATGGAAGGATGACCATTTTGGCGCAGTCCTTTGAAAAAGGTCACATGATTGCACATGTGGCATATTCTGTAAAAAATAGACTTTACATGGTTGATATTCATATGCTGTCCAGGATTTTCTCTAGCCTACTGACTCGAGTGATCATGTCCAGCCAGAAAAATACAAAAGTAATGTATGGTTCTGTTTTTTATGCAGAACAATGGTTCACTGAAAAGATGGACATCCCATACACACATTTGGTAGATAATATAGACAGAAACCACTGATGATATTTGTTGCAGGTAGAAGCAGCTGGGAAACACACATCTTCCAATGACTTATCTCCCTTGTGAGCAGTTAGATATCAACAGATTGACCCTTATCTCCCTAACATCTGCCATCGAGGAAATGTATGGAGGCCTCTATACACATACAGCATCACTTCTCTTTCACTCCTGGTCCCCAACATGACTCTCCTTCTCATTCCAAGTCCCCATTATGACTCTCCCTCTCACTCCTGGCCCCATCATGGCTCCCTCTCTCATCTACCCCAGAAAGACTTGCCCTCTCATTTATTGTGTCCACAATGGCTCTCTCTCTCATGCCTGATTTCTAGTATGGCTTCCCCTATCATTTCTGGTCTGCAGTATCGTTCTCACTTACATTTTGGTGCCCAGTATTGCTCCCCTTCTTACTTATGGTCTTTAGAATTGCTCCCTCTCTCATTCCATATCTCCAGAATGGTTACCTCTTTCATTTATGTTCTCCAGAATGGCTCTCCCTCTTACTTCTGGTTCCCGGCATGGCTCCTCTCTCATTTCTGTTCTCCAGTATGTCTCCCTCTCTCATTTCCGGTCCCCAGTATAGTTCCTCTCTCATTCATGGGCTCCAGCATGGATCCCCATCTAATTCCTGGTCCCGATCATGACTACTCTCTCACTCCTGGTCCCTCTCTTGCCTCTCCTCTCATTCCTTTTTCCAAGCTCAGCTTTTCCTTTCAGTCACTAATAAGGCTCCCCTTTCTGCTAACCTTGACCATATTTGCCAACATTTAATTGGCCAAAATTTGGACATTTGAGCCCACCCCACAGACTACCTGTGAATGCCCTAAAACTAGTGGGAGTACCCATTTTTTGATGGGGTTTACAGAAGTAGTCTTTGGTTGGAATGGAGATTCATCTGCTCATAAATGGGCAGCTTTCATTGAGTATAATAAGGAGGAAAATTGGTCGCAGTAGAAAACAGTCTGGAAGGAGGGGTGGTTTAACTGCATCTCCTTGTAAATCCCATAATGACGGTAGTAGTAATGTTTCACCTTTTACAATATACATCTTTATCCTTTCACTTCTGGGTCTCATTTATTGCACCTTAGATTCAGATCTAGTAAGAAGATGGAAGGTCTTACAATGGGTTAAAATGGGAGAGACGGGGAAGAGTGCTATTAAAGCGTAGAAAAGGGCAGTAAATAAATAAGAATAATACAAAAGTAAAGACACAAACACTGAATAAAAGAGGCAGCAAACCCATAGACCCAAATAGAGGGCTTTAACAAAGAGGACTATAACAATGAGAGTGCTAGAAAAGAGAATACATGAGGGCGCAATAATGAGATATGCACACTAATGGACAGAATGGAGGGAGGACAGAATATGAGAATGAAACTGCTGGGAGGGAATGAATGAGGGTACAGAGAAAGACGGTATACACTGGTATATAGAGGGGGCCAGCAGAAGTGATCGGAAGGAGAGAATGGACAAGTACAACTAGAAAGCGGGGGGGGGGGGGGGGAGGAGACATAACACAATGATCAGAAACCAAATACAACAGACCAGCAGTAAAAAAAAGCAGGAAGGAGAGACGGGTTTATTAGAAGAGGGAGGGTATGAGACAGGAGTAGATATAAGTAGATTAGGACGCACATTCCTTATCTAGTAGTCTTCCATTTCCTTGCTATTTTCAATGCACTTCCAATCAACAAGTCACAGGTAATCGGAGAAGGGATCTAGTCTGGGTGACACATACTTACATGCAGGCACAGACACACACCAGCTCCCAGACACAGCTGTGGAGGTAAGCCCCTGGCACACAAATGTCTGTGGATTTGTAAATTGCATCGACTGAGACAGCAAAATTGTACGTATGGCATGAATTTGGCAAGTGGTGTGGAGTCATGTATAGAATAAGCTATGTGGTGCTTTACATTCTCAGCGAGCTATGTATTGATGGATTGCGAGAGGCATTTTATATATATCAGCATGTTTTTATGCTGCAGTGAGTGAATGGCAGTGGTTAATGCAGTGCAGCTGCAGTGACGGGAGTTGTACGAGGTATGCGGTGCTGTACAGCTGGGTGTACTGGTAAGGACTGCTTGGTATAGGTTTCCCTAGAGAGGCAAGGCATGTCCAGGAGGTATAGATGTATATGTTATGCTGTAGGTAGAAACCAGCATAGGACTGTGTGTATGTAGCCGCTGCTGGTGCAGACTCATACAGGTGCTGGGGCTCTGCGTGGGAGGAGGTGATTAACTACCTATCTGTTTTTTATATTTCAGCTCTCGGTCTGGCATACGGGGTGGAAAGTGAGAAACGGCAAAAAGGTGACAGAGGAAAGTGAATCACTTCACACCTATAAGGAGAGCGTGAAGAGTAGACGGGGGGCGTGTGAGAATGAGGGGGTCTCTCTGTATGTATGTATCCTTATAGCATTTAGGCCAAACTGAACTCATGATCTAGTAGATAGTAACAGTAAAGTACCATCAAACATTCGCATGGTATGGACTATGACAATGTAAGGGATGTGAAGATAGCAGGACAATATCTAACATTCACCTCTATACCCCTATACTAAACCCTATAACAGCATGACACCATCTCTTCCTTGGATGCCCACAACTTTGCCCCCATCCTCAGGTGTGGTGTCCCTACGTGGTCCTGGTTGGGGAGTGGTATATGGCATGATCTGTGGTTGTGGAGTCTTGTGCAATGGACTGGTCCTAGCCGTACTTCTCAGCTGCAGGCACACTTTGGTGTCTGACCTATATGTGGTGAACTTGGCCTTGGCGGACCTCCTCTCATTACTTGGGATGCCTCTGCTCATCCATCAGCTGCTCCATGACAGAGGCTGGGTCTTTGGAGACATCCTGTGTCGTGCCGTGACGGCCTTGGACCTGAACAACCAAATCACTGGTGTGGGCATTATTACAGCTCTCTGCGTTGACAGGTAGGGTGTTTCTATCTTTTTTCAATCTGCTTCTTGGACACTTGTTTAAAGGGATTATCCAGGTTTAAAAAACATGGCTGCTTTCTACAGAATATGAGCTCCACTTCTTCTTGCACGTTCATTTTTCATGCCACAATTCAGTCCTATTCAAATGAACGGGACTGAGCTACAACATGGCCATGTGAGCAAAGGACATGATATAATTTCTCGAGAGGTCTTTCTGAAGTATAGCAGCCATATTTTCTAATCCTGGATAACCCCTTTAAAAGCTGTATCTGCCTAGTATGGTTGTTGGGCATGTAACGCTACAAATTTACAAAGATATGCTGTTCGGGCAGGATACAAAAGTTACAATGGCAGCCATATGTCACCCAAATGCATTACTAAGCTTAGCCCTAGACTTTAGAAAGCTTTGTCCCCCTTCCCCTATGCACATGCACAGTCAGCAAATGTACATGTTCTCCATAGGAAGGGTATAGTAAGTTGCTGCCATATATTTGGTTGTGGCTTAGCATCCCAGGAATTAAAGTATTGGGTATATTGAAATCTAAAAGTCCCCTATCACCTTTGTCAAGGGCGAGTCAGAAGGCCTCCAAATGCCAATCCTTATCTCTCCAAACATCTCAGTCAAGAAAGGCCTCCAGATATTCAGCTGCTCCCATCAAAAATGGTGGGTTCAGCCAATATTGATCTAATGTGTATGGCCATTTTAAAATGCTGGTTGAATATAATTTTATATAATCTGACAGAATAATGTTTCAAACATCTACACAGCATTATAGCATTTTAGAACAGAAGTAAGGAACAGTCTTCTAAGGCTAAGACTTTCTGTCATTTTTAATCTGGACACTTCTGTGATGTTCGTCCAACAGCCTGAGAGCTGGAAAGCGTCATTTCTGTATATTGGAGAAATGTCAAGCCCTGACTGATGATACCAAAGGGACTCATGGCAAGATTGTGTGGCAAAGAACAGATATGGTATATAAATATGGTACTGGGCTAGAAAGCTGTAGAGTGACATATCAGTGCAAACTGCAGCAGACACGGAGACATTCAAGCTGAACATAACTTTAAGGAGGATCTGTCACCTCTCCTGACATGTCTATTTCTAAAAATAATTGTATTCCGCATAAAATGACAATTCTGAAGCTCTATGTTGTGACGTTCCCAGAGGCATAACTTGAAGCCTCCAGTGCAAAATCAATAATGGGGCCCCTAAATACTATGTGCCATTTAGAAAAGTGGTATATTTTTTGAAGCAGAGGGCCCACTGGGGCCCCCTCAAGTTCTTGGGCCTGGAAGCGACTGCTACCTCTGCAACCCCTATAGCTACATCCCTGGCTCTCTTATTCCTGAATGCATTGACAGTTAGGTGTTACCAGTTGGGGGAGGGTATCCCTCTATACGCTAACATTACCCAGAGTGTAAAAGGACACACCCCTTTGACAAGAGTAATGGTAATACCCAGTTGTCTATTTTTTTTTCAGAAATTTCTAGGAGGAATAACAGAGGTCACACAATGTAGAATTGATGCTCCAGGATTGTTTTATAGGGAATACAAATACGAACTAAAATAGATATGTCAGGAGAGGTGACAGGTCCTCTTTATGTTGACTTTTTTATGTCCTAAGGACCCCTGAAATAGATCTCATGTGGATAAGAGATAATATAGACTCGGCTTCCTATTGAGTCACAGTGTAATTATTATCTAGGGATGTACTTGGTTCATATACTTTACTTGGAAAAGAAGGAGGAGACAATGCCCTTTATGTAGAGACTTGTTGAAAACCTACTTTAGTACAAGGTATTAAGAAAAAGACAGTGATACTCTGAGTTGCCCTAGAAACTAGAAGAAAGGAGGGGACTCATTAATAACGGGGCGACCTACAAAACGGCATATAATAATGGAAAGCAACGTACAGCTAAAGGCTACGTATGACACTTTAAGGGTGACAGCTATAAGTGGTTTACACCCTGTGTTTTACAGGGAGAGTAAATTAGGTTTAATATGTGGTTTTATTATTGCACCAGCTTAACAGATAAAAAGCGCTGCGTGTCTGACATTGAGGGGGACATGAATTAAAAGTGTGTTATTGCCGACACTTCAACTACCAGACATGCATCAAATTATCAAAATTGTCTGATGTGTGTAATTTTAGGGAATGATCCCTTACACGTTGCACAAATATAAGGAAAAGCTTACAAGATGCAAGAACTTTACATTCCCCTTCGCTGCCCTGCATGTGCCATCATCAGAATACAAGCATCAGTTATAGTTAGCACAGGGACTGGGGTCTTGGGAGTGTATACAGCTCCTGGGTAACAGCGCATACAGCTCCCCGATAACAGTGCCAAAGCTCCCAAATAACAGCGCATACAGCTCCTGGGTAACAGCGCATACAGCTCCCAAATAACAGCGCATACAGCTCCCAGATAACAGTGCAAAAGCTCCCGAATAACAGCACATACAGCTCCTGGGTAACAGCACATACAGCTCCCAGATAATAGCGAATACAGCTCCTGGGTAACAGTATATACAGCTCCCAGGTAACAGTACACATAGCTCCCAGATAACAGTCCATACAGCTCCCAGATAACAATGCATACAGCTCCAAAATAATAGTGTATACAGCTCCCAGGTAGCAGTACATACAGCTCCCAGATAAAATGACATACAGCCCTTAGATAACAGTGCATACAGCTCCCAGATAATAGTACACACAGATCCCAGAGAACAGTGCATACAACATCCAGATAATAGTGCATATAGCTCCCAGATAACATTACATACAGCTCTCAGATAACATGCCATACAGTTCCCAGATAACGATGCATACAGCCCCCAGGTAACAGTGCATAAAGCCCCCAGATAACAGTATATACAGCTCCCAGATAACATTACATACAGCTCCCAGATAACAGTCCATATAGCCCCCAGATAACAGTCCATATAGCCCCCAAATAACAGTACATACAGCCCCCAGATAAAAGTCCATATAGCGCCCAGATAACAGTACATACAGCCCCCAGATAACAGTACATACAGCCCCCAAATAACAGTGCATACAGCTCCCAGATAACAGTCCATATAGCCCCCAGATAACAGTCCATATAGCCCCCAAATAACAGTACATACAGCCCCCAGATAAAAGTCCATATAGCGCCCAGATAACAGTACATACAGCTCCCAGATAACAGTACATACAGCCCCCAAATAACAGTGCATACAGCTCCCAGATAACAGTCCATATAGCCCCCAGATAACAGTCCATATAGCCCCCAGATAACAGTCCATATAGCCCCCAGATAACAGTCCATATAGCCCCCAGATAACAGTCCATATAGCCCCCAGATAACAGTCCATATAGCCCCCAGATAACAGTCCATATAGCCCCCAGATAACAGTCCATATAGCCCCCAGATAACAGTCCATATAGCGCCCAGATAACAGTACATACAGCTCCTGGGTAACAGCACATACAGCTCCCAGATAATAGCGAATACAGCTCCTGGGTAACAGTATATACAGCTCCCAGGTAACAGTACACATAGCTCCCAGAAAACAGTCCATACAGCTCCAAAATAATAGTGTATACAGCTCCCAGGTAGCAGTACATACAGCTCCCAGATAAAATGACATACAGCCCTTAGATAACAGTGCATACAGCTCCCAGATAACAGTGCATACAGCCCCCAGATAACAGTCCATATAGCCCCCAGATAACAGTCCATATAGCCCCCAGATAACAGTACATACAGCCCCAAGATAACAGTACATACGGCCCCCAAATAACAGTGCATACAGCTCCCAGATAATAGTCCATGTAGCCCCCAGATAACAGTCCATATAGCCCCCAAATAACAGTACATACAGCCCCCAGATAACATTACATACAGCTCCCAGATAACAGTCCATGTGGCCCCAGATAACAGTCCATATAGCCCCCAAATAACAGTCCATACAGCTCCCAGATAACAGTCCATACAGCTCCCAGATAACAGTCCATACAGCTCCCAGATAACAGTATATACAGATCCCAGATAACATTACATACAGCTCCCAGATAACAGTCCATACAGTTCCCGGGTAACAGTCCATATAGCCCCCAGATAACAGTCCATATAGCCCCCAAATAACAGTACATACAGCCCCCAGATAACAGTCCATATAGCCCCCAGATAACAATCCATACAGCCCCCAGATAACAGTCCATATAGCTCCCAGATAATAGTCCATACAGCTCCCAGGTAACAGTGCATACAGCCACCAGATAATAGTACACATAGCTCCCAGATAACAATGCATACAGCCCCCATATAACAATCCATATAGCCCCCAGATAACAGTACATACAGCTCTCAGGTAACAGTCCATATAGCTCCCAGATAATAGTCCATACAGCTCCCAGGTAACAGTCCATATAGCCCCCAGATAATAGTACACATAGCTCCCAGATAACAGTCCATACAGCTCCCAGATAACAGTCCATACAGCTCCCAGGTAACAGTGCATAAAGCCCCCAGATAACAGTATATACAGCTCCCAGATAACATTACATACAGCTTCCAGATAACAGTACATACAGCCCCCAGATAACAGTCCATATAGCCCCCAGATAACAGTCCATATAGCCCCCAAATAACAGTACATACAGCCCCCAGATAACAGTACATACAGCCCCCAGATAACAGTACATACAGCCCCCAGATAACAGTACATACAGCCCCCAGATAAAAGTCCATATAGCGCCCAGATAACAGTCCATATAGCCCCCAGATAACAGTACATACAGCCCCCAGATAACAGTACATACAGCCCCCAAATAACAGTGCATACAGCTCCCAGATAACAGTCCATATAGCCCCCAGATAACAGTCCATATAGCCCCCAGATAACAGTACATACAGCCCCCAGATAACAGTACATACGGACCCCAAATAACAGTGCATACAGCTCCCAGATAACAGTCCATGTAGCCCCAGATAACAGTCCATATAGCCCCCAAATAACAGTCCATACAGCTCCCAGATAACAGTCCATACAGCTCCCAGATAACAGTCCATACAGCTCCCAGATAACAGTCCATACAGCTCCCAGATAACAGTCCATACAGCTCCCAGATAACAGTCCATACAGCTCCCAGATAACAGTCCATACAGCTCCCAGATAACAGTCCATACAGCTCCCAGATAACAGTCCATACAGCTCCCAGATAACAGTCCATACAGCTCCCAGATAACAGTCCATACAGCTCCCAGATAACAGTCCATACAGCTCCCAGATAACAGTCCATATAGCCCCCAGATAACAGTCCATATAGCCCCCAGATAACAGTCCATATAGCTCCCAGATAATAGTCCATACAGCTCCCAGGTAACAGTCCATATAGCCCCCAGATAGCAGTACATACAGCCCCCAGATAACAGTCCATACAGCCCCCAGATAACAGTCCATACAGCCCCCAGATAACAGTCCATACAGCCCCCAGATAACAGTCCATACAGCCCCCAGATAAGTCCATATAGCTCCCAGATAACAGTCCATATAGCCCCCAGATAACAGTACATACAACCCCCAGATAAAAGTCCATATAGCCCCCAAATAACAATCCATACAACTCCCAGATAACAGTCCATACAGCTCCCAGATAACAGTATATACAGATCCCGGATAACATTACATACAGCTACCAGGTAACAGTCCATACAGCTCCCGGGTAACAGTCCATATAGCCCCCAGATAACAGTCCATATAGCCCCCAGATAACAGTACATACAGCCCCCAGATAAAAGTCCATATAGCCCCCAAATAACAGTCCATACAGCTCACAGATAACAGTCCATACAGTTCCCAGATAACAGTCCATACAGCTCCCAGATAACAGTATATACAGCTCCCAGATAACAGTCCATACAGCTCCCAGATAACAGTATATACAGCTCCCAGATAACAGTCCATACAGCTCCCAGATAACAGTATATACAGATCCCAGATAACATTACATACAGCTCCTAGGTAACAGTCCATATAGCCCCCAGATAACAGTCCATATAGCCCCCAAATAACAGTACATACAGCCCCCAGATAACAGTCCATATAGCCCCCAGATAACAGTACATACAGCCCCCAGATAACAGTCCATATAGCTCCCAGATAATAGTCCATACAGCTCCCAGGTAACAGTGCATACAGCCACCAGATAATAGTACACATAGCTCCCAGATAACAATGCATACAGCCCCCAGATAACAGTGCATATAGCCCCCAGATAACAGTACATACAGCTCTCAGGTAACAGTCCATATAGCCCCCAGATAACAGTACATACAGCCCCCAGATAACAGTCCATATAGCTCCCAGATAATAGTCCATACAGCTCCCAGGTAACAGTCCATATAGCCCCCAGATAACAGTACATACAGCTCCCAGATAGCAGTACATACAGCTCCCAGATAACAGTCCATACAGCCCCCAGATAACAGTCCATACAGCCCCCAGATAACAGTCCATACAGCCCCCAGATAACAGTCCATACAGCCCCCAGATAACAGTCCATACAGCCCCCAGATAACAGTACATACAGCCCCCAGATAACAGTCCATACAGCCCCCAAATAACAGTACATACAGCTCCCAGATAATAGTCCATACAGCTCCCTGGTAACAGTGCATACAGCCGCCAGATAATAGCACACATAGCTTCCAGATAACAATGCATACAGCTCCCAGATAACAGTCCATACAGCCCCCAGATAACAGTGCATACAGCCGCCAGATAATAGCACACATAGCTTCCAGATAACAATGCATACAGCTCCCAGATAACAGTCCATACAGCCCCCAGATAACAGTACATACAGCTCCCAGATAGCAGTACATACAGCCCCCAGGTAAAAGTCCATATAGCCCCCAGATAATAATAAATACAGCTCCCAGGTAACAGTGCATACAGTTAAATGGTGAATAAAGTATTCTGATAAATAATGTCACAGAGCATCCATATAAGTATCATATGCAAACTGCACTGAGAAATATCATTTCATACAGTGTCAAGATTCATAATCCATACTATGCCTAGATAAACAGTGTCATCAGACATGTAAGGGTATGTTCACAATGCTGTATTTACAAGTCTGTTGCTCTAATCCATCATAGGATCCAGGAACGGACTGAAAAGCTGACAGAATGACTGATGAAGACAGTATTTTGTGCTTTAATGTGGTATTTTGTGTTGCTACAGGTATTATGTGTTCTGTACTGTGGTATTTGGTTGCCATTGGTGAGGATATTATGCGTACAGCATAGTGGTATTTGTTTGTCACTCCGAGGTAATATTTCTTTGCTGGTGAGGCCCCCGCATCACAACAGACTGATTGGTGAGGCTACAATCAAAAAAAGTTGGAGAAATCCTGATCTAAAAGAATAAAAAAACAAGGCACACAGAAGCTTACATATTATTTTAACATTACAGTGAATGGAGGCGGATACAATGGAGGGTGCTATGTCTCTATCAGTCACTATGTCACTTTTCAGTCTGTTGCTCTGATCCTATCATATGACAGATCCAAACAGACTTGAATGACGGAGGTTTTAACTTAGCCTAACTTGTTGCTTCTGTGTCCCAATTCAATATATTTAACCAGATGAATGGTTTACAATGACTTCTAGCAATCTAACAGTAACATTTCATGAAGATATGGGGTGTCCACAGACAAGAACTAGGGTGATACTGAGTAGGTACTATGAATAAGACAGAATTCAGATAAAGATTGTTGACACTTTTACTGACATTACATGATCTGACCCCAGCAGAAGATAAGTGTGGTTGTGTTTTTATGGGACATTAATAGGAATGGCATTTATGGAAGCACCTATAGGTAAGACATTTCGGTGAGCCTCACATAGTTATATAGTAGATGAGGTTAAAACCCTTAAAATTTTTACATTCAAGAACTGATTCCATGTTCTCTTTGAATTTGCACAATGAATCCACCATCACTATATCCTGTGGCAGTGAGTTCCATAGCCTCACTGCTCTTACAGTAAAGAATCCCCGTCTATAATGTTGGTGAGATTTTCTCTCCTCTAGACATAGAGAATGTTCTCTTGTTACTGTCACCAGCCTAGGATTAAAAAAATCATTAGAAAGTTGTATGTGTGAATGGACTTATGTTCTTGTCATGAGAATCTATACCTCTTTTGATACATCCCATAATTGTATTTGCCTTGGCTGCAGCTGCCTGACACTGGTCACTAAAGATAAGCTTACTGTCCACCCAAAATCCCCAAGTCTTTTTCAATGGCAGTCTTACCCAGCAATTTACCATTAAAGAGATTATCTAGTTTTTAAGATGGATGGCCTATCCAATAGAAGATCTATGGGGGTCAGACCCTCGGGACCCCTGCAGACCAACAGTACTGAGGCAGCACGAGAGAGCCGCGCTACTCACTTGCTGTACAAACTGTAGCAGGAAGTGTAGGTACTGTAGCACTGCCCCATTGAAGTCTGCCTTAGTATCGGTGATATGCGGGGGTCCCGGCTGTCAGACCCCCACAGTTTTAACATTGATGGCCTATCCTAGCTCTGTAAACCCTCTACCAGGTATCATTAACCAGGTACCATTAATAAACATATTAACCAGGAGAGTACCCAATACTGAGCCCTGTGGCACCCCACTGGTGACCCAGGCTGAGTACCTTCCATTAACAAGCACTTTTTGGGATTTCAGGAACTTTGGGGCCAATAAAAACATTTAGCGATAGTCACATGTCGCATAGAGGTTTCATGTAACCTTGTCATATGACATATGCCCTATTGCTACCTATTTTCACATAGAGGGTATAACAGCACAAAACCTAGCACAGCTGTTTGGATGATCCATGCCATGAGCTAATCCTCCTCAGCATTGCTATCTGTGTACAGATCAGAGGAATACGTGGGCACTTCACGGGCATATGTGGGCATATCCTATTTGGCAGCAGATTGCTAATATTTCATATTTGGAAATAAATGTGTTGTATGTTGTTATACACATAGCAGAGGCCTTATACTACTGTATAATTGACATATACTTTCCCTTGTCTGCTGACAGGTATGTCGCTGTGGTGCACTCTTCTACGGTGGGCCAACGTCGGAGTGTGCGTTGTACATGGATAGTAACAGGCTGTGTTTGGCTATGCTCTCTTCTCCTCAGTACTCCGGCTCTCCTCTATTCTGGAGTAAGATGGGGAGATGGTGTGGCCCTGTGTGTACTGGATCTTCCTGGAGCACCCCCATCCCTTTACTGGTACACATTGATGCACAGTCTCCTGACATTTCTACTGCCTTTGTCCGTCATAGTGGTATTGTACTCCCTTACCCTCCATCACCTTTCTCGGGTTATGAAAAGAGTCCAAAGGGCTCCATCTCAGCGCAGTCGAAGGGTCACACGTATGGCTTTGGCTATCGTGGCTGCTTTCCTATTCTGCTGGGCCCCTTTCCATGCAGTGCAGCTTGTTAATCTCTTCTCTACTGGACCTCCTTCAAGCTCTACTTTCTACCTCAACCAGGCTGCTATTTGCCTAGGCTATGCTCACAGCTGTGTCAGTCCTCTGCTGGTGATCTGCTGTACCGAGGGCTTCCGAGAACGCCTACCGCATGCACGGTGAGTCCTTTTATTCAGATTTCTATTTACTATACAATACTATAGGTAAGGGTATAGCACCCACCTTTTCTTGTAGGATAGGACTCATAAGTACTTGTAGTCTACTGTACATAAAATTTCAGTTCTGGGTCATGTTTTCTTAGACCTCTGTGTTGTGAAATTCCTCTCCTATTCTTCCTAAAAATGTATGAATAAATTAATAACTGGGTGTTTTTTTTTTTTTTTTTTTTTTTTTGCATTATGGATTTTTATTGATTTTATAACATCAAAATGGGAGAATTAAGCGGGGGCATGAATAACATGTAAAGAAAAATAGAACAAGTTGGCTAGTGGCCTACTATGAAGTTAATTGTCCATTGTAGGCTTTGGGGAGTCTCTGAATACCACTAGTTGCGGACGTACGATTGTCAGTATGACCAAAGATACCATAGTGTTGATAATGAATACATCTCAATAACCTCATAAACCATTACACTAATATGATATAGTCAGTCAATCAATAACTATATACAAAGTAGTAACACCTAAAGCAGGAAAGAGTAAAGTGGAGGGAGATACAAGGGAAAAGAGAGAGAAGGGGAAAGAAAATAGAAGAGGAAAATGTCAGAAAAACAGATAAAAAAGGGGGTAAGGGTGTCTGGGTGAGGTGTGTATCCCTCAGTAATCTTGCGGGAGGTCATGGGACAGACTCAGGAGTTCCAGGTTTCTGGACGACAGGGAAAACGTGGTCCAGTAGTGCCAAGTCTTCCTAAATTGCTCAGAATGTGCATAGAAGAGGTTCTCCATGCAGTGGATTTCATTGACTTTCTCCACCTAGTGAGATAACAACTGGGTGTTACCAGCTGGGGCCATCTCATTGCAAAGTGATACTGTTCAATGAGTAGTGCCAGTGTCAGGGCTTATTCAGGCATCCATTTTTCATGAAACTGTGCTGTCCTTTTGATTTCTGGGATGTGTCCTTGGTCAACCTAACTGATTTGACTTTGGACCACTCTGAAGAGTACTGTCTAAATATCCTCCTCGATATTCACTCTTTAACCCCCATACGTGGATCAAGACTTCACTATGGAGAGACTACCAGGTAGGGACTTCTTTGAGTGGTCATAGTATAGGTGGCAGCTGGCCAAAGGCCAGAGAGATGCTGATGCGTAGCACCAAGGATCAGGCAAGAGAGTCGTCCAATACAAGCTGAGTTCGCGGAAGTCAGATACCATTCAGAGTTGTAGAAAGGCCGAAGGCAAGGGTGGGCAGCATGGGTTCAGTAGTCACAGCAAAGCCAAGGATGATAACAGGAATTAGGCAGATAAGGATGAGCAGACATATATGGAGTCAGAAAACAGGCAAAAAGTCTATACACAGGAAAACCACCTACACAGAACAAAACAGTTAGCGCCTTTGCAGGAACAAGCTAAGTTGTGAACCCTTATTGCTCAGGCATCAGGAGTATGGTGGAGCAATTTTAAAAAGGTTCAGGGCAACAACAATTGGCTGGTGAAGGATATAGTGCGTGTGCTGGTCCATTAAGAAGCAACAAAGGAGTACAGAGGCTGGAAAGGAGGGAGGTAGGAGGACACTGTTGGGGAATAGACATCACAGGATGAGAGAAATGGACTTTAAATGACAGATGCAGATAGAGACCCCTCTATTGTTCATGCAGTACTTTTTCTTCCATTATAAAAGTAAACAAACATAATGAAAGACAGTGTCCATCTTGTTTTTACATTAGAGTCAATGGGAACAGACGCAAAGGGAGGGGGCTCCGTCTGTGTCCATTACTCTGCTACAGTTAATATCTGTTGCTCATATCCTATGACAGCAGTCAACAACGTACAATAAAAGGGATATCCACTTTCTACAATTGTTGGGCATCAATATTACATCTGCAGGGATCCGACATCCAATACCCCCGCAGATCACAGGTATCGAGGTGACTTTAATGGGACAGCACTGTAGTACCACACTCACCACTCCAGTTTGTAGGGCCATCAATTGCAGAAAGTGGATAACCCTTTTAACAACGGTAGTGTGAACCTCAACCGTTATTTCAAGTAATACTGCTATACTTTGCAATGTGTTGGAGATGTGTGCTGTCTGGGATTTTCACAGACCCATAGACTATAATGGGCATAGCTGATCTGCACATTCTACAGGTTCAGAACAACTGATATTTCTGCACATGGTTGAAATGGCTGCATTATATCATTTTCAGGTTTATTATCAGGATGCATACAATATTATGCATGAATCTATTTTTATTTAATCCTTGTTTTTTTCCATTTATATCAGTAGCTGTAAGGTCCAGCATATTACTAATTGCTCTTATTTGCTGCTTAGAAAATTATCTATTTTTATGTTAGACATATTTTTTTATTATTGATGTTATTCTATGTTACTATATATATTTTTTTAAATCCAAAGATATTTTTATACTAAGTAATAGTCTAAAGCCTCATTCACACGATGAAGTGTGCAGCCCAAGGTTCTTCCGAGGGGGTTCTGATACTCCATTCCGAAATTTATAGAGCAGATCCTATCCTGCTCCATGAAAATACATCAGAACAGAATGGACCCCCCCCCCCCCCACTGAAATTAATGGAGTACGGAAGGCACTTGGATGACAACTATTTTAAGTGGCATCCGAATGCCTTCTGTTAAAACATTGGAACCCACATTTGGCCATGTACATGAGGCCTAACTCTTCCTGGCACAAGATCAATGTACATGCTAAGCATATGACAAAGTATATACTGTCCCATTAATTTCCCTATTTATTATTACAGTTGTTGCCGATTCCTTTTCCGACGCTGGGCTGGGTTTTGGCCAATTTCAACCTTGCCACACAATGGTCCCAGCTCTGCCATCAACAGTCCGCCTATAGATGGGATCTGCGCTCCTCAGCACCGCAGGAGGACTATCCACCTGGAGACTCCTCCATGTTCTATCACTGAAAGCACCAGGATCAGTCTTGGAATACGGGATGAAAGCAGCATCTTGTAATATCTGCTGCACTTAAGTTTCACTGAGATTCCAATAGAAGTAGCGAGAAGCTGGTATACAGGTAGCTGGGCACACAAGTTGCCATGGACTGCAGTAACCACCACATTGTAATTTTACTAGCACAGCTGAGAATATACAAGTGAACATCTTACTGGTTGTTATACGTTAGTTTAGTACAGTAATCTGCAACTTGTGACTCTTCAGCTGTTGGACATACTACAACACCAAGCATTCCCTGACAACTTGCAGCTGTCAGACATGTTGGAATTTGCAGTTTGCCAACAACTGGAGAGCTCCTTCGTCTCTGTGTTGGAGCTCTAATGCTTGGTTACCAGTCTACTTCCGGAGGTGTTATATTACGGCATATTTTGTGTACAGATATCTATTAAGGGACAATCATTAACCATAACTTTTGGCTAAGGCTGGCCATACACTTTAGATATTCAGGCGCCCATCATGTGACTGATGACAGGATTGTTCTTATGATTGTAGATGTTGTACCTAGGGGTTCCAGGCTGGTTCCAACCCTAGGTCATGCAATCGAAACCGATACCCGACCCCTGGGTTGCTCCACCTCCTCGTCGTGCTCACAAGAAGTTACCTGTGCTATGGGGACTTCCCCAAAGCACACATAATTTGTGGTGAACATGGGAGAGGAGGGAAGAGGTAGAGGGACTCAGGGGCTGGGAACTGGTTCTGATTATGTGACCCGTGGTAAATACAAGCACGGAACCCCTAAGAATCTAAAAAATCCCAGAGCGAGTAACCCTAAAAAGACTCCCTGACTCCTTTAACAACTAAACCGCCCAATCAGGACAGAGAGACTGCACATATTGGCTGGTGATCGATCATGATAAACAGTGGTATTTTCGACCAACAGTTGGCCAAATATTTCCAGCATGGCCAATCTGTTTGCTAGTTGCAAATGAACATGGTATATACATGTCAGAAAGCTGGCTCTTTGTTGGCCAAAATGGACAAATTAGACATTTCAGGCGTAGAAAATCTAATGGGTATGGTCAGCTTTGGATTAAAGGGGTTGTATAACAAATTATACGTGTCCAAAGAATAAAGGATGGTCCGTGAGGGTTCAACCACTGGGACTTCCAGTAATCATATGAATTGGGGTCCTGAGATCCACTGCTTGAATAAAGTGGTGGTCCACCATGCTCACTACCACTGCATTCATTTCTATGTGATTGCCAAGTTCTGGACTTGGTTTCACTTTACCTGTCCCATAGAGAGAAAAGGAGTGTAAGAACTCAGACCCTCCCCATCCTTGTGATCATTGGGGGTCCCATTGGTCAGACTAAAACTTTCAGACACTCATCCCCTATCCTGTGGTAGCTTAAAGGGACTGTACAGGAATTTTTAATTTGTGGCCATACATATCAGATCAGTGGGGGACTAACAGGGGGCCCACCTTACAGATCAGCTTTATGGGGTTGCTTTCGACATCTGTACTATACACAGCACTGGTCCGGAAGCAGTCGACTCCAGTCCCTGTATAGAGGCTGGGCGCCAGTACTACAGCTCAGCTCCCATTACCTGCCAACTACTTCTGGCTCCATGCTGTGTACTATACAGCATATCCATGCAGTGGCCATAAATTTAAAATTCCTGGACAAACACTTTAATTTGTGGTACAACCCCTTTAAGAAGACTACCTTTGAGAATCTCTTGTTCAGAGGAGATTAACTAGTTTTGCTGTTGACAGACAGGGAATATATTTGCACTAAGACCTTGTTCACACAGGTTTTGATACATTCTTCCAATCTAAACATAATGAAGGTGAAATAAATAGATTTATCCTATTTTTTAGTTGATAGACACACACCAAATCTGCACGGTGTGAACATGGTTGACTGTTTTGAAAACAAATACCTAAGTATATCTATTTTAGAGATTTCTGCTCAGTCCCATTCTCCTCTGGTACCAATAAAGCTAATATGACATGTCAACAGATGTGCTATACAACCGCATGAGACACTGGATCCCACTGTAAACCACATTTTTTGTCTTAGAATGAAATGTCCAGAATAGTCATTTATGGCACATCTGTAAAAAAAAAATCCCTAGCCTCGATGTAGACTGTATCTGTAAGTGCCAGTTTCTGGACTCTTCCCATTTGTGACTGGATTCTGCAGGTCTCAAAGGCACAATGGGGACACAAAACTGCCCTTCTCTACAAACACAGGGTCTCAGCAGTGGACCCCCCACCGATTAGATCTTTGTGCATGCTATAAATGTCAGTCGCCCTTCAAAGCACACTTCCTATATTCATTCCCCCCTCATGATACTCTAATGCTGCTAAGAGACCCTAATGCAGACCTATGTATCTCCATGGTAACAGTTGATAAACATACCCTGTGTCTAATCCTGCACACAAGCCCCTCCACCTATCCTCTTTTGCTTGCTAACATTAGTAAGATAAAGGGGAGAGATGCATGAAAGCATGTCTGCAGGATCAGACTACATAGGATTTGCTTGTTGCCTGTTACCATGGAGACACATAGCTCTGCATAGGAGTTGTATACATTCTTCATAATGATTGCTTCATCTAAACAATAACAACTTTTTTTCTTTTTTTTTTTAATTTATGCACAAAAGAAAAAAAAAACAATGAGAAAACACTTCCATCAAAAATGTAAACCCACTATTCCTATTCAAGTGCATCTCAATAAATTAGAATATCATCAAAAGGTTTTTTTTTTTTTTTTTAGTAATTCAATTGAAAAAGTGAAACATATATTATATTGAGTCATTACAAACAGAATGAACTTTTTTGCTGTGTTTCTTTCTGTTAATGTTGATGATTATGGCTTACAGCCAAGGAAAACCTAAAAATCATTATCTCAGAAAATTAGAATAATTAACCCAAAACAGCTGCAAAGGTTTCCTAAGCGTTTAAAAAAGTCCCTTAGTCTGGTTCAGTAGGCGACACAATCGTCGGGAAGACTGCTGACTTGACAGATGTCCAGAAGGCAGTCACTGACACACTCCACAAGAAGGGTAAGCCACAAAAGGTCATTGCTAAAGAAGCTGGCTGTTCACAGAGTGCTGTATCAAAGCATATTAATGGAAAGTTGAGTGGAAGGAAAAAGTGTGGTAGAAAAAGGTGCACAAGCAATCGGGATAACCGCAGCCTTGATAGGATTGTTAAGAAAAGGCCATTCAAAAATTTGGGGGAGATTCACAAGGAGTGGACTGCTGCTGGAGTTAGTACTTCAAGAGCCACCACACACAGACGTATCCAGGACATGGGCTACAAGTGTCGCATTCCATGTGTCAAGCCACTCGTGACCAATAGACAACGCCAGAAGCGTCTTACCTGGGCAAAGGAGTGAAAGAACTGGACTGTTGCTCAGTGGTCAAAGGTGTTGTTTTCAGATGAAAGAAAATTTTGCATTTCATTTGGAAATAAAGGTCCCAGAGTCTGGAGGAAGAGTGGAGAGGCCACAATCCAAGCTGCTCGAGGTCTAGTGTGATGTTTTGGGGAGCCATGTCATCTGCTGGTGTAGGTCCACTGTGTTTTATCAAGACCAAAGTCAGTGCAGCCTGTGTACCAGGAAACTCTAGAGCACTTCATGCTTCCCTCTGCCGATAAGCTTTTTGGAGATGGAATTTTCATTTTCCAACAGGACTTGGCACCTGTCCACACTGCCAAAAGTACCAATACCTGTTTTAATAACCACAGTATCACTGTGCTTGATTGGCCAGCAAACTCGCCTGACCTTAACCCCACAGAGAATCTATGGGATATTGTCAAGAGGAAGATGAGAGACACCAGACCTAACAATGCAGACGAGCTGAAGGCTGCTATCAAAGCAACCTGGGCTTCCATAACACCTCTGCAGCGCCACAGGCTGATCGCCTCCATGCCACGCCGCATTGATGCAGTCATTCATGTAAAAGGAGCCCCGACCAAGTATTGAGTGCATATACTGTACATACTTTTCATTTGGCCAACATTTCTGTGTTAAATAATTTTTTTTACAGTTTGTCTTATATAATATTCTAATTTTCTGAGATAATGACTTTTGGGTTTTCCTTGGCTGTAAGCCATAATCATCAACATTAACTTAAATAAACACTTGAAAAAGTTCTTTCTGTTTGGAGTGACTCAATATAATATATGTGTTTCACTTTTTCAATTGAATTACTAAAATAAAATAACTTTTTGATGATATTCTAATTTATTGAGATGCACTTGTATATCATATAGTCAAACTTAACTCACTACCACCTTACACTGAAACTATAATGTTACAGTCACTTTCCAGATACCTGTCAATCGGCACCATGAACAGTGGCCGCAGCACACAGAATACCCACCTTTTAAAGAGGCTGACATGTTTTTAATATTGTCATTCCTCTTATCGCCCCTCCCTGCTCATTTGTTTATTGTTTGTTGTCCATAGACCATCATTGGTGCGATACATATGTGATGCATCAGCATCAGTGGAAAAAAAAAAAAAAAGGATGAGCTTTAGGCTGGGGCCCGACGTTGCAAAAAAAGCTGCGTTTTACATTACCTGCAAAGTGGATGGGATTCTGGCTAATGCCATCCACACATTGCAGAAAAAAATATGCAGTGGTAGAGTTGTTTTTTCAAAAATGCATGTCAATTATACCTGCGGAAATGCTGGCGTTTTCTGTATAGGTGTAATAGGGGCAAGAAAACTCTGCGGACTTTCTGTGAAAAACGCTGTGGAACGCAACGGTCTCTGCAGTGTTTTTTGGCTGCGGCTCACTACGTGGGGCTTTAGCCTTACTTACAATTTGCAATAAAACACTGACGTCTAAATAAACACATTCAAATGAATGGGCATGAGTGTCCATGAAAAATGCGGGCACCATACGTACATGAAATGTGGATGTGTGAATAAGGTCTGATGCTGTCAGCGCAGACAGGACCGTGTCCTAATATGTAGAGATACACCTCCAACTGGAATACAAGTATTTACTAAAATAGACATGTCAGGATTGATGTCTGTGGCAGAAAATGGTGTAAGGCTACGGCCCCATGTTGCGGAAACGCAGCTTTTTTGTTTCAGATTTTGCTGCAGTTTTTTGAGCCAAAACCAGGAGTGGATTTAGCAACAGGTAGAAGTATAAGAAATTCCTATATAGTTCACATTCCTTTAGTATCCATTCTTGGCTTTGACTCAAAAAAACGCAACAAAATCTTCAACAAAAAAAGCTGCGTTTCCGCAACGTGGGGCCGTAGCCTTGAAATGTCACAATTTTGAGTGCATGGCCAATTTTGTGCCAGTTACTTTTTCTGGTTTGTTCACCAAATGCCACTTTCTAGAAAACTGGGTGTGTCAGGGTCTGGCATAGATTTAAGTTTCTGGAGCACAGAAGGCAAAAGATGAGGCACGTGCCTTTTAATAAATCAGGTACATCTCCATTCTGGTGCACTGGGGATCAAGCCTGGCGTAGTAAACACCAGTCTTGATAACTTTCCCCCCATTGTCCTTTATGCAAATCATTGCATAACATTTACACATGTAATACCTTATTTTATTTAGCTCCCATAATGCTTCATTTACAGCATCCATTTTTGAAAACTTTTCTATCTTACGCTAAGGCCCACATAGCGAATTGCAGCTAAAAATGCAGCGGACAAAATGCAGCAACATTTTCTCTGCTTTTTTCCTTCTCCTATTAAATGTATAGAGAAAATGCTTGAGATTCCACAGGTAAAATTAACATGCTGCGTTTTTTAAAAAGCATCTTTTCGGCCGGGTCCCCACGTGGGGTAAACAGTTACTGCAAAGTGGATGGAAATCTAGCGATTCCCATCTACACATTGCAGAAAAATACACACAGCGGAAATGCTGCGACTTCCAAAACCGGCTCGGTTTTGGAAATCGCAGCATGTCAATTATACCTACGGAAATGCTGACGGTTCCCCTATACGTATTATGGAAGCAGAAAGTCCACAAAGGAAACCTCTGCGGACTTTCTGTGAAAAGCGCTGCGGGAAAAAACGCGATGCTCCTCACAGAACTCTTTTTTCCACAATGTGTAGATGTCAATAACCAACATCTCATTCACTTTGTTAGTGCTGTAAAAAACTGTTAATAGGAATATCCCAGGGCCGTGCACAGTAAACACGCTGCAGAAGTTTAACAGAGTTTGACAGCCATGTGCTAACGGTTTTTATCACAGCCAGCACACAGCCCCATAGAAAATAATGGATCTATTCACACAGCCTTTTCTTTAAATGGTCCGTGTGTCCGATCTGTTAAATAATAGAATTTGCCATTTCTCAAGCCGTTTTCACAGATCCCTCATCAGACTCAATTCTATGAAGGATCTATGAAAACGGATTACTTTCGGATCTACACTTAACTGTGGCCAAGCACACGTCCCTGTCATGTGAATGAACGCTTAGTTAGCTCTAAGGCTAGGTTCACACCTGCGCCCTGTCTCTGCTTGGAGATAACCGTTCTCCATTCCGCTTTAAAAATGCGGAGAGAAAAGTCCTGCAAACAGTTATGTTGTTTTCAGCTATGAAGGCCAGAGCTCCACGTCAATATTCTGCCACAACAGGCGGAGGCAGCAGGATCGCCTGTACAGATGGCCATTCTTATGCAGACAAATTACAGCCCAGCTGCTGTGAAACTACAACTCCCAGCATGCTCTACTCACTTCTATGAGAGCTCCAAAATCAGCAGAGCAAGTATGCATGTAGAGTACCAAAGGTTGCTGTCCTCTGATCTAGTATCTGGTCTGGAGGCAGGCTATGTAAAATTTAAGGAAAAAAAATGTTTATGGCTACTAAAGAGAAAGCAACTATTGTGAAAAGAGCCTAAGGGTATGATCACACTGCGGAAATGAAGAGGAATTTGCGGTGGACATCAGCCTCAGATTCCTGTTCATTTTCCTTCCCCTGACTCCTTGATGTGGATTTCCAATGCAGACATCAGCATTCTGTCGCAGCTTTCCGTCGCTGATTATGAGCCTTTCGTCTGAATCATTCACAGAATTTGTGGCAAGATCAAGCAGGACACTTAATTTTTCAGCATCTTGGTGCTATCTCCATCTCCCTTTGGAAATTATGGTAGACAGAATCAGGGAAGAATCTGCCCCAAAATCAGCGTCAAATACCGCCATGTATTTGATGCTGATTTTTATAACAGGTCCTATTCGGATCTGTCAGAATGGACACACAGACCTAGAAGACCTTTCACGTCCTCATCAATGTACGGTATTATACACAGCTAGAAAGCCTATAGTGCACTGAATTCAGTGTGCTCCCCAGTACTGGAACTGGTGCTGGGCAGTGAAGAATGCCTTCCATAGACTTATACTGTAGGGGGGATATTCCTCACAGCCCAGCGATGATGCTAGACTGTTAGGTCTGCCCTTCTGACAGTGGGGAGATATCTGTGCTGAACTTAACGGAACCAATATCTCCAGCAGCAGGACACATAACGGGAAAGCCGACAGTGCGCTGAATTCATCACACTGTCGGCTTTCTTGCGGTATATAATACTGCACATCGATGAGAACATGAAATGTCCTCTTTAACTAGCATAGCACACTTCATGTGCATGAAGCCTAAAGGTGGCCATATAGCTGCCGCCAGACATCTCTGGCACTGGCTTACCCTCTTGTGAGGACTGGCCATGTTAAAATACAATTGCCTGACCCTTCTTTCCCGTATCTGCTATCACGTAGAGTTTAGGACACCCCCATACACAATTAGATGGTCAGTGGATTTGGCCGACACTCATCTAATGCATATGGCCACCTTTAAGCTGAGGCCCCACGTTGTGGAAATGCAGCTTTTTTTTTTTTTTTGCAGATTTTGCTGCGTTTTTTTGAGGCAAAGCCAGGAATGGATTGAGCAGAAAGGAGAAGTATAAGAACTTCCTATATATTTCCCATTCCTTTTGTAGCTATTGGCTCAAAAAACTGCAACAAAATCTACAACAAAAAAAGTTGTGTTTCCACAACATGAGGCATGAGACTCACTCTTTATATATCTTTTACATCCCTACTATTATATCCTATAAGGTCTAAATATACCATTATGGAGTACAGAGCAACCTCTGTGGGTTCTTTCCAATATACCCACATACAGTATTTGGAGGAAACACTTCATTTTAAACCATATGTGAAAAGTATTGTATTGTGGTGTAATATAATAAGTAAAAAACTTGCTTATTCTGTACTGGCCACTGCTTGGTCGCTCCCATTATTCTCACTGCTGAGTATCGGAATATGGGTGGGACAGTAGTGTGAATCAGGTCTGACTATTGAGCCACAGTCCTGTGCTGGGGCATTGCAGCATACAGGCAACAACAGTAAAGTAAAACCTAATTTCTACAAACACACCCACACACATTAATCTATAGTGTTGATGCTCCTCCTGTACAATGTGTTTTTTTTCTAACTATATGGTGCAATTCGGATCAGAAAATCTGGACCATACACCAGTTCTCACGGACCATCAAAATATTGGTCAAGTTCTATTCTTGTGCATTTTCACGGATCCCTCCATACACTGTAATGTATGGGAGATCCGTGAAAATGGGTGCCCCTCGGGTGCAAGACGGCCATGAAAAATGAACGCATTTCACGGCTGTTTTGCACCCCGGTTGTCTGAATGTAGCCTTAGATTGCTGTCCCCTAATTTTTATCGAACAGAATCTAGAAAACCTATTGGGCTGTCTAGTTTCAAGAATCAATTTTTTAACCCTACATTACATAGGGTATATCTCATCTTAGACATTTATAAAAAAATCTGCAGGATATGGCATAAATGTCTGATAGAGATGGCTCCCACCTGTGTGATTCATACCTTCTCCCGAACCATTGTCCTACCTGGTGGCGAGGCTGCTGTGAATGGAATGGTTGCTGCCCATGCAAGGAAGTTCCAAATGCAGCTGAGCATGTTTCACAGAAGCAGGCAGGGTGTCGGGGGACCTCTGTTCTGGGAGCAGGTGAAAGTCACAGGGGTGGGACCAACATCTATGGAAAATTACCCTTTTAATAAACGGGACTCCTTCACTGGAGACCTCCATCAATAATCAATAGCAAAAAGCCGATACAAGGAGCGTCTCTCTCTGAAGCCTGTTTATGTTCATTGATTTCAATAAGAACAATGTAATGCTCAATTACACCTATGGTAGCGCTGCTGGGAAACTGAACGCTTGCTGCCAGGCTTTCCTACAGATTGCACCTGATCACAAGGGCCCTTTATGCTCCTGGACACCAAGACATCACCTTATTTGCTAATACAGTCCCCTTAAAATGGTATTGTAGGAAGTACAAATAATCCCTTATATACAGTACAGGATAGGGGATAACTGTCTGATCACTGGGGTCAGACTGCTGAAATCATATGATCATGTGTGTCCCATATGAATGGAGCAGCAGGTTGCACATGCGTGTTGGTGCTATGTCGAATACAGTGCAACAATCCCCTAGACATGAACAGAATGGCAAATGTGAATGTGCGTCTTGATGCTCTATTCATACCCCCGTATGAATAGAGCATCAAGACGCACATTCGCATTTGCCATTCTGTTCATGTCTAGGACATGAACATGTCAAGGACATGGGGGTCCTAATGGCTGGACACCCACTTACTTCCTGTGGATAGGGAATAACTAGTACTTACTTCAATACCCATTTCAGAAAAAACTTACAGAGCTCACAATGTATTAATGGGATGGGGTTATAGAAGCGATTTGACTGTATGAGATTAATATGGACACAGTAGAAGAAGCAATCTTGCCTAACCAATCCCCAAACATATGATCCGTGTATCCACCTGGAGACTATTTCTCATTGTGCTCTATGGAAATGACTTTGTTGCTGTGTGTTTGGAAATAAAGATGAGATTTTTTTTTTATTGTACTGCTCTGATGTCCATATATTCTATTGTCCTCCTGTATTACAAGGCCACGATTGTTTATGACAAAAAGACTTACCTGTTCACTCCAATGTTGCAGGAAGCCGTCACTGCTTGTACCGGGGTGCTTGACCTCCACTCTCCGGAATCTGAAATACAGAGTGCGCTGGAAAGGCCTTCAACCTTTTGTACTTGTGAGGGACAAATTCCACTAAAAATAAGAAGAAACGTATAAGTGGGAAAGCAAGAAGGTCATTAAACTACTAATAGATGTAGATAAAAATTTCAAGAAGCTCTCCAGAGATTTTTTTCAGTTCATTATGTATCTATTCACCCAATGTATCTAAGTCAGACAATATTACATTACTTAGATATGCCTTCTCTCCTGCTAGTAGTATAATGTTGTACCGTGTTAGCCATTGAAAGTAGTGGAAGAGTGAAGAAATCAGGCGATACCTTTTAGATGCTAACTGAGTATATTTATAAGTAAGCTTTCAGGAGTACTCGCTCCCTTCATCAGACATGGTGTGATACAAGAACTGAAAATTAACAGATTTTTATACACATGGTTTTCAAAGCATTTTAGAGTCCTTAAAAAAAATTGCAATCTAAGTAGAGAAGTTATTTACAACAGGTCAAAAAAACAGTCTGGAAACTTGTGGTGCGTGTCACACTATGTTTGAACCATGAACTGAACTCAATATTCATGCCAGCTTCAAATCACACTGTGTATGACCTGTGAGGGACACAAATCACCTCCTGATAGCAAACAGATAACAGCAAGAATTACTGATCCCTCCGTCACGCACCACAAGTTTCCAGACTGTTTTTTTGACCTGTTGTAAATAACTTCTCTACTTAGATTGCAATTTTTTTTAAGGACTCTAAAATGCTTTGAAAACCATGTGTATAAAAATCTGTTAATTTTCAGTTCTTGTATCACACCATGTCTGATGAAGGGAGCGAGTACTCCTGAAAGCTTACTTATAAATATACTCAGTTAGCCTCTAAAAGGTATCGCCTGATTTCTTCACTCTTCCACTTCTCTCCTGCTAGGCCTACTGTGACTCTCACTCTGACCAGATAAAACCTACAGAAGTTAAAAGGGTTTTCTGGACCCAAATGGATTTTTTACCAATAACTTATCCACAGGAGAGGTCATCAGTATGTGATCTGTGGGGGTCCGACACCCGGACCCTGAACAGATCAGCTATTCCAGCAGCCTCTGGGTCCTGGAAGCTGCGAGTAGAGATCAGCGTCACTCCTATTCTGTAATAATTCTGGTGCTCCCCAGGAGCTCCCAAGCCCCAGATCTGAAATCCACACCAGTCAGGGACCTAAGTAGATTTGTGGTATAACTCACACCAGTGGCGTTTTTCCAAAAAACATTGCATGTGTGAAACTACCTTCACGCTAAGGCCCTACGTAGCAGGCCGCAGCAAAAAAGTGCTGTGGGAAAAAACATGGCTTTCACATAAAGTCCACAGAGATATTTCCTCTGTGGACTTTCTGCTTCCATTATACCTATAAGGAAACCTCCAGCGTTCTTGTAGGTATAATTGACATGCTGTAATTTTCAAAACCGAGACAGCTTTAGATAGTGCAGCGTTTCCGATACGCATATTTTTCTGCAATTTCTGCAATGTGTGGATAGGATTCACTAGATGACAGTAAAATGTTGCGGTTTTTGCCGCAGTGGTTGCGCCTCGTAGGGCCCTGTCCTCAAACTGCTGCACTTTCTATGCTGAGAAATCATACAGAGATACACTTTATAGAGAAAAGTATTGAACACACCTCTTAACTACTTAATGACTGGGCCATTTTCCCTGATTTGTGACTAGACACATTTTTAGTTTTTTTGGTATAAGCTGTATATTTTTTTCATTCTGGTTATCCAAATAACTTTAGCATCTTTTTTTCGATGACACATACAGCTCTATTTTTATGTAATTTTTGCAATATCTGAGAAAATGAAAAAAAAAAAAAAAAACCCGGGGAGAAGGGAATCATTTTTACACTGCATTTTCTTTCCTGATTTCCCCTGTAACTGGGCATGATACATTAGTCCCAGCAGGGACATAACAAGCAACCATGGGGCCCCTTAAGCAGCAAGTTCAGAATTTGAAAAATGTATGATTTATTGTCACAGTACAGGGTTAATACACTCAGTGATGTCACAGTACAGGGTTAATACACTCAGTGATGTCACAGTAAAGGTTAATGTACACAGTGATGTCACAGTATAGGGATAATGTACACAGTGATATCACAGTACAGGGATAATGTACACAGTGATGTCACAGTACAGGGATAATGTACACAGTGATGTCACAGTATAGGGATAATGTACACAGTGATGACACAGTACAGGGATAATACACACAGTGATGTCACAGTATAGGGATAATGTACACAGTGATGTCACAGTATAGGGATAATGTACACAGTGATGTCACAGTACAGGGATAATGTACACAGTGATGTCACAGTATAGGGATAATGTACACAGTGATGTCACAGTATAGGGATAATGTACACAGTGATGTCACAGTATAGCGATTATGTACACAGTGATGTCACAGTACAGGAATAATGTACACAGTGATTTCACAGTGAAGGATAATGTACACAGTGATGTCGCAGTACAGGGATAATACGCTCAATTATGTCATAGTTCAGGGATAATACACACAGTGATGTCATGGAAAAGGGATATTGAACACAGTGATGTTACAGTACAGTGCTAAGGCACATAGTGATGTCACAGTACAGGGATAATGTATACAGTGATGTCACAGTACAGGGATAATATACACAGTGATGTCACGGAAAAGGAATAATCAACACAGTGATGTCACTGTACTAGGAAATTGTACACAGTGATGTCACAATACAAAGAAAATATATACAGTGATGTCACAGTACAGGGATAATATATACAGTGACTTCACAGTGCAGAGATAATGCATACAGTGACATCACAGTACAGAGATAATATACACAGTGACATCACAGTGCAGAGATAATGAACACAGTGACATCACAGTACAGAGATAATATACACAGTGACATCACAGTGCAGAGATAATGTACACAGTGACGTCACAGTGCAGAGATAATGAACACAGTGACATCACAGTAAAGAGATAATTTACACAGTGACATCACAGTACTGAGATAATGTCCATTATGACGTCGCAGAGATAATACACATACAGTGAGCATTGAAATCTTTGGAGCAGCGCTGCAGTAATAAAATCTGCTGCTACAGTTGTAAGGCGAGTGAGCTGTGCAGCCCTTGGCAGGTAAACAGTTTAAGGAGTTGTGCTATCCCAGAGCTGCTGATCTTCAGGGGTCCACAAATCTAATATTAATGGCGTAGCCTCAGGAAAAACCATCAATGTTGGCAAATGTATAACCCCTGGGTGAATTCTAGCGTGGTAGCGTAATAGGATGTCGCTGCTACAAGTCAGTTTGTGATATTTCTTCTCTCCTAGAGATTGCACCATCAACTGTGAGTGATATTACTGAAAAGTTGAATAGATACCCAACCGACCCCATTATAGTCAATGGGGTGCATGGAGATTTGTTTGTGTTCACCATATGACAGATTGGTTGGAATTTATGATTCTCTGCTATAACAGAAAAAAAAAAACCGGAATCCTGATGGAGACGTGAACACAGGCTTAGGCCTCATGAACGCGACCGAGTGGGTGCTGATTTTTTTAAAGGAAGACACTTGGATCACACTCAGATGATATCCAGGTGTTATCTGAGTGCCTTCTGTCCTACATTCATTTCTATGGAGGGGTTCTGTTCCGATAGGATAGAACATCAGAACGCCCCACGGATGGCACACTCAGTTGTGTACATATGGCCTTAGGCTACATGCACACGAATGTGTGCCTCATAGGGTCCATGAGAAAATGGCACTTGAATGATATCTGTGTGGCATCCCTGCCCTACACAGGCACTCTCATTTCCTGCAATAATAATAATTGTATTTATATAGCGCCAACATATTCTGCAGCACTTTACAAATCAGAGTGTACATGAACAGACAGTATATGACATTACAATGTAATAAAGAATTAACATATCAAACAACAGACGTGAGAGCCCTGCTCGTGAGAGCTTACAGTCTATGAGCCCGGGCTGCAAAATGGACCGCAAAAGGACCTTCCTGAGTTTTGCCCTGGGCTCACGGCCCCTACACGAATTCGAGATAATACACAGGCATGTATATGGGGCCATAGAAAATAATGGTTCAGTGTGCTAGCCATTAAAAGCGTGTCCAGGACATTGACAAAGTACACGGTCAGGAGATTAGCCTGAAGGCAAGGACTGGTAATAAAACATCTCTGTATTCTCTATAAGGAGTCTGGCTGTCTCTGACATCCGCCTGCCCAACCCTGCAGCTTCAAAACACCACTGCAGAGTTCCTTGCTGATCCGCCAGATGTTTACAGTCGTTCGGCAGTCGGCAAGTGGTTAAAAGACTTAAAGGATCTGCTGCTAACATCTCACATAGATAACAGGGCGAGGTCTCTTGGGTTCCTTCACGTCTCCCGGCTTCTAGTTTCTACCCTATGATGTACAATTTTTGGGTACCTGCAGCGGAGTAGATTTATGTATGTATCCCTATGGGAGGATGGATGGATAATATAATCTCTACGTACTGTTTTAGCCTTACAATATTTATAGTGGGACCCTATCAGATAGGATTCATTCAAGTAATATACAATGGCATTTCATACAAGGGTACAAGCCTTCTTTTAGACTCCGCTGGGAGACCCCTGATGGGAGAACAACTTGTAATACCTTAATAGTAACTATATGTCAGGCAGGAGCAGCAATAATAAGAAGAAACAAAAAGACAAAAACAGCGGCGCCATCTAGAGGCTACATACAATATCACAGCTTTTCTTTTATTTATGAAAAAGTTGGACTTTTTTTTAATGCAAAGAGTTAAGCTCTTTCCCCCTTTGCTCGCCGCTTGCTTTGAGCCTATGTTGTAGGTTTACATCGTGAGGATCTATGTAGGTAAAATACATCACCCATAGGCTTCCACTGTATACAACACATAGTGCGTGATCATTTTTTTTTTTTACTATATCCCTCTGCATACAGCAGACTACATAGCAGACACATACCAGGCAAAATATGCTGATAGGACACTCTTTTTTATATATGTTACCGTTAATGTGCAGAAATCAGTTAATCTGCAGATTAACTAGGTAATGTGCAGATTCATTTGGGTGATCCATTAAAGTGAGGAAAACTTCTTTCATTTCTGAGATTACCTAGGTAATCTGCACATTACCTAGCTAATGTGCACATTACCTACTAGGCACTCGTTAAAGTGCAGATAACGACATGTTTTGCTGGAACAACAGCAACTTGAATGGGTTTTGAAAGCAAACGGGCGGGTGTGTGCGTGCGTGCTTATACCCTCTGTGCCGCGAAAAGCCGTTTTTTTAATTTTTTTTTTCGTCGGAAACAAAGTCCTTTGTGTCCGAAAAAAAAAAAAAAGCCGGCTGCTTTGCGACGCAGAGGGTGTAAGCGCACACACACACACCCGCCCGTTTGCTTTCAAAACCCATTCACGTTGAATGGGCTTTGAAAGCAAACCGTCTTAGCTTATGCTACGCACTGGGCACACATATGTGACACATAAAAAAAACAAAAAAACACCAAAACCATCGACGACCGGAGACGCTGCTGGCAAAAGAAGACTAACAGTGGAGGGAGAAGAAGTGGGGGAACGGAGTAGGGACAGCTTCCAAACTTTAACGATCCGCAAGCCGTGAATGTGCACATTACCAAGGTAAAGTGCGGAAAACTCCTGATTCCGCACTTTAACGGAGCAAATCAGTTAATCTGCAGATCACCTAGGTAATGTGCACATTCACTGATTTCACACTTTAACGGTAACATATACACTGGGTACATGGGGGGCTATGGACACATATACCTCGGGGAATAATTCTGATGTATAACCAAGATGTAAACAGAGTTCTACTCTTGGGTTTTTATTCACAGGACTCCACTTACATTGACAGCTCATTTCACTTTGATGATATCATTGTGCCATCATATTCTCTTTACAAATATACCATTCTATTTGTGGTTGGATCTGTCATTTTCCCTAAAAAGTGCTTTTAGAAATGAGTAAATGAGGCCTTTGGTGCAACAGGCGTGTTCCCTAGCCTGCTGGTGCACTATTTTTTCCTTCTTAAGAGCCGACTGTAGCCCCGCTCCTTATTCATATAATCTCCATCCCTGCATACAGTCTGTATCATGGATCAGCTTCTGAAATCTCATGTGAGCATCCAACTAACATAGTGAGGCGCATGCGCAGTACAGTACTGAATCCTACAGTGGAGAAGAACAAGACTGCATATGAGCCTCTGGCACATCACATTCAGCCAAGGTCATGACAAAGGATAGGCTTTATTATTATTTATTTATTATGGTTACTTATATAGCGCAATCATATTCCGCAGCGCTTTACAGACATTGACAGTCACTGAACAGAGACACCTGCAATTTCATGACTAAAGTTCCCCTATATGGACATTAGACATGTGAAGGATACAATCATGTAAAGGGGTTTTCTGCAGATCAGCTTCAGTCCTAATTCACATTAGTTGGGAAAACCAAGTGATCTGAGTGACTTGGAGCGTAGCAAGGTCAGCAGTGCTAGACCAGCCAGAGCAGTATTTCTAAAACCTTGTGGGGGTTTCTTCTGCAACAGTTTGGAGAGAATGTCGGGAGTGGTGTGACCGAGGGAAAACATCCAGAGAAAGGGGATCTGGTGCACATAATCAATTTGTCTACAAAAGAGGTCAGAGGAGGATGTTAAGAATTGTTCTGATGAAAGAGTAAGAATAGTCAAGAAAATTGTAGCCAGATACAACACTGGTGCTCCAACTAACACATACCACCCAACGGGAGGCCACAAAGGGGGCCATTATACTGTGTTGGGGCTACAAGGGGGGACCAAAATACTGTGTGGTGACCTCAAGGGGGACCATTAAACTGTGTGGAGGCCACAAGGGGGACAATTATACTGTGTGGGGAGCAAAGGGGAAAATTATGCTGTTTGGTGGCCACAAGGGAGACAGTATACTGCGTGGGACCCACAAAGGGGACAATTATACTGTGCCGTGGCCACAAGGAGCACATTATTCTGTACGGGGGACAAAAGGAGACAGTATACTGCTTGGGGCCACTGGGGTTACATTATACTGTGTGGGGGAGCCACAAGGGGCATTAGAGCAGACAATCAGTTTCAATGCTCACTGCTGTCTATGGAAAACAGAAAACAGCAAAAGTTGTATCACTGAGCAGTTGAGAAACATGGTCAGATGTTGCACCACCTTCTTGTAAGGTGTCAATAGTTCAGGATAGTGGAGGTAGAGTTATGGTGTGGGAAATATTTTCTAGTCGCCCCCTGGGTCCTCTGATACCTGTGTATGCCACAATGATCTGTTGTGGTTCTTAAGCCCAAAGGAGGCCCAACACGATACTAGATAGTTGTCTCTAATAAAGTAGCCATTCAGTGTATACAAACTCGGGTAGCTTATATTATATTCTGTGAAATCCAGGGTGAAGAAGAGTGGTGTCACCACCATAGCATCTGCAGTATGATGGATCCAGCAATGCATTGTGGGTATAGTGTGATACATGGATATGTTTGTGGTTTTGGCTATTTATTCTATTGTATTTTATTCTAACAGGGTTAGGTGAATATTATTTTTTGTTTGTTTTATCTATTGTACTGTGGGAGGGGGGGTTATGTGGCATCCCAGAGCTGGCTATGGCTGGGCTGAGGGTGATCTCTGTGCATTGTATTATTTCCTGTTGCTTCATAGCCTGTGTGACATAGCAGGGGGTCCTGAGTCTCACACAACACAGCGCCACCTAGTGAGCCTCACACATGCATTACACCTCCCATAGGATTGAATAGTAACCAAATGTCCAATGGGAGGACATCGCCTGGGAAAAGGGGAGGAGTCAGCTGATCACTGGGTCCCCATGGTAACACCCCTGCAGGAAGGTCCTGCGTGTGAGGAGTTAGAAGTGTGGAGTGTTAGGAGGAGGAGGTGAGGAGATAAGTGTGATGTCCTGTGAAGAAAGCAGTGAGTTTAGTGCAGGAATCTCAAGTCCTAGACAGGCCCAGGAAGGTTGGAGAGCTGACATACTCCAGCTATTCAGAAGATCCTGTCCCCTGTCTGCCTAGCCATCGCCCTGAAGGAAGTCAAGCATCATTATCTTGTCAGCATGAGACTGTGGAGAGAACATTCTGGAACACGTGCTCCATAGCAAGTATCACAGGATCCAGGGGCCAAGGCCAGACCTGTGGAATATCCTGCCACCCTGACTATTGCACCCCGAAACTCTGAGCTATCAGGACCACATAACGTGAGTGGGGAATATTATGTACTAGTATCATGGTGGGCATCCTCCTATGAGCCAAATAGGAACCCAGATGCACCTTAGGGCTGTAACACTGAAGTAAAGGGCTAGGAACACCATTCACTAAGTCTACCCTGCACCCCAGGACTTTGCTGTGTCACCAGGCGTACCCCGTTGTTTTGTATTGAAGAAACTGTTTAAGCATTTGTGCCTCCACACCCATGGAAGTAAAAGTTCAACTTTACAACCGTTTCTGTGTCTGACTCTGCACCGACAACATCAGGGCGCCCCAAACACCACCAGTCGGCACAGTATAGGGGAAGCGCCCCGGGGGAACAATCACCACCAACATTTGTGCAGCCCCCTCATCACCGGTACCAGTGGTGGTAACGTGGGACAGCACCAGCGCTGCGCCCTCGTGCCCAGAGACCGTGACAAGTCTGCGCTGTTTGCACCCCGCAATCCCAACTGCAGCGTTACCTTCCATCTGGTCACCGCAAGAAAAACTGGCGTCACGAACAGGATACGGGTGTGTGCCATTTTGAGAAAGTCGCCACGAAAAGTGCGCCAAATTGTCTCCAGAGCATCGGTCTTTATTGTGGACTTTGCTAAGATCAAGTTTATTCCCTGAGAGTGCTTGCCACAAAGAGGGGGGAGCCCTATACCCCTGAAGTAAGCCCTAAAGACTGTCCTCTCAGTGTGTTACAGCCCTAGAAGAGTTAAAACGCCCAGGACTTGTTTGCTGCGCCACATCGCTGTGTAAGAACGCCCACAAAGGGTTAACTGTACCTTGCAAAAGAGCGGGAGATTTTTAGCACTGCCCATGAGGCCAGGAGACCCATCTGCCGCCATCTTGGGAGAGCCCAGAATGCTGAGCGCAATGCTCCAGCGCACCCATACAAGAAAGTGAAAGGCGAACGTGCCAGCGCCATTTCTGACTCTCCGGTGCCGCATCACCGTCCCTGCTGTGCACCGCTGATCTCTGGTCCACGCTGCAGTTGCTGTCAGTGAGTACTGTGCCTCCCTGTCCTTGTCTTCAGTCCTCCCACGGCCCCAGCGAGTGTTTTCCATGTACAGTGTCCGTGGGGAGTGCCACCATTAAAGAGGGGGAGCACACCGTCAGCCTGCATCACAGTGACTCTGTTAATAGCTACAGCATTCTTAAAGGGACAGCATTCCAAGTTGTAGTCTCCATTCCCTGCCAGAAAGCAGTTGAGTTTCTTAAAGAGACGGCGACCTAATTTCAGTCATACCTGCAAACAACATGACTGAGCAAAGTGACATTGTGCCATCTGTTTCTAGTGATCCAGCAGTGCCCATGGCGAGCAGCCTACCATTCTCCATGCCATTTTACCCTGGCGCACCATGGCTGCCGCGCTACAAAGGGGAGGCGCATACCCTCAGGGACTTTCGTGAGAAGATGCTGTCTCTCTTCCAGTTCTATCCTCTGAATACAGAACAGCAGATACAGATCCTGCTGGGCCAGCTTGAGGGTGCTGCAGCTAGGGAGGTCAAATCCTGGCCTGCCTCTGACAAAAGAACCCCTGGGCAAATTCTGGACAAACTCCAGGTGAACTTTGACGTGCGATCTGTCTCCGAGGTAAAGATGCGCTTCTTTTCCAGACGACAACTACCTGGTGAGACCCTGCGGGACTATGCTTTATCCCTCCAAGAGGCGTTCAGAGCTGTGGTGCAAGTGGATCCACGTGAAAATGTGGACTCTGATAAAATCTTGCTTGACCGCTTCATAGAAGGGGCGGATACCACATTGCTCCAGAGTCAGTTGCGAATGCTTGCTGCACAACATCCCAGCATCACGTTTGCTGACTTCAAGGCCCTTGCCATCCAGGTCTTGGGACAGGAGCAGCCCCAGCCGAGCCCAGTCATCTGTGCTCCCTCACCTGGACCCTCAACAAGCATTGCTCCAGTTGTCCTGCCACTACCTCTGGGTACCTCACCTGCTGCCCAAACTGCGCAGACTACACCAGCAGACTCCAGAGATGACCTTCTGGCCCAAGTGGATCATCTGACCCGTGCCATGGAACAGATCACCGTCCGTCTAGATCGTCTGACCCAGCCGTCTTCATCGTCCAGTGATCCTTTGCGAAGTCTCAACATCTCACCTGAGTCGCCACCCAGACGTCCGTCTTCAGTGAAACCTCCGCAGAGTGAGAGGACATACTGTACCTATTGCCATAGATATGGACACACCAGGCCTCAGTGTTTTCAGTTAAACAGGCCACCCCCGAGGCAGCGGGCCGCCCCTCGGGAGGAAAGAAGAAGGGCCCAGGTGAATCTTCAGTGCCATTGTCACGCTTCGTCTCAGCCTGCCCACACATCACAATCCGGGTGAACGGCGTCCCTCTGACAGCGTTGGTGGACACTGGATCTCAGGTAACAACCCTGCGCAAGCAGGCGTTCCTTGAACATTGGGACTTAGGTGTGTTGAATAGAACACCTGACACATGGATAAATCTGTGTGCCAGCAATGGACAGCCCATACCACAGCAGGGTTATTGGGAACCCACTATCCAGATTGGGGACTTGAAACTGCCTAGACAGGGTGTAATTGTCACTGATGTAGAGGATGATAGGTTTGCAGTTGTAATATTAGGCATGAATGTTTTACGCCATTGCTTTGCAGAAGTGTTGGATGCCTTGCATGCCTCTCTCCTTACAGCTTCTCCCAGTGACCAGCAGACCATTCAGCGGGCCATTCGTGTACTCAATGCCCAGCACAAGTTCGCCAACAAACAAGGTGAAATTGGTCGAGTCCGGATCCAAGATACCCGTCCAGTAACCCTACAGCCTGGAACAGAAACTATGGTGTGGTGCCGTGCCCGTCCGGGCATAGAAAATCAGGACTACGAGGCCTTACTACAACCCATACAGGTAGATGGCCAACCACTTGTCATGGCTGCCCGCAGCCTTGTCACAGTTTCCAATGGACGTGTTCCTGTCCGCTTGGTCAACTTGGGCGATGCTCCCGTGAACCTCCACAAGTTCCACTCTGTGGCCCTGCTACACCGGTTAGCACCAGAAGACATTCTCTCTGGTGATTCTACCGCCACACAGCGTTCCACCCAAGCTGCTGAGAACATTCAGAATGGAGCCACGAAGTCCTGGTGGGATGAATTGAATGTGGGAGACGCCAATACCCCTATAGAGCACATCAATGGGGTTCGCAATGTGGCCAAGCATTACCAACAGGCATTCAGCAAACACCCATTGGACTTTGGTAAGACCACGACCATACAACATCGCATTCTGACTGGCGACCACCATCCAATCAAGGAGCGTCACCGTCCAATACCACCAGCGATGTACCAACCGGTGAAAAAGTTGATCCAAGAGATGCGAGATGCTGATGTCATCCGGGAGAGTAACAGTCCCTGGGCAGCCCCGCTAGTCCTTGTCAAGAAGAAAGACGGAACCCTACGATTTTGTGTGGACTATCGTAAACTCAACAACGTCACGCACAAAGACGCATACCCATTGCCGCGGATTGAGGAATCTCTAACGGCTTTGGGATCAGCTACCTGTTTCTCGACCCTGGACTTAACCAGTGGATACTGGCAAGTCCCTATGGCGCCTGAAGATCGTGAAAAGACTGCGTTTACGACCCCGATGGGACTCTTTGAATTCAATAGTATGCCATTTGGGCTATGTAATGCCCCAGCCACATTCCAACGGCTTATGGAGAGGTGCCTCGGCCATGAGAATTTCCAGAGTGTGCTACTGTACCTGGACGATGTTATTGTATTCTCCCGGACATACCAAGAACACCTTCGTCACCTGTCCGAGGTATTCAAGGTACTTATACAGCACGGCCTAAAGTTGAAGCCCTCCAAGTGCTACCTGTTGAAACCCCAAGTTCACTACCTTGGGCATGTCGTGAGCGCACAAGGCGTCCAACCTGATCCTGAAAAGATCACTGCAGTCCAGAACTGGCGAAGACCGACTACCGTCAAAGAAGTCCGAAGCTTCCTTGGATTCGCAGGTTACTACCGGCATTTCATACCACACTTCGCCCAAGTAGCCGAGCCTCTGAACGAGTTGTTGCGCGGTTGTCCCAGAGAAAACTACAACCGAAAGCTTCCGGTAGACTGGACAGTGCGTCAAGAGGAAGCCTTTCAAGCGCTTAAAGCACTTCTGACGCAACCACCAATTCTAGCCTATCCCGACTACAGTCAGCCATTCCGCTTGTACACAGATGCAAGTCACCAAGGTTTGGGTGCAGTGTTGTCCCAGGTTCAGGACAACAAAGAGCGAGTCATCGCCTACGCCAGCAGGAGTCTGAGAGGCGCGGAGAAGAACGACCAGAACTATAGTTCTTTCAAACTCGAACTTCTGGCGCTTGTCTGGGCCGTGACAGAGAAGTTTAAAGACTACCTGGCTGCCACACCCTTTACCGTGTACACAGATAACAATCCGTTGGCGCATCTGGACACTGCTCGACTGGGAGCCCTTGAACAACGGTGGGCCTCAAGACTCGCGAATTACAAGTTCTCTGTCAAGTATCGCAGTGGCAAGTCCAACGCTAACGCTGATGCATTCTCAAGGTTGCCTGTGGGAGAAGAACCACCCCGAGAAGACATCTGGGAAGAGGTGGAGATGCCACCATTCTACAACAAGTTTGCCCAACAGGTTGCTATTGGTGTCCCTGTAGAAGGAGAATCTCTGGCGAAAACAGCTGCCGAATCCCTCCAGGAGCCATCTCTGTGGAAAACGTTCCAAGAAGAGAGCAGAGTTTTAGGAGAATTGTCAGATTTCCTGCTTACAGGAAGAATACCAACCCGTGTAAAGAGAGGTCTTCATGACGTGGAATTAAAACGCCTTTGGCGACAGAGGAAGCGCCTGTTTGTCCAACGAGGCCTTCTACATAGAAACACTCTTGATCCTGTCACAGGTGAAAGGCTTCATCAGATCCTCGTACCAAGAAGAGACGCACAGATGATACTTGAGGCGTATCATGACAGATCCGGTCACTTCGGGGTACAAAAGACCGAAGCTACCATCCGTCGTCGCTTCTATTGGGTTGGGATGAGGAGTGACATTGAGAGTTGGTGCCAAGAGTGTCCCGCCTGTAGTATCACCAAGGAAGGTCGAAGAGATCAGAAGGCCCCTCTACATCCAATTAAGACTCAAAAGCCGTGTGAAATTGTTGCTCTGGACCATGTGAAGTTGGGTCCCACACGTTCCGGCTACAGCTACGCTCTGACAATGGTGGATCATTACTCCAAATTCCTTGTCATCGTGCATGTCAGAGATCTTACAGCAAGAACTACGGCTGAGACCTTCTACGCAGAGTTTGTCCGCCATTACGGTTGTCCTGAGCATATCCTCACCGACCGTGGATCGGCGTTTGAATCCCAATTGTTCCGTGAGCTGTGTCAGTTCCAAGACTGCAAGAAGTTGCGAACCACAGCGTATCACCCTCAAGGGAATGGTATGTGCGAGAAGGCAAATCAAGTGATCATCGGCATGCTAAGAACAGCCGCAGTTACACCTGGTGTTGAGTGGCCTGAGCGTATCAAGGACTTGGCCTATATTTACAACAACACACCCCAAACATCTACGGGATATGCACCATTTTATCTAATGTTTGGAAGACAAGGTCAACTTCCTTCAGACTTAACCCTTGGTGTGAAGGTCCCTGACACCATCAATCCACTACCCATAACCGACTGGGTTGTTGAACACCGCCGACGTATGGAGGAAGCTAAAGAGATAGTTGAAACGCGCATGGATGAGGTTCGTAGGAGACAACAGGAGGATTACAACCATCGCGCCCATGCAGCGCCCCTGAAAGTTGGCGACCGTGTATGGTTAAGGAATAACCATCGGAATGGGAAATTGGATCCATTCTGGGAGAAAGAACCATACAGTGTCATCTCCATACCATATCCTGAATCCGACGTGTATGAGATCTCTAAACCTGGGAGACAGCCCCAAGTAGTACACCGAAACCGTCTGAAGCTCTGCCTTAAAGAAGGACTACCCACAGAGGTGCCCCCAGCTGAGACAACGAGTACAGAGATCTTGTCACCTTCTGAAGCGAAAAAGAGACCCCCAACGTTAACTGAGCTTATGTGGGCGCCTAAACTACTACCATTTAGCTGCTATCCACCAATTGCTCTAGTGCAAGAGAACCCTTCGACAGATGATTTAATTGATTTCAGTGACTCTGTTCCTGATTCAAATCTCGTTCCACTTAGGCGTTCTGAGCGTACCACAAAAGGCATACCTCCAACACGCTATAGTGATGCCATGGCTGTCCTTGAGTAAAAGAGGTTAACTATCTCTGCTTCTGTATATATGTTATTCCTGCTCTGATTACATTAATGTTTTTCCTGTGTGTATATACAGTATATATATAATATCTTGCCATGTAATATAGTATTTACATTTATATGCAACAATCCAAGCCATAGTGCCTGGCTCACCGAGCCAAGGAAGTTCTGTTACCCCATTGCGGTATGGACATTCGTGCTAGAGTGCCTACTCTTCCTTACAGAAAGGACTGTTTATTGTTTCTCAGAGAGACTCTCATGATAATGGACACTCACAAAATTTGTGCCAGAGAGCCTCTGGACCCATTTGCACTTTATTCGTATTTATTAACGTTATGTTACATTTCTCACCTTCACCCCAGCCCGTCGCCGAGGTCGGCTCAGTGAAAGAGGGGGAGTATGTGGCATCCCAGAGCTGGCTATGGCTGGGCTGAGGGTGATCTCTGTGCATTGTATTATTTCCTGTTGCTTCATAGCCTGTGTGACATAGCAGGGGGTCCTGAGTCTCACACAACACAGCGCCACCTAGTGAGCCTCACACATGCATTACACCTCCCATAGGATTGAATAGTAACCAAATGTCCAATGGGAGGACATCGCCTGGGAAAAGGGGAGGAGTCAGCTGATCACTGGGTCCCCATGGTAACACCCCTGCAGGAAGGTCCTGCGTGTGAGGAGTTAGAAGTGTGGAGTGTTAGGAGGAGGAGGTGAGGAGATAAGTGTGATGTCCTGTGAAGAAAGCAGTGAGTTTAGTGCAGGAATCTCAAGTCCTAGACAGGCCCAGGAAGGTTGGAGAGCTGACATACTCCAGCTATTCAGAAGATCCTGTCCCCTGTCTGCCTAGCCATCGCCCTGAAGGAAGTCAAGCATCATTATCTTGTCAGCATGAGACTGTGGAGAGAACATTCTGGAACACGTGCTCCATAGCAAGTATCACAGGATCCAGGGGCCAAGGCCAGACCTGTGGAATATCCTGCCACCCTGACTATTGCACCCCGAAACTCTGAGCTATCAGGACCACATAACGTGAGTGGGGAATATTATGTACTAGTATCATGGTGGGCATCCTCCTATGAGCCAAATAGGAACCCAGACGCACCTTAGGGCTGTAACACTGAAGTAAAGGGCTAGGAACACCATTCACTAAGTCTACCCTGCACCCCAGGACTTTGCTGTGTCACCAGGCGTACCCCGTTGTTTTGTATTGAAGAAACTGTTTAAGCATTTGTGCCTCCACACCCATGGAAGTAAAAGTTCAACTTTACAACCGTTTCTGTGTCTGACTCTGCACCGACAACATCAGGGCGCCCCAAACACCACCAGTCGGCACAGTATAGGGGAAGCGCCCCGGGGGAACAATCACCACCAACATTTGTGCAGCCCCCTCATCACCGGTACCAGTGGTGGTAACGTGGGACAGCACCAGCGCTGCGCCCTCGTGCCCAGAGACCGTGACAAGTCTGCGCTGTTTGCACCCCGCAATCCCAACTGCAGCGTTACCTTCCATCTGGTCACCGCAGTTATATACAGTGGGGGCAACTGGAGGTGGACTGCATAGGTTGGGGGCAACTGTAGGGGGGCTGTACACTGTGGGGGACTGTAAACAGTGGGGGAAACTAGACGGGGACTGTATAGTGTGGGGGCAACTGGAGGGGGTCTGTATACTATTGAGGCAACTGGATGGGGACTGTATAGTGTGGGGGATTGTACACAGTGGGGGCATCTGGAGGGGGATTGTATACTGGGGGGATGTATACTGTTGGGGCAACTGGACGGGGACTGTATAGTGTCGGGGACTGTATACAGTGGGGACAACTGGATGGGGACTGTATAGTGTGGGGCAACTGGATGGGTACTGAATACTCTGGGCACAGTTGGAGGAGGACATTATATTGTGGGTACATGCTGTGTCAGGGCCACTATAGGGGCGTTATACTGTGTGGGGGCACAAACTGACATCGATGGGAATGGATGGTACCAATGTGGAAGCAGGTGCGGCTGGAGGTGGGTCTTATTATATACCGAAGCACGCATCGTGTCCTACTTACTCTGTCCCCCTTTCAGTCCTTTAAAAGTTTGGAGCTATGCACCGGAAACGGGACAAAGGGGGTCATTCTGGTAGTAAGAATATATTACTAATTTGCTGTCATGAATATTTCATTGGTGCAGTAATTATTAACCCTCTGGGTCCTGGACCACCCCTTTAATTACAGTAATTATTAAACCTCTGGGTCCAGAACCACCCCTTTAATTGCAGTAATTATTAACCCTCTGGGTCCTGGACCACCCCTTTAATTGCAGTAATTATTAAACCTCTGGGTCCAGAACCACCCCTTTAATTGCAGTAATTATTAAACCTCTAGGTCTTGAACCACCCCTTTAATAGGGCTATGTTACCATAAGCCCAGGCTAGCAGTCATTGGATAGACCTCTCCACCCCTAACACACGTTAGCAGTATTACACACATTAGCATTTCACTCTGCCCTGTTTCCATGGCAACAGTTGCCATTTTGAAACTGGGCAAATCGCATACCTCTCTGACAGTAACCGGAAGCGGAAGTGTACACTGACCCGGAAGTTGTTCTTCAGACACCGGAGAGTGAAAACAGTGGGTGACACAAGTCCCATGTGAGTTGTTTGCTTTGTATAATGCCGTGCGTTTGTCTTCAGTGTCACACAGCAGCCATGTTATATCATTGTATTATATGTTAGTGCTGACCGGTAGTGATAGTGTTATAGTTATCTAGATATGGTCGGGGACCAGGGCAGAGGACGCTGTCATCACCGCTAGGCGGGGCTATTTATGTCTAATGCACGGGGATGTTGGAATAGTTATCCGTTGCAACCAATCAGATTCCAGCTTTTATTTTCTGGGCGTTGATAGAAATGTATAAGCTGTGATCTGATTGGCTGATTCAGGACACAAAGACTAAGCTATATATATACTTGCATTGGTATGTCCTGTCATCTTGTGGTTTATTACCTATGCTGGGACTTTTAGTTCTCCAGCATCTTCAGAAGCGATAGTTCATTCTTGTGACCCTATGGGTTGGGAGGTCTCACTATTTACAAGAGGATTCTGCCATTATGAAAAAAACGTAAGCGGTTGTCTGGGGAATTTAGATTAATTTACCTTATATAATGTCATAATTTGGTGCATTTTAGGCCTTAAAGAGGTTTTTTTGTCCCAAACTGATTTTTCATACTAATAACCTATGGCACCCGGACCCCGCACAGATCATCTGTTCCAGAAGCCTCCAGGTGTCAGAAGCTGCCAGAGGATGGGGAGCGCATACAGGCCGCTCCTATACTAGTAATAGGAGGGGTGCAGCAGCCCTGTCCACTGCATAGCGGTGGTTCCAGGGAATTGCAGCACTGCTCCTGAATAGGAGTGGCAGTGCACCTGCTCCACATCCATTAGCAGTTCTGGCACCAGGAGGCTCCTGCAATGGCTGATCTACGCTAGGTCTGGGTGTCATACCCCCTCAGATCACATACTAATACAATATCCTGTATGAAAAAACTGTAGCCGAAAAACCCCTTTAAAATGTGTATACTCAGATACTGTTTGTGCAAATATTTTAATAATAACCTGTTCACACACATTTTATACTTTCACCAGGTTAACTATAAAGCCTTCTTCTTTTATCATCTAGGAGGGGTGACAAGTGTCTGATCGGTAGGGTATGACTACTGGAAACTCCACCATTCACAAGGGTGGGGATTAGATTACCGGACTGTGATTAAAGGGCATGGATGATAGCTGTGTGCCTCCACAGACCCATTCTCTGCTGTCACAAAATGGACAGGTATAGGACCTGTCCTGAGTTTTGCCCGGGGCTCATGGGTGTGTGTATGCAGCTAGCACACTGTCAGAGCCTTAGTCAAGAAGGTGTACAGTCCTCCATTCATCTCTGACTTGCCCTGTGATACCTGAACTTGGGGGTGTGCAATTCAGTTAATTAGACTAGGATAAGTATTAAAGCCATGCAGAGAGATTTTGTTTTTTGAAGTCTGAATTCCTTATTTTGTTTCCTTGCAGGCTGCAGTAATGGAGCCGGAGTTGTCAGACCGTTATGACCATGCCCTATTGGGCATCCTGCAGCATGTGGGAAACATTCAGGACTTTTTAAATGTTTACTTTGGATTCTTGTATCGCAAGACAGACTTTTATCGGCTGCTATTGAGCCCCCAGGACCGCATGGGATTTCCCCCAGGTGCTGCCCAAAACATGGTGCTGCAGGTGAGTAACTGGGTATTACAGTATGCAGTGCCTTATATACAATACTGGTAGTGCAAGTCAATCACATTTTTCCTTTGTCAGGCATTCAAAACCTATGAGAAACTGGCCGTGCAGGACCACGACCAAAGGATCCGAGATTTGCAGGAGAAGTTGAAAAAGAAGGAAGAAATGTTGGCAGAGAGTGGCGATACCCCAGGAGCAGCGGAAGAAGTTGTTGTAGAAGCACCAGTAGAAGAGATACCTGTAAAGCCAGAGGAGCCTAATGTACCGGATTCAGAAGAAAAGCCTGAGGCCGGTGGAAGTAATACGGAGGACTCCTCAGCTGTACCCCAGTAAAGTACCATAATATTTCAAGTATTATACAGTGTTTTCTCTTGGCCTGCTCTCAGCAGTGTTTATCAGTCTCCAGCATTGGAGGGCATGCTCCTGAAGAAAACAGACTTGCAGGGAACACAGTGGATAAATTATTGCTGATCAGCTCTGGTTTCCAGGCTCGTCCCAAATAGAATCTCAGAGGAAGTCAGTCCATAGATAACCCCTTTAACCAGATGGCGACTGCCAATTGAATAAATATTTCCGGGCAGACGGCAACCCTCACTGCAAGGACATACCTGTACCTCCTTGCAGGGATCAGCACCTGCAGAAGCAGGGAGTTGACTATTAGAGCAGCTGGACATCCCAGAGAGAAAGCAGGGGCACTTTTTAATGTCCGTGTTTCTATTATTATTATTATTTATATAGCACCATTAATTCCATGGTGCTTTACATTTGAGGGTTTACATACGGTACACAAAATTTACAAAACAAATATAATACTAACAGTGACCAACTGGTACAGTGGGATACAGGGCCCTGCCTGCAAGGGCTTATAATCTTGAGCACTGTGTATAGAGGACCCAAATCAGCTCAGGTTAGGGGGCTGTATTCCTACTGTAACTAGTGTTAAAAATAAATAAATAAGAAATAATGTAATTTTAAAATTACCCCCAAATGTCTATAATGACCTTAAGGGGGGCACATTATATAAATAAACAAATAAAAAGACAGCTAAAATATAAAGTATTGGCCCTGAACCTGCAAAAATGGGCTGGTTCTGAAATGGTTAAGTAATACCCTTATTACTCCCTGTTCTACCATTTATCACAGCACTGAATTTTTCTTTGTTCTTTTTATATTCACCTCTTGCTGCCCTGCGCCATACTATTATGTACGTATACTTAACAACAATAGTACAGCGCTTTCATGACTTCCTGGTTGCAGCTGTATTGCATAGTTGGGACCTCGGACAAGTTGCCAGAAGTATTGCAGTATATTGCACTGGGGATCAAGAGATCCCAAGTTCTAGTCCCCTTGTGGGACAGGGACAAAAAAAGTTCAAAAAATATAAAGTAAACAATAATAAAAAGTTTAAAAAACTCACTTTATAATTTAAAAAATACATAAAGTAAGCAGACATGTTAGGTATCCCCATATGTGTATAAGTCCGCACTATCCACAAACAGCATGAGCACTGTAAAAAAAAAAAAATACATATACTACAATGGGCAAAGTAATGTAATTTAATCACCTCACCTCCCCAAAAAATTGCAAAGTCATACATTCCAAAAATTGGTAACAAAACTACAAATTTCCCCACAAACAAAGAGCCCTCACATAGAGGCGTCATCAAAACAGTAAAAAGAAGTTATAGACGTCAAAATACGGTGACCCCAGGCAAATATTTTATTTTCAAAAAAATGACTTTATGTAGTAAAAGCGGTAAAACATAATAAAACCAGTATAAAAAATGCAAAAAATAATGATAGAATTGTAGGTTTTGTTTTGTTTTTTTTTGTTACACAGACCCCACAAAAACATTAATAAAAGCTAATCAAAAAATTATATGTACTCAAAAATGGTGCCAAATTAAAGTACAACTTGTCGCATAAAGAATAAGCCCTCACGTAGCTACGTCGGCAGAAAAATAAAAAAAAAGTTTTGAATTTTGTAAGACAGAAATAAAAAAAAAAAATATGGAAAAAGTCATCACGCATTAAAGGGGTTGTCCAGGATATACAGAACTGATGCAGGAGGCTAGAGAAGGCTGGACTGCCGAGGACAGGAGAGTATATATTATGTTTCAACTTCCCGAGCCTCCGGCCTCAGTTCTGTACTTCCCGATCTCTGCCTCTGATTGAAAACAGTGGGACTCAGAATTCGCCCTCAAATCAGCCTCAAATTCCTACGTGTGAATGTCCCCTTAAAGTCCAAACTACCGTACGTCATTAAAGAGGACCTTTCACGTCCTCATGTATATGCTGTTTTACATACCGTTAGAAAGCCGACAGCGTGCTGAATTCAGCGCACTGTCGGCTTTCCCATTATGCGCCCCAGGGCTGGAGCTATCGGTGGTCTTAGTTTCAATGTCCACCGTCAGAAGGGGTGTTCCTGACAGTCTAGCTGGGTGGTAAGGAACGCCCACTCTGACAGTACAGGGCTATGGACGAGTACAGTCAGGGAGGGCGTTCCTTACCGCCCAGTGATGACGCAGAGCTGTGAGGAACGCCCCCCAGTACAGCGCTATGGACGAGTACAGTCAGGGAGGGCGTTCCTCACAGCCCAGCTAGACTGTCAGGATCACCCTTCTCACAGTGGGCTTAGATTGGTAACGGCACCGATATCTTCAGCCCCGGGGCACATAACGAATTCAGCGCACTGTCGGCTTTCTAGTGGTATCTAAAACCGCATGAGGACCTGAAAGGTCCTCTTTAAGGTGTTAAAGGGATTTAAAAAATGATCCTGTGTTCAGGCATTGCTGTTACATACTTGCTACAATACCGTGTAGTCTTATATAACCCCTTTAAAGTACCAGTGAACTACTGCATATTGAAAATGTATGCAATGGCTGTATTTCCTTATATAAAATAGTAAAGTCACAGTCATGTCAATACTGCAGTCATGTACAAGTTCTCCTCTATGCATGTGACTATAATTTTTAGTTTTTTAGTGATCTTGAAATTACGATGGGAGATGAAAGTTATGGCTTTGTTCACACAAGCATCATAACGTTACTCATTTCTATCAGCTATGATGGAACCAGTTTCAAAAATAGCTCTCCATGCTGGCACAGGTTGTCTGATTTGGACAAACCCCGTTTGTTAAAGGGGTTCCCCAATGATTTTAGGAAATCCCCTGCAGTGTAAAATAAATGATTCATCTGTGGTGTGCAGCATGATAGGGCCAGGTTATCCAGAGTAAGAGCTACTCTTCGTTATGGCGCTCCACTGTGGCTTATAGAATTTCATCTATAATGGCGACCCCTCTTGATGATCTGCTTTTGCACTCTGATGTAACAGTATAGGCCTTGACATACTGTTACATCATGCCGCCATGCCCATGTAACCAGATGAAGGACTGCTGGGATTGGAGAAAACTGATGCCTGCAGTTAACCCTCTCAGTGCCAGCAAGAAGCCTAGGACAAGACGCAATGGACCCTGGTAGTTGGTTTGCGAGCCCCATTGTGAGATTCAAAAATGACATTAAGTATTGTAAAAACTGTCAATAAAAATAACACAAAACATTAAAATAAATAACTAAATCTAAAAATTTACATAAATAATAATGGCTGACTTAACCCCAACATATTTGGTATTGCCATAGCCTTCACATGTACTGTACATATAAGGTAGGTCAACAATGAACAGCATAAGTAAAAATATATGGCAGAATGGTGTTTTGTTTTTTTGTTTTTTTTGTTTATTCCTTCAAAATTAAATTGCTAAAAATGAACACTAACATACAATGTACTCCAAAATGCTGCATCTATGTGTATTTATTACAATTTACCACCACGTAGTGCTGTATTAATGCAAAAATAAGAAAATATTAGTTCTGGAATGGAAAGATGAAAAATCTCAAAAATGTTGTGAGGTCCTGGAGGGTTACTAAAGAGGTCTCTTCAGGGCAACTCGATTAGGGCACATGGATGTAGCTACATGTAACACTGCATTTGTACTGCTTTTAGTGACTGCTTTAGGGTACCTCCTCCCTGCAAAATCAGATGTTTAAAGGGAATTTTCAGGGAGGGTTCAGTGGGTTAAAGATATGTATACAGTATAGACTTAAAAATATAAGAACTTGTATTTCAATGGAAGCTGAGCTGCAATAATGGTGCCCGCCTCCTATATCCTCTGTGCACTATATAATATGGGAATTGGATGTAGCCCTGAACAGCTGATCCACAAGGGGGCCAGCTGTTGGCCACCCACTGATCAGAAAAAAAAACTTTGAAAACCCCTAATAGATGCTGAGGCTACAGGCACATAATTTTGCAGGTAAATGTGAGGAATCCCCTTCAAAATCGTGTAGCTATTGGGTACTATGGGTATTAAGGGCGTAGTATGTGTGTGATAGCCAAAACATTTATTTGTACCTTAAAAGGATTATTCGCCTTTTATATTATTAATGGCCTCTCATTAGGATAGGCCATTAATATTACATTTGTGGTGATCCCAAAGCTGGGACCCTGTAGACGAGTGACTGTTGGATAGCGCTCTCATTCACTTCAATGGGGGTGCCAGAGACAGCTGAAGTAAAGCTCTTAGCTATTTCCTGCTTCCATTGAAGGGGAGCGGGGGAAAATTAAACTGTGCTGCTCGCCTAATACACTTCTCCCTCCGTTCTTCATCGGCCGCTCCCCTCTGCCAATCCCTTCACTGGCTCCCCGTTGCCCAGCGAATAGAGTTCAAATTACTAACGCTGACATACAAAGCCATCCACAACCTGTCCCCTCCATATATCTCCGACCTAATCTCCCACTACCTGCACACACATAACCACCGATCCCCCAAAGACCTCCTACTCCGCTCTGCTCTTATCCGCTCTTCACAGAAATGTCTCCAAGACTTCTCCCGTGCATCCCCCATACTCTGGAACTCACTACCAAGACACATAAGACTGTCCCCCACAATCACAAGCTTCAAGAAGGCCCTGAAGACTCACCTATTCAGGAAGGCCTACAACCTCCAATAACACTACTGTCACCACACCGCCATCTGTACAGCCTCTACCCCCACCTTCTGTCTCTATCCCTCTTCCCTCATAGATTGTAAGCCCTTGCGGGCAGGGCCCTCTATCCCACTGTGCCAGTTGGTCACTGTTAATATTTTACTTGTTTTGTATATTTTGTGCACAGTATGTAAACCGTCAAATGTAAAGCACCATGGAATTAACATAATAATGTTCAGCACCATGGAATTAATATAATAATGTTCAGCACCATGGAATTAATATAATAATGTACAGCACCATGGAATTAATATAATAATGGTACAGCACCATGGAATTAATATAATAATGTACAGCACCATGGAATTAATGGTGCTATATAAATAAACAATAATAATAATAGTCAACGTACAGCACCACCAGTCCACATTCAGCCTGGCTGTGGTCAGGCTTTAATGCACAGCAGTGGTAAGGACCTCCCATTCTTGTCTCGGGACGCAACCCCTTTAAACCCTATTCATACGTACAGTGCTATGAATTAATGGTGCCCTAAAATTAATAATAAGTAAAATATGTAATAAGCTGTCACACCTCAGGGTGGTTTATGGCAGCGTCGGGGACCCCCTGTTCTCGGGATCGGTGGAGGACTCAGCAGTCAATCAAATATTTAACCTATGAATAGAGGATAAATACATTTCGTGGCATAACCCCTTTAAGTACATAGTACAAATACCAGTACAATGAATGAATATAGAACGAGAAGACCCTGCCCACCAGGGTTTACAATCTACAAGGGAGGAAACAGTAGGTGATCATATGGTAGTGTATTGGCAGCAGGGTTATTGCAGGCTCTTCTGTAGTTAGGTTTTTTTGGTTGGATTTGAAGATGAAATATGATCGGTTGAGTTAGTGACTTGGAATGGGGGTACATGTGATGGCACTGTGGACATTACTGCTATAGGGCCCTGTTTTCCAGGTACTGTGGCTGCCTCTGCTTTCATTTTACCAGGACCTTGACATATGCACATGAGCTGTATTTAAGGCCTCTGCTATTGCTGTTGTAGGGGTGGTCAGTGACATAGTGAACATAGCTTTATATGTCAGTGCAGTCTCCTTGCTCAGCCTTTAATCCATGTGCAGATGAACTGTTCTTTCCACCTGGTGTTTGTACTGCTTACCTGGTAAGCAATGAGGTTTTGCATCATAAGTGGTCTTTACACTGATGCCACTGTTATCTTATAGGTGAATGTCTGCGCAGTGATCCATCCCCTGAGTATAACCTGGTAATGAAACCTGCTGACCCCAGCGGTCTGCTGTAATGTTTGGGGAAATCCAGCATCAAGTTGAGCGCTCCTGTATCACCTCCATCACTGAGCATGCATGCACAGCATAGGTCATTACTATGTGATCTGTGGGGGTCTGACACCTGGACCCCACACAGATTAGCTGTACCAGCAGACGCAGCTTCTGAGACCTGAATAGTGGATGGGGAGTGCATGCAGCACCTCTCCTATTCACCCCATTCACTGCATAGTGGTGGTTCTGGGGAATTGGCAGCACTGCTACTATTACTTGTATTGCACGCCCTTCCCACCTAGTAGCAGTTTCCAGCACTCGGAGTCTGCTGGGACCAGATGATTTGTGCAGGGTCTGGAATTCGGACCCCAACATATCACATACTGATGACTTATCCTTCAGATAGGCTATCAGTATGAAAAATCAATTTAGGGATGGAAAACCCACTAACAATTATCCCCTATGTACAGGATAGAGGATAGGTGTTGATTGCTGGAGGTCACCCCCACCAATCCCAAGAATGGGGGGGGGGGGTTCCAGAGCTCCCTGTGTGATAGGAGTATGTACAGGTGTGACCACTGTCCCATCCGCTTCTTTGGGAGTGAAAGATGGCGAACACATTCCACAAGTGTGAATGGAGAAGTCATGCATGTGCTTTTACCATTCCATTCCCACGGAGGACCTGTGACCCCTGTTGTTATGTTGAGTTGGGGTCCCAGCGGTAGGAATCCCAGACCTCAGAAATATAATAGGAGATACATTTTGTTAGCAGGCAACCCCTTTAAGGGTCCAGAGCTATGGTGTAGAGAGCAGACAAGTATTGATCTCTGTACCAATTGTGTAGGCCTATGCTTCGGTACCTATCTCTAATGTTATTTCTCTTTTCCATCAGGGAACAAGAAGATTTTCAGATGGACTCAGACAGCTATAATGGTGCCGTGAGGGAAAACTACACATGGTCGCAGGATTACTCTGACCTGGAAATTAAAGTGCCTGTGGCCAAAGATGTGGTGAAAGGCAGACAGGTGACTATTCTGCTGTTTCTTATGTCTGGGGCTGAAGTGCGGGCTGTGCTCCCAGCAGAGGGTGACACAGACTAATATAACAACCAGATGGAAAATTGCTGTAAGCAGACACAAAGGAATTTGAGGAGTCTGAGTGGTTTTTATTCAACTGCAGATGTCTGAATACAGCACTAACCAGCATTGTAGAAGAAGGTGCAGACCCGACCTTCATTGTAGCATCCTGTTTTTATAGAGCAGCCTCTCATCTCACACTTGAGAGCAGTATGCCATGTCCTGTATGGGTAAAGTCAATGTGCTGGTAATTTATAGAAGTACCAGGTAACACAATAAGTTGTCAGTGAGAGACCTAACACATGGACTGGGAGAAAAATACCAGGTATTTAAGGTATTAAAGTGTTTGGCCAATGAACAAAATGTATCACCTATCAATAGTATAGGGACTCCCATTGATAATTAGAACAGAGTCTTGAACCCCCCCCCCCCAGCCTCTCCCCGACTCCCTAGAGTGAATGGAGAGGTCATGACCAACCCTCAGTTCACTTATATGTGAATAACTCAGTACAGCACTCCATCAATGCCACTGAATCAAATGGAAAGGGGCCCGAGCATGCACAGTAATGTGCTATTCACACAGTAGACTTGCAGACCCCAGTTCTTTGACCACTGGGACCCCCCACCGATAGCTATATCTGTATATACTCGCAATAGAGTATGGGACACTTCAAGTGTTTCTAGGGAGAACTTTAGAACTTGTCTTCTACTAAAAGAAAGTACAATAGGTGAAGTATATTACAAAAATGTTCAGCAAACCCCTCTCTATACAATAGTAAAAAAAGTGAATTGAAAGTTAGACTTTAAGGTAATACACAGTGGGTACGGAAAGTATTCAGACCCCTTTAAATTTTTCACTCTTTGTTTCATTGCAGCCATTTACTAAAAGCAAAAAAGTTCATTTTATTTCTCATTAATGTACACTCAGCACCCCATCTTGACAGGAAAAAAAAACAGAAATGTAGATATTTTTGCAAATTTATTAAAAAAGAAAAACTGTAATACCACATGGTCATAAGTATTCAGACCCTTTGCTCAGTATTGAGTAGAAGCCCCTTCCTTTTGAGCTAGTACAGCCATGAGTCTTCTTGGGAATGATGCAACAAGTTTTCACATCTGGATTTGGGGATCCTCTGCCATTCTTCCTTGCAGATCCTCTCCAGTTCCGTCAGGTTGGATGGTGAACGTTGGTGGAGCCATTTTCAGGTCTCTCCAGAGATGCTCAATTGGGTTGAGGTCAGGACTCTGGCTGGGCCAGTCAAGAATGGTCACAGAGTTGTTCCGAAGCCTCTCCTTTGTTATTTTAGCTGTGTGCTTAGGGTCATTGTCTTGCTGGAAGGTGAACCTTCGGCCCAGTCTGAGGTCCAGAGCACTCTGGAAGAGGTTTTCCCAGGATATCTCTGTACTTGGCCGCATTCATCTTTCCTTCAATTGCAACCAGTCATCCTGTCCCTGCAGCTTAAAAACCCCCCCATAGCATGATGCTGCCACCACCATGTTTCACTGTTGGGATTGTATTGGGCAGGTGATGAGCAGTGCCTGGTTTTCTCCACACATACCACTTAGAATTAACGCCAAAAAGTTCAATCTTCATCTCATCAGACCAGAGAATCTTATTTCTCATAGTCTGGGAGTCCTTCATGTGTTTTTTGGTAAACTCTATGCGGGCTTTCATATGTCTTGCACTGAGGAGAGGCTTCCTTCGGGCCACTCTGCCATAAAGCCCCGACTGGTGGAGGGCTGCAGTGATAGTTGGCTTTGTGGAACTTTCTCCCATCTCCCTACTGCATCTCTGGAGCTCAGCCACAGTGATCTTTGGGTTCTTCTTTACCTCTCTCACCAAGGCTCTTCTCCCACGATTGCTCAGTTTGGCTGGACGGCCAGGTCTAGGAAGAGTTCTGGTCGTCCCAAACTTCATCCATTTAAGGATTATGGAGGCCACTGTGCTCTTAGGAACCTTCCGTGCTGCAGAAATTCTTTTGTATCCTTGGCCAGATCTGTGCCTTATCACAATTCTGTCTCTGAGCTCCTTGGGCAGTTCCTTTGACCTCATGATTCTCATTTGCTCTGACATGCCCTGAGAGCTGTGAGGTCTTATATAGACAGGTGTGCGCCTTTCCTAATCAAGTCCAATCAGTTTAATTAGACACAGCTGGACTCCAATGAAGGAGTAGAACCATCTCAAGGAGGATCAGAAGGAAATGGACAGCTGTGAGTTAAATAACCCCTTTAAATAAATAAATGTGCTTCTTGTAAATGATCTTATTTGAGTATATTACTGTGAGAGATGATGCTGCCAAAAGGGATTTCCCACGTGGATTATTTATCGCCTATCTAGAGCCCTCTCTATTCTTTATATGGCACCCCTAAACTCAGACTCGCATGTACCATATATCCTATGTTGCTTTTGGAAATACCCTTTAGATTAACTCTACAGGCACCTCCACTAATGATTTGCTTCCACTATGGTGAACCCTCATAGGTGGTCTCACTACAGATAACAGGGGGCTAGACTTTTGCAATATTTGTCACATGATTGTGCTTGTCCATTGTGTAAGGACCATAATATATGGACATTACAATGGAAGTCAATTTGTGAAGGGTTCAGCAATGTTCTACAAAGTGTATAATAGTCTAACCCATACTGTTGGTTCTCAGAGAGTGGAACAACTTGTTTGTACGGAGCCTGTATACCTGTAACATTGTTCTTTTAGGAAAGCCAAACAAAGCCCATCAGAACCAAAGAGACTCAGATCTCAGCTGAGTGCTTTTATCCTGCATTTTAGCAGTCACTGTGGGTCTCAGCACCCAGATCCCCATAGAAGAAAAAAAAAAAAAAACTAGCAAAATTGCTAAAAAGACAGAGAGAGGTCTGATAAGAATAATTTGCGCACACAGAGAAATATAGTTCCAGCATTTGCCTCCTAATGGGAACAGCCTGCCTTCTGCTTAAGGACTATTGTGAGCCATACACATTAGATCGGCTGACCCTCCCAAACCCACCATACACAAGAACACCTGACTTGGCCAAGCGTGCATGTGTTTTGAATGGGGAGAGGGGAGTAAATCACGGCCAGAAACCACTAGTGGCAGCTTATCTCCATTATAGGTCATCAACATGTGATTGTTTGGGGTCTGATGCCCAGAACCCCTGCTGATCAGCTGTTTGCATAGGCTGCTGCGTCTTCAAACATCGTGTTGATCGGTCACATGGCAGAGCACCAGCTCAGTCCTATTCAAGTGAATGGGGCGGAGCTGCAATACTGAGCACAGGCTCTATGATCTGTATTGTGCAGTGCTTCATGTTTGGTAAAGAGGCTTCAGAACTCACCTGAATGATGTGGCCTCTTCAAGCTGATATGTGGGGGACCCGGGTGTTGGCCCCCTCCGATCACCTATTGATGACCTATCCTAAGGACAGGTCATCAGTATTACAATCCTTGAAAACCCTTTTAAAGTCCAAATACCTGCACCTGATCTTCCACGACATCTGGCATTGGAGGGGAAAAAGTCACAAGGCCCCGCATACACATTAGATGGTCAACATTAATCTATGTGGCTGGCATAATGGAAATGACATAGAGACTGTTTCTCTGGCAATGCCTTACTCTAGTATTATATGGTTCCTGTTCTTAAATTCCTATGATTAAACTTAGGGACTCACTGTATGTGCTGTTCCCTAATATAGAAGCCTGGGTTTGCCAAATGGGCACCTACGCTTTTAACCCTTGGATACAAGCTTAAGGACTCTATTATGTAACAGAAAGAAACTCCAGACATGGGTAAGACATTGATATTTGATGAAGCAGAGTGTTTCTCTCTGCCATCTGTAGGTTGCATATTCTTAGGAGACTTGTCAGCAGGCTGAGCTGAAGAGAAAATGCTGTTTCTAATCTTCTGAACTATATCATTCACATGCTCCAGTATAGACTTGTAATAATGGAATATTTGTTCTTTCTGGTTTCCATTGTAAGTTAATCTGACCATTTGACTGCAGAGCACATTTCCCTGGTCTTTGAAAGAAATCACCATTTTGCGCCCAGCATCCTGTGCCCTGCAATGGACCCTTCAGGCATTACAAAGCTTTATGCAACCAGTAACTTCTGATGTATATTTTTTTTTATGTATTTTTGTAAACTGTATTTAAGGGATTGGAGATCAGGTAGGGTTAACCTTTGTTTTTCTGTAAACTCTCTAAGGTGTCAGTGGACCTGCGCAGCACATGTATCCGAGTGGCAGTGAGAGACCATCAAGGCGAGCGTGTCCTGATGGATGGAAACTTCACTCACAAAATAAATGCAGAAACCTCCCTGTGGAGCCTGGAACCTGGGAAATGTATCTCGGTAATAAGATAGATGATGCCTCACAAGTGGCACGTAATGCCTTCCTTGAGGCAGGTGTGAGTCTTCATTATAGATCTCCTCGGCTTCTTGTGTTGTGTAACTCTGCAGCATAGTCAAGACCCAGATATTACTGGCCTATTTAAAGAAGAACTCTCACACTCAGCATGTCTGTATACCTATAAAATAACTATTCAGGAGCATCTTATTTTATTATTCTACACTATGTCTCTATTATTCCTCCGGGCTATTTATGCATAAACTGACTACTATTCTTCTTGTGAAAGGGGTATGTCCTTACACAGTCACAGTGTACACAGACATGCCTCCAGCTGGTAACAATATTTGTCAATTTTTTCATAAGTTTCTAGGAGGAGGAACAGCACAGTTATGTAGAAATGCTCCAGAATTGTAATTTCATGCATAATACAGGTATTTACTAAAATACATATCAGGAGAGGTGACGGGTCCTCTGTAGTTACCAATACTAGTTGACACTCTCCAGAGGGAAGCAAGCTAAAAATTTATAGGGGCTGAATGAGTTCAGTACTAGATGTAATTTATATACGAACCATATATATCTCTCAGAATGTGGCCCCTGGGGAGATCAGACGATCACCACGGGTACCACTTGTGTCACCCAGCTGATTTTGTCAAGGTAAGCCATGGCCGTATGCTGCAAGAGAAATGTATTTTATTGCTGCCATTTAGATAAATGACTATCCCAGTAATACGGATGACTCCGCCAGAATTAGAATTGCTTGTACATTTTGGCTCATAAAACTAAAAGTGAATGGGGATGAGATGCAATACAAAGCATAGGCCCTACAATATGTATGGTGCTGTGATTGATATTCAGTGAAATGGCCAAAGTGCTCACTTTGTAGCCTCCTCAACCAGCTGATCAGTGGGGGTTCTGGGTGTCAGACTCCCACCAATCACATATTGATGACCTATTCTGAGAATAGCTCAACAATATGTATGTCCCAGAAAACTGCTTTAAAGGCTGTGCTTCAGGTACCAGGGGTATATAAGAGAAGCCACTTCATATATTTTCGACTCTTGGTTCCTGTCATAGATCAGTCTGAGTAAATGTGGGGAATACTGGTGGAATGCGGTCTTGGAGGGTGAGGAGAAAATCGACATTGACAAAATCAACAAGGAGCGCAGCATGGCAACAGTGGACGACGACGAACACGCCGTGCTGGATAGGCTCACTTTTGACTACCACCAAAAACTGCAGGGGAAGCCACAGAGTCATGAGCTGGTATGTAATTATGTTGTCATATCTGACTGTCTATAGAGTCTTATCACGTGTCACAAAGATACCATTTATATGTATTTCTTTACTCTGACCACAAGAAAATGGCTTCCAGAATTTGGTTGCTTGCTGTGACCAAGTTCTTTGACCTCTCTGGTCTCTTAAATGCTGCTGGTATCTACCATTAGTTTATCTTCAGAACTGTCACGCAGATTTTATAGGGTTCCGAAAAGTGAACTACTTTGTTATACTATAGAGCTGACAGGTCTTCTTTAACCCCTTAACGACCTATGACGTACCTATACGTCATTGGTCGTGAGGGGCTGTATGGAGAGGGCTCGGGAGCTGGGCCCTCTCCATACACAGCAGATGCCAGCTGTATAATACAGCCAACACCCCAACTGTGATTGGTGCCGACACCGATCGCAGCTGTTAACACTAGGCAGCATGTAATAAAAGGCAATGAATTTTACTATACACTTGTATGGTATGAGCAATCAGACCCCCTAGGGTTCAAGGTCCCTAGGGAGTCTGAAAGTAAAAGGTAAAAAGTTTTCCAAAGTATATATAAAAAAAAAAATATTCAAAACACCCCACTTTCCCTTGATAACATATTAAAATGAGCAAACAATAATAAACATAAACACTATAGGTGTCCCCGCACTCAAAAATGCCCAAACTATAAAAAAATTTAAAAATATTTATCCCATACAATGAACGTCATAGAGGGTTAATAATAATAAAAAATTCAGAAAATGGTGCAAATTCATTTTTTTTGTTTTTTTTTTTTTCAATTCCACCTCATTCTGAATTTTTTTCCAGCTTCCCAGTATATTGCACAGGGTATTGAATGGTGCCATTTAAAGTACAATTTGTCCCACAGGGGCAAGGCAAAAATGAAAAATTGGCTCAGTCTTTAAGGGGTTAATAAGGTAGATTTGCCTTCAGGAACCTAGAAAAGCTGGAAAATGACTCTTATGGGAGCTGTAATGTCTGTGTATCTTTACGGCATAGCATTGTAATTACAGCACTGCTGCTGCTTCTTTCTTCTTCCCTTACAGAAAGTTCACGATATGCTGAAAAAAGGATGGGATGCGGAGGGTTCGCCGTTCAGGGGGCAGAAGTTTGACCCATCCATGTTCAACATCTCTCCAGGTGCTGTGCAGTTCTGACAGGAGCCCATACCTGTCAGTCCCTCCTGAGGTCACAGTTTACAGGGTCACTCCTGGGTGACCAAAGCCTTTGTATATCATTACAGTACACATCCACACATGACTTGTATGTATTTATATGCTTATTTAAGATCGGTATATAAGTGGTGTTTGCTGGAGACCGGATGTTCTCTTGTAATTCTGTGAACATTTCTCCCTCTATTCAGTTTTATGTTGACATCGAAACTGGTGCAAATTTTCTGTCCAGGACATATTAGAATATTGTGCTTTAATATCTATACTTTTGTTGCTACGGCTATGTTCACACAACATTCAGGTGTACGCTTTTGGCGTATGCAGCTGGAAAGCTCCCAGCATATACGCTAAATGTAGCCATTGGCCTCATTCACCCAATGGAAGCCTTTTACCTTTGTCTGAGAGGTAGCAGATTTCTATACACTGGCCCCTGAAATAAAAAAATAATTGCAAAGTATACTACTTTTTACTTTTCCAATCTGAACAAAGGTCGACTAAACATGGCATACCCCAATGGTAAATTCCCCTGAAGTATACCTATGACAGATGCAGTGTGAACAGAGCCTTACTAAGTGCAGTTATTCAGTTTTCTGTTATTCTTTGCATTTTTTTTTTTTTTTTTATAAATAAGCCCATTTTCTGCAGGGTTGTGGATTCTGTAGGCCAAAGCAACTACTCTGGTGATTGAATTCCTATAGAAGTAAGGGCCTGTGCACACGACCAAGTGTGCATCCAAGTTGGGGGCTGAGTTTATTACGTAATATAGTCTGATGACATCCGAGTGCATTCCCTGATGCATTCACGTCTATGGGGCTTCCGGATCCATTCCTTACCTATAACATGGAATTAGAATTAGAATTAGACCTGCTGTATAATCATCCATGTTATTGGAACAGAATGGTGCAGGCGTGTACATGGGCCCTAAATGTGTAACACACTATACATCTAATTATACAATATTCATAATTCTATAATATTCTTAAAAATAATTAATCCACATCCGGCTTCACCCAAACCAGGCTCTAACTCAACGACTTCAACTTCACAGCCCTGCTTTGCAGGATAGGAATATGTTTTCTCAGTCACACTTTGTAAAGCTTTGTCTATCAACATATACACTCAGCCTAACCCTGGCCATACACATTAGATGTATCTTGGCCGAAATCACCGATTTCAGGTGCACGGGCCCTGTAATGTGTATGGGATCTACTTCTACAGCAGATATCAGGAGCAATAAGGATCGGCTGAGCTGTCTGACAGCAGATTCCTTTACTGTCTCTATTCAGGACACATGCACACTCAGCTGAGCATACATGTATGAGGTGAGCTTTGGGTCAGTAACTACCTAAAGTGTATGGCCAGATAAGGACTAAGCTACTTTGGCTATTTTTTGGCTGCAAGGGCACAGTATAAGAATTGGCTATAAGCAATAGTGGTGGACTATGGTGGGCCCACAATATGATACAATTTAGATCATTGCTCCACTTTCCTCAATCCTGCATACCTAGGATTACAATTTTTGAGACAGACAGTGGAGGGCAGATGATAAAGGTGACGCAATTGTTCTACCAGAAATCTCCATGTAGCTTAGACCTGATTTCACTTTAATAAGCCTATGTGATCTGCTGCTGCTGCCGAACTACAAATTCCAGCATGATCTGAAGACAAGGGCTACCTTGTTGTCCTTCACTTTCTTGTTCCTCAGTCTGTTCATGGGTAAATCACTGGAGTTATTTTACGTTGTACATAAAACCGTTTACAACCCCCCTTACCCTTTAGTATTTGTTGATATAGTGACAACATTTCTCATGTGATGTCATAAATTCTGTAAATCTCTTATGATGTCAAAGCTTTGCCCAACAGAAGATAAGGGTTCTGAAACCTGTACCAGAGGCTGCCATGTGAAAAAATAAAAAAGTGATGTTTTTCATATAAAAGCTTGGTCTCTAAGATGTGGGCTTTATGCCATGTTGTTGGGTCTTACTTAAAGGTGCTGTCCAGGATAAGAAACAGCACCACACCTGCCCATAGGTTGTAACTGGTATTGGGGCTTACTTCACTGCAGTGAATAGAGCTGAACTGTAATACCACACTCAGCCAGTGGACAGACATTCATTTTGAAAGAAAAAAGCCATATTTTCCTAATCCTGTACAACAAGGTTAACGCTAATAAAAAGTGATCTCCTTATGTAAAATGCTTACCCATGGATTTCCTTTAAAGTGATGTTTATCCTATTTGGTCGCATAGTGGCCAGTTCGTGGACTGCCACACATCTGGTCGCACTGGCCTAACAGTTACACTATCACAGAATAAGAGAATATGGCTTCCTGCGCTACCACCCTTCGACTTCTAGCCCACAGACCACATTACACCTGTGGCCTTCAAGCTGGTTCCTCTATACAGGGGTCCCTTTACTTGTGTCCCCCCTCCCCGTACAGTGGGCCCTTGATTGGTCCCCCATATTTAGGGGACCAGTGATGGGGCCACTGTATTGTTTGGGACATTAGAGGGGGGTATATTAAAGGAGTTGTCTAAGAAATGGAGTGACCCTTTGGTACCTATGGAAGGTGTTAAAAAAGCAAAACAAAAACATACTCACCTGTCCCCAGTGCCCTGTCTCCGCCACCAGTATCCATACAGTCACTGAGGGGTCGCTGGAGAGGGACCAGTGACATCACTCATACGTCACCAGTTCCTTACCAACGACCACCGAGTCCACTAATTGGTCTCAACGCTTACATGAGGCACAGGACTCCCAGCAATGAGGTGTCAATGATGCCTGAGATAATCTTTTGAAGATTTGTGCACCACGTTGGATTTTCCAAGTGATATTTATGTGTAATCTGGTACAAGAAACTGATCAGACGTTATAATAAAGCATTGTATTCCACACCTGGTGTTATTATTTTAAAAAAATTGCCCTTAATCTGATAACATGTATCAGTATTTTGGGTATAGTGGTAATGTAATCTGTGGCTATACAGCCAAGATACTGGAAGTGAGTGTGTAGGTAGTCTTATGTCTAGTGGCTGTGTCCAACATAGACTACACAAACACATGTAGTGAACCCAGGCCGCAAAATGGACAGCAATATAACCTGTCCTGAGTTTTGCCCAAGCTTCGTGGCCCTCTACACAGACCTGTGATAATACATGGCTGTATGTATGGGGGTCATAGAAAATAATGGGTCAGTGTGTTAGCGGTTAATAACTTGGCTAGCACTGGGACAAAGTACGCGTTCACATGCAAGGAGCCATAAAGCTAACCACAGACGTGATATAGCTTAAGATTGGCTGACCTCAGCTATTTCTCACAACCACAGCATAACTCTGCACATTAAGTACAATGGAAGGGTAGTAAAAGGCGATGGAAACCAAGGACCCTAACAGGCTTGGTTCCTCTTATCTTTAACAACTTCCATCAAGCCCAGTCTGGAGGCCCTATAAATCCATTACATCTCTGCCATTAGCCTATGTGGTAGACTTCATTGCAGCACGGCTGTTTCTGCAATGTAAGATTTACATGGAAAGAAGTGCAGGCATCCATGAATATCCAACCACTTAAATGGAGTCTGTCAGCAGTAAATTGCTTTTAATCCTAATACCTGTACCTTGTAGAGGTGATTCTACAGATTCCAAATATTCCTCTGTTGTTAACCTTTGGAGTCCCATTTTCATGTAAATTGTGGTGTTATACATGTAGAAATTAGGGGAAAAGTGCGACTTCCCTCTACTCGGTACTGGGATTAGTTTTATAACATATATACTACTGACAGACTCCCTTTAATGTCTGCCTGCAGTCACCTCACCCGGTCAGGGAATTCCATTCTTCAGATAGATTGTACTCCCACCTATAATAATAGTAATGATAATAACTTTATTTATGTAGCGCCAACATATTCCGCAGCACTTTACACATCAGAAGACACCCCTCTCTAGAGCAAATTCTTGATAATGACGGTTATGGGTGCTGCAGCGATATCTCCGATACTTGAAAGGGATACAGCAGTACCCACAACTGCAGTTATCAAGAATACAGTGAGTGAGTGAGCAGCACCCCACCCCCACCCCACTGGGCCATCCTCTACGGCAGCTGGTCCTTGGTGAAAAAAAGGTTAGGGACCACTGCTGTATAGGCTGTATATACTGTATATCTGTTCAGCTTCTCTTGCTCTATAACATGCTACCTGCAAATTTCGGTACGTTTTCAATATGATAGATTCACTTAAAGGCTGAGGCCCCATGTTGCAGAAAAAAACGCTGCATTTTACAGTACCAGCAAAGTGCATGAGATTCTGTCTAATCTCATCCACCCATTGCGGGAAAAAAACGCTCTGGAAAAGCTACGATTTTGAAACAAGTGTTTTCCCTGTAGATTCAATAAGGGAAGAAAAAAAGGCTGCGGGAAAAAAATGTTATGCGTTTCGCTATGTGGGGCTTTAGCCTTAAGGGGTTCTGCAGGGGCTGTTTAAAAACTCGCTTCCTCCAGGGTTCTGTTTCTGCCAAACCTTGGATTTCCCAGCTTGATCCGACTCTAAGTCACGTGATCGGAACCGCCTCCTCTCTGGTGTTCACTGCTAGTTACCTGTACTATGCGGGCTGGCAGAATAGATCATTAAACTAGTAAAGCTACCCCCATAGTACACATAACTAGCAGTGAACATGGGAGAGGAAGTGGTTTGATTTGGGTGTTGGTTGCTGGTTCTAATCCACATGACCCAGAGTCGGAACCAGCCTGGAAACCTGAGGTTCAGCTGAACCCTGAAGGAATTGAATTTTCAAACAGTCCCTGGATAACCCCCTTTACTTCTTTTCAGACAAAAAAGTTCATTGGTCATATGGCGGCAATGAAAAAAGTGCAAGCACTATTTTTGCATGGCTCGGACTATCTGGACTCTTTGTACGGACACAATCCACCCTGATTGGGTCAGTGAAAAAAAAAAAAACAGGCAAATTCTAAACTCACCAGCCAAGTCCCAGCTTGGTCATGTGAATAAAACCGTAAGATCAACCAGAAGCAATTGTGTATATATTATAGTTCAGCTAATTAAAGTATAATAGGAAACTGCTATTCCCTAAGGTCCTCCATACTGGAGTTACACTTTAATAAAGTGGGGGAAAAAAACCCTCCACATATGTGAGTATATAACCGTAGACGGCTGGAAAGTATCTGTAATGCGTTGTACGACGTGAACGGTTTGTTACCTTAATCGATGGCTGTGACTGAGCTTCATGCATCATTTATATGGAGCTGTATGTTCATGGCGGGTGTTTATGTCTGCGTCTTATACGTTGCGGCATGTTCACTATCACACATCCATAATTAGGCTGCATTATGTCATTTGCTTTCTGCACACTATTATATAACATTGGCTGAATGCTCGGTGTAACAACATACTGTATAGCAACAGTTGGTTCAGCTGGCTGCTGCTGCTGTCTATAGACGGTGTCGCATTGTATATATATTGCTTATTATAAGTGGACCTTCTATAGTGTACAGGATTCTCCTTCCTAGTTGTATATACAGCGATAGCAGGGGGTGTACAGTCTGCAAGTATTGGGAGGGGGTATCCGCAGTATTACAAACCTGCCTGGTAGTTGTTATGGCAACCAGCCACCGCTCACCACTTCTGATTGTGTGTTTGTGTGTTTTGCACACTAAAGAGAAGGAAAGAATTGCTCACTGCTGTGAAATGTTCAGATTATATTTCGACGCACTAGTACAGTGTGGATTTACTGTGATATGACGGTGCACATAATACAGTAACTGTAGATATATAGATGATATAAGTACCACCGATGCTTGTATATTGCATATAGAACAGTCCCCTAATATATTTATACTACTGGCCCCTATAAGACCAGGGACAAGTCATACTGTGCCACTTCACTGCCAGGCTGCCAGCAGAATACAGGTCACTGCTTACGTCAGCCTGTAGACTGCAACTGGTGCAGCAGACACAGACTGTCCTTGGACTTATATTGGATTGTTCCTGCTAATAAGGAGAGTGACTCTAATAATAGAAATATATTAGGGCACAGATGTATTTGCAGTTTTTAGCTCTACAATCTTTTGGTAAACCAGTGGTACTACAAATAGCAGCCATAGTTCTCAATAATATGGCCGAACTTGTTAAAAACGATTGTTCGGTTGTCCCGGCAAATATCTGTTTTAGTAAGTAATTGTATTCTCATGATTTTACAATAATGGAGAACTCTCAGTACTTTGCATTGTGCAGTTCCTCTGTTATTCCTCTTGAAAATGTATAATAGATTGAAAACTAGGTGTTAGCATCCCTCTAGTGACTCCTTCCTATACGGCATGACATTGTAAGAACTGGTCAGATTACATAGAGCGCTTCTTGCCAAGAACATTGGTAACACCCAGTTGTTAGTTTATTTATGTAGACATCTGCCTAAAATTCCTCTCGCATTTCCTCTCAAAACCAGCACACTCCTTCTGAGCGTGGGAAGAGGCCCTTAAGTAGGGAGCCATCCACACACTAGGTAAAAAGGGCAACACCTGACATTGGCAAGTTGCACCATAGAGGAGTAACAAACAAACTCTCCCATAGTGCAACTCACAGGCATAACTATGTTACACCTCTAAGGAGTCACTACATGGTCCAGCTTCCAGAAACTGCTAGAACAGTTTGCAGACCTGTCTGTGCAGGCTGTTAGGAGAATCAACCCCTCCCCTCTCCATTCACTGTGTGAAGAGAGAAAAGGACCGTCCTCTACACTCACTTAGATAGCAAGATGGAATGCAATGTATCTATGGACAGACTTCCTTGGTAACAAAGGAGTAAACAGTAAATTAGCTAAAAGGGAGACATCTAGTGGCAGGAACTTTAGAGAGGTGTTTCAGGCAAAAAGCCGCCACATTTTTAATTAAAGTGCATTACATTTTGGTCCAGAATCACATGCTCTATGAAATGAGACTAAGTTGTCTAGTGACCATTTAAGTGACATGAGCACATAAAACATCATAAAATATACTAAAAATACATCACAACACAACAAATAAACCAGATTATGGAAAGCTGTGGCCCATTAACGCTACGTTCGCATCTGTGCAGTCCTTTCCATTTGTCGTAGGACCAGATCAATGGAAAAACAGAAAGCAATGGATCCAGGAAATGATGGACACAAATAGATCCTGACCATGAACTTTAACGGGGTATGTTTTTTTTGTACTGAAATCGGCAGACAAAAAGTCTGGCTTGCAGGACTTTTTTGTCCGTCGATTTTGATGGATCTGCATCCATAGGTAGGCCCTATCCACAGGACAACGGATGTGTCCAATCGCCCCAGTATCCCAGTGATCAGGAGGATGGGGGGACTGAAAGTCCCACAGATACGACCTCCCAAGTGGGATTCTAATGTATATGGGTGGTTTTGTGAGTAGCTTGCTGCATGGCATCATTCATCAACTACATAATGTTTTCCTCCCGTTCTTTCGTTTGATTTTTCTCATTCCTTAAGTTAATTTTAGTCTGAAGGGAAAAAAAAAAGCTTGAATAAGGGCTTTGCCAGAGAAGAGCTGCTTATCTGCCTCCCCTAGACACAAGCCTGTCATATCTAATGCTAAATCCTGCCATGATTGAACTTATCGCATAGAAAAGTTATCAGGGTGTAGGGTTAGAATATGAAGAGATCTGTTTCATTTATTTTACAGAATGTTTGCGAGTTTATCATTCCTTAAAGGAAATCTATTATTATACTCTTATGTAATTCATGCCTAAAGGGAAAGCAACATCACCTTATAAATGGAGGGCTGTGATGCGGGGCCGCTGGTTCCCATCGCAAGTATTGGTAACCATGTTATAAGACTGTCCAATCCATATATATATATATACTGTATTTATATAAAGCCCTTATGTCATACATGTAGGCCGTCATACACAAACTATTAGTGACTTTAAATATCCCTGCCAACCCTACAGTACATGCCATCTCCTTCTTCCATCACCTTCCACTGCCCTTGAATGCTATATATATAGATATATATATATATATTTGGATAGATGTATTGAGTATTACAGTATATTCCACCACAGTCCAATCCAGATGGTTACTGTAATGGCTGCCATTATTGGTTGTCACCTAATATTGCTGGAGTGAGAGAGAATCTCCATATCGAGGGTTTACTACTGTTGCCCAAGATGTTGGGGACAATAAGGATTGGGCATGTTGGTTTTCATCATGCCCATTTTTTTGTTCCCATGTGAAATATACCACTGCCAGGTGTCTGACTGGTTTATTCCAGTTATTCCTGACATGAACAATTGTCAAAAAGTGTTATCTCAAAGTGAAAACCACATCCACACACAATGGTTTGTCTACCTCCCCCAAGTATATTCAGCTGCTATCAACGCAATATCTGGAACATCACAGTGATACAATATATATCTTTGTTATTTGTAGATTTGGAAAAACACAGCTTTGAAGTCTTATGCAAATAAGGCAGTTGGTGCACTGGGGGCGGGCCTTCAGCTCCCTGGAGCATTGCTCTTGCCACTCAAGCAGAATGGGTGATGGAGAGGATCAGCTCCCACTTCATGGAGAAGTGTAGACAGGAGATGGTAGGAGTTTGAGTGATAAGAACAGTGCTCAAGGGCTGAAGGGCCGCCCCCAGTGCATCAACTGCCTCATTTGCATAAAAGTTTAAAGTTGTTTTTCTCCAAATCTACAAAAGTGAGATACATAACAGAGGTATGGTGTTTATCACTGTAATGTGCTCTGTAACTTGGTAATGGCAGATGAATATGCTTGGGGGAAGTGCTAGACTCCTTTTTAGTTGTGTATACCCAAGTAAGTCTGACCTTTACTAGGACATTGCTATTCCATCATCCATACTATGTCTTTTGGGTGAGATAGAAAATTAGACAAACTAACCGGGTATTAGTAATTAGACTTCCTAAAACAGGAAAATAATTTACAACAAGCCAACAATCTTGCCAATCCTAGACTCCAAAATCACCATATTAGCCTTTGAAGGGCTTGATATAGCAGCATCTAATGTCTAATGTCATCAAGATTTCACACTGTTAATATACTTATCCTAGGGCTGGGCGATTCTGACCTATAATCGCAATTAATCAGGCATTTTACCTCAATTACAATTAATGACGATTATTTAGGCCACATCCCTTAAAACGTGTCCCTTTTCAGGTATGAGTATGTGCTGGTCAAACCTTGTGAGATGTGTCTCACGAGGTTTGCCCGGCGGTTCTTTCGGACCACACACATCCAAATCGGAACATTCAGACCCCAGAGTATAATTAGTGGAGGCCCATGGGAGGTGACCAAATATAAAAAATAGTGTTACTCACCTCCTCCGGGCTCCAATGTGCTCCTGGTCTTCTTCAGTCCTGCTGAATTACGTCAGGGATTGCTGAGACCTGTGATTGGGCCTCAGCAGTACGTGGTGTAATGACGCAAAGACGCAAGCATGACTGATGTCACGTTTGCGTTTTTGCGTCACAACACCAGGTAAGCGCTGAGGCACGATCACAGGTCTCAATAGTCCCTGACGTCGTGCTCGTGTTCCAAGCCTGTTCTGATATCCATGTTCCTGACCTGTTTTGGTGTCTGTGCTTCTGGTTCTAGCTACCGGTCCATTCCGAGTGTATGTATTCCTGGTTCTAGCTCCTGATTAATTTCTGTTGTCTGTGCTCCCGGTTTGTCCTGTTTCACACTACACATGAGGTCCTGTTTGCATCCCTGTTGCATTCACCTGCAAACCTATGACTATTCTTGGGGCTGCGACCTGGAGTTCCAACTGCAACAAAGTCCATGCCTCTGTAATGTTAAAGGGTCAAAACCAGGAATCCTTTAGACCTTGCACCCCAGTCTGGCCATTGCCAAACCCACTGTGGCCATAAGGAACCACATTATTGTCAAGAGATGTAAGAACGTATTGACACCGGACTGCTTACTTGATGAATGTATCTTCTGTCACATATAAAGAAATGTTTAAGTACAATCTACAAGATGCAGATACCCTTATATCTGTGAACTAACTCAAAATCTTGGAAATTAAGGTGAATGGTAGAATAGTAGGGAATCTGCCGCGATAACACTAAAACAAACAGTCTAAAATTTTGTAGGTTCCTCTCATGCCACCAAAACAGTCCTGACCTATCAAGGTGTGGACTTCACAAAATCTCTGATGGTATCCTGTGGTATCTGACACCAAGACATTAGCGTAATTGGGCCTTTATTATTTGGACTTGTTTTTCCAGCACATCCCACAGATACTTATATTAAGATCTTGATCTGGGAAATTTAATATCCAGGAGAGTGGGGCACACTAGCCAGACACATCACATAAAAGAGCACATGATTCATCCGAGCAGGGCATCTCCTTCTATCTCTGAATGGACCAGTTCTGGTGCCTACATGGCCATGTAAGCACTTTTGGTGGTGGACAGGGGTTACTGGGAGTTTCACTGCTTGTTTTGGCATCTTTCCCAATTTACGCTGCAGTAGCTCTTCTGTGAGATCAGACTAGATGTGCTAGCCATCGCTCCTGTTCATCAGTAGGTGCCCCTAACCTTATCACCAGTTCACCAGCTATCCTACTTTGAACCACTTTTCGCTGGTACTAATCATTTTATATTGGAAACACCACACAAGACCCACCATTTTAGAGATGCCCAGGGCCAGATGTCCAGCCATCACAATTTGACCCTTGTCGCAGTTCAGATCTGTATGCTTGCTGGGACAGGAATCTGGCCACATCTGCACTGGCATCTGTGAGGGTCCCAGTGGTCAGACCCTACCACTGATTTAATTGATATACAGTGGGGAAAAAAAGTATTTAGTCAGCCACCAATTGTGCAAGTTCTCCCACTTAAAAAGGTGACCTCAACTATGAGAGACAAAATGAGAAAACATCTAGAAAATCACATTGTCTGATTTTTTAAGAATTTATTTGCAAATTATGGTGGAAAATAAGTATTTGGTCACCTACAAACAAGCAAGATTTCTGGCTCTCACAGACCTGTAACTTCTTCTTTAAGAGGCTCCTCTGTCCTCCACTCATTACCTGTAGTAATGGCTCCTGTTTGACATTGTTATCAGTATAAAAGACACCTGTCCACAACCTCAAACAGTCACACTCCAAACTCCACTATGGTGAAGACCAAAGAGCTGTGGAAGGACACCAGAAACAAAATTGTAGACCTGCACCAGGCTGGGAAGACTGAATCTGCAATAGGAAAGCAGCTTGGTGTGAAGAAATCAACTGTGGGAGCAATAATTAGAAAATGGAAGACATACAAGACCACTGATAATCTCCCTCCATCAGGGGCTCCACGCAAGATCTCACCCCGTGGGGTCAAAATGATCACAAGAACGGTGAGCAAAAATCCCAGAACCACATGGGGGGACCTAGTGAATAACCTGCAGAAAGCTGGGACTAACGTAACAAAGGCTACCGTCAGTAACACACTACGCCGCCAGGGACTCAGATCCTGCAGTGCCAGACGTGTCCCCCTGCTTAAGCCAGTACATATCCGGGCCCATCTGAAGTTTGCTAGAGAGCATTTGGATGTTCCAGAAGAGTATTGGAAGAATGTCATATGGTCAGATGAAACCAAAATAGAACTGTTTGGTAGAAACACAACTCGTGTTTGGAAGAGAGTGAATGCTGAGTTGCATCCAAAGAACACCATACCTACTGTGAAGCATGGGGGTGGCAACATCATGCTTTGGGGCTGTTTCTCTGCAAAGGGACCAGGACGACTGATCCGTGTACATGAAAGAATGAATGGGGCCATGTATCGTGAGATTTTGAGTACAAACCTCCTTCCATCAGCAAGGGCATTGAAGATGAAACGTGGCTGGGTCTTTCAGCATGACAATGATCCCAAGCACACCGCCAGGGCAATGAAGGAGTGGCTTCGTAAGAAGCATTTCAAGGTCCTGGAGTGGCCTAGCCAGTCTCCAGATCTCAACCCCATAGAAAACCTTTGGAGGGAGTTGAAAGTCCGTGTTGCCCAGCGACAGCTCCAAAACATCACTGCTCTAGAGGAGATCTGCATGGAGGAATGGGCCAACATACCAGCAACAGTGTGTGCCAACCTTGGAAGACTTACAGAAAACGTTTGACCTCTGTCATTGCCAACAAAGGATATATAACAAAGTATTGAGATGAACTTTTGTTATTGGCCAAATACTTATTTTCCACCATAATTTGCAAATAAATTCTTTAAAAATCAGACAATGTGATTTTCTGGATTTGTTTTCTCATTTTGTCTCTCATAGTTGAGGTCTACCTATGATGACAATTACAGGCCGGCCTCATCTTTTTAAGTGGGAGAACTTGCACAATTGGTGGCTGACTAAATACTTTTTTTTCCCCACTGTACCATAACTGCCTCTAGGGGAAATACTCCTTTAAAGGGAGTCTGTCAGCAGAAACCAGCATATCAACCCAGCCCTGCAGATAGATAGGCTAGGGTCACCTGGATCAAACACTGTTTTCCCTAGTAAATCGGTGCCTCCATAGGCGAGATATCACTATCTTGGTCAATATGCAAATGAGCTCTTTGTAGTAATAAGCCCATTGCACTTACCTCTTTGGAGCAATGGCAACAAAATCATTGCTCCAAAAAGCTCAATTGCAAATTTACAAAAACAGCAATATCTCAGCAACTGAGGCAGTGATTCACAAGGGGAAAACACAGTTTGGTTCAGGTGACCCTAACCTATCTATCTGCAGGGTTGATATGCTGGGTGCTAGTTACAGACTCCCTTTACATGGCTTAGAAGCAAAGTGGATGGTAGGATTTACGTAAAGCACTGTTAAAAAGGAATGGAGGTGGAAGAAATTTGCAGGGTTCTGGTGCATCTGCAACCATGCAGACATTTCCTTCCTTACACCGATGTAGCATCTTATTTATTGGGAATTATTGATTTGCGTGAATTGATACTCTGTATATCCGTATAATTCCAGAAGCTTTCATATGACAGCGCACGTTGTGAAAGAATAAAAAATATTATTATAAAAATGACTATAATTATATTAGACAGTTTTTTCCCACTCATGTTTTATATGCTATTTTACACACATCTCCCATTTATCTCAATGTTTAAAGTCATTTATTAACCTCAGCCTGGGATAATTGTAAGACCTTCCCACTGCTTCACAGCATATAAACTGTATGAACGTACTCCCACTCCTCTCCAGTGATATTACCATGAATGTGATCCTTTACCGGGTACTAAAAATAACAAAAAGCAAGGAAAGTCACGAGCAGCGTATTATAAGGTCATGTCGCATGGCCTGGGGCTATTGTTACGCTGGACAGGAGAGCTCACACTTCTTTGCCGCTACAACTGTTGCATCTGTCAGCTTTTCTCTGCGGCCTGAGTAATAATGGAACGCTCGCCCACCCCCTTCATAGCGGTGACCATGGAAACACCCAATAATAGCTGGAAGAGACAGCTTTCCATGCTGTGTAGTGCTGAAAGGGAGACAGACAGACTTATAAGACACATCAAGCAGAAGAGATGGTTAAGTAATGAGGCAGACTGAGAAATACAGAGAATGACAATAGAAAAACGCATAAACATGCAAGAATATAAGCGAGTGTGCATCGCACAATGGTATACATTACTATGTGCACCGTCACAACCCTGTTGTGTAATAGATGCTATTTAGACTCCTGTGTATCCTCGGCAGGATAGCGACCTAAAGCTGGCTGTCAATCAAACCTTCCCCGCATTACAGATCTACAACAATCTGCTCTAGTCTTATCATTCTCCTACCTATGTTCTTAGATATATGTATATAGTTGTACATTGTATACTTCAGCATCTGTATCCCATCCAGAACAGTACATATATTATTATTATATGATACACTGCAAGGAATATATAAATCCATCTATGCCCGTTTTCTAATGTAGATGGGTAATCCAGTGGCGCATCTTTGGCGCAAAGTCCTTTCTTGAACCAATAATGCACCACATCCCCACAAACTGCATCTCATTTGCCCCTTTGTGTAAAAGTGGAAGTAGAGCGGGCTGGGCCTGAGAGGGGACGCCTTGACCCAACATATTTATCATAATTCACACCAAGAAGGTATACAGGAAATCTATGTCAGTTCCTGACTGGTGTATGTTTCCATTATGGCGCTCAAGCGTAAGCCTGATTTATTAAGAGGCTGGTGTTTCTTGATAATTCAGACATAGATAGCGCCAGTCGGGGATATAAGATGAGATATGGCTGGGCATGGAGGTGTGCATGCTCTGTATGGTATCCTGTGGCCCATTTGCCCACAGACGTTGTAGCTGGGCCTGTAGAGCCTGCACATTCCTTGGTTGCCATTGCTGGTATCGCAGACAATCCCATACATATTTGCATAGCTCCCAACCGTCCCGCATCTGGTGGGACAGTCCCGATTTTACACTGCTATCCCGCATAGCTTACAGTATGTCCCGCTATGCCCATGAAATGTTTTGCTGTTAATTAGGGTAGGGTAAAGGCTAAATGGTGGATGCTAAATCCGAGTGGCTAAAGGACCTTTGATGACGTCATGAACATGTGATAAGTCTCTTGTGTGGGCGGAGGTATTCTGGATACTGCGGGACAGACTGTGATGTTACGCAGAAAGCTGGGAACAGAGAGTGTTCGAAGATAAGTAAGAGAGAAGAGAGCATGTGTGAGCAAGAGGGGGGAACTGGGGGCAGATGTAGGGGGCAGTTAAACTGAAGGAAGATGTAGGGGGCAGTTAAACTGAAGGCAGATTAAGGGGGCAATTAAACTAGTGGCAGATAAAGGGGGACATTAAATTGGTGGTAGATGGAGGGGGCAATTAAACTGGGAGCAGATGAAGGGGGGCATTAAGCTGGTGACATGAAGGGGGGACATTAAATTGATGGCAGATAAAGGGGGACATTAAACTGGGGGCAGATGAAGGGGGAATTAAGCTGGTGGCAGATGAAGGGGGACATTAAATTGATGGCAGATGAAGGGGGGACATTAAGATGGTGGCAGATGAAGGGGGACATTAAACTGGGGGCAGATGGAGGGGGGACATTAAACTGGGGGGGCAGATGGAGGGTGACATTAAACTGGGGGCAACTGGAGGAGGACATTAAACCATGGGGGTAGCTAGAGTAGGACATGTCTGCCTTTAGTTGCCCCCAGTTTAATGTCCCCCTCTAACTACCCCCACTGTTTAATGTCACCCTCCAGCTGCCCCATAGTTTAATGTCCCCCTCCAACTACCCCCACTGTTTAATGTCACCCTCCAGCTGCCCCATAGTTTAATGTCAACCTCCAGCTGCCCCATAGTTTTATGTCACCCTCCAGCTGCCCCATAATTTAATGTCCCCCTCCAGCTGCCCCAGTTTAATGTCCTTGTCTAGTTAATACTGTGGGGCAATTGGAGGGGACCATTATAATGTGGGGGCATATAATGTTAGGGTGACTGTAGGAGCATTATACTGTGTGGGGGCACATGGAAAAATAGATGAGAATGGGCAGAGTCAATGTAAAAGTGGGTGGAGCTAAATTTGTCCCTCTTTCTTTCCTTTGAAAGTTAGGAGGTATGTATTTGATTGGTATAAATCTTGTGATAGGGCAGACCAAGGAAGTGTTGAAATCTGTCTGAGACATTCCTGGATACTCTTGCTGTGTGGGTGAGCATTATCCTGATGAAAAATGCCAGTTGAAAGCCCCACCATAAGATGCAACACATGTGGCTGCAGGATGTCCTGCACAGATTAGTGTTAGTGTCCTTCATATCATTACTAGGGGTGACTGACTGTCATATGTAATGGCTTACCAGGTTATCACCCCAGCAGTTGGGGCAGTGTGACGCTCCACAGCAAAAGCAGGATTGAAGCACTCACCATGTGGCCTCCTCTCTCCAACCTGACTGCCGACTTTCAATCTATAGCAGTCCAAGTTTCTTGTCCACAAGGCCACTACAAATAAAGGTGATGGTGGCTGACTGTCAATGGGTGCCATGACATCAAATTTCCTTCTGCTAAGTGCCTGAAAACAGTCCAGGCAGAGACAGGGGTGTGTAATGACAGCGCCACCTGTGTCTGGATAGTGGACAAGGAAACTGTGCAAGCTGCTTGTGCTTGGCAGATAATATCCTCCTCTTTACTGGTGGTCTGTCGGAGCCACCTGGAAACTGTTTGGCATGTGTACAGGCCCTCATGCTCCCAACAACTCCTATGAGCTAGGTCAGAATGGCCTAGATGACAGGCAGTTGGTCAAAACAAACATCCTGCGTCTCTCAGTCCAATGATGCTCCCCCTTTCAAAGTCTACCAACCAGGCAAAATGTCTTTGATCGTATCATACAGGCATGTGTAGCAGTCAGTAATCTCTCATTAAGAGGTACACTACCCAAAAGTGGCTTCTGAGGGCCTTTTTATAGGCAGCAGGGGAAGCACTTTTACACCTTCTTGTGGCAAGACCCAGTATCTAATCAGACCACTCCTGTAATCATTTACATATCTGCCTGAGACAACTGCAGGTTGAGTTTTGCAGCAAACCAAGTGTGTTTCTTTTTTTTTTTTTTTTTCAACAATTTTTTTTTCTATTCTTTATAAATCCACTTCTGGCTTTGGCTCAAATTACTGCAAGAAAAACTGTCACAAAAACGAAAACATTTTTCTACAAACCTGTATATGTGCATTCTTATATATAATTCTATAGAACCACTTAACATGATGAAGAAACAAACATCCTGCCATCCACACATTAACATCAATTCCGAGAGGATTTTCCAAGCAGAAACTCATAACATGTTCCATTGCTTTCTTCCTATTTAGAGATGTCAGTAAGCTGCCAGAAAGCCAATATTTAGTTCTTTACATAAGCTTCTTCCTCTTAGTCAACACTTGATCTTGTCAATCTTCTATTATATTTCCTGAAAATGTCTTGTGCGATATTGATTCCATATATTCAACTTCTTCATTTTTTTTGTTGTGATCTATCCAGTCTGCTTGATGTCAAAGGAGATCACATGAAAGTCCCAAGACCATGCAGCTTCTATGGAGCTCTTGTAGAAAGGGGTCTTATAATTTTCACTACTTTGAGAAACTGTACATTGTTATGAAACAAGACGTGGGAAATTGGATGAAGGGCCATAGAAAGAGTATGGAGAGGCAAAAAACCCACCAAGCCTTTGTTCTCGCAAAATTCAACATAATGCGGGGCTCAAGTTGATCTTTGCTACCTCCCAACTTTCAAAGGACTGAAAAAACATGTGGCATGTAAATTTACATATAATAAGTCCCACCCACTCCACTTTGGCACCGCCCATTCCCATCCATGTCCCTTTGTGCCCCCATACAGTGTAATGCCCCTGTAAGTGGCCCTGACACGGTATCATGCTTTTTGTGGTCCCCACAGTATACTACCCCTTTGAAATCCCTATAGTATATTGCCCACCATATTGTGTAAACCTTATTGTACTTTATAATATCCCACTGAATATTTCCCCACATTTATAATATGCCCCTAAATATGCACCCATATTATAATGCAACCCTCCTGGTGGCCCCACAGTATAAAGCATCAAACAAACAAAAAAGCTAATTCTCACCTCCTCAGTTTCCTGGCAGTCCTCTCATGTCTGCGGCTGGCGACTTCATCACTACATCTTTCCTACTGCTTTGAAGTCGCTGGGAGTGAATGATGAAGCAGGGGGTGGATTGCTCCCTGCTGCACCACTTTATTCACTTCATCTGCTTCTGGAGAATGCAGATGAGTTGAAGTCAAGGTATATGTCCCACTGACTGGGAAAGTGGGACAGCACCTGGAATCTGGGATGGTCCTGCTGAATTTGGGACGATTGGGAGGTATGGCTATGAAGCCCCCTCTATTCCATGTACACCAATGCTTTAGGTAGATGGTTGCCTTTATTTGGGATCTGAATTTTCTTCTTTGTCATCCATTATATTTTCAAAAGCCTTCACCAGCCCATTGGTGGGTCAGAGACCCACCTCCCGCAGAGGCTATGACAAGGCTCTTTTCATTCACTACCAGGAAAGTTTCCAAAAACAGCTAATCCTGCTCTTGTCGGAAGGACTGGTATGAGAACGCCCCTTTAAACTAATAACCCATGTTCATAGGAATATACAAGTAACCAGCCCTTCACTATTTTAACGGATAACATTTCCAGGTCTCAACTCGAGCATGGAGATTTGGCCATGTTACCCTTGCACGGCTTAGTATTCTCATGTACATGTTTGGGCACAGTTTGGAAAGAAAATGTGACAAAAATATTTTTTAAGACTGAATAATTACTATAGGAATCATAATTTTCCCTTAGATATTGTATTGTGATATGTGTCATTGTGTTTTTGTTCCAAATTAAAACTTAAAACATGTAATATATGGAATTGTTCACAGCCCACAACTGTCTTCTGATCATAAGGGGGTTAATAAGTACAAGTTGCTTCCCCACAGTGCATGCTTAAATTCGAGTATCAACATCATTTACATATGTTTTGTGCTACTTATTGCTGTCTTTCTACATAATAACTTGTGTTTTTATTGCTATAACCATATACTTAGCCTCCCTGCAGTCAGCACATTGCTATTCACTAAGGAATGTATGCAGCTCATTTACATTCTGGGGTCTGAAGGATCTATAGATTCTTCTTAAAATGCATCCTGCTGGGTCATATTCATGTTCTATAGTCTTTCATACTGTTCTGAAGCAGATCTATCAAAAATTGTCTTTGTACATTCAAGTCTCAGCTGTATAACCACATGGGCAAAGGAGGCAACTGACTTAGGGCCTTCACCATCAGGACATACATCCGATCGTCCAGGACGGAGGGACGGCACCTTGAATCTGTGACTGTCCCTCTGAATCCAGGATGGTTGGGAGGTATGTAGGGTATTATTATGTGAGTACTGTATGGTATTTGTGGCCACTATAGGGTTTTCCCTTGGTACTCCACTGAACTAACAATGTGCAGACATTTATTACTAATAAGTAGATAGCAATTATGTGTATTATGTTATATACCTAGTTACCATACCTATGAGGGAAACCTGCTCAGTGGTTAGGAGCTCTATCCTTTAAAAAATCTGCTACCTGTAAAGCAGTAGATGCTAAATCCTTATTGAATTGTAGCTCTTACTTTCCATGTCACGGCATCTTCATTGCTGTGTTTGGCAAGGAGCCTAATGCCACGTAGTAGCATCCAGACTGATATGTCCAATATCACATTTGCTCATGTTTGGTTAAAGACTCCAATTTCCCATTGAATTTCCCATGAAACAAATTCAATACAATATCGTAACATGCTGGCAAAACCATTGACAAGCTACAATTCACTCACAACCACATAACACAAATATAACATGGGCATTTTGTAACACAGTATCACAAAATCATATTTTTTTTTACAAAGCTGTTCATCTTGCACCACACAACCTAGAACATTGAGTATATTGGCAGTATTGAATATTGAGAGAAAATGGTAAGGATGAACACGTATGTAAGGTAAATAGAACCAAACAGGAGTATCTGTGGAGTATCTGCGGCTAAATCAGCCGCAGCATCCGCAGCAAGATCGAGCAGTGCGCTTATTTTTTCAGTGTCCTGCTGCAATCTCTGCCGCCCATTGAAAACAATGGGAGGCAGAATCTGGATGCAATCAAATCAGCGCCACCAAATCAGCGTCAAATTACTACATGTGAACACCCCCTAAAAATAAAGAAACATCTCAGGCTGGATTCACATCTCCTTTGTCCGTAGGAGAATCCATCGCAGATTCCACTTAAAATCGGAGGAGAGAAATGTCCTGCAAGGAGGACTTTTCTCTCCGCCGGTTTCAATATAAAACCATCGGAAACCCGGTGGACCCTATTATAGTCTATGGGGTCTGCGGGTAACCGCTTTTTAGCAGACAGGGTCTCCGTCTTTTGGGTTTCCATGTGGACCTGAATGACAGAGACCTGAACGCTACTGTGTACCTAGGGTTATGTGGATTCTACCAAGCTAGGAATCTAATTGCACAAGCAGGGTGTGTCCGGTGAGGCAGACTTCTATACATATATACTGTCTGATCGGCTGGAGAAGGATTACTGCCAAGACATGCTGGCCATTTGAGTAGCGGGGAGTACCCTATGGGCTGACCCGGAGGCAACATCAGAATGTGAACATACAAAACAAAATGGTGTAGCAAGGAATGGGCAGTATCTAGAGAAGGCAACTTGGTGGCATGCTCCCTGGTAGTAAGCTGGAGCGTGCAGACCACCAGCATTATAATAGACCATTTCCAGAATTGTATTATTGTCCTCTCTCTACTATTATAAACATGTACACTTGGCCAAGCCTAGCTCTGAAATTCTTTCCGCAAGCCCTGGATTGATATACAACATCCGCAGGGTAGTGGAACAATGATCACTTCCATGTTTACATGCATCTTGGATCCCTATGAATGTATTCTATTTCTATGAAGAAGCTCTCAATGCCACCTCCCCCATGCTGCCAGGGTCTGAAAGATAAGGGCTACGGCCTGAATTATAACAGAGAGTGTTATGGAAGTGACAATTCTATTGCTCTGTTATTGTAGCCATGTTTATAAAGGCATGTAAAAAATGTATTCACATCAATATATACCTTCAGTGATCAGCCATAAGATTAAAACCACTGATAGGTAAAACAAATAACATGAATTATCTGACGACAATGCCTCCTGTCTAGGGGTGGGATATATTAGGCAATCAGGTGTAAGGATAACTCTGACATAGTCAAAATCATGATGTTGAGACAACTGGGTCAGGGCATCTTTGAAATGAGAGATATTGTAGGTTGTTTCTGGTGTGTGGTGGTTAGTACCCATCAAAAGTAGTCCAAGGAAGGACAACTGGTGAACTGGCGAGAGGGTTGGTAGACCAAGGTTCATTGATCTGGTTGGGAAGGAAAGACTGGCCTGTCTGGTCCAATCCCACAGTAGAGCTACAGCAGAAAAAATGACTTTCAGTTATCTTATTACAGTCAAGTATCTGTGGGATGGATTTGGAAGGTCCAATCCATGAAGGCCTCACCTCTCAACTTACAGGACAGAGTTAATCACTATTAACATCTTCGAGAAAATTAGTATACTTTCAGAGATCTTGAGGAGTCCATGACTCAATGGGTCAGAATTGTTTTGGTGCCAAGATGGGGACCCTACATAATATTAGGTAATTGGTTTTAATATTATGACCGATATATGTAATGCCCAGTGGAACCCTTGGTGTCACATCAGGTCTCAGTCATGGATGTGTTTTTCCTGGCAAACCTCAAGCAGTCCCAGGGGTAGTGCAGTGAACGGGGTGATGCACTGATGGAGATGGTGGTGGTTATGGGCACACTCTTGGCTGATGAATGGTGTTAAATGTGGAGTTTCTTTGACGTTAAATGCAATAAAGAAGGCTGTGGAGACCTTTTGGGAGATAAAGGTCCTCATATGCCTTTTTGATATTGGTAACCTATCCTCTGGAAGAGAGCTGGCTGAAGGGAAGTCTGTTTATTACTAGAGCTGAGCAAACCAGTTCGGATTAAACCAGATTTGACACAAATTTTCCAAAAGTTTCAGGCTCAACCCAAACCCGAAGCTTTTGGGGTTCATCACCCACAAATCACTATTAAACTTTGGAATCTCTTCAGACCCCAGAATATAGTAAGTGGAGGCCCAGGGCAGTTGCGGAAACATAATAAACAATTATGCTCACCTTCCGTCACATCTTCTGGGCTCCCTTGCAGCGTTTCATGCTCCCTTGGGATCCTCCTACGGCCTCTTGGCTGACTGCATGCACTCTGGGGGACTGCTGAGGCCTGTGATTTTCCCTCAGCGGTTATGTGGGGCACAATGACGTCATGACGCCTATGATGTCGTCATGACATCTAACTTCAGCCAGGAGACCAGAAGAGGAAAGAAGAAGGTTCCCAGGAGAGATGAGGGAAGGTGAGTATAAGTGTCTATTATATTTCTGCATTCTGTTATCTACATAAATTATTCAAGCCAGTTATGATGTACATATTAGGTCTCCATGACAACACTGCACCTGACAGATATCAGAAGGGGTCATGTTGTCATAATGACAACAACTGTTGTCAGTAGTGCATCCTCAGGCTTTCCATTTGTAACTTTAATCAATCCTATCACAGTAGCGAAGTAAAATATTAGACTACAGCTTTGCCTTCGGTTTTACCAGTTTAATGTAGTTTGACCTAACAGCACAATAGATTTACCGATTTTGGTGTCTCTTCTGATTTGTTTTCGTCATACATGGACCAAATTTATAGGCCAATTTGATAATCCAGTATAAAAATATCTCATATACGGGGTATGTAGTCTTTTGAGAAACCCCTGGATATTACCCAAGGAAACATTTCTTACATTTTGGAAAATATCCCTTATGATGAACCAGATGGGGAAAATTTATTATGCCTTGTGCGGGATTTTGTACAAAAATTTGTGACTTTTTTCACCCTGAAGGGGTGTGGTGAGGGGCATGGATAGGACCCCCAACAAATTTATGATCATTTACTTCAGTTTATTGGCGTAAATGTTGCCTAAAATCTACATCAGCTCTTTTCAGTGCATGTGCACGGCCCCTGAAGAGGATGCACCTCATCATAAATGATGCACATCTTCCGGTGGCGTAGGGATTATCAAGACTAGAGTACTCAATGACGGTCTTGGAAAATCCCCTCTAATCTTTCCAACATATAATTTTTTTTTTTTCAATATAGACAAGGGATGGATGGTGGTCATGTCAGAGGGGATCAGAGGGATCATTTCAGTGTCAGTGCACAGCTCCTGAGTGTGGCTGCTCTAATAGGAAGGTGAAGGACTAACACTTTCATCAAAGCTATGTATATTATGCTTCTTATTCCAGAAAGTGCGGCCAAGAGTCAGCAGTCAGATGCCCCCAGCAGACTCACACTGCTTCATCCTGGTACGCCGGAGACTTGCCTCTCAGAACTTCAATGGCAAACCAACCCCCCCCATGCATTATTGTTAGTTAAAAGCTCACCCCATGGATCTTTCCGAGCAGTATGACTCTGAAAGATGCGCTAGATCGCTGGGGCTATCAGCATTCAGTTATCCCAGCAGTAGGCTGTCAGTTAAGCAAGGTGCTCATGTGCTAGTTTCCATAGTTTCCATATGCAAAGTAATTTTCAGATAAAATTCAGTGGGCTGTTTAGTTGCTTTGACCTGTGTGATGATCACTGAACAGTAAGGAATCACTGGCCCCATTGCAGAGCTGCATATTTCCTGCCCACTACAATACAGGATCTAGTTAAATCAGCCATAGGTACCATTAAAATATTCTTCTGACCACATGGGTAATGTTATGATTTGATAATGATGGTGATTGTGCAGCAGCTCGTTGGAAGTAAGGCCGGGAGGTTAGGAGTAGTAGTCACAGTGGCTCCTAGGCTGGTGTAGGGCTGAGGGGGCCTGCAGGGTGTCTGTAGGTGATAATAGTGTTTCCCTTGGGGAATGTCCTAGTATTACTAAGCATCGATATGCCTGATGACGGCTGGTGTGCCCGTAATGGTATGTCAAGGAATGAGACTCAGGAGACAGGGTTTTGCAAAATGTAGTAAATCAAGACTTTATTGAAGAATGGGTATAACCATCTTCTAGACATTAGAGGTACAGGTCTTAGGAGCTTTACGCTGGAGCTGGGGCTTTGAAGCTGAAGCTCAAGGAGTGCAGCTGCTGCTTTAAAATGGATCCGCATGGATTCCATGCTTATCTTCAGTTGGAAAACTATCATAAGGATCACTTAACCCCTTTAATATGAGATTGATGGGGGACCAAAACCCTGCAGGAAGCAGAGGGCTTCATACACTGAGCCACACTATTGCTCCCATTCAAGTGGCTCTTGCTTGGATCCAATCCCATATAAAGTATAATACGTTGAAGTGGGGGAGTGTGGACCTTACATATGCACATTTAGGCTGGTGGAAAATGGGTTAGCAGATACTATTGCACAAAGCCGAATATGTTATTGGTACTTGATGATAACACTGAGGCGGTATATTGCTCTCTGTGTAATTCTATATAATCTTTATGTTGTATCTCTGTCCAATCTTTCAGGTCCTGCGCTTGTATATCCTGTTCATATCCTGTCCATGACTCCCGCATCTACTTGATTACTCTGCCCTTTATGGCTCGGAGAGTTAATAGGCTTGAATCAATGGTCAAAATATCATTAGAAATGAATGGAATTGTTTGTGGGGGTGTTTGGTCTTTGGAGACGCAGCAGATATTACTCTGCAGTTATGTTCCAAGCTGGAACAATATCCAGATACATCACATAAATGACAGAAAGTACATTGTACGCTCTCATAGCTGATCCACAAGTATAAAAATATCTCTGATTAGAATATCAAGATGCAGGCTGTAAGCAACAGATCTGACCGGGATAGCAAATAGAAAATCATGGATAAGGAGAGATACAGAAATATAGATGAAGAAACCCCAAAAGAGTAATATATGGGCGAGCTACAGGAAATAATAAGAATAAAGTTGTCTATAGACATTAGATGTGAACCCTGCTGACTCTAAAGGGGTCCAATGCCAATCCAATGTCTATAGGGCTGGCATACCCAGGAGCGAGGGGAGAATATGTATTGTGAAGGTTTCTTGAACAATTAGCTGGTATAGACCCCCTGATTGGCTTTAAAGGGACATATTCATTTATATATAGCTACAGGACAGACTTTGTCAGACTCATTACCATGGCAACATTCGTGGGTTTTTGCAATGTTTTAAGTTGTCATTGCTGCAGTAGTCAGATAAAGATACAGCAAGCTGTGCCCATCCAACAGTCAGATTATGGTGACATAATTTGCTTGCAGCTAAGGGCATACTTAACATAGAGAAAGCCCATTCAGCTGCTATGGGGCCTTTGGATAGAGGGGGCAGAGACCCATTTAGTTTCATCACCTTTAGTCTGTACAGTGCGGGGTGCGGAACTGCCCTAAGTGAAAGGGAGTGGAGGGGGAAACAAACACCAGGTCCTAGGTGGCAACATCCAGCACCCCAATTTGGGGGCGCAAGGTGCTAGTTTCCATATGCAAAGCAGTTTTCAGATAAAATTCAGTGGGCTGTTTAGTTGCTTTGACCTGTGTGATGATGAACAGTAAGAAATCACTGGCCCCATGCAGAGCTGCATGTTTCCTGCTCGCTACAATTCAGGATTTAGTTAAATCAGCCATAGGCAGCTTTAAAATATTCTTCTGACCACATGTTCTGATGTGATAATGATGGTGATTGTGCAGCAGCTCGTTGGAAGGAAGGCCAGGAGGTTGGGAGTAGTAGTCGCAGTGGCCAGATCCTCCGAAACAAACACCAGGTCCTAGGTGGCAACATCCAGTACCCCAATTGAGGGCTCTAGGTGCTCGTGCTGCCTCACAGCAGCAGTTAAACACAAAGAAGCTTATAGACTTATCCTTTTGGTTCCTATGAGAAGACCAACGTTTCGGATAGTGAAAAAAGCAGGATTGTAGCATAGCCCAAAAGATCTGCAGAGGAAGAGATTTGGATTGGAAAGACTAAGAGAGCTACCAAGGAAGAGATACTAGGCTGAGGTTCCTCCCCTAGAACAGCTACAGGAAAGGGTCAGGGAGAGTGCACAGCAAATTCTACTCCTGCACCCATGCCATGTAAGTAAATTAAGTGAGGCCGGACCGAGGACGAAGGATGGAAGGGGAGGCCTGCATGACAGGAGTTTAGCCAGGAGCATAAGCTGAGGGTACAGGAAAGGGTTAAGTTGGCCATTTAGAGGAAGCGTAGGGGAGGGAACTGGGAAAGGGGGGGTTGGGGGAGAGAGTATTTAAAGTGAAGCCGGGAAGATTCCCGCCACTTTAGAGAAAGCAGGGAGTGAGTGAAGCCAACACACCTCTGCGGTTTTCTTGCTTGCCCAGGATGTCTGAGGTTGAAGATATGCTGGCCCAGCTCAGGGCTGAAGCGGATCGTAGGGGGCCGCAATGGCTGCAATCCCAGCTGCAGGGATTGATACAGGGGTCTGGAGAGTCGGCTAGCCGCCCCTCTCCTTCTGGAAGACGGCCGCGGAGGACCAGGCCTCCGGCGCGCCTCAGCCCCGAGGAGACCCCTCGGGTCCGGCGCCGAATTAGGAGCCCCTCACGGGACCCTCCGGTCCAGGGCACCGCTCGGCGCGCTGCTGAGCGGCAGTCCCGGGCCGGGAGGAATCCGCGGCGACGGCGGGACCCGCAGCGGGGGAGGGGGAGTCGCCCCTCCTGCATCACTGACCTCGTTGGAGTCGGGATTGGAAGCGGTGGGCCTTCCGGCGGCGGCGGTGACTCCGGCTCGGCCTGTGGTGCGCAGGAGGATCTCCGGTGCAGCCCCTGTGCGCGGGGGAGAAGCGGGGCTGGCACCTTCAGCGTCAGAGCAGCAGGCTGGGCCTAGCGCAACATCAGCCCAAGATGGCGCCCACAGCGTGGGCGCTGGGGGGCGGAGCGTCGCGGAGGCCTTGTCCAGGAGGCCCGACGTGGATAGCGGCGAGGAGGGCCCCAGTGAGACGGCTACAGGACGACAGGACCAGGATTCAGCGGCCACTGGGTTCACAGCACCCAGGCGCCCAGGTGAGCGTTCATCTACTGTAACAGGGCCCTTGTTAGCGGTTTCAGGGGGGAGGGGTTTAGAGGGGGAACCGCGAGGAGCTAAGCAGGGGTATGTTAGCCTTTATGGGGGTGTTGGCGGAAATGGTGCGGGGAGCGGGGAGCGGCGGGGGGGACGTCGTCGTCCCCAGCGATGGTGTGGGGGGCGGGAAGTTCGCCGGCGGTATCGCTAGGGGGGGGCTTCCTCTGCGTCGGGGGTGTCTGTGTCGGTGCAAACGCAGAGTGAGGACAAAGGGGACGCGCCGCGGTTAGACGATGCGGCGAAGGGGGAAGTATATGTCTGCTTTGAGGGGCCTTTAGGGGCTCACTTGAAGCAGGAGGTGAGGAAGCGCATTTGGAAAGGCGAATATGTTGATATATTTTCGCTTTTGCCTTTGGAGCGCTTTAATTTGGACAAGCCTAGGAAGGAAGAAAAGAAGGAGGAGGAGGAGAAGAGGCGGTACCGCCTTATTCCTCGGACGTTTGCTAATTGGCTGCAAGCGTTCGCCATAATGGCAAGTGTCATAGGGGAGAAGGCGCCGGAAAATTGTTCGGCGCTTTTCTGTTATTTGGACGCAATAGGGGAGGCGCATAGGACGTATGGGGGGCAGGCATGGCTCCGGTATGACGAACAATTTCGTCAGCGGAAAGCGATTCGGTCCAGCATTCGCTGGGACCATAAAGACATTGGGTTATGGCTGAGGATTATGGCGCAAGGGAGGGCGGGGCCGTCCTTTCCAGGGGGGACCGGGGGCCCCCGAGTCTTCGGGGCGCTCGGTCGCCGCACAGAAGGGACTCTGTTTCTCATTTAATGAAGGGGGGTGTAAGTTCGGCTCCAAGTGTAAGTTTAAGCATGAGTGCTCCTCTGGTGGGGGCACCCATGGAGCCAACTGGTGCTTCCGCTCCAAGCAGAAGGGTTCAGATGGGGCTGGAAAGGGGGGGCGACTCCGGTGCGGCTGGAAAGGATGGCGCCATTTCTAAATAGGTACCCAGATAGGGAGGCGGCGGCCTTGTTGTCGGAGGGGTTCGAGTCGGGTTTTCGGATACCGTTTGTTGAGGCGGCGGTTTCAGGGGTGGTTAGGAATTTGAGGTCGGCACGGGAGCATCCGGAGGTGGTCTCAGAAAAGCTGAGGAAGGAGGTGGACCTGGGGCGCATGGCGGGACCGTTTCCGGAGCCTCCCTTGCCGAACTTGCGGGTATCTCCTTTAGGGGTGGTCCCAAAGAAGGAGCCGAATAAGTTTCGGCTTATTCACCATCTGTCATTCCCAAAGGGGCGTCTGTTAATGACGGGATCGACCCCGAGTTGTGTTCGGTGGAGTATACTTCATTTGATGCGGCGATTTTCTGGGTCCGGCGTTTTGGCCGGGGGGCGTTGTTGGCGAAGACTGACATCGAGGCGGCATTTAGGCTGCTGCCGGTGCATCCAGATAGTCAGCACTTGTTGGGTTGTTTTTGGGGGGGGGCGGGTTTTTTGTCGACTGTTGCTTGCCAATGGGCTGTTCATTGTCGTGTTCCTATTTCGAAAAGTTTAGTTCGTTTTTGGAATGGGTCATCCGGGACGTTTCTGGGTGGGCCTCGGTCATTCACTACTTGGATGACTTTCTTTGCATTGGTCCGGGGGATTCCTCCGTTTGCTCGGTCTTGCTGCATTCGGTGGAACGGGTGGCGGCAGATTTTGGGGTGCCACTAGCGCGTGAAAAAACTGAGGGTCCGGTGACGGTTCTCAGTTTTTTGGGTATTACCATTGACACGGTCCGTATGGAGTGTCGTCTTCCAGAGGATAAGTTATGTGGGTTGCGGACGGAGGTTCAGAGGGCATGTCGGCTAAAAAAGCTGCGATTAAGGGAATTGCAGTCTCTTTTAGGCAAATTGAACTTCGCGTGCCGGATTATACCAATGGGGAGGGTGTTTTCTCGACGGTTGGCAGCGGCAACGGCTGGTGTGTCCGTTCCCGCGCATTTTATCCGGTTGGGGTGGGAGTTGAGAGAAGATTTGCGGGTTTGGGATTCGTTTTTAGAACAATATAATGGGCGGTCACTGTGGATGGAGAAGGGAGTGGTAGCAGGGGAATGGGATCTTTTTACGGACGCGGCCGGGAGCGTAGGGTTTGGGGCATATTTTAAGGGTAGTTGGTGCGTAGGTTCTTGGCCGGACGAGTGGGCTTCGGGGGGGGCTGGTCAGGAACCTGGCTTTGTTAGAATGGTAGTGTGGGGGGAAATTTTCCGTAATAAGAAGATTCGCTTTCATTGCGACAACTTGGGGGTGGTGCAGGCGATAAATCGGTTGTCCGCTGCGTCGCCGCCGGTGGTTCGGGTTTTGCAGCGATTGGTGTTGGAATGTTTGAGGTTGAATGTTTGGATTGTAGTGGTCCATGTCCCAGGGGTGCAGAATGATGTGGCTGACGCCCTCTCTCGTTTGCAGTGGGATCGTTTCAGGAGGTTGGTGCCGGAGGCAGACGAGAACGGCACGCGGTGGCCGACGGAGTTGTGGACCGTGCCGGTCGGGCGGCGGAGTGTTTGATTCGGGCATCTTTGGTGGACGGTACATGGGCGGCCTATACGAAAGCCTGGGAACAGTGGGAGCAGTGGTTGGGTTCTTTGGGGGTGGAGACAGAGGATTTCGAGATGCCGTTATTATTATTCGTGGGGCATTGTAAGGAGTCGGGGTGGACAGTTTCTAGGTTGAATACATGTTTAGCGGGTTTAACCTTCGGGTTTAAGAGTAGGGGGATGCCGGACTTTACGAAGTCATTTCTGGTGCGGCAGGCGGTAAAAGGTTGGCGCCGTTTCAAGGCGGCGAAGGACACACGCAGACCGGTGTCCTTTTCCATACAGCTGGGCTTGGGCTCCGCTTTGGGGACGGTGGGGGCGAGCCCGTGGGAGGTCTTGCTGTTCAGGGCGGCGTTTTCGCTCGCCTTTTTTGGAGCCTTGCGGTTGGGGGAATTGGTGAGTGGATCCCGGACTTGTCCGGGGGGTGTGTTTTGGGAGGATGTGAGCCTGTACGAGGACAGGGTGGAGTTTAGGTTAAGGCGTTCGAAGACGGACCAGGAAGGCCGGGGGGTGTGCGGTGCGGCTGTTTGCGGTGCCAGGGTGTTTGATGTGTCCTGTTAATTGCTTGAGGTCTTATTGTTCGGACAGGGGTCGGGCGACAGGCCCCCTCCTGGTCCATGAGGATTGGTCGTTTTTGTCCAGGTTTCAATTCTTGGGAGTTTTTCGGCGATGTTTGTGTTATCTGGGTTTGGGGGAGGAGTATTTTAGTGGTCACTCCTTCCGTATTGGGGCAGCTACGGAGGCGGCCCGGACGGGTTTGGGGGAGGACGTAATTCAGCGCATCGGCCGATGGGAATCAGTGCGTTTTAGGTCATATGTCCGTTTGGGGGGGCTGGTCTGAACAAAAACACATTTTGTATCGGGGGGAGGTCCGCAGGTAGGTGGGTTAGGAAGAGGGGGTTTTTGTTCGAGCGGGTGTGTTAGTGCCTGGGGCCTGTTATTGTTATGTTGCTTTTAATGTTTTACAGGTGCTGAGCCGTGCTTGGTTTGGTTGATGGGCCATTCCTTTGTGTTCTGGGGCGCAGTGCGGGCGGCGGTGCGACCAGACGGTAGGCAGTTGGGTTTTGCGCGAGGGGAGGTGCGGTTGCGCTAGTTAGGCTTAAGGGGGATGGTGTGGGGCAGGGTGTTCGCGGAGTTTCATCGCTTCGTGAGGCTGGATAGACCTCCAGACATACTGGTACTGCATGTTGGAGGTAACGATTTGGGGGTCCGCCCTTTTCGGGAGCTGATTAACGATATCAAATTCAACTTATTGCGGCTCTGGGCGATGTTTCCGGGATTGGTAACAGTATGGTCGGATATTGTGCCAAGGAAAGTGTGGAGGGCGGCCCGGTCGGTGGAACGTGTGAACAAAGCCCGTATTAAAGTGAATAGGGCAATTGGGAGGTTTATGGCACGGAATGGAGCGGTCTCAGTGCGCCATAGTGAATTGGAATCTGGGGAGGGTGCATTTTGGAGAAGAGACGGGGTTCATTTGAACGCCGTGGGTATTGACATGTGGTGCCTGGGATTGCAGCAGGGCATTGAGACGGCCCTAGGGGTGTGGCGGGACGCCCGCCGATAAGGAGGTCATCGGTGGGCGTTGTGGCGGTGGGGGTCCTCGAGGCTGGGATATCGGAAATGGTCGTGGTGGGGAGGGCCCCGCGGTAGGGGCTGGACTCCCCAGACCATTTGGACTGTGGCTGGATGGCTCCGGTAGGGTTAAAGGGTATTAAGGGCTTTATGGCCTTAGGAAATAGAGCACCGAGCAGATTTATTTAAATAGGTGCCCCTGAGCTGGTGTGGAACGGCTAGGGGTAACAGCTGGTGCTCAGGAAGTATGGGGTTAACATTTTGGGTTTTGGGGCCTCGAGGTCCTCCGTCGTCGGGTCGGGTTATTTACTGTGTTTTGGGGAATATTTGTTGTGGCATTTAAATGGTTAAATTATTTTATTTAATAAACTGGCTGCTGTGGCCAATTTAATCCAACATCGGTGTCGAGTATTTATTTTAGGTAAAGAAAACAGAGAAGAGCGGGCGACTTGGCAATACCCTGGTCAGGTGAGGCCGGACCGAGGACGAAGGATGGAAGGGGAGGCCTGCATGACAGGAGTTTAGCCAGGAGCATAATAAGCTGAGGGTACAGGAAAGGGTTAAGTTGGCCATTTAGAGGAAGCGTAGGGGAGGGAACTGGGAAAGGGGGGGTTGGGGGAGGGAGTATTTAAAGTGAAGGCGGGAAGATTCCCGCCACTTTAGAGAAAGCAGGGAGTGAGTGAAGCCCCCGCCCACCCACCCCTTTTTTGTTTGGTTCAGTGAACGGGTCGTTTTAGTCGGGATGTTCTGTCACAGTGGCCTTGGCGGTGGGGGTCCTCGAGGCTGGGATATCGGAAATGGTCGTGGTGGGGAGGGCCCCGCGGTAGGGGCTGGACTCCCCAGACCATTTGGACTGTGGCTGGATGGCTCCGGTAGGGTTAAAGGGTATTAAGGGCTTTATGGCCTTAGGAAATAGAGCACCGAGCAGATTTATTTAAATAGGTGCCCCTGAGCTGGTGTGGAACGGCTAGGGGTAACAGCTGGTGCTCAGGAAGTATGGGGTTAACATTTTGGGTTTTGGGGCCTCGAGGTCCTCCGTCGTCGGGTCGGGTTATTTACTGTGTTTTGGGGAATATTTGTTGTGGCATTTAAATGGTTAAATTCTTTTATTTAATAAACTGGCTGCTGTGGCCAATTTACTCCAACATCGGTGTCGAGTATTTATTTTAGGTAAAGAAAACAGAGAAGAGCGGGCAACTTGGCAATACCCTGGTCATGTAGAATGTGGAAGTGTAACCGTTATTGTTTGGAAGTAAAAAGTTCTGTGAGCTATGCTTGTACTGCTACAGGGTCTCCTGCTTCATTATTTGCACTCAACATCAATGGCATTCCACCCAACATCATGCATCAACCAGGAGACTGCCACAGGGGTGTGACCCAAGACAACTACAACCGCCATCTTTACCACCAGTGCATCTGCCTCATCACTGCACTGCCCTGGAAAGAAAGCAAAGTTGCCATCAGGACCAAACCGTAACAGAATCAGGAAAGGCAAATCACCATCTTTGGGCCAAACTCCTTCCACCGGCTCCACCACAGCTTACCTGCTTGGGTATGCCACACAATTTTTAAAGGCTTTAGGGTCCCCTGTTTTAGAAACTGGTGTGGGTATGTCCTAAATCACCAAGATTGGAATACCCCTTTAAGTCTTACAGAAATTTGACACATAGCTGTATCTGCGTGATCATCACAAGACCAGGACAGATTTTTATCCAATATGGGTTCCTATTGAATGACAATAAGTAGAAATTATTATAATTCTCATGAGACATTAATACAAAAAGTATATTGAAAAATGTCATAACTTTCAATATAAAAGTTTAATATTTATTTGCTGGATCTATCCTGGGGCGGCCCGAGATCATTCCTAGCTGTGGTATTTGGCGACAGTGTGAAACCGCTCATGGAAAAAAAAAAATCGATTGGTCACTGTGTGATTTCAGCTGCCCACATGGAAAGTGTTACTCACTTGGACTAGCTGCATTTCAGCCACACATACATGAACTGTCAGAGGACGAGAATCACTTAAGCTTCTGCTGAGTTGGCAAAGTACCATGTAAAAAAGTGCCCCAAAGTCACCCTCCATAGACAACGATATGTTGCAAGTGCCATGTTTACCTCTTGTCCCTCTTGTGATGGATGCCGCAGCTTGCTGCATCACCCTCATGGTTGTCACTATGTGCATCACAATAACATAGCCAATAAATGCAGAGAGGTAATTGAGGAAAGTCCAGCGGATGAGAATTATGCTATGACCCAGCCATGAGTCATACCTGCCTGCTGCTCTCATAATGTGGGCCTGCAGTACGTAAGAGCTGCATGTGCGTTGACCAGGTCTAGTCAAATCACATTATATCATGTCTTACATCATATCATATACACATAAGCTCTGAATCTTAAAGGCATCTTCAGTGAAGAAAGCAACGTTACAATTTTTTTTTTGTAAATTCTTTTCTAGAATAGACGGCATCCTGCATCTTTGAGAAGAGCCTCTGCTGCTTCTGAATTCCCTCTTTTCCAGGGTGCTGTGCAGGTCCTGCACCTTAGCTACATTCTCCTGGCAGGAGTGGGTTTTGTACTTCCAACCTGGCACAACCATGGATTGGGCACAAAACTGAATTTTGTATAAAGTCATATAAAGAAGGAATTAATGTGGGAGGAAAGAACTTCAGCTATGTACAAAGCAAATTTATATGCACAATGTACTGTGGTAGTCTGAGACTCCTGCTCTTGGATGGACCAACTGAGTGCAGAGGTAAGTGTCTCAGACTACCATGCACAGTGGGGCACATTTATCAATACTGATGAACTTTGATTTTGTCTTAAACTACTTAACCCATTTGTACTTTTAGACATATTTATGAATCTGTCACACGGACCTTCATAAATATAGTGTTTTTAGAAGCACCAAAATTTTGACTGAAATACCCTCGGACTAAAAGTGTTCAGTTTCATCACAAGACAAATAATAATAATCTTTTTATTTATATAGCGTCAACATATTCCGCAGCACTTTAAAAATCAGAGGGGACATCAACAGACAATATTAGACATTACAGTGTGACAAAAGAAACAATAGGAGTGAGGGCTCTGCTTGGGAGAGCTTATAATGTCCGACACTGGACAGGACACTGGAGACAGGGTGAGTATGGTTTTATTTTTTTATGTTTCACCTTCCCTGGTCTCTTGCTCAGGTACTGAGGTCAAGTAGAAGAGGTCAACAGTATATTTGCTTAAGGCTAGGGACACTCACTATGAAGATGATGCTAAATTTCCATCAAGGAAATTCAGCAACGTATTTTCCTGCAAGTAGTCTCTACAAAACTACCTGAGGCTGGGGCCCCACACTGCGTATTACAGTACCTTCAAAGTGGATGGGATTCTGGGTAATCCCATTCACACATTGCAGAAAAAAATTCCGCAGCGGAAATGCTGCAATTTCAAAAACGTCAATTATACCTATGGAAAAGCCGGCGGTTTCCCTATAGGTATAATAGAAGCAGAAAGCCTGCAGAGGACAGACAGAAAATGCTGCAGAAAAAAAAACACAATGCTTTTTTTGACTGTGGCTCGTTAAGTGGAGCCTTAGCCTCAAACTGGATGTTTTTTGTTGCGCCTCACCTGCAGCAGTTAAGACCCCACATTGCGGAAAAGCTGTTTTTTTTGTTGCAGATTTTCCATTCCTACTGTAGCCACTCTTGGGTTTGGATCAAAAAAACCGCAGCAAAATCTGCAGCAAAAATGGCTGCATTTCCGCAATGTGAGACTTCATCCTAAGGCCAGGGCCTCACTTTGTAAAAACGCAGCATTTTGGCTGTGGCAAAAAAAGATGTGTTGTACATTATCTGCAAAGTGGATGGGATTCTGGCTAATCCCATCCACACATTGCAGAAAAATATCTGCAGCAAAATGTAAATCGCAGCATGTCAATTATACTTACAAAAACACTGGCCTTTTCCGTATAGCTATAATAGAAGCAGAAAGTCTGCAGAGGAAAACTCTGCAGACTTTCTGTGAAAAATGCTGTGGAAAAAAACTTTTTTGGCTGCGGCTTGCTACATGGGGCCTTAGCCTAAAGGTATTTTCTGCAAATTTTAAGTTGATAACCTATCCTTAGGTCAACTGAAGGTCCGTGGGGACCCTTGTGAGTCAGCTGACTGAAGCAGTATTGCTTCAAAAGCCATGTGATGTCACATTCATCAGTCACATGGTGTGATTGCAGCTCAGTCCCAAGTGAATGGACTGAGCTGCGATACCAAGCACAGCTACTATACAATATGCAGCACTGTGCTTGGTAAGTACTGAAGAGGCTGCAACACTCACCTGAACACTGCAGCTTCTTCAAACAGCTGATCGACCAGGCACCCGGATATTGGACCTCCTCCAAATTTTACTTATGACCCGTCCTAAGTATAAGTTATTAATTATTTACCCTGGAAAACCCTTTAAGTCTCTTTCAATGGTCAAATGATTTATGAGGAGGCCTATGGCTTAGGGGACATTCTATAAACAAGCTACTGAATTTCTGTCAGGGAAATTCAGTAACATGTTCTCCAGCAAGCAAAAAAAACCCTGAAATCAGGTGGCTCACCTGCAGGCCTCAGCACTGCACTGCAAAGGTTGAAAGCAGCAGCAAAAAATTGAAACGCGCTGGACAAGTCACTTTGGGTTTGCTTCAATCTCACCCTCTATGCTTCTACTGTAGATCTCAGTGGGTTATCCATAGGCGAGTTTGCAGCAGCCCACCCACTGCGATCCCTCCCAGTGTGTCCCCAGGATTAGGCTACAAACTGACAACCTTCTGTATGTGCTGAGTCCTTGGTTGAACAGCATAGATGGCACAGCCCTAAATTTATTTTTACATGTACTTGGATAAGGGCGTACCAGAAATCGCAGAAAAAAATTATACTTGAGTAAAGGTGACTTGAAAGCTACACAAGGCTGAGGACACACAGGGCGAAAAGTCTGCATTTGTCCTGCAATAGTTTACATTTTAAGAAATTTTATCCACACATTGCTGCGGCACAAAACTGCATTGAATCAGAACAGGAAGTGGAAACTTTCCCTTGAATGATCAAAAAAAAAAAAAAAGACAGTAAAAAATGTTCTGGAAAAAAAAAGCAAAATGCAACTAAAAAATCCACAAACACGACCATAGGGTCAGTGAAAATGGAATGGACAGCGCATGGATGTCATCTGTGTGCCATCTGGGTAGTTCACGAATCCTATCCATAGAATAGATAAGACCAAACCACAAAGACAGACAGAAAACCTTGTAAACGTTTTGCAGCTCAGTTTTACAACCTCATACAGATTTGCAAAAATAAGGCTGTGTGAATGGGGCCATAGAAATGAATGGATCTATTTAGTATCTGTATGGATAGCACATGGAAATGTATGTAAAAGAAAAGTTTTGCAGGCATTGCATGAAATCCTAAGGAACTTTGTACCTTCTCCATGCAGTTGGCAAGTATTACAGCAGTTGGTGTCAGCACTGCATAGAGAGAATACAACATGCCATGGATGAGGCCGGTATTCTGCCCATGGCACAAGCAGGACAATACTGGATAATCTGATATCTGCATCTCACTCCTCGTGATAAAGGGAGCGATTCTGATAATTCTATACTCAAAGATTGCTATTAATACATAATCATCAATGTATCTCCCCAAGTTTTATGCATCTTATCATGGTCAATTTCAGAGATCATAACACATGCAGTATTTGCTATAAACTTTCCTGGGTGGGTCATGACAAGCTTGCTAGCACAATATTTAAGTGGAAGAATGCCCCATAAGGGAGACCCAGACTTTCATCGGGAAGTACTTTCAGCTAGCTCAGTTCTAGTCCTCCGTGGATGCTCTACAAGAGTTGTACCTCCAGGAAGCTGTTGTATTTACCGTGCCCTACCTCAAGTTAACACTGTGAGTTATGTTGATCTAAAAAAATCCTGTCTCCTGAGTCTTATTCTTGCTCGACCATCATGGGCACTCCAACCACCATGGGATCAGGGAGGCTTACAAACATTAGGACCTGTCCCCAGGGAACACTACAACCACCACTGGACACCTGGAGAAATGCCAAACCGCACAGGGAAGGCATTTGAGACTTGAGACTGTAGCAGCGGAGTCTGGGTGATGGATCATATTACTTTCCCCCTTCTCTGTCATGTTCGGCTGTTGACACATGAAAGGGGGATTTTTTGGTTTGGGCCAGTTAGCTGGTGCCTTATGTATGTCACCTTTATTGCAAGGGGCATCCTCTTCCCCCTCTGTTTTTTGGGCGGACTTTCTTGGTATTGCTCAAGCGGATTTAGGTATGGTGCACTCCCCCCTCCGCCCTCTTTTCCGTCTCTCCAGCAGTGAAATTCCCACCCACCCTCCCTTATAAAGTAATACATAAAAGAAAAAAAAGGGGAAGGAATATTAGATATTTAGCAGAAATGAATTTGGTATGGTATGTTTCGATGGATAATTTTGTTTAGGGATTCCTTACAATTTTAGTTGAACTCCTTCTCGGGTTTTGTTATTTCCTATGCTTGGATTTTTACTGTTGCTAATGGCTTTTTCTTTTTCTAGAGTTCTCTGGATATATGTTCTTAAGTCACGGCTGGCGGTTCAAATCATGTATTTTGAGAGTGAAGGTGGACTTGCCTACAGGGAGACCTGTGGCCGACATACCCACTGTTCAGATGTTGTAAGCTTAAATTGGCGTCCTGCAATACGGGAAGACAGAAACGTTTCTTTGAGACTGGCCGACAAATCGACCGTGCTGGATATTTTCAGCCAGCTGTCGGCCTGTGATCGGGAAGTTTAGTTGTTAAGGCTTTTGGTGGGATCGTTCATACCCACGGTTCCATCATCAATTGGATGGCCGTATTATAATGCATGTGGCCTGCTTAAGTGTCGCCATACGGTGCATATGGCCATGTAGTGGTACAATAGTGCTAACTCTGGTCAGACAGCAGAATATTTAGCTCAGTGACAAACTAGAGGTTCACTATAAGACATGATATATACTGTAATATAACTATACCTGGCCAGCCTGGGTATAATAAGTATGGTCAGATCAGTGTGCTGTATACATGATATCTCAGTCACCTCTGTATACAGTTTTCCTACACATGCATGGCTCTGGTGTGTGTCTGTGCCTTGTTATAAACAGTAGAATAGCCATAGCATTATTTATCACGACTCACACCTGAAAATCCCTTCCAGGCCATGTGCTTCATGTCATACACTATATGACGACATCGCCATATATACTCCAGCAGCTAATACCAGTCTTTACATATGCCTTGCACATATTATGGTGGGATATTTTTAGACACGCACACACTTCTGTGTGTTCAAGAAAGAAAATTTTTTGTTATTTTCCCTGACTCTTTCCCTATTAAGGGACTCCCCCTCCAGTATGTGAGGTGGGGGGCGGCATATTGCTATGTAATTGTTCTAGTAGAGGTTACCATAGTAACATGGCACAGACTGTATTTGCATGGTTTAGGACAAATGCAAGTAAAGTAGTCCCTACCTCTGCCTGCCTGCTTACTAATTAGGAGGGGAAGGGTGAGGTGAAGGGTCGTGATGTAACTCTTTCATTGCCATTTTAAAGAAACGTCTATTTTATGTCAAATTTTTGGATTTTTTTGGTTCTTCAGAATATTATGCAAACCCACAATTGTCCATCAGGTGACCTCCCGCAGTGTTTAATGTAGCACACCCGTCGGGGTTCAATCTTCTAAAAACTAGCCATTACCATAGACTTAATATTATTATAATCAACTACTTAGCCACTTCAGGGCCTTGTTCACACAAGAACAGGATACGTTCCCATAGTTTTTCTATTTCTACAGTATCACATGTAACACAGCACACTGGGACAGATTTATTAAAAAAGTTTTAAAATAAAAACTGTCTCTGTTGCCCGTAGCAACCAATCACATCGTAGGTTTCATTTTTTCAATACCAGAATACAAAATAAAAGTTGTGTTGCGATTGGTTGCTAGGGGCTTTCTTGCATTAAAAGGGGTATTCCAGTAATAACAAGTGATCCCCTATGTACTGGATACGGCATAACTGCTAGATAGGAGGAGGTCTAACCCACACTCCAGGGGTCATTAAACTGCATTCCGCTGCAAACTCGGACCCACATCAGGAGCACACTTGGTTGTGTGCATGGGACCTAAGACTGGGGAAACATGTGACATTCTGCAGTGGGATGTCCACAGTGGGATATCCTGCAGCGGATCCACCCATGGCAAAATTCTGCAGCTTTACTCCTGCCGCTGGGCCAGTTTTCTACCTTTGCATTGCAAAGGTTAGAAACCTCACTGAACTTCCAGAAAAAAATTGACCTGTTTAAAGACGACCGTTCACCATGTCAGCCAAATACAACTTTTTGCATCCTCCAATTGTTGCTGGTGCTGATTCTGTTGCAGCTGGAATATTTTTTGTAGCCATCACCATTCCCATGCAATCATTTTGTTAGTTTTACTACATTTATGCTCTCTACTGTCAGGTGGGTGGTCTCAGACTATGTGCTCCAGCCAGAGGTGTAGCTAGAGGTTCAGCACAGGGGGGGCGAATATGTCCAAGTGGGCCCCCAACTTAGGTATACCATCACTACTATTAAATTACCCACAACTACGCTAAAAACAAAACAAAACAAAAAGTTATACTCACCTACCTGCGATCCTTTTATGAACGGAACCGCTGCCTCCTACCTGTCCATGCACAGGACGTCTGTGTCTCAGCGCAGGAGGTGCGATGTTGTGACGTCATCGCGCCCGCCTGTGCTGAGAAGCAGACATCCGCTGTCTGTGGTCTCGGTGTCTTGTAAACCGCAGGCCTGAAGCAGTTAAGCAGCAGGATGCATTTTAACTAAACTGGTGTCTGCAGACACCGATCTAGTAAATAGCAAAGAACGTATTAATGGTGGCCCCGGATGAGAGGGACCCACAGAGTCAGTGGGCCCAGGGCAGCCGCCCCCCTCTGCCCCCCCACTAGCTACGCCACTGGCTCCAGCCCAAGGCCGCCCACCTGGGACACCTGAGTGCTGAAAATAACAGAACTGATTGCTCAGGAACGGTGGTGGCTAGAGAAAAAAATTCCAACTGTGTTGGAATCAGTGGAGCAGCACCTACTGAAATATGCAAAGAGTTGGTGGAGGTGGTGAAGGGTCCTCTTCAAATCCCATCCACTTTACCAGTACTGTAATTTGCCATGAACTTACAAAGTGTGGCCCCAGCCTAAAGGGTTCAGTCACCTTTTAAAAAGTGATGGTCTATCTGTAGTTAAGATAGACCATCATTTTTAAATCTGTTAGGACACTTGCAGATCAGCCGTTTCCTTGTACACCCAGCTCCAGGTATAGGGTACCATAGACTTGAATGTAACACTGCAGCTGTACCCATAACCACCACTACTAACAAAGTGAGCAGCACAATGCCTGGCATCTAAACAATGGCAAGAGCTATGCACTTGGGGAATCTATAGCGGTCCTGAAATTTGAAGGAGTGACAGCATGTATGCACAACTGGTTGACTTGGGACCAGTGGATAGGGGATAACTTGTTATTACCAGAATACCCCTGTAAAATGCAAAGCCTTGTGCACAAAGTCTGTACAGCATCTCTTTGGTACCATGTTACATACTGTGTACTGCCAAATGGTACTTCCATACAACACTGCCTTCTCCCCTACAAGCAATACTCAGTGCCTGTGTAATATTGCAGAAATTAACACTAATAATATTCTGTCTATATCATATTCCAGGAAGCTGAGATATATGACACTGTGCCGATCATTGAGTTTCATCTATTCCTTTATGTTATTAGCAGTTCAGAGACAGCTGAGCTCTAAAATGCAAAAGTCCTGCAAGTAACTCCACATATCTCATCTTCTTGGACCCTACGATTAAGATATTGAGGTAGTGGGATATTAACATTGGTGTAACTTGAGGGGGTGCAGAGGGTGCAGTCGCACCGGGGCCCAGGAGCTTTAGGGGGACCATAAGCACTGGCATCAGTATTGAGATTGCAGCTTCCATCTGGCCCATAAACCAAGGAGACCCACAGATTACCCTAACCACACTAAGGTTGATTAAACTCCTTAGCACCTGTAACCATCAATATCAAGAATTCGCTGTAGGGATGAGGTAGGGGGCACCAGACAAAAGATTGCACCGGGGCCCACAAGAATTTAGTTACACCACTGGATATTAAGCTTAAATGTAAACACCTACATTTTGATATTTTGAGTTAGTGCTAATCCTTATGACTGTATTAGGCTACATTCACATCTGCGTGGAGTCTGGGGAAACTGCTGTATGTAAAAGTCCTGCAACTTTTTTCTCTGGTGACTTCAGAAAAAAATGGACACCTAACGAACACCTGACAGACCCCATTATAGTCAGTGGGGTACCATGCGATCCATTCATGTCCATCATTTCTGGGATCCATTGCTTTTTTCTGTCTCAGGACCATGCGAATGGACAGAACAACGCAAATGTGAACATAACGTTATAGATTCATAATATTGCATTGGCCCTATAATGTAACTCTGTGTGTCTTTAATTGTATGCAAGGTGTGGATGTATATACCAATACAGAAATGTGACAACAACCTGTGTCATGTTACAGAGATAGTTAACCTTAGAAGTATTACTTCTAGGTGAGAATTTGGTCCTATGGGTCCTTAATGAACCTGTACGGGCTCCATGTGGACTAAGGCTACATGCAGGGGTGCCCCTTCTATGAGGCGACGTGAGACAATGGCCTCAGGCGGCGCCTCATGGAATACATTGGGGGTGGCATCTTTTTTTTTAATCGGCCGTTACTTGTGTTATTGCAATAAGCAGTGGCCGGTAATTTTTACTCACCTATCCACACTTTTGTCCTGTCCGCCCTCCGCAGGCTCCTCTAGGCGGCGTACACTTACATCACAACGCTGAAGAACGCCAGGACACTACATACACATGGATCTTCAGCGTCGGCTACAGCACACCCTGGAGGCCGCAGTGGAGGGCAGCCAGGACTGGAGTGTGGACAGGAGAGTATCTGCAACTACTCTGTGTGGGGGAAAAAGGGGGTCCTAAACTTAGTGGTGGTAAGGGGTGTGTAAAAAAAAGGGGGGTCATACACTGCATGTTGGCTTTAAAAAAAAAAAAAGGGTCATATGCTGTGTGAGGGGATATAAAAGGGGGCATAAGAAAGGGAGGTAGCATAAGAAAGGGGTCATATACTGTGGGTGGCCATAAAAAGTGCAGTCATATACTGTGAGGGCAAAAAAGGGGACCATATACCATGCGGTGGGCCAGAAAAAGGGGGTCATATACTGTGTGGGGGCAAAAAAGGGGGTCATATACTATCTGGTGGGCCAGAAAAAAGGGGTCATATACCTTGTGGAGGACCAGAAAAACAGAGTTATATACTGTGTGGGGAGCCAGAAAAAGGAGGTCAAGTATCATGTGGTGACCCAAAGGAAAATGGGTGTTGTATATCGTGCGGTGGCCAAAAAAAAAAGGGGGAGTTATAGTATGTGGGGGCCAAATAAGGGGATTGCAAATGGGGGGGCATGACCTAACTAGCAGGGCCCCAACCAAAGATAGCCAGGTGGGTATCTTTCTTTTTTTTTTTGGGGGGGGGTGCCTTTCTATAGTTCACCTCAGGCAGCAGAGAGGCTAGGTTCACCCCTGGCTACACAACGACTTTTGCTGCTACTTCTGTTGCATGACTAAGCATCACTGTGTAGCCCAGTGACTCCTTTACTAATATAAGTGAATGGAGCGGCATTATGACGTAGTGGATATTGTGATCACGACCTACACTTGCAAAAAAAATTGAACAGTGTTCTCCAAGCTGCAATTCCATTGACATTAGTCAACATGGCGATGTTTGGTCATGTGACAGGAGTCAGAGCTGAAGTCGTAGTGTAACCCTACGCTACACAGAGTTGTTGCAACTGGAGCTGAGGTCTCATGTGGTTGTGGAAATTTGTGAAATTCAGTTCATGAATTGGATTGTTTTGGTGGCAAGAGCATGAATTACTGCAAGCCACATTCAACTGAATAGGATAGAAAAATCTGTGACTATATACTCTATGCTAGAAATAATGCCTCAAGATAAGAATATCTCTCTAATACAGTATCTGATGGAGCATGTTGCCAAATATAGAGGATTCTGTTATTCAATATCGCCAAAGCTAGATTTCCGCTCATTTCCGAGCATGCCACGATTTTGTTTTATGTCTGATTCATACCAAAATGAAAAAAACTTTGCATGCTTCCATATTAAATTGGAAGCATACAGAGGTAAAATAGGACTGAGATATTTAGAGGTTGCAAAAATTGTGATGAAGACAGTAAAACCACAATGTGTGCATATAGGAATTTATAGGTTCCCAATCCCTACATCTTCTTGCTGCAGTACAATGCTACCATGCCAGATGGGTTGCCAAAATGCACGAAATTCTCTTCGACCGATAAATGGTTTTATATTTATATGGCTTTTTTGTATCGATTTTATATGTAATTTTTTTTATTTTATTTTTATATATGAAACCGTCCAGAGACATCATTCTATTTTTTTATTCATGACTGACGTTTTTTCCAATTTTCCTTTAATAATTAATTAGTTTTGCATCCATTTACTCGTCCGCTGAAAATCTAGACGCAGTTTTCCCAATGAATTCTCCTTTGCGACTCACGATTGTCAAACAAATGGCACAATGACTGGATCATATCTGATCGCTCTGATCCCATGGGTCAATTTTATGTTCAAGTTAATTGGAATCTTATGAAAGTTTCCCTGTGCGATTTAAGGAATTACATTACACCCCCCATCCTGTCCCCAGGGATGGATGACTGATATGAATGCATTTTCGTTACGGGGCTGTGAAATATGGTGGTTGGATATAATGGGAAATGTATATGTAATAGTTGATGACATCTAAAACTCCTAATCGGTCGTATTGGGTCAAATATCTTTCTGTCTGTGGCTCTAGATTTACATATTGACATGACCCACCAATAAATTGTTATTACACAGCAGATATCCAGCAGTTTGCCGCTCCGATGGGTTGCTAGCGGACAACTTTAACCCTTTTCATTTGCATCTGCAGTGCTAGGCGTGAAAGATTCGCCAGTAAATGTGAGCTTCTGTCCTGTCCTCACACTTTCTCTCCTGTCTCTCCCTCTTGTTCTGTCATCCCCCTGTATCTCTACTCTATCTCTGCCCTCCCTCTCTCTCCCTCTCTGCTTTTCTCCCTCCCATCCCTCCCTCTTGTTCTCTCTCAGTCTGAAATTAATACAGGCAAGGCACATTCAGAGCAGCTCCTGACTACCTCTCCTCTCTCTCTTTCTCTCTCTTTCTCCCTATCTCCCCTAATTCCTGCAGTCTCCCCTCTACTCTGTCACTCTTTTCCATACCTCTCCGCCTTTCTCTATTATTCTTCATCTTTTCTGGGAATTTAATTTTTTTCCTGGTAGAAAAGAGACGCAGAGATCCCTACAGGAGGGGCACACGGGGGGATAAAAAAAAGCAAATAACAGGACTAGAAGGGTACAAATTACCCCCATCTTACCCGAGCCACTTGCCCCTGCCACCCTCACTAAATCAAGGCTGAAGAGATCTCTTCCTTCCTAGAGCCAAGAACCACTGCAGAGCCCGGATCCCATGCAGACATGGCTGTAACCTGCACACGTTTTACAGATGAATACCAGCTGTATGAAGAGATTGGCAAGTAAGGCACCATCTGATTCCTCACCTGCAGCTGGAGCAATAAGGCACCCTGGGGGGAGGGTTATCCATTCAAGCCACCCCTTGATTTTTATGATCAGGGAAAGCGTAGGTTAATATATATCTACATGTTATATACATCATTGCTTTTTTTTTTTTTTTTTTTTTGATACCAGGAGATGCAATCCAGGGCCTTCTGGCGCAGAGGGGGGCATGTAGGGTGTGTGATGCAAGGGGGGTCATTGGTGCTGAGTAAAGAATTTGGTGACCCAACTCATGATGTGATTGCAGATATCTATATGTGTCCATATTCCTGTATCGAATACCTGTAGTACTCTAAAAAACCGGTTGCATTCCCGTATGTTGTGCATCTGTAAATACATCCACGTATATATTTGCACAAATAATGTGTTTATGTCTGGGAGCCACTGCTGTGTGTCTGCGTATATTCCTTCGGGGGAGGTGATTAGATTCAGGGTGAGGTTTGGGGTGATGGGGGGGTGTAGAAAGCTAAAGACTATTCATGGATTGCAGGGGCATTATCATAGGTGACTGGCACCCACTGCTGGGCAGAAATAATGTGGGGGGGAGAGAGAAGAGGGAGGGTTGCGTACTTGTCAAATAGCCAGGGATAATTTAGCATTAATATTGATGATCCTGGGTGTACTGGTTGGTAATTGGTGAGGGATGTATGGGGTGTATTGAGTTATCGATACATCATTATATTCCGGCTACCTATGGATGGCATGAGCTATTGGCAAAGTCTGGAAATGCAGAGACTGTCAATTAGGATATCAGAGGGAGTATCTGAGTGTGATTGATAAATCTATAGTCTATCTATATAGTGGGTGCCGGGATTATTTAGTGTATTCCCCAGGGAAATTATTAATAGACTTCATTATTGATATGCTACGGTTATTAATAATCTATCGGGTGATCTTGTCCTTTGATGGACGAGACTGATATCAGGATATTTATGAACAGTTTGGAAGTATGGATGTGAAATATGGCCATATATGGCCATCTACTGGAGTTATTCTTCCTTGGCTATGGTATTCGCTGGGTGATTGGTAACACTGTCTATGAAGATGAAGATTTGATTGGCAGGTGCACTGGTATCTCTCTGTCCCCTGGATGCTCCCCCTCCCCTCGCAGGTCCTCCTGGTTTCCTGAGCGTTATTCCGCCTCCTGTTATGATGTCACACTTGGCTCTCACATGGATGAGGTTTTCAGGACAGGGCCTGTGAGATATAGGGTCAGAGAGTCACCAGGGATCCTAGACAACGTACGGACAATTCAAGCCTGATCAATGAATCAATTGCATGTATCATTGATGCTTGCACAGTGTTGCACAGGTGCAGAGTATCCTTAATTCTGATGCACCGGAGGCCCATAAAATGTGCAGAACCAATATGTGCCCTGCAATGTTTAATCTTAATCTGTGCGGCCCAGCATGGAATTTTTGACTATTAGTATTGAGTATGTGACATGTTCCTACAAATCTTGCTAAAAAGCCCAAAATCCAGGACTGTTTTTTAGTACCCTGTGAGTGAAGGCAGCATTTGCCACCAGCAGACCGTGCCTTTGTCATAGCAACACGACAACCCCAATCTGCTCTGCAGAGATGGTGATGATCCAGGTGTTCCCTCACAGACATATTAATATATGTCAGCTAGTGAGCAGGCAGAAGGTAACTGCAATGTGGGGTCAATCGAGACCTATATTTAGATTCATGATGGATGTGCGTGTACGGGTTTATCATACATATCTGCAGTTTCCATTGCTGTGCACCCAGCTGTCACTGTCCCAGCACTATCCTTCTCTGCAGCCTTTATTATATCACTGTACTATACTTGGCAGGGACTATATCTGCTTCCTCAATATTTGCTGCAATTATAACGTATACAATTGTACATACAATATTTTTGCTTCATTATCCAAAAGTTCTAAGTATAGAAACAATAATATCAATCAAATTCATAAACATAAAATACTATAAAAATGACATTAATTTCAAAATTTGGCCATCTATTGATAATAAAGGGTATGGGTGGATTACAGTACATCGGTCGGTTATCAGACTTTGGGAAAAAAAACAGCTTGGAGGCAACCTAATAACAATGTACAACAATATGAGTGAGACAGGACCATCTACATCTAGAGGAAAAAAAGGTTTTTCCATAGTCATAGGTGGGGCTTCTTTACAGTAAGAGCAGTGAGACTATGGAGCTCACTGTCACAGGATGTGGTGATGGCTGAGAACTTATGCAAGTTCAATAGGGGTCTGGATGACTTTCTTGAAAGTAAAAATATCACAGATTATGGGAACTAGAATTTTTGGGATAGCATGTTGATCCAGGAGCTTAGTCTAATTGCCAGAAATTTTATCCACTAATGGGGCAATTGGTGTCAGCCTCGTGGGTTATATGCTGGATCAACTTGGTAGGTTTATAGGTTGGACTTGATGGACAACTATGTCAGGGTGGGTTCACACCTGCGCTTGCTGTCCGTCCGTCGCCAATCCAGTTAAAATCTCGGCGAACTGGATTGGCGTCGGATACAGACCAGTCAGCGGTGCATTGGTTAAAAACCCATTCATTTGAATGGGTTTTTAAAGCAATGCGCGGGTGTGCGCTTACACCCTCTGCGCTGCCAATCCTTTTTTTTTCGTCGGAAACAAAGTCGGACATGCAGGACTTCGTGTCCGACGAAAAAAAAAGGATTGGCAGCACAGAGGGTGTAAGCGCACACCACAAGCACTGCTTTAAAAACCCATTCAAATGAATGGGTTTTTAACCAATGTGCCTCTGACCAGTCTGTATCCGACGCCAATCCAGTTCGCCGAGATTTTAACTGGATTGGCGACGGACGGACACCAAGCGCAGGTGTGAACCCACCCTCACCGTGGAATATAATTATACTGGATAGTTCAGTCAATTATAAAATACAAACTAAGTAATTTTGACAAATCATAAAAATGATGACAACAATGAAGGGGATATGGATAACACATTGCATGTGTCGCCTACCAAAAGTAGGTATTTTCTTAGGTTTGCATAAGCATCTAGCCTATAGGTTCACTGACACTGAGAAAATCAGTTTATTCATGAGGTATGTAAGTATCTCTATGATATCATAGACCCCAAACTAGTAGGTGGGGTACTGTTTGTCCCTCACTGTGTGCAAAAATTTTTGCAGCAACCCATGGTCCCCCTAAGGCTCCTGGGGCTCAGATTGAACTGCACCATCTGGAACCCCTGAAGTTATGTCCCTGGGGGTCCTGTTTTTACTTGGTGTAATAATAGGGTTTTTTCTAATAAAGGGGGATCTCCCAATCCCATCATTCCATAGTAGGACTCTTAATAAGGGAGTAAAGCAGTCGACTTCTTTAATGTTGACCTATTACCCATATCAACTAACCTTATTTGCTTCCAGAGGTAATGGTTACCTAATATTAGAGCACAGCCCTATAACATAATAGTACCTACTAAAACCATACCAGGAAAAAAAGATTTATTCTAAATGTTTTGTTTTTTTTTCATATATAGATAGATAGATAGATAGATAGATAGATAGATAAAATGTATTTTATAGACCTTTATATTATTTTGCCATATCTTCTTAGCCTCTCTTGAGACAATCCACTGTTAAGATCAAGATCCAGAGGTCATTGGGTCATATATATTATGCCTTGTATTGTATGTCAGTTTTCTAGTGTACAAGGCATAAAAAGTCGCAATTTTTCAGGCAAATCATATTTTTTACGCAAAGAATGGCAATTTTTCATTTCTGCGCCTGCAGGGGGTGGAGCCATCAACCCCTTCAGATTGATTATCATTTACACCGGGAAATCTTGCGGGAAAAGCTCTGAGCTAGCGTATATTTCCCTCCAGGCGCACAGCATCATTTATGCACCTTCCGCCAGCAATGGCCCCCAATGTTCGATAGCTCTTACAGTAAAGAATCCTTTCAGCAGTTGGTGTATCCCTATATATCCCTATATACAGGAAGGAATGGAAAAAATTGGAAGATGACCAATGAAATTAGTTTTGATAATGTGGTTCAGACCTGAATAAGACCCTTGTGGGAATTGAGAGAGGTATCCAATGCTACACCAATAGGTTACATTCTTTAACATAGTATTTCAACCTACAAAATGGCTATCCCTTCTGAATGAACATTGTTATCTTTCATTTTTTTCGTTACAAAAATTCACATCTACAGAGGAACATGGGAGCGGTAATCCATTTATTTATCTAGCCAATGGAAACAGATTAGTGAGAATTAATTACCAGTTTATATAAGAATAACTCAGCATCTTAGTAAATAAACCACAACCCATAATTACTAAGTCAACGATATTATTTTATAATGTACGGGAATTTGGAACTTTGCTTTGTATCTTCAACATGCCCCTCATAACTATACTGTGCTGTTGAGGGAAACGTGTGGTTTCCTTTTACCTCCTCAAATCATACAGCATGTCCTCAGTAGGTTACTATTGTCCTCACCTGATATATTGTCCTTTGTCATGGCACTGTTTCTGAACACGGATATTCTAGTGCCTTCTAAAATGACATGTATTGAGGATAGGAACACTCCCTTGTAAAGCATATACAATAGTTTATGCTTAGTACAGGTCCTAGGGGGAGGAGCATGAAACAAAGACTACAAAAACACTAATCAGATTATTCCTGTTATGCTCCGCCTCCTCGGATCCTGCACTCCACATAACACTCTGTATATTTTTTTCCTTGAACACATTTTCCGTAATTTAAATGGCTGATGGGAAATCCTTAAAATATGACCTGCTGAGGTTATATGAATGGGTTGAGGGACCCTTTAATAGTGCATTCTTTCTTCCTTTAAACGTAATGCATAAAAATAAGATATAAAAGATGAATAAAATAGTTTTGCCTTACCACCTACATACCTACATATAACTACCTCATTGGCAGAGCTTTTCATTGACTGCTCTTACTGAAAAGAACCCTTTCCTATTTTCTTTTAAGGAATTCAGCCAATTTTCCCTACTGTTAGAAACTTTAGTTAGATGTAAATAAAAATTATTTCCAGTGGGAAACATTCCGGGGATCTAACTAGTACTGACCCCAACACACTTGATATTAATACCTCATGCAGCAGAGCCCTGCATTGTCTGCTCTTACTGCAAAGAATCCTTTCCTATTTTGATAATGCAAGCCTCTTTGCTCCACATATAAATAATGTAATGTTAGCATTTTCTTACAAGCAATTCAGCCAACTTTTTCATACTGTTGGGAACTTCAGTTCATTTATTTCCAGAGGGAAACATTCCCTGGATGTAACTAGTACTGTCCCCTAACACAATTGATATTAATAACTCATGCACAAGATCACTGCATTGTCTGCTCTTATTGAAAATAATCCTTCCTTATTTTGAAACAGCTTTCCTCCATGAATAATGTAATGATGGCCAATTCAGGCCGGGGCCCCACGTTGTGAAAACACAGTGTTTTCGTTGCGGCGGATACGCCACAGCAAAAAAAAGCTATGTTTTACAGTATTGCCTAATCCCATCCACACATTGCAAAAAAAAAATAAAAATCTGCAGTGGAAATGCTGTGATTTAAAAAACACTTGCGTTTCTGATAATCGCAGCATGTTATTTATTCCTACGGAAATGCTGGTGGTATAGGTATAATAGGGACAGAAACTCAGCAGAGGAAAACTCTATGGACTCTGTGAAAAACGATTCAGAAAAAAAATGCGATACGTTTCTGCTGAGGTCTGTTCTGCAGCGATTTTTGGCTGTGGCTCGCTATCTGGGGCCTTAGCCTCAGCCATTTTTTTCCTACTATTAGAAACTTCACAGACATAAAACATATCTTCCCTAGAGCTGACTGCTTACCCTAAGGCCGGGAGCCCCATGTGGCGTAAACACCATGATTTGCCCGTGGTGGAAACGCCACGGAAAAAATTGTGGCTTTTTACAGTCAGAGCAAAGTGGATGGGATTCTAGCAAATCCCATGCCCACTTTGTGGTAAAAGCCACGCTGCGGACACGCGGCGATTTCAAAAACCAGTGCGGTTTTGGACATCGCAACATGTCAATTATACCTATGGAAACGCCGGCGGTTTCCCTATAGGTATAATTGAAACAAAAAGTCTGCAGAGGAAACCTCAGTGAACTTTCTGTCTAAAGCGCTGCGGGAAGAACCACAATGCGTTCCCGCCACGGTTTTTTCCGCAGCACTTTTTTGCTGCGGGACGCCATGTGGGGCCTTAGCCTAAACATGTTTGATATTACTAACTGTTGTAGCAGAACACTGCATTGTCTGCTCTTACTGCAAAGAACTCTTTCTTATATTGCTGAAAGAGCCGCTTTCTTCCACACATAAATGTACATATCGCTGGGATTAAGTATGATATACCAAAAAAAAAAAAAATCTTCCAATGCCTCTCTCCGCATATTGGGGAGAAGTGGCCATCTCCTTCATGGGCCATCAGTGTATAGATTTGTTAGTGACACACATTGTTATATGCCACTAGTCCTTCACTACCACAGGGGGTAAGGTAACAAGCTGAATCTCCACAGGGGTGTGCAGATCTGGCAGTGTCACCTGATGGCTCCGGCATCTGTTGTCAAGCAATGGTCTGAGCATAACTGAGCCGCTGCTTAGTAACCAGTATCTGTGAAAATATATTAATTTAGAAGTCTGGAGGAATTAATAATGATGTTTTTGATGGAGTTTCCCTTTAAATGTACAGCAGGTTATCCTGCAAAGTGATTTTATAGGGTCTGGGTTGTTGATTAAAAAAAAATCATGGCTGTGCACAAACATTGTGTATGGGTTGTGTGTGGTATTCCAACTTAGACTCATGTACTTGAATGTGGCTTACCTGCAATACCGGACACAGTCCTGGCAAAAGTGGCACTGTTTCAACAAGTAACGGATCTATCTATCTATCTATCTATCTATCTAAAACATCTAATATCTATTACAAAAATATATATATATATATATATATATACAGTGGGGAAAAAAAGTATTTAGTCAGACACCAATTGTGCCAGTTCTCCCACTTAAAAAGATGAGGCCGGACTGTAATTGACATCATAGGTAGACCTCAACTATGAGAGACAAATATCCTTTGTTGGCAATGACAGAGGTCAAACGTTTTCTGTAAGTCTTCACAAGGTTGGCACACACTGTTGCTGGTATGTTGGCCCATTCCTCCATGCAGATCTCCTCTAGAGCTGTGATGTTTTGGGGCTGTCGCTGGGCAACACGGACTTTCAACTCCCTCCAAAGGTTTTCTATGTGGTTGAGATCTGGAGACTGGCTAGGCCACGCCAGGACCTTGAAATGCTTCTTACGAAGCCACTCCTTCGTTGCCCTGGCAGTGTGCTTGGGATCATTGTCATGCTGAAAGACCCAGCCACGTTTCATCTTCAATGCCCTTGCTGATGGAAGGAGGTTTGCACTCAAAATCTCACGATACATGGCCCCATTCATTCTTTCATGTACACGGATCAGTCGTCCTGGTCCCTTTGCAGAGAAACAGCCCCAAAGCATGATGTTGCCACCCCCATGCTTTACAGTAGGTATGGTGTTCTTTGGATGCAACTCAGCATTCACTCTCCTCCAAACACGACGAGTTGTGTTTCTACCAAACAGTTCTACTTTGGTTTCATCTGACCATATGACATTCTCCCAATACTCTTCTGGAACATCCAAATGCTCTCTAGCAAACTTCAGACGGGCCCGGATATGTACTGGCTTAAGCAGGGGGACACGTCTGGCACTGTAGGATCTGAGTCCCTGGCGGCGTAGTGTGTTACTGACGGTAGCCTTTGTTACGTTAGTCCCAGCTTTCTGCAGGTCATTCACTAGGTCACCCCGCGTGGTTCTGGGATTTTTGCTCACCGTTCTTGTGATCATTTTGACCCCACGGGGTGAGATCTTGCGTGGAGCCCCTGATCGAGGGAGATTATCAGTGGTCTTGTATGTCTTCCATTTTCTAATTATTGCTCTCACAGTTGATTTCTTCACACCAAGCTGCTTGCCTATTGCAGATTCAGTCTTCCCAGCCTGGTGCAGGTCTACAATTTTGTTTCTGGTGTCCTTCCACAGCTCTTTGGTCTTCACCATAGTGGAGTTTGGAGTGTGACTGTTTGAGGTTGTGGACAGGAGTCTTTTATACTGATAACAATGTCAAACAGGAGCCATTACTACAGGTAATGAGTGGAGGACAGAGGAGCCTCTTAAAGAAAAAGTTACAGGTCTGTGAGAGCCAGAAATCTTGTTGTAGGTGACCAAATACTTATTTTCCACCATAATTTGCAAATAAATTCTTAAAAAATCAGATAATGTGATTTTCTAGATATGTTTTCTCATTTTGTCTCTCATAGTTGAGGTCTACCTATGATGTCAATTACAGGCCGGCCTCATCTTTTTAAGTGGGAGAACTTGCACAATTAGTGGCTGACTAAATACTTTTTTCCCCCACTGTATATATATATATATATATATATATATATATATATATTTAATATTTGACCTACATTAGTAATGAAATGTATATTTATTTGTAAATGAGGGAACTGTAAGCTAATATATTATTTTGTCCAAGTCTCTAAAAATTGGAATATCTTACTAATAAGTCAGCATTGCAGTGCTGACGTCCAGTGATACTACCGGTAGTTTGGCAAATCCTAGCATGAGGCAGCAGCACTCATAATGATGGGCGTCTAAAATATCAGGCAACCAGAGTTCGTTGTCAGGACCAACGCCACCATACTGAACCATGCTCTACTTTTAATGGTGGCTACCCTATGTTCACAACCCATAGCTGGAAATCAGTATTGGATTTCTTTCAAATTCTACCAAAGCTAAAAACCCAAAATTTGCTGCAATTCTTTGAATAATCTCTACAGGTGTCCTGCTGCTTTTACGCTTTACATTGCAAAGGGTGACAGCCATGGTGGAAACATGCAGCATAAATTGACACCACAGATTAATTTGTGCTGCGGGATTTTTGTGGCCAGTGTGCGGTGGCTAATCTGCAGCAAGTAGTCCCATGTGGACATACCATTACAGTCAAAAAACAATACACATCGTCAGTTCACAACACAAGGATAATTAAAGGGGTCATGCCACCAAAATATTTACACTCTATCCATGGAATAGAACATAAATTTCTAATTGCGGGGGTCTGATCGGTGATAAGCCAACGATCCTGAGAATGGGGAGTGCTTTACCCTCAGACCTGTAGCTCCGTCTACTCTATAGAAGTGGCGCTGGGGAACTGCAGCTCCACTGCTATTATAGAGTCAGACCCCCAACAGATCAGATACTGTATGAAAAATGCATTGGGAGATATAAAACTCCTTTAACATAGTGACATTACAAGTTAGTGATGTCATAGAACATGAATAAAGACCAAAGTGATGTCACACAACAGGAATTACAAACACATTGATGTCACAGTACATGGATAATAGACACTGTGAAGTAAAAGAAAATGGTTTTGGATACAATAATATCACAATATGGGAATAAAATAGACATTGAAAGGGTATAATGTGATGTCACAGATAATGCCTAGTGACCACAATGATGTCACATCATGTCATAGATATTAAACACAGCATCATAATACAATACATCCAGAGATGTCACAGTACAGAGATGAAAATACTGATTCAATGATGTCACAACACATAGTGATGTAACAACATGTACACTGTGATGTCACAATACAGAGGTAATGAAAACAGTTATTTTACAGGAAATGGACAATGAGCACACACAGTTATGTCACAGTATAATCATCGAAAATAGTGATGTCACAATACAAAGAATAAATTCTGATATTTCCTTATGTGACCAATGGGCCTCCTTAGGGTATGTTCACACCATACAAGTACATGTTGGGAAACTCAGACATGTATTAGCAATAGAATGCACTGCAGAAATTGGAGGCTGAGCTATGGATTTCTGCTGCACTTTACAATGCTGCGGATCCTCAAGAAAACCCATTCAGTTATGGGCTAATTTTGTGGCTACTTGCCGCAGTCTCCATGTGGTTTATGTGCAGAAACACTGCATGGAACAAATTTGACATGGCACAAATTCCAATTGAAATCAATGGGACAAGTATTTTATGAGTTCTTTTCACATGGGTTTTGGGGCAGAAGGCACAATGAAATCCACATGAAATGAAAACATCATGTGAACCTGTCCTTAGAACCGAGCATGACTGCACCCCCTGTAGTTACAGCCCTGAGAGCTCTTCACAGTATTCTCCTGTAGCTAAAGGGACCGACCAACAATCTGGACAACCTCGGTTAGAAAAAGTACAAGGAAGTAAGGAAGTCCATGGTGGAGATTGTCTATTCAGATGGCTATACTGTAGATCAGATAAGAAGGACATCTCAGTGGAAACTGGGTCTAAAAGAAAGATGGGTGGTTATCACCATTCACCATGATCGACTCATCAACAAAGCTTAGAATACCATGTCGTTCTGTATTGACCATATAATGTTTGTGTCCATCTGGTCCATACTCCTCTGACTAACCGGAAGTGAGACAAGGCAAACATTAATCTGTAACTATTGTAGTCTTGGGACTTGGCTCTCCTGGTAGAGATCTTCATTCCACTAGACATAAACTGGTGAAATAAGTCATGATGCATAGGGGCAGATTTATTATGCCCTGTGTGTCAGTTTTCTGGCATACAAGGCATGAAAAAGTTGCAAAATGAGTTACTTTTTTCTGTTTTGCACCATCTGCGCCGCTTTCATGGAAAAGGGTGTGGCACAGGAGTTGCATTAGATTTATTATCATCTATGCCAGTATACCGGCATAAATGATCCCAGAAATCTACGCCAGCGTTGAATACACCATAATGTGTAACAGATGGTATTGATGACTACATCCTAAAATACCACCGGTTAATAATAGAAAAGTCATGAGGGGTAATATACACTGGTCTTGATGTCCCCTGCGGCACTCATCATGAATTAGGCACTTCACCTCAGCGCCCTTGCACTTAGGTGCAAATCTAACAGTAGATTCTAACGTCATTTAAGACACTTTTGGGGTGTAAATGATAATGAATGTGGTGTGGTTGGAAAGCCCAGCCCACGTCCCACTTTCGGAATATTAGGCAGATCAGCCATGTTTCCGTTTTCTCAATGGCCAGCTCTAGTTCTTCTAAAGCGGTGTTCAAACATGCTGTCTTTGCAGAGGGTCTTATCTGTGTAAATGCCTGATGTGTGTTTTTTGGGGCATGAAGCATTTTGTAAACATGTTTTGTATACTTTCCCCCCATTGAATTCAATATGAAACTTTACTATATATCAAACTATATGCAAAGCAATGGTCACAATGTTTATATTCAGTACTACAATGTGGATTGCTAGAGTTTTTTTGGTTCATAGGAATATTACCTAACAGTGATTGTTTAAAGTTTTCTGAGAATTCTGACTCTGAATATTTGGTTGGTGGAGGTCTAACACTTCAGACACTCTTAGATCAGCCGCTTCTCAATCCAGTGATGTCAAATATGTGGCCTGTTTGCAGCTCTCAAAAAAAACCCCCAGGGTCGGTTCACATCTGCATCAGAGTCTCCGTTGGAGAGTTCCGAAAATTGGCAGAAGAAAAAGTCCTGAACAGAGGACTTTTTTCTCCGCTGCTTTCAGTTTCCAAACAGTGGACACCCAACGGACCCCATTATAGTCAGTGAGGTCCACTGGTCTCGATGTGTAAACACTGTTGTAGCTGTCTGACTCTCCGTCATCTGGGTCCCCCCGATGGATCCGAACAACGGAGAGTCAGACCGCTACAACAGCCCGGCGCTAGTGTGAAACTCGTGTCAGTCATATAAAAAGATGACTGTTCATCACTATGGGTCTTAGGCTTGATTCACACAGTCATAATATGTCCAATAAGACCATATTACAGCTGCAAATCTCATCCAGGCTGCCAGATGGATTTTGCACCTGTAACACAGCTCATATAATATGGATGTATTGTAGCCATGTAAATTCAGTGTATTAGCAAGTAGCTGATATTCTTAGGAAAAGCATGAGGCGCCACACATATTGAGCAGAATTACACTGTGTCCATTATAATACTGTAATTTAATGACCATGTAATATGTGACTGCACCGAGGCTGCTGGATTGGCAGTGCTCTTATCTGAATTAAGCCCTCTGCGATGACATCACCATAGAGAGGATCACTAATTCATGAAACCTCTTCCAATCTAAGAAGCTTGGTATAACTATGTATTACATGGTTGACCATTCATTTGGATAACCTTTTACAATGGGCTTACATAGTGTTCAGGATAAGATTAAGGATACCATGGGTCCTGGGCGGCCCAGAGTGAAAATCCTAACACATACTGGCCAAGCAAAAACCTAAAGGACACTCTTTCAGTATCCACTGTGTGTACGGAGGCCTAGGGACTCATCAAAGGGACGGATTGAAGAGTACCTCCAATGTGTAGAAAAATGAGATGTGAACAGATGTGGCCAGTGGATGCTGGATGAAGTCACATAAGGTGGTCTAGCATGTCTGACAGTCTGATTCTTATTTCCAGGGGCGCATTCTCAGTGGTCAGAAGATGTGTAAAGCTCTGCACAGGGCACGAATATGCAGCGAAGATCATAAATACCAAGAAGTTGTCGGCGCGGGGTAAGTGACAATGAACAGTTGATGATGTTCATGGTAACATACTGTGAGCTAAAACAAGATATTCTGCTGAAAAGTGAGGAAATGTTTGGTGTTTCTAGAGCAGGGGTAGGCAACCTTTTTTGTTCGGCGTGCCGATTTTAATTAAAAAATCAAAGATGAGGTACTGGGAGTGCCGGTCAATAATTGTAAGTCTGACGCCCCCTAAACTAAAGTCATATACCACAAACCATTACACAGAAGTGCTGCCACAAGATGCTTCAGGACGCATGCGTTTACTACTATTTCCTGGGACGACACTGTACTTTCCGATTAGAAGCAATGAAAGTCCATGTGCAGCCCCCAATTAGTGGTAAATGTAAGTGTCCAAGAGCACCGTATGTCGGCATCCTTATGCTGGAAACACACTGTGTATCTGGATGCAGATATAGTCTTAGGCCACTGGAACTTTTACTTCAATGTAAAACTGCGTTCACATGATGCATTTTTGCACAAAAAAAAAATGCCTGTGTTTTCTGTGCAAAAACACATCCTTAATGCAGAAAACACACCGTTATACAGAATAATGTCCCATAGCAGCCCCTGCACACGGTATATGTCCCAATAGCGGTCCCTGCACAAGGTATTATATCCTAGAACAGCTTCTGCACACAGTATTATGTCACATAGTGGCCCCTTCACACGGCATTATGTCATATAGTGGCCCCAGCACACGGTATAATGTCACATAGTGACCCCTGCACACCATATTATGTGACATAGTGGCCCCTGCACACCGTATTATGTCACATAGTGACCCCAGCACACGGTATTATGTCATATAGTGGCCCCAGCACACGATATTGGGTCCCATAGTGGTCCCATAGCGGTCCCCGCACACGGTATTAGGTCCCATAGCAGCCACTGCACATGGTATTAGGTCCCATAGCAGCCCCTGCACATGGTATTATGTCCTATAGTGGCTCCTGTACACCGTATTATGTCACATAATGGCCCCTGCACACGGTGTTAGGTCCCATAGCAGTCCCTGCACACGGTATTAGGTCCTATAGTGGCCCCTGCACACGGTATTAGGTCCCATAGTGGTCCCCGCACATGGTATTAGGTCCTATAGTGGCCCCTGCACACGGTATTAGGTCCCATAGTGGTCCCCGCACATGGTATTAGGTCCTATAGTGGCCCCTGCACACGGTATCATGTTCCATAGTGGTCCCTGCACACAGTATTAGGTCCCATAGCGGCCCCTGCACACGGTATTATGTTCCATAGCTCTCTTCAGACCCCCGAGTATAATAAGTGCAGGACCAAGAGAAGTGACAAACATAAAAAACAATGCTACTCACCTTTTTCTGCGCTCCGCTCTGTTCTCTTCAGTGCTTCTGCCTGAGGTCAGTGACCGCTGATTGGGTCTCTGGGGTCACGTCGCATCATTATGTGTAATGACGCCGGACGTGACCCCTGAGGCCCTGTCAGCTGTCAGAAGCGCCGGCAGATCGCACATCCGCCGCGTAGCGCAGGGAGCAAGGTGAGTATCATTGTTTTTTATGTTTCATCACTTCTCCTAAGTCTCCACTTATTATACTCGGGGGTCTGGAGAGACCCCACAGTATAATAATAGCAGTTTTGTTTCGGCCATGTTTGGTCCGATCGAAGCTGCTGGGCGAGGACTCCGCTGCCGTGCCAGGGGAATAAGCCTCGCGTGCCAAGAGTGGCACGCGTGCCGGGGGTTGCCGACCCCTGTTCTAGAGAATGGGTCGCCATTTTTATAATGTATGTATTAAAACCATATATGTTATTTTCAGATTGCAGATTTTTTTTAATTCAATTTTCTGTACATGATTATGGGGGCGCCATCTTGCCATCTCGCCTTAACATCATTTAGTGATATGCTGTATATAGTCATAGCCATAGGCAGCAATAGATTAAAGCAGACTTAGTGGGGGAGATTTATGAAGACTGGCGTATTAAACACCGGTCTTCATATCCCCTGCATCTGCGGTAGGTGCGTCTCATTTATGATTTAGCACATGCCTCTTCATGGCTCATGACGCATCTTCCGCCAGGCCATGCACCTGCACACTGAAATCTACGAGAGCTTGTAAATGGTAATGAATCTGACCAGTGGCGTAACTAAAGTCTTGTGGGCCCCGGTGCAATCTTTTGTCCGGGGCCCCCTACCTCATCCCTACAGCAAATTCTTGATAGTGATGGTTACGGGTGCTAAGGAGTTTAATCAACCTTAGTGTGGTTAGGGTAATCTGGGGGTCTCCTTGGCTTATGGGCCAGATGGAAGCTGCAATCTCAATACTGATGCCAGTGCTTATGGGCCCCCTAAGGCTCCTGGGCCCTGGTGCGACTGCACCCTCTGCACCCCCTCAAGTTACGCCCCTGAATCTGACAACTTTCATGGACAGGGATGTGGGCGGTGCAAAACAGAGAAAAGGTGCACATTTTTGTACACAACCCAATGTGCACAAAAAAATTGTGACTTTATTATGCCTTATACCCCCAGATAACTGGCACACAGGCATAATAAATCTACCTCATTGAGGTCTATGGGAGTGTTTTCTGGACATGCTCTGTGCATGGAGAGTGAGTAGATAAGCTGTTACATCACCTATTGCCAGTGGTGGATACAATGATGGGTCAATGGTGATATCTATACAGATGCTATCTTCTATTGTAATCCTGTCTGTGATGTAAATGAGGTGGCTTCTGTAACCCCTACAGAAATGGCAAGTGTCAGTCTATGAATAGGCTTAACGGCCAGAGTGAAAACTGCAGGATTTGTTTTTTTTTTTTTTTTTTTTTTTTAATACAGATAGTGACATGTAAATTATATATACAGTACAGACCAAAAGTTTGGACACACCTTCTCATTCCAAGAGTTTTCTGTATTTTCATGACTCTAAAAATTGTAGATTCACACTGAAGGCATCAAAACTATGAATTAACACATGTGGAATTATATACTTAACAAAAAAGTGTGAAACAACTTAAAATATGTCTTATATTCTAGGTTCTTCAAAGTAGCCACCTTTTGCTTTGATTACTGCTTTGCACACTCTTGGCATTCTCTTGATGAGCTTCAAGAGGTAGTCACCTGAAATGGTCTTCCAACAGTTTTGAAGGCGTTCCCAGAGATGCTTAGCACTTGTTGGCCCTTTTGCCTTCACTCTGCGGTCCAGCTCACCCCAAACCATCTCGATTGGGTTCAGGTCTGGTGACTGTGGAGGCCAGGTCATCTGGCGTAGCACCCCATCACTCTCCTTCTTGGTCAAATAGCCCTTACACAGTCTGGAGGTGTGTTTGGGGTCATTGTCCTGTGGAAAAATAAATGATGGTCCAACTAAACGCAAACCGGATGGAATAGCATGCCGCTGCAAGATGCTGTGGTAACCATGCTGGTTCAGTATTCCTTCAATTTTGAATAAATCCCCAACAGTGTCACCAGCAAAGCCCCCCCACACCATCACACCTCCTCCTCCATGCTTCACGGTGGGAACCAGGCATGTAGAGTCCATTCGTTCACCTTTTCTCCGTCACACAAAGGCACGGTGGTTGGAACCAAAGATCTCAAATTTGGACTCATCAGACCAAAGCACAGATTTCCACAGGTCTAATGTCCATTCCTTGTGTTCTTTAGCCCAAACAAGTCTCTTCTGCTTGTTGCCCATCCTTAGCAGTGGTTTCCTAGCAGCTATTTTACCATGAAGGCCTGCTGCACACAGTCTCCTTAACAGTTGTTGTAGAGATGTGTCTGCTGCTAGAACTCTGTGTGGCATTGATCAGGTCTCTAATCTGAGCTGCTGTTAACCTGCGATTTCTGAGGCTGGTGACTCGAATGAACTTATCCTCCGCAGCAGAGGTGACTCTTGGTCTTCCTTTCCTGGGGCGGTCCTCATGTGAGCCAGTTTCTTTGTAGCGCTTGATGGTTTTGGCCACTGCACATGGGGACACTTTCAAAGTTTTCCCAATTTTTTGGACTGACTGACCTTCATTTCTTAAAGTAAAGATGGCCACTCATTTTTCTTTACTTAGCTGCTTTTTTCTTGCCATAATAAAAATTCTAACACTCCATTCAGTAGGACTATCAGCTGTGTATCCACCTGACTTCTGAACAACACAACTGATGGTCCCAACCCCATTTATAAGGCAAGAAATCCCACTTATTAAACCTGACAGGGCACACCTGTGAAGTGAAAACCATTTCAGGTGACTACCTCTTGAAGCTCATCAAGAGAATGCCAAGAGTGTGCAAAGCAGTAATCAAAGCAAAAGGTGGCTACTTTGAAGAACCTAGAATATAAGACATATTTTCAGTTGTTTCACACTTTTTTGTTAAGTATATAATTCCACATGTGTTAATTCATAGTTTTGATGCCTTCAGTGTGAATCTACAATTTTTAGAGTCATGAAAATACAGAAAACTCTTGGAATGAGAAGGTGTGTCCAAACTTTTGGTCTGTACTGTATATATATATATATATATATATATATATATATATACACACGTGGACAAAATTGTTGGTATCCCTCGTTTAACGAAATAGAAACCCACAATGGTCACAGAAATAACTTGAATCTGACAAAAGTAATAATATATAAAAATTCTATGAAAATGAACAAATGAAAGTCAGACATTGCTTTTCAAACATGCTTCAACATAATTTAAAAAAAAAAGAAAACTAATGAAACAGGCCTGGACAGAAATGATGGTTTCCTTAACTTAATATTTTGTTGCACAACCTTTTGAGGCAATCCCTGCAATCAAACGATTCCTGTAACTGTCAATGAGACTTCTGCACCTCTCAACAGGTATTTTGGCCACTCCTCATGAGCAAACTGCTCCAGTTGTCTCGGGTTTGAAGGGTGCCTGTTCCAGACGGCATGTTTCAGCTCCTTCCAAAGATGCTCAATAGGATTTAGGTCAGCGCTCATACAAGGCCACTTCAGAATAGTCCAATGTTTTCCTCTTAGCCATTCTTGGGTGTTTTTAGCTGTGTGTTTTGGGTCATTATCCTGTTGCAAGATCCATGACCTGTGACTGAGACCAAGCTTTCTGACACTGGGCAGCACATTTCTCTCTAGAATCTCTTGATAGTCTTGAGATTTCATTGTACCCTGCACAGATTCAAGACACCCTGTGCCAGATGCAGCCCCAGAACATAACAGAGCCTCCTCCATGTTTCACAGTAGGGACAGTTTTCTTTTCAAAATATGCTTCATTTTTCCGTCTGTGAACATAGAGCTGATGTGCCTTGCCAAAAATTTCGATTTTTGTCTCATCTGTCCATAGGACACTCTCCCAGAAGCTTTGTGGCTTGTCAACATGTAGTTTGGCAAATTACTTTTGTCAGATTCAAGTTATTTCTGTGACCATTGTGGGTTTTTCTTTCATTAAACGAGGGGTACCAACAATTTTGTCCACGTGTGTGTGTGTGTATATTTATATATATATATCTATATATATATATATATAGATATATAGATATATATATATATCAAAAATGTTTAAACATGTTTAAAAAATAGGTCATTTTCTGGTGAGACATTCCCTTTAAGCTATTGTCATAGGATGAATTATATCAGAGCTTCTTAAGCTGTAAGGAGAATAAAGCTAGAAGTACAATGATCTTCTTGGGAAAACCGCCAACCAAAATGGTGTTTTGATTTGCAGTTGTCTTCAGCATTGATGTAGATATGGTCACTGTCTTGCTTCTTGACAATACCATGTTATAATGCTGCAGAGTCAGTAATATCATTGTGCAGCTCCATGAAATGATGTCACTCATCACTTAATATGCCAATGGGAGATACTCGCTATCCACGCTGCAGGTCTGTGCTAATGCATTATTATCCTGGAGGGCGCCTGGGCATACCTGGGGTCATCCCAGTCTAGAACTGAGCAGATCACATGACTGTCCTGGCATAACCTCTTCTGCCAGATGTGTCTGCAGCTGTTCAGTCCTCCAGCTTCAGTTTGTATACTGTTGTGATGCTATCTACGCACTTTAAGATGCAGGCTAGATGCATATACTGTAATTGTATAGAGATGTACTAGACTAACACAGATTAAGGAACAAAAAAAACTTATAGCTATTCCCATAGAAAAGTGCTCATCTAGCACTCCTCCTGGAATGACACTGATAATCTGAAAATTGTGACAGTCAAGGGGTGGGGTATATGAGGCAGCAAGTGAACAGTCTGTTTTTGAAGTTGATGTGTTGGAAGCAGGAAAAATGAGCAAGCGTAAGGCTCTAAGTGACTTTGAGAAGGACCACACTTTGATAGAGAATTAGGTCAGAGCATCTTTAAAATGGCAGGTCCTGTGGGGTGTCCCCGGGTTGGAATGGTTAGTATCTACCAAATGTACACCAAGGCTGGTGAAAGGGTCGTGGGTACCTAAGGCTACGTTCACATTTGCATTGGAGTCTTCGTTGCAATGTCCGGCTGAAATCGACAGATGAAAAAGTCCTGTTCGCACAGCTTTTTCATCTGCTGCTTTCAATCTTAAAACAATGGACACCCGATGGACCCCATTATAGTCAATGAAGTCCATTGAGCTATGTATGTAAACATTATTTTAGCAGTCTGCCTGTCCGTTGTTCTGGTCCTCCGATGGAGCAGAAGAACGGAGAGCCAATACTAATGTGAACTTAGTGTCAGGCTGGTTTCACACAGCCAGGTGTGCTTTGGCAAACTTGGTCGGTACATAGACCGGAACTAACTGGCTCAGATACAGCTCATCAGAACTGAACTACATGATGAGTTCAGTTCAGCTAAGTTGGGTTTGAGCCGGCCAAAAGCTATACCAGTTTTCCTGCCTAAACTCAGGCCTAGAGATTCCTGATGCTCTTGGGGAGTAAAGGCTTTACAATTTTAGGAACAGAAATTCTATGGGGCAGATTTATCATGCCTTATACAGTACATCAGTCGGCATGTTGCACAAAAATTTGCAACTTTTTCCTTTTTTTGTGCCACCCTTGCCACTTTCCTAAAAGGAGGTATAAATGATGTCTTAAATCTATGTCAACTATGAGCTACAATAGATTTCAGTACAGACGCATAGCCCTGTTGGAGGATGCGCTTCATTTCTCCCCCTGGCACCAGTGATATGAAGATCAGCCTTCAATATGCCAGGCTTTATAAATCACCCCCTCTGTATTTATTTATTTATTTATTTATTTATTACAGATCCATTAAAAAACCAAAGATAACCTATAGATTTCAACTTAAGGCTAAGGCCCTACACAGTGAAGCGCAGCAAAAAAAAAAATGCTGTAGAAACGTATTGCGTTTTTTTCCACAGCATTTTTCATTGAAATTTCACAGAGTTTTCCTCAGCGGACTTTCTGCCCCTATTATGCCTATACAGAAAACGCCAGCATTTCAGTAGGTATACTTGACATGCTGCGATTTACTAAAACGGAAGCGCTATATAAACCTACAGGTATATATCACAGAGTTCAGCTTTTCTCCCTCTATCATATAACCTGTATATCACAGAGCTCAGCTTCTCTCCACTATCATATAACCTATATATCACAGAGCTCAGCTTCTCTCCACTATCATATAACCCTATATATCACAGAGCTAAGCTTCTCTCCACTATCATATAACCCTATATATCACAGACAGGGGCAGAGCGTAAGGGCCCATGTGTCCTGAGCTGTAAGAAGATTGTGGGTCCTGCACTAGGCTAGTTTTCAGGGTCTTTAAAATGGGCTGATTATGCTCATTGTCGATCTCTTCCCAGTGTTAGGTTGACTTTATACACTGCATACACAATGCTGACACTTTTTACCGCAGATGTTCTGCTGGATGTGCCAAGGATACAACATCTAATGGGGCTGATCTATGCTGGGCTAATTCAACAGCTTTTCAGTGTGGAGTCCACAAGAATAGTTTGCATGCTGTTTCTCCTGACATATTTTTTTTGCGGAGCAGGCATATTTTTTCTGGTGCATGTGGGCGAGGTTACAAAACCACCTTTCACATACACTGGATACAGATCATTGGTGGTTTTGATGAGGATCTAAGCACTGAATGAATGCTGAAATCCTAATGAAATCCTAAATGTATGAATGGGTCCCAAGAAAGCATCATCACATGAGACCAATATTGATAATATAGTTTGAGGAGCACATAGGGTTAAATCATAAAAGAGCATATAGGGTTGCAACATAATTTCACTTGTGGTAATCACTAATAGATACCAGATCTTCACCCCTTCTGAACGAAGTCTTTGTCTGGTCATAGCATTATACATTTAATGTATGCATGCATCATATGGTATGGCAATTCTGATTGGAAGTGACATCTTGAAGGCGCCATTCCCACTGCATGGAACCTAGTATTAAACAGAAAGGCCTGTTACTATAACATTAACAAATTGCTGTGAGATCATGTACAATACTTTACGTGTGTTATAGAGTCGTGTGGGTGAGAGCCATTCCCTAGTTTGGGGATCAAGACTAAATTCTACCACAACAATACATTAATTAACATTGTTTGAGACTGGACAGTCTGGAAAGAAAGAGGAACGTGGGACTGGAACTTAATGGCAAAACCAGAAGGAAGATCAGCTTACATTCCAAGAATTTAGGAATAGTGGGTTGAACCTTCTCTCCTGGGACAACAGTTACAATGATGAGAGGGAGGCAGGTAACAGAAACCTTCTCAAAACCATCACAATGACCCCAGTGAATAGACTCTGGAGCTGTTATTACTAGAAAGAAGATATATCCATTCCGATGATATTTTCAGCAATTGCTGATTAGGAATTTATGTGGTGGAATGGGATTATTAATGAGACTACCTTTGGGAAGCGGGTGAGATGTGCTTACAATATAAAACGCTGACATATCAGCCTGATTCTGAGGAAGTTGCCAACATCTGTTGGTAAATCCTAATAGCATGTGTAGCATATCGTCACTGTGCACATGCAGACAAGGCACTTTATCATATAGGAGCACATTTATTATAAATTGTCGGATGGCTACATAGGTTACACTGTACACCATTACTATAAGGTATTGTTTATTAGTTTTTTTTAAACTGTCCTAGAAAAATGAAGTATTGTGATTGGTTGCGATAGGTAACAGACCTTGGATTTGCGCAGAGGTTTTCTAGAGTGTATAAGATATTTTCAAGGCATAAACATATGTGCTCCAGTTTTCACAAGCTTTGGTTATACATAAAGATCAAATTAGCGCAAAGTTTTGCACAGATTTGCACAGGTTCATGCCCACTCTATGGAGGGGATTTATAAGGACTAGTGTTGAGCGAACCCGAACTGCACATATTGGGGGTGCCCATATGTCTCTTCTGCAGTCTGGGGTCTGGCCAGTGAACCCCAGGCTGCTAGGAGCCTCCAAGACAGGTTGATCCTGCTGAGACTGAGGAAGTCAGCCTATGCGTCTGCATAGGCTGACTTCCTTTATAGACTGCAATACACGTGTATTGCAACCTATAGTACTGAACCAGCGATCAGTGTATCGCTGGTTCAGGTCCCATAGTGGGACATCACTAAAAAGTAAAAAAAAAAAAAGTTTTATAGCCATTTTTGGGTACCAAAGTTCGGGTCCCCATTGATTTCAATGAGGTTTGGGTTCAGGTCAAGTTGGTGTACCCAAACCAAACTTTTGGGAAAAGTTTAGCGGAACGCGTCGAACCCGAAGTTCTAATCAGAACAACACTAATCAGGACCAATGTTTAGTACGCTGATCTTGAAAATTCCTGCGCCACCAGAGGATGCGCCTCATTTATGACAAGGTACACACCTCATCATAAATTGGGCACATCCTCAGGTAGAACTGTGCGCCCACAATGAAAACTACACCAGTGTGTAATAGGCATAGATTTTAGGCATTGTTTAAATGATCATAAATGTGACGGGGTCAGTGGCCTTGCGCACAGCCCTTTTTTGGAAAGTGTCAAGGACAGTGTAAAAAAAAAGCAGTTACGACACATGTTTATGTCATTGGCATTTAAAAAGTTACAAACCCAAGGTTTGCAACTTTCTTACGCCAGAAAACTCGTATAGAATAATAATAAAAGTGTCCCTTTGAGGCCGATTTATTGAAAGTGTAATAGAAAAATTGTCTTTGTTATCCCTAACAACAATTCACAGGGTAGCTTTTACTTTTTTTAAGAGCATTATGAATGCTGTGATCTTTTTAGACAGCTTTGTAAGCCCACATCAGTTTTTAGAGGCAACAAGAGACACCAATTTCTTCTACCAATTATGAATTAAAGGGAGTCTACTACCTCCAAAATCTCTTCTGAACCACTTATATGCAGTTGTAGGGGCAGTTAGTGACATAGTGAATACACCTGGTTAGTGTCAAAGTGATATTCTGTTGTCGAAAAAAAAAAATCAACTTTTAGCCCAGGGCCCCACATTGCGAAAACGCAGCATTTTTGGCTGCAGTGGAAACACTGCTGCAAAAAACTCTGTGTTTTACAGTGCCAGCAAAGTGGATGGGATTCTGGCTAATCCCATCCACACATTGCAGAAACAAATCCGCAACGGAAATGCTAAGATTTCAAATTCACTTGCGTTTTTTCAAATTGCAGCATGTCAATTATACCTAGAGAAATGCTGGCATTTTTCTGTATAGGTTTAATAGAGGCAAAAAGTCCGTATAGTTTTCCTTTGTGGAGTTTCTGTGAAAAATGCTCCGGTAAAAATGTGATGCGTTTCCGCCACGGTCTTTTTCGCAGCGTTTTTTGACTGCAGCTTGCTACATGAGACCTTATCCTTAATACACATGCAAAAGAGGTGTTTGGTGGACCTAGGGTGTGACCACATCTGTTAGAACACCTGTGGTCACTGCAAATGGAAATCTCTGTCTTTATTTTAGTGGGTGGTTGTGGGTGGTGACCACAGGCAAGATGGGTGCTCTGGCAGACATAGCCATGGTCCAGGTGCGCTAAACATCTCACCTGCATATGGATTAGATGGTGATAAGATAAGAGATAAGATAATCCTTTAATAGTCCCACCATGGGGAAATTCAGTGTGATTACAGCAGCATAGATAATACAAATACAAAAGCTCCAAGGTAGAGGCATTACAGTGACAGTAGGTACAGATAAAAAGGTAAAGGTAAAAAAGTAGTGCTTTCAGAAAACAAGGATTTTCATTGTAATTATTGGTAAACTCACCTGACCATTGGCCACCATGGGTGGATGGGGTGCGTGCAGTAGTCAGACTGTGTGGTCTTACTCTTATTTTAACAGAGACTACTGTATTAGGATATACATACACCAAAGTGACAGCCGTTTTTTTAGTTAAATATTTAGCCTATAAAAATCTAGTGAGAGTTAAGCAAACTGCCTTGTACATGAATGGAAAAGTGAACATATGTCTAGATGTTGTTTTATTCTTTGATTAAAGGGAGTCTGTCACCAGAATCCAGCATATCGACCCAGCCCAGATAGATAGGTTAGGGTCACATTAATCAAACTGTTTTCCCCTTGTGAATGTATGCCTCCATTGCCGAGGTAGTGACGTTTTTGTCAATATGCAAATTAGCTCTTTGGAAAAATGAGGGTGTTACCATTGCTCCAAAGAGGTAAGCGGCAACGCCCTCATTACTCCAAATAGCTCATTTGAATATTGACAGAAAAATGGCAATGGAGTCACCTATTCACAAGGGAAAATCACCATTTCATTCGGGTGATCTGAACCTATCTGTGTGGCTGGGTCGATATGCTGGATTCTGGTGACAGATTCCCTTTAAGATGTTAATGACAAGATTTATCAGAATGTACAGTAAACAAAATAGTGAATTTTAGGCTTGAAATAAACATTTTATAACTGCAGAGACCTACTGAATACATGTTAGTGCTTAATCCCTAAATAGTATCCCTGAGTGGGTACAGAAGTCCTCAGGCACCAAGGTGCTCCTCTATATATATTTCTAAGGAAGGAGGAATTGAGTTGTGATTAACCATTAGAAATTTAGTGACAGAAGTGGGAAGGTGGCTGAAAAAATGAATAATTTGCCGTACTGAAGAGAAACCCAACCTCACTACCAAGAGTAACTATTACTCTTTGGAAATAGGATTGAGAGATTAACTTTTTGGAGGTATTATTATTATTAGTATTATTCACTCTACTTTTGGGGCCATAAAATATATTGTATACAGTAACTGCAGTGCAGAGATCTTTGGCCATTTTAGTCCAAAGTGTCTATTATACCTGATATAGCATAACATGGGCAGTAGCTTACAGTGAGCGTGTCCTGCTCCTACGGTTGAGTGGGTTTCCCTTTAGTAATACAGTTTTCTATCATAAACCAAAGACCATGGGCACAACTAGGGGAGAGGCTGTTAGGGTATGTATCTGGGGTACTGGAAGCTTGCAGGGGGCTCCAAAAAGCCAAACGGCTTTAGTCTGGGCAACAAATTGAATCTTTTCCATGGGTGAATGAAAGCCTAGGACTTAAAAGGCAAAAACATATTGGTGGCAATACAGTAGATTGGGACTCGGAGCAGAAATGAAGTGTGAATAGTATAGTGCCTCACCTCACAAAGTAACTATAGAATTATAGTGGGTACTCCAGCACTGTTCCTTCAGTTTTTGTTATTCTTATAAGTACCTTCACATATGTAAATACAAGTCAAGTTTCCAAAGCACCAAACGTATCCTAAAGTGGACCTGTCACCCTGATCATTTTGGTGTATTGTTTATCCAAATCCATTCAGCCATTCCAAAGATATAAGCCCTTTTAGTGTGATGCACATTAGTGTATACTAGCCAAGTGGGTGGAAACACTGTGGTTTGTCTGGGGGTGGGGTCTCTGTGTGCAGTGTTGTCACCCATTTGGCTACTATACCCTAATCTGTATCAACACTAAAAGGGCTTATAACTTTGGAAAGGCTGAACGGATTTGGATAAACAATATACCAAAAAGCTCAGGGTGACAGCACCTATCAAATGAGGTATGTAATTAGGCTTTTCTGCACCCAAATCTATAAACTTGCCCTACCACAATACTGCTGGAGATTGGTAGCAGACTACCCATGCAAAGGGAGTCTAACTCCTGTTAGGGCCAGTGGCAACTCCACTTATATTCAGCAACTAGTGAATGTACCCTGCCAACACCCCATCTGATTGTGGGCACAGCCTGAACTGAGCAAATACATACAGAGCAGGGGCGTAATTATATGAGATGAAGAGGTAGCAGTCATTACCGGGCCCTGCAGCCTCAGGGGGCTGGCATGTATCTAAAGACTTAAATGGCTCTTGTAGTCTTAGCGTGACCTGGATCATAGCCCCATGGTATGGATTAGGTAGAAAATGGACTATGTTGAAATAACTATAGCTGAAACGTTTTTGCATTGTTTGTACAATATTATACATGACATGGAATTTTTTTGGTCCGAAATATGGAGTATGCAAGGAATAAACCTTCAAGTATTTCAACCCATCACAAGCACCATACAAGGGGGTTCTCGAACATGTTTTACAAAAATGTGAAGGATTGAACTACCCTCTATAGCAGTAACAGTATGTTATTACAGTATGTAATATGTCCCAATGATCACAGCCTGTTTAAAGGGGTTGTGCAGGATATTTTTTTTTTTATTTATTTGTTAAAAAAAAAAAAAACAACATACTTACATGTTCCCGGTGCCCTGGTGTCTCTCAGCACGTTCCGGTCCTGCTACTTCGGTGGGGTTTTTTTCCGGCAGAAGTCCCCACTCCACATAACCACTGAGGCCAATCAGAGGCCTCAGCAAAGGACCTGGGACGTCACTACATGTGACGTCCCTGGTCCTTTCCTTTGGCCAACTGATTGGCCTCAGCATTCACATGACCCCTTTAAGCACCTTATTCTATACAATAAAGTGCTATAGGGGGGTAACAATACCAAAACACCAGTATGATAAATGGCACAGAGTAGGTGGGGGCCCTTTTACAGATTGGGTTCTATGTGCTTCAATTTATCTAATGAAATAGTGATGTTATGATGACTTATATGTAGATCCTATTCAGATGACCAAGTTCATTGCCCGTGTGTTACCTGTGATACTTGAAAAACAGAGCAATCACGGATTGGGCTATTGTAACTGTTTTCACAGAACCGATTCACCCATTGAGGTGAATGGGTCATGGTAAAAAATGGGTGCTGCAGAGATTCTGCATTCACATGACCAAGTCTTGACTTGTGAATATAACCTAACAAAACTACCCTAAATGAAGAATAGGCTATCTAGATAAGCATAGCTAGTTTATTGTTTACCTATAGCGCCTCCTTTAAACCAATTAGATGAACCAGAGGATCTTATATCAACGGGTGCCCGACTATTGGAATTTTATTGCGTATTACTGTGTCAATATGGAGCCCCATAGGCCCCATTGCAGACTGTGCCATTGTCCCAGTGTTGCCGCTTACTCGTAGGTTTTTTTTATTACCTTCCTAATTAATTAGATCTTGTATGTTTCTTCTGGAATACTGCTTGTTACAGCATCATTTATGTCATCAGTGAGTCGTGGCAGTAAAGGAGCATCCTACCTGTCTTCATTTCATCTGTCTTGTTTGTACTTACTTCAATGATTTTATTAAAGTGGTAAAATGAAGCTCGAACAGGGTTATTCAATAAGGTGAAGGGAATGCGGAGTTCAATCATTTATCTTTGCTCTTGCCAGAAAGCACAATCCAGCAACCACCAGTCTGGGGATTAGGAGTTATATGTGTCTATATCACCACACCCTAACTGGCTGGTGGCCCAAGATTGAGTATCGGTTACCTATCTGATGCTTTCTTTAGGGATTTCCACAATTTTCGAACTTTTAGAAAACCACCATACAAAATCATCCTTGCCTATAATCTCTATTTTTGTGTTCCTTCTCCCGGGAATATCAGAGTTTGACTGGAACCATACACAGGGGTTGGATAGAATAACTTGAAGACCCCTATTTTTACATAGTCAAACTGAATTCTTGCTGACACGCCTACCATCTCCTATAACATCCCCTTATTTCTCAGTCACGTAGCTTATATCAATGTTGATAAACTTTATTACTTGTGCTGTTCTACAAATCTATTTGTTTTAAGTGCGTCATATGTCCGACAGAGTTCCAAACGGGAATGATTGTTGGTGTTTTCCTGGTAGGAGTCTGTAACCTGTGTTCCTAAGTTGGTGGGTTTGTGGAGGTGTAATATTACCATGATCACAGCTGAGTATTCAAAGAACAGCAAAACATCTGGAAACAGAAACAGCTGTGGTCAAAAGTCAAAGCTTAGCGCTGCATCCTGTGTTCCTAAGTTGATGGGTCTGTGGAGGTCTATTATTTCCGTGATCACATCTCAGTATTCAAAGACCAGAAAAACATCTGGAGACAGAAGCAGCTGTGGCGAAAAGTCAAAGCTTAGCACAAAGTATAGAAGTAGCTAAAAGCAGCAAAACTATATCGCTTCAAGTTACTGCAGCATTGAATGAAAGTTTAAGGCTTCCTGCACACGACCATAGTTTTTATATGCAGTTGCTGTAGTACAGTCATGTTCATTTCTATGGGACCATACACACAGTTTTTGCAGCTGTGTGTCCATTCCATATACAGTACAAGGACCTCAAATTATAAAGCATGTCCTATGTCCTATGTCCTAAGTGTAGGGGATCCGTGTTTGGAGATGACATACTGAAATGTTGTTTGCGGATTGCGGTTCACTATGGGCATGTGCAGGAGACCTAAGGCTCCAGTATCAGTGAAAACCATCAGGTGTGCACTGCACAAAGACAAAGATGATACCTGTAGTGCACTGCAACCAAAGTCAAGTTTTGAGTTTTGACCACAGCTGGATCTGTCTGCAGATGTTTTGCTGGTCTTTTCATACTGAAATGTGATCACAGGACCAGTAGACCTCAACACACTCATCAACTTGTGTCACAGGTCCTTCTGTCAGGCACAAACCAATGACCATTCCCCTGTGGGATTGTCAGGTCACTCCAATAAAACCAATAAACAGATGTTTAGAACAGAACAAGTAATAAAGTTTATCAACATCTATATAAGCTATGTGAAAAAAGAGGACATTTACTGGCCCTGACAATTATGTCAGTTCAATTTGACTATGTAAATTAGGGTTGTCTGCATGATTTTGTCCAAATCCTTTAGGTCTCATTGAGATGACATATCCTATTGTTCTGACATCATTGCAGATATTTCTAAAATGCTGTATCTGCAGCACAGGCCCCACTTCTCAACCACTTTGCATTTTAAAAAATATTTGAGGAACTTAATATATAGGAAACAGTAAAAATGAGCAAGCATAAGATCTAAGTGACTCTGACAAGGGCCAAACTACGTTAGCCAGAAGACTGGGTCATGTGAGGTTGCGTTAAAATGTAGGGCCCTTATTTGTGAAAAGTAGTGAATAAATTGTTGACTGAGGTACCTGTCATGGAATATTTTTTTGTAGTTTTTTTAATTGTATGTCTATAGCTTAGTCCTCTCCCAGAGGAATAGAATCTCCAAAACAGTAGGCCTTGTAAGGTGTTCCTGGTAAGCAGTGGACTGTACCTATCACAAACCGTCCAATTAAGTATAACCGGTGATAAGTTCTCAAGACTAAATGGGAGCAATGGCCACAGTAACCTTTCTGTGGGATTGGATCAGACAGGCTAGCCCATGTTTTCTGATCCCTCAAAAGAATTATTATAGCACATATTGAGAAAAAAAAAATCCTGGCTATGATAGTTATCAGGATGGCTACAATCATAGTGCCCAAGATAACCTCTCTTCAACAGTTAAAGCACCTACAATGGCCAAGTGACGAAAGGGCCAGGGAGCAATGTAAAAAGGTTACCTTGTCCAATAAATCACACTTATATGCGGATGGTCGGATGCATGTGCATCAATAACCTGGAATGACACCAGGGAAGAAGGAAGGCAATCCAGCTGAGGTAGCTTGATGCTCTGGACAATATTCTGTCGGGATACCTTGGGTACCACCCACATAAACATTGTATAAAAATGGCCATGGTATTCTTTAATGGCAGTAGCCTCTTTCAGCAGGATAATGCACCCTGTCACACTGAAAAAATTGTTTAGGAATGGATTAGGAAACTGGGAGTGTTGTCTTGACCTCCTCATTCACCAGATCACGCATGTGTGGGAATGTCCTGCAAAAACAAGTCTGATCTGTGAAGACCCTACCATTTAAGTTCCAGCACTTAAAAGACATGCTGCTAACATTTTGGTTGGTACTTTGGTACCGGATATCACAGGAGGGAACCAGAGGAACCTACATATACCCGGGGAACATGTGTCCCATTAGATGCAAGGTTATATATTATAAGGCAATAATAATAATGGTATTTCAGTCATGGTATAAGTGACTATTGTGTGGCCTGTCAGGTCCTTCTGGGGAAAATCTACAATAAAGGGAACATCCGGATTCATAGAATGAGTTAACCATACTACAGTTGACATCCCAGGCGGTGCCACAGCATAACATTTGTTGAATGAAATCCGAGTGGTTGTGCTAATATTAGGGAATGTCTCATTTGTGAAGAGCACTGAATATATTCATGAGTCACACACTTGTCATGGAATATCTTTAAGGTACCTATGCATTATTTCCATGATTGTAGATTAGTCCGCGCTGAGTATTTTTATAAGGAGAGAGTCTCTTTGTAAATAGGTTTACTTTTCTGATGCTGGTTTATGCCACCACATGTTTCCATCCCACAATGTCCCAGTGCTTTTCAGATTCCACATAAATCCTCATCGTCATCAAGCTTCTCCAACAAAAAGTTCACACCACCCATTAGGACCTCTTCTTCAAACGTCCCAAGCCAACCACAGGACTGCCTTTGTGGTATCTATGCTCTTGTGTAACATTTCTATTTCTTATTCCTTTAAAACTCAATTTAGGGAATTCCAAGAGGTCCCAAACTGGAGAAGTCTAGCTCCTGAGTCACCAGGAGAGCAGCCTGGTCCCGAATTGTAGAGTACTAGCATCTAGGCTACCAGTTTAGCAGCATGTAAAGTGGTGGAATCCACCCCCTTCCACAGTTGTGCCTTGGGTAGAAGACTGTACAGTACTGAAAGCAGGGGTGCTTTAAGGGTACATTATACGGCCCTCCACGCCGTATAATGTTCCATAGTGGCCCAACCCCAGTGTATAATGTCCCATAGTAGACAGAAAACAAAAAAATTGGAAGGATACTCAACATACGCAAGCAATTAATAAAAATAGTACAAATTTATTGATTACATTAAAATTGATCAAATGTATAACAAATACAAAATAAAGATAAAACAGACAATAAGAAAAGGTGTCAGACAAAGGACACCGACCATATATCCTTATAAATATTTATATATAAGCAAGGTATATAACCTGTATGCTATAGATAAATGTAAAAAATGCTGACATATCACCTAATGAGCCATAAATGTACCCAACTATGCATAATGTTATACAACAAGTACTAATATAAAAGCCCAAAAGGTAAAAAAAAACCTTATATAGATGTAATATGAGCTTCAATAAATAATGATATAAATAAATAAATATTGACATATCACATAAGGGGCCAAAAATATGCTAAACTGTGCATAGTGTTATACAGCAAGCATTAATATAGAAGTCCAAGGTGTTGAAAGATCTAATACAAATATAATATAGGCTTATATAAAAAAATAACATATACAACAAAGTTTCAATAGCCAATAGCAACAACAAAGGAAAAAGAGGCTCAATAATATGGTGAATTAATTATATCAGGATACATACCCATGATAGTATATAATGTGAGTAGTGGAATGGTGGTGTCCCATAGTAGCCCAGCACACAGTATAATGTCCCATAGTGGCCCACACACAGTATAATTTCCTATAGTGGCTTAACCACACAGTATAATGTCCCACAGAAGCCCCTCCACACTGTATAATGTGCCATAGTGGCACATACTTAGGACTAACTGAATCGCTTCTTGTTCTCCAAAAATTTCAGGTTCGGCCAAGCACAAAATTATTTGGGTTCACCACCAACGATTTACTATTGTACTCTGGGTTATCTTCAGACTCCAGAGTGTAATAAGAAGGGGACGTGGAGAGGTAAATAAACCTTTTTGGGCCTCTTTCGGCTTCCTGAATGACGTCTGAGTGTCATGATGCTGTCATGACCCACATGACTGCTGACAGCCAATCATAGGCCTCAGCAGTACCTGATGTTATTCAGGATGCCAAGGAGGCTCGGAGAGGATTGGTAGATGAGTAACACTGTTTGTTATATTTACTCACCTCCCCTGGTCTCTGAAGAGAACCCAGAGTATAATAGTAGTAGTTCCAATTCAGACGTGTTCGCTTCAAATGAAACTCCTGGATGAATCTCACTAGGTTCACCCAACAAATACTCATCTCATCTCCAGTAGACTCCCATTCCTACCACAGTAATATGCCGATACAGTCTGATTATAATGGGGGCAAATGTGCAATTACTTTTCCACTGGGCCCCCTTGTATCCTCGAACCGCAGACAACCACGCATTTCACCCTTATTATAATCCACTACTGAGTGGAAGCCACCTCTTTTCATAGCTGTGCTTTGGGTGGAAGACTTGTAGTTCATAAGCAGATGTCCTAGCTCAAGATAGGCCTCAAACCATTATCAACTTGCGTTTGTGCTCTATGTGTTATACTTCTTTATGTTGCACTAATAAAGTGTATATTGTTTAGTTAGCTGATGACTATGATTCATATGACTGCATTATAATACTGTGCAATTGTATTGTGTCACTGTAATTGTCGCTTCTGAGTCATCATGCCACTTTTTGTTCTAGCAAATTGCGAAGAAGAGGCAGAGCAATGATTCCCCCACATGAGGAACTCTGTTGCGCCTATAGGCTGCGCCATGGGTGTTGCCTTTTGTGCTTCCCAGGGTACATCTACTCAAGCTGTGTCTTCACATTTTGCTATGCCAAGGAGGGAAAAACTCATTATACTAGTTTTCCCACGTCTTTCAGGAGTCTGGTTCTGAGTTTTCGTTCTGTGCAGAGTGTCCAGGGAAGTCAAGGAGTCAAGTCACTGGAAGGTCTGACTCCAAACTGAAGCTGAAGCGGTGCGGCCTGTATGAGCTTGTGCAGTAACCTGTTGGGGGAAGCCAGATGGCTTGGGGTAGTTGTAGTTTCAGCGGCAAGAATCTTAACCAAATCCTCCAGCTCTCCTCCTGGGTTGGTGCAGTACTGAGAGGACTTTGCAGGTTACTTGATTTTAGTGTTTTCCCCAGGGGCATGGCCTAATAGTTGTGAGCCTCCCTGAGCCTTATAGGGGTTGGAGTGCCCATGATGGTTGTGCATGAATAAGACGTAGGAGACATGGCATTTGTGGAACAACGTAATGTTGCTGATACTCCTATCGACAGTCTGTGTCTCCCTTGCTGGGACAGTCATCCAATTTAAGTTGTGTGCTACACTCTCTGTCAAAGTCCACCACATTTCTACAGGTTCCCAGTTGCAGGATGTAGATTCTAAGAGGTGTCCTATCTGACCTGAGGCTGTAGATGGAGTCATAGATATAAGGCCCATATAACTCTTATTCTTATATCCTGATCAAGCGGGTGACTTCCAACCTAACTCGGGGCCCTGGTTCAGTCTCTCAGCTTATCCACACATAACGTTCTCCTTCTTCTCCTGAGGTTAAGAGAAGATTTACTGAGGAAGATTTATTAAGACAGGCATTTTGTATGCCAGTGTTAATAAAGGGCACGACAGGTGGAAGGCAGGTCTGATTTATCAAGAGACTCCAGCCTCTTTATAAATCAGGCACATGCCTGTGCGCCAGAATGAAGATCTACACCAGTTAGGCGTATATATCCATTCATATATCCATTCATATATCCTACATTCACGGAAAAAGGTTCATACAGGGGAACGTGGCTGTGCCAAATGTGAGCCACAATATCACTCATCTACACAAGAAAACTGGGGTCGACTGGATAATAAATTCCCCTCTGTGTTTTCTCCCTCTCCCAAATTTCCCTCTGTCTGGGTCATAGCATCAACTTAGCACTTGTTCTGCAGTGGTTTGGTCCAATAAAAGCACAAATACTCTATATATACACAACAGAGCAAACATGGTTTCTCAACAGCGTATATAAAATGTAAACCTTTTTGTAGTACTCCCAGTGGGACACTACACTTGGATTTCATCCTCCGCGTGCAAAGAAACACTGCTGTGTTTCTGCGGGCCTTGCAACTTGAACACTGTCAGAGAAGGCCATCACTAGCGCTCAAACAAGCTGTGGTGACATCACTGCCAAACTGTACCTGAAAGTACCTCAAGTAAAGTGGCCGCTGATACCGGGAGTCTTTAGTAAGAAGCAAAGAGTGAGAGCGCAACGCTGGCTGTCCTGATCCTTGGGTATGTGTTGTAAAAACGGGATGTCCAATGGCTACAAAAGGAGCGTTCACCTGTTACAAGCCTAGTACTACATTAGGACTTATTACGAAATACAGAGCAGGATACCTTTCACATAACATCCTAGGCTTGTCTGGGAGCGATGCTGTGAGCGTCCCTTTCTCCCATACCCCACCTGTGCACTATACAGATGGTGCGAGGCACAGATGGTGGAATGTACGGGCGGCTTCCCACACGCAGGGATGCTGGGAGGAGAGCTGCACCACAGCCAAATGTAGGGTGGAGGTTGGGAACATTCAGTTTGCTTCTGCTAGGTGTCTGGATGAATTCTGCTCAAGGGAAATGAATGTAGGTTCAGTGAAGAAGAATGAATGGGGGTGTGGAGGATTCGGTGTCCTGGCGGGCGATTACCATGATAATTGCAGTAGGCTGCGTGCAATAAAGGGGCATTAGGATTATAGAAGATGGATTGCAGGTCCATGCTAATATTATGTAAGAGTGTGGATGGAGGCTAGGAGGACAGTAACAAGGCCCTATGCGGGTCAGCTCTGGATGAGTAGTGGTAGCGCTGTGTATTCTAGGTCAGATCAGAATAGCAGAGCATAGCACTGTGATCCAGTACAAATGTTAGATCGAATCTATGGTTATAAATATTTCTCCTGCTGGCGCGTGCTCTGCTGACTGTGTGATGCTGGTTACCATGGACACCGCTCTGTCGCATCTATACCCCCCACCCAAGCTGATTCCTACAGCGCCCCCTCCTCTTTGCATCCCCCACCTCGTCGATCTGGGAAATCAGCCTAATGTGTACTGGATTTAACCCCTCCTTGTCAAACGAAAGACAAAAAAAAAAGGAAAAAAACGAAAATAGAAATAAATGCACGCGTCATTATATGCGTTCTAACAATGTCCTCTGGTGATGTTGTGTGTGGGAAGGAGTTAATGGAGCAAAGTCAGTTAATGAGGAGTCAGTGCATATAAGGTCTCATTCACACAGTGATGTACAGCGCCAATAATGGGTTACTATTGGCAACAAACAAGGGGGTTTTCATAAATCTGCCCTGTTTCTGTAACACCTTGGGGTAGATTTAAGAACATTGGCGCCCTCCATGTGCCCCCTTTTTGGGAAAGTGGTGTGAATGGTGCATAAATGATAGTTACAATAATTTATGCTGCAATTGTCGTGTAAAAAGTCGCAGACCTAAGGTTTGTGACTTTTTTTTACCCTAGAAATCTGGTATAGATTAATAATAAATCTGCCCCATTGAATTCAATAGTGAAGAAACTCCCTTAAAATACAACAACTAGAAGCAGATTGTTAAACCTTTCCAAATGTGAACGGGAATTTATAAATGATCCACAGGAAAACCAAGCGGCAATAGTGCCAGTGAACTGCCCACAGGTCAACCCCCATGATAGTGACCACACTACAACTGCAGGTGTTCTGCTGGCTCAGATTATATATATATATATATATATATATATATATATATATATATATATTATAATATTAATCATGATTTCAATACGCATGCAGCACCACCACAGGGGAAATTAAGTACTACAAGGGGCATGTTAAAATGAACAATTTATTTATGTAATACATGGACATGCAGGGTCCTCCAGAGAAAGAGACGCTCTATGTTGCTGTCCTGTTGTATCCAATTAATTATTAATAACTAATTACTGATATCATCGAGTTCCATCCATCATCCGTAGGCACCCATGTTAAAAAAGTATACTGTTCAGTATATGCCTTTATATGGATTAGCACAGCCTGCTGCACTATAGTGTGCCATGTAACTACCGCTCAGTGCCATAGAAGTGAATGGCTATGAAAAGAATGTGTACTGTGGCCCCTTCAAACAGCTGATCATCGTGGGTCCCAGGTATCGGACCACACTGATCTTTTATTAATGACCTATCCTGAGGATAGATCATCAATAACAATGAGCTGGACAACCCCTTTAAGTAAGTTTATTAGATACTGCCCAACCGGTCATCAATCCAGTCAAACAATGCTTAACACATAGATGTTGTACTCCTTTCCTGCACATGAAGGGTGCATGAGCTAGATGATATCCTTCTACCTGTACCTGGTTAACAGATGTTTTCGCTCTACCTGGCAGGAAATGGAGTAAAGCCCAGAGGATCTTCATTTAATTTGCAGGAAACTGGATCAAGAACAGATATTTAATTTCTAGTTTCCAGAAAGCAGATAAAAGTGTAGATGTCGTCCTTACACATGAGATAGGAGTCTCAAGAACGGAACCTTTTTAATACGCAATGTGTAGAAGTACAGATGCCTGGAATAGAAAGGGTTACATTAACAGTCTAGTTTACAAGAAAGAGTAGCCAGACAAGCTCTTATACACAGTAATATATAGATATATGAAAAGAACATAATACATTTGTATAGTGACAGTAATAATTATTGTATTAAGCTATGTTCACATTTGCATTTGACGGCTATGTCAGGGAATGCAACACAATTATTGCTGTCATAACAACGGAAACTTGAAGAGAACCGGCAAATGACCCCATTATAAGTCAATCAGGTCTGTCATACGTATCTGGCACACATTTATGAGCATAAGCCATAGCACATATATGGATAGATCCTTATTCTTTACATGTACAGGATGTATTACCTAGGACCTATTTGTTAAGTTATTATGTTGGAAATGCCAGATGCCTTTTTTCCGTAGTGAGAAAAGTCTCATGTAAAAATCATCACTGTCACCAGATCTGAAATGCCCAAGGACATATATCATCTGATACACACAGTCATCCTGAGCATTTTGGTGTCTTGTTTATCCAAATCTGTTCAGCCATTACAAAGATATAGCTCCTTTTAGTGTTGATGCAAATTAGGGTCTATTAGTCAAGTCGGCATAACACTGTATGACATATAGCACACAGAGATCCCGTCCTAGAAAAACCACAGTGTTACCGCCCACTTGGCTAGTATACCCTAATTTGCATCAACATTAAAAGGGCTTATATCTTTGGAATGGATTAACAAATTTGTGTAATCAAAACACTCACGGTGACAGCACCTATCAGATGATCGTCACCTAAGATGTATGTCTTAGGGCTTTTCAGACCTGGTAACAGGTCCTCTGTAAAAGGCATCTGGCCATGTAAGAAATCACAAACTCAGGGGAAGCCTGGAGACAGTATTATGGCCGGTAATAATGCTCCCATATCCAACTAGACTTCTCAATGGTAGGCCAAAGGGTTTTCCAGGGAAGCTTTGACATACAGGAGTCTGAGAAGTTGGGGTGACAAGTCCTTTAAGAGTTATTACTCTGGCGGCTGGCCATATTGGTTGTCACCTAGCTTTCATACATATAACAAAAAAGCTCAAATTGCCCTTTAAAAAGGCACAATGACTTAAAGGGGTGTTAATCACCTCTTCTTCCCTCCGTCCCAGCGCCACAGCTCCAATACTCTCTGCTGGACTCTGTTTCTGGCGCTCCAGCAATGATGTCACAAACCACTCCATGTGGCCTCAGAATTCACACGGGCTAGTCAGGGATGTCACTGCTGTAGTGCCAGTCTTTCTGTACTGATGATACACTCAACTATTTCATGTGGCATCTAAATCTAAAGTGGTCAGTGATGTCACTTCTGGAGACAGTGACATCAGTGGAGACAGAGACCAGTGGAGAACAATAGAGCTATGATGCTGGAACTGCGGCAGAAAGAGGAGAGTAACTTATTTTACAATTTTCCCTGGCTCATTTTATCCCATTGATGACCTATCTATAGGAATGTCTGATTGAATTGATCGCTAGAATGAATTGGCAGCAGTATTAGTTGAGCATCTTGCCTCTTCAGCTTTGTGAGGCCTTTTTTATAGAGGCACACGATTGGTCCATTTAAATTAATACCATTCAGATACCCACAGATTAGACATTGACAGCCTATCATAGGGCTATGCCATCAATATCTTTAGTGAGACTAACTGTATTAGTGACTTTGGTGACTTCAAGGGGGAAAATCACAGAAGGAAAATCACAAATTCTTATTTTTTTTCAATGTTACTTGTTGAGTAGTTATATTGTTGCATGTTGTGGATGTATGTTGGCAAACGAAAAAAAAAAATATTGAATACTATAAAATCTTTAGTAAGATTAGACAAAAAAAATACAGATGTGTCTAGCCTTACTTTTTCACTTGGCACGATATGTGATAAGAATTTTAGCTTTTCAAAACAACATGATTTTGTGATATTCTGTCATGAGATGATATCCTATATTTATCTTCATCTTTGTGAATCACAGTCAGGGCATTGCTAGCATGTCCTGTTATTTTATTAAATTGGAGTCCTTAACCAAGTTCAAGCTTAGGTACAAATGTGCACATCTGTAGTTTGTTTGTTTTTTTACTTATCTATCATTTCTGACCTTTATGACTTTTTATTTTATTTTCAAGAAAATTACATTTAGCTGCACAGAAGTGGTAGTCACACTTCAATTCCATGCGGCTTGTGATGTGTCATATTGTGGTCATCACATCTGATCCCTGTAGATAACAAAGGTTAGGAACCAAGTGTCCACGTCTTAAGGTGCCCATACACTATCAATAACTGTTGTCTGAATGCTTGTTCAACCAACATATAATCCTCCTGACTTCCCCATACACAGGCACACTGGACTCGATTGAGCATGCATGTGTTCTCGGTGGGAAGAAAGGTGTGAACCACTGCCAGACTCTTCTGACTGCAGCTAGCTTCCAGAAGAACAAACAAATGGGCGTGTTGAAATTTAGTGTGCCCAATATTGATATTCCCCGTCCGCGACATAATCTGTCAAGTAAGAGTGGGCACAAACCCATACACATAAGGGTAGTATTGGAGGACCTAGATGACGAAGGCATCAGGGTCTTTGCGCTTTTTTTCTCCCTATTATTTTGTCTATTATTGTGTATTCTATCTATCTAAAATATGGTTTAGACTGCTTATAGGCACTAGTTAGTTGTAGGATATCCAGGACAATGTCCATGTCAACTGCTGATACAGTGTAACCTAGTAACATAGTAGATGAGGTTGGGTGAAGACACAGGTCCATCCAGTTCAGTCTATAACCCTACAGTGTTGATCCAGAGGAAGGCAATGAGGCTGATGCCAATTGCCCCATGTCAGGGGGAAAAAATCCTTCTGGACTCCGGCAATCAGTTTAAAATATTGGATCAACTAGTAGATCAGAGATAGTCCAGTGCTTGGTACAACCCCTTTAACATAAACTGGAATACCCTTGGATTATCCAATCATGAATTGTCATATCTATGCAAGTAAGAAGCGTAAGAGCAGTGAGACATCTCAGGTTTAGCAAATCTACGGATGCTTCTAGACTATACTTTTATAACTGTCCCATGAACTACTATAATTTGGCCTTCCAAATGTTCTCTGGGACTTTAAGGGCTTGTCCAGTTTAGAATATCCATTTATTATATCCTGTTATGGGCCATTTCTTTATGTTCCATCTCTTGGCCAGAGTGGAGAGTAGTCACAGACAGTCCATTGTTTTGAATGGACAGTGTGTAATGTTTAATATGCCCTTTGGTTTCAGTGCAGGGGAACTGAACATGTACTACCAGGTTTCCCTATAAACAGCTGGAGAGTGATCAGCTCATGGTCAAGGGATCCTAGTAGGACACAGTTATTGCCTAAAGTGGACAATCTCTCTGAACACTTCTAGGTGCTAGCCTATCCTTAGGACAGGCCATAAGTGTTTGATCAGTACCAGACAAGTAAAGACTAGCCACTTTGTCTGTGTAAAACTGAAGTCAGAGCACCTCAGCGTCTTCATTGTGCTGTCTAAAGGGGGTTTTGGAGTTTGGACCTCCACCAATCAAACATTTTAAAAAGAAAACGTGACTTTCTTAGAGAAACAGCGCCACACTTGCGGACAGGTTGTGTGTGATATTGCAGCTCAGTTCTATTCACTTCAATAGAGCTGAATACCAGACAACCCATGGACAGATGTGCCACTGTTTATGTAAAAAAAACAACAAAAAACAGCTATGTTCTAATTCTGGATTGAGGAAAATTTCACATTTTTTTTCACTGTGGGAGGAGCTTTGTTCCTTGCTCTTCGACGCCCTCTGTTGAGTTATGGACTTTATATAATCAGCCAAGAAATAAGAGAGGAAGGAAGTGACAGCTGCTCGGAGCAGATTTTTGGCTCAGAAAAGTGATTGACAGTCTTCAAGCTCATTCAACCACCGAGCTGAAAAATGATGTTGAATATCTTTATCAGACCAATGCCAACTGCTATAATGCTGCACCCACCCTATGGAAAGGAATACATGTCTAAGCATTGTCAGTCGTTCCAACTTACCTTAGGGTCATAAAACACCACTGACAAAGTGCCCCGTGAGGTGCCATGGGTCTAAAAAAAGCCCCAGCGGTGTTGTTATAGTTAATATGATAATTACTGGGTAGATAGTTCTTGACAGGGAGGAAGCTAAGGGGTTATTTGCTCCCATGTAATGGATGACTTAGCAGTGTCCTCCTGCATATAAGCCGCAGACGTTTATGGGTTTATCTTTGGCACAGAATGAGTTATAAAGCAGCTGTTTAGCTTCACCCTGGCAGGGAAGAGGTTACAGAGAGATGGCAGTCTCTGCATTGCAGGTAGTATGTGGAGCAGCCTCAGTGCATCAGACAGAACATTCTGTGCATAACTAACAACCTGATCCAGACACATCCACACACTGCCAACAGACACACAGACGGATAAACACTCAATGCTCTCTGACCAATCTCCTGCTAGGCATCACCTGGTAGCATCGAGTTGGCAGAGGGCAAACAGAACCTGCGGAGGGATGACTACTGTGTACCCACTGACAGATTGGCACAGGAAACAACCACTGACAGTCCAGTCCGAGAGCTCATGGAAGCTAAAGAATGGTCAGATTATACATAATTATAATATAGAGAGTGCCTGCTGGGGTAGACTGTCCTTCATCAGCTGTGACAGGGCACATTAACTTTGACATGGCAGCTGAATCGATGCCACTGACTGTACATTTCTGCTGAAATGCAAGGACCCTGTACACAATAAACATAAAAATTCTCCTGGTGACGGTCCATGCCAATATCACACCCCCTAGGCACTTGTTTGTTACCCTCCTATCACATCAACTGCCATTATTATCTGACCAGTATCCACCTGTTTCTGTTGGACAGAGAAAGACAGTGCAGGTTGATGCCACACATGGGGAGAAGTCATAAGACTAAGGTTATGTTCACATGGTGGAATTTGGTGCTGATTTTGAGATGATGCAGAAAAAATAAACATCCTGCTTGATTCTGCCGTGGTTGATTCAGCCGCAGAACCCGTGGCACAAACCAATCTGCCAAAGGCGTAATGTGAAGCTCCAAGGACCAATTGCAAAATCTGTAATGGGGCTTCTACCTACCTTGTGTCATTTAGAACATTAGTATATTGTATGTGGCAGGGGGACCTTTGCCACAGGGTCCAGTTAGTGGGGGGGGGGGGGAAGTGGAGAAGAATTTGAGGCGGCCATACACATTAGATGAATGTTGGCTGTGCCTGGAAATTTCCATGGGAACAGCCAGCTATCAGATTTGTAAGGGGATCTCCTGACTCTCCCCTGATTGCAGATGTTGGTGGAAAGAAGAATTGGGCATCTGGATTTCAACATGCCCAGTCCTCTTGTTCTCAAGGGAGATAAGCTGGTAGTGGCACCAGAGGTGGCTGACAGTAGCTTATTCCTATATAGAAACCATGCACACTCAGCCAAGCAAGCAGGTGTATGTGGGGCTGGTAATGGTTGGTGCACAGACGTCAGGAATCTAATGTACAGGCGCATCTCAATAAATTAGAATATCTTTGAAACGTTCATTCATTGCAGTAATTCAGTAATACAATCCATAATCAGCGTCTTCCATGATTGTGTGTCCTACTGAACCAGACTGAGGGACCATTTAAAGGCTTAGGAAACCTTGGCAGGTGACACACTGAATTTACAATACTGAAATTTTTTACAATATTCTAATTTCCTTAGATTTGGGTTTTCACTACCTGTAATCCATAATCAACATTTACAGAAATAAAAAACTTGAAATAGATCACTCTGTGTGTAAGGAATCTAGAAAATATAGGAGGTCACTTTTTTAATTTAATTACTGAAAGAAATAAACGTTTCAAAGATACTCTAAGTTATTGAGATGCACCTGTATGTCTGAGATTTCATTCTTCATATTTCCTGCTCAGGCAGAAGATGGATATGATTTATGTAGAGGCTCATACCTCCTCATAAACCTCCTCAGACCCTACCTTTGTGTGGACGCGGTCCTGCACAAAAATCAGGCATAAATGTATCATAAATCTGATAGAGCTCATGCTCCTCACCACGCCCCCTTCAAGTGGCATTCAAAAAGTTGCAAAGCTGAACTTTTTTACTCCACAAAAGTGGTGTACAAGAATAATAAATGTGCCCCTATATGTTTAGTCCAACGTGACCTCTCCTCTATATACCCCATTGCAACCTTTCAAGATATACATGTGCTGCTGGTATTTTTCCAGAAACAGTGCCACTCAAGTATACAGCCTGTGTCCGGTATTGCAGACTCATGTCACAATCTTATCTAAAAAGGTCACAGTCTTAATAAGTATTTCAAGGGCCAAAAAAATGGTTGCAGAAGATAAATATAGACATTGTATACAGAATGGTCACGATGAAACATCTATTTATGGAAAAGACTGACATTTTTAAGTGCACTTCCCTGAAATTTGCCACCTGCAGCCCTGGCCTTTATAGACAATAGTACTCAATTATAGAGCTAAACCTGCAGCCCAGTGGTGTGGGTGCTGCTGCCTACAAGTAATGACTGCATTATTATTAGGGCTGTTTTCACACACCTCGTGCTGCAGATATGTCTCACCTTATGTAGCACACTTACCTCATCATTCATACTGTGTAACCTCAATCCAGCCCCTCATGTGCTCCTCTAAGGAACTGACCTCAATTTTGGGTTATAAAAAGCCACGTAATAGGCGGAGTCATAAAGGAGAAAAAAAAGGAGCTGTTTACAATTGCTAATAGAAATTAAAATAGAAAAAAACGTCCTAAAAATAGATAGGTAGGTGGATAGAAAGATAGATAGCTAGATGGATAGATAGATAGATAGATAGATAGATAGATAGATAGATAGATAGATAGATAGATAGATAGAATAAACAGAATGGCAGCACTCCAGAGTATGAAAATGTAAACCAGTTTTGGAACCTTTCTCAAGTCCCTCTGGATTTGCACCCACTACTGGTATTGAGCTGTGCTGCTTTGAATTCTCTTTTTATAGATAGATAGATAGATAGATAGATAGATAGATAGATAGACATAGATAGATAGACAGACAAACAAACAGACAGACATAGATATATAGATAGACAGATCCCGTCCTCTCCATCTAGAAGTTACACTGCACTCCTTGCACTTAGTATATGTTTATTCACAGATACAGGCTGGTGACAGCTCATACAGCTTCAGGTATATGACCTTTTCTATTAAAAGATGGCTGGACCATTGTAGCAAACAAGCCCTCTGACCTCGTGTCCCCCTATCTCCTCATAGATTGTAAGTTCTTGTGCACAGGGCCCTCACTCCTATTGTTTGATATGTTTATTTCTTTGTCACATTGTAATGTCTCGTGTGTTCTCTGATTTGTAAAGTGCTATGGAATATGTTGGTGCTATATAAATAAAGTTATTATTATTATTATAGATGATAGATAGATAGATAGATAGATAGATAGATAGATAGATAGAAAGGCATATTGCATATAAAATGAAAAATTAAGACATTTTGCAATACATCTTCATGAAATATTTCCTACCATTTTATTTCTACAGCCCCTATGCAGATTATTAATTTCCATAATAACAGGTAGCGCACAATCCTGTGTAATATACTCCTTTAGTCTTAAACTTTATTCCACGTGTCTCCTACTTTGCTCTAATATACATTTGGTGATGTCTGCTACCATGGAAACACATAGTCTGAATAGAAGCTGTAGACACAAAATGGCAGGACTTTTTTAATTAATAATAATAATACATTTTATTTATATAATGCCAACATATTCTGCAGCACTTTACAAAATGTAGGGTTCAAGTACAGAAAAAAAAAGATACATTACAGAGAAATAGTCAATTCACACAATGGGACTGAGGGCCCTGCTCGCAAGAGCTTACAATCTATGAGGCACTTATTGCAGCATTATTCCACTTTTTACACATTGAGATAATCACAAATAATTTGTTCACAAAGGTGGACATAGTCGTTAATTCAGAAATTCCTAATTGGGTTTTCTAAAGTGGACAACCCTATTAATGGGACAGTGGCTGACAATGTCTATAAACCGCTGCAGAATATGTTGGTGCAATACAAGTTAGGCTAGTTTCACATCTGTGCCATAGTCTGCTGCAGAAACCACCGAAAATTGGTCCATTTGCTAGCTCATGTCTCATTAACAGTGGTCTCCAACCTGCAGCTCTTCAGCTGTTGTAAAACTCAGCATATCACAGGATTATAGAGGTTATAGATTAAAGGGAACCTGTCATGTTGATTTGGACACTAAACCTAAGATCGGGGGTTTAGTGTCCCAAATAGCCCTTTTCTAAATCCAACCGTGCCCACATCTAAAAAGACAAACCTTTATACTTACCTAGAGATGAGTCTGATGAGTCTCATTGGACTCATCTCTTGTGCTCCCGGCACCTGCGCTGTTTTTCAGTGACGCTAAAGACATACACCCTGGTTTCAATGCGCATGTAACGGAGGCACGGGGCACGTGTACTCCTCTGGCTTCAGCGAAGAACTGCCCAGCGCAGGGAGTACAGCGGCAGGGTACAGAGTATAAAGCTTTTTTATTTTTACTGTGGGCACGGGTAACTTTATAACAGGGCGATTTGGGCCACTAAACCCCAGTCCATGAGGACCTGTGGGTGCTTTAGTGTCCCAAATCACCCGTGACAAATTCCCTTTAAGGTCAGGGCCCCACATTGCGAAAACACCGCAGCAAAAAACGCTGTGTTTTACAGTACCTGCAAAGTGGATGGGATTCTGGCTAATACCATCCACACATTGAAAAATCGGAAAAGCTGCATATTCAAAAACGCTTGTGTTTTTGAAAATCGCAGCATGTCAATTATACCTGCGGAAATGCTGGTATTTTCCATATAGGTATAATAGGGGCAAAAAGCCTGCAGAGAAAAACTCTGCGGACTTTCTGTGAAAAATGATGCGAAGAAAACCGTGATGTGTTTCTGCCTCGTTCTTTTCCACAGTGTTTTTTTGCTGCGGCCTGCTACATGGGACCATAACCTAAGGATGGGGCCCCACATTGTGAAAACGCTGTTTCGGCCTTGCCGGAAACGCCATAGAAATAAACGCTGCATTTTACAGTACCTGCATAGTCAATGAATTTCTGGCTAATCCCATCCACACTGTGCAGGAAAAAAAAACGCTGCGAAAAAGCTGTGTTTTCAAAAACGCCATTTTTGAAAATCGCAGCATGTCAATTATACCTGTGGAAACCATTGCGTTTTCCCTATAGGTTTAACAAGGGAAGAAAATCCACAGAGGAAAACACAATGAAAAACGCTGCAGAAAAAACAGATGTGTTTCTTTTCCGCATCGTTTTTTAGCTGCGTTTCCGCCCTGTTGGGCTATTCCAGTAATAACACGTTATTTTCTATTGACTGAATAGGGAATAACTGCTATGGTGGTGGGTCTGACCCCTGTCTGACGCAGGTGTCACTGCTGCTCCAGTAAATTCTATGGGAATCCCAGAGATAGCAGAGCACTCTACTAAATTTTTCTTTGGTAGTCCTATAGAGATAAACAACAGCAATCATGCTCATCCCCCACTCCTGTGATTGATGGAGGTGCCAGCAGTCGGACCTTAAAAGATCTAGCAGTTATCCCATATGCAGTGGATAGGACATAACTTGTTAATACGGGTATACACCTCTAATTCTTTTAGGTTAGCTGTTCTGGGAAGGAGTACCACGGTCTAGTATTCCTCATATAGAGGTTATGCTTCTGCTGTGATCACAAACGGTGTCCGAACAGAAGAGATCTGCCATCTGTAATACCTGCCAACTGCTAGAATGAAGTGACAGGGGCTCTAGGAATATGTGCTACATCGGCTACTGTTGGCTTCAATCGGATTTATTCAGAGGTCCTGGCATTGTCCCATAAAAGTAACTGGCTGAACATGTGACCTCTGAAAATAAGGCCATTCCTTATCAAGGTCATACCAACAACTGGCAGAGGTGACAGATATCTGACCAGTCAGACCTTAAAGAGGTCTATGGGCTAAAAATATTAATGAGCTGTCCTCAGGATAGGTTATCAATAACAGATTGGTAGGGGTATGCCACCGATGCATTAGCTGTTCTCAGCAGCTGATACACAGAGAATGGAGCAGGAAGCAGACAGCTCTGTTCTCTGTGTAGTGGTCAGACCAGGTACTGCAGATCATCCCCATTCATTTGAGCAGGACCCAAGCGTTAGTGACTCAGTTCCACCACTACACAGAGAGCAGCGCTGTCTGCTCCTGTCCATTCTTTCTCTGAGAACAGCTGACTAGTGCGTATGCCAGGTGTCAGACTCCCCACAGATCTGTACGATACGGTATGAACCCCTTTTCAACATATGTGCTATGGGTGTAAGGTAACCTTCTTAAGAAGAAATCATGGGTAAAAAAATTGTGCTATAATAACAAAGTTCTGGATGAAAATGTTTTACAGTACTGCAGAGGCGTAACTTGAGGATCTTGGTCCCAAATGCAAAATCTGTTATAGGGCCTCTACCTATATTGTGCCATTTAGAATAGTGGTATATTTTATTTGGCAGAGGGACCTTTGGGGCTCCTTCAGGGTCCAGTAATGACTGCACCCCCTATAGCTACATCCCTGTAGTACTGCATGTACGGATTGCTACTTTTAGTATTTTTTGGGCATGTATGGTGGGTATTACCTTATGTTTGGTACAAGTTGTTAATAATACCCGTGCCATCAATGTTATATTCTCAATGAGTAGAGTTTATACTGTAACAACTGCAGACCATATATTGGTTTATTTCATGATACCCATTGCCGTAATGCATTTTTTTTGTAGAAGATTTTATTTGCTTGATAAGGCATTTTGCCCTGCGCAGTCATGGTACACACATTGCTGAGGTCACCATAAGTGCTAACCAGTCAGGCATGAAATTAAAGCTGGCTACAATGCTGCTGGCTGGGGGCACAATGCTGGAATTGATTGATGGGCATTAGCCAATAGGAAGCAGGATGTGATGTCATGTGGAGGCCGCTTACTGACTTATTGCTGCCTAGTGTTGGCTGTGATGGCAGCAGTCTCTCAGCATCTTGTCACTTGGTATCTCAACCTGGGGGCTGAGTGCTCATAACTGCAATTTCGGCACAATGCTCTGTCCAAACAAGCAAAAAATAAAGATGAGTCATTGCCGTTTCGTAGTCGTCTGTTGACCTAATCTCCTGGGACTCTCGCAGATTTTCAACATTTTTCCCTGGAAATTTCCCAGTTTTCTAGGTAATGATGAGCAAATCCTTTATCTGCATGTATTCTTCAACTTCCACCGGCCCATGGTCTCTCTGCTCCTATTGTTAAGTTTAATGCAAATTTTTCCAACTTTTCCTTTCTTACCGAGTTAAGGTAACATCTTGTTTAAGCATTTGATCACTTTGTAGGTCAGAACTCTAAAATATACACAATCTGAATAAAATATCTCCGATTATTGACTGTACCTGGGCCATTCCATACTGATTCTTGAAAATGCAAAGCACGCAACACGGGTTCCATTAAATTACACATGGAATACCTTTTGGCATGTAGTACAGATATATGAGGAGATGGTAGGTACTATATAGTGTAGCCATACCCCTTACCAGTGTCAAACTGGCCCAGCAGAGTACCAGAAGAACCTCTGGCGGGCCCAGGCTTCAGCACAATAAGGGGGTGTTCACACACAGGAATTTGCCAAGCAGAAAAGTTCTGCTTCAGGAATTTGAAGCAGATTTTCTCTGACAAAAACCAATACAAATTTTGATGCTGAATTTGAATTTGGAGAAGAGTGCCACTTTATTTTGCCTATTTATTGGACAGGACCAAAATCTAAATTCTGCAAGTGGATTTTGACATATTCTGCGGCAACAGAAAAGGTGTATTGTATTCATTTCAATGGGAGTTCTCAGGGGCAATCCGCCTTAAGAACGAGCAGGATGGTTATTTGTTCCACTAGCTGAAAAAGTCAGCTACTGAATATTTCAGGTAGAATTTAAGGCGGATTTCACCTGAAAGTCTGCGTCAAATTCCTACATGTGAACACCCCCTAAAGGTGCATCCGAAGACACCCAAATTCGAGGGGTACTATTAGGGCTGTGCAATTAATCAAATTTAATAAATTCACCATTTCAAAAAATTGTGATTCTGATTTTCGTCAGAATCATGAAATCACTGTTAGCCCTGTCCTGAGTCCATGCAGGCTTTGTAGTCTGTAGTCAATATAGTGGTAGCAGGGGCGTAGCTATAGGGGGTGCAGAGGTAGCGGTTGCTTGCTACTGGGCCCTGGAGCCATTTCAGCATAGTAAGACATCTATATTACAAATAGCACATGGTAAGTGGGGGCTCTGTTACAGGTTATGCATCAGGGCCCAGGAGCTTCTTGTTACGCCTCTGGATGGTAGGATGACAAAACCTGCATAAAATGTATTTTACTCATTTTTCGTTATGCCAGCTCCCTGAACTTTTTTAGTGTCTTTAAAGAGGACCTTTTATGTCCTCATGCATATGCGGTTTTATATACCACTAGAAAGCCATTTCTGGGCACTGATTCCTGGGCACTGTCGGCTTTCCCATTATGTGCCCCGGGGCTGGAGATATCGATGCCGTAATTTCGGCACCAATATCTTCCCACTGTCAGAAGGGCGTTACTCACAGCCTAGCATCCATAGACTTGTGCTGGGGGGTGTTCCTCATAGCTCAGCGTCATCGCCCCCTCTTACAGTACAGGGCTATGGATGAAAATTGAGATTGAAATCGAGAATTGCCCTTAAGCAGGAAAAAAAATTGAGATTTTATTTTTAGGCAATAGTTGCCCAGCCCTACATAGTATGGTCTATTTCCTAAGGATTATTAGAGTGTGGGCCCCTAGAATCATTTTATGTGATGGCCCAACGAACCTCAGCACGACACTGCCCTTTACTGCTTAAAGTTTTCCATCACTTGAAAGAAGATCTAATAAAATGGCAGCGAAAACATAAATAAACTCTTTGACATCTTAAGAGGCGCTGTCAACTCTTGGTGAGAAGTGATTTCCATAATCTCAGAAGTATATTCAAAGAAGTTCCTTTATTGGTACAGTCTCTTTTTTGAGCAGATGAAGGGGGTTCACTCTACATAATGAGCTATTCTTGTGAGACTGCACCAATGAAGGAGCTTCTACAAATATACTTTCGATATTTTAGAATTAATTTCTCACACATTATGCCAATGTACGGGTTGGATAAGCGCCGATCTACGATATAGCATGTCAGTCTCGTTTGCATCAGCCTTTTATAAAGATCAATGTAAACTATATGGGGGGGGGGGGATAATTGCTACTTGGATCTTTCCTCCCCCGTACAATGTCATGGATTATCGGCAGTACAATCAATAATTCACTTATTTCCAATAATTAGCCCAATAATTAGTCTTTAGCCACATAAAATGTTTATCCTCTCAACCCATTATCCGCACAACTTTTCCAGTGTGCATGTGTTACGAATGGGGCGAGAGTAGAAAACTGGTAGCAAACACTTCTGGTGGAGGTTTATTTCCCCTGAAAACAAAATTATCAGGCATGTTGTAATCCAACGACCTAATCCGGGACACTCCCATTAGATGGTCAGTGAAATTGGAAGGTTTAGGAGACATTAACCTCATGTGTATGGCCATCTTAGGGTATGTTTACACATTACAAATTTGACGCTGAATTTGTCCAGAATATAATTTCTGCTTCAGGAATTTGAAGCAGATTTTTTTCTGCTTGTCAAAAACCGATGAGGATTTTGACGCTGAATTTGAAGGGGAATTTGAAGCAGAATTTGGAGAAGAGTGCTACTGTATTTTGCCATTATTGGACAGGCATAAATTCCAAATTCCACTGGCGGATTTTGACAAATTCTGCATCCGATTTTGTGTCAAATTCCGTGCCCGTGGAAAAGGTATATTCTCCGCTACTTATTCATTTCAATGGGTGTTCTCAGGCAGAATCCACCTGAAGACCCTTAACAGCTGAAAGAGACACAAAAAACATCAAAGTTTTTTTTTCTTTTTTTTGAATGTTGTCCAGATGATCTGTGGAGGTCCAGATTAAAGATGGTGGGCATACCAGTCATTCATTTTATCCCATTGTGGGTTACACGTGCATATTCCTTGATGACCTGACTAAAGACTGTATTACTCAGCCAGATTTCGTACAGCCTAAGTGCCGATCAACAAGAAACACATTGATCGACACTTGTTTGTATTGGCCTGGATTGGATAAAAAGAACTTGAATTTGTTGTTAAACTGACTTTTGTATGAGGGTACAAAGCGCTCAACTTACCAGCACCCTCTACACTACACATTCTCCAGATATGACTTGATGAGCCAAAACATCATGTTGTATTTGGTTATCAGTCTGGAGTTTAATTTTATTACTGTGATCAAGCTGGATGAATTGCACATACCCTCTATCTTGGTAGACGCCTAACAAATCTTGTGAATACTTCATACACCCAATTGTAGTGCTGCTATAATTCTACTGCTATTGAACTGAAGAATCCTATCATTGACACCCTCAACCTTAATAGGAGTGCAGTACCACTATCTGATGTGTACCTAGCAGGGAGCGTAGGATTTTTTTTTTTTTAGCATAGGGAAAGATGGACTTTTGTTTAGATCAGGGGTCTCAAACTCACGGCCCGCGGGCCAACTGCGGCCCTCGGGACAATAGTTTGCGGCCCCCACCTCAATATCAAAGTTTAATGTTAGTGCGGCCCGAGTTTGATACGAATGGCACCAGGGGCGCACTGTCTGGGGGGCGGCATTTTTTACTATCTAATGTAAACCAGCCCAGGACAGGCCGCTTTAAAAAAAACAACGCTGAGCGGGGCCTGTCCTGGGCTGGCTTACGAGATGTCCGCATCACAGCGCAGGTAGCGATATAATGACGTCATTGCGCCTCCTACGCTGAGATACAGACGTCTCGGACAAGAGGAGGAGGCGGCGGCTGCATCAAGGCATCACAGGTAGGTGAGGAGAACTTTTTTTTTTATTTATATAAATAGGCCGTAACCTGCTGGAGTATGCCCGGCAGGTGATGGCCTATTTATTTCCCTAACCGGCGTCTGCTCATGGCCGCCCCCGCTTCCCCTTCTGCTATGGGACGTAGAAGAGGAAGTGGATGCCGCTGTGAGCAGCCGCAGGCATCGGTAAGTGAGGCCGCGGGCCTCAAATACTACTATTATTATACTCCAGGGTCTTTTTAGAAAAAAACAATGTTACTCACCTCTCCTGCGATCCGCTGTCACTCCGAGCAGACTTGGGCGCTCTGGTGACGTCATCAGGTCGCGTCAACGGTCTCATCGCGTGATGTCTGTGCGCAATTAGACAGGGCTGAAAGCTGCTGGGAGTGCTCCGGTTTCCAGGATAGGTAAGTAACACTGATTTTTATGTTTGTATCCTCCCCTGGGTCTCCAATCATTATACTCTGGGTTCTGAAAAGAACCCAGAGTATAATAATAGTTCGTGGGTGGGCCACTAGGGAGCACAATACCGTGTGCAGGGGCCACTAGGGAGTATAATAATAGTTCGTGGGTGGGCCACTAGGGAGCACAATACCGTGTGCAGGGGCCACTAGGGAGCACAGTACCGTGTGCAGGGGCCACTAGGGAGCACAATACCGTGTGCAGGGGCCACTAGGGAGCATAATACCGTGTGCAGGAGCCACTAGGGAGCACAATACCATGTGCAGGGGCCACTAGGGAGCACAATACCGTGTGCAGGGGCCACTAGGGAGCACAATACCGTGTGCAGGGGCCACTAGGGAGCACAATACCGTGTGCAGGGGCCACTAGGGAGCACAATACCGTGTGCAGGGGCAACTAGGGAGCATCTTACCAGTGTGGAAAACCTGATGCGGCCCAGCCTCACCCAGACTCTACCTCCAGCGGCCCCCGGGTAAATTGAGTTTGAGACCCCTGGTTTAGATCATAGTCACAGACTTTCAAAATGGAGAGGATTCTTCATGCAAGATCGCAAAATTTGACCATCCCTAATGTGGGTTGAGTGAGGGCATTGAACACATCATACCTCATAGAGTGAGCCCTCGGAGGAGTTTGACCTACCTTGTTTGCTACCATCTCAGTGTCCCTGAACTATTTGGTGGCAGTGATGTGTGTTTCAAGGAGTCCTGGCCATACCTCAACTATAACAGTGGCTAAAACTATAGCTAATATGCAAATGTTTGCCCTAAAAGTGCTCACATTTTTTTAACTGAATTTCTAGCAGATGTACATCTGTTCTGCTAGATCATAGATGGTGTCTCTCTGATGTCACACAGTAGGCATACAAGGCCTTGAGTGAAACAAACATGTTTATACACACGTGGACAAAATTGTTGGTACCCCTCATTTAATGAAAGAAAAACCCACAATGGTCATAGAAATAACTTGAATCTGACAAAAGTAATAATATATAAAACTACATGTTGACAAGCCACAAAGCTTCTGGGAAAATGTCCTATGGACAGATGAGCCCAAAATCAAAATTTTTGGCAAGGCACATCAGCTATATGTTCACAGATAGAAAAATGAAGCATATCTTGAGAAGAACACTGTCCCTACTGTGAAACATGGAGAAGGCTCTGTTATGTTCTGTGGTTGCTTTGCTGCATCTGGTACAGGGTGTCTTGAATCTGTGCAGGGTACAATGAAATCTCAAGACTATCACGGGATTCTAGAGAGAAATGTGCTGCCCAGTGTCAGAAAGCTTGGTCTCAGTCGCAGGTCATGGGTCTTGCAACAGGATAATGACCCAAAACACACAGCTAAAAACACCAAAGAATGGCTAAGAGGAAAACATTGGACTATTCTGAAGTGGCCTTCTATGAGCCCTGACCTAAATCCTATTGAGCATCTCTGGAAGGAGCTGAAACATGCCGTCTGGGAATGGCACCCTTCAAACCTGAGACAACTGGAGCAGTTTGCTCATGAGGAGTGGCCAAAATACCTGTTGAGAGGTCCAGAAGTCTCATTGATAGTTACAGGAATCGTTTGATTGCAGGGATTGCCTCAAAAGGTTGTGCAACAAAATATTAAGTTAAGGGAACCATCATTTCTGTCCAGGCCTGTTTCATGAGTTTTCTTTTTTAAAAAATTCTGTTGAAGCATGGTTGAAAAGCAATGTCTGACTTTCATTTGTTCATTTTCATAGAAATTTTATATATTATTACTTTTGTCAGAATCAAGTTATTTCTGTGACAATTGTGAGTTTTTCTTTCATTAAACGAGGGGTACCAACAATTTTGTCCACGTGTGTATAAAGATGGCCATGTGTTTTACAAATTTCATTGTCACTGCTGTTTGTTTTTTTGTGGACACTGCAATGTCGTAAGTTATTTAGAAGGCACTTCTTTATGGACACATCAGTGTGGAGTGTCTTTTGATTGGCATCACAGTTTAGGTATAATAAGGCTCAGTTCACATCTGTGCAGCAACAGAAGAACGGGCTAAACATTATGATGGATCCATCTAATTGCAGATAATTACAGATCCCGAGGGAACCCACAGACTATAATGGCGACCATTGGGTATCCATTGTTTTCTTGCTGATTTCACCAGATAAAAAAGTTGTGCGTGAAGGAATTTTTCATCCATAATTTCAGAAGGACTCTGCGCCGGAGGCTCCAAATGAAGCTTCAAATGCAGATATTAATGTAGTCTAAGGCCTAATGTACGCATCCAAGTGTACAAGCCAAGGCTCTCCCAAGGGGGCGCCAAATGCTCCGTTCCATTCCAATGATTATAGAGCGGGTCCTATCTTGCTCCTTGCTATCGGAACAAAACGGATCGCAAGCCCCCATAGCGGTGAGTGCATCACAGAAGGCACTCGAATATCACTCCAAAGTGCCATCTGGTTGTATTCCACTGCAAAATCAGCCCCACCTCAGACAACATACTCAGTCGTGTGTATGGAGCCTAAGACTGTAGTTTAGAGAGGGTCTGCCTTGAGCGCTACAATTTTAAATAAGGGTCATCGCTAAGGTCAGAAGGTTTGGACACTCAGAGAACACAGATACTTTTGGTTATAAGTAGATTTGATTTTGGAAGTATGGCCCGAGAATACAGGGGTTGACTTAAAGGGTTCATCACTGACATCAGTAGATTCGGACACTGAGAGAACACAGTTTTTTGATTAGGGTTGGGGACCAACATGGATCAGCTGTATGAGGCAGCTTCCGACGTCCATACTATACACAGCACAGGGCCAGAAGCAGATGACTCCAGTTCCTGTGTAATAGCTGGGAGCCGGTACTAAAGTTCAGCTCTCATTGACTTCAATGGAAGATGAGCTGCAGTATTGGTGCCCAGACCCCACAGATTAGATATTTATAACCAAGTTTAAGGATAATGCCGTAAATTCCTGAATCCTGGACAACTCCTTAAGGAGGAGCATACATCTGAAAAATTTACTTTTTTGTTACTATGATTAAGAATCCACCATTATTGAGGATCTCAAACACAACTAGAAGCCACCCAAGGGTCAATAAATCACAGCAGTTCCCTGGGTGCTGGATGGTCTCTGCAAACACTATATATACAAGACTATGAGATGTATGCTAGACACTTAAAGAAACACTAAAACTAGAAATGAATGCTAAAAGTAACCATAAAATATAGTTGACCAAACTGTTTGTTTCAGGATCATGCAGGAAATGTTGCACATTGACAGCCTTGTAGAAATCCTGACAGCACAGATTAATGTCCCGCCGATCAGCGTCATCTCCAGCAGGTGCCTGGATAGAGGGGCTAGGACTTTCCAAAGGAGGTGGGGCTTAGTTAGATTTTGTCCTACGGCATACACAGTACAGTACTGGCTCCTGCTTCAGCCAGTTGTCTTACAGAGGACAGTGAGGAAGGTGAACATGGCTGATCTCTCTAAGATTACTCTCTATATATATTAGATGTCACTGTAATATGAGGTAAAATAGGACAAAGGGAAAGAAAAAAGAGCTGGAATACTTTTTGTTCTTTTTTTTGATAAGTGTTCCTTTAATAGGTGGTCGGGAGTATTTTTGGAGCAGTAACTTGTGGTTTCTCCTTTAAAATGACGTAAAGTTTCTTGTAGAATTAGTTGGTGTTTTATTTTGGTCTTCTTGTAAAATCTGCTGTGGTTTCCTCTTGGAAGATGACTCTGGTTGATGGGGTTTCCTTCTGTAAAAGAAGACTACCACATATTTGCCAAGAACTGTGCCAAGCACAATTTAATTTTCAGGTGACACCACATCCCTAATGGTCATGTCCACAAGCTCTTCTATATGTCACTGAGACACCTATGACACTAGGTTCCCATAGGTGTCGTCACTCCACCTATGGGCAAATGACGTTCCGACCCACTGGGTATGACCACTCCCTTTTCTTGTGGTGTGGCCACAAAATGTGCTGGGCATGCCCCCTTTTCAGTTCATGACCAGCAGATAAAGTGTCCAAGTCCCATATGAAATGATGATCCTGGGAGATTTTCCAGCTCTTCAGGGAGTCCGCGAGGTCTCCGCCTTTTTCAGAAACCTCCCTGGGTGCACCAAACTGCATATGTATTAAAATATGATCTTACATCCATCTTGAAACAAAAAAAGGTATATTCACTAAGCCACTAACTGCTCCTACAATAGCATATAAGTGTTTAGAAGCTATTTTGGTGATGGTAGATTCCCTTTAAGGTATCTTTATAGAGCTCTCAGGGAATATTGGTTCTTCAGGTGGAGATCCAGCTAGTATGGGGAGCCTGGGAAAAATGTATGAAAATTATCTCTGCTCTAGAAAGCAGAAAACTGTCAAGTGCCACCTACAAGTGGCTACCCAAGTCAATGTCCGGCCCATTAAAGAGCCTTGAAACATGACCAGGAACCAGAGCACCCTTCTGGAGGAAATCTAATAAAGATCTCTGTTTCAACTCTGTGCATGACCGACAGGCAGTTTGCTAATAAGTAAATTGCCCATTCTTTATTTTCGACATCCCCTTGGGTTATTTCAGATCTTCTGCTTCCACTACAGTATATATTCTATTCAGTAGAAATTCTTCTGGTACAAAGCATCCGCCCTGTTCTGGAATGAACAAGTATGCTATCTATTTTCTTGTGTATTAATAGCTGTTGTTTAGAGTGTGAACAATGCAGATCTTAATACAGAGACCCTCACCAGTAAGATGCTTAGAGTCGTGGTACTAACCTGAGCTGTCTCTTCTCCCTATACAGATCACCAGAAACTAGAGCGAGAAGCCCGCATCTGCCGCCTGTTAAAGCACCCAAATATTGGTAAGACTATTATTACCTAATTCTCCACAAAATTTACCTAGTTGGGTCCCAAAGTGTGGAAATCTTAAGACACATTTATAGTCTACATAGCGGCATGTTTTCATGATCTGCCCCACCTGTATAGGCAAATATTCCCTTGGCTAGGTAGTAGTGGATCCAGAAGAGGAAATATGTCTTCATACAGATGACTGGGTGGATCATAGTAACACTGTATGAAGGCAATAAAGATGTCATTCTGCTTTCTAGATATCTAAGGTACATGGTCACCTTAACAATATTGTTGTTTCCCTAATATAGGTTACATGATACAATGTGTCCTCCTAAGATTGGGTTCACATGTAGCTCAGCCCATCAGTTTTTTATGCCAGAGATGGACACGACTGGTGACATTTTGGTGTATTTTGTACAACAGTCCATTGAGCGTCATTGCCAGTCGGAAAAGTGTTGCAAGCAGGGTTTTTCTATCTGGCACATAGAGATGTCTGGTGTTACACAAGATGCATCAAATGCCAAAGCTGCACCTATAGAAAAGCTTGGGATCAGTTCAGGGATCAGTTTCCTTCTGATGTTTCTGTACTATGCTGGAGGGAAACTAAACCAGATAACAGAAGAAATGTAAAGGGGTCTAAAGAATTGTTGTAGATAGGAGCCTAATACCTCAATTGCTGTTGTCTCTGTTCCTAAATATCTCGTTCTGTTCTCTTTTTAGTACGCCTCCATGACAGTATATCAGAAGAAGGGTTCCACTATCTCATTTTTGATCTGTAAGTGAATAGTTCATTCGATTCTTACCACTGCCCATTAAAATAATATTGAGATATTTTATAGTCATCTGAGTCATCACCACAATTCTGGAGTATCTTTTCTTGGAATTTTACATGGTGCTATTCCTTTTATTTTTATTCTTCCTGGAAATACATGGACACTCTCTTCACAAGGGAATGACAACGCTCAGTTGTTAAATTAGTCATACATTTTCAGGAGGAATAAAAGAGAAATAGAACAATGCATAGTTCTAAGAAAATGTGCTCCAGAATTTCTATTGTATGGGGAATGCAGGTATTTATTACCACAGATGAGATGAAAGGTCCATTTAAACACAGACATGTCAGAAGCCATGATAGGTCCACTATAAACAGACATTTCAGGAGGGATTACAGGTCCACTCTAAACAGGTAAACCAGGAAGTATTACAGGTCCACTCTAAACGGTAATGTCAGGAAGGATTATAGGTCCACTCTAAACTGATATGGCAGGAGGGATTACAGGTCCACTGTGAACGGACATGTCAGGAGAGATGACAGGTCCACTTTAGACAGACGTGTTAGGAGAGATGAGAGGTCCACTTGACACAGACATGTCAGGAGGGATTACAGATCCACTATAAACAGATACGTCAGGAGGGATTACTGTTCCACTTAAAACAGACATGTTAGCAGAGATGAGAGGTTCATTCTAAAGAGATATGTTAGAAGTCATGATAGATCCACTATCATGGATAGGCTATTAATTTTAGAAATCGGATAACCCCTTTAAAACCGGATAACCTTAAACCCATTTTTCACCTAACTTAATACACAGTGAAATAGTAACAGTAGATAAAGTTAGATAAAGACACAAATCCATAACGCACAACCTATAAACTTACCAAGTTGATCCAGAGGAAGGCAAAAACCCTCACAAGGATGACACCAATTGCCCCATTAGAGGAAAATATTCCTCCCCAACATTAAATATGGCATTTGGACTAAGTCCCTGGAGCAACAACCTACCCCAAAAATGTCTGGCTCCCGTAACCTGTGACATTCTTACTTCTTGAACTTGTACATGCTAGCAGACATCCAGTGGTTCCATAGGCTCTTATCACCTAATGTTGATAAGTATGTGATAGTAACCTTGTCCTTGTGAGATCTATGTATTTTGCTAACGGCCTAGGGGGACATTTTCCTGCAGGTCTTCCAATGTGGTGTACCTTATAATTTGTGTGCAATGTCCCACCACAGGCCTCTATGTGGGGGAAACAGGGCAGAGACTTAGTCAGCGAATGAACTCACACAGATTCAACATTAATAACGGCAGAACCGATCTCCCAGTGGCCGCACATTTCTCCGGAGAAAACCACTCTGTTGAAGATTTGCGGGTTGTGGTTTTAATGGGACATTTTAAGACGCAGGAGGAGAGGAAAGAATGGGAGTGCAAGTTTATGCAAAAATTTCAAACTCTGCAATTGGGACTTAATATTCATGCCAGCTTCATGTCACACTATGTATGAACCGTAATTTGGACTTAATATTCATGCCAGCTTCATGTCACACTATGCATGAAACTGTGAGGGTCACAAATCACCTCCTGATAGCAAATAGATAGCAGAGCCCTCTGTCATGCACCACAACTTTCCAGATTGTTTATTTTTTGACCGGTTGTAAATAACTTCTCTACTTAGATTGCATTTTGTTGTTTTTTTTAAGGACTCTAAAATCCTTTGAAGACCATGTGTATAGGGTATAAAAAATCTGTAATTTTCAGTTCTTGTATAACACCATGTCTGATGAAGGAAGCTAGACCTCCGAAAGCTTATTATCTAATATACTCAGTTAGCCTCTAAAAGGTATCGCCTGATTTCTTCACTCTTCCACTACTTTCAATGGCTAACACGGTACAACATTATACTACTGCTAGCGGCCTACAGAATCCTGGGATAGAACAAGGCAGAGATGGGCTAAGCATCTGGACACAGAAACTGGGCCCACTGGTTTCCTCTTCAGTTCCAGCAGACAGTTACATCAAGATTATATACAGTATGCGGCTCCACTACACTTTCCAAGGCTTAAAGATTGCAAATTTATGAAATGCTAAATTTTCCTAGCAAGAGCAAGTTTTCTGTTCAAGGAGTTTTCAGGCAATGTAACACTGATGACCTATGATTAGGAAGATGACTGGCCTCTAGAGTTAAAAACATACCATGTATACTGGCGAATACGGCCTGGGAAACCCGGAACGTATATTGCCCGTATTTCCCAGACTGAACATGGTCCGAAGACCAGGACTCTTTGCATCATGGTGACCGATGATACTAAGAGTCCCTGCCTCCTCACGGCTCTACTGTCCTATACTGTATATGGCACAGGACAGTGGAGTCACTAAGAGGAAGGGACTCCTAACATCATAGATCATCTTGATGCAAGGAGTCCCGATCTCTGCACCGCACTCAATCCAGGAAATATGGGCAATATACTGTCTGGATTTTCCGGACTGTATTAGCCCATATGCATGTGGCCTAACGTACCCTGCACTCCAAATTGGCCCCGCTGGTGATCCATCGATTATTGTCATTTACTATTATGTCCCTCCATTACCTGACTGATGTGGCAAGTTGTAAGTGAAGTTATAAGGTTTTTCACCATATGGAAATGAAACCTAAGTAATCATAGGGGGAGGAGATCTGGTACACCTAGTCATGGTGGTCACTCATGTCTGATTTTACCAAATGATGGTACTGTTGGTAACTATACTTTGTTATCTGCTTATTGTCATGTGACCCTTCTTCCTATTTACGTTTCCCATTTTTACTTTTCAAAGTAGAAAAACCTTTTTTTAAAAAAACAGTTTCAGATATGTCATATGATAGACACCTGTAGCGCTCGACAGACCCCCCTTAATGGTGTTCATTGGGTTTACATTCTAACATGATGAAAATATACTTTGCTAGCTGGATAACGTTAGATTGTACTCTGTAAAAGAAGACAATACTGCCCTCTAGCATGAGACTTGGAAGGAGCCTGCATTACGTGTCTCTCTGAAGCTACCCTTTGCAGAAAGGGCACATATATGACCACATCCATGACCATGACGTGTCATAATTTGTATGTGGCGTGCCAAATACACAAAACATGTTGCAGATGTATGTGAAACTTTATCATCGCTCTGATTGTGCAGGGTGAAATACTATATGAAGAAGGGACACCTGCTTGTACCACTGTCAACCCCCAAAATTTTCTGGTATTTTCATAGATGTGGTGCCAAGTTTTGCCAAAATAACAATTCCTTAATATACAGATGCAGCAGAGTTAATCTGAACTTCTGCAATTGGTTAAATTGCTGAGGCGTGATAGCTTATCACAGAAGACACCAAAAATCAATGAAAACTTTTTTCGATGACTTTTCATTGGTATCTGCTGTATTCTGCAATAACATATCACACTGCAGCAGTTTAATCAATTGCAGACGTTCAGGTGAACTCTGCTACATCTGTATATCTGCATATATTTGTACCTTGGCTTGCTCATGTCCGGTAATTGATTTTTTGGGAAACTACGACTCCTAGCATGCCCTGACAGCTGTAGACCATTAGGCTATGTTCACACTGTATCCTCTTGTTCGTTGTTCTGATCTGTCATAGGAGCACCTTCCGTCTGCATCTATCAGCATTGACTCCAATGTTAAAAAAAAGACAGAAGGTTTCTTTTTTTTCAATAGAAGGAAAAGTCCTGGGCCCAGGACAGATCAGAAAAACAAATAAGAATACACCAGTGTGAACATAGCCCTAGTGCAAAATCTTATGAACCTATACTTGCCCACTTTTACATGCTGGCCTATGGGCGAATCTGCATGCAAAATTCTCAAGTGACTACGCCTTCTTTTAGGAAAGCCCAGTCCCCTTTGGGACTATGACACATCCCTTTTTTGCGACATGGACTGGACACAAAATGTGCCGGCCACACTGTTTTTTTCATGACATTACCAGTACATAGAGTGTCCATGTCACATAAGCCCATGGTGTGGGAGAATTCCGCTGGCCCTAGGAGATTTGTCCACTCTTCCAGGACTCTTGGAGGTCACCCATTTTTTTGGTGGGAACCTCCTAGACATTTGGTTAGAGTTGGCAAAGAGCGAAAGAAAAGAAAAAGGCACAAATAATCAATAATTCGGTAAATGCAAAATTGCCCATAACCTAACAACACTGATTTCATTAATGTGACTACACATGTGTCTGAATGGGTTTTACAAGAGAATTATGTAGGAGCTCGGGCCATGTATGCATTGAGGGAATATATTAAGACTGGTGCATAGTGCATTGTTCTTGATATTTTGGGCGCTGGCAGTAGAATTATTATGGGGCTCCAGCCTCTTAATAATTCTGGCACACCACAGAGGTCCCATGCACAAGAAATGAAAGTTACACCAGTCAGAAACTGGTATAGATTGCTGGTATAGCCCACACCAGTTTTCTGGCATCAGTTATAGTAAATCAAATGGGCCAAGGCAACCATGACCCTCCTTTATACATACCCACTCTGACTAAAAGTGGCAAGGGAATCAGGAAAGTGACAAAGTGGCGGCTCTTTAATATTTCTGGTGCACCACGGGAGGTCCCATGAACCTGAACTGAAATTTACCCCAGTCAGGGACTAGAGTAGATTTTTGGTATACCTCACATCACTTTTATGGTGTCAGTTATAGTAAATTGGATGGGCCAACGCCTCCCCAAACCTCCTTTACCCCTACCCCGTCGCGAAGAAGTCAGGAAACTGACAAAACGGCGCTTCTTTAGTGCAAGTTAGTCCCAAAGATGTACATAGTTTCATTTGTTTAAGACAGCAACGTTTTACCCCGCAGGCTGTGGACTTCTACTGCCGCCTGAAGGCTGTTTGGTCATCTATCAATATATCTGTGTACATCCGCCAATGCAGAGCTGTGGATTCGAGTTTGTCATTTGGCACAACTCATGGCATCATAGTACATGGCATCTTAACTGAATGATACCCAAATGCTTCAACACTTCTGAATCTACACAGAGACGTCCAGATACCTGCAACTTCAGTCTAAATGGCTGATCTTCAAGCTAGTCTTTTGCTATGAGACTGGAGCTAGAGTTTCTAGCAGGGCTCTCTCCATGCTGCTCTTTCTGCAGAGGATTTTGGTGCAGGCACAGAGGAGGGGGGACGCAGCCTATAAATACACCAGGCTGTGTTTGGTGTTACAGCTCTGTGGGCGTTAGATGAAGACAAGACATAAGTGTATCTGCTATTCACTGCATCTCAATCCTCCCCTGCAGCCACCTCTGCTATTCTTGTGCTGACCTCATCCACAGCTTTAGCACCAGTCTTCCCAGGAAGAACTGCGCTATGCCAGCACACACCTGTCACTATGTCTTCCTGCTGCCCGGCACTCTCCACCTACACCCTACCACTGCATTTCCTTGCTCCTCTATTATTACTTATCACATCCACTTCTTCACTTCTATCTTGCACCCTCCTCTGTGGTGATCTAACACCCACATGATTGTCAGTCTCCATCATGTACACATCTCTGTGCTATCCCTCAACCACTCGCACCTCTTGGTACGCCTCCATCCTGCCAAGTACACCCCTTTGTTCTCTCCCTATGCATATTCTGTGCCCCCACTCCTGCACAATTTATGCATCTCCCTCCTCTTGCTGTTCTATTGAAAGCAGGTGCTGCAGTGACACATTTTAGAACTCATCATTCTATATATAAACCAGTGTGTAGCTCCCAGCTCCCAAACCATCTTTAATTAGACCGCCCCCTCCCTCCTGACAACCAGCACCTTTTACTTCCTGCACTTCTTTATGCACATGCAATGGCATGTGACAATGACCCCTGATTGGACTGTTTCCATAGAAAATTTATAGGGCAGCCAATGTTTATTACATATATGTTAGCGCTAATCCAACCTAAAATGGCTACATTGAGAGAATGGACCTCCCAAAGTACTAAGCGAAGGGGAACATGACAAGGGGAGGAGTGGTCCAAGAAGTAATTTTTTTCCATATTTCATTTCATGGATTTCGGATGGTGTAGCTCCCCTTTTAGAAGAAGGAGACTGTGTGAATGGTGGTCTCCCTTTTCTCTAAACAGAAGGGATGACAGAAACATAATGAAACATAACACGCAGGTGTGGTGTAGTCCTCGAAACCAGCACCCATCCCCTTAGGGGCCATTCACATATAGGAATTTAACGCTGATTTGGGAGCAGATTCTGCCCTTGAATCAGTGGCAGATTCCACCCTGATTCTGTCTCTCATTGTTTTCAATGGAAGGCAAAGATTGGAGCAGGACAATGAAAAAATAAGCGTCCTGCTTAATCTTGCCGTGGACGTCGGTGACTGATTTAGCTGCGGTGTCCACGTATAAAGACCACCTGATAATTAGGCCCATTCATCTGACTCTAATCAGCGATGGAAAGCCGCAACGGAATGCTAATACCCTACATAGACATGTGAACGGCCCCTTAGTTGCCCTGCCCCCTCCCTCCTCTCTCAAGTTCACTAGTATTACTTGTACTGTGGGAGCTGGCATACTGGAATATTGTAATAGTAAAGGCAACCCTCATAGCACAGGTAACTGTGAAAACCCCATTTTATCACCTAAAAATCCCAGAGGAAGTAAGTACTCACAAACTCACCGAAGAACCCCTTTAGGTTGAGGCCCCACGTTGCGGAAACGCAGATTTTTTTTGTTGCAGATTTTGTTGTGTTTTTTAGCCAAAACCAGGAGTGGATTGAGCAGAAGATAGAAATATAAGAACTTCCTATATATTTCCCATTCCGTTCATAGCTATTCTTGGCTTTGGCTGAAAAAAAGGCAGCAAAATCTGCAACAAAAAAAAGCTGCGTTTCCGCAACGTGGGGCATCAGCCTAAGGCTACGGCCCCACGTTGCGGAAACGCAGCTTTTTTTTGTTGCAGATTTTGTTGCCTTTTTTTCAGCCAAAGCCAGGAGTGGATTGAGCAGAAGGTAGAATTATAAGAGCTTCCTATATATTTCCCATTCCTTTTGTCGCCATTGTTGGCTTTGGCTCAAAAACCGCAACAAAATCTCAACAGAAAAAGCTGCGTTTCCGCAATGTGGGGCATCAGTCTTAGGGTATGTTCACATAGTGGAATTTTCAGGGATTTAAAGCTGAAATTTTCTGCTTGACCAAATTCTGTGGCAAATTCCGCACTTGCCAGGTGGAATTTTCTGCTTCCCCATTCCCTTCAGTGGAAGTTATCAGGCCAAATCCACCTGAAGATTGAGAGTGGCACATTTTTTTTTTCCAATAGCTCAAAAAATCAGCTCCTCTTCCCACTGAAATCAATGGAGGCTGGTTTCAGGCAGAATTTGGAGCTGCAACACAACAGTGCTAACCAATGTACCAGCGTGCTGCTGTGTTACATACCATCCATGGCAAACATTTTTACGTCTTAGAAAGTACGCCGATAAAATAACCAATGGTATTTTGGTTTGTTAATAAACTGACCTAGTCTGCCTCCCTACACTGTACAGTGGACTATTACAGAGGATATGTCACCTCTCCATGCCAGGTTTAGTAAATACTTGCATTCCCCATGAAATGTCAATTCTGGGGCATCTTTCCAAGAACTCTATGTTGTACCATTCCTCTGTTATTCCTCCTAGAAATGTATGTATAAATTGGCAATTACAGTGCTGGCCAAAAGTATTGGCACCCCTGCAATTCTGTCAGATAATACTCACTTTCTTCCAGAAAATGATTGCAATCACAAATGCTTTGGTAATAATATCTTCATTTATTTTGCTTGCAATGAAAAAACACAAAAGAGAATGAAAAAAAAAGTCAAATCATTGATCATTTTACACAAAACTCCAAAAATGGGCCGGACAAAAGTATTGGCACCCTCAGCCTAATACTTGGTAGCACAACCTTTAGACAAAATAACTGCGAACAACCGCTTCCGGTAACCATCAATGAGTTTCTTACAATGCTCTGCTGGAATTTCTCCAGGTCCCTGAGATTTGAAGGGTGCCTTCTCCAAACTGCCATTTTGAGATCTCTCCACAGGTGTTCTATGGGATTCAGGTCTGGGCTCATTGCTGGCCACTTTAGAAGTCTCCAGTGCTTTCTCTCAAACCATTTTCTAGTGCTTTTTGAAGTGTGTTTTGGGTCATTGTCCTGCTGGAAGACCCATGACCTCTGAGGGAGACCCAGCTTTCTCACACTGGGCCCTACATTATGCTGCAAAATTTGTTGGTAGTCTTCAGACTTCATAATGCCATGCACACGGTCAAGCAGTCCAGTGCCAGAGGCAGCAAAGCAACCCCAAAACATCAGGGAACCTCCGCCATGTTTGACTGTAGGGACCGTGTTCTTTTCTTTGAAGGCCTCTTTTTTTTTCCTATAAACTCTATGTTGATGCCTTTTCCCAAAACGCTCTACTTTTGTCTCATCTGACCAGAGAACATTCTTCCAAAAAGTTTTTGGCTTTCTCAGGTAAGTTTTGGCAAACTCCAGCCTGGCTTTTTTATGTCTCTGGGTCAGAAGTGGGGTCTTCCTGGGTATCCTACCATAGAGTCCTTTTTCATTCAGACGCCGACGGATAGTACGGGTTGACACTGTTGTACCCTCGGACTGCAGGGCAGCTAGAACTTGTTTGGATGTTAGTCGAGGTTCTTTAGCCACCATCCGCACAATCTTTCGTTGAAATCTCTCAATTTTTCTTTTCCGTCCACATCTAGGGAGGTTAGCCACAGTGCCATGGGCTTTAAACTTCTTGATGACACTGCGCACGGTAGACACAGGAACATTCAGGTCTTTGGAGATGGACTTGTAGCCTTGAGATTGCTCATGCTTCCTCACAATTTTGCTTCTCAAGTCCTCAGACAGTTCTTTGGTCTTCTTTCTTTTCTCCATGCTCAATGTGGTACACACAAGGACACAGGACAGAGGTTGAGTCTACTTTAATCCATTTCAACTGGCTGCAAGTGTGATTTAGTTATTACCACCACCTGTTATGTGCCACAGGTAAGTAACAGGTGCTGTTAATTACACAAATTAGAGAAGCATCACATGATTTTTCAAAGGGTGCCAATACTTTTGTCCACCCCCTTTTTTATGTTTGGTGTGGAATTATATCCAATTTGGCTTTTTGACAATTCTTTTTGTGGTTTTCCATTGAAGACAAATTAAATGAAGATATTATTACCAAAGCATTTGTGATTGCAATCATTTTCTGGAAGAAATTGAGTATTATCTGACAGAATTGCAGGGGTGCCAATATTTTTGGCCAGCACTGTACATGTTACCACTTTGGGGGGTATATCCCTGTGACGCTGTCCTAGTTGGCAATTTAATAATAAATTTCTAGGAGAAATAACAGAGGAAGTGCACACTTCAAGGAAACATCTTTCTGCTTGTTTGGTACTGTCTGGTGTTTTCAGTATATATTCTTTACATGTCTCTTGTGTTGCAGGGTCACAGGCGGGGAGCTATTTGAGGATATTGTGGCAAGAGAATATTACAGTGAAGCTGATGCAAGGTGGGTACCCTCCTGACCTACAGTACCCTTCCCCTTACCCCTCATCCCTACCCCCTTCCAGCCAATTTCAAAATGACTTGTTTAGCTTGCTTCAATGTAAACCACATACATATTTTCTGAACAAAAATTCAGTCACGATAAACCAAGTTAAATCTCAATGCATAAACCATTTAAAGGGCTGCAATCTACCAAGCAGAAGAGCTTACACTCTATTTTTCCGGTGATTCTACTTTGGGCCTCCAAATTGATAACAGGCATATAATACAACCCAATACATATTGCCGGGTCTACTGTTAGAATTACTGTATCTCTATATACAGGAGCCTACGCTTTAGCTACAATACGGTACTACAGTATTGAGACATGGGCTTTAAATGATCACAGTAGGCCTCATCGGGTTTTCCTTGTTTCCCATACCAGCAAGGGTTCAGTTAGTTGCTATGGGCAACAAAGCCACTTTTTCTGGATCCACAAGGCCTTCGAGGTCTGGATGAGTAGCAACCAGTCAGATGAAGAAATCATCTCCGGCCTCTGGTTGCTATGGGCAACAGCTCTTCTTTTTGTAAATGTTTTTGTCAGTGATGACTCATATAAGACAATGTGTAGAGCGCCTGTCTATAGTGCGTAGTCCCTGTATAGTCCTGCATGCTGCCTCTATTCTAATGTGATGTTTTGTGATGTTAAGACACTGTGTTTTCTCCTCTTGTCCCCTTCTCCCTTTTCTCACTCTGTTTTCTCCCTCCGTCTCTTTTCCCTTGTGATATATTGGTCGTGTTTATACTGTTGTTACCATGCATACTGTCTGCTGTTTACCTTGTGCTGGCCCTGCACGGTTTGCCCCCATTTACCATCACCGGGGCCTTTGATGCCATCCCTCCTTTTCTACATGCCACTTTTTTTTTCCTGTGCCCGCTTTTATTATTTTGCCTTTTCCCGTCCTCTTCATTACACCTACCCTATGTCCTATACACCCAAATGTCATATGCTTTTCTAAACCCAATGTGCGCCCTGCCCATATTTGTACCATCTCATTCTCCTTCTGTACCCTGTGGGTCTGCTGGTTTTGTTTTACAGTCACTGTCTCCATCAGATATTAGAAAGTGTTTGTTTCACACACTCCTGTGACATTGTGCACAGGGACTTGAAGGTTAGTATTCCTGAACGGGGAGGGGGGTGACATGGCATGGGGGTCCCAGGTGAGCAATGGCACATTGTGGGCACTGCACCCTTCACATCCCTATACCATCTGGCTCTGGAAAAACAGTGCATGGGGAGCAAGGGGCGGGTGGTGCAAAGCAATGACGGGAATGTGCATCCAGGTGGGCATGAAGGGGTGCAGCTGAAAACTGCTTAACTCTTGAAAGGCTGTGCAGCAAGAAATGATGTATTCGCCTATACACGCACCCATGTGTGCTGGGCTCTGTCCTGGCGGGTATAAGAAACTGAATTAAATATACATATATTGTAGGTTCTGCTTGATAATAAAACTACAGAGCATGCTTGTGTTACCATTCCAACTATGTAATAGTTGTCAACAGCACTGCATGCCTTATTTGACCCTACAGCCAACCTGTCCTGGCAATGGGACATGGTTAGAAACAGACAATGTAATCGATAAATGACATCATTATTGCTTAAAGAGGACCTTTCACCATCTCCACCAAGTCTAGCTCTTTACATCATTTAATAGCCGCTGCTCCACTGATTCTGGCACAGTTGGAATTTTTTATCTAACCCCCACCATTCCCGAGCAATGAGTGCTGTTTCAGTTCCTGATATGCTATTTAGACTCTGTACTTTCAGGTGGGCGGTGTCAGGCAGGAGCAGGCAAGGGAAGTGATTCTGATCTCTGACACTGTCTGCCTCTGATTGGAGCTGAGTCACACCCCTTGTCTGCTCCTGCCTGACACCGCCCTCCTGACAGTACAGAGACTAAATAGCATATCAGACACCAAAACTAACAGCCACGATTGCTCAGGAATGGTGGAGGCTAGAGAAAAAAGTCCAACTGCACTGGAATCAGTGGAGCAGCAACTATTAATAAACCCTAAGAACTGGAATTGGTGGAGGTAGTGAAAGGTCCTCTTTAATTGACCAAAATTTAGCAAAAATGAATTTAACAAACCAATAAGAAATAAAGCAATATACTTAAAAAGTTAACATCATAAGACATATGAGACCCATCACGGCCTGCGGCAGCATATGAATAATAATGTAATTGCTGCATCCACTGTGTGATGCCAATTGGCACACTTTTATTCTTAAGGTAACCCATCTGGTAACAGGGCTGTGCAGGATGATATAAAGTCATAGAATCTTATCCTCTATCAATCAATTCTATAGCACCACCTATCATCTTCCAGAAGGTACTACACCCAATAAGTCAAATTCCAGCACTGGCAAGTTCAGAATAATGCCCTTGTTTCTGCACACAAGATCTGCAATATATGTATGTTTCTATAGTATGAACTGTATGAGCAGTGACTATCCTGGCATAATACTCTCTGTTTATTGTCTCCTATTGTGTCAGTGACATTATTTTCTCCCCTGACCCTGCAGTCATCCTCTTGTCCAGCTGTTTCCCTCTGCCCTTCATCTCCTTTTTTATTCCCAATAAACAGAGAGTCGGCATTAACCAATTTATGAAAAAGAAGTACAAGTTCCAGCATGCACAACTCCGTGCACCTGCCCATGGGGACATGGGGATGGATAGCATTGCAGGAGAACTGTACAGAGTATTTCACAGCCTGTGGTGTGATGCTCTGCAGACGACTTGCATGATATGCACTGCATCCTATATCTCATATCTGCCCTCTCTTCTCTCTACTTTAATCGATCATCCCCCCTCTTCCCCCACCCCCTTATACTGTGCTTTATTCAACTTCTGCCAGTCCTGTCTTCTTGCCTCTGTAGTATATAGACTTGCTCCTCATCTTCTCCCCAAGATCTCTCCTTACAGTACCCTCCTCATTCCCTCTCCTCCTCTCCGCTTTGTGTTTCTTCTGCTTGTTTTTTGCTCTCTTTGGCACCTATTTTTAGTCTCTCTCCTCCTCCATCTGTCTCTTCTATGTCCTCCCCCTCCTGCGCTCTCTCCTGTCTCTTCCATGTGTCTCTCAAATAAAATATTCTCTGTCCTAAACCCATCACCACATCACCACTGCATGTATGCCTCTAAAAAGTGGAGGTCAAGGATCAAAGGTCACAAAGCTTTTTCATAACAAGTCTATCTATCTATCTATCTATCTATCTATCTATCTATCATTATGCCTGACCTTTTCCAATGCTATTGCATACTTGGATCGAGAGTCAAAGGTCACAAGGCTCATCACACAAAATCAATCCATCTTCCTATCTATCCATCTCTCCTATTGATCTATTATTTATTATCTATATATCTATTTTCTATCTACCTACCTCTCTCCTATTTCAGTCTATCTATCTATCTATCTATCTATCTATCTATCTATCTATCTACAGTATCTATCTATTGTATCTATCTGCATTCTATATCATCATTTCACCATATCTATTTCCTATCCATATCTCTATTTTATGGCTTATACATATTTAATCTATCAATGTTCTCTCTGCTGACTTTTCTTTTACTGATCCAAGGAGGGGCAAGACTGAAAGGCCATAGAGCTCTTCATCCCAAATGCATTAATTTGCCTATCAATATATTAATATCTCTCAATATCTCTCTTCTATCTATCTATCTATCTATCTATCTTTTCCCCCTGCACATCCACTTGTCTCGTTTCAGGGTTTTTTTGTCACATTTTTACCCTCACTGCTGCTGTTCCCTTTATATGTCTCCCTGTGTAGCCCCAGATAAGCAGTTCCTACCTTGTTACTACACACATGAACTATTAATATGTTGGTGACGTCCGGTAGGATCCAGGTGAATTTACATTGAAGGAGTTTGGTACTACACAGGTATTCGGGGAAGTGGAGTGATTCATATGCCAATGTTTGCCCCCGGTCAAGAGTTTCCGTTCACATTAAGAAAGCGTTTGCAGTCCTGTGTGTCTTCGTGATCTCTGTTCTTTGTACTTCTGGCCTGTGGTAGTCATTTATGTGTAGCAGAACTGCCTTAACCTTAAAGTCAATGCCCTTCCCTGAGCACAATTTCTTTTTTGTTAACTAAAAATTTCCTGATAAATTTCTTGATATATCTTTATTAGGTTGGAGCTCAGTTCTTTGTGATAACATGCTTGAAATCTCTTGCATTGATTTTGAGTGAGATAATTCACTTCTGGCTGTCTGCCGCCACCACTAGAGGGAGCTTATGAGTTTACTATTGTTTATATATTGAACCGAATGATAAAACAGTATCCAGTGTGCTCTCCCTAGTGGTGGTGGCAGACAGGCAAATTCGATAATTCATTGCTGTCTTTGGAGGGGATTTAGAGCTCTGTATCAGAAAATAGGAGCTCCAGTCACCATGAAGGTAGTAAGAAGCAGGACAGCATTATATTAATGCACAGACTACATATTATAAATGACCACAAAACAGCGACAACCCATAGAAGCACATATGCTTTGTGTGTCATAAAAATTCTTGTCACTAGACAAGAGAAGCTGCCATTTTGTTGCTAGAACAAATGATAGGATTAGGGGTTATATGTATCTTGAAACCCAATATCCATAATAAAGTAATTGAGAAAGGAAGAAGGTTTGATAAGGGGTGCTAAAAAATAGGTCCTTCTGATGGGAATTTCTGTCACCAGAGAACCACTGGCCTCCCAACCACAGCTTGTAGGATATTCTGAATTTTAGAAATAATCCCAGCATGTCCCAGAAAACTCTGGGACAGGGTTAAGCAAACCTCACCCAAAAAAGACCATTCCTAGTTGGTTTGAGGAAGCCCTGGAGTAGGACTTTTTACCATCTCCATCAACTCCAACACTTTGCATCCTTCAATCTCTAGTCCCCACAGTTCCTGAACAATCGGTGCTGTCAGTTTCAACACCCAATATGCTAATAAGGCTCTCTACTGTCACGTGGGCGATTCCGGACTGGAGAAGATAGTCTAAGACCACCCATTTGACAGTAGAGAGTGTAATTAGCATATTGGATTCTGAAACTAACAGCACTGATTGATCAGAACGGTGGGGGCTACAGAAAAAATTACAACTGCAGGTGGTGGGTGACAGAAGGATACTGTCCGTGGTGAGCTCCATGCAGAAGAAGAAGTCCCATCCCATGCATGAGACTGTGATAGCGCTGAGCAGTACTGTCAGTGACCGACTGCTCCACCCTAGGTGTGAGAAGGAGCGCTATCGGAAGTCTTTCCTCCCACCGCGGTTAGGCTGTATAACCAACACCGACCTAAGCGGAGATCATTACATACAGAGAACTGAAATATCTCCCTGCCTGTTAAATTCCCCCCCCCCCCCCCGCTACTTCCTATCTGTCTGTTGGCTATCAAAGTAATGCCTCTTACCTTGGAACATTCCTGTACATGTTGTATTTGTATTTGTATCTGCTTATCTTTGCTGCTGTAACACACTGAATTTCCCCATTGTGGGACTATTAAAGGACTATTATTATTATTATTAATCAGTGGAGTGGCACCTTGTGAAGAGTGCAAAGAGGTGGAGTTGGTGAAAGGTCCTCTTTAAAGGGGTTCTCTAGTACTATGATACTGAGATCCACTTTGTCTTCCCAGGAAGTTACTTTGTTTCTGTAGGTCACATGGTCATGAAACAACTCTATAACTGAATGGGACTGAGCGGCAGCATGGCAATGTGACCAATGAAGGTGAAGTCACTTCCAGAGAAGCTCAGTACACCCCTTAAGTGGTCTGATTTTGCCAAAATTTTGATTTTAAAAATCACTGATTTTCACACAAGTTTTCCATAGTCTATATCTAAAATATTGGTTCAGAAACTGTCCATCCTGAACAGATGTCAGAGCTAGTTTGGCTTGTGGGACCCATGCCCTATGCTTGTCAAAGTAATGGAGGCATAAACAGGGGTTCCCACTATCAATCTGTTGTCCAAGGAATCCCATAAAACCATACTTGCCAACATTGCGAGAACGGCGTGCTTTACGAGCTGTGATAATATACAGGCTGGGTCGCATCCGTATTGGTGAGACCGTGCCCCTTTGGAATGTGACACTTCCCCTTTTATCACGTGGACATGCAATGTGCTGGCCATGTCTCCTTTTCATGAAGTCCGTGAGAGTTTTTGAAAATTGCATCATGTCAATTATACCTGCGGAAATGCTGGCGTTTTCCTTATAGGTATAATAGGGAGGTATAATAAGTCCGCAGAGGGAAACTCTGTGAAATCGCAATGAAAAACAGTGTGGAAAAAAGCGTGATGTGTTTCTGCCGCATTTTTTTTCCGCTGCGTCTTTTTGCTGCACTTCACTACATGGGGCCTTAGCCTCAAGTGGTTACTGTTTCAATTATGTCATGGGGCGGAAGTTTCTATCTGTATCCTATCTACCAACAGCCAAGCGCAATTTCTAATCATAGTAGGCACAGTTCAGACTATTACAGAATATTCCTTTATTTATATTTGCACTATATCTATATAGCATTCTATACAGCCAACAAGACCACTATTTTCATAACCAAATACTAAAGCCTTATTCACACTGCAGAATTTGTCAGTATTATGTATCCTGAAGCCAAAACATTGACTTGATGCAAGGAAAGAAGCATAAAGCCTTCCATCACATTTTCCCTGTATGTTTAGAATCTAATTCTGGCTTCAAAATACTGAACAAATTGCAGTGTATGAATAAGACTCACCAGATTCTGGTGCTGTTATTTTAGGCTTATTTGTAAATTCTGCCCTACATCTACAGTAGGTACGGAAAGTTTTCAGACCCCTTTAAATTTTTTACTCTTTGTTTCATTGCAGCCATTTGCTAAAAGCAAAAAAGTTCATTTTATTTCTCATTAATGTACACTCAGCCCCCCATCTTGACTGAAAAAAAAACAGAAATGTAGATATTTTTGCAAATTTATTAAAAAAGAAAAACTGAAATATCACATGGTCATAAATATTCAGACCCTTTGCTCAGTATTAAGTAGAAGCCCCTTCCTTTTGAGCTAGTACAGACATGAGTCTTCTTGGGAATGATGCAACAAGTTTTTCACATCTGGATTTGGGGATCCTCTGCCATTCTTCCTTGCAGATCCTCTCCAGTTCCGTCAGGTTGGATGGTGAACGTTGGTGGAGCCATTTTCAGGTCTCTTCAGAGATGCTCAATTGGGTTGAGGTCAGGGCTCTGGCTGGGCCAGTCAAGAATGGTCACAGAGTTGTTCTGAAGCCTCTCCTTTGTTATTTTAGCTGTGTGCTTAGGGTCATTGTCTTGCTGGAAGGTGAACCTTCGGCCCAGTCTGAGGTCCAGAGCACTCTGGAAGAGGTTTTCTTCCAGGATATCTCTGTACTTGGCCACATTCATCTTTCCTTCAATTGCAACCAGTCGTCCTGTCCCTGCAGCTGAAAACCCCCCCATAGCATGATGCTGCCACCGCCATGTTTCACTGTTGGGATTGTATTGGGCAGGTGATGAGCAGTGCCTGATTTTCTCCACATATGCCGCTTAGAATTAACACCAAAAAGTCCAATCTTCGTCTCATCAGACCAGAGAATCTTATTTCTCATAGTCTGGGAGTCCTTCATGTGTTTTTTGGCAAACTCTATGCGGGCTTTCATATGTCTTGCACTGAGGAGAGGCTTCCTTTGGGCCACTCTGCCATAAAGCCCCGACTGGTGGAGGGCTGCAGTGATAGTGACTTTGTGGAACTTTCTCCCATCTCCCTACTGCATCTCTGGAGCTCAGCCACAGTGATCTTTGGGTTCTTCTTTACCTCTCTCACAAGGCTCTTCTCCCACGATTGCTCAGTTTGGCTGGACGGCCAGGTCTAGGAAGAGTTCTGGTCGTCCCAAACTTCTTCCATTTAAGGATTATGGAGGCCACTGTGTTCTTAGGAACCTTGAGTGCTGCAGAAATTCTTTTGTAACCTTGGCCAGATCTGTGCCTTGCCACAATTATGTCTCTGAGCTCCTTGCGCAGTACCTTTGACCTCATGATTCTCATTTGCTCCGACATGCACTGTGAGCTGTGAGGTCTTATATAGACAGGTGTGCGCCTTTCCTATTCAAGTCCAATCAGTTTAATTAAACACAGCTGGACTCCAATGAAGGAGTAGAACCATCTCAAGGAGGATCAGAAGGAAATGGACAGCTGTGAGTTAAATATGAGTGTCACAGCAAAGGGTCTGAATACTTATGACCATGTGATATTTCAGTTTTTCTTTTTTAATAAATTTGCAAAAACATCTACATTTCTGGGTTTTTTTTCTGTCAAGATGGGGAGCTGAGTGTACATTAATGAGAAATAAAATGAACTTTTTTGCTTTTAGCAAATGGCTGTAATGAAACAAAGAGTGAAAAATTAAAGGGGTCTGAATACTTTCTGTACCCACTGTATAAACATAATGATACTAGATGGTGATACCAGTCAGTACAGCAGTTTACACCATACAGTAGATACATGGGATTTCATATACTGGACGTTTTAGGATACTGTATATAACAAGTAGTAACGGGTGCAGTGTATATACCCCTTTCTCAATACATAATGTAAAAATTGTATCTTACTGAATTAAAGGGATTCTATCATTGGGAAAACCCATTTTTAAATAACAGCACGTCGTAATAGCTTTTAGAAAGGCTATTTGTCTCCTACCTTTCTTTTTGTGATCCGTGCCACCGTTTTCTATATTTTTCTTATTTTGTGATTATGCAAATCAGTCGTTAGGATGCACAGGGGGCGTTCCACTAGTCTTCAAAATGCACAGGGTGCGTCTCCTGTGCTCACGTCACACGCTGTTTACATAATCCAGCATCGTCTCTCTCTTCCTCTCCTGACGCCGCTCGTCTCCGACTGCGCATGTCCATCGGCCATTTTCATGTGGCCTCTTACAAGAGCCGTACTGCGCCTGCTCCTGTAGTTATAAGGAGTACAGAGCATACTGAGCATGCTCAGTAGCTCCGTACCTCCCTAAACCCGGAAGTGAAGCCATCCTGGCTTCAATGGGTGTAGATAGGCGGCCATAAACAGGTAAGTAACAGCAAGCTCTTGTAAGAGGCCACATGTAAATGGCCGATGGACATGCGCAGTCGGCTCTGTCCAACGCGAAATGGCAGAGTCGACAGAGCATGTGCAAGATATGGATCACACACTCGGTGGTTGATGACGCGGCGAATGATGTGGAGCAGCATCAGGAGACGAAGAGAGAGGCGGTGCTGGATTTTGAAAACAGCGTGTGATGTGAGCACAGGGGATGTCACCTGTGCATTTTGAAAACTGGTGGAAAGCCCCCTGTGCATCCTAAAGACTGATTTGCATAATCACGAAATAAGAAAAATATAGAAAACGGCGGCGCGGATCACAAGAAAGGTAGGAGATGAATAGCCTTTCTAAAGGCTATTATGACGTGCTATTTAAAAATGGGTTTTCCCAATGATAGAATCCCTTTAATGACATTCACCTCTGTACGCACATGTATTAATATATTATATAATACTCACCAGGTATATGTGGAAAGAGATATCACGATTTGGTGTAAAATGGAGAGAGAGAAATGTCCTTTTTTCAGTATAAAACCGGCGGAATCCCGATGGACACTCGGTGGACCTGATTATAGTCTATGTAACTGCTTTTTTAGCGAACAGGCTCTCCATCTTTCGAGTCCTCAAGTGGAACCAAACTACGGAGAGCCGAACGCTAGTGTGAACCTACTGTAACTATGCCTCTCCTATATGCATCCCTAACCCTAAGGCTATGTTCACACTACCGTTGTTAATGTCCGTTGCTGTCATTCGTCATAGGATGATAGCTTCCATCATGTTTTTTACATTGGGGTGAATGCAGACAGACACCCTATGGAGGGGGCTCAATCTGCTTCTGTCATTTAATGTCCGTTGTTCTCATCCTGTGATGGATGATAACAACAGACATTAAATAACGGTAGTGTGAACCTAGCCTTACCCACCTGGTTTCACGTGGACACAGAAGGTGGTGCCTCGTACTAACATTCACAGTAGGAAGCGCCACCTACTGGATTCACGGCAGACCAGACAGCGCCTAATTTTATGCACTCCATTCCAGTATCTACCATCATGACCTCCAGGTACCATATTGAGTCTCATGCATCAAAACCGAAAAACATGGCCTAGTTTTCAACAGCAACCAGTCAGAATCCATAATTCCAATATGATTGGTTGCTATGGGCGACAAGGCCACTTCTTTCCTGTTCTCAGGCCAAACATATCACACGTTTAAGGTGTAATAAACATATTTAGGAATGTATTTCAGGTCTCTATTTCTCAAGCGTTCCCCTCCCCTGTCTCCGACTAATACTATATTCACACAACAGTGAGTATCGGCCGCATGATGGCCATTCTTTTTAACAGCTGTCACACGACCGCATTGATTTCACTGTATGTGAATGGCGGCTACTCATTTGACTGTCAAAATATAGGTCATGTTCTATTTTTACCTGTTTTCACGGATCACTCCATACATTGCAATATGTGAGGGATGTGTGAAAATGGGCACCCCTCAGGTAAAAAACAGCCGTGAAAAATGTCCATTGTTCATGTTTATCCAGCCTAAGTCTTTCAGCCCTTAACAGTGAATGATGGCAGCTGTGTATCTGCATGTATAGAGAGGAGCCCTTATTGGGGGGGGGGGGGGTGAAAGATGGCGAGGGGCACTCTCCTCAGGAATACAGAGGACTCATACTTATAACCATGAGTCCACTCGATTCTGTCTTATACTACAAAGGAAAACTAAGAGAAAACTGTGTCTAGAAGGTTAGAGTCCATGTAGTGGATTATGTGGTGGGACCCACCATGATAAAATTGCTGCAGAAATCTTCCAGCTGGCGCCAGAGAGATTTCCTACTCTCATTCACTTCAATGGGAGTTTTGAGTGGAATCCGCCTCAAGGTCGGGCAGGGCACATCTTTTTCAAGCTAGCTGCTCAAAATACCTCCCATCAAAATGAACAGGAGCACGCCCCCATAGTTTATGGCATCTTTTACATGTTCTATGATTTTAAAAATTCTGCACCCACTAAGTCACTCCTCAGATCATTGTTTGCAGCAATGCTGAAAAGCAAGTCCTATTTGTAATTTAGCATCTGAGGTCTATCACGCTTGTTGGCGTTATATTGTGAACAATAGTTATCGGATAGGGGATTAGTGTCTGATTGGTGGGGGACCGACTTTTGGACTTCCTACTTAGGGAGTTTCTCTGGGGTGTTCCGTTTTTTAATGGAAGGAATTCGGATGACATCCAAATGTCTTCCATCTTATATTGATTTCAAGGGGCGGTTCCGATCCCTATTCACAGATATAGATAGGACATGATCTATAATTCTCGGAACAGAATGGAGCAGCAGAACCCCCTCTGTTGTGTGCATGAAGCCTTTTTCTGTGGAGAGGGTAACTTTCATTCGTGGTACATTTCTTTTAGCGCTTGAAAAGGGTGAGGAATTTGGTACAAGAGACCAGTAAAAGGCACTGAGGGGGGAAGCAAATGCCAGACAACATCATAAGGGGTCATTTGACTCCTTCTATGAGGCCCCCTCTATTCTATGCATACTACTGGCTAGACTGAAGAGTGGATCCACAAGGAAGGAAAGCACCCTCCGTGCATCTTCTCCTGTGGATATGCTTATTGGGAATGGGACAATTTTTTTTTATATTCTTTGAACTTTTATGGTAGAAATCATATCCTGATGGCAATAAAAGGGTATTACCCCATCCTTTGCAATGGTTGATTTTGGTTGGCAGGCATCCCCTCCCTCCCCTCCTGCCCCTCCCCTCCTCCATCAGCTCGCAGGGAGCACACAGACCTTACTAACGCCCCCCTGCTGTTTGCACGCAGTCATTGCATCCAGCAGATTCTTGAAGCAGTCCTCCACTGTCACCAAATGGGGGTTGTCCACAGGGACCTGAAGGTGAGTTCTGTATCCCCCATGCCATCTTCTTTATCATATGCATGTCAGGCTGGACATTGCCCATCTTTCCTTCCAAATCAGCGCCTGTCCTGGGAGTGTCCCCCTGCATGCTGGTGGCGAGTTGTACCTGGCTTACACTGTGGCTAGTGGAACAGTTGTGGTTATCATAGCATGTGAGGTGTTGGGTTTTGGAATCTACCTTATCTGGGGCTTGGGTGCATGGCATGCTGTGGACTATAATATCTATTTTATGTTTCTATGTGTGATTTAGTTCCAACTTTTTATGTATACACTTTTGATGCCTGTACCTAAAGGATAATAAAATAATTTCTATTCACACCATCATTTTCCCAGTGTTCTCCATCCTTTCCCAATTTCCCTTGCTCAGCAACTGTATGCTCACCATCTCTCTAATGCTACCTGTCCTACCAGCTAGAATAGAGGTGCTCAACCAAGAGTTATGTCTTGCAATACAACCGTTCCTGAAGAACATCAATGGGCAAGAGAATATAAGATGATACAATAGGTAACCCCTTCATAATTGCCGTCATTCATATCAAGAGCTTCTTTAAAGGGAGTCTATCATTCGCAAAAACACTTTTAAGCTAATGGCATGTTGGAATGGTCTTTAAAAAGGCCATTCTTCTCCTACCTTTCTTCGTTTTCTTCTCCCAGCCGATTCCAAGATAATTTGTTTCTTCATGTATGTAAATGAGCACCACGGAGCACCCAGGGCGTTCTTCCACTTCTGTGAGCACCCATCGTGTCATCGCTTCTCACCGCCCCTCGTCCATTGCGGTGACTCCCCTCTTGGCCTTGTTTCTTCTCAGTTCTTGCTGGCAACGAATTTTCGCAACTGAGCATGCACAATCAGGCCGCCATTTTCTGGTGGTCTGTCACAAGAGTGTGGCAGAGCCAACTGCGCATGCGCAGTCACGAGAATTCGCTGCCAGCGAGAACTGAGAAGAAAGAAGACCAAGAGGGGAGTCACCGCAACAGACGAAGGGGCAGTGAGAAGTGATGATGCAATGGGTGCTCGCAGAAGAGAAGGAATGCCCCGGGTGCTCCGTGGTGCTCATTTACATACATGAAGAAACTAATTTTCTTGGAATCGGCTGGGAGAAGAAAACAAGGAAATGTAGGAGAAGAATGGCCTTTTTAAAGGCCATTCCAACGTGCCATTAGCTTAAAAGTGTTTTTGCGAATGATGGACTCCCTTTAAATGACCCTAAAACTGCATTCTGACTGCTCAATAGAAATCTACAATCCATAAACCCATTTTATTGGGCATTTTCTATGGCCCTACAGTATGCCTATGGTTATCCAACGTTGCCATAATGTTATCTCCTACTCATTGATGGAAGGAACAGAAGTGAACCATCACCAGGTAGCAGAGATGGAGACCATGCAATGAAACAGAGATAAGGTGACCAGACCTCCTTATGGGAAAGGTTTCGGTGAAACCAAAGCAGCAGAAAGCTGTTCTATATCATTTTTACAAAACATCCTTCATTTGGCTTTAAGTCTGGTTACCTTTACTGAGGGCACCTTATCCCACCCTGATGACTGTACCTGATGACTATGATAAGTCCTAGACTATCGCTGCCTCTAACCACATCTCTGTTAACAACAGCCAGAAAACCTTCTCCTTGCCAGCAAATGCAAAGGAGCTGCAGTCAAGCTGGCAGACTTTGGCTTGGCCATAGAAGTGCAAGGAGAGCAGCAAGCCTGGTTTGGTAAGTCAGTCTTGGAAGTAGCAAACACATGACACATTGAAATTGGTGTGATACGCCATCATCATATATAAAAGGTGAACTGATACAAAATGCCTCGTATTTGGAAATTTCTGCCCAGTTTGGAGATAAGGATCTCCAAACCTTTTGATGACAGTGGTGGGTCTCCTGAAATAACATTTCTTCTTGTGGAGACAGCTAAGATGGCATAGGGAGTGTTACAGGACAGACAATGCTTCCAAGGAAAAATGGTATGCAAGGTTGCTCTACTCCAGGAAAACGGTCTCTTTACTGCCACCTATTGAGAGGGGTGACTATCCTATGAGTCAATGCCTGACCCTTTAACAGGTCTTCCAATATGGCTAAAGAAATAAACCAAATAAGAAAAAAAAAAATCCATAAGGAAAAGCAACTCCTCTGCAGACAGCTGTTTTGGGTCTTTTGCCCCTCATCGGTGCAGAGTAATGTACAGGTTGAAGATCTGTCATGTAGGTCTAGGGGGATAATGTTTTTCCTTATGGAGACCACTTGCCAGGGATGAAAATGAAGCAAGATGGATGGCCATTCTTATGTAAAGCTGCATTGAGAATGAGTGACGTCAACCTTAAGATAGCTACTGTTATGATCCAGGTCTATGAGCTACACTTTTAATGTTATCCAAAACCAGGAGTAAGCAAGTACCTACAGTGCCATGAGGGGAAGACAATTTATAGATTAAAAGTACAATGCTTTGCCTATGAAATGTCCACCATCTGGACTGTTCAATGCCAGACTACTGCTGCTAATGCTGCAGGTACCTGGATACAGTGAGAACTTACCTAGAGTGCACTAACCACACAGGAATAGGCTTTTGCGGTGTGACAGACGCCCATTGTAAACAAGTGCTTCCCTGTGGGGCTTTAGGCCCCAGTATGTATATAAATATATGCCATATATAATATATAAAAGAGGTGGGGGTGTCAAACTGGGAGGGGAAGCTGCAGGAGCAGTTAGATCCTATTATAGATACATGCTGGGGTTGTCAGCCAGGCCTGCATATAACTGCACATGTGAGGAGGAAAGGATTGTATGAGCTGTATGTACTATAACTAAGGCTGGCAATAACTTTACATAGCTGTTGACCAAACACTTGTCCAGCCAACATCCATCTTTGCCAAGAGAAGAGAAAGCTGCTCAAGGCTCCTCTGGCGGTGGCTTATTTCCCCAAGAACAAAAGGATTGGAAATCCAAATGCCCAATCGTTCATTTGCCCGACATCAGGGGAAAGTCAAGACAACCCCAAAACACATTAGATGGTTGTCAGGTCCTGCCAATGTCAGCTAGTTGTAATGATCATTAGGAAAAAGTTGCAAATCAGAAGGCAGCTATTGTATGATAGGCCATCTGATTTATCACAGTTATCATGCTGTTTTAGGGACCCAGCGGGAGGGGCACAGGGCTTGTCCCACCCCTGCAAATCCCTATATCCAGTATAATCAAATATTCCCTTCTTGACTTAGTGTCTCCAAAAATTATCAATTGTTAAACCAACATTTTATGTAATAAAATAATAATTTTATGTAATTTTTGATGAATCTATTTGTAATTCTCCATATGTTTCTGTATTAAAAACAAGACTATATCCTGCAATTTTCACTTTGGCCACTAAACCTAATAACTGACTGACACTTTCCTGTTCTGTAAGGGTTTTCTTTGAATCGCATTTACATCACAAGCAGTGTTACAATAGAGGATAATACCTCTGTGGATAACACCACTGACCCATCACAGCCTACTACTCCCCTCTCTGCACACAGCATGTCTAGAACACTCTGACTATTGCTTCCTATATATCACAAGGCATTATGGGAAAGGAGCTGGGGAGCTCATGCGCATGAGCTCCCCAGCTCCTTTCCCATAATGCCTTGTGATATGTAGATGCTAAGTAGAGGGCAAAAGGCAATTCAAATCTCTACACACCTTCACTGGTGCTCTCCTCAATGTGAGAGATTCTTGTCCCTATTGCTTCCTATGGCCATGACACTGCTGTAAAGCATATTATTAAATGCTGTTAACAGAGTAAAGGAGAAACCCAGGCAAGATGGCCGCCGCCATAATTATGTACAGAAAACAGGATAAAAAATAACAATCAAAACATAAAAATAAGTTAAAAAAAAATGATATATTTCACTTTTTAATTTTAATAAATACATTTTAAAAATTGGGGATATTTTCCTTTTAAGGTTTTCTATATTTTGGTCTGGGGAAGAGAAATTCTCGTCCAGTTGCCCGGCAGATGCATCAGTGTTTCTTCCATTTATTTAATCAGCTTAGTATTCTACAATAGCACCATAATAAAAGTGAGTGATGCCATTCAGGTGGGTGAGACATGTTCACAGACTGATGGATTAGACAGGTACACTGGGTGCCTCCTGCCACTGGCATTTATCAAATGATTGACTAGCCCTTTTAATCCGCCTTAATCCTTCATCTGCTCAAAGTTATTTAGATAAAATTAGGCTGTTTGTGTTCATGTCTCTAAAACTATAAAATATCTTCAATACAGCAGTTCTCATAAGCGAATACGTGACAAAGTCCCCTGGCACGCAGCGCTCTGTATAAATTGCTGGCAGCTGGAGGTAGGGGCTGGCTCTCATTCTGTTCTTTCTGTGCCAGGCTTTGCTGGAACCCCAGGGTACCTGTCCCCGGAGGTGCTCCGAAAAGAAGCATATGGAAAACCGGTGGATATTTGGGCATGTGGTAAGCTGACACAAGTTGCAATGACTGTGGCATTATAATACAGTGAGCCATATGGAGCCTATTCCAGGTTTCATTTAGATTCAACCTGTGTTTGGTTCAGAATAGATCAAAATCTTTCCCTCTTATCTGACCATTCTGTACTGAACTAAAATGAAAAGGATCCTTCACAACACACAAAGAAAGATTCAACTAATTATCTATCTATCTGTCTAATCTACAGTATCTATCTATCTGTATGTCTGTCTACAGTATCGATCTATTGTATCTATCTATCTATCTATCTATCTATCTCATATCTATCTATCGTATCTACAGATCTATCTGTCTGTCTAATTTACAGTATCTATCTATTGTATCTATCTATCTGTATGTCTGTCTACGGTATCTATCTATTGTATCTATCTATCTATTGTATCTATCTATCTATCTATCTATCTATCTATCTATCTATCTATATGTCTGTCTACAGTATTGATCTATTGTATCTATCTATCTATCTATCTATCTATCTCATATTTAACTATCTATCTATCTGCATTCTATATAATCATTTCACCATATCTGCCTTTTCCCCACTAGAGTGTAAGGTGAGATCATAGCTATCTATCTATCTATCTATCAGTCTGTCTACTGTGTCTATCTACTTATCTGTCTATCATATCTTTCTAAATATCTTATATATTTATCTATATCATATCTATCTATCTATCTCATCTATCTATAGTATATATCTATCTATTTATCTGTCTATCATATAGATTCTATATATATCATATATTTATCTATATCATATCTATCTATGTATGTAGAATAGTGGTCTTGTGTCCCCAGTATGAGTGGAGTGGCAGACTGTACATGAGCACTGCTTCTCTATTCAATCCTATGGGACTGCAGGAGACAGTTGTGCCCTGTTCTTGGCCTCTCTTCAGTAGTCCCATAGGAATGGAGTATGCACGTGCATCCGTCTGTTTGTATCTATCTCAAATCTCATCTATCTGGCTATTTATCATTTCATAAAAATCACAACCTATATTGGATGGTGTTGAGGTCCAAGTACATTATTTCCCTATATCCAATTGTGTGTATGCAACTGAATTGATCATTACTTACTGTACATCATTTTTCCACCCAGGTTTGATTTGGCTGGATCTAGTTTTCCTTGAAAGTACTTGGGGTAAAACATGTATTTTTGTGTCTATCTGTCAACAGGTGTCATTCTATATATTCTTTTGGTTGGTTATCCACCATTTTGGGATGAAGATCAGCACAAACTCTACCAGCAAATTAAAGCTGGAGCGTATGATGTGAGTATGACCTATGTAATAACTGGGCAGCCCTACCTCATGTACTATATCTATCTGCACAATACAAGAGACGTGATCATTATAGGTTATACGCAGATATGTACTCATTGCATTAGACTTAGGCTTTGTACATCTTTCCCTCTAGTTCCCTTCTCCAGAGTGGGACACGGTGACACCGGAGGCTAAGAATCTCATTAACCAGATGTTGACCATTAACCCTGCTAAGCGTATAACTGCACATGAAGCTCTCAAGCACCCATGGGTCTGTGTAAGTGATGCCAATCTGTGCTGACCTTCAACTATGACCAGAACTGTATGGATGGATATTAAATATACGATGGGTGGAATTGTTTCAGCATAATATAACTGGAATGTCTCTTGTGATGTTTGCTCCATTTCTCTCTACACAGCAACGTTCAACCGTGGCCTCAATGATGCACAGACAAGAGACTGTGGAGTGCCTCAAGAAGTTCAATGCTCGCCGGAAGCTGAAAGTGAGTATGATCTAAATCTCATGTGTCCATATGTTCTCTGTTCTTCAGACATGATATTGATTCACATTCTGTCCACTCTACAGGGGGCCATCCTAACTACAATGCTGGCAACAAGGAACTTTTCTGGTAAGTGTTCACCTAGACCAAAGAACATGTGAGGAAGTAATATGGAGTGGATACCTATGTAATGCTCCCCATTACTGATAATCCTGCTGGGGTATACCCAGTACAATACTCTGCAGATAACATGCTAATCCCACACTACATGGGCTCTGTAACCAGTCCATCACACTGCAGATCAATATATTAGAAAACCACTGCAGATTAGTGGCACACACTGCTGTGCCCATTCTGATATAACCAGCGCTATACTCTCCAGAGCTCAGTCTGGTTTATCCAATGCTATACACTGCAGAGCCCACCCTTATATATCCAGTGTAATGCACTGCAGAGCCCACCCTTATTTACCCAGTGTTATACACTGCAGAGTCCATTCTGGTATAACCAGTGCTATACATTGCCGAGCCCACCATTATATAACCAGTGTAATGCACTGCAGAGCCCATTCTGATATAAGCAGTGCTATACACTCCAGATCTCAGTCTGGTTTATCCAATGCTATAGACTGCAGAGCACATTCTGATGTAACAAGTGTTATAAAATACAGAGCCTACACTTATATAACCAGTAGTGTTTACTGCAGAGCCCACTGTTATATAAACGGTACTATACACTTTAGAGCTCATCCTTATATAACCATTCCTATAAACTGCAGGGCCCACCCATATATAACCAGTACTATATACTGCAGAGCCCACTCTTATATAACCAGTGCTATACACTGCAGGGCCCACCGATATATAACCAGTACTATATACTGCAGAGCCCACTCTTATATAACCAGTGCTATACACTGCAGGGCCCACCCATATATAACCAGTACTATATACTGCAGAGCCCACTCTTATATAACCAGTACTATACACTGCAGGGCCCACCCATATATAACCAGTACTATATACTGCAGAGCCCACTCTTATATAACCAGTGCTATACACTGCAGGGCCCACCCATATATAACCAGTACTATATACTGCAGAGCCCACTCTTATATAACCAGTGCTATACACTGCAGGGCCCACCGATATATAACCAGTACTATATACTGCAGAGCCCACTCTTATATAACCAGTGCTATACACTGCAGGGCCCACCCATATATAACCAGTACTATATACTGCAGAGCCCACTCTTATATAACCAGTACTATACACTGCAGGGCCCACCCATATATAACCAGTACTATATACTGCAGAGCCCACTCTTATATAACCAGTGCTATACACTGCAGGGCCCACCCATATATAACCAGTACTATATACTGCAGAGCCCACTCTTATATAACCAGTACTATAAACTGCAGAGCTCATTCTGTATAAAAAAAAGTGCTGTACACTGCAAAGCCCATTCTGATATAACCAGTGCTATACACTGTAGAACCCACTATTATACAACTAGTGATATACACTGCAGAAACCAATATATATCCAGTGCCGTACACTGTAGAGCCCACCCTTATATAACCAGTAGTATACACTGCAAAACTCACCCTTATATAACCGGTGCTATATACTGCAGAGCCCGCCCTTATATAACCAGTACTATACAATGCAGAGTCCATCCTTATATAACCAGTGCTATACACTGCAGACCCCACCCTTATGTAATCAGCATTATACATATACACTGCAGAACCCATCCTTATATAACCAGTGCTATACACTGCAGAGCCCACCCTTATATAACCAGTACTATACACTGCAGAGCCCACCCTTATATAACCAGTACTATACATATACACTGCAGAGCCCATCCTTCTATAACCAGTGCTATACACTGCAGAGCCCATCCTTCTATAACCAGTGCTATACACTGCAGAGCCCATCCTTATATAACCAGTACTATACACTGCAGAGCCCGCCCTTATATAACCAGTGCTATACACTGCAGAGCCCATCCTTATATAACCAGTACTATACACTGCAGAGCCCACCCTTATATAACCAGTACTATACATATACACTGCAGAGCCCATCCTTATATAACCAGTGCTATACACTGCAGAGCCCGCCCTTATATAACCAGTGCTATACACTGCAGAGCCCATCCTTATATAACCAGTACTATACACTGCAGAGCCCGCCCTTATATAACCAGTGCTATACACTGCAGAGCCCATCCTTATATAACCAGTACTATACACTGCAGAGCCCACCCTTATATAACCAGTACTATACACTGCAGAGCCCATCCTTATATAACCAGTACTAAACACTGCAGAGCCCGCCCTTATATAACCAGTACTATACACTGCAGAGCCCATCCTTATATAACCAGTACTATACACTGCAGAGCCCATCCTTATATAACCAGTACTATACACTGCAGAGCCCACCCTTATATAACCAGTACTATACACTGCAGAGCCCATCCTTATATAACCAGTGCTATACACTGCAGAGCCCGCCCTTATATAACCAGTGCTATACACTGCAGAGCCCATCCTTATATAACCAGTACTATACACTGCAGAGCCCGCCCTTATATAACCAGTGCTATACACTGCAGAGCCCATCCTTATATAACCAGTACTATACACTGCAGAGCCCACTCTTATATAACCAGTACTATACATATACACTGCAGAGCCCACCCTTATATAACCAGTACTAAACACTGCAGAGCCCACCCTTATATAACCAGTACTATACACTGCAGAGCCCACCCTTATATAACCAGTACTATACACTGCAGAGCCCATTCTTATATACCCTGCGCTACAAACTGTAGAGCTGATTCTGTTATAACCAGTCCTGTTCCCATTCTGATATAGACAGTACTATATACTAGAGCCCAGTTTGATATTACCAGCACTATCTATACATACGCCTGCTCCGTCCTGATGGGTTTTGATGCAGTGCACAGGCCTTGTCCAGTTACCTGTGGTCATCACTGAATGTTACTGTGCACTGGAGATAATGTGCTGATCTCTCTGCTATGCTCTTTTTTATTTTTATTCTGCCTTATTCTACTTATTTCATCTTTCCTCTTCCCCTCTCTCCTTACTATCCCACATCTCCACATACCTACACACCTCACCTCTCCTTGGTGGTTCGCTCACTCTTCCTCTTTTCTTGGGTGTTATACTCATCTGTCATACCTTCCTTCCTCATTACTTCTTGTGGTGTCTGATTTTTCCCTTTTATTTGTTCACCATATCCCCCCTCCTGTAACCTGTCACTATACTTCTCTCTCCTCCATTCTCCACAAACCTGCCCTGTCCTCTTTTTCTCTGATCTCTGTCATCCTCACAGTGGGCAGACAGACCACAGCTCCTGCCACAATCACCACCGCCGCCACTAGTACAGCCCTGGGGTTGGTGGAACAAGGTAGTAGTGTCCTATGGCACATGCCCTTCTCCTCCACACTTGCCCGTTCCTTTTCCCTGAGAAGTGACTGCATGTGGCTGCTTTTTCCTAGCTGCCTGCTTGCCTGGGTCTTCTTAGATGGAGGATATCCTTTTTAGGGGTTAGCAGAGGCGATTAGGATTAGGCCAGAGAATAGTAAAGTAACTTAGTGAGCCAAGGTCAGGATGCCATGCAAAAAAAAAAATGGCCGATCCATTCTTTGTTTGCATTTCACAGTTCAAGGATCAGTCTGTAAATCCTTAGCCACGACTGTGTAAATGGCAGTACACTATAGGTATTGCAGACCTATAGCATGCCCGAGTTTGTATACAGTTCCCCTATAATATGTTGTAGTGTCTGTTTTTGCCATGTTATGGTTACATAGGAAATGTATATGGGATCCTATCTGGGTGTCCCCCCTGGAGATGCTGCATGTAGCGTGTATGTACATGATGTACCTTGGTGCATGCTGTATGCTTGGGCATGTCATGTGCATGGCATGTGCTGAGAAGGTACTTACAGCCGCAGTCTGGCAGTGTACATGGCACTCATGATATAACAACTTCACTGTGCTCTATAATGGTCTTGTGTATAATTGTACCGTGCATGTGTATATATGTTGTATATGAGTGTCACTGTGCACGCAAAGCAGTGTATTATCCAAGCAATATACTCCCATATCCTACTATATGAATTTATAGCAGTAAGTGGAGATCGGTGTACAGCAAAACAAGTTGTCTTCCGCCCATCGGCTGTTAACTACAATGCATAGGATGAACTATAACCATCTATAGGATAACCTATAACTACCTATTAAAGTTTACCTCCCCTAAAAGCAGAGAATTTGGGATTGATTGAAGTTGCACCTCAATATCCCACCCCCTTAAAGCCATGCACACAGAAGTATAAGAAGCTTAGAGTTGACGTACTGTTTGCGGTGTCCTTAGACTGTAGCTTTGTACAGTGGGGAAAAAAAAGTATTTAGTCAGCCACCAATTGTGCAAGTTCTAATCTAAAATTTGACCCTGCAGAGCCACTGCGACCTGTTACAGTCGTGCAACAGTAAGTCACAAACACTTTGCACAAAAACTTTAGCTGCGCAATTTGTTTTTGACTTCTTGTCATGTGACACATGTCACCGGGTTCAACCATGGCGACCTTCATTATGGCACTATTGTTTCTGGCAAATAAGATGGAGTATGCCAAGGAGTCTACAATGCAAATATGAATAGAGGCTAAGGTTGTATGAGAACTGCACTAGACAGCTCCTCATGTCTCATATGGCAAAATCACCTGTTTGCTGGAGGTCTCAAGAGCTGATCCTATGGTCACACTAGATGATCGGCATGGCAGCTACCCTATGGAAGAGTATGTCTATGAGCTGACAATCTCCCGTAAAGTTTAACAGCATAGGACACTTTCTATACCTGTATATAGTTGTATCATAATAGTCAGCTGTATACACTTGCACTAAGCAATCTCCACACCACATGTATACCCTTATACTAAAGAGAATCCCTGATTTTCATGTTTTGTTCCCATTCCTACTAACAGGCCTATATATATGTAAATAGGTGTACAGTGCAGACTTGGCATCTGCATGCAGTTTATGTGTAAATATGTGGGCAGAGTGTACTATGTCTGGGTCATACATGTACAATATCAGGCAGGTTTCACGCAAGGGCCAGTGGATGTGAGTGTTGTAGTTTGGATGGTGTCTCAGTGGCTGGGCATGTGTTGGATGTCCTGTCTTGCCAGCCTGCCGATGCCCGATATTTGCACAAAATTGCCATTTAAAAGTGCCCACCCTGTGTATATTACGTCTGTGTATCTTTTCCTCCTCCCCCTGTCTTTTTCTCACTGTTTCACAATTTCTCTTTTTCTCTTTCTTTCTCCCCCCCCCTTGTTTCACTGTCCTATTTCTGGTGTCCTACTTTACCCTTCTCTCTCTTACGTTCTCTCTGCTCTCATCCCTGCCTCTGTCTTTCTCCTGTGTATTCTTCCGTTCCTTTTCTATTTCTTGCAAGGTAAGTTCTAGTACTTTGGTTCTCATTTTACAATGTCTTAGTGCCCTGCACTGATGTTACACTAAGGGAATGTGTATTCAGCTTGTTCCATATATTGTGAGAGAGTAGCGGATTCTAGAGTGCCCACAGTAAGGGGCATTAACCATATGCAGGGTATGGCTGTGCACCTGTGCTGTCCTAGGCAATCTACTGCTAAGGCTGTATAAGAAGTATATCTCTCTAGACCGTATTACATATGGGACCCCAATACCCTACTAGAAAATAATTTGTCCTACAATTATTTCCACGTTCACAGACATAACTCAAAGCAATAGGGCCCTGATGCAAAATCTGTAACAGGGTCCTTACCCACCATGAGCCATATAAAATACTGATGTCTTCTGATATGGTAACAGGTCATATGAACCCGATCAGGCGCAAGTCTTGGGTGTGACTCCTTAGACAACCTTAGTAGGCTGAAATTATAAACAAACATAAAAAAAAAAAAAAAATATGTTTTTTCTTTTGACTATATTGTATTCTTAAAGGAATTTCGAACAATTTACAACATTTTATATTTCATACTTTACTCTATTTGTCTTGTATTTTTGGAATTGAAGAGAATTTTCACCTATAGACAGCTTTTGACACGTCACTAATATATGTCAGAAGAGGTCATCATTTGGGGTCTGTACCCTCTGACCCTATTAAATGCTACAACAAAGAGGGTCCTGCCCTTCTCTGAATGTACTATTCCCTGCAATAGGCTGTGCAGAAGGAGTACGGAGCTCTCAAATTCTAGCAATTGGTAGACAGATCCCAATGAATACATCTTACCACGTTCTTCTTATATGTGAGTGCCACAAGATGTCTAAAGAGGACCCACCTCTCTGGAAATGTACATTTTAGTAAATACTTTTTTTCACAAAATAATCCTGTGGTGTCTTTTCTTATTACTCTATGTTGTGATGTTCCTCTGTTATTCCTCCTACAAATGTATAAAAAAAAATGACAACTGGGTGTGATCAGTTCAATATGTGCTGACAGTACCATACTGTGCAAGAATACCACAAGAGCAATGGTAACACCCAGTTGACAATTTATACATAAATATTTAGGAGGAATATCAAAGGAACAAAATGCAGAGTTACAAGATGATTGAGAATTGTTATTTAATGAGGAAATCAAGTATTTACTAACATAGAAATGTCAGAAGAGGTGTCAGATCCTTTTTAAAGGGGAACACAACCTGTGGCCAGTGCTTTATAAGGCCCAGGGCCTTTGTTTATATCCACACAATGTCATTTAAGTGAATGGGATTATGTTGCAGTTCCTCCACAGCATCAAGAATGGCTCTGTGTAGGAGAAAAGCCAAAGGGGCTGATGTGGGGGCTTCATTCTGGGCATTACCTGGTGTCCCAGAGGCCACTACTCACTTGGCATCAGAGTCGACAATGGAGGATTGACCTTACCTGTCTTTGGTAATCCTATGTTCATTGATGGCAACACTACCAATGATCCAGTGGACCAATTCACATCTACAACTCTGTCCACTGAAGTAATCTCCAAAAATAACTACTAGGAAGTGTGAACACTATAGAAACCTGGCAAATAAGAATAATTATACATCTTTTCACAATCTCACACATTATCCAAAAATTTGGCCGATGTCACACAGGCAGTAATCACAGGCGATGGAAATTGTACAGCATGCATACCCTGTGTGGCCCGGTCTAAGTGTTTGTGTGAATTTCTAAATCTATAGCTAAAGGACACTAATATAGAGCACTGGCTGCTCTTGGGTAGCACATATTATCTTGTTATCTATATTTGGTCATAAAAGGTATTTCTGTTACTGACCACACTCTCTCTGTCTCTCTTGGACCCCTTGCAGCAGCTAAGAGTTTGCTGAACAAGAAGACGGATGTTGGAAAGGTAATGTATATAATAAAAGGCTTTAGTAAATTCTCTCTCTGGATTCCATGACACGTTCTAGCCATATGTTTACTCTCCTCCAACCAATGACAATACATTCACATTGGACTCGGCCGATGTGCATGTGTATGGGGAGGTTGGGAGAAATAGCTGTTGGCTGATAACTATTAAAGGTCTATGGCCAGGTTTAGGTAGTCTCTGTTATTTAAAGGGATTTTCCGGGGGCTAATCTATGGATGACCTTACGATAGGTCATCTATATCAGCTTGGTGGGGGGTGTCGGGACCTGATCAATCAGCTGTGGCACACACCCACTGAGCAGCTGATATTTGGAGGTCCTGCATATTACACCCCCACAGATCAGATACTGATGACCTATCAGATACCGATGACCTATCCTAAGGATAGGTCACAATATTTAACACAAAGGGGTGCTGAAATGACTTTGTAAAGAAATCAAGTGTACAGATAAAAAAGGTATTTACTCTTTATGTATTTAACCATGAGCTCCACAAACATTGTTGTTCTAATTTCCTTAGTCCATCCAAGAAAAGTTCTTTCAGTCGTGCTTCAAACCTCTCATTCACGGCTAATGTGGTCTCCTCAACTCTTGAAAACTTTCCTCCCTTGAGGTGTTTTTGAGGTTAGGAAAACAGTACAGTAGTAGCCAGGAGGGGCTGAATCAAGGCTGGGTGTCTTATGATGAGCGACATTGTCAGGAAGGAACAAGAAACCTTTAAAAATCTTGACTTGACATTTGGAGACCAGTTGTTGCTTCAGTTTGTCGAGAAGTTGAATGTAGATTAAATAATCTATAAGCGTGAAATTTAGGTCAAGCACATAAGTAACAATGGGGAGGTTTTATCACGTCCCTAGAAAACTGGCATAAAATGCCAATGCTGTGTTTACTCTGCCCTCACCACCTATCCGAAAAGAGGGGCATGGTGTGGGCGTTCTGTGGAGGGGGTCATAAGCCCTGCCAGATTTGTCATCATTTATGACAGTTTTCTGGCATAAATTAATGATGGAAATCTATGTCAGCTGCAAGCTGGTGTAGATTTCAGTCTAGGCAACATGGACAGATTTCAGCTTAGGCACAGGAAATATCAAGACCGGCGTAGTAAATGCCGGTTCTGATGTGATAAAAGTGTTATTGGTCTAAAGGTAGGGTAAATAGGAAAAGCCAAAGACTTATCAGCACCCCCTCCTATGCCCTCTACATTATACAACCACTTTAAAAGGGCATATTAATGAAAAAATGACATATATTTTAAGCCAAACACATTAGATAAATGTTGGCTAATCCTGAGTATTTTGGCAGGATCTTCTGACAATCTAATATGTATAAGGATAGTGCATCAGCCCCCATCCTCCAGTAACTGCTATTGGGGTAAAGCCTAGGGCATGTTGGTTGTTAATATGTTTTATATCAGCCATACCCATAAAAAAGCTGTCAGACAATCCTTGTTAGATGTCTCTTACTAGCTTATCCCTTTCCCCCATTTGTAACCAACTTGTGGTTGATCTAAACATACACATGAATGGGGAGTTGGTAGTTTTCAGCTGAACCACTGTTCAATAATAGCTATCTCATGTCTATGGGGTGATGTTATCTAGAGAGGTCTAGTGATGTCATTGCCCTTCAAAAGTTACTTACTCAACAGTAAAGCAAGTATCTGCTGCTGTGAAGAGAGAGGGGCAAGGGAACAATTAAAATCAGGATACATTATGTAGCAGAGGCATTGAAAAGTATAGGATATTACAAATGCTACCGATATAGTATAGTACATTGGTTTACTATAATATTTTTGTACAATATAATTCTCTCTCTGTATCTTTCTCTCTCAAGCCCCAGACAAACAGTACCAAGAACAGCGCTGGAGTGACCAGTCCGAAGGGCCCCATTCCTCCAGCTGCCCTGGTATGAGTACAGGGAATGGGTGGAAGAGCGCTGTTGTGTATCTGTGATATTGTGGGGAATAAGATCGGAGGGGGACGATGGATAGCGGGCACATCAAAAAGTCTGGTCTATTGTATGTGGAGAAGCCTTTGTGCTGTCCTTTCCTTGAGAAAGTTTGTTTTGTGTTTGTGGTTAAGAGACGTCTGTGGTCTGTCTCAGGAAGGTGTTTCTGTGGGGTCCTGGACTTCTGTATTAATCTGTCTGTGGCTCAGAATAGTTTGTGGTCTGTCTCTGGATTGGGAAGTCTGTCATCTGTCTGTGGTTTAGATTAGTCTGTAATCTCTCTGTGGGCTAGTTAGAGGTGTGTAGTTTGTCCAGTAGTCTTTGCCTGTCTTCCACTCCTCCATTTTTTTCAGCCTTCGTTCCCTTGCCATCTCTTTTCCAACCTTTTCCCGTGTCCCACTGGCTTGGGCTGGGTTTACATGAAGTGAATTTGGTTATAATCCGACAGATGTCCAGATAAGGAAATTATTAAGGTGCCTTTCCACCTTCAATAGCTATCGAAAGAACACTTGTGGAAGAGTGAAGAAATCAGGCGATACCTTTTAGAGGCTTTTAGAGGTGCTTGAGCTCCCAGCTCCTTTCCCATAATGCCTTGTGATATGTAGATGCTTAGTAGAGGGCGAAAGGCAATTTAAAACTCTACACACCTTCACTGGTGCTCTCCCCAAGGAGAGATGTCTCTGTCCATAACCTTTTAGAGGCTAACTGAGTATATTTGATAGTAAGCTTTCGAGAGTGCTAGCTCTCTTCTTCAGACATGGTGTAATACTAGAAACTGAAAATTCACACTATTTATACACACACAAGACATGGATCTTCAAAAGGATCTTGGACTAACAAAATGCAATATATGTAGAGAAGTTATTTACAACAGGTCAGGAAATAAACAGTCTGGAAAATTTGTGGGGCGTGAAGGAGGGATCTGTTATCTGTTTGCAATCAGGTGGTGATTTGTGACCCTCACAGTTCATACATAGTGTGACATGAAGCTGGCATGAATATTAAGTCCAAATTGCAGAGTTTGAAATTTTTGCATTAACTTATATTCCCATTCCTTTCTCTCTCTGCATCTTAAAATGTCCCATTAAAACCACAACCCACAAATCTTTAATAGATAGATAATAATCTGGAGAAATGTGCGGCCACTGGGAGATCGGTTCTGTTGTTATTAATGCTGGATCTATGTGAGTTCATTCGTTGACTGAGTCTCTGCCCTGTTTCCCCCACATAGAGGCCTGTGGTGGGACATTACACACACATTATGAGGTACACCACATTGGAAGACCTGCAGGAAAATGTCCCCCTAATTCTGTGCACCTGTTGTGACTGTGGGATAGGTACACTGTCAGCGGTGTGGATGTGCCTGCAGATCTTGCACCTATTTTGCAGGCTAAGTGAGGTGCCATTTTCAGTTGGGGCCTTCAGGGCACTCCGGACAATAATATGCCTCAGGTTTGGTGGTTGCTAAAAGGAGAGGGGGGACTGAAAATATGTCCTTGAGTCTGTTGTCCCTATGTAGCACAGGTTGGAGCTCCTTGGTAATCCTTCGTAGGATCTCCAGATGTGGGTTGTAGGTGACTACTAGGGGCACTCGGGCTTCTTTCTGGGTCTCTCTATATGTGAGCAGACTGTCTCTGTTAATGGCTGCTGCTTTGTTTAATTGGTTGTCCGTCACTTTTGGTTTGTATCCCAATCGGAGAAATTTCGTCCTCAGATCCAGGAGGTGCTTGTCTAGGTCTGCTTTGACGGAGCAAATACGATTGTATCGTATAGCCTGGCTGTAAATAATAGATTGTCTTGTGTGGTTGGGGTGCTTGGTGCTGTGAGGATCACAAATCACCACCTGATAGCAAACAGATAACAGATTCCTCCTTCACGCACCACAAATTTTCCAGACTGTTTATTTCCTGACCTGTTGTAAATAACTTCTCTAGGTATATTACATTTTGAAGATCCATGTCTTGTTTGTGTATAAATAGTGTGAATTTTCAGTTTCTAGTATTACACCATGTCTGAAGAAGAGAGCTAGCACTCTCGAAAGGTTACTATCAAATATACTCAGTTAGCCTGTAAAAGGTATCACCTGATTTCTTCACTCTTCCACTACTTTCTATGGCTAACACGGTACAACATTATACTAGAAAGAACACTTGATCATTAAACAGCTATTCCTCTGGAGCCATGCAAACACATGCCTGCTAGGCTCAGAAGTCTAGTTGATGTTTCATGTGTTTTCAATAGAGAGAGGAGAGTAAGCTACTGTCAGACACCTCTGGTGGTGGCTTATCTCCTGAGGGACAAGGAAGCAGGCATGATAAGAATCAACATGCACAATCCTTCCATCTCCCAATATCACGTACCCCTATGCACATAAGATAGTCAGCTGGGTCTGCCTTATAAGGGTATGTTCACATTGAGTTTTTTGCAGGCAGAAAAAATCAACTTCAGGAATTAGGAAATGGTTTTGGGACGCATTTTTTGACCTGACGTGGTTTTTGACGCAGTTTTTCGACGCAGATGTAGGATGTAGTTTACACCCCTTTTGGTGTGGGCCTAGGAACTCAGCTTCAAAAAACCATGTCGTGGTTTTGAATGCGGTTTTTGCAAAAACCGCGTCCAAAAACCACGTCGCGTTTTTTCCGCCTCCCATTGAATTGCATTGGTTTTTCCAGGCGGAATCCGGTAGCGGAAAAAAACCCACTACTGACTCCCACTGAAATGAATGGGAGGCGTTTTTTCAGGCGGATTTTGAGGCGGATTCCGTGTCAAAATCCGCTGCCAAAGAACTCTGTGTGAACTCAGCCTTAATGGGAGCCTGTGAGGTCCAAAATGCCTCCAAAACCAATAAATGTGCCATGTAGGGACCTTTAATAGGAGCAGAAAGATACCTCTGTGGTCACAAGCAATGCAGAGATAGCAATCTTTTTATGGAGGGCGGACCTGATTTGCCAGATTTGCCTACAGACACCTTAAGTGCTCATGCTCTTCTCTGGAATCGGTGCCCAGTGTCTCTCCTTTCGCCGTGATGGACATTTTTGGCCTCTGTCTTCATCAAGGTTGTTTGTAAGGTAATCTGGTAAACCAGGCCCCGCCCCTGGTGCACTTGCAGGCTGATTTACATATACATAAAAAGATGTTTCTGATCTTGCTTAAAGTCCCCTACATTAGATGGCTGGCAGATCCTGTGACAATGGTGACAAAATGGGGAAACTCTGTCATTATAATAATTACTAAACTAATGCTAACACATCCAACTTAGTTTACATTTCACAGATGAATATACTGTTCCTTCCTATACCGAAACCTACAAGGGTATTAATCTGAACTGAACTTTTACAAGCTATAATATTTTACATGGTGCAGCTGTAGATAATATCATGATCATAGGCAGGTCACATAATGATGGGATCTACAGAATTCACGCATTCAGATCTATGCACATGGCGGATAACACTATATGCACATGGCAGTTGTCACTATATGTACATGGTGGTTATCACTATGTTTATGGCGGTTATCACTATATGCACATGATGGTTATCACTATATGCACATGGTGGTTATCACTATATGCACATGATGGTTATCACTATATGCACATGATGGTTATCACTATATGCACATGGCGGTTATCACTATATGCACATGATGGTTATCACTATATGCACATGGCGGTTATCACTATATGCACATGATGGTTATCACTATATGCACATGGCGGTTATCACTATATGTACATGATGGTTATCACTATATGCACATGATGGTTATCACTATATGCACATGATGGTTATCACTATATGCACATGATGGTTATCACTATATGCACATGGCGGTTATCACTATATGTACATCATGGTTATCACTATATGCACATGGCAGTTATCACTATATGCACATGATGGTTATCACTATATGCACATGGCGGTTATCACTATATGTACATGATGGTTATCACTATATGCACATGATGGTTATCACTATATGCACATGATGGTTATCACTATATGCACATGATGGTTATCACTATATGCACATGATGGTTATCACTATATGTACATCATGGTTATCACTATATGCACATGATGGTTATCACTATATGCACATGATGGTTATCACTATGTTTATGGCGGTTATCACTATATGCACATGATGGTTATCACTATATGTACATCATGGTTATCACTATATGCACATGATGGTTATCACTATATGCACATGGCGGTTATCACTATATGCACATGATGGTTATCACTATGTTTATGGCGGTTATCACTATATGCACATGATGGTTATCACTATGTTTATGGCGGTTATCACTATATGCACATGATGGTTATCACTATGTTTATGGCGGTTATCACTATATGTACATCATGGTTATCACTATAATCAGACATATTTGCTCAGCTTGTAGAACTACATCTCTGTATGTAAATCCAGCCTTAACTGCCCCTCTCCTGCTGTCCTAAATCTACCCTCCTACCTGTCCCTCCTCCCCATTCTAGTTCTCTCCTCCTTCCCATTTCTCATTCTTTCTTCCTCTATAGGAGCCTCAAACCACAGTAATTCATAACCTGGTGGACGGGATAAAGGTATTTGCCATATCTTACCTCTCTCTTCATATGTCATGTTTCACGCACCTCTTTACTCCAGAGGCACCAGTAGGGGGACCTTACTAGGACCACAGCTTAATATTACACATGGTTCCATTCTTCACTTGTGGGGGCATTGTGCATTTCAGGAAGCTTAGTAGAAAGGCCATGATGTAAAACTATATTCTGTTATGGGTGCGGCTGATAGGTTTTCTATAGGTCTATGATATATCTTTGATTGTAGCCTTTATGTTGGGTGAACTGTTTGTAAGTGATTATAACATTATTCTTATATAGTTTTTCTCTCGGAGAAGTATCTTGAAACTTTTGGGTCCCATTGTAAAATCTATACAGCACCCCCACCTACTATTTATAATTGTAGTATCTTCTTACATGGCAGAGTGGTCTTTGGCACTTTGGCACCCACTTTGGCTACGCCGGTACTTCCTTTGCTCCAACACTGATTTAAAGTAGTGAAAAATCTAAATTTATGTTTTCCATCATCTCAAATTTCTACTCTGGCCAGGGACTGAACCATCAAATGACATTCACAAGTATATACCAGTTCATAGTTATCAAAAGTCTTACCAAGTAGAACAACATCAGTATTAAGCAACTGCTTATTGGCAATCTCTTCACTGTAGACTTGTGTCCGATAACTATGTTCTGGAGGACAATGGAGGAGAATTATTAACTTTGGGAGTACTTTGATGTATTTTATTTGAGAAAGGCGTACTTGGCTTAGAAACATTTAGAAACACTACTTGATAGTGCAGTTGCCTGTGATATACTATGGGCACCAGAAGTGTATCCTTAAAGGGAGTCTGTCAGCAGAACCAGGCATATCTGCCCCACCTGACAGATACATAGGTTAGGGTCCCCGGAATCAAACTGCGTTTTCCCCTTGTGCCTCGTTGTTTTTGTCAAAATGCAAAAGAGCACTCTGGAGCAACAAGGGTGTTACCATTTTTCCAAAGAGGTAAGCGGCAACAACCTTGTTGCTCCAAAGAGTTCATTTGCACAGTGACAACAGGGATATCTCAATGGATTCACAAGAGGAAAACACTGTTTGATTCAGGTGACCCTAAGCTATTTATCTGTGGGTCTGGGTTGATATGTATGTTGGAATCTGGTTACAAACTTCTTTTAAACAGGTAAAGAAGTAAGCCAAGCAGCACACCCACTAAACTGCCCAAAATGTGCAGATTTGCTACAACCTAATTCTACAATTGAATTGGACAATTCTTCTTTCTTCTGTAAAGTTGACTATACACAAAAAATAGCTCGGCCAACACCTATCTTACCCATTCCACACATACACATGCACAGTCCATTACTACAAAATATGGAGAATGTGGAGGAGGCTACTGGTAGATACCTCTGGCAGCAGATTATCTCCTTGAGAACATTAGGCTTAGACTTGTTGAAATTCAGCTGCCTGATCCTTATCTCCCCCGACATCTTCCGTTGTTTAGATGGTTGGCCAGTCCCAACGAAATTGTTGGGTTTGGCCAACACTCATCTATGGCCTGGTCAAGTACTCCTTGATGTTGCTAACTTGGTAAAGGGTAAAGAGATGGATATGCCTGATGAAATATGCCCTTCCATTGTTTACATTCTTAGTATCAAAGTGTCCTTTCAACCAGCAGAATCTACTTTTCTAGACTACACTCTAAAGACAACTATCTTGCAAACATTACAACTTCTGTATGTTTGTGTCCCATGTAGTTCTATTTTTATGAATTATTTTAGAGTGCCAGGGCCCTGTACATATGAAAGGGGTTGACATACATAACCTAACATGGGAAGAGGGAAGGAGACAGTAGGTGAGGATAGAGGCTTCTCAAATGGTGCCTTTTCAGGTTGTTGAAGGTGAAGAAGAGTATGATGTGTTGGGGTAGAAAGAGAACAAAGAAGGAGCTCTTGTGAGGATTTAAGATGATATGTAGGAAAGTAAGGGGAGATTATATCATAGCTGTATGAAGGAAACAGGCTGTGGACAGCCTTATATATCATTATTAGTATTTTGGACTGGTTGACTAGACCATGGGTAACCAGTGGCAGGATTGGCAGAGGAGAACTGAAGGTAAAGTTTGAGACTCAATAGTGTTAGATGATAAGTCACAGAGAAGAACGTCGACTTCTGTGACTAGACAATTATGTTAGCATGATGAGATAGCAGTGGGATTTACTAACATAGAATTTTATTACCCCCAACACTTACTCCCCATAGTCCATCCAAAAGCATTGTTATTTCTCATTATTGTACAAGTTATATGGTTATATAATGTAGAGTTACTGATCTAAAGCTGGCCATACACAGGTTAAGGCATCAGAACATCTAACATTCAACATGCCCGATCCTCATTTTCTTTAACATCTGCTATCATGAGAAAGTCCAGTTGCCCTTTACACATGAAATTGTCAGCAGATCTTGCCAAAGTTCTCAGGATCTAATTAAACGGGGATTTCCCATCTTACAAAGTGATCGTTGAGGAGAACGCCAGGCGCTCTTCATTTCTAATGATCGGTGAACCTTGAAAAGTTGCCCATATTGTACTGTGGTGAAACTTTTACTTTGTAATCAACTTTTATTGGTATGACTTGTAGCTATATTTTCATCCATAACTTGGCCTTGGTTTGCTTTCTGATGTTCCATCAGTTTCTCCTGGTGGTGAAGAACATTCTAGGAAAATAGAGCCTCCTTGTGAAACTGTCTATCATCACAATTCTCAGACCGGTCTGGGAGAAACGACCTTGTGTATATTAAATTATTGCATTTGTGGCTCTTATGTTTAGTACTATAGCATTTGAAATAGAGATTTAAGGGGGTATTTTTGTGTTGTTTAGCGGATAAGTTGGCATCAGATAAATGGTTACGACTATCTGACCATATGATTCTCCTATAGGTGTTGTCTCTATCTGTCTATAACCCCCATTTGTTTCCACCCTCACATCTTCCCAAACATTCCACCATTTTGTTTTCTGTCTCACGCAGGAATCCTCAGATAGTACACATACCAACCCTGAGGATGAAGAAATGAAAGGTATGGTAGTTCTACTCTACATGAAATAATCTCATCTCTACTCCTCCTCTCCATCTACAACTTCTCTAGTGGACTGACCATCTGGTTGACCAATGAGTCTATGCAATCCCTATGAACACCTCAGCCTTCTTTAATACAGTCTTGTCATATGCCACAGTCCACATTGATAAAAACGACACATAAGGCCAACATGGACCTTACAAATGTATGGACATGTACACAGTAAATTTACCATGTAATTTCTTTACACCAGGCTCATTTACTCCCATGTTGTTGTTACTTGTGCTGTTCCTGTATGTAGTTCATATTATGTTCATTCAATCCTTCATTCATTCCTTTAGCCATTTCCAAACATACTTTGAGTTAAGATCATTTTTTTACATGCTTATATTTCCAATTGAGACCCATGCAAGCACAAATATATAGTGAACAATAGACGATGCAGTATAATATTGAAAGCTGAAGGAAAATTTTCTAAGTAGCTAATAGTAGCGCTAGCAACAAGTACTTTCCCCTAACATAGATTAAAATACCAAATGTTTGAGTTAATTAATAACTATGGCGCCAATATTTAATAAAAATTCACAAATGTAAATTCTTCTACCATTATGGGGTTTTCCCATGAACATATTAATATGAACAATATTTAATTTTTTAGATAATTAACTGTTAAACATTTTTGCAAATATAAAATTTCTGCAGACTTTTAAAGATTTTCTCTAACCATCTTAGTGCTGACAGTCTGTTGTCTTGATAGGTTGCTAATAGACACGACCATGAATGCAGGAACTTCTGTTCCTGCTTCTGTGCTCCTGTATGAGAAGATAACCCTTCCACAATAAGGAAACCATGGCTGGATTTATGACAACTCCCAGACCATAGAAAGTTCCTGCATTCATGGTCGTATCCATTGGCAACCGATCAAGACGGCAGACTGTCACCACTAAGATGGTTGCAGAAAATATTTAACAAAAAAACAAAACAAAAAAAAAAACGCAAAATTTCTCATTATTTACATTAGCAAAAATGTTTAACTTTGAACAAATTTAAATATGGTTATGTTCGTGGGAAAACCCCTTTAGAGGTGATGCCCCTTTTAGACATTTGTGTTAGAACAGTCCATTAATACTTAGCTGATCACAGAATGTCCTGCTGAGTCCTCAGTGATCAACTGTGATCTGTTGGAGAGTGTTCAATTTCCCTGCAGCGCCACTACAGGTGAAATTAAGCATTACAAAGTTCCTATTGCAATCAATGTGCTGACGGCTTAATACATTAACATTAGTAGTCCTCCAGAGCAGGGATCTTCCTAATGTCTCATCTCCTCTCTGCCTAATACATGAGGGTCCTGAACAGGGGACCAACCTCAACTTAGAACTTCCTAATAAGGCACTTGAATATGTAAATCGAGACAACTTTATTTATTTGACAGGACAATATATATTTTGACATTGCAGCTCATTATTTCTGTTATCTACACCCGGTTGTCTTTGTCCTGGACCTCTTCCCCCCCCCCTCGTTACCATTGTCATCTCATTATCAGTTACATTATTCGTTGTTATTACTGTCACCATCTTCCTCATGTCCCTTTGGAATATACACATTCTCTGTCTGCCTTCAACTCCTCTTCTCTCCTGGTTCTCTCTAGTGCTGAAGTTCTCAGACATTTTAAGCTCAGTGAGGCGGGGCTCAGGGGCCCTGGAGGCTGAGGGACCCCAAGCAGCAGTCGCTCAGCAGCCCCTCTCCCCATCCTTCCCCCATTCACCTCTTGCACAGCGTAAGTAATAGGATGGGGATATAGGAAAGCTTTAAAGACTATGCATGAAAAACTATTTACTCGACAGTATAGAACGCTATCTAATCTTCAGAAGAAATCTCAATGTTGCATTGCATCTTTTTACAGTTTTTTATGTAATGTACTTTCTGAATGACGAGTAGAGATGCAGTGTATGTAATGCTAAGGCATGATGTCTGAATATTAGGCTGTATTGTTATTTATGGGTAGGGAGTTCAGTGTAGAGTTATTGAAGCCCCCCTCCTGTTTCTGTCAATGTGATATGTGTAGGGGCTTGGCGCTGCCAATACTAACATTCTGAGGGGAGTGGGGGGTGGGGACTGGCATTGTCCTTGCCTGTATGTGATGAGATGTTGTTTGTGTTTCTTGTCACTCACATTGCTGCTGTGTCTCTGCTCTTTCTGTGTTGATATCTGTTTTCTTTTTTTCTGTTTTTTTTTTTTATTTTATTTGGTTGTTTCCCTATTGCTCCGATCCCTTTGAATTTTGTTCTCCCCTTACCTTTCTCTCTGTATCTCTCCTTCCCCTGCCTATACTGCTATCTCTCTTCAATCTGTCTTCTCCTGTGTAACTTGGCCTTCTATCTTGGGCTTCTTTATCTCTGCTCTTCTGCCTCTATTTCTTGGCCCTTTTCCTCATCTCTGTATATCACCTCTCTGCGTATCTGCCAATTTTGCTTCATTCTTTGCATATTCTCTATATGTGATCTTTCTGCTGTCTCTGGCCTTTGCTTTTTGTTTCTTTATCTCTTCTTTTTGGTCTTTGTCCTGTCTTTCTACCGTTATCTCTAATGTCCTGTCTCTTCTTATCTATCTGATTATATATTCTTCTTTCGTTTACTTTTTTACTACTGCTCTGTCTTCTCTTCTATTTCTGCCCCAAACCAATTTTTCACTGTTTTGGTCTTTCTACCTTTGACCCTTTTTCTTTTTCTGCTTGTCTACCTTACTATACACATTTTTCTCTGCTTCTGTCTTTCTACCTGATTCTTTTTTTTCTGTTTCTTATTCTTCTGCCTCATATTTCTACATCATTTCTCGGCTTCTTGTCTCTACATTTTTGTTTTGCTTCCTCTCTTGTCTCATCTTTCTACCCTTTATCTGCACTCCTTCGTCTCTGCTTAACTAACTCTGTTGCTGTCTCTTGTCTTCTGTATTACTGTCACTACTTCTGTTTTATCCTTCTACCTTTGTCTTTACTTCTTTGTCTCTGCTTCAATACCTTGGGATCTGTCTCTTGTTTTCTACCTTTGTCTCTGCTGACCTGTCACTGGTTCTCTGCCTGTCTCTCGTCTTTCTATTTCTGTCTCTTGTCTTGGTTTCTATCCCTTTCCCCGGTACCTGTCTCTTTGTCCCCCTCCCAGCTGCTAGATTTACAGATATATTTAACACAGTCAGACGAGGCTCAGAAGCAGAGGGAGTGCAGTATTCCAACACGCAGCATCGGCTCTCCCAGCCCCACCTAAACTCTCCGTTTGTACAGCGTAAGTAGATCTCGCGCATACAAACGCATCTCACATGGGCTCCCACCACTTTCCAACTGTGGGCCTCTCTCTTATCCATTGACTTCTTCTTCACCATATCTTCTCCTCTCTTCTGGTTCCCTATGGATGCATGTCTACATCATCTTACCGGCAACAGTCCTTCAACCAACCACCAAGTGTCCTATCATAATGCCAATGTTTAATGACTTCCAAGTTTACTGCTTGAATTTGTCATGTCTTCTTATCCGTAACATCCTCAAATCCTGTCTTTAACACACTCCTTGTAAGTTTTCCTGTTCATTCTAGTATTCACTTTTCACTATATCTTGACTTGTTCTTCTTAGTATTATTACACACCAAGCACAACACCTTTTTAATACCCTTGAAACACCTATGACCAAGGTCATTTCACAATCCTCTGTCTTGTCCCAGTCACCAAGACCTTAAAGGGGTATTCCCATGAACATAATCAGATCTATATTTGTAGATAATGAAAAGGTAAACATTTTTGCAAATATAAGTAGTTAAAAATTCTGCAGAGTTTTAAAGATTTTCTCTACCCATCTTAGTGATGACAGTCTGCTCTCTAGATCGGTTGCCAATGGATACAAACACAAATGCAGAAACTTTCTATGGTCTGGGACTTGTCAGAAACCCAGCCATGATGTCCTTATTGTAGCTGGGTTATCAGGCAGGGACACTACATGTATGAGAAGATATCCCGGCCACAATAAGGACATCATGACTGATTTTCTGACCTTAGAAAGGTCCTGCATTCATGGTCATATCCAATGGCAACAGATCTAGAGACAAGACTGTCACCACAAGATATTTAGAGAAAATCTTTAAAACTCTTTCTAATTTTCAATTACTTATATTTGCAAAAATGTTTAACTTTTAATTATCTACAAATTTAAAAATGGTTATGTTCGTGGGAATACCCCTTTAACCCTTCCTCCACAGTCTGTTCTAACCTGAATGGTCGTCTTCTTAATAAGTTCTAACTGGCCTATACTTTTCCATTTCTTACAAGCCCTGTCTGACCCACTTATGTCATGTTCTATGCTCCTTCTCATCACATATCTTCTCATTATGTCACTCTTCATCTCTGTTCTCCTCCTAAAGCTTGTTCTTTTACCATAGAAATCTGATTTTTCTCATAACACTTTTACTTATTTTTTTTTTCATCTATTTTTTACTCATTATTTTTTCTCCTTTTTATGTCCTTTCTATCTTGCTCCATGATTTATTTTATTGGAATCTTCCAATTTTTTTGGGGTTCTTTCTCATAATTTATTTACTTTCCTGAAAAATATATTCTTTCTCACGTTTATTCTGTCATCCGATGACATAGGGCACCTAATAGAGCAGTCCTCGCTCTGGAGTGACAAATGGATGGCCAGCCAGCTAAAGCCATTTTTTTATGGCAAGACATACCTTCCGCTGGGTTTCCTGGAGTCCAACCCATGGAAAAAAAAAAGTTAAACATTTTTGCAAATATAGGTAATTCAAAATTGTACAAAGTTTTAAAGATTTTCTCTAACCATCTTAGTGGTGACAATCTGTTGTCTTGATCGGTTGCCAATGGATATGACCATGAATGTAGGAACTTTCTATGGTCTGGGACATGTCAGACACCCAGCCATGATTTCCTTATTGTGGCCGGGTTATCTTCACATACATGCAGTGACCCTGCCTGGTAACCTGTTCATAATAAGGATATCATGGCTGGGATTCTGACAAGTCCCAGACCATAGAAAGTTCCTACATTCATAGTTATATCCATTGGCAAAAGACAAAAGACTGTCCCCATTGGTTAGAGAAAACCTTTAAAACTTGAAATAAAAAATGTTAAAAATTAAATGTTTAATTATTTATATTTTAAAAATATTGAACTTTTGTTTGTTCATGGGAAACCCCCTGTAGAAAACTTAATCTTAACTACTTGCTCACCTACAAGATACAAACAATGGTAAGATGAGGGTTGAACCACTTTTCACATTTTTTAGGCCTCCCACTAACCACAGCTGTGTTTCTGCTGAGCAGCAGAGCATTTTATATTTATATTGCATTTCTCCCTTTAATAATCCACCATTGTTCCTTTAATCCACCATCATCATCTTGGCCTCTTTCCAATCTTTCTGCTGACCATGTTTGTGTCTTTTTCCACTGCTTACTCTCTCTTTATCTATCCAGTTAATGGCAATTTTGTTTTTCCAGCTCGAAAACAGGAGATCATTAAGATAACAGAGCAACTGATTGAGGCGGTGAATAATGGAGACTTCGAGGCATATGCGTGAGTTACTCATGCCAATACCCACTGTTCACTGCATAGTAATGGGGGAGGTCGCTGAAAGGCATATTCAGCATGGATATATTTTTAGGATAAAAGTAGATCTGTCAGCATATATCTACAGCTACTTATCTGTACACCTAGTTGGCAATAGAGCACAAAAAAAATTGCAGCTAGTCACAGAACAGTGACACTGCATGAAAGACAACTGGCAGGAGCACGATATAAAGAGAACTTGTCAAATTTGCCTATAGTAAGCCTGTCTGTTCCCTAATACTTATTGGGTACCTGTGTTTTCATGACAAGTTGAAATATGTGCAGGGTCTGTTCTATGACTGTATAAGCCTTCATACATAGTGTCCATTCAGTTTTTCTGCTGCTTATAGTCCCATTATGGCTGGTCATTATGGCAGTCTGCCCCCCATTCCATTACTACCACTACTGGTTTCTTTACATGTAATTCTGCCAGGAGTAACTGTAAAATTGAACACAAATAGCTGAGGAAACCCTAATAGAACATAATATAGGAGATCCAGACACATTGGACTCCAAATACAGGGCATATACATGCAGCTAAACAGATCCCTAACACAGAAAAAGAGAGATCTGAGCACAATAAGGAAAGCTGCTTACCGTCTGTCACAAGTATGTAGAAATACATAGTAAACTCTGCTTACATTGTAGAAACTGCAGAATCCTCTCAGTGCCTGCAGTGTACAGGCAGGGAATAATAATAATAATAATAATAAATTTTATTTATATAGCGCCAACATATTCCGCAGCACTGTACAACTTGTAGGGTTCAAGTACTGACAAAAAAGATACATTACAAAGAAATAGTCAATTCTCACGATGGGACTGAGGGCCCTGTTCGCAAGAGCTTACAATCTATGAGGTAGAGGGGGTGACACAAGAGGTAGCAGGGGCGGCATCGGAAAGCTGTTTGCAGACATGTAGAGGCTGTGAGGAGGACCAGACCCTCCCCCTCCATTCACTGTTTGAAGAGAGACCAGCCCCTCCCTCCTCCACTCATTTAGAACCCATCTTGATTTTGAACGTAACTACGAACAGAACTTCCCTAGTAACAGGGAGAGAACAGGAAATTAGCTAGAAGAGACACCAAGTGGCAGCAACTTTAGAGAGGTCTTTCAGGTAGAAAGCAGCAACATTTTTAAATTAAGTGCATTATACTTTATTACAGAATCATATCCTTTATTAAATGAGACTAAGTTGTCTAAAAAGTTAGTGACCACTTAATGAAAGAAGAGTTCCCATAAGACTCATCTCTGGTGCTTTTGTCTTATGTGTAGTCCTCCAGTGAAGCCAGGGCACTGCAACATGACATCACTATTAATGTGCCCTGATACAGTGGGTACGGAAAGTATTCAGACCCCTTTAAATTTTTCACTCTTTGTATCATTGCAGCCATTTGCTAAAAGCAAAAAAGTTAATTTTATTTCTCATTAATGTACACTCAGAACCCCATCTTGACAGAAAAGAAAACAGAAATGTAGATATTTTTGCAAAACTGAAATATCACATGGTCATAAGTATTCAAACCCTTTGCTCAGTATTGAGTAGAAGCCCCTTCCTTTTGAGCTAGTACAGCCATGAGTCTTCTTGGGAATGATGCAACAAGTTTTTCACATCTGGATTTGGGGATCCTCTGCCATTCTTCCTTGCAGATCCTCTCCAGTTCCGTCAGGTTGGATGGTGAACGTTGGTGGACAGCCATTTTCAGGTCTCTCCAGAGATGCTCAATTGGGTTGAGGTCAGGGCTCTGGCTGGGCCAGTCAAGAATGGTCACAGAGCTGTTACTCCTTTGTTATTTTAGCTGTGTGCTTAGGGTCATTGTCTTGTTGGAAGGTGAACCTTCGGTCCAGTCTGAGGTCCAGAGCACTCTGGAAGAGGTTTTCTTCCAGGATATCTCTGTACTTGGCCGCATTCATCTTTCCTCCAATTGCAACCAGTCGTCCTGTCCCTGCAGCTGAAAAACCCCCCCATAGCATGATGCTGCCACCACCATGTTTCACTGTTGGGATTGTATTGGGCAGGCGATGAGCAGTGCCTGGTTTTCTCCACACATACCGCTTAGAATTAACGCCAAAAAGTTCAATCTTCGTCTCATCAGACCAGAGAATCTTATTTCTCATAGTCTGGGAGTCCTTCGTGTGTTTTTTGGCAAACTCAATGTGGGCTTTCATATGTCTTGCACTGAGGAGAGGCTTCATTCAGGCCACTCTGCCATAAAGCCCCGACTGGTGGAGGACTGCAGTGATAGTTGACTTTGTAGAACTTTCTCCTATCTCCCTACTGCATCTCTGGAGCTCAGCCACAGTGATCTTTGGGTTCTTCTTTACCTCTCTCACCAAGGCTGTTCTCCCACGATTGCTCAGTTTGGCTGGACGGCCAGGTCTAGAAAGAGTTCTGGTCGTCCCAAACGTCTTCCATTTAAGGATTATGGAGGCCACTGTGCTCTTAGGAACCTTGAGTGCTGCAGAAATTCTTTTGTAACCTTGGCCAGATCTGTGCCTTGCCACAATTCTGTCTCTGAGCTCCTTGGGCAGTTCCTTTGACCTCATGATTCTCATTTGCTCTGACATGCACTGTGAGCTGTGAGGTCTTATATAGACAGGTGTGTGCCTTTCCTAATCAAGTCCAATCAGCTTAATTAAACACAGCTGGACTCCAATGAAGGAGTAGAACCATCTCAAGGAGGATCAGAAGGAAATGGACAGCTGTGAGTTAAATGAGTGTCACAGCAAAGGGTCTGAATACTTATGACCATGTGATATTTCAGTTTTTCTTTCTTAATAAATTTGCAAAAATATCTACATTTCTGGTTTTTTTTTTCTGTCAAGATGGGGTGCTGAGTGTACATTAATGAGAAATAAAATTAACTTTTTTGTGTTTAGCAAATGACTGCAATGAAACAAAGAGTGAAAAATTTAAAGGGGTCTGAATACTTTCCGTATTTGCCCTGCATTTGCCCTGGGAACAATCTCTTTTAAAGACAGGCTTACTATAGGAATATTTGTACACTAAACCACTGGTCCATTAGGACCTAAAGTTCCTGCATTCATGGTTGTATCCATTGGCAACCGATCAGAACATTTTTACAATGTTGAAAATTTTTTAATTATTTATATTTGCAAAAATGTTTAACTTTTGTCTAGAAATGTTAAATATGGTTATATTCATAGTGTATGCAGTACCAGACAAACATTAGCTCATGCACCATTTTTGCACAGAATGGCTTAATGAAATATATAGAATCAAACCTTGCCTATATATTGGGAACCATTCTCAGTGCCAGTTTTCATAGTGCCATGAACAGAATATAGATGTTATGGCATTTGTATGTGTCAGTAGATGGAGGAGAATACTTTGGTGAGGAGATACAAGAGATGGTGGAGTGTTATACAGACTGACTTTGACTTTTTCTTAGGGTAAACTTAAAAGTGTTGTGCAAGACTGATATTAAACGGCTTGTCTGGGCTTAATCGTTTTATCGGCTCTTGGACCGATCAGCTAGACAAAGCCCGTCCTATACACTATGCTGGAAGCAGAACGCTCTGTCCTCTGTACAGAGGTTGGCCGCAGTCACTGCAGCTCACCTCCCATTGACTTCATTGGGAGCTGATTTGCAGTGATGGTGTCTGGTCACTATACACGGGGTGGAGCATTCTGCTTCCAGCCATGCATAGTGTATAGGACGGGCGCTGGAAGAGACTCTGTACAGCTGATCGGTCTGGGTGCTGGCTTTCGCCCCCCCATCAGATATGTATGGACTATCCTAAGGATAGGCCATAAAAAGCTTAAGCCTGGACAACCCCTTTAATGGTCTATCCTTAGGATAGACACCAATATCAGATTGGTGGGGGTCTAACATGCGGAACTACTGCCAATCAGCAGACAGCTCTGTGTACTGTGCAGTGGCTGTGGTGCACAGTCATGCCATATTCTGTGCTTTGAACAGCAAATTGGTGGGTGTGCCAGATATCGGACCAGCACCAATCTCATCCTAAGGATAGGTTATTAATATATGATCTTGGACAACCCCTTTAAATGAATGACTATATGTGTTTAACACAATAAGATATTGCTTTTGGTTTGCATCATAATGAAACCTTTTACTTAACTCTCATTTTCAGGAAGATTTGTGACCCAGGATTGACCACATTTGAACCAGAAGCTCTGGGTAACCTTGTGGAAGGAATAGATTTTCACCGATTTTACTTTGAGAACTGTAAGGCGTCAAATAGTACAATAATTTGATATTCTATTGTATACGGGGAGTGTTTACCTGTGTTCAGTCTACACAATCCCTTTTTGTTATAAATAATGAATAGATGAGAACCTCATAATTCTCTAATAAAATGGGTTTTCTAAACCAGAAAACTCCTTGAATACAAATACAGGTATCAATTTGGGATCTGGGATCAAGTAGAATCAATGGGTTGTCCATGTCATGCATGGGCAAATCGGGTCCTCCAGACAGAGAGAGCCTCTTTGGAGTCACCTCCAGCTAAATAATAGAGACTGAAATGAGTTACTTCTTTCTATTAAACGAGAATCCCTCCATAGGGTAGATGCTCTTTTTAGACACCCCCTTCTAAGCAGATGAAAGCCCTAAAAGAAGGATCCCCCATATTAACCTACAATTCCTAGATCTCCTCCAGTCAACCTGTCATGAACTTTCGGGACATTAAACCACCCATAGGACCTTATGAATGTCCTAACACTGTCCATGGCCACAATTAAAAATAAAAAACCTTTATACTTATCTAGAGATGAGTCTGAGTCTCATACCGGTCTGAACTCCAGTGCTCCTCAATAAAGTAAACCGCAGCTTCACTGCGCATGCGCCATAATCTGGTGCATGCACTGTGAGGCCTCATGAAAATTACAACAGCACAAAAAATCCCCTGCAGCTCTGTAGTATAAAGCCATAAGGACTCCATGTGCCAAAAAAAAAAAACATTTTGCACATACAATCTATGTTGTCACCACTTTCTGAGTTTATGATCAGTAGGTACCCTACAATATATCCTTTATGTCACCTTCCTCAGTAATGTCATGCTAGGCACAGGGTATACATTACAAATCTTTATATATTATGTTTGTTTTGTCTTTGCCATATTTAGTGCTGTCCAAGAACAACAAGCCAATCCACACGACCATCTTGAATCCTCACGTTCACGTGGTAGGAGAGGACGCTGCCTGTATCGCCTATATACGCCTGACACAATACATTGATACACAGGGACGACCTCGTACCAGTCAATCTGAAGAGACCCGTGTTTGGCATCGTCGTGATGGCAAGTGGCAGAATGTCCACTTCCACTGCTCAGGGGCCCCTGTGGCACCCCTCCAGTGACAGTAAGGATCTGCACAGTAGTAAAAGTGGCTTACTATTATAATGATACTGTATTGTTTGTATGTAGTAAAACAAAGGCACTGGCACATCTGAGACATTGCCAATCTACAGGTTATTGCTGGGTAATCTTACAATAAATAGCTCAGCGGTTGGCATGCTTCCTGCCTATAAAAGAGCAGTCATTTTCTCTCTGCAGGAAAGCGTTTGCACTTCCATCATTAATAGACGGAGGAATAATTCATGCCCTGTGTTTGTAGACCGAGATATGGAATATAAAGACAATTTATGAAGCTGCTGTTTATTATAGTGCTGGAGTTTTGTAGTCATTTATTGCTTCCATAGTCTGGGACATTTATGTATTTTTATTGAATCCGAAGCAATTTGGAACATAAAGATTTAGACATTATTCAGACTGCAGATGATTTTATGCATTAATATTCACTCTTATTGTCTATGTGTGTAAGTAACAATATATGTTGTGTTTACACACTTTTTTCGCAGTGTTGTGACAGGTCTGTTGATGGTTCCTATTTATTTCTATAGGAATCAAACCTATACATCATTCATTAGTCCCACCATAGGCTTCAATATCAATTTGTCATCCATTTGTAATGCTTTGATATAGCTACACGTGTTGGTCCAATGTGGGATGTCTTCAGCAGGATATCCCACAGTGGACCTGCACGCAGCAAGAACAGATTTATTTTCTCCATAGGTTAATCCCTGAGGTCAGAGTGGTTTTCAACCTGTGGAGTGCAAAGGCTGAAAACCTATAAAATCCACAGCAATAATTGACACGCTGTGGGTTCCAAACCTGTAGCGCCAAACACTTTGGGCTTTAGTATTTTTCTGTAGTGTAGGGTTGGGATTTATAGCAGGTTAGATACATGCTTTATTTAAAGAGGACTTTTCATGTCCTCAGAGATGGGCGGTATTAAATAACGCTAGAAAGCTGAAGTGCACTATTTGCTTTGCCGGTATGCGCCCGATTATCGGATATATTGGTGCCATTAGTTTCAGCACCAATATCTCTCCACTGTCAGAGGAATGGGCCGTACAGTCTAGCGTCATCGCTGGGCTATGAGGAATACCCCTCCTGACAGTATTCTTCCATAGCCTTGTACTGTCAGGCACCGATATCTCCGGCACGGGTGTACACCGGCAATGCAGACAGTATGTTGAATTTAGCGCACGGTCAGCTTTCTAGTGGTATATAATACCGCCCATCTCCGAAGACATGAAAGGTCCTCTTTAAATAAAAACTAGAGTTGTGGACTCCTCTATTTTTCCACAGCCCAACTCCTTTTCCACTTCCTTCAAAAATGGCTGTCAGCCATCGTCAGGCAGAAGCAGTAAAGTTCCCTTAATTCTTGAAATATGATAGTGGTTGTCGTCCTATGAAAGTAAACATGTAACAAGCTATACATCTAATTAATTATACAGTATTAGTAATTCTATAATATCATTAAAAATAATTAATCATTTTGCTTTGAAGCCAAGGTGATAACATTTCTTTGGACTTCAACTCCACTCAAAACTGGTCCTAATTCCTCAACTCTACAGCCCTGATAGAAACATGCATGTTTTTGAGCAAAAACGCACCACATAAACCCAGCTTTTGAGGGTCCCTTTTAACCCCTTAAAGAAACAGCCTATTTGGGCCTTAAAGAGAACCTTTCTGCACTTCTACCAACTCCAGTCCTTACCATTTGTTAATAAACACTGTTCCACTGATTCTGGCACAGTTGGAATTTTTTCTCTAGCCCCCACCGTTCCTGAGCAATCAGTGCTGTTAGTTTTGGTGCCTGATATACTATTTAGACTCTGTACTGTCAGGAGGGCGGTGTCAGGCAGGAGCAGACAAGGGGTGTGATTTTGAGCTCTGACACTGGCTGCCTCTGATTGGAGTTCTGAGTCACGCCCCCTGCCTGACTCCGCCCTTCTGACGTTACAGAGCTTAAATAGCACATCAGGCACCAAAACTAACTGTGCTTATTGCTCTGGAATGGTGGGGGCTAGGGAGAAAATTCCAAATGTGCCAGAATCAGTGGAGTGGTGCTTATTAACAGATACTAAGAACTAGAACTGATGGAGTTGGTGAAAGGTTCTCTTTAAGGCTCACCCTTTATTTTTCAAATATGACCCTGTGTCCCTTTATGCGAGAATAACTTTATAATGCATATACTTATTCAAGTGATTTTATGTAGGGGGTAAATTTTTATTGTTACGTTTTGTATTTATTTATAAAAAAAAATGCTAAATTTAAAGGAAATTTTAAAAAAACTAACAATTTTAAAATGTCAACGAGGCTGCTTCCACAACACATTTCATACTTCTGTCAAACACATCTATTTTTATATAAAAATGGATGTGTTTAACAGATACGCAGACTTCTGCTTACGTCTTTTATATTTTGCGTTCCTGTCTGTTTTTTAACTGATAGGAACAGCGCAGATTTCTGCCTTAATCCATCCAGCAAAAAGAATGGATACGTTTTTTTTCTTTTACAAATATCGTGCAAATGAATACACGGATCCGTCAAAAAAATGAAACGGTTTGAAAAAAAAAAACAATGAGGCTGCGACGCAACAGTCGCAGAAAAATCCAAACCTGCTGGATTTTGTATTGCAGGTCTCAAGTCACATGCAACCTTGCCAGAATAGACCTCAATGTAAGTCATATGCAACTAGCGCTAGCCTTATTTGTGTCTGTTGTGTTCTGCCACATCTTCACAGTGTGTTTTGTTACCACCGCTAATGGCTTCCCTTGTTTTACGAACAGCCTCCAGTAATGCTCTCCTGGCTTCACCAGAAAAGAGGAAGTGCCAGAGACTTTTGGCTCCGCCGCTCAGAGAGTTCCAGCGGCGAGGAAAAGCACGTGACCGCATGCTTGTGCCGTTCCCTCTCATCCCTCCTCCCCCTCAACCCCTCCAAATCCAGACTTCTTCTATTCTTGTGGCCCTCAATCCCCCCCCATGTGCACACGTATCCCAGACATCCACTGCCTGGACTCATGAAGTGTTTGCAAGAGGACAAGACAAGGTCGTAGGACTAAGCCTCCTGTGTATGTTTCCTTTTTGACCTTTAAGCATTCTTACCCCTTCCAAGCTGGGAAAGAGGACAGCTGTATGACCCCCGTACTATTGTACGGGGAGTAAGTGCATCCATTGACTTGTTGCAGAGAAATTTTTGACCTTCAGCCCTCTTCCCTCTGTCTTTTTTTGGCTTTATTTGGGGGGGCTGTGGAGGGGTGGAGGGATTGTCTGAAATCTTGAGGGGCTGGGGGGAGAGAACTGTGACCTTCCCGTGGAGCCGTTCCTTCCCGTGTGTTTGCGCGTCCAACGTGAAATGAGTCGTCCAAACAGAACAAAGAGAAAACAAAAAAAGTGTTCTATAAAAACATACAAAAAAGTTAAAAACAAAAAGAAAAAAATATTTTTTTTTTAAAAATTCATTTCCGCAAAGCAGTTCTCCCAGGGGCCCCCACTGCCACCCCTTTATGTTGTTTTATTTTGCTTTAGGAATGCAAAAAATGAATATATATATATTACAAGCAGAACAATATATATATATATTTAACAATTGATCCAGCTCCGACAACCCCACACCCTGTAAATAATGGGTTTATCCATTGTCTGCAGTGGGAGAGCCAGTCCCAAAGCATGGCCGGCGCATTTTATGGAGTGTGCTTATTGTCTGTCAGTTCTCAGTGAGTGCGATTCTCCTCTGACATGTGGGGTCAGCACATTGGATCCATGATGTCACCTTTTAATACTGAGAAACATATACATATATAAAGCAGGGATTCCAAAGTATACCTTATATATATATATTTCCTTTACATTAGCCTGGGTTTCATTCTTTGGCCCACAAGGAGATATTTTAGTGAATTCTAGTTACTAGTTTTTTTGTAGGGTATGGCATTTTTGCAGAAGGTTTAGGTTTTATAGGATTTCCTGTGTTTGCAGGGTGGGAAAGCATAACCCAAGGGTAATTTGGGTTAGTAGTGAATCTTCCAGAATGCATAGGTTGCCCTTAAAGTGGACCAACCACCTAATGCATGTGAACCTGCCTATTAGTGATATTACTGAGCTCGGGAGGTACATCACGCCTCGTGTCTTGGTCGTGTCACTACTTTAAGGGCAGGAATATGTGGAATGGAGAACCGACAATATGGCTACTTCTAATATGTGCTAAAAAGAAGCAGCAACCAAATCTTCAGGGATTGATGGAAGCAGAGATGCAATTATCTCAAATGTGCCTGATCTAGATTGGTGGGACAGAGTCTTCTGCGGAACCCCAACAGACTAAGATGGGGTGCGTGTAGCGCTCCTACCCCTATTGCCAATTAAGTCAAGTTTACAGGGTTCAGAGCAGTGACCCCAAGGGAGAGGAGAGGCGAATCTCCGGCCTGACTTGTTTTCATTTGTTGCTGTTTAATTTTCTGCATGCCCTTTAAACAGAAATCCTATAAATACATATATATATACATAAATCTATATATATAAGAGAAACAAGAGGACAGCTTGTTCGTTTTCTGAATGCCAGTGGGGTTCTTTTGCTGCTGTCTTCCTTTAAATTTCTGTTTTCTCGTCTCTTTCTCACTCTTTTTTTCTGAGCCTTGTAAGTGTCAAAAATAAGAGGATAAAGACTAACGGAAAAAAAAATCTTCCTCTTGATTTGTTTCAAAATATTGCAAATTAAAAAGAAAACTGTATAACGTGTGGCTTCTTCTTTCTTTCATTGACCTATTCGATATGTTTGATATGTCTTGTGATAAAGCTGTATCAATGCTTCCCATATATGCTATGTATCCGATGGGTGATAATTAGTGTTGAGCGAACCCAAACTGCACAGTTCGAGTCCGTGCCGAACTTCAGGTCCGGCTCATCCCTAAAGCTGATTGATTGAATGCTGAGCGGCCAATCAACCAGCTTTAACCCCTTCACTCATTGTCACGTACATGTATGTAGGAGAATGTGGGTAGCTACACGTACATGATGGTGATCGAGCGGGTTCAGAAGCAGAGCCCGTGCGATCACTGTGGAGCCCAGCTGTATCTGACAGCCAGGCTCCCGCTGCAACAGTTTAACCCTTAAGATGCCACGGTCAATATCAACCGCGGCATCTTAGTTGTTTGTCATTGAAACTGAATGTCGCGGGCGGCATCTGGAGCAGGTGTTAGCTGTAACTGACAGCTAACACCCTGCTCCTTAACCCCCGATCAGAGCTGAGCTCCGATGGGGGTTTTAACCCCATGGATGCCACGGTCAAACATGACTGTGACATCCAAGGGGTTCCATCGTGCCAAATGTCCCCCTCGGCACCCCCCACGGCGAGATCGGGGGGGGAGGTGCCGATATGTATCTTCTGCAGCCTGGGGTCTCGCCAGTGACCTCAGGCTGCTAGGAGCCCCCAGTACCTGGTTGATGCTGCCAAGAAGAGAGGAAGTCAGCCTATGTGTCTGCATAGGCTGACTTCCTCTATAGACTGCGATACACGTGTATTGCAGTCTATAGTGCTGAAGCAGCGATCAGTGTATCGCTGGTTCAGGTCCCAGAGTTGGTCTCAAAGTTCGGGTCCCCATGGATTTCAATGGGGTTTGGGTTCGGGTCAAGTTCAGGTACCCGAACCGAACTTTTGGGCAAAGTTCGGCGGAAAGCGTCGAACCCGAACAGCAAGATCCCGGGGACAACCTCTGGGACCCCATCATTAGCCAGAAAGGGTGTCCTGTGTCCCACCATCCTCTCAGTCACAAGTCCAAAAATGAATGGAGCAGCGGTGGAGCATCCATTGTACTATCTCATAGACAGTGAATGGTATGGCACTGATCCAGCAGTTATCACCTTTCCAGTGGATAATTTGTTAATACTGGAATACCCCTTTAAGTACATGATTTTGCACAAGCAAGCTACATAGAAGTATCCCCCAGCCAGTGGATCAGATCCCATATGTGGCTCTCACACCCCTCTTCCCTATTTAGTCCCATGGTGAATCTGTGGCAGCAGCAATGTCAAAGCAATAACAAAACTTTTCCTCATGGCCAGAATTCTGTCAGCCCAAGAAAGTTTCAGCAAGAAAGCTAATGGCTTACTATAAAAAGGACCTGTCACCAGGTCTGAAAAGCCCAATGACAATACATCATCTGATAGACGCTGTCAACCTGAACATTTTGGTGTTTTGTTTACCCAAATCCGTTCAGCCATTTCAAAGATATAAGCCCTTTTAGTGTTAATGCAAATTAGGGTATACTAGCCAAGTGGGCGGTAACACTGTGGTTTCTCTGGGTGGGGGGTCTCTGTGTGCTAAATGTTATTATCCTCTTTAAAGTATGGGTTATCACTGAAAATGAAAAATTACCCCTATGGGTAAGATGTCTCTGCATTGCACAATCCCTATTTGTTGGAAGGGTTCTTGGGCAATGAGCTGATCACAAAGTGTCCCCTTGCTGTGCGATCAATTGTAATCTTTGGAGAAATCTATCAGCAAAGGCCCTATTAGGTGCTGAGCACTCGTTCCTGACAATTGTTTTGTCTAATAACGCTGACAATCATCCTGATATACAAGCATTTCCTCCTTCATCGGAAGAGTTCAGCAGAACAAAAAAATCGTCTGTCAGCAGCGCATCAGCCCCACTACAGGGGAAACTAAGCATTACATAGTGCCCATTAAAATGCACAGTAAATCTGTGTAATGCAGGATAGGACAGGTCCTCCAGTGAGGGGCACTCTCCACTTTGGTCTAATGATGATGATGATACCACTATGGATTCACAATTCTTTTTATTACTTACTTCTTCTAGTAGTATAATTTTGTACCGTGTTAGCCATAGAAAGTAGTGGAAGAGTGAAGAAATCAGGCAATACCTTTTAGAGGCTAACTGAGTATATTTGATAGTGAGCTTTCGAGAGTACTAGCTCTCTTCTTCAGACATTGTGTTATACTTCTTCTAGGGTTTTGCATGTGACTCACTCAGAGGTTCTTGGCTGGTCACATGATCGGAACCATCATCCGGCACCCAAGTAGCTCTGCCTCCTTTGTTCTTTTCCAGTTTCACTGCTACTTACCTGTATCATGGGGGATGGCTTTACTTCTATAATGTTGTATTCAGCCAGCCCCTATTATACAGGTAACCAGTGGTGAACACGGCAGAGGAGGCAGAGCAGCTCAAGAGTTAGAAGCTGTTCTGATCTCATGAATGGGGGTTGGTATCACCTGGGTTTGTCATATACAAAACTCCAGAGGAAGTAAGTGATGATAGACTCCCTGGAGAACCCCTTTAAGGCTAAGGCCCCACGTAGCGGGCTGCAGTGAAAAAACGCTGCAGGAAAAACCACGACAGAAATGCATTGCGTTTTTATCCTGCACCACTTTCTGTTTACATTATACCTATAGGGAAACCACTGGCGTTTCCGTAGGTATCATTGGCTTGATACGATTTCCAAAATCGCAACAGTTTTGGAAATCGCAGCATTTCCACTGCACGTATTTTTCTAGTGAATCCCATACACTTTGCAGTGATTGTAAAACCCTGCGGTTTTTGCCGTGGCGTTTATACCGTGGCCAAACCACAGCGTTTACGCCCCGTGGGGCCCTGGCCTAAAGGTGTTGTCCAGGGAATTTAAACTGACTTACCTGGTCTGGCAGATGATGATGATGGACCCAGGCGTTCCAGCCACATCATGACCCCCCGGGTCATGTAAATAAGCTGAGCTGCCCTACTGCTGCAGTCCACTATACAGGGACCAGACGTATCTGCTTCCAGGTCTGTGCTGTGTATAGTATAGGCATCGATGTTGGCCCTGTACAACTGAACCATATGGAGGCACTCAAAGCCAAAACTGATCATTACATAGGTACTGTTATTTCAAGACAATCTGCCTGCAACTGAATAGTATAGGTGATTATACTGTAAGTAATGTTGTAATATATCTTATCACAGAAAAATGTTTCTTTCTGTTCTTATCAGGCTCCTTCCCTCTGCTAAAATGACTTTCTCAGTGAAAAATGTGGCTACATCTATCTCTAGAGGGACTATAGGTCGTATGACTCAGATTACACGTATCTATAGAGGTCTATGGAAAGGGGAGGGGAAAAAGTGAGAAGAAAGTGCAGAAGATAATAGAAGAAATACAGGTTTAGGCTGATGCTGGAGCTAAACAGCTTTCTATCACAACCAAAGTTCTTTATTCACATCAGTGCATGTCAATACTTCTCTGGATATGTCCTGCGTGGCCCTGGGGCTGTTTCTGAGTGGGAAAGAGACGACTGTGAAGCAGATTCTTCTCTATTTACTGTGTGCAGTGTATAGCAGCTAGTCTCCAGCCACCAGCTCAGAGAAAAAGTCATATAATGACCAGAAATAGTGTTACTTTTCATGAACACATACATAACAGCTTATTAAGAAAATACAAATGAAACTATAGTTATACCATAAGGGGTTGAAAGAACTCCAGCAAGAAACATCAAGCCCTTAGACAGATCCCATCACTGCCTGTCCTTCCCTCTAATGTTTTATGTAAATGCAAATGTTCTCTCTCCGTACCTGCTGAGTGGGCGGGCTCTTCATGGTGCGATGTAAGAGCAGTGCTGTGTGCTCTTAGCCAATTAGATTTCTTACTCTTTGGCACCCGTGCCTTTTTTACTATATGCAGCCTCATAGGAGATTACAGCTACATTTCCTTCTTCCCCTCCCTGCCTTCACTGGTTCACACCTGGGTCGGTCTTTTGTTCTACGGGTCCAGCAAAGAATTCCTGCACCTGATCCCAATGGACTCCATTGACTATAATGGGATCCATCGGGTGCCTATTATTTTTTTATCAGACATTATCAGATGAAAAAGTCGGCCTTGCAGGACTTCTTTGTCCAGTATTTCTGCTAGAAGTGAATGTAGACTAATACTAGATTTTTGGGGAACTGATGAGGTTTCTGAAAATTTACAGAGAAGCTGCATGCAAAAAAATACCAAATACAGGCTGCTGGGATGTGAGGAAGATGTCAAATTGTGCCTAAAAATCAGCTTCAAATTCTCAAATCTGCCTCCCATTCATTTCAATAGGTCACTGATTTTTTTTTCCTCTAGCTGAATTTTTGTGCTAGCAGAAAAAATAAGCGTCATGCTCGATCCTCAGGCGGATTTTGCCTGATAACTCCCATTGAAGCAAAAAATTTTGCCTGGCTGGTGTGGAGTTTGCAAATTCCGTGGTGGACTTTTGTTAGGGAGAAAAATTAAGCTTCAAATTCCTGAAACTGAATTTTTGAGCTTGTACAAATTCTGCTGTGTGAACATATAATAATATATTACAATCCCGCTGCTGACATTGTATACATGAGGTAGTGGTGACTCGCCATCCATGTGATGTCACTTTCAGCTGTCACATATACACACTAGAATCATTGATGGATACGCTGTTGTAGCGTAGCCATGCTATGTGATCACTGGAGGCGACACCTGGGCAAAATATTGGGTTGGAGCCCCCTTTTCTAATGTAATTGATGGTATCTGCACATTTTTGAAGGAAAGGAAACAAATATTATACACACATGTACCTCCAATAACTTACTATAGCATCCTTTCATGGCAATGGTGGTGCAATTTTAAGGCACATCCAGACGTGGCTGACATATTTCTTTCCTGCTGCTAATCTGCTGCATATTAACAAAAAAAAAAAAAAAACAACCGTGACAACTCTGCACCATCTGAACATAACCCCATTTATTATTTTACAGAAAATTGCCCCAGATTTACTAATGCACTATGCATTTTTTTAGACAGCGCAAACTTGTATAGAGGCACAAGATTTGTCACAGTGCTGGATGATAAATCTGGTACATCCTAAGGCCTCAATCACACAGCGGAAATTGCCTCTGATTCCGGCCCCAAAATCAGGGGCAGATTCCACCTTGATTCTGCATCCCATTGTTTTCAAGGGTATGTTCACAATACAGTTATTACAGTCTGTCATAGGATGACAGCAACGGACATTAACCCCATCAGAGCCCCTTCCCATTGACTATAATGTTTATAACATGATGGACACTTACTTACATCATTTTTGACTTTTTCTGCCATCAGAAAAGTTTAAAAATGTGACGAAAGGAAACTTCCATCATGTTGGTAAATGCAGATGGCCACCCAATGGAGGGGGCTCTGCCTACATCTGTCTTCTAACATTAAATAATGACAGTGTGAACCCAAGCTTAGAATAACGGACAGGCGCACTGCTGAAATAGCTGTTACATATGGAGCCTGACAGACCCCATTGACTACAATGGGGTCTGTCGGGTGGCTATTGTTTTAAAATGGAAAGTGGCAAACGAAAAACCTGTGCGTGCAGGACTGTTTCATCCGATGATTTCAGGCGGACATTGTGACGGAGTCTCTGGCGTTGCCTTAGTGGCCATATTTACACGTCAGTAGCTGTCTTACTGACACATAAACAAGGACCATTTTGCATCTGAATTTTGTGTTTACGATGGTCTGAGTTTCAGATGTGTTTTTGTCCACAGTTGGTAAAAAATGGCAACTATTTATTCATTAATTTTTTTAAAACAATTTTTTTCAGAAACCGTTTTGCACCAAAAATTATGACATTTGAGACAACCTGACAGCATTATATTCGGATAGATAGACAGACAGACAGATAGATAGATAGATAGATAGATAGATAGATAGATAGATATGTTACAAAACACTATAGCTATGACTAAAACAGCCACTGTATGGCATTCGGTGCAATGTTTTTGTCACTACCTCACCCTGCGTCATTTATTCTTTTGCGAAGACCAGACGCGCTACTCGAATCCGACCTCCAGATGTCGCTGTTGTCAGTCAATGACAAGGTCGAGTGTTTCCTCCCTACGGATAACGCTGTGGTACATTCCGAAGATGGCGGCGCCCATGTGTAGTGCAGCGAGCAGGCTGCAGGTAACAGGGACACTGAGGCTACTGCGGGGGGAGCGCTAGGGTTTGATTTCAGGAGATGATTTGTGAGAAGGTTTTGTCATCTATATGCACTGTTCGTGTTATTAGAGACAGTGTAAGATGGCGGACAAGCTCAGGATCTCTATAACAATGACGAGTGTAAAGCTTTGGGCCCTGTAAATATTATTTATCAGCCCTTTTTGTCTGCAGATTGGCTCCTTTGTGTGCTACACATGTATTTCTTGTGTTATGCAATCATAGATGCCTGCAAAGTGCTTGCCCCATAGACAGCAACACTAGCAGGGCGAATCCCACATACACAGCAGTACCAGCAGGGCGCCTCCCCCATAGACAGCGGCACCAGCAGGGCACCTCCTCCATGGACAACAGCCTGCTCTATAGAGGACAGTGCCAGCAGAGCTCCTCCCCCATAGACAGCATTACCAGCAGAGCGCCTCCCCCATTGACAGTATTATCCACAGAGCGCCTCCCCCATTGACAGCATTACCAGCAGAGTACCTCCCCATGCACAACAGTGTTCCCCGTCCCATAGAGGACAGTGCCTCCACATTTAAAATGGTGCCCACCTACCCCATTGACATCATTACGAGCAGAGCACCTCCCTCATGGACAGCAGTGCCCCATAGAGGACAATGGCAGCAGTGTGTCTCCCCCATAGACAACAGTACTCACCTGCGCCATAGAAGATAGTGCCAGTAGACTACATTCTAGCAGAATCTATGCCTGATAGACTACAACAGTGTCCACCTGCCCCATAGACAACAATACCAACAAAACACCTGCCCCAAATACAAAATTGTCTTGCTTACACAGCCATAGAATTAAAGGGATGTTTGTATCTGGGACATTTATGGCATGACTGCGATATATGGTATAAATGAAAAATAGAGCAGGTCTTGGCTCTGGGACCTGCACCTTTCTCCATGTTAGGCAATCTGAAGTCTGAGCTCTGTGTCTACCAGTGACAAGCAGTCAGCGATGTCACCAAATCTTCTTCAAAGATCAGGAAGCAGAAAGCCTAACTATTTATTCTTCATGCTTTACTTACAGGTTTTGCTCAGAGGACTGGAAGGCGGTTTTCCCCGGCATTCTCCGGTTCGCTGTATTCAGACCAGCTCAGTTTGTTTAAAGGTAACCACAGAAATGTTACTGTGTGTATGCCGCTGGATTCCAATGACATTGCAATGGATGGTATGCAAAGAAGAACATACATTAGGACAAATTCAGCACTCCTTCCTTGTCAGAAAACTGGTGTAGAGGGATGATATTAAAGTACATGGCCCTTTCTTGCTCCAAACGTGTGGCTCAAGCCCCAACACACGCCTCGCCCTCCACATTGTGCGAATATGGGGGGAGCATGGTGGAGATTGAGGCAGGGACGTCTCAGCCTGACAGATTCATTATAACTCACGCCATTTTTCTGGGGTGACTTACAATGGAAACACCTATAAATGAATATGTCTTATATGGCCCAGAATTGTTCCAACAAAAGCTACAACTCATTCAGCAAAAAACTAGCCCTTGTATGGCTATAATGTAAAAAGTTATGTCTCTTAGAACCCAGTGCTGAAAAAAAAAATAATATAATAGCTGTGCACTTATGCGGTTAAAAGGGAATCTCCCATAAGGACAACCACTGTCTATGTGTCCATCACTTGTGGTCCTCAGCTCTGCATGAACCAGAACATAGAGAGGTCACCGTCATGCACATGGGCAGCCATTTATTTGGTACATTCTCTATTGTAACTGGCTGGCACAATAGTAAGAATCACTCCGCTGATCGTGTATGAGCATGTGCGACCGCCACCACTACACTGGACACATGCAGTGGACATTCTGATTGGGAATCAAATAAACAGCAGGGGGCATCATAACAGCAATACTTACATATAGGGACATTTTCTAAACATTAAAGCATAGCTGTTTTGGGTGAGCTAATGGAGAAATGTAATATCTATTCATGAAACAACCCCTTTGTTTTTATCTCTAGAACCGTGCGGCTCGTGTCCGTGTAGGTAAAGGAGACAAGCCAGTGACGTATGAAGAGGCGCACCCTCCTCATTACATCGCCCATAGGAAAGGCTGGCTTTCTCAACACACAAGTAAGACCTTTAGAACTTTACCATAAACTGCTCATAGTCCTAATATATGAGACTGGACACTTTTCAGCCATGGGAGTAAGATTCTTGAAGGATCAGGAAGTCTTTATAATGACAGAATGGAGTCCTGCTCACAGCCTCTAATCCCTACTGTAGGCACAGCCGGAGGACGGGTCTGCGTATAGCTAGCTGCAATCAGACTGGTTACTATGGGCAACTCCTTCACTTTTTACCTGCACTAGGTTGGATAAATCTCCCAGTCATGTCACTCACTCTTCTGTGTAAGAGCTGGGAACACGTCCATCCTAGATTTCAGCGCTTCTTGGATTTATCAAAATATTTTTTGAAAACTGAGGCTTCCTGCTGTTGTTTGTGCTGCAGTCAATTTTGTCCTCCATAGACACATCACAGTGCCACCTGGTGGCCATATTATCACACTGCATAATATTAGTAAGAAGAAAACATGATAATAATAATAATAATAGTCCTTTAATAGTCCCACAATGGGGAAATTCAGTGTGTTACAGCAGCAAAGATAAGATAAGATAAGCAGATACAAATACAAATACAACATGTACAGGAATGTTCCAAGGTGAGAGGCATTACATTAATAGCAGACAGACAGATAGGACGTAGCAGAGGAGGGGGGGGGGATTTAACAGGCAGAGAGATATTTCAGTTCTCTGTGTGTAATGATCTCCGCTTAGGTCGGTGTTGGTTGTACAGCCTAACCGCGGTGGGGAGGAAAGACTTCCGATAGCGCTCCTTCTCACACCTAGGGTGGAGCAGTCGGTCACTGACAGTACTGCCCAGCGCAATCACAGTCTCATGCATGGGATGGGACTTCTTCTTCTGATTGGAGCTCACCACGGACAGTATCCTTCTGTCACCCACCACCTGCACTGGGTCCAGTGGGCTCCCCAGGACAGAGCTGGCCTTTCTAATCAGCTTGTCAAGTTTATTTCTGTCCCTGGTTGATATACTGCTCCCCCAGCAGGCCACTCCAAAGAAGATGGCTGATGCCACTACCGAGTTGAAGAAAGTTCTAAGAAGTGCCCCCCGGATTCCAAAGGCTCTCAGCTTCCTAAGCAGGTAGAGCCTGCTGTGGCCCTTCCTGTACAGGACCTCCATGTGATCTGCCCAGTCCAGCTTATTATTAAGGAGCAAACCCAGGTACTTATAGGTGTTCACAATCTCGATGCCCGTCCCCAGGATGTCCACTGGTTTAGGAGGGCTTCTGCCTTTGCGGAAGTCCACCACCATCTCCTTGGTCTTCCCCGCGTTAATCTTCAGGTGGTTCCGGTGGCACCAGTCCACAAAATCCTGGTTCAGTTCTCTGTACTCCCTGTCATCATCATCTGTGATGAGACCCACTATTGCAGAGTCGTCAGAATACTTCTGTAGGTAGCAGCTGGATGAGTTGCACCTAAAATCTGCAATGTACAGTGTGAAGAGGAAAGGGGCGAGAACCATACCCTGAGGTGCCCCCGTATTACAGATCACGGTACCTGACACACAGTCTTGGGCTCTCACGTATTGAGGTCGATTTGTGAGGTAGTCTAGGATCCAGTTGGAGAGGTGGTGGTCCACTCCAGCAAGGCCCAGCTTGTCCCTCAATAACCTGGGCTGTATGGTGTTAAAAGCACTGGAGAAGTCAAAGAACATTATTTTCACTGTGTTCCCTGGTTTCTCCAGGTGAGACAGAGCCCTGTGCAGAAGATGGATGATGGCATCATCTACCCCAATGCCCGGCCGATAAGCAAACTGGAGGGGGTCCATAGCGGGGCTCACTAGAGGGCGGAGATGTGTGAGAACCAATCTCTCCAAGATCTTCATCAGGTGGGATGTCAGTGCTACAGGTCTGTAGTCGTTGAGGTCCATAGGGTGGGGTTTCTTTGGAACTGGTACCACACAAGAAGATTTACATAATTCAGGGACTATTTCCTGCCTCAGGCTCATATTATACATATATGTAATTATACCACACAGCTGGTCCCCGCAAGTCTTAATTAGCCTTGCACTGATGTCATCTGGCCCTGCGGCTTTCCTCGCCTTGATCTTTTTCATCTCCTTCCTCACCTGGGCCCGTGTGAAGGTCAGACTGTGGTCAGATAAAGACGGATTTCTGGATTTACTGGTCTGTTGGGAAGTAGCCGCATGGGGTGAAGTCATTGTGGTGGGGGGAACTGAAGGACATACTGGGGTGGGAGGAGCTGGTGTGTGATCAAATCTGTTGAAGAATAGGTTTAGTTCATTAAGCCAATTAACATCTGTCTCAATCTGGCAGACAGACTGTTTATGACCCGAAATTGACTTAAGCCCCTCCCAGACCCCCCTTATGTCTTTTCTTTCCATTTGCTTTTCCATTTTTTCTTTATAACTGGCTTTTCCCTGCCTGATTTGATGCCTCAGCTCCTTTTGTACTTCCCTCAACCCCTCCTTATCTCTTGTCCTGAAAGCCATCTTTTTCTCCTTAAGTAGTGTTTTTATATCAGAGTTAATCCATGGTTTGTTATTGGAGAAGCACCTCACCACTTTTGTGGGTACTGTGTTGTCCACACAAAAATTTATGTAGTCTGTTATGCAGTGTGTGAGTCCTTCTATATCTTCTCCATAAGAATCCTGCAGCACTTCCCATGCGGTTGTGTCAAAACAATCCCTCAGAGCCTCATCACTCTCCTCGGACCATATCCTCACTGTGCGGGTGACAGCTGGTTCTCTACGTACAAGTGGCTTGTACACAGGTCGGAGATGTACTAGGTTGTGATCCGATCTCCCCAGGGGCGGTAGGGCTGATGAGTTATATGCCTCCCTCACGTTGGCAAAGAACAAGTCCAGTGTTTTGTTGTCTCTTGTGTGGCAGGTTACATACTGTGTGAAACTGGGCAGTGTGGATGATGGAGAGGTGTGGGTGAAATCACCCGACAGAAGAAAGAGGGCCTGGGGATGTTTTAACTGTAACTGGCTCAGCGTGGCTTGTAGGACCTCGCAGGCAGTGTCAGCTTTCGCAGAGGGGGGGACATATGCAGCTATCACGATGACATGTGATAGTTCCTTTGGTAGGTAGAAAGGTCTCATGCTCACAGCTAATAGTTCAATATCCTCACAGCAAGTTTGTGCCTAGGATTACACCATCTATTATTCACAAACATTGCCAGCCCTCCTCCTTTCCTCTTACCGCTCTCCCTTGTCCTGTCTGCCCGAAGGAGTTTAAAACCATCCAAGGAGACCAGAGGGTCAGGAGTAACTTCAGTGAGCCAAGTCTCTGTAAGTAGCATCATGCTGCACGCCCGAAACTCCTGATGATGCCTGGTGAGCGCTGTTAGTTCATCCATCTTGTTTGCAAGAGATCTCACATTGCCCATGATGATGGAGGGAACAGCTGGTCGGTAACGCCTCTTTTTAATCCTCTGAAGAGTACCAGCTCTGCATCCCCTCACCCGCTTTTTCTTTCTCCAAAGCTCGCGGGGGATGTGTGACCAGATGGTATGCCGCCCTGCTGTGCCTCTGAGCTGCAGAATTTCCTTTCTTGTATAGACAAAGGAATTGTCTGCATACACAAAAGATCCCATTTTCAAGCAGAACAAAAAGACAGATAAAAAACAAAAAAAAAGTATCAAAGGGTCCAAGTCTTTGTGTGTGTTTCTTCATAGTGCAAAGTCCTTAAGTAGAGAGGTATAAAACGAGACATAGAAAGAAAAATAAGATAGAGAGTCTCAGAGCTGCTGTAGCTGGCAGCCACTCCAGCGGCGCCATCTTGGATATACACCAAGTAATTTTATTTTGCCCAGGAATGTGGTGTCGATAACCCAAACTTTTGACTTTTTTTTTTCTTCTTTTTCTTTTGCTTTTAGTTGTCCCAGTTACCACTGTTGCTGCAGTAAAGGGAGTCTGTCCTCAGACACCCAGCATATCACCCCAGGGTCATCTGAATCAAATGGTTAATGGGTGCCTCCTTTGCTGAGATGTCGCTGTTTCTGTCAATATGCAAATGAGCTAATTAAGGGTAAGGAGGGTATTGTCATTGCTTCAAACAGGTAAGCGGCAACGCCCTCATTCCTCCAAATAGCTAATTTGCATATTGACAGAAATAGCGACATATTTATGACATCTGCAAACTCTGTTACCAGCATAGAGGGTCACTAAATGATGTAGAAATGTTAGCCCACCATGTTGGACAGCATTCCTTCTTCAGGTTAGGTCGGCAAGGATTGGGGCTCTTGTGCGTACCTGTTCTAGTTTGTCGCCATCTAATGTACACTACATTTCCCATTGTCTGTGACACAAGGGACAAAGTCTCATCACACTGTGCTTGTTCTGCTCTGAGGTCTGTCTGAAGACATTTTTCCGTTGCTCAACTCTACGCACTTTTGTAATTTTTTTACAGATACTACTGGGTACATCCAGGTACCAAGTGAGCCAAACCAGTAGTATAGGGTCATGTGTTCAAGAACTGGAGAGGAAAACAGAGCACCTTATACCAAAGCCAAGTGGCTTAAGGGCAGAAGGTGATAGATCAGTGACAAAACTGCTGTCCCCTAACTCTCACTGTGAGTCTCAGTGTAATCCTATGTGATTCATCTTCAAGTTACCTCATGTTTGTGATAGGTTTCTCCCTGTCAGGTCTGACAAACAGGAGGCAGGGAAGGGTGGCATTTATTGGCAATACACTGGAGATTCTGCACACAGCACACAATGATAGTGCAGAGAGGCAGGGTGAGTCAGGGAAATTTTAGAACTCTAAACTAGTCCTTGAACAGGACTTACAAGCTCTGTACTGGTGGTCAGAATAGGGGGTCACTTCACCCCACTGCCCATAATAAAAGGGTTAAGAATGCATGAATGCAATTTAGCTGGGCCGAAAGAAATGACACTGTTATCATTTTTGCTCCTACGTTAAATATAAAGGATGTCAATTCCCTTATACTTGCAGATACATATACAATTTATTAATGGACATCATGGCTTTTGAGTTATGCTAAGTACAACTGATAAGTTTCCAAACCTGTGCCAATAGGTTTATGCCTTTACCCTATGCAGTATGGCTATGCTTGGTACTGGAGTAGGTGGGAGTGAGCTGCAGTACTAGGCACAGCCACTTGTACAGATGAGGTGCTAATGTTGTCGATATGAGGAAGGGGTTGCAGAACTTTCCAGAAAGTTGTGGCCCCTTAATTCTGTCACTCTCTACCAAAAGTAGAGTAGTAATTGTGTTTGTTCAGAGGAAAGCAAAGAAACATGCTGTCCTGCAAGTTATTGCCGCAAACAGCAACCTGAAATCAAGGCATTTACATTACATTACATTATTACATTTACAATTTTACATTACATTATGTAAAACCTGCAGTGCAAGTCACTTTGAGCTGTGAGTTTTTATGCGGCATGTGGATGAGATTTGTATAAATATATATGCTACTACTTTATATTGCTGCGGGTTATCCACTGGCAAGTCCACCTACTGCCATCCCTCCCTGTGTGCTCCTAAACCAGGAGTACTCAACTACTTTTAGTAAAGGTTCACTGACCGGGGTCCGCCATCAGGTGAAGATCTGAGCTGAACATGTCCAGTATTTACCGTATTTTTTTTGGGATGATAAGACGTGCCTGACTATAAGACCTACCCCTGGTTTAGGCAAGAAAAATTAGGAAAAAATATTTCATATTAATTTAGCCTTCTCTGGTGATCAAGTGGGGTAGAGGGGTCAATGTCACTAACTAGTGTGAGGGCACGAAGACGCATTATACTGAGGGGAGGAAATAAGGAGTTTTATACTGTGTGGGTGGCACTAATGTGACATTCAGGCCCCGGTCAACAGTGTACTGCCCAATTAGTGGCCTCCCCCCAGTTCCCTATTACGGCTCCCCGCACTGTATAATGCTTCTGAGTGCCCCTACAAACAACTCAGCCAGGGTTCACACATGCACCTTGTACACGTTCGGGGTTTCCATCCCCGAACCCATTTAAAAAATGCGGAGACAAAAGCGCTGCATGCAGCGCTTTTCTCTCCGCATTTTTCACCCTTTTCAGGTGGAAAGTGGGCAGAAACCTGGCGGACCCATTATAGTCTATGGGGTCCGCGGGTTTCTGCAGATAACCACTTTTTTAAGTGGATTAGGTTTCCGTGCGGGGAGTCCCCAAGCAGACCCCCTTGAACGGAAACCCGAATGCAGGTGTGAACCTAGCGTAACACTAACAGCATTCAGGAGAAACGCTCATCTCCTGATCGCTGTTAAGCCCCCATACCTTATCACAGCGGCACCAGGTATCGGCAATCGTCTCTGCTGCCTGAATAGAAGCTGTGCAGATTGCCGATCCTTGGTGCCGCTGTTCAAAGCCTTAGCCGACAGTGGTTGGAAGATGAGTGTTTCTCTTGACCACTAAAATGAAATGACATGGAGGCGGGGGTCTGCGGGTTGAGTATCCTTGCCCTAGAGTAATAAAGCTCCCCCATATAGTCTAAGATGTATACAGTCATGGCCAAAAGTTTTGAGAATGATACAAATATTAATTTTTACAAAGTCTACTGCTCCAGTTTTTCTAATGGCAATTTGCATATACTCCAGAATGTTATAAAGAGCGATCAGCTTAACAGCAATTACTTGCAAAGTCAATATTTGCCTAGAAAATGAACTTTATCCCCCAAAACACATTTCAACATCATTGCAGCCCTGCCTTAAAAGGACCACCTAACATCGTTTCAGTGATTGCTCCATTAACACAGGTGTGGGTGTTGATGAGGACAGGGCTGGAGATCAATCTGTCATGATTAAGTAAGAATGACACCACTGGACACTTTAAAAGGAGGCTGGTGCTTGCCATCATTGTTTCTCTTCTGTTAACCATGGTTATCTCTAAAGAAACACATGCAGTCATTATTGCACTGCACAAAAATGGTCTAACTGGGAAGAGTATTGCAGCTAGAAAGATTGCACCAGCAAGCGGCAGGACCGTCTCTTAAAAGTGTTTCAGCTGCGGGATCGGGCTACCAGCAGTGCAGAGCTTGCTGAGGAATGGCAGCAGGCAGGTGTGAGTGCATCTGCACGCACTGTGAGGCGGAGACTCTTGGAGCAAGGCCTGGTCTCAAGGAGGGCAGCAAAGAAGCCACTTCTCTCCAGAAAAAACATCAGGGACAGACTGATATTCTGCAAAAGGTACAGGGAGTGGACTGCTGAGGACTGGGGTAAAGTCATTTTCTCTGATGAATCCCCTTTTCGATTGTTTGGAACATCTGGAAAACAGCTTATTCGGAGAAGAAGAGGTGAGCGCTACCACCAGTCTTGTCTCATGCCAACTGTAAAGCATCCTGAAACCATTCATGTGTGGGGTTGCTTCTCAGCCAAGGGAATCGGCTCTCTCACAGTCTTGCCTAAAAACACAGCCATGAATAAAGAATGGTACCAGAATGTCCTCCAAGAGCAACTTCTCCCAACCGTCCAAGAGAAGTTTGGCGCTCAACAATGCCTTTTCCAGCATGATGGAGCACCTTGCCATAAAGCAAAGGTGATAACTAAATGGCTCAGGGAACAAAACATAGAGATTTTGGGTCCATGGCCTGGAAACTCCCCAGATCTTAATCCCATTGAGAACTTGTGGTCAATCATCAAGAGACGGGTGGACAAACAAAAACCAACAAATTCAGACAAAATTAAAGCATTGATTCTGCAAGAATGGACTGCTATCAGTCAGGATTTGGTCCAGAAGTTGATTGAGAGCATGCCAGGGAGAATTGCAGAGGTCCTGAAGAAGAAGGGTCAACACTGCAAATATTGACTTGCTGCATTAACTCATTCTAACTGTCAATATAAGCTTCTGTTACTCATAATATGAATGCAATTATATTTCTATTATATTTCTATATGTGATAAAAACATCTGACAAACACACATAAAAACCAGAGGGCAGCAGATCATGTGAAAATATAATATTTGTGTCATTCTCAAAACTTTTGGCCATGACTGTACAGTATTTAGCAGGGCTGTGGAGTCAGTCGGGCCAGTTTGGGTTACTGACTCCAGCTTCAAAATAAAATGATTATTTTTAATTGTATTATACAATTATTATATTAATTAGATGCATAGTTTTTTACATATTTAAAATCCTAGGAAGTCAATCACTACATTTGTAATGAATTAAAGGATCTTTATGGCTTCTGACAGCAGTCAGCCATTTATGAAGGAGTCACTGTGCAGGAGTCCTGGGTTTGAATCCTGCCACAGACAACATCTGCAGGGAGTTTGTATGTTCTCCCCGTGTTTGCGTGGGTTTCCTCCGGTTTCCTCCCACACTCCAAAGACATACTGATAGGGAATGTAGATTGTGAGCCCTATATGGGACAGTGACTGTCAATGGCTGTAAAGCGCTGCGGAACATGATGGTGCTATACAAGTAAGCAAATAAATAAGGAGTCAGCATTAGACTCAATGGTTTGGCCTAGCAACTCCGCAGCCCTGGTGTTTAGCAGTGGCAGCTCCAGAAAGCTTTACAGAATCTGACAATGTACTATAAAGTTCTATGGTAGCAGGAAAATGTGCTATAAATTGCATGCCTGGGGTGTGAGCAAGCCTCTCCAGTAGTGACAAGAGTAGCAGCTATGCAAGGCATTGTGTGATCGGTCAGTAAAGCGGGAAGTAACCTGATCCATTAATGGGTCACACAGTGATCCTTTGTACATTATGAAATATCCATTGATGTCTAGTATACGGTAGTAGACACTGATGTTACAGGGCAGGAGTTTACCTAAACTTTACCGAACTTGAAGACAACACTACATTGTGAGATGTGACACATAGTTGTCAGTAAGCAAAGCTCTTTTAGCTTTATCGCTGGTTCCTTTCTGCTCACATTCCTCCTTGTCCCCCTTCCAGGTAACCTTGATGGTGAAGATGGCGCCGCAGAGCGCACCATAGAAGATGTCTATATCCGCAGATTTATGTATGGCACATTCCATGGCTGCCTGGCCAATGAAGTTGTGATAAAGCGGCGTGCCAACCTCATAGTGATATGTGCCATACTAATCCGCAAGTTGCCCCCTCAGAAGTTCTACTTTCTGACTGGCTACACTGAAGAATTACTGTCCTACCTGTACAAGTGTCCTGTGAAGCTGGAACTGCAGACAGTGGAAGAGAGAGTCATTTATAAGTACCTCTAAGGTCATTCCATGCAGATGCTATGACAGCTCCTATGCTTTATGGAAATGGACTGCTCTGTATTGTGTCTATACTCTGAGCTTGTCACCCCCAGGGCTTGTATGATAGTAAAATAAAGTTGTATATAAATGAAATCCACTATAGTTCAGCATTTATGTTTGTAATGCGGTGACAATGATCAGATCTGTCATTTTGAGGGGAACCTGGGCTTCTCAGGATCAAAAGAGCAGAGATTTCTATGGATAAGATTACAGGTTATCCTGAATCTTTCCCTATAAACCTGTAGATCAATCTGCTCAGCTCCTCCTGCTCTATAACATGCTGCCTGCAGACTGGACGGCATTGTACATGCTGGGTTCTGGTAAATAGTACCTGTCTTTCTACCGTACCTTATAGAAAGACATATTGGTACATCTTAATGATGTGCTCTGTTAAAGGGGTTGTCCAGAAATTGGCCAACCCATGCAGAGGTGAAAAACACACCCCTCACCTGTCCCCAGCCTGCTGTTGTCTGTTCAGTCTCAGGCCAGGGCCTCATTGCCGAAGTCCTGTATTCCCTCCTGACCACTGAAACCAAGCAGTGGCCACTGGTGAGGAACCAGACATGTGAGAAGTCACCAATCCCTCTCCAGCAACCACCGACTGGTCTCAGCAGTGTGGTGACACAGGCCTACCAGCAACAAGGGCCCGGCCCAGGACAGAACAGGCACCAGTAGTGAACAAAGAGCACTGAGGAGTGTTTTTTTTTTTTGGGCAATTTTATACCTCTTCTGCCTCTAAAGGGGTTGGTCCAATTCCTTTAAGGCATAATGGTATATGGAATGTATTAACCAAGGCAGAGGGCAGCTCTCACCTTCCCTGTGGTTACATAGACGTGCGGACAGGGACATCAGGTTTCACATTCTTTGCAGCATTATTGCATGTGGTGAGCTTATGAGGGCACTAGTAAAGCGTACAATGTCAGTATGTAGTTATAGTGCAGGCCACACTAACATACTCACTGCTTTACAGCATGTTCACAGCACATTCATGCAAACAAATCACTTCCATACAGCTGAATGTGTTTGTGGATTTCTGCAACAGCCATGACTTCCAGAGTTAGCTTCGCACACAGCTTCAGTACCGATGTTGGTAACAAGGCTGAAAATGACTAATGGTTGTTGTGTCAATCTCTTCCCCATGTGTCACTTTTACCAGTTCTAAAATCCAAAATGGCAACTTTTGGTAAAGGTTACCCCTTCTCAGTTTCCCATTTTTGGCAGAGTCAGTCAGACTCTCGATACACTGTGTATGAGCCTGCCATTTGAAGTATACATATTAAAGAAGACCTTTTATGTCCTCAGAGATGGGCGGTATTATGTGCTGCTAGAAAGCAGACCGTGCGTTGAATTTAGCGTCAGCTTTGCCGGTATGAACCCTGATGCTGGAGATATCTGTGCCATTATCAGCAGTGATATCCCTCCACTTGTCAGAAGGGCGGGCCTTATAGCCTAGTGATGGCATTAGACTGTAAGGCCTGCCTCTGACAGGAGAGATATCAGCACAGATATCTACAGCACCAGGGCGCATAACAGCAAAGCTGACAGTGCACTAAATTCAGTTCATCTGAGGACATGGAAGGTCCTCTTCAATGTGCTTTTTTTTTTTTGGACAGGACCAAGAGACCCATTTTTGGACTGGAGCCCTAGAGTTTTTTCTGGTGTGTACATGACATGCAGTGTTCACCTTCATTATGTATAAAGCCCAAATCCATGGCTCTCAGCCAAGTAACAAATTCCACCAAGAGATCTGAGCAGGCGATTTACATAGAAGCCATCAAGACTACAAGCCTGAGCTGCAGAACATCACAGTGGTCAAGGCAGTGTCTTCAGACTAACCTGCCTGATTTATATACCTGTAGCTTCTGATAGTTGTGATGTGACCCCCATCTCAAGAGCAGATTCCATGGCAAGGCTTAATAGGACATGTACTTTCCATAGGCTACTACCCACAGACGGATTTTTTTACAATCAAGATGGTGGACAATTTGTTTTATTCTCTTCCTCCAGTGGTTGTTAATCACACTCCCTGATCTAACCCAAGTCTCATCTTACACAAACCATGTGTCATCTCCCGAGTTTACCATATGATCTGTGTGAATAACACATACCTGCTGCAACCACAAAGTATTCTTTTGATCCACACAGGCCTTTGGCTGTTTGTCACATGGCTCTGCTATGGCTACTCCCCAACAGACCCATCCTGTGTCCCTAGCCCAACCCTAGATTCACACGACCAAGTTTTGGCCATGAAACTCAGTCCGTGTGTTCACCAGATTTACTGGCCTAAACTTCATGATAGGAGCTGGACTCCTAGTATAATGGTTATCTACACTCCAGCTCCCAGCATGACGTTCAGGATGATAAATCCAGAAAACACAGGCCCAGTTTCACTGATGTTGTGTGTGACTCTAGGGCAGGCCGTAGGCACTCCAGCTGCTGTGAAACTACAACTCCCAACATGCTCCATTCACTTCCATGGGAGTTCCAAGAACAGCAGAAGCATGCATGCTTGGGAGTTGTAGTTTTACAACAGCTGGAGTGCTGAAGGTTGCCTACCCCTGATCTAGGGTAAAGCTCTAGTCTACAGCCATCTCTGCAGACCATTAATGTGCTGGAAGTTTTCAACCTATCAAATTGTGTAGCATGGATTGCATATACATTTAGTAGAAACAATTGAAGCAAACTAAATCATTGCATATTGTACAAGTTTACTCTGCCGTGAGCTTTAGATGTATACTGTGAAGGGTAGCATGCATTTTAGACAATCTATACCCCACTCAACAAGACTGTGGGTCTTTCCCCTTTTAGGCTTCCTGTCCAAAGTGTGAAATCCACATCAAAAGTGAACATGTTGCAGATTTACAGTCTAACCGCAAGTCATTTCAGCTGCGATTTTTTTTTTTCTGTTAAAATGTCATTCGCTTTGCAGATAATCTGCAATGTGTGAACATACCCTAGAATTGAAGGTTGAACAGGTCCTGCACTTTTGGCTGACACCCCCCTTTTCAGATAAGTGCCATCTTGTGGGCCCGACTGAGAATTTCAATAGTCCCAATATTCCCAAACCTCCACAAGATCCTATAGTGTTGAAAGTGACCGCTGTGTCTAAGCAAGCGGGGACCCCTCTAGACAAGAATACATTATCATGGTCCTAGTTTTGGATCATGTAATGTGGATTTGTGTACTGTCCCCATTCTGACTTACAGCCCCATAAATCCCCATGACGTTTCTTTTAACATTTGCACCAAGCAGCGAAGACAATACTGCAAAAAGTGGTTTTTGAAGTAGTGCTACTTTATTTGACTTCACCAGTAACAAAAGCTGATCACAAACCAGTGAAATGGACACTATGTAGGACAGGATTCCCCACATTTGCATTGTCACAACTTTGCTGAGTTACTGGAACTGCACTTTCACCCCGGGGTACACGCACCCCACATCTCAGACAGCACATCCTCAAAGATACATATTCTGGATTCTTTATTTAAAAAATAAAATAAAAAATAAAATCATGGTTTCCCAGATTTGCTTAAAACATAAAAAAAGGTCTGCTAAATCTAGTCATGGATTGAAGAGGTAAATCCTCATCCTCCTCACCCATTCTACTGCCATGCTGCTATGCAATAACTTGCAGGGCTAGAAGGCAGCAAAGAAAAATATGAGAAAAAAAAAAAAAATCCTCCTGTGTGATACAAACAAGATGCACAAACATTAAACAGTGGGAAAGAAAAGGCGGACATACAAGCGGGTCTATGTACAGAGAACATTAATACTGAGGAATGATCGTATGTGTATACAGGTAGATTGGGTTGATTTGTAATATTCTAGCGCATTAAAGCAGTTTTACAGCACAAGGGGAGGAGGGGGAAGAGAATCCTGTTTAAAGCCACTTTCTACTCTCCTTAGTTATATTTTCCCCCCATCCCTGACAGAGTGGGCACATTGCATATTCCAGGTCTGATAACTAACGCCCCTTCTGCAGGAACTGGGTGGGAAGAGGACAGTCTCTTGCATCCTTTTACTAGTTGCATTGCACTGATGAGATATGTGCAGGGGGATCAGTGGTCCTGAGCGGAGATCTCAGACAGCAGGCGATTCAGCATCAAATCATAATCTAAGGATTCCATATCTGAAGATTGCCATGATACCAGCACTGATGAGGCCTGAAATTGGTACGGTGACAAACCAAGCCAGGAAGATATTTCTGAAGAGGCGCCAGTCCACAGCCTTTTTAGATCTTAGCCATCCAACGGAGACAACAGAACCCACCTGTGGGGAGGAAAGGAGGTGGTTAGTTTCTTTGTAGTTTTACACAGTCTCAAGAATAAATAAATAAATAGTCGCTATTGACAATTACAAGGTTACTGAGTATCCCAACTTAAAGAAGTTTCCCAGAAGAAATTTGTAGAAAAATGGCAAACACGTCAATAGAATAAGTATTTCTTACATCAGCAATCCCCATTGTCACTCTTAGCACCTCCACCAATCAAACTGTCTGAAGGGGCCACACTGTTTGGGAAAGTGTTTTGACCTCCATTATTAGGCACAGTGCCATATTTTGTAGTGGCGGTGCATGGTACTACATCTGACACTTTCTAGTTAGTGGAGCAGTTACATGTGGTATCTAGATTCTGCAATGGCTGTGGCCTCAGACAGCTGATTGTTGGGGGCTGCCAAGAGTTTGAGTCCCACCAACTCACTGACCGGTCAGCCCTCCAAGTCCTAGAAACCCCTTTACGTGTATCAGACATTTCCACTCACCTTACAATGTGTTGTACTGATGGGGAGACCAACATTTGAAGCAATGACGACTGTCAAGGCAGAAGCCAATTCAATACTGAAACCACTGAAATATAAAAGCACACGTTACTTACAGCCCAAGGGTGGCGTTCAACTAAAAACTTTATAAGGGGGTTTCCAGGCCATATATACTGAAGACCAATCCTTAGGATAATGTCATCAATAGGCAAGTTGTCGGTAGTGTCAGACACCTTATTTTAGAAAGATATCTGAACACCCTCAGTTATTCGCATAGTCTTTTTCAATCCAAGATTAAAAGTATAGTTTACCTTGAGGGGGTAATTGGGGTCAGATCTTTGCCCATTGTCTGGATAACCCTTCGTCCCCAGACCCAGAGACCAGTGCAGATACCAATTCCTCCAAACAGGAGCAGCCAAATAGGGGTGGCAGCCTTAGTTGTTACATCTCCAGTCTCATAAACCAGCCAGAGAGCAACCAATGGACCAATGGCATTGCTGTAGGTGGCAAAAGAAGAACCGTTATTTCAAGCAGAAATGGTTTCTATGAATACTAATAAAGTGAAATTTACATTGCTCTAGAATACCAAGATAGACAGACTATTTATTTTAATCCCATTACCCACCACTAGAATCAGTTTCAGTTTAGACAAATTTATTGCTATATAATATATTATAATGGCTAATATTTACACTGCAATTCAATGCAGAAAAAGAAAATTCCTTATTTCTGCCAACTAACCTGACATCGTTTCCACCGTGTGCAAAAGAGCCAAAGCAGGCAGTAAGGATCTGCAAGAACTGGAAGAGGTGAGACACCTCAGGCTTGTCTTGGTCATGCCATTCTTCTAGTGAGGAGTTATTGCTTTTCCTGTCAGCAGCTTCTTCTTCTATACAACCCTCTTCCTGTTCTTCTGTGCCAACATCCTGGTGTGCATCAGCCACAGCATTACAATAACTGGTGTAGCTGTCCATACGAGCGCGCTTCTTCCCATCTGCTGCATGCCAGGTTAGTTTTTCAGCTTCCTCTGGGCGTGCCTCAGCCTCCCTGTTTCGGAAGGAATCCAAAGGCATCCCGCAGATTGCCATGGTGTACGAGGTGTAGCTGTTGTTGCGGCGGAGTGGCTTCTCTGCAGAATCTCCCATGCAGTCTCCCACTTTGGCCAAGTGCAGTTTGTGCAGTAGATCTTTGTAGAGACCAGAATCTTTGTGCACGGTGTGATACTGATACTGCCCATTGGAAGTCATCTGGTTGCTGATGGTCTGGTTGAACTGTACATGATTTCCATTTGGCAACTGCACGGCTCCTGATAGAATAAAGTTTCATATTTAACTTTTTTTATTTTATGTGTAATGGAGACAAAAAAAACTTGTATGTTACACTAAATACAGGCTTATTTTAAAAGGGAGTAGGAAAACACTGTCACAACTTATTAAGGTTCATTGTGAAGTTATGTGCTCCGTTCCAGAGCACCGATCTCCAGTCTGTGTCTGTGCAGAGTTTCCTGAATGAACAGAAGGTCTATAGTAGTGAGGTTGAGATACTTGCAATCTAGGGCTAGTCACATGACTGTGCCAAGTCATTCATGGCCTAGCCACCATTCTATGTGGCCTCTTTACCATGGACCCACTGACTTTCCACAAAAAAGTTGGGTCCATTAAAAGAGAACAATTTCCCCATCTATCAAAACTAGAGGACATGCTACTTTTTCATGGCCTTGTGAATTGTGTGTGTGTGTGAATAGAGCCTTACATTGCGAGTCTGACTTGTTGTTCATACAAGAAACACTGAGCATGTTACATGCTCCCCTCTTTGCTCCTCTGATGCTGACACCTTCTGAAAAATAACTATTGGTTGCAATTAAAAGCCTGGCAGTGGAGGGCAACAGTTTTTGGATTACAGATTCATTTGCTTCCAATGTTCACTAAAGAGACTGGGAGAATATTTAACACATCTATATATAAACTGCTTTTATGTTATCTCAATGCTAAACTTTCAGAGCAGAGTCAAGTCGTGCCTCACGTGAAAGTCACGCTTGAAAGGGTATACAACCCGTCAAATAAGTTAACTGCAGAAAGTAGGTGAAAGGCAAAAATGTCACGTTACTACAAATCCATCCTAGGCAATCTCTGGAGCGAGTCTAATTACTTCTCTTCTACAGTGATTTAATAAGTTAGAAAATAAAACCTCATTCACACTTCTCTGCATCCTCTCTGTTTGTATATAGACTGGCTGCAATTGTGACAATACATCGACAAGACCACAGGAACCAAACACTGGTTTCAAAAGGTATAGAGTGGAGAGCAGCAGCAGACTGCAGGGCCCCCGCTGAGGTCACATCACTGCTTTAGCTGCTCTGTGATGGCCAGCCCAGTGCAGGAACAGAGGGGAGGATGACGGCAAGTATAATAGGAATTATTTTCTAGCCGTCCCCTGCTACATACATTTAACTTTGTGATCCCAAACAACCCCTTTAAGGGATCTACAGGTATAAAAGAATAGAGGTTTTGAGGCCGATGAATACTGAAGGGAACATAGACCTGACTATTTCACGTGGAACAAAACATTTTACAAGTTGTCATGTGGCTACGTGACAAAAGAAGCAAACTAAATCCATGGAACGGTGGGTGGATCTTGGAAATAGAGCGAATGGTGATAAAGGTCACATGAATTTGCTGTAGATGCAACTTACACTAACCATTCAAAGTGGCAAAAGGAAAAAAAAAAACCCACAAACACACAACTGAAAGGTGCACACTAGTGGAATAGAAGCAATTTAGGCACCATCAGTTATTAGAGACCTCTAAAGAACTGTACAATGCCCTAGCTGCACTGTGTCTACCTTCAGACTACAGCATGTGTTTGAGCATGCAAAGATTTTTTTTTTTCCTTAATAAATATGCCCTAGATTTTATTGGCCACAGTATATTGTGCCTATAAACCCCTTATACACTACCCACATCACAGGGAACAAGCATTTCACCACCAGGGTTCCTATCACTTGGGCTCTAGTCACAAAAACTGGGGCCCTTGAGTCACGTGTCAGAGGTATAAAAGGGTGATCTCTGCTCCAGTCAGTCCTTAGACAGGTAGTGAAGTACAGCACTCTGTTAGCTCCATAGAGTGGTGGTCAACATGCATACTATCACTATACACAAAAGGGCACTTGACCCCCAGTCTCATGATTACTGTGGAAGCCCCCCAATAATTACACACTTTTTCCCTGTCCTGCTGATAGTGTTGCCAGGTTAGACTCCAAAGGGATTTGCTCATCATTTCACTTACCATTTACAGGCTGGTCAATGTTTGTCTCCATGCTCTGACACTTCTCTCTCTCTGGAACATCATCAATGTCGCCCATCTTGAAGGTTACAGTCCGCTCCTCTGCAGCCCGTGATGGTACAGATACCATGTCTAAAATGGGCACCTTGGTCTCTGCAGCGATACCACACTCAATAGGCAATTTCACATCTGGTTCTGGCTTTAGGATGTGGCATTGGTCCATGTTCTTCTTGTCCATCAAGGGAGATTCAGACGGACTGGATTTTATTTCACCTGAGAAATGGACAACCATGTTTTTTTACTTCAGTATATGGATTCAAGTAAAATCATCACTGCATGTACTGTCAGCAATGGACTTCCAAGCAGTTAAGGAGACCAAAACTCAAAGGCTGCACTACTGAGATTCTGATCACAATAATTTGTTCACGTTTCTGTCCTTATGTGGAACTAACCTACCAAATGTGCTAAAATACACACACTTAGAAAGCCATCCTACCTAGCTTGAATACTTCTAACAAGGTGGCATCCTCTGTCTTTACTATGAGAGCAGTAAGACTATGGAAGTCTAAGCCAGAGGAAGGTGCCAGGGAGAACTCACTAAGTCCAAAAGAGGCCTATATTACACCTGAATGTATATGCATTGTATCTGACATACTTTTAGTAGTAAAACTTTATGGATTAAATCTGTCAAACTATTTTTTTTTTGTTTAATATGCATTAAAGGTAACTGACAGTTTTTTTTCTGGCAAGTCTCCTTTAATTTGAACAAAATGTTAAAAATAATGCTATAACCACAGTTCAGACTACAAGATGCGTAACAGTACAGAGATGTGGCACTTACGCTCTATCTTCTTCCTCATTCTGGGGCAAACGAAGAACCACACAACCAGGGCGCATATGACAGAACAACCCACAGAGATCAGGATGATACCCCATAGCGGAATCTTGTCAAAGCCAAGCACTAGGGGAAAAAAAAACATAAGACACATATGAAAGCCATTCCTTCTACATGACAGGAGTCAACAAAGGGCCCACAGAATCTCCAGATTACATGATTAAGGTAATGAGGCAGTGATTTTTCATGGATGTAGTCAATGGGTTGAACAAGTCAAGCCTGGGATACAAATCTTACTGCCATTCACCTATTCCAGCCTTGAACCATGGCCAAGAAGAGGCATGTTAATCCAAATGAGGTTCCATATTGATTTTATAGCTGGAATTTGTCACATTAATGTGACATCTGCTCCATCATTATTAGGATCCTTGAGCAAGAAATTGCATGAGGTGCAAGACAAGCATGTGGCTTCATGGGTGCTGGAAGTTTTTTTGTAACATTTGCAAGAGTGCCTGACACTTTTCATTAAGAGTATTTACCCTCTGCCAATTTGTTGTGCCTCCCTATACCATAAGGATCAACAGATTGACAAGAAAGTGGCTGCAGCATACAGACACTGCTGTATGAACACAAGTATAAGATTAATACCTGTCAAGTCATGGGGCTGAACAGGAATCATCCCAAAGGTGCTAAAAGTAATGCAGCATCAACATTAAATCGTGACTGACTGGGTGAGACGAGGTATCCAGATGTAATAGGGTCTGCTGTACCATATCTGCACTTAAAGCATTTATTTGCAGAGGCTACTGGTTGACAGACCGACATGCTATACTGGGTCCAGCCACTTGAGTACTGCAAATCTAAAAAGTTATAGGCCCAATATTCAATGGCTGAAAGATTAAAGATTTAACTATTAGTTATTAGTGGTTTAGGCATCTGGGCATTTTGCAGGATCCAGTAGATTTATGCCAGACAGATGCCACCACTCTATGGCTATAAGATCCTATGTGTAATATATACTGCACAGTTTGCATTTTTTTGCAGGACGCTAGAATACGATACGTAGGATAGCACAGTAGGTTATATTCTATACAGTGGAGGGTGAGGGGACAATCCAACCCCAGAACATAAGGCAGTCTAACACAAGCCAAAAAAGGAGGCGCTTTTGGCAAACGTCATTGTACATGAAGCCCTGCACTCCACACCAACAGCTGTACCTGGTATTGCAGCCCAGTCCCATTGACTTGAAGAGGGCCAAGCTACAGAACAGCTGTCTGATAACTATAGCATAATACATGAAGTTTCCAGGATCTTCTATGGTCTTAATGATGAAACACTGTCAAGCTATGTCTAATCTCTTAGCAGGCATCAGGTTTCTGATGCAAGACAGATTAGACACTTGAGAAGGAAGCTTTCTAGTTTTTACCAGCTGTCAGTCAGTCAGTGACGTGCATGGATGTGCTTTCAGCTGCTAACCATGATGATGCATGCCTACAAGATGCTTGGACTGCTAAATAAATTCAGGCTAAGGCCCCACATTGCAGAAACCCAGCATTTTTGGCCACTGTGGAAATAATGCATTTTACAGTGCCAGCAAAGTGAATAAGACTTCACAAATCTCATCCACACAGTGGAAGAGCAATTTTTGAATAACGCAGCAAGTTAACATTTGTTGCAAAATTGCAAGTGTTCCCCCTATATTTAATAGGGGGAAGAAAAAAAAAAAAAGGCAACAAAAACTCAATGAAAGATGCAAATTTCAGGGTTTTTTTTTTTTTTTTTAACCTGCAGCACTACTTGGGGCCTTATAGACTACAGCTACAGAGACTTTGGCTGTGACCGAAGATCGCTGGGTTGCCTTTTGACCCTTAAACTTATGTTCATGAATGGAGTCGCATCGTAAAAAGTTAGAACATTGTTCAACTTTTTAGGAAATAGTTGCATCACCATCAGGACGCAATGCTACTCCATTCACCAACATGAGTGAAGGAGTCGTAGGGCGACACAGCTCTTTGGTTGCACAATGGCCTAATTCGCTGTGTAGCCCTAGACTAGATGTCTGTCAGTTTTTGCAGCTCAGTCTTTTTCTTTTGATGGGGTCAGTGGAAAACACAGACTGCAGACCGATGCCATCTGTGTGCAGACTGTTCCAATTTCCACAGACCCGCATGTGACTGTCATGTCCGTGAGATACAAAGTGCCAAAAAGTTGCAAGAGTTCAGTATTCAATCATTAAGTTTCATTCACATAACCCCAGACAATGCCTTCCAGTGAAGCCGCCACCTTCCTTTCTTATGAATGCTTTGTAGGAATTTCAGTAATTGTAGAAGTGTATGTCTACAGCACAAGTCAGATTGTAAGAGGGGGGAGAAGAAAAAAAAAAGGGGGGGGGGGGGGGGGAGAGGAAGATATAAACATGAGATTCTTCTGCAGGATCTTCACAGCCATCGTCACTGCTTAAGGGGAGGGGAAATAAGTACACTGAGGGAACTGGGAGGAAATGGCTGTAGTAAATCCAGCCAAGTTGGTTAACTAGTTAGGTTAGATATGTCAGCATACACTAGCCTGCAGCCTTCTGTATGGGCACAGGCCAGCAGACTTCTAGAAGATTTCTGTCCTGCAAAGTAAAAGTAGTAAATTGTGCATTTAATGGCGGGCTCAAGAACAAATTCCAGAGGCAAAAGACCTAGTGCATAGTAAATTTTACTCACGAGGTGCGCCACTGTACATGATTGAGAACAGGTTTACGCCGATCGTACACGCGTAGAACACAGGCAGGGCACGCAGTCCATTGGGTAGAGGGTCAGGCTAAAATAAAAGCAAAAAAAAAAAATCACAACATTAGCACCTGGACAAGAGGAACGACGTCTTCAAAAAAAAAAAAAAAAAAAAAAAAAAAACCCACACACCAGTAATGAATTGGTCTACTTTAGGCCGGGGCTCCACATGGCATAAACTACAAAAAACACTGCGTTTTACAGTCACTGCAAATGTGTGGATGGGATTCGCAAGAATCGCTGCGATTTCCAAAACGGTTGCGGTTTTGGAAATCGCAGCATGTCAATTATTCCTACGGAAACACTGGCAGTTTCCCTATAGGTATAATGGAAGCAGAAACTATGCCACTTTTTCCCCACAGCGGTTTTTTCCTGTGGCCTGCTACGTGAGGCCTTAGCCTTAAAGGGGTATTCCAGTCACCAATAGGCGTTAAATCACTGATTGATGGGGGCCTGACAGCAGGTACCCCCACCATTCACGAGAACTGGGGTGCACCCCAATTTCTATGGAGCAGCAGGCATCGCTACCTACAGCAGTCCCATTGAAATAATGGAGCAGTGTGTGCTGTGTCTTGTAATCCAAGGGACTTTTTTAAAAAAAAACAAACAAACACCCAACCTAATTTAATTATGCATGCTACCTGCAATCCATAGTGTCTGGGTGTCAAAGTGTGGACAAGGATTACAGGCAAACCACCGTAGCTCATGTGTGACATATGGAAATCCTCACCAGTAAGGCAAGTATATTACTAGGTTTGCTCATTAATATGGATGCTCATCTTTGCAGGTATAATTAGTGAAGATGCAGCCTGCTATTCCAGTCATGCACAGATGCAGCGCTTGTGACTCCACTTTATGCCCTCTCATGGTCATTGAGGACTGTGCATGATCAGCAAGGCTTAAGATGAGCATGGTTAGGGGAGAAGGACCGTCTGCGCACACAGTACCATATAAAGTGCTAAGATCACAGAAGGATGTGCTTACATACAGTTTCTACTTCACAAATGACACAAACCAAATGATCAGGCTGCACTTTATGCAGCATGACAGATTCATGTAAAACCAGGCAAATAAAAGCACATTTGCGTAATGATTTTTCCAGCCAACTATTATTAGCTCATGTTCTACAGAATCAGTAAGTAGTAAGAAAAGGAAAGAAGTTTATGGAAGTTGCTTTGCAGCAAGAGGAGAAAGATTTAGCAGATGTGCAAAAAAGTCATAACTGCTTTGTAAGCAATGCTGCAGAAAAGTGTCACAACCTACACTGAGGCAGTATTTTTCTAGGTTTCGTGTACCACACAAGAGGTGGCAAAACAAAAATACTACAGCACATATTTAAATTCCTCACTAATGTTGGTGGTGCTAGTTCACACCATCTCTGCCAGCCTCATAGGCTCTGAATGGAGGGGCACCACCACAAGTTTCTCACTAGGTTTCTCTAGTGAGGCAGAACTAGGAGCATGAGACCCTTGTTCTAGTAATTGAGGGGGCAAGGTAAGGGTTGCCCCAGCAACCAGACTAACAAAACCTTACAGTCTGCTGTAAATTCACATGTACTAGACTGGATTTGCTAAGGATTTTGGCTAAGTTTTTGTCCAGGAGGAGTGAAATTTTTACTATTTATTTATTTTTATTTTTTTTTATTAAAAATGGGAGGGGTGTGTCACTGAACCTTGCTGCAGAATTGTTAGATGCCACACAGATACATGTGGTACTGAAACGTGTAATGTATCAATTTAATGAAAACCCAAGACATCTTGCCATATAATGCTACATACAGACTCTACTCCAAATATTGTACTCAGTCTTGCCCGGGTAAACATACAAAAATCAGTCACATGCAGAGCAATAGGTCCACAGATTTAGTATGGTCTGTCATACTTAAGGGCTTCACAAGGTGACCAAAATGGTCGCTAACACCTAAGATTTTGCAAAAGGCACCAAACTGTTTTGTCTTGGTACCATTTGCAACTCTCCCTCTGCTGCGCTTTCTCAAAGAAAAACAGAGGAGGAACATGTGGCCATGTGGAGAAGATGGTTGTAGGTGTCAGGCAAGAGACCTCAAGATGCAGATAAGGTGAATACAATGGTGAAGCAGGAAGCCTTCCGTTTCCTATTCCCCGGATCAGGCTGGTACTAGAGTCATGCGGCTCAGTGGGTGCCTGCTGCATAAAGCTGTGGAGAGCTCTGTGGGAACTCATGTGAAGCCACTGAGGAGAGTATTATACTGTTGGGCAGAGGGCCCCCTGGGAAGGATTAATGATTTGGTAGCTAAAGAGTTTAGGAGGCAATGGCGCCTAGGTTTTCTTTTCTTCTCCTTTTAGTCTGAATCACTGCACTTTAACCCCGCCCCCTTCAGTCATTTAACACCATTTACATGTGACCAACATCTTATTCTTGAGGAAAAGGTTTAGAAAAGTCTTTACGAACAATACTAAATCCTTACCTTGCGAAGGATGAACATTCTTACAAGGAAAAACAGAAGAGCAGACATGATTCCAGACAACAGAGGAGAGATAAACCAGGACAACACTAGAAGGAGGAGACAATACAAGGTTAATGTACACCTAGAAAATATCGTGCCATTTACCATGTGTAAAACAATCACTTGGCGATACATATGCTCAGAAGCTTGGTTTGGAGCTGCAGTTTCTTTTGATAAAAAAAAAAATTATATTTTCACTGCACGCAGCGCTATTTCCACCCACCCCATCAAAAGTCAATAAGATTCTTTGGAGACTGCATGTTCTCAGTCATGTGATCGATTCCGTACAGTGTTGTGGCTTCCCATTATAAACAGAAACCAGTGAACAGAGATAACACCATTGCTGGACACGACCTCCGCAATACCAAAGCTCTACCATGCAGATTTACCCTCAGCGAATATTGTTTTGCAGTCTCAGAATTAAACCAGCAGGCCTATAAACATGCAAAGGTCACATCAAGCTGGAGATTAAGCGATGATGGGAGGCCATGAAATATTTAGTAAGATTAGGGCATAGAATTATTTTCCCATGGAAGTGTCTCAGGACGGTGTGTGTACATCTACCACACAGGTTCCTTCATAAAGTTAATTTTCTACATGCAATAGCATTGTAAAAAGATAAACTTTACAATCTGGCATAAATAAGGGGAAGGGAGCATGAAAAACCATCCACAAAGACTATTATATAGTGTTATTATATAACATGCTTATCTGCAGATATCCTGGGTGTCAACAATATTAAGGGATGTCCAAATACAGGATTTATCTATGAAAGTGTTAACTTTCAGTGCAGACTTTCCTAAAAGTGTTATCCAGTCTCAAGTTTCATGACATAGCCTGCACCAAACAAAGCACAGCTTCCAGAACATTCAGTACAGGCAGAGATGGCATCTGAATATACCTGTACCGAACAATAGCAGCTGCTGCCATCTGGAGATGCTATGGGCACAGGTTGTTCACATTCATTACCCATGGGCAGCAAGGGTGCTTCATTGTGCAGGTTAAGGTAAGCCCTAAAACATATGCTGTAACATGTGTAAATGTAATTTATGAAATTTTGTCAAAGCTGAAAACATGTTTAACATGCAGACTAAATCGAAAGCAATAGCCCTTTTCATTCACAGAAAACTACTGGTCGCACCACCCCATGTTCCTGGACATCAGGCAATTTATATCGAACTGATATCAGTAAAGCATCTCAACAACTTACACACATATTATAGACACAGGAGTTGTGTGAATAGAGCCAGGTACTTACCGATGCGAAGCAGCTCAGTCCACTTAACTCCCTCCTGTCCTTTAGCCACAAGTGAGAAGCCGATAGTAGCGCCAACAATGCAGTGGGTTCCAGAGATTGGTAATTTCAGGAAAGAAGCTGCAAGCTGCCATACAGCAGAACCTGAAACAACATAGAACGTTAAGGATTTCATATAAGAAAATATGAACACTTCACAAAAGATATTGTACCACCGCTATTCATAGGGGACACAGATGGATGCCCTTCTTGTAATCTCTGGGTTCCACATGGTCCAGTCTAGTGAAGCAACACTTCTCCCCTTACTCTGAATAGGCTACAAGCATCACTAGAAGGAACAACCCCTTAGGCTGAGGCGACACGTTGCGGAAACGCAGCTTTTTTTGTTGCAGATTTTGCTGCGTTTTTTTGAGCCAAAGCCAGGAGTGGATTGTGCACAAGGTAGAAGTATAAGAACTTCCTATATTTTTTCCATTACTTTTGTAGCCATTCTAGGCTTTGGCTCCAAAAACCGTAGCAAACTCTGCAACAACAACAAAAAAAAAAAAAGCTGCGTTTCTGCAACGTAGGGCCTTAGCCTTAAAGTGTTCTTGTCAAGAGGAAACCAGCTGACTTTGGCAGGACTAGCTGGCTATCTTATGTGCATGGGTGTCCAACCTATCCGCATCTTTTTTCGTTACTGACGTAGACAGCAGACAGATTTACTAATTCCTCTAGCAAAGTAACCAAATGGCTGAAACACATCCTTTCTAATCCTACAAGGAACGGAGCTAAATTCTGCAATATGTAGTCATTTGCAAAGAGGCACAGTTTTCTGCTAACTGCAGAAAAACTAAGTATCCATGCAGATACAGTCAGCATTATAGTATTTGTGGGGCCATCTGATCACAGAGACAATCCAATTCCTGCAGACACTAACAGTGAGAATGTGATTAACTGTTTCCCTTCTCCATAACCTACAAAACAGATGCATAAAGTTGTGGCAGTATGCTTAAAATTATCCTGCTATGGAGGAGGATGTTATAAAAGGAGCTCTATGCAGAAGGTCCTCACTAAGGGGTTGTCCCACAACAACATCACCCATCCTGCTAAGAACACCACTGATCATGAGAGTAGGGTTCCTGTGTACAAGACAGATTGTCAAGCATGTGGACTGTTGCTCCATTCAATCTCTAAGGGACCTACAGAGAGTACAGCACTCAGCTATATGTTTGACAGTCCCTTAGACTGAAAGGAGGGGCAATGCACGTGACCTTCATTCTTGGGATAGGTGGGGGTCCCAGATGTTGTCACACATCCTGTGAATAGGTGATAAAGCACAATTTGAATAGTTACAAGCCCATGTCTACTCACCAAACATAGAACTGATGGACCCAGCCATTAGCAGCTCCTGGGTAGTGTTGTACATACTGACGTCAATCAGGCCTTTCCGGATGGTTTCGCTCACTTTCGCACCCAAAAGCACAGATCCCACAGTTTCAAAGATCGACGCCAGAATGCAAGCTTGTCTTAAGGTCACCACACCAGAGCCTACAGCAGTGCCAAAGGAGTTTGCTACATCATTGGCACCGACTGAGAAAGCGAGCACAAAGGCTATGATAAATCCAACCACCAGCATCCAAAGGAAGGCAGTCATGGGACCCCCCTCCTGGAGGCCGAGGGTACTGGTAACTACGCTGAAAACAGTTGTCGATTCCATATTTATTTTTTTTTTGGCTCAACGTGAAAATAGATTAAAAAAATAAAATACTTACTATGTAAACAAAAAATGTGAGGTATGAAAATAATTCAATAAATTACTATAAAATTAAATATGCAGTAAACTGAATAGGGCCGAGAGTCTCGGTCAAAAGTCTTTGCTATTTGCTCTGTATGGAAATTGGCTTTTTAGAGTTCCTTTGGCTCTGGTGGGTTACAGGTGAAGAAACTTCCATGGTGCAGAAAACAAGGAATCAGGCAGACTCTTCATTCTGAAAGGAGAAAAGAAACAAGGCTTCAGAGAAAGGACAAGTGCTAGACGTGTACAGCAAACTTCCCCTTATCGCCGCAGTGAGCCCAGACCACAAGTAAGGCCCCTTTATATGGCCATTTTTTGATTACTCTGGAATAATGATCCTAGGGGGTGTATTATTTGGCACCCATCCAGATCACACTTAGTATAGGAAATGACTTATATTGACCAACAGGTTGAAAATTTTTAAATCCGGTCTGTGCCATAAAACAGCCATTGACCCTAATAAAATGGTTAGGGATCTACAATTAAGAGCTAATCCGTGACTATTGGACAGTAAAACTAACAGGCAGTGGTATAATGTTCAGACATTTACAGGGCAAATAACATCCTGTAACTAACGAATATCATAAAAGTCACAAGTAAATATCCGCTAGTGTTACAGATACCTGGATAAATGCCCCATAAACTTGGCACAAAGACAAATAACTATGCCACTAAGAGCATCCCATTTGGTTGCCCGTTAACAAAGTGGGTTCTAAGTACCTGCTATTGCAGCAGAGCCCCATTCCTCGGCAGAGTCAGTGACACCCCATCACCACCAATTATTCAGACACTGATAACAAATCCATTAAGTGATCCATTAACCCCTGCTAGACAACCCTGGCCACAAAAGTGTGTACTGTCCCCCCTTGGCACACAAAATATACTCATGAATAGTATGGTGCCATCTAATGCCAGTGAGCATCCCTATGTATGTCTAGTGTTTCTGGGGTGCCATCTGAAGACCATCTGCTTGGTTCACATAACAGTAAAGATCCTAAGGCTACATTTTGACAACCACAGTTTTTCCTCAGTACACTATCCATTTTTAACACACAGACCTATTCTCTTGTAGGACCCCACACATGATCGTGACTTTACTGGGTTCATGTGGAGAGGTTGTGAGCCTGGAAGCAAAACTCAGGACAGGTCCTATTCTAGTCTGGGCTCATTCATTGAAGTGTATGGGTCAGTGCAGAGCATGGATGGCACAGGGATGCCATCAGTGTACCTTCTGTTCCATTTTTTTCCCACAGACTTGTACAGGGCACAACACTCATACCCAGTCCACAACATAGGGGGAAGGGGTCTGATCGTTGAGTGTATGACTGTTGGGACCCCCAGTGATCTCAGGAAGGAGAGGAGGGGTCCCTGAAAGCCCTGTGTGACTGTAGTGGCAGAGCACATGACCACTGATCCATTCACTTCTATGAGACTGGCAGAGCATGGTGCTTGTCCACCGCTGTCCGTCCATTGAAAGTCAATGGAAGGGTGGTCAGATGTGTATTCACACCTTTAAAAGCCTATGTTTGACATATACACCAGGAAAAGGCCCAGCAGACACCCCAAATGTAGGGTGCAGTAAGATACACGTCCAGCAGAAGCCTGCAGTATACATTAGGAGACCTAGCCCTCCATCCTAGGCTCTAAGTGTGATGCGAGCTGAGCCTTAGCATCCAGTAATAAGAATTTCAAGTCACTAAGAAAATATAAGTTCCTAGAGACATTCATAGCTTACAAAAGTGTAGGATTAACTCTCTAATCGCTTAATCCCATCATGATTTTGTTAAACAAATGAATTCCAACAGTTGCCAAGCAATTAAGAACATTTCAATTAAATCACGTGAGCTCAGACCCTCCACCCCTCCCCCATGACATCGCCCTTTAAGCTGGACCAGTGGGTACTTGCCTGATCACATGATAATGTGATCGGTATGGGAAAGGAGGGGGCACGGGGCACCTGACATCATGTCACATGGGGGTTATAAAAAATAAAATAAAAAAAGAAATCAATGACCATAAACTCTGGCACAAATGTCCATGAAGGATAAACACCGTCAGTACCCAAAAGGGCTAATGTTTGCCCGTAACACTTTCCATGTCAGCCGCCTGGTTACTCTGGTCAGACACATGTCAGGTACAGGGTTTTCACAAAAGCAAGACTCATCACTCATGTAAAAGTGAAAAAAATGTCGGTCAGTCCGCCGGGACTTCACCGATCACCTGCGAGGGGGTCTCCATGTCCCCTTCTGTGAATTGAGTGGGGGGTGCCATTGCTCAGTCACTTCTCCATTTACTTATTTAGAAAACTGTACACCCCAGCAGTCCCATAGAACTGAATGGAGCAGTGGCTGAGCATGTACACCACCACAATGGTAAGGACCCCCCCAATCTCCTGATCACTGGGGGTCCTACCGGACGGGTATCCTGAGTATAGGGGAGAAGTGTACTTAATGGGAAAACGCCACTAAGTGAGGGACTGCCCCTCCCCTGACACAGGGAATACCTTGTCTTATAATTGATGCACAATTCCTCCACTATGCCTCCTGGAAACAAATTGACATGTGGGTATTACCATTCCCTCTTATTAAAGTGTCTCTATACAGTCTAGTACAGAATGGACAAGGTGCTGCCCTCATCTGGTAATACCCAGCTGGCAATTTCTTCAGACTTTCAGGAGGGATAACAGAGGAACAACACAGAAGTCTAAGAACATTCTCTACTATTTACTTAGACATGTCAGGAAACAAGATCTTATTGCCTGAAGTAACCCGAGTCCCATTATCCCCCACCTCCATGTCAGTGACCCGATGCCAGTCTGGGCTGTGGGCACACCTTGTCCTGGTACACAACACTTGTCATAGAAGTCAATGGAGACTTGCGGTGCTGACAGGCAGGATAGGGTTACACAGCTATCAGACAAGGAGCGATCTAACCCTAGCACACACGGAATTCACTGCGCACTACAAGGCTCAGCACTGCCGGTCATTCCTGTGGTAACACGTAGTGCATAAAGCTGTCCGTGCTAGCACCAAATTATAGGAGCATTCCTGACGTGGAAAGATGCGTTTTAATACGCGGCACCGCAACTACACAGGGCTGGCTGTCCCGGAACTTTCCTCCAGATGACCGTACATCCCTGAGGAGGACGCGGCATCTATACCGCAGCGGCTCTGACCTTGCCGCCGTCTCCTTCGGCGACCGCACGTCCTCCCGCTGTCACCTGTCCCCACATAACGGGAGATCCTTACCGTGTACCGGAGATGTGACGGCTGAGCTGTCCCCTGCGTCCCGCTCTATCACTTCCCGCTCGATTTAGCACAAAGGCGCTAATCTGAAGGGACCAGGAGGGAGGGGACAGCCATATGGGCGCCAAAACGCGCCAGTTCGAACAAACCAGTGATAGCAGCCTGATGGGAGGAGGGAACAGGCTGCGAGCGCCAATATACTAATAATATACTAATATACAATATACTAATACTAATATATATATACACACACACACACACATTACCTCAGCCGATACAGCTGTATATACTAATACACACACACACCTCAGCCGATACAGCTGTATATACACAAACACACCAGCCCATACAGCTGTATATACTAATATATACATACACACACACCCCATTACCTCAGCCCATAGAGATGTATATACTAATATACACACATCTCAGCCCATACATCTGTATATACCATATACACCTCATTACCTCAGCCCATACAGCTGTATATACTAATATATACACATTACCTCAGCCCATACATCTGTATATATCATGTACACATCTCAGCTCATACACCTGTATATACAATGTATACATCTGTATTACACTTCATATCAGCTCACATATGTATAGCATATACCATATAACCACACGTTTTCATACCTCAGCCCATACATTTGTATATACCATGTACACACCTCTTAATACCTACACCCTATAAATTTATACCTCATTGTATAAACCTACTTACAACTCCAACCCACAAAATACAAACGCCCTTCCTGTCTCCATAACAAGTTCCTTATCAGTTCAATATACATGCACCATATCCGGCCACCTGTATATACTATGTATACTTAATGCCATAGTTTTCCATTTGATGTGTCAGTGACACCCCACCAGTTAGTCAAGGGATCCATTACCTCAGCCTATGCCGCTATATCTACTACTCCCCCCCCCCCCTTACCTCAACCTATGTTGCTATATCTACTGCACCCCCCATCACCTCAGCCTATGCCGCTATATCTACTACTCCCCCCCCCCATTACCTCAGCCTATGCCGCTATATCTACTACTCCCCCCCTTACCTCAGCCTATGCCGCTATATCTACTACTCCCCCCCCCCCTTACCTCAGCCTATGCCGCTATATCTACTACTCCCCCCCCCCTTACCTCAACCTATGTTGCTATATCTACTACTCCCCCCCTTACCTCAGCCTATGCCGCTATATCTACTACTCCCCCCCCCCTTACCTCAACCTATGTTGCTATATCTACTGCACCCCCCATCACCTCAGCCTATGCCGCTATATCTACTACTCCCCCCCCTTACCTCAGCCTATGCCGCTATATCTACTACTCCCCCCCCCCTTACCTCAACCTATGTTGCTATATCTACTGCACCCCCCATCACCTCAGCCTATGCCGCTATATCTACTACTCCCCCCCCCATTACCTCAGCCTATGCCGCTATATCTACTACTCCCCCCCCTTACCTCAGCCTATGCCGCTATATCTACTACTCCCCCCCCCTTACCTCAGCCTATGCCGCTATATCTACTACTCCCCCCCCCCCCTTACCTCAACCTATGTTGCTATATCTACTACTCCCCCCCCTTACCTCAGCCTATGCCGCTATATCTACTACTCCCCCCCCATTACCTCAGCCTATGCTATATCTACTGCACCCCCCTATCACCTCAGCCTATGCCGCTATATCTACTACTCCCCCCTTACCTCAGCCTATGCCGCTATGTCTACTGCACCCCCCATCACCTCAGCCTATGCCGCTATATCTACTACTCCCCCCCCCATTACCTCAGCCTATGCTATATCTACTGCACCCCCCATCACCTCAGCCTATGCCGCTATATCTACTACTCCCCCCCCCTTACCTCAGCCTATGCTATATCTACTGCACTCCCCTATCACCTCAGCCTATGCCGCTATATCTACTACTCCCCCCCTTACCTCAGCCTATGCCGCTATGTCTACTACTCCCCCCCCATTACCTCAGCCTATGCTATATCTACTGCACCCCCCTATCACCTCAGCCTATGCCGCTATATCTACTACTCCCCCCTTACCTCAGCCTATGCCGCTATGTCTACTGCACCCCCCATCACCTCAGCCTATGCCGCTATATCTACTACTCCCCCCCCCATTACCTCAGCCTATGCCGCTATATCTACTACTCCCCCCATTACCTCAGCCTATGCCGCTATATCTACTACTCCCCCCCCCCTTACCTCAGCCTATGCCGCTATATCTACTACTCCCCCCCCCCCATTACCTCAGCCTATGCCGCTATATCTACTACTCCCCCCCATAACCTCAGCCTATGCCGGTATATCTACTGGACCCCCCATCACCTCAGCCTATGCCGCTATATCTACTACTCCCCCCCCCATTACCTCAGCCTATGCCGCTATATCTACTACTCCCCCCCCCCCATTACCTCAGCCTATGCCGCTATATCTACTACTCCCCCCCCCTTACCTCAGCCTATGCCGCTATATCTACTGCACCCCCCTATCACCTCAGCCTATGCCGCTATATCTACTACTCCCCCCCTTACCTCAGCCTATGCCGCTATGTCTACTGCACCCCCCATCACCTCAGCCTATGCCGCTATATCTACTACTCCCCCCCCATTACCTCAGCCTATGCTATATCTACTGCACCCCCCATCACCTCAGCCTATGCCGCTATATCTACTACTCCCCCCCTTACCTCAGCCTATGCCGCTATATCTACTACTCCCCCCCTTACCTCAGCCTATGCCGCTATTTCTACTGCACCTCCCATCACCTCAGCCTATGCCGCTATATCTACTACTCCCCCCCCATTACCTCAGCCTATGCTATATCTACTGCACCCCCCTATCACCTCAGCCTATGCCGCTATATCTACTACTCCCCCCCTTACCTCAGCCTATGCCGCTATGTCTACTGCACCCCCCATCAACTCAGCCTATGCCGCTATATCTACTACTCCCCCCCCATTACCTCAGCCTATGCTATATCTACTGCACCCCCCTATCACCTCAGCCTATGCCGCTATATCTACTACTCCCCCCCCCCATTACCTCAGCCTATGCTATATCTACTACTCCCCCCCCATTACCTCAGCCTATGCTATATCTACTGCACCCCCCCTATCACCTCAGCCTATGCCGCTATATCTACTACTCCCCCCCTTACCTCAGCCTATGCCGCTATATCTACTACTCCCCCCCTTACCTCAGCCTATGCCGCTATATCTACTACTCCCCCCCCCCCCATTACCTCAGCCTATGCTATATCTACTGCACCCCCCTATCACCTCAGCCTATGCCGCTATATCTACTACTCCCCCCTTACCTCAGCCTATGCCGCTATATCTACTACTCCCCCCCCCCATTACCTCAGCCTATGCTATATCTACTGCACCCCCCTATCACCTCAGCCTATGCCGCTATATCTACTACTCCCCCCCTTACCTCAGCCTATGCCGCTATATCTACTACTCCCCCCCTTACCTCAGCCTATGCCGCTATGTCTACTGCACCCCCCATCACCTCAGCCTATGCCGCTATGTCTACTACTCCCCCCCCCCCCCCCCATTACCTCAGCCTATGCTATATCTACTGCACCCCCCTCCTATCACCTCAGCCTATGCTGCCGACACCCCAGGTTTGTCCATCTCCCTGTATTGGCGCGCTTTGTACAGTGTTTTACACTTCAGACAGTCCCTCAGAGCTGACATCAAACAATTGCATGCAGCATTGATTGACAGTGATTGGGGTTCCACTTTATTATCTCACACCTCCGCCATGACCCAGCAACTCTTTCCAATACAACACTGTCACCTCAGTGTGTCATTCTCAGAACACGGGGTGTGGGGGACAAAACAGGCTCATTGTCAAACATGTCATACAATGGCAGTGACGTTTTCAGCGCTGCAGTCTGTAAAGCCTTAGTGTAGAGGTGTAAAGCATTACTATTAATAATGGCTCATTAGGAAGTCACATGGCAGGCACTGCTGGGCTAACACTGGGTAGCCAAGGCTACATCCCAATACACAATAGTGTATGGTGTGTGTCAGGCCTGGCTATTATTAAGTTACACTTCCCCTTTGCTACTTTGTACATGACTCATACGTTGCATTTACAATATACATGTCATATTGTTGCAAAATCACCACAAACAACACCGCTCCTGGCGTCTCACGGCTCGTGACTGGTATGGCACAGCCCTAGAATAGGTCACATGGTAATAAACTTGTGCTAAGAGCTGAGCCTATCCCTGCCAATATGGAATGATGAGGGCATTAAACGGTGAAGTAACCCTGCCAGGATGATAAGAGCCATTTATAGGGATTATTTCTGTGATAATCACAGCTCATCATGTAGGGATCACGGGCACTACAGATTGTGAAAGACTCTACTGGTGTGACGCAACCGGAGTTATACATTAAATGATCACACGTCTACCATATTCATTTTATATACATTTACATAGAATATTTACCACTGACATTTATATAAAGGTAACCTACATTTAAGGTTTATGCAGGTGTGGAGGATGTCAGCTTGTGTAACCTCCATTTTGTATCCCAGGACCATCTGAGGCCATGCAGCAGATTGCACTCACACAGGAAAAAGCTCCTGGAATCTGTGTTAGGATGAGATCACATCAAGTTTGTGATATATATTTAGGGTGTGCAACTAGAAAGCCCCACCTAGTGTATATGGGGCCTCCTGACTACCCCTGATGGTAGAGGTCATGGGAGAGAAGGGTCAGGCAGTTGAATTTCAACATGTCCAATCTTTTTGCTCTCAGGGGAGAGAAGCCACCAGAGTACAGTAATCTGACAGTGGCTTTACATTGGGTAAGAGTCGGTTCACATCTGCGTTCGGTTTCCGTTTAGGGAGATCGAGCACTTTCCTCTCCGCATGTTTTGTGCAGAAACCACACTGACCCCATTATAGTCTATGGGTTCCGCAGGTTTCCTTAAGGTAAACCGCTTTTCTATGTGTATGGGTTTCCATTCGGGGAGTCCGCTTCGGGAACGCAGATGTGAACTGGCCCTAAACCATCCGAAAGGACCAGCTGACTCTAAAGTCTGTCATGTCTATGGAGGCTTCCAAAATCTCCCCTGATGGCAGATACCAGAGGAGAAAAGGATCAGGCAGTGCCGTTTCACCCCATCTTTTTGCTCTCATGGGATATATACCAGTGCCAGCAGCTTACACCCCCTTCCCCAGAGAACACATGTATGCATGGCCAAATCGAAAATGCGTATGTTGAGGAGGGGGAGGGCTGGCTCATCTAATAGTCAGCCTTACTGCAGATTTATTTATTTCTCTTGCTTTTAAAGTGCCAACATATTCCGCAGAGCTTCGACATGGTCAGTCACTGTCCCATATAGCACTCAGAACCTAAATTCCCTATCAGTATGTCTATGGAGTGTGGGAGGAAACCCAAGCAAACACAGGGAGAACATAAGACGCCTTGCAGATGTTGTCCTTTGTCAGCTTCGAACCCAGCACTGCCATGCTAACCACTGAGTCACCACGCTGCCCAATATTTTTACCCCACAGTATTCCGCATCTACTACTCTTTCAGTAAAATACAGAGTCAGCCATACTAAACTTTATTTGGGTCAATAAAATGCATTAGACGGTTACTATCCAAGCTTCCTCCAATGCCCTCTGTAAAAAGTGTGCCGAAACTGGCAGCAAATGGAGCAGTGTTGCGTAAATGTTGGCAGATTGCTGGCGCTGCACTATCCTTACAATTTCTGAGAAAGATAATCTTCGCAGCTGCAGGCACAGCGAGCTAGGTGTGGCCATGGACAGGCTCGCACATGGAGAATTCTAGCAATACACAGCAATGCAGGAGACTGGCATGTGTTGTTCTGCAGCAGGCCGGTGCTCAGCATGCGTATAGAGGATGTCTGCTGCTGGGTGGGCAAGCACAGGCTGACTCACTCCAGGTGACGACATTTCCTCTATTACAGAATCCCTCCTCTATTACACAAAGCAGCAACCGGCTGAGTCTGGATGCCCCAGCACTCAGGAGCAGCAGCCCCCTCCCACACTGATACATAGGTGCCTCTCCCATGGCCAAGGTCACATGACTGAGAGACAAAGGGGCAGAGGGGGGGCATTACACACTGAATTAATCACATTTCTGTGTGCACAGCACCAGGGTGAAAGTGCCCTTCACAAGAAGGAACATGTACTGCAGTATATGACAGAGCAGGACGCCAGTAATGTGCACACATCCATGACCACCGCAGATCAGAAGAAAGTGATGGCATGAACTTGACTCCATGGCTTCCTGCGGGCAAACTTGCAGAACTACAGAAACGTGTAAGGCAGGTTTAGGGATTCCTGTCGCTCGCAGAGACGTCTACTCCAGCACTACCCAAAGGGCTTTGGTTCCCCAGGCCCCCAGCTGCAGATACATACTGAAAACTGCAGGAAGTCACGTCTACATTCTGAGCAACAGGGGTTAACCTATAGACATTTCCGATTCACAAGCTACTGGTTATATTTTAACCATATAATCACCAGGCGGAACCATGAAATGCCAGCAGTTATCAGAGCGCTAGATAAGATTATACTGAACAACTGCTAAAGTTATTAATGGCTGGCAGGCGCTTCCTTATACCCACTAAGCTTAATAGGTATTATCCAAGGCAATCAACATCAAGATGGGCCTAAAGTACTAGGTGCCAGTTACTCAACCTCTGCCACACTAGCTGCCAAGAGTACACAAGTGGTCAAATAGGTAACTGATTAACCACAATGCCAACCATATATATACAGCGCCCACTATTACCTGCATTTTAGCAAAGGACGACTATAGGGTTTGGTCTAGGTATGAACACTGAGCACATGCCAGTCGTCTAACCCACTACACCGTCAAGGGCACTGGTTAAGAGCACTAGGCCTTGAAACTGCAGAATTAAGATGGCAAGAAACAAAAAAGCGTTCCGACAGCAGCTTACTGTGCAGTTAGAGCGGTTTTCTGGGGCTTTTCCTTAGTATAGATCATCAATTGAAGATCCGTGGGGGTCCAACCCCCAGGATGCCCAGGGATCAGCTGTTTGAAGGGAGCACCTCTTCTGCTTAAAGGCCATGTGACATCACGTTCATTGGTCGCATGACTCGATCGCAGCTCAGTCCCATTAAAGTCAATGAGCTGAGCTGCAATACCAAGCATAGGCTACGTTCACATCTGAGCCAGAGTCTGTCGCAGAATCCGCCTGAAAATTGGTGGAGAAAAATGTACTGAACGGAGGACTGCCGGTTTCAGAATTAAAATTATGGACCCCATTATAGTCAATGAGGTCTGTCAGACTGTTACACCGCTATTTTAGCGGTCAGTCTCTCTGTTCTTGTCCTCCGACAGACCAGAACAGAGAGGCAATGCTAGTGTGAATCTAGCGATAGTCACTATACAACTGTATGGCGCTGTGCTTGGCACATACTGAAGAGGCTGCAGTGCTCACTAAAGCTCTGCAGCCTCTACTAGCAGCTGATCAGCTAGGGAGCTTGGTTCAGACCCCTGCCGATCATTAATTAATAGGATAGGTCATCCATTATTTAGCCTGAAAAACCCCCTTTAGAACCATAGGCAATTTTGATGCAGCTTCTTAATTTTACAGGTAAAACATTTTTCAGGTTTCTCCTGTATAGTTTTTCATGCAGGTCCCCCCGCCCCCTCCAATACAGTGTTGGTCATAGTTAAAACTGCCTCAAGTGCTCCGTGTGAACACACCCCTAGGATTTCACTGCTAGATCACTGGCGGTCTGACCGTTAGGACCCCCACATTCACCACAATGAAGGGGATGGAGTACTGGGTGCGCCACCTATCCAGTCACAATCAGGAACACTTGTAGGTTTACTGGGTGTCTAAGAAGTACAAAACCACTACTATGGTACATCAATCCTGTTCACACTGGCATCTGTATAGGATCAATGGCTGATCCACACTGATCGACAAGATTTGCCAACAAAATCTTCTCTAACAAAACTTTGTAGAATCAAACACCCATCCAAAAACTAAAGTCTGCCTTGCTACACTTCTGTGCCACACAAGGGACCACTGAGCGACCGCACAACCTTATTATTCCGCTCCTAGACACACATCTAGTGTATGGAGTAACGGGATTTATTACATACACAAAATATTAAGACGGAACAGACTAAATCCTAAAAAATAAATAAAAACCTACGCATTCCTCTAGAGGAGACATCCCTGGCTTTAGCCTAGAGCAGGCCGGCCATTAATCCCCGCTCAGGAGGATACCACGTGTTCACGGACAGGCCACAGACAGCTGGCAGATCATACAGGAAGACTGACAGCTCCTACACTAGCGGGTATACTGCCAGCATCCACATGTCAGCTGTGCTGCTGGTGTAAACACTACTGGCATTGTATGGTACATGACAGCCAGCGACAAAGGGGCCCCAAAAAGACAAGGGCGAGCAAATACATAGACATCAAAGGAGAAGGGCCCACTGCCACATATTACTGACAGATACAGAAAGGTGAATTACATATAACAAGGTCTATACAGAAATCCACTGGTCAAGCCTTACCCTGAATGTGACATCCAGATAGCAAAGGGTTAAAGGGACACCACATATACAATCCCAACTGTTCGAGAAATTCACAGAACACCATGGTTCTTCAACCCCATAACATAGAATTCAAGGCTGATGACTGATGTCTTAGAATCGGTCCAATTTTCATCGACCGATCTTCAACGATCGCTGATTGTCAGCGCAACTCGCTCGTAGATTGATGGCTATAGAAATTAGAGGCGGTGAGTACAGAAGATGTCCGCTAATACCTGATCAGTCTGCCTCCTGCCCCGGGGTATAACGGAGCCCAGACGTACTACACACCTAGCTCATGGCCGGTAAGTACTCACCACTGTATGCCCGGTGTGCCGTAACTCCGCGTCCTGACAGTCGGTGGAGAAGCCGGTTGTCAGATCTTCCTCAGCGCCATATTAAGAGCCGCGACCTCGTGTGCGCAATATAAGCGACAACCCGGGGGAGGAGCCTGGCCCCGCCCAGCAGTCATTCATTCTTTCCTAATCCCCCCCATTGCGCTGGGCTCAGGGCGGGAGTTACCGGCTGTCCTCATCCTATGGGGCTAAGCGGCGTCTGGCACTGAGATGACGTCACGGTTACCGGGTGCTGGGGGAGAAGAGGAATACCGAGAACCGGGGAGCGGGGGGAAGGGCACGGAACGAACCACGCCCCCGGAGAACGCTGATTGGTGGGTTACAGGGGTGGTGGTAGACGTCGCGAGTGACGCATGTCAGGGGGGATTCGGTGGGCGAGGAGTGACGAGAAGTGATGGCGAGTGGGGGGGGGCAGAGCCACGGACCACCGAGACACTCCTGCCCTGTGGCCATGGCTAGAGACAGCCCGCCGCCCGAATCAGGGTGTGATGTCAGCGCCTGGACGGCTCACGTGTACTGAGCCTTATCTGGGCATCATGTCCTGCCTGGACCATTAGCTAGTAAAGGGCTGTTCACACCAGGCAGGTTTTCTGCGGAGAATTCTGCCACGGGAAATCAGTTCCGTTCATGTTAATGGGGTTATTTTGGTGGCAAGCACATGGGCTTGTGTCAGGGAGGTAGTTCTAGAAGTAGCAGCCGCTACCTGGCCCTAGAGCCTGAGAGGGCCCAATATGGTCCCTTTGGCACATCACATATACCACTATTTTAAATGCCAGAAGGTAGGTAGGGGCCCCAGGGGTGCCCATGGCAAAATTGTGACTCCACCCTGAGGCCGCGGACACACGTTGCATACTTGCAGTGAGTTCACCAGTGCAAAATCAGTTGTGGCTAAACCGCTGCAATGTGCAGTGCCAGTGAGGTGGATTTAAAGGGATTTTGTTATTACAGAGGAGAAGTGTTAGATCGTTGTGGTCTCTGACCACGAGGACCCCCAAAGTTCAGGAGAATGGGGGTTCGACGGTCCCTCTGCATCCCCCATGGGAAGGAAGTTCCAGCTTGCATGACTGGTGCACCATTCAGTGCAGTCACACAAGAGCACAGAGAGAATGCAGGGGCGCTATAGGAAATACAGTCATGTGTATGGGGCCATAGAAATGAATGGGTCAGTGTGCTAGCCGTGAAAAATAGCACACTGACAATGCACACGGTCACGTACATGAGGCTGGTGATGGCGCACAAAGTGACTCTCCTAGATCTGCAAAGAGAAAAGACTTCCCATTGACAGTTAGGAAGGGGTAGAATTTGGGCAGTCACATGGTACAGCTCAGTAACAGAATGGACCTGGTAAGCATTAGAGCAGGAGCGGTGGTGAGCGACCTTTTTAGCCATCACAGCCATACACATTTTAGTCCATATTGTCTGTGACAGTCACACTGGACATATACATTCAATGACACCGGGTGACGGACAAGCAATTTTTTGTAGGAAGGGCCATTTGTGGACTAGTTATTATCAGGCTTCTTCCATACCATAGGGGGATCTTCTAATCTGTTCACACAAGTTTTCTGATGCAAAAGTGTCTAATTTTTTGCACCAAAAATTGTGCCACTTTGTCCATTTTCCAACCTGCAGGCCACTTTTGAGTAAAGTGGATGGGACGGGGACGCCTCAGCCTACCAGATTGAGGGTGAGTTCACACCTGCGTTCCAGTCTGTCCGTTGCCAATCCAGTGAAAATATCGGCGAACGGGATTGGCATCGGATACAGACCGGTCAGCGACGCATTGGTTAAAAACCCATTCATTTTTGCGCGGGTGTCCGATTGCACCCTCTGCGCTGCGAATCCTTTTTTTTCGTCGGAAACAAAGTCGGACAGGCAGGACTTCGTGTCCGACGAAAAAAAACGGCTTCGCAGCACAGAGGGTGCAATCGGACACCCGCGCATTGCTTTAAAAACCCATTCAAATGAAAGGGGTTTTTAACCAATGCGTCGCTGACCGGTCTGTATCCGATGCCAATCCCGTTCGCCGAGATTTTCACTGGATTGGCAACAGACAGACTGGAACGCAGGTGTGAACCCACCCTTACTATAACTCACAAATGTTTGTGCGTAGTCCTAGCCTTAGATAGCTGGTGAGTGTTCAGTCAACAGCTGTTCTTCAGACTCCCCCATGCACACTTGGCTTGATCAGGTTCTGAATGGGGATAGGTGAATAATCCTCTGCCAGACAACTCTGTTCTGATATCACAACGATCAGGCATGCTGAAATCCCAACAGCCCAATCCTTTTCTGTGCCGAGAGCTGGGACACTACAATACACATTAGACACTTGGCTAGTCCCTTCTATATGGGTGGATTCAGCCACATTAAAGGGGCATAAAACCTTAACAGTGGATTCTCTGCACTAGATAAGCTTTCTTAGGGTGGGTTCACACTTGCGCCGGAGTCCGTCCGCCGCGAATCCGACTGAAAATCTCAGAAAACTGGATAGGGAAAGGTTAGCGACGCATTGCTTAAAACCCCATTCATTTGAATGGGTTTTTAAAGCAATGCGCGGGTGTGCGCTTACACTCCCTGCGCCACGAAACTGTTTTTTTTTCACTGGAAACAAAGTCGGACATGCAGGACTTTGTTTCCAGCAAAAAAAAAAACTGGATTCGCGGCGCAGAGGGTGTAAGCGCACACCCGCGCGTTGCTTTAAAGACCCATTCAAATGAATGGGTTTTTAAGCAATGCGTCGCTAACCTTTCGCTATCCAGTCCCTATACAGTTTTCTAAGATTTTCAGTCGGATTTGCGGCGGACAGACTTCACCACAAGTGTGAACCCACCCTTACTAATATATTTGCAGGTACCCCATCACTCCATTCTTAGTTTACATAGCACAACAGGGGACCCTGTGCAAAGTCTCTTTTGCTCCAGCTATCTGTGACTGCTCTACTCCTACTGCTTGTACATAGAGTAGAGCGTGATCAAGGGGGAAACAAGACGTCTGCCCCCCACTCCCCTCTGTGTTCTGCAAATCTAAGAATGTGGGGGGGCTTCATATATATTAGTGAGTAAACTTATCTATTGCAGGGAATGCACTGGTAAGCCTATTTATCTGCCTAACCCATTTAATCTAATGTATATGTCTGAGCCCTGAGCTTTACATATAATGGGATGAGGAGCCTATGTGATGATGATATCATTTCTGCTCCAGGTGAGATCTGATCTTTCAGAGACTGAACACAATGGAAGGCTATCATATATAAGACAAGCATTGTTTGCCCATGTAGCACTATAGCAGACTGTACTTCTCTCCTCTGTAAACATAGTAAAACCTTTCATTATAATCTAATCTTCCAGTTATTTTTGGTGCTTTTTCTGGATTTTCTCCTGACCTTTGTCTTTATCCTATTGTGCACATAGTTGATCAGGTTTCCACAGAGGATGTAATGGAATTTTTAGATGTGAAATAACTACGGTATTGTAGGTTTTCTTCATGCTTTTACATGCATCATACATATCATGTGATAGTTTTATCTTCAGTAACTGTCGGCCAAACACTTTTTCAGCAAACAGCTATTCCTTTCAACTGCCCTGTACACATGCACTGCTTTTTTGGCCAAGTGTGCACATGTTTTTAATAGGTCAGGATGGTGACGCTAGGTTCACGCTAGGGATTGGTTTACCCGTGGAAACCAGCAGACTCCATAGACTATAATGGGGTCTACCCGGTTTCCGCCAAAAAAATCCAAGCAGGACTTTTCTCTCTGCATTTTTTAAGAAGGTTCTTTCTAGTGACAGTATATGTAAGAAGAGAGTCAGGAGGTACCGAGTACACATACATGATAGATCTCTTAAGTTTGGGGGCCTTAAAGGGGTTTTCTGGAGTAAATGAAAAACTAACTGGGGGATCGGGGTGGAGTAAGATTAAAAATAAAAAAAAAAAAGAAATGATAGTCACCAACCCTCAGTTCAAGTGGTGTGTTACCCATTCTCTCCGGTTTTTGGACTGCTCGGGCTAGGAGTGCAGGTGCTCAGGTCACCACTGTGGCTGATCAGCTCTTTCAACCATCAGCTATTACGTCCAATCTCCAATACACATGTATGTAGCACTTAGGCTAAGTTCGTATCTGAGCTGTCTCTGTCGGAGACTCCGCCACAGATTGATGGACTTTTCTCTCCACCAGTTTCAGTATAAAAACGACAAGACTCCCGGCAGACCCCATTATAATCTAAGGGGTCCGCAGGTGACCTGATGGACCCGAATAACTGAGAGCCCAGCTCATATGTGAACCTAGCCTTAGCCGTATGTGCATGTATTCTCACATTCTCAATGTAACATGCCTGGCATCAGCTTGACTCCTGTAAGAACAAAGGATTAGACATGTTGAAATTCAACACATCATCTGTAGGCGGAGAGCTAGGACACCCTCATACACATTAGACGCTCATCCAGTGGTGTCAAAATTGGTGTGTTTGGCTGACAGTGATTTAATGTTTATGGACACTTTAAGGCTACTCAAACATTTTAGACAGCTACTGTAAAATAATGCATGTGTAGAAACCAGTGTGCTAACTCTGGTGGCCGCCTATATCCCTTGAGAACAAAGGATCAGGCATGCTGTAATTTGATGTGCTGACCCTTTTTCCCTCTATATCTGCAGTCGACAGAATATCACAATAGACGGTCAGCAAAACCTGTGTAAATTGGCGTTCAACTAATGTGTATGCCTACCTTAACACATGACTGCTGTACCAGACTACACAGTGTTTGTAGTCTGTAACCATAGAAACACATCTATCTGCATAAGAACAACACAAAATGTTAAGACATTTATGATCAAGACTATTTATAAAGTTGTTTAGTTTCAGTTTGAGATATATTGCATCAATACAGTTTTAGTTTAATCAAAACAGAAAACTGCATTAAAACTGCATGTAGATTTTCCATTATACTCAACCTGATTGACTGCACATATAACAGTCATGTTGCTGTTTTGTATTGCAAATATGGCAACTTCTGTAGCAAATTTTTGAAGTTTTGAAATAGTCACAGTAAAAAAAAAAGTAAAATGGCCATGACCAAGTGTGAATATACCTTTATATACATGCCCCATATACTTTGATATTTGCATCATATCCATATAGTGCCTATACAGATGCATTCAAGTAAATATTGGTCCCCAAGCAGGAATTCATCCTAAAAAACTGGTCAATTTTTGCAGGAACCAGAATTTATTGTTTCTGTGAAAAAAAAAAAAAAGAAATTCTGTGCACATGCAGGGTTCCGGTCATGTTAACCTGATAAGGCACATGAAAGCTGGCAGCACCCTTTATGACCCTGAAATGTTTGTGATCTTTCTTTACTTAATGTACTAGAGTATTTTATAACATTGGTGTGCAGTCTATTGCAGTTGACTTTGTGAAACACCATTGAGTGCCCATGTGACCCCTGGTCACCGCCGAAAGCACTTAAAATGGAAATGTGGGCATCAGAAATGCATGAGCAAATTTGGCATTTTTTGGGCCTCAAGCAAAGTTGCATCTGGGGTTCCCCCTAATACTGCCCCCTTAGTGCACCCACACACAGTATCCTTACCCGTTAGTGCCCCCACACAGTATACTCCTTCCTTAGTTCCCCCACACTTAGTATAATGCCCCTTAATTTAGTGTTGCAACACAATATATATTGCCCCCTTTAGTGGTCCCCAAATTTGTCGTGTGAGGCCTTGACTCTGCTGTATGTTATGTCCAATTGCTGACAGTGTCAGGGACTGGTTGAGGAGCCAGCATATGCTACCAGATAGAGGTGGGTGAACCTTCCGAGATATTTTTTTTTATGGAATATTTGCGAGCTTGGCCCGCCAGTTTCATTTTGGTCTGAATAAGCATTTCTATCTATACACTGGAGTCTCTTAAGACCCCAAAGTATAATAAGAGGAGGCCCCAGGAAGGTGCAAACAAACTAAAAAACACAGATACTCGCCTATCCTTATCTCTCCTGTATGTCTGATCTTCTTTCCTGGCGTTAGGTCTTCACTCCAGGCTTTTCTGGCACCTTCTCTGACGTTGTGCACCTCGGGGTCATGCTAGGCATGCCAACATCATAGTACTTTGCCCAAAATCCTGCAGATAAAGACCGGACACCCAGAAGAGGGGAGGATAGTAGAGTATCTGTGTTTTTTATTTTATTTGTGTCTCCCCAGGGCCTCCGCTTATTATACTCTATTGTCTGAAGAGATGCCTCAGTATAATAACAATTCAAGGATGGCAAACCCCAAAAATGTCAGGTTTGGCTGCTCCCAAAATTTTTGGAAAATTTGTGAACCCGACTCCTTATAAATTGGTTCGCTCTTCTATAACACCTGGATATATTTAATGCCCATTCTTTTACATGCAGCCCTCTAGCCATGAAGCAGTTAAATAAGCCTGAATTGTAAGAACATGTAATATTCTGAATAACGAGAGGATTATGAGAAATGCAAGAAATTTTCAAGGACCCAGCCCATGCCTCACATCAGCTAATCCACCAAATCCCCCACTGAGAAAATGGGCAGGAAAGTGGAAAAGCCTACTTAGGCCTTTACGCTCAGTGACTGATTTCAAAGAGCTAGCCATCAGCATTGATGTTTGGACAACATCATCACACAAACTTTCACGAACTTCAGTGACAGGCGCCGTCACTCCACAAAATGTGTGGGGCACTACCAACATATTTATCTATAGAGGCAAAGTCAACTGCACATGGGAAACACATGAACATGACTATCACAGTACATGTCTCTGAAACATGGATTAGGCTGGAGCTACACAGTGACTTAGGCTACAGCATCCCTTTGTGCGACCAAAGATCGCCATATTTGTGTGCTACGACTGCTTTGCTAATGTAAGTGAATAGAGGTGCATTGTGACCTCGGGAATATGGCAATTGCAACGCCTAGTCACAAAAAAAAATCAAACACTACTTGATTTTTTTTGTGATTAAAATTCATGGTCACAGCATCTGATAGGCCGCAATGTGAGTCCGTTCACTCACATTAGTGAAGGAGTCGCAGGGTAACGTGGCAATCTTTGGTTGCGTGACAAGAGTCAAAGCCAAAGTTGCCATGTGGCTCTAGTCTTGAGGCTAAGGCCCCAAGCAGATTTTGTTGCAGATTTTGCAGCATTGTTTCGATCCAAAATCAGGAGTGGCTTGAAAAGGAATGGAAAATATAAAGGAAGCTCTTGGCCCAGTTCACATCAGCGTGTGGTTTCCACTCAGTTTCCGCATGAAACATGCAGAGAGGAAAGTGCTGCTTGCAGGGGGCCGCGGGTTTCCCAGGTAAACCATTTTTTTATACGTATAGGTTTCCATTCGGGGGTCACCAAGCAGACTCCCCGAACGGAAACCCGAACGCAGATGTGAACCGGGCCTTAGACGTTTGCCTTCTGTTTAATCCACTCCTGACTTTGGCTCAAAAAAAACCACACCAAAATCAAACCTGCGTTTCCACAACGTGGGGCCTTAGCTTAAAGGTGTTTTCCCATGACCACATTTAAATTTGTAGACAATTAAAAGTTAAAGATTTTTGCAAATATAAATAATTAAAAATTTTGGAGATATTTAAAGATTTTCTCTAACCATCTTAGTGGTGACTTAAGAGTTTTTTGTCTTTATTGGTGCCAATGGATATGGTCATGAATGTAGGTACTTTCTATGGTCTCAGACTTGTTAGAAACTCAATTTTTGTGGCCTGGGTTATCTTCTCATACATGTAGTGTCCCTGCCTGATAACCAGTCTACAATAAGGACATTATGGCTAGGTTTTTTGACAAGTCCCAGACCATTCATGGTCATATCATTTGCAACTGATCAAGACAAAAGACTAAGCTTTAAGATGGTTAGACAAAAAATTTCAAACTATGCTAAATGTATAATTACTTAAATTTTCAAAAATGTTTAACATTTAATTATCTACAAATTTAAATATGGTTATGGTCATGGGAAACCCCTTAAAGTTGGGTAGAAGTAAAAGCATTGCCAACTATTTGTGCGGCGCAAAAGAACAGGCATATTAACAACATACCAGATGTTGGACAGTGCCTGCAGATGAGTCAACATCTATATATATAATTTTGAGCACCTTTTATGGAGGAAGTGATGAGAAGCTACCAGACACCTCTTAGAGTGGAATTTCATCCCGATTCTGTCTCCCATTGTTTTCAATGGGAGCAAGAGATTGAAGCAGGATAGTGAAAAAATATGTCTCCTGCTCGATCTTCACCCAGATTCCATGGCTGTTTCAGTCCACTGCGCGAGCTGTTTAGGATTTTTGATCTGAACCTAATCAGTGGGTGAATGTTATGTCAGAAAACTGCAAGTAAAGTGAACAAACGCTACGAGAGCTCGCTTTTTTTTTTACATTAGAGTAAATAGGAATGCATGCAGATGGAGAGGGCTGCATCTGCATTCGTCACTCTATCGCTGTTACAGTAGAAGTGGACAATAAAAGTCCATCCGTGGCCTTAGCCACATGGCACAGGTCTGGCCACATACTGTAGATTAGCCAGGTCATCTGCACATGGATTGGCTCCATCCATGTCCATAGCAACATGGCACGTATTTGGCCACATGCTGTAGATTGACCAGGTCATCTGCACATGGATTGGCTCCATCTATGGCCATAGCCACATGGCACGGGTTTGGCCACATTGTGTAGACTGATCAGGTCATCTGCACATGGATTGGCTCCATCCATGGCCATAGCTACATGGCATTGGTTGTCCCATATGCTGTAAACTGGCCAGGTCATCCGCAGATGGATTGGCTCCATCCATGGCCATAGCCACATGGCATGGGTTGTCCCATATGCTGTAAACTGGCCAGGTCATCCGCAGATGGATTGGCTCCATTGTAATTTAGAAGAGCTAATTTGGGGATTTTCATGTGGAATCTGTGATAATTATAAACAGACTGTAAATTTTATAATCGGCAGCACTTTCAAAATTCACCGCATTTTTTCTGGCTCATGTCATGGGGTATAAAATACTCCATCCACTTGTGTTACCAGTGGAAAGACAGTAGAGTTTTCTCTGAGGATCAGGCATGGACTCCACTCCTAAATCCTGATAGAATCCTGAATGTGTGAACATCACCCTCCCCAGATTTTCCCCTCACATAATATATTAGACAAAGGAAAAGAAGAACAAAAGACATTCAGATCCACAAAGAATGGTGCATTTTCTGGTCAATACGTAATGTCAATTGAAGGGCTTTAGCCTGAGGGGGGTTATCAAACTGAATTATATGGTTCTTACAATTTGCCTAAAGAAACCTTAAAAGGGGTTTTCCTATAAATACAACTTATCCCCCACAGGATAGGGAGTAACTCGCTAATTGGTGGGGGGTCCAGCCAGTCTGAATGGAGTGGCTGATCAGAAATGGTTCTTCATTCATTTCAGTGGGATCTAATGGAGATCTGACCCCCACCTATCCTGTGAAGTAACTTGTTGCAGTGCCCATTCAAATCAATAATTTGCCTGTGTAGTACAGGACTGGTCCTCCAGAGAAAGACACTGTAACTAATATTCTCTCTGGCCAGGAAATTAGGATCTTGACCAGAAGATACCCTTTCACACACACTATTAACTGACTATCCCCTAACAGGGTATATGACAATGGGTATTCAATACCAAACCTGTGTTTCAATAAAGTGGAGATCTGACTGCAATAAAAGTATATTAGGTCATGAGCCCCACGCTGCGTAAACGCTGTGTTTTGGCCGCGGCAGAAGCACCACAGCGTTTTACATTCTCTAGCGAATCCCATCCACACATTGCAGAAAAATATGCGCAGCAGAAATGCTGCAATTTCCAAAATCGTTGCATTTTTGGAAATCGCAGGATGTCCATTATACCTACAGAAACGCCGGCGGTTTCCCTATAGTTATAATTGAAGCAGAAAGTCCGCAGAGGAAACCTATGCGTTTTCCACTGCGGGTTTTTCCTGCAGCACTTTTTCGCTGTGGCCCGCTATATGGAGCCTTAGACGAAAGGGGTTTTCCGGCCCCAAATCGATTTTTATATTGACCTATCAGTACCTGATCTGTGGAGGTCTGATACCTGGACCCTGCACAGAACAGCTGTTGCAGCATCCTCCAAGTGTCGAAAGCTGGTTGTGGATGGGCAGCGCTGTTCCTATTCAAGTAATAGGAGTATCTACATTTCCCTGGAAGCACTGCTATGCAGAAAGCAGTCAGATACCCACTCATTAGACACTTATCCCCTAGTCTGACATAACCTCTGTGTTTGATACCACTTGTAGACTTTTGTCTTCCTGTTGAACATGCAATAGATAGGTACAGTATTTGCACTAGTAACAATGGCCTTCTGTTGTGCCATTAAATACACTTACCCCAATCAACAGGAGCATTCAGTAGAAAAGGGAACTGAAAGTCCCCCTGAAGTCTCCCTGTGAATGATGTACCAGTGCACTTACATGGCCAGGGCTCCATTTATTTCTATAGGGACACTGGAATTGCAATCTCTGGAAGCTTCATAGATGTAAATGGAGCCCCAGTCACACAAGCACACTGGCACTTCTGTGGATAGGGAATAAGCGTCTTTAATGGCACAAACCCTTTAAGATAATGCTACATAAGCCAAAGAAAAAAATCTGTTGCAAAAATCATATCTCTGCAGACCAATGGCATATCTAAGTCATTTTGGTGGGCATCATGTCTACAGCTCAGTCCCATACACACGACCAACAAAGCCAGACACCATCACTGACAGAGGTGGCATTGTATCTGGTAAAAGCCAAACTTGCCACATTTCTCCATCTTTAGTCTGAGGATCTCAGGGATCTCATCATTCAAACCTGCATCAATGACAAATGTCAGATAGTGATATGCCATTAACCATTATTACTATGGAAGTTGGGAAAAGGGGTTTTCAGGATTACAATATCATCATTGTCAGATTTGTGGGGTTCCGACACCCGACATTCTCACCAATCAGCTGTTTGAAGAGGCGCCAATGTTCAGACAAGCGCTATTTCCTCTGTGCTGCTTACCAAGAACAACGAAATACATTGTATAATGGCTGTGCTCGGTATTGCAGCTTTGTCCCAATCACTTGAATGGCAATGAGCTGTAAACGGGCCATGCGACTGATGAATGTGACTGGTCAGTGAACTCACCCAAATGCTATCATTTCAAACAGCTGATCGGTGTGGGTGTCAGAAGTTGGAACTTTGCCTATCTGATATTGACCAATAGTCTTGCCCATGTCCCGGAATAAAGGATGTCCAAAACCTGATGCATATGTGGTGTAATTTTCATTCTAATCAATTTCTGTGGCTAAAATTTTCCTTCTGTTTCTTCCTTTCAGTACAAGTCTTAGTGGTACAAGCCATATAACCAGAACTATTTTTGCTCTTCCTTTTTGGATAAACACAGAAACATTTGTCAAACCATGAACTTGGAGGACCCGTCTTGTTTGTGTTTTTCTACTCCCTCGCTCTACAGCTACAGCCTAGAAAAATATGGAATGACAGAGAAAATTTATCTTGGGAAAGAAAAAAAGTGTAGATTTAGATAAAGGAGGAAAATAAGCAAAGCGATAAGGGAAAAATGAAAACAGCAATTGTGAGAATGATATGGGCAGCTGGAAAGATAGAGACAGGGAGTCAAGAGGGTAATAGCGGAGATAATTATAATCGAAGATGTTAACTCTTTGTGTATGTGGATGAGCCGAGACAATGGCTCTTAGATTATACCTTTATCTATCAGGGGATAGTGAGCTGCCTTAGGATGGGTTCACACTTGTGCCAGCACTCCGTCCTCCGCAAATCCAACGTAAATGTCAGAAAACTGGATAGGGACTGGATAGGGAAAGGTTTGTTTAAAAACCCATTCACTTGAATGGGTTTTTAAAGCAATGCGCGGGTGTGCTCTTGTAAGAGACAGCCAATGTTGTCCTAAGCTTTATTTGTCTGTATAAATTGTTAATGTTGAATGTATTTCTGTGATTCTGTTCCTTTAAGACAGCAGCCATTGTAATTGTGACATGATGCTGGAGTGAGACCCCCCCCCCCTTTTATATCAGCCTGTCTGTTCTGCAGACAGAGTGTGAGCAGAGAAGCAGGAAGTGACGAGACAAAGAGCAGCAGCCATCTTAGCAAGTGTTGTATTGAACTGGTGTGGAGATTTTTCTGTACAGCTAAGCTGTATCTTGGTCCAGAGACAAACAGAGTGTAAAGAGACAACAGGACTAGTGAGTCCACGTGAAAGGAACTGTACTCAGTGGCTGATCAGTGAGACTGACATTGTGACTGTGTATATGGATACCACAGATAGAGACTCGCAGTGCTGTTGATGTACTGGACAGCACCTGCTAAACCCCGGCTTACATCCCAGCTCAGTGTATGGATTCGGCAGGACTGTCAGTGTGCTGAGTGGAATCTGCTGTTGGATTACATTGCATTCATTGGGTTTCCCTGTTAAAGAGGACTTCATTTCTCCCAAGATCCTGATAACAGTGAGGAGAGGACGTTTCACTATAAAAGAAAGGAACGACTTTGGGCCCCACCGCACGCTTCTATAGACTGTAAGCGGTCCACCTGGACCACTGGGGAAAAGGGGGTGCACCCAAATGTGATGTCAGGGTCAGTTAGGGATAGTTTTGAGTATATTGTTCATTCAGTGTCCATACTGCAGAAGTGGACAGAGTAAAAGTGGAAACCATTGCAGAATTTGCCTTGAAATTGTTCATGCTATATTGTATATTTTGCTTGTCTTTATCCCTGTCATTTTACCTTCAAATAGCCTTTATTAACTTATAGTAAATATATATTCTTTTCTTGAACTACCGCGTGTGTGTTCATTTCTGGTTGCGGAGTCCAAACCACCTGCCTTGCTCTCGGTTCACACTCTTACACCCTCTGTGCTGCGAAGCCGTTTTTTTCATCGGAAACAAAGTCCTGCATGTCCGACTTTGTTTCCAGTGAAAAAAAAAGTGGTTTGCGGCGCAGAGGGTGTAAGAGCACACCCGCGCATTGCTTTAAAAACCCATTCAAGTGAATGGGTTTGTAAACAAAGCGTCACAAACCTTTCCCTATCCAGTTTTCCTACATTTAGGTCGGATTCACGGCAGACGGAGTGCCGCCGCAAGTGTGAACCCACCCTTACAGCCCTTGGAATCTGCCTTTACCTTGTATCTCCAGTCTGATGTATCCATACATGCTGTTGCTATGCTTTTGTGAAAAATATTAAATTTAGGCTAGGTTCACATCTGTGCCACACTCTCCGTCGTTCTGGTCCGCCAGGGGACCCAAAGGACAGAGATTCCGACCTCCAAAACAGCAGTTTCCCATGGACACTATAAGACCCCACAGACTATAATGGGGTCCACCAGGTGTCTGTTGGGTATCCTCCGTGCAGGACTTTTCGCTCTGCCGATTTCTTGTGGTATCTGCGGAGGAGACTCTGGCGGAGATGTGAACTTAGTCTAAAGTCTATAGAAACTATTTGAAAAGTCTGTACACACAACATATTTGGATTTTTGTGTTTTGGGGTTTGTAGTGTTTTTTTTAAAGGAATCTTTCACAAGAACCCAACATATAAGCCCAGCCCTGCAGATAGATAGATTAGGGTCAACTGAATCAAACAGTGTTTTCTTTGGTGCCTCCATTGCCTTTTTTAAGCAACAAGCTCTTTGAAGTAATGAGGGCATTGCGATTGTTCCAAAGGGATATGCAGCTATGACCTCATTGCTCCAAAGAGCTCACTTGTACATGGGTAAAAATGGTGATATCTCAGCAACGGCACTGATTCACAAGGGCAAAAAATGTAAAAATATGCCAACATGCTTTTTTTAAAGGCAGTTCCAAATACTGTGTGAAGGAGGGCTAAAGTTTTCATCTGCTTTGGCCAGTCTGTGTTTGTTAAAGGAGTTTTCCAGGCTTTTCATATTGATGGCCTATCCTTATGATAGGTCATTAATATTGCATCGTTGGGGGTCCACCAATCAGCTCATATGGGGAGCCACTGGCACCAGAACTATATAGCGGATGGAGCCAGAAGCAGACAGCTCCATCCACTGTGTAGTGGCTGTTCCTGATGCAGACTATATGGGGATGAATGATTCAGTTGTTCCTATATAACAGCTAGTGATTGGGAATAAACCTTCCATGATGATTGTTGTCTTTCTCGACATCCCATGTAGCAGGGCATACAGAGCTCTTGTCTCTGTTATTTACAGTGTACATTGTGGCTCAAGTTGGCAGATTGTGGAGTGACAGATCAAACTTCACATTTTATCTCTAGAAATAGCACTTGTGTAAACTCTTCCACGTGTCATTCTTGCGTAATACTTATCATGACTTTTGGTCACCTCATCCAGAATTGCAATAGGTACTTGACTCCCTCCCCACTCTTACCAGAAGTACAGATTAGACTATAGTAATTCTTCATCCTAAGTATCTTCTTAAAGTTATAATATACCTTAAAGGAAATCTGTCATATTCAAATGTCCTCCTAAACCAATAATAGTGCCATGTAGAGGCCTTTAATAGAAGCCGAAATATACCTTTGTGGCCACAAACCAATGAAGCAATGCAGACACAATAATACTTATGAATATGCAGATTAGCCTGAGGTGCACTGAGGGTGGAGCCTGATTTGACAGATTTGTTTAAAGACAATTGTGATGTAGGGTAAGGCTGAAAATGTCAATACATCTAAAGGGGCAACATTGGGCACCAATACCAGAGGGGAACCAGAGCATTTGCAACTGTCTGTTAGCAAATCTGGGAAATCAGTCCTCAATGCACTTGCTGGCTGATTTGCATAGCCATAAAAAAGATTGTTATCCCTGCATTGCTTCTTTGATTGTGGCCACAAAGGTTTGTTTCTGCTCCTATTAAAGGCCTCTACATGGCACTATTATTGGTTTGAGAGGTAATTTCAATCTGACAGTCTTCCAAAGAATAGGTCATCAATTAACACAGTGGTCCCCAACCTTTTTTTTGCCATGGCCTGGCTGGGGGGGGGGGGGGGGCAGGAGTGGGGCGGGTAGTTTAGGGGCGGGGCTTTGGTTATATGGGGGCAGGGTTATACAGCAAACAGCGCTGTACACCGGGGCGTGCTGGCAGGACCTCGGTGTACAGCGCTGTAGACCAGGTCCCTGCCATTAGCTACTTGATTCCCAAGCCAAATAAAGACCATCAGGAATACTCTAACTATTGTCCGATAGCCCCCTTAAACTCTTACCTCAAACGCTTTACAAAAATTTTAACAAACAGGCTTAACGCTTGGCTCCCATCTTTAATCCACAAGGACCAGGTGGGTTTTGTTCCTGCCATCAGGGGGGAGACAACACCAGAAGGGCTGTGGATTTGATAGAGGTGGCCATCTGTACTGCTACACCTACCCTCCTTTTGAGTCTAGATGCTGAGAAGGCCTTTGATCGCTTAGATTGGTCCTTTATTATGGCTACTCTGGAGAAGTTTGGTTTTTCAGGGGCCTTCCTCTCGGTGATCACAGCTCTTTACTCGTCACCTTTGGCGGAGGTGACGAGTAAAACTCCCTTGTGCTTCCTCCTTATCATTCCCCATCCGTAACGGGACTCGTCAGGGCTGCCCCCTTTCTCCCCTTATATTTGCCCTCTACATTGAACCCCTAACTGCTAAGATTAGATCCAATCCCGATATTAGGGGGGTCCAAGTGCGTGATAGGGATTTTACAGTTAGTCTCTTTGCAGACAATGTATTATTGACTCTAACTAACCCACACACTACCCTCCCAAATTTCTTGACTACGATAGGGGATTATGGAAGGTTATAGGGTTACAAGGTGAACCCCTCGAAAACTAAGGCCCTCCCCCTTAATATCCCTGAACACACTCTTCAGCTTCTTCGTCAAAACTACAATTTCCAGTGGAGGGATAGGTCCTTACGCTACTTAGGCATTCAACTGTCTTCCTCCTACTCTACGCTATACTCGGTGAACTACCCTCGACAATTCCATGAGCTTCGTTCACTACTAGATAAATGGGGTCCTTTACATATATCACTCATAGGCCGTATTACGGCAGTTAAAATGTCCCTTCTCCCTAAACTTTTATATTTCTTTGAAACCCTCCCTGTTGCTGTTCCTCGCTCTGAGTTGTGAGCCTTTCAGAGGGCTCTCTTTCAATTTATTTGGAATGGGAAACGGCATCATATTCCCTGCTCTGTGATGTTGGCTAATAAGATGGAGGGGAATCTTGCGGTCCCACATCTGCTACATTATTATTGGGCGGCGCAGCTTCGCTGTATCCCATTCTGGGCAGCCTCGAAGGCCTATACTAAATGGGTGGAAATCGAAAAGCTTTGGTTGGCTCCAATCCATCCCAATGCCTTCCTGTGGTCCTGCACCTCCCCCCTACCCGCCACCCCCCTCCTGGGCCCAATCCGCTTCACTAGAGCTATTTGGCTTACTTGTCATAAAATTTTCCCACTGGCCTCACAAAATTCCTCTATGGTCTCCTTTCTTTTTAATCCTCTCCTCCTGGAGGGACTAACAGCGGCTATGGTGCACCTTTGGAGCAGGCTGGGTCTGTTCCATGTGGCTGACGTGATTGACCCATCTATCTTGGAGCTTAGGCCTTTTGACTATTTTACTTCTTCTCTGGGCCTGCCACACACAGAATGGCTTCACTATCAACAAATAGCTACTTTTGTGTCCACCCTATTTGGGGCCCCGCGGGTTTCTGTCCCTACCATTTTTGAGAGGTTTTGTAGGGCTGGCATTTCTACGAAGGATCTGATCTCAACTATTTACCGCCTGCTCACCTCTCCAGAGGGGCGGCCCCCCCCGACCCACAAGTATATGACTCGATGGAATGAGGCTGTGGGCAGGCAGATCTCACCTGCCCAGTGGCAGATTATATGGTCCCATGCAGCCAAGTCTTCGACCTGCATTACATTTCTTGAGACGCAATATAAGATTTTGATGCATTGGTACCACACCCCTGTTCTCCTGCATACTCTTAACCCGAGTATTCCACCTGTTTGTTGGAGTTGCCTTTCTGAGATGGGTACTATATACTACATATTCTGGACCTGTCCCATGCTCTGCCCTTTTTGGATGGAGGTCAAGGCCATGAGTGATGTTCTCTTTCTCCAGGGAGTCTCTCTAGATCCCTTGGTTTACCTTCTTAATTTGCCACTGCGACTCCTTAGCAAGAAGTCGTCTACGCTCTTTCTGTATATTTGCACTGCGGCTAAAACACTGGTGGCTCTCCACTGGTGGAGTGTACATCACCCCACAGTTTCTGAGCTGATGGCCCGTATCAAGGATGTTAGAAATCTGGAGTTCCTCACTGCCACTCTCAACAATAAGGTGGAGGTCTTCCAGTCTATTAGGTCCCCTTGTGATACATATTGTAGCCTCCAAGGTCTCTGATCTCTCCTGCCCTTCACCCTCCTTTTGTCTTGTCCTATCCAACCCCCTCCATTCTGTCCTTTGTCTTGTGAGTTTTTCTTATTCTTGTGTTGGCCTCTTATTCATGATGGTTTTGCTGTTATTGCTCTGTTTTTGTTTTGCGGTTTATTCCGTCTGTGTTGTTTTGTAACATTTATAAAACTTTAATAAAAATTACAGTTTAAAAAAAAAAAAAGGTTTTTTTCCGGAATAACTGGAAATCTCTACACTAATCTAAACACCCTCCCCCCTCCTACTTTCTAAATAACATAATTTATCAAAAATGTACAGTGGGGAAAAAAAGTATTTAGTCAGCCACCAATTGTGCAAGTTCTCCCACTTAAACAGATGAGGCCGGCCTGTAATTGTCATCATAGGTAGACCTCAACTATGAGAGACAAAATGAGAAAACAAATCCAGAAAATCACATTGTCTGATTTTTAAAGAATTTATATGCAAATTATGGTGGGAAATAAGTATTTGGTCAATAACAAAAGTTCATGTCAATACTTTGTTATATATCCTTTGTTGGCAATGACAGAGGTCAAACGTTTTCTGTAAGTCTTCACAAGGTTGGCACACACTGTTGCTGGTATGTTGGCCCATTCCTCCATGCAGATCTCCTCTAGAGCAGTGATGTTTTGGGGCTGTCGCTGGGCAACACGGACTTTCAACTCCCTCCAAAGGTTTTCTATGGAGTTGAGATCTGGAGACTGGCTAGGCCACTCCAGGACCTTGAAATGCTTCTGGGATCATTGTCATGTGCCCCAGTTATACCTATTCACTTTCTATCCACTAACATGGCAAAAAAGGGAGTAAGGGTGAAGGGCATTCAGGCACTGACTGCATTGTCTTTTGCCTTCGCTCAACTGGTCATTTCTGATGCCGAAACACTGAAGAAAAAGGCATTCAACTGTACCCATTGTCTACAGCCAATGGAGGTGGCCATTTTATATACTAAACCTATAGTCAGAGAATAGACCCAACAATTGTTTATTATAGTCAATAAGTAATTCCATAAATTTCACTGAACTTCCAGTACAGATATCTTCCCATTTCTTAACCAAATTCGCAACAGTGGTAGAAAAGAATGGAAACACTTGAACTCTAAGGCCCCTAGGTATCTAGTTATTTCTCCAAAAGAGCTTTTGTCCACCAAACTTTGGTGCATCTATGAAGACAACTTTTAATTTTTTTTCTGTAGTTCCCAGGTGCTGTTCTGACCAATAAAACCCCCAGACACTGCCGTCTCTTCTTTAAACATTAAATCCAGTTGTGTGAGCAAGGAACGTTCCCTTACTCTGAAATCCATGGGGTTAGTGGCATTCAAATCTGTGAAAAACACAGCAAAATGCATAAATCTATCTTGGATGCGATACATCAATGACGTCCTGATCACCTGGGGTGGGACAGAACAGGGACTAGTGTCCCTTATGGACACCATCAATCACAACAATATCAATATACATCTTTCCCTTACATATGATCAGCATCGGTTTGAATTCTTGGATGTTGTCCTTTTTAGCGATTCCCAAAACATGTTACAAACAGAAGTATTCCGTAAAACAACAGCGTAAATTCATTATTGGTTGCCTCCTCTTCACATCCTATACAGACGATTAACGCCATACCAGTGGGTCAGTTTTTGCCTATTAGACGCATCTGTTCATCAGATGAGAGATTCGAACGACATGCCAGCGAATTGAAGGAATGATTTTTAGATCACGGTTACAGTCGCTGCCAAATAAATAAAGCATATTCAAGGGCGAAACATCCATCTCACCGAGATCTAATTCATACTTCAAAGATATATGATGCATCTGACATTAAGGTGAGATACATCACTCAATATCATTCACAATGGCAAATGATGTATTCTATTCTTAAAAAAATCTGGCCAATTCTACAAACAGGTTTCCATAGTTAAAAAATATGTAACTTCTAACCCCAGCGTGGTGGCATGTAGGGCAAAGAATTTGAAAGATTGATTGGTTAGGATCCACTATGAAGTAAAATCTCCACGATTATTCAATTCAAAAGGCCCGAAATGGGGTTGTGTCCCATGTGCGAAGTGTGTGGTGTGCCCCAATATAGCGAAAGCAACGCATTTTATGAACGCTTTGGGCAATAAGAGCTTTAAAATGACACATTCGATTAATTGTGGAATTCGTTTTGTGGTCTATCATGCATCTTGCCCGTGCCCTAAAGGATATATAGGGCTTACGTCATGGGAGCTTAAAGTTTGTGTACGAGAACATGTAAGGGATGTTACAAATGCAGCAGATGCTGATGATATTGATAGTTTGAAACCTTTAGCAAGACATTTTTTGTCATGTCATTCCAGTGATGTCTCACTTTTAAAAGTGAAAGGAATTGACCTCATACCTGGCAACATACGAGGCGGAAACCTAAGAAAACGTCTGGCACAATGCGAGGTGAAGTGGATTTGGAAGCTTGGCTCTTTGGCTCCGAACGGACTTAAGGAATCTCTGAATTTTGCGTCATTTCTGTAGTTCCCGGTGCTGTTGTTTTTGTCCTGTACGACCTCTTCATGGTGTTTTTCCTGGAGGATGAGGGTTATATATATATATTACATACCTTTTTATTATATGTTTTTCTTTATTATGTCTTATGTCTATATTATTTGTAATTGTGTTTTTTCTTTTCTGAATATCTTTTATAGTATTGCGCCATCGATTATATTAACAAGTTCCTGTTTTGATATTTGTGAAATTCGTTGACTTTCCTGGATTGGATATTTGAGAGCGGAAAGAAAAAAAAATATAATTTTTTTTTTCTTCTTCTTCATTTTTGTATTGCACTTGCTGTACGTACAATCTTAAAATTAGACTTTTCTATTTATTTTGTTTATTATTTAGATTATGCACGTGATCTGATTTGCACTTTATTATTTTTATTATTCTATAGGATTCATTCACACTTGTTAATTCCTATTTGGAGCATTACTTCACTGCATAAATTAACATAAATATCACACTTTCTTTTGCACTAGCACTTTATTTATTTATCTACATCTTATTGATGCAGTCTTTATAGTGATTTCTGGTTTTATATATATATATATATATATATATATATATATATATATATATATATCCTGTTTACACAAGTCGTTCACATTATCTATTTGCTTCTCTTTATTCCTTCCCCTTTTGTAATGCGCTTTTGTCCTCTTTATATCTTTTTATATTTGCCGTGGTGCACATGTCTATGATCATGTTCAGACTTCTGCATCCTGAAGGCTGGAATAACTGTGGGAAGTGTTTGGAGTGAAGGCATATGTACGTTACATGACATTATGCCTTCTTACGTCACTTCCTGCAGTCCAGCTAACAGGATGTAGAGGGTCGGCCATGTTTTTTCCTGTCATGCGCCGTATAATCGGTATCACACACGAGATTATTACAGGTGCAGTCTATTTGATTTTATCTGACTTCATTCTAGTTCCTATATAAGGCCTTGTCCTATCTAATGACACTACCACCTGACGAAGGCATATGCCAAAACACGTGTCGGGTTGTGGTGTCTGGAGTTGTCTCCTGAGTATCTGTCTCCGTATGGGTAATGTTTCTTGCTATTACTTTATAGTTATTAAGGTGTCTTTTGCTGTGATTTAAGTATCATTTGTGGAATTACTGAACATGCTGCATTTAATGATACATACATATGCACATACACATGTTACTATATACAGTTGAAACCAGAAGTTTACATACACTATGTAAAAAGACACATATGCATGTTTTTCTCACTATCACTATCTCACTAGGTCAATTAGGATTTCCAAAATTATTTATATTTTCCAAATGCCAGAATAATGAGAGAGAGAGAAAATTTTTTTAAGGCATTTTTATTACTTTCTGCAAAGTCAAAAGTTTACATACACTAAGATTACTATGCCTTTAAACAATTTGGGACAGCCCATATGATGATGTCATGTCTTTGGAAGATTCTGGTTTATTGGTAACATCTGAGTTAATTAGAGACACACCTGTGGATGTATTTTAAGGCACACCTGAAACACACTGCTTCTTTGTGTAACATCATAGGAAAGTCTAAAGAAATCAGAAAAGATATCAGGAAAAGAATTGTGGACTCGCACAAGTCTGGTTCATCATTGGGTGCAATTTCCAGATACCTGAAGGTGCCTCGTTCATCTGTACAAACAATTATACGCAAGTACAAACAAGATGTGAATGTCCAGCCATCATACCGCTCAGGAAGGAGACGGGTTTTGTGTCCCAGAGATGAATGTGCTTTGGTACGAAATGAGCATATCAACCCAAGAACAAAATCAAAAGACCTTGTGAAGATGCTGGCTGAAGCTGGTAAGAGAGTGTCATTATCCACAGTGAAACGAGTACTGTATCGACATGGGCTGAAAGGCCACTCAGCCAGGAAGAAGCCATTACTCCAAAAGAAACATAAAAAAGCCAGACTAATGTTTGTAAATGCAAATCGGAACAAAGACCTTAATTTTTGGAGACATGTCCTGTGGTCTGATGAAACTAAAATTGAACTGTTTGGCTATAATGACCATCGTTACGTTTGGAGGAAAAAGGGAGAAGCTTGCAAGCCTAAGAACACCATCCCAACTGTGAAACACAGGGGTGGCAGCATCATGTTGTGGGGTTGTTTTGCTGCAGGAGGGACTGGTGCACTTCACAAAATAGATGGCATCAGGGGCGTAAATACCGGGGTAGCAGTGGTAGCGGCTTCTACAAGGCCCGGGACATTAAGGGGCTCGGAGCCCTGTGGCAGCTGCTACCGCGAACCCCACAAACACTGCTATCATTATACTTGGGGGTCTTTTCAGACCCCTGAGTATAACGATCAGGAGCCCAGGGGAGGTGGGCTCATAACATAAAAAACACTGTAACTTACCTCTCCTGCGCTCCGACAGGCTTCGGGTCTGTTTGGTGACGTCCCAGACATCAGCCCACGACATTATGCATTGAGACGCCGGCCTGGATCACTCAAGATCTGGTCCAACATTGAAGATGGCCGAAGTAGCGCACGGGAATTCATTGGAGCCAGGGAGAGGTAAGTAGCATTGTTTTCTATGTTTGTATCCTCCCCTGGGTCTCCGATCATTATACTCTGGGGTCTGAAAAGACCCCAGAGTATAATAATCGTTCATGGGTGGTCCACTATGGGGCATAATACTGTGTGCAGGGACCACTATGCTGCATAATACTGTGTGCAGGGGCCACTATGGGGCATAATAATGTGTGCAGGGGCCACTATGTTGCATAATACTGTGTGCAGGAGCCACTATGGGGCATGATACTGTGTGCAGGGGCCACTATGGGGCATAATATTGTGTGTAGCGACCACTATGGGGCATAATATTGTGTGCAGGAGCCACTATGGGGCATAATACTATGTGCAGGGACCACGATGGTGCATAATAGTGTGCGCAGGAATGCGGTTTGCGTGGGGGGGGCCATGTCAAATGTTCGCCTTGGGGCCCAACCATTCCGAGTTATGCCAATGGATGGCATCATGAGGAAAGAACATTATGTGGCAATACTGAAGCAACAGCTCAAGACATCAGCCAGGAAGTTAAAGCTTGGGCGCAAATGGGTCTTCCAAATGGACAATGACCCGAAGCATACTGCTAAACTGGTTACAAAGTGGCTTAAGGATAACAAAGTCAATGTTTTGGCGTGGCCATCACAAAGCCCTGATCTCAATACTATTAAAAATTTATGGGCAAAGCTGAAAAGGCAGGTGCGAGCAAGGCGGCCTACACACATGGCTCAATGACACCAGTTCTGTCAGGAGGAATGAGCCCAAATTTCTACCAACTATTGCGAGAAGCTTGTGGAAGGATATCCAAAACTTTTGACACAAGTCATACAGTTTAAGGGCAATGGTACCAAATACTAATGAAATGTATGTAAACTTGTGACCTTGCAGAGAGTAATAAAAATGCCTTAAAAAATTATCTCATTATTCTGATATTTGACAAATATAAATATAATTTTGGTAATCCTAATTGACCTAAAACGGGAAAGGTTTATTCTGATTTCATGTCAGATGGTGAGAAAACATGCATATGTGTCTTTTTATATAGTGTATGTAAACTTCTGGTTTCAACTGTAGATACGACATTATCACTTTTCCTTGTTATACATACCCTGAGGTTACAGATACCACATTGCTGTGCTTATATACAATCTATATCTGGTGATTTTTATGATTTGATTTCATTTATGCTATGTACCAAGAATTCATTGTTGTGGACAGCCAGACACCCTCTTTTTTCTACATTGCTGGTTTTTGTCTATGTATATTATACGTAGGGACTTAGTCTAAGGCTAAGGCCTCACATTGTGGAAAAGCTTCTTTTTTGTTGCAGATTTTGCTGTGTTTTTTGAGCCAAACCTAGTAGTGGCTACAGAAGGAACGGGAAACATCTAGGAAGTTCTTATACTTCTCCCTTCTGCTCAATCCATTCCTAACTTTGGCTCAAAAAATCACAGCAAAATCTGCAACAAAAAAAAGCTGTTTTTCTGCAACGTGGGTTCTTAGCCTTAAGGGATTTTCTCATCTTGTAAAGTGATGGCATATTGCTAGGATATGTCATTATTTTGTAATTGTTGGGGGATTGATCTCTGGCACCCTTACTGATTCTGAGAAAGAAGGGGATGCAGCAATAGTTTACTACTATGCCTCCTTCACTGGTCTTCCCCTCCACCTTGACATCTGGGAAGTCAAGAGCAAGGAATACTTAGAAAGGGACAAACTGGTATATCAGTGCTTTATCCCCTTCATTCTCAGGATTTGCAGGGGCCCCATATATCATAAAGTCATAAAACGGGTTTATAAAATGGGAATAACCATTTAATACTCTACTGGACTGCCATGTATAAACATACATTCTCCAGGAAGTCTGCGCATCATGGAAAGAAGTTTTTATTTATAGCAAGGTCATAATGATTAAAAATACAGGGAACTAAATCACTGGTGAGAAGAAGACGATTATCAGATAATTCCCACATATACACAAGAGCAAAGTCCACATTCCTCTTCAATTCTCCCAAACACTTTCTCATGCTCAGTTCCATATCTGCCTATACACTAAGGGGGAAGACTGGTGATTCTTATGCCAGTCTTAATTCAATCTGGGTCTAAGTGGTGTAACTACAGTCATGGCCAAAAGTTTTGAGAATGAAACAAATATTCTATTTTCACATGATCTGCTGCCCTCTGGTTTTTATGTGTGTTTGTCAGATGTTTTTATCACATACAGAAATATAATTGCATTCATATTATGAGTAACAGAAGCTTATATTGACAGTTAGAATGAGTTAATGCAGCAAGTCAATATTTGCAGTGTTGACCCTTCTTCTTCAGGACCTCTGCAATTCTCCCTGGCATGCTCTCAATCAACTTCTGGACCAAATCCTGACTGATAGCAGTCCATTCTTGCAGAATCAATGCTTGAATTTTGTCTGAATTTGTTGGTTTTTGTTTGTCCACCCGTCTCTTGATGATTGACCACAAGTTCTCAATGGGATTAAGATCTGGGGAGTTTCCAGGCCATGGACCCAAAATCTCTATGTTTTGTTCCCTGAGCCATTTAGTTATCACCTTTGCTTTATGGCAAGGTGCTCCATCATGCTGGAAAAGGCATTGTTGAGCGCCAAACTGCTCTTGGACGGTTGGGAGAAGTTGCTCTTGGAGGACATTCTGGTACCATTCTTTATTCATGGCTGTGTTTTTAGGCAAGACTGTGAGAGAGCCGATTCCCTTGGCTGAGAAGCAACCCCACACATGAATGGTTTCAGGATGCTTTACAGTTGGCATGAGACAAGACTGGTGGTAGCGCTCACCTCTTCTTCTCCGAATAAGCTGTTTTCCAGATGTTCCAAACAATCGAAAAGGGGATTCATCAGAGAAAATGACTTTACCCCAGACCTCAGCAGTCCACTCCCTGTACCTTTTGCAGAATATCAGTCTGTCCCTGATGTTTTTTCTGGAGAGAAGTGGCTTCTTTGCTGCCCTCCTTGAGACCAGGCCTTGCTCCAAGAGTCTCCGCCTAACAGTGCGTGCAGATGAACTCACACCTGCCTGCTGCCATTCCTCAGCAAGCTCTGCACTGCTGGTAGCCCGATCCCGCAGCTGAAACACTTTTAAGAGACGGTCCTGCCGCTTGCTGGTCTTTCTTGGGGCGCCCTGGAGCCTTTTTGGCACCAATGGAACCTCTCTCCTTGAAGTTCTTGATGATTCGATAGATTGTTGACTGAGGTGCAATCTTTCTAGCTGCAATACTCTTCCCAGTTAGGCCATTTTTGTGCAGTGCAATGATGACTGCACGTGTTTCTTTAGAGATAACCATGGTTAACAGAAGAGAAACAATGATGGCAAGCACCAGCCTCCTTATAAAGTGTCCAGTGGTGTCATTCTTACTTAATCATGACAGATTGATCTCCAGCCCTGTCCTCATCAACACCCACACCTGTGTTAATGGAGCAATCACTGAAACGATGTTAGGTGGTCCTTTTAAGGCAGGGCTGCAATGATGTTGAAATGTGTTTTGGGGGATAAAGTTCATTTTCTAGGCAAATATTGACTTTGCAAGTAATTGCTGTTAAGCTGATCACTCTTTATAACATTCTGGAGTATATGCAAACTGCCATTAGAAAAACTGAAGCAGTAGACTTTGTAAAAATTAATATTTGTATCATTCTCAAAACTTTTGGCCATGACTGTAGAATCTTGTGGGCACTAATGTAAACTGTGTGACAGGACCCCACCTGCCATGTGGGATTTATAAGTGCTGTATAGTGGGGGGATTTAGTAAAGCTTACCCCAGTCTTAATTCATTCCCTGACAGAGTCAAGACGTGCCAGAATTACTAAAAGGCTCCGGCCTCATAGTAACTCTTAAGCATGTAGGTGCGTTTGAACTCATATCTACACTAGATATCTGATATAACTCATGGCAGTGTTCTGCATGGCACCACCTCCAGTCCTCTCTTTTCACTGTCTGAAAAAGTTGTTAGCGGGGCGCAGGAGCAGAGGTACACCATAGTGCACCAAAATGTGACAAGTTATGGCTCAATTTTGCCCACTGTCTAGGCGCATCCAAGTTAGTAAATCTGGGCCAGTGTCTACTCATGTAGCTGAAAGGCCCTTGGGCCCCCTGGCAAGATGTGAAAGCTACCTCTCAGCTTCCTATACACTATAGGGGTCCTACCCTTCTTTATATGAGAACGAATGATCAGATCATACTACAATTGTTGAATCTCCATGTGTGATACCAGGTGATATCAATTCTCCACACATAGTGCATTATTATTAACCAGGTCATGTGATATTAGCTCACGTAAACTGGCTATAAACATCACATTGTTGTCAGTCAAGTCTGTTGATTTCAGCAGGATTGGGCGACTATCTAATGTGCATCAGCACAGCAGATGATGGTGGTTCTCAACATGCCCAATCCTTTTGTTGTTGGCGAGATAAGCCACTGTCAGAGGTGTCTGGAAATGGCTACCTCACTTGCTGCCATTCAGAACATTTGCACTCTGGGTCAGAAGAGCTGTCAGATGAACCAGCACTTGGGCAACAGCTATGTAATGTGTATAGCCAGACTTATTCAGAACCTCTCCTTGCAAAGTGCATTTTTAACTCTATAATATATTTACTTTCCAGAGAGCTGTGTCCTTTAGTGAGTATATATCCCTCTGTCAAAGAATGGAAAATATCAAACAGCAGGGGCCCAGGGGTTTTACTAGCAGTCCGGAAAATGTATTTAATTTAGGGCTTATTAGATTTAACATGATATAATCTACTAATATACATGTTTGCAGCAAGTAGATCTGCACTGTGCATGCTATTCTATTCAGTTCTTGCACCTCCCTAAACTTAAAGTGTCTCATGATACATATAACTAGTGTGCTGAAGAAAAACAGAATGGAAAAATACTAGAGAGAGATTTAAAGGAGCACTGATCCTAAAGTCGGGAGTTGTTAAAAGGGCTCTATTGGAGGAGCAGCTTGATTCATTCACATACAGTATATGGATCAAAATCATTTTGAAGGTTGCAAAAAATGACATACATACGATAAAGTAGAGTTCATGGGACAGACATGTTTTGGTTCTGCTCTGGACCTGTCATTGATGAACATAACAATAAGTTTTTCCACCGTATTATGGCCATTTACAGAGAACTACTGATTGCATCTAAAGGGGTTGTCCAGATTTTATATATTGATGCACTATGTTTAGGATAGGTCATCATAGGTCATATTCATAACTGCCTCCGGAACTACACAATGAACGGAACTCAAAGCAGACAGCTACATCCATTGTGTACTGGCCGTGCTGACTTACTGCAGTTCTGCTCACTTTCACTTAAAAGGGAGCTGAGCTGTAGTAACCCATGATGACCACTACACAGAGGATAGAGCCATCTTATTACGGTTCTGTCTACCATGTAGCTCCAGTGCTGGAAGTTGTTGTAACTCCACTGACCTGATATTGACGTACTCTTCTAAGGATATCAGAAAACTGATAAAACCCTTTAAAGAGTTATAGTCTAGACAGCAACTCCTACTCAATGAGCGCTGTATACACCGCTATGGGCGCCCCCTACTTGTGGCTCCCTAATGACCCGCCGGGATCAGCGTGTGTTAGAGCTGCTGGGTCCTACAGGACCCAGATCAGCTCTATAGTTATGTGTAAGTAACGTGCAGGAGGCTGTATTCCTCCTGCAACTGGGGCTAAATGTACCAATCCCAGTTACAAGGGAAATCAGCCTCCCCCACAAAAGAAAAGGTAATCAGATGTCCCCAGAGGTCTATTATGACCTTATGGGGACACAATGTAAAAAAAATAAAAATAAAAAAAATGAATAGAAAAGTTAAAAAAAATGTAAATAAAATAATTAAAAAAATAAATAAAATAATATGCCAATAAAATGCCCTTATTACAGGTTATAGTCACACCCCCGATGACACCATAAAAAATAAAAATTACCGTAACAGAGAGGAAAAACTATTTTATAAAGTTTTTTAGTAGTAACTTCGTGTTATTAAATAAAAAAAAAAATGAAAAGTGAAAAACAGACACGTTTTCCCTCCCCTTTTATTTATATTTTTCCGGATATAAAAAAAAATGAAAACACATGCAACAATAAAAACAGCATAAAAATAAAGCCCTATGTGTCACCGAAAAAAGACACAGAAATTAGTTGAATAACACAAATGATAAAAATGTTATAGCCCTCAAAACCGCACATACAAAAAACCCGAAAATGTGTCTGGTCCTGGACCAGAAATTGGCCCGTTACAGAAGTGGTTAACAAAGAATAGTTGTTTTTATAGTGGTTGTTCAACCATCACCATCCTTCTATAGTGCAGACAAGTTCACACACATAGTCGCTTTGTGCGGCATGACCTGTATGTGCTGGGAGGACAGGAAGCAGAGCATGTGATCTGGGCTCTGACAGGCATCCATCTGTGAAGGGTGTAGGATGTTTGTGGTGATAATTACAGCTCCATGTGACAGGCTGGAAATTTGTCATACCTCCTGCGGACTCTGTTTGTTTGCAGCTGTCTTGGAAAAGTTAGCAGGTACAGGATGTGTCATATTTCATCAGGGCTGGTTATGTCTGACTGCTCTGCCCTTAAAGAGGTTCTCAACTGGAATGGAAATTTTTGAGTGTTTGTTGTTCATAAAGTTTAAAGTTTTTGTATACGAGTGGTTTTGATGCTTTTACTAGGACCCAGCATATCAACCCAGCCCTGCAGATAGATAGGTTCGGGTCGCCCAAATCAAATGGTGTTTCCCCCTTGTGCCTTAATTTCCGAGATATAGCTGTTTTTGTCAATTTGCAAATGAGCTCATTAGAGCAATGAGGGTGTTACCACTGCTTCAAAGAGGTAAGCTGCCCCAAAGGGCAAATTTGCATAGTGACTAAATAAAAAAGGTGATATCTCGGCAATGGAGGCAGCAATCCATAAGGGGGAAAAACACAGTTTGATTCAGGTGACCCTAACCTATCTATCTATGGGGCTGGGTTGATATCCTGGATTCTGGTCGTAGGAAAATCTGTATCAAACTAATAACAGCACCTTGTAGGTCTGTTTCTACACTTTCCAAAAATGCCTTTCTTTTTTTTTGCTTTGCAGATCCATTTGCATGAAAATCAGTGTTTTATTCTTATACAAATTAGCTGAAAATGGCTTTAGGGGAGTTTCTTCTCCTGTTGGAGCTTCACTCTCTGCTCTAGATAATTACCTCTAATTACCTCTTAGATCTGTTCCCCCCATTGCCTGAGTGACATCTTCCACTTTGTCACAGAAGAGAAGACACGCCCCTAAAGTCAGCTAATTTTCATAAGAATAAGAATAAAATATAAGAATAAAATTATGATTTTCATGAAAATGGAGCTGTAATGCAGAATGTGTATAAGTGTAGAAGCCATTGGCTTTATACCAATTTTCCTGCTGACAAACTCCCTTTAAAGCTATCTATGTATACCACAGAGAAATTGAAGGCATACAAAGGTACAGTAGAGCCTCACAATCTATTAGAGCTTGTACAAAACCATATTACGGTCAGGAACATGATCCCCTGACAGAAGAGGAGAAGTCAAGGACTTATTTATTTATTGGTGTTTTTATGCTATGAATTGTATGTTATAAATCTAAAATTGGTATATTACATGGATGACTGGTGGAGACAGCTAGTCCTATGTATGGAAATGTGGCTATAAAGTAATAAAGATGTAGACTTGGACAGTGCAAGAGACAACTTGATGTCGAAGTAATAAAAAGATAATATAAAGACATCTGCAGATATATACCTAAATAGCAGTACATTATAAAAAGTAGAGATATACTGAGATTTATAGGCAGAGAAAATCAGCTGAGTCTGTGGTTCACTTGTTAGGGTGTTTGTCAGAGGGGGAGGGGGAGAGAGATGGAAAATCTTATAGTAACATCATGGTGGAGGAATCTAAGCATCTCCATAGCTGGATCATTAGTATTCACTATGCTGATATCACAGTGCAGTGAATACTAATGAAATGGCTCATGCAGGCTCCCTTTCCATTTCCTGATGGCAGCCCTACTTCCACAGCCATTGTGCATGTCATTTATTACCCCCCAGAGCCATAGATATGTCCTATGTACTGCAGACATGAGCTTCTGCTATATACACACACACACACAGACATTTTGTCTTCAGCTTGAAAAACAGGAAACAGAATACTTGCAACATCATGTAAGGTTAGGTTCACACCTGCGCCTGAACTCTATCGGGGGATTCTGTTCCTCATTCCGCTGCAAGCAGCGCTTTTCTCTCCGCATTTTTCGCCCTTTTCGGGCGGAAACCGAGCAGAAACCCGACAGACCCCATTATATTCTATGGGGTCCGTGGGTAACCGCTTTTTTAGAGGATTAGTTTTCCGTTCGGACCCTCGGAACGGAAACCCAAATAATAATAATACATTTTATTTATATAGCGCCAACATATTCCTCAGCACTGTACAATTTGTAGGGTTCAAGTACAGACAAAAAAGATACATTACAAAGAAATAGCCAATTCACACAATGGGACTGAGGGCCCTGCTCGCAAGAGCTTACAATCTATGATGCATTTGTCACTCTGCTGTGTGGGCAATATTTTAGGCCTCATGCACACGACTAAGTGTTCTGGCCGAGGAGGAGGGGGGGCGCGTGATGCAATTTTATAGCAGAATGCACCCGGATGACATCTGAATGTCACCTGAGTGCCATCCGCCCCCTATTGATTTCAACAGTTCCACTCTGTTCCGTTGCCACAGAGCAGGATAGGACCTGCTCTTTAATCATCTCTACGGATTGGACTCCCATTGGATCCCCATCAGAAGAGACTTGGTGTTTATACTCGTGTGCATGAGGCCTAAAATAGCCAATAGATCACAGATCCCCAAAAAATACATTATATTATGGACAAATAAATAAATAGGTTAAATGGTGCATGCGCACCTAGCCCTATGGTAGTGCGGGCCCCTCAGCTGACTCGGATCAAGTACATCAGCACATCTTATGGATTTGGGCAAGGTCTGCCTACAAATGTCCTTGTAGGCTTTCCGACTGTCACGTAACATCTCATGTCAGGGGAATAGATCAGACAGGTTTTATCTTTTCTTGTCTGATTCTGATATTTACTCCTAAATAGGCATCTATAGGGGTATATATGACAGCTAGTCATCTCTCACCACATAAGCTGAATGTACACATTATTAGGGGAAAAGGGACAGTTTTGTTTACCCAGACAGCCTTTGTGATAAATAGTTTGTCTATGACTCATATAATGGATGTTCAAGTGCAACATGTCAACATCACAATCTTTTTACAATGATAATATTGACATTGAAGTAAACAGAAGAGGGGGTTCCCATAGCACAGGGTCTTACGCTAGGTTCACATGTGCACCTCATATCCGTCCACTGCCAAACCGTTTAAAAAAAAAATGATTGGTCCAAAAAGGATTCCAAACGGTGACACAGCGGATACCCGAAATTACCCGGATTAGTCAATGAGTGTCCATCAAAAAAACTGTCCGTTTGTGTCTGTTTTTGACAAATCATTTTTTTATCCCCCTTCTTCATTCTGAGCATGCACAGAGGGAAAAACGAATTGTAGAACAGACACAAACAGATTGCTATTCGTAAGCATAGCAGCCGCTGTATACTATTTTATAAATGACTACATAACACATGTAGTATAATGTTGTACCGTGTTAGCCATAAAAAGTAGTGGAAGAGTGAAGAAATCAGGCGATACCTTTTAAAGGCTAACTGAGTAGATTTGATAGTAAGTTTTCGAGAGTCTAGCTCTCTCCTTCAGACAGCAGAAGAGAGTCTCGAAAGCTTATTATCAAATATACTCAGTTAGCCTCTAAAAGGTATCACCTGATTTCTTCACTTTTCCACTACATAACATATGAGCAGTGTCAATTGTTGCATTTTGAGTATACCTAGCTACACCTATAGCATACATACACACTATATAATATCTACAGTAAGTGTCCAGAATTACAGAATGTCCAAAAATTAAGCATAGCCACGTGCAAGGACCTATAAGGCAGCATACACAGTCTCTACTGGTTTGTGCATAGTTAAATATTAAAAACTCTATGCCTCTGTATAAAATATGAGACGCATGACCTCTTATGTTGAGAACAGTGAAAACAAAGAGACTGCCATGATGCCTATCCCTATGTGACAACAGCCCATGCTCCACAATGGGGATATTTATGAAAACTGGCACAAAGGAAAAGTGGAATAGTAGCCAATGGCAATCAGTCATGATGAGGCTTTCATTTTCCAAGGCCATCTTGAAAATTAAAGGGGTTGTCAACTTTAAATAAACGTATCTGTGTTGGGTCTATATAATAATATAGTGCCACTCACTCACTTGTGCTGTTTTCCCCGTTGTGCCTTTTCATTACCATTGATGGATGACCCAACCTCATTCTGCTGGCTCCCTGCCTCCTGTGGACATCAATTACCATCCATAACATGACTTTAGAACCATGTGATCATATATGTCACTCAGCCACCTTCACTGCTCCTTCGCAGTATAGCACTGCTTAGGGTGGGTTCACACTTGTGCCGGCACTCCATCCGCCACGAATCCGACCTAAATGTCGGAAAACTGGATAGGGAAATGTTTGCGACGCATTGCTTAAAACCCCATTCACTTGAATGGGGTTTTAAAGCAATGCGCGGGTGTGTGCTTACACCCTCTGCGCTGCGAAGACAGTTTTTTTCATCGGAAACAAAGTCGGACATGCAGGACTCTGTGTCCGACGAAAAAAACTGTCTTTGCGGCGCAGAGGGTGTAAGTACACACCCGCGCATTGCTTTAAAAACCCATTCAAGTGAATGGGGTTTTAAGCAAAGCGTCGCAAACCTTTCCCTATCCAGTTTTCCGACATTTAGGTCGGATTCGCGGCGGATGGAGTGCCGGCACAAGTGTGAACCCACCTTTATCAGGGGGCTTCTCCTGCTCTTTGGAGATTTGCCAATTCTTGATGGATCTGGGAGGTCTTCCCTTTTTCCAGGAGCCCTCTGGACATTCCAGGAAAAATGGGATTAAATTAAATCAGTTGTATCTTGCATAACTCCCACACACAGTGTCATAGAGTACAACAGGAATCCCAAAATTATGCTAACCTCAGATTGGCCCATTGCCTAAATGAACCCATAGCTTTGGGTCATGGATCTCATTGCATGCTGATATCTGCATATATCATGATGATATATATTTAATGTTATTGGTAATGATGTGGGTCTATCACCTCCCCCAAGTATATTCAGCAGCTATCACCGGATTACAGAGCACATTACAGTAATAAGCAAGATATCTCTGTATGTCACTTTTGGAGATTTAGAGAAAAACAGCTTTGAAGTCTTATTCAAATGAGGTAGTTGGTGCACTGGGGGCGGGCCTTCAGCACTGCTCTTGCTGTTCAAGTAGGATGGATAAAGTCGTAACTATAGGAAGATCAACTCTCACTGCACAGGGTGGCACAGGCAGGAGATGGTAGGGGTCTAAGTGACAAGAGCAGTGCTCCAGAGAGCTGAAGGCCTGCCCCCAGTGCACCAACTGCCTCATTTGCATAAGACTTCTAAGATGTTGTTCTGAAAGTATAGAAAAGTGACATACATGACAAATGTATGTTGTTTTCAATGGGCAAAGCAGCCACAAAAAACTGAAGCATAGCAGTGGAATCCACAAGTCTGAAATTTGGAGAAGAATCTGAAGTGGAACACCACATCAAATTCCCCTGCAAATTATACAGTGTACACTTGTCCTAGACCACCAGCTTGTTGTTTTGCGGCCGGGATTGACAGTTCCATAACTGCCCAAGTCTAAACCAGACCAGAACTTAGCTCAATGCCACACGTTGCTGAGAACAAACCGTTAGAGTTTTAGTGTAGTAGTTTTTAGAGTAGTAGTGAAATTGATGGGATTGAAACAAATCCCATTCGCGCTCTTTGGAAAAAAAAAACCTGCAGCGAAAAATGTGTTTGCCTCCGCGGGTTTGGAATGATGGAGTGACTACTAGGTGTAACTTGAACCTCCTGGGCCCCAATGTAAGATCTGTAACGGGGCCCCTACCTACCTTGTACCATTTAGAACAGTAATATATTTGATGTAGCAGCGGGACCCTTGAGACTCCCTAAGGGAATTCCTCTTCATTTTCCTCTGCCGTATTCTGCCCGCAGGCTACCTGCGATGGGATGCTGCTGCAGGGCATTGAAATTCCGTTGCGACTTTCCGCTGCTGATTAGACCAAAATGAATCGACATAATCAGCAAGGAGTCTCGGAATCCACGACAACATTGAGCAGGATGCTTTTTCTTTCAGCGTCCTGCTGTGATCTCTGCCTCCTATTAAAAACAATCGGAGGCAGAATATGGGCGGCAAATTCCTCCATGTGAACTTACCCTTAGGTTCCAGGGCCCAGTGACTACCCCACCTTACTGCTGAAGCGTGCGAGTAGCTGAAACGATCATGTGAGGGGCTATTCATGTCATTGCCAGAGCTCTGCATAGGGAGACCACTGGAGACCTGTCGCTGGAACAGAGGGGGTCAGAAGGGGTACGTATGAATCCATTTGTTATTTTAAACAATTCCCATGAAAATGCAGGCAGCATGTTATGGAGCAGGAGGAGCTGAGCACACTGAAATATGTGGAGAAAGATTTAGTATAACTTGTCATTTATCCATTTATAGCTTTGCTCTTTAGAAACAGTAATTGAGTCAAGGAGGCGGTACTATCATTGATTGACAGCTATGTCTGTAGGTGCATGGAGGCCTGCCAGTCACCGATAGGACTGCTTACTATTTATAACCATGGAAAAAGCAGATATACTGTATAAATTATATATACTGAATCTTTTTCTACAACACTATATATCAATCTGCTCACCTCCTCCTGCTCAATAACATGCTGCCTGCAGATTATACAGCATTTTCATGACGACAGGTTCCCTTTAGCTTTTATTCTGGCCCAGAAATCCCCTTTTATTCCTGTACAATATGCTTTATGTACAGAATACTGTCTGCAAAATGCAGATAAGGTGATGAGTAATGTGCCACTCCCTAAATTTCACCTCTCATCTGACCACTTAATATTCTGTTTATTTGTGGGAAAAATACTCATGAGATTGGAATCTCAGTTTTCTCATATGAAGTAATTTCACTTCCAATGACCTCACCGAACCTTATCATAGTTCTAAGGCTAAGTTCACATCTGGAGTCTCCAACGTCTTAGAACGTGTCGGAAATCGTCAGAGAAAAGTAATTTTTTTCATGTTTTATAGGATATGCCATGAATTATAATGTTGACTTCAATTCCTGTTTTCATGAATGTTGTATGTACATTTGTTGTATAATAAAGCTCAATGGTGATTATCCTTGTGATATAACAATATAAACACAATTCTTTAGCCGTCCTTGAGTAGTGTGTGAAGCAGTGTCTCCTGGTGATAGTGACGTCCTTGCTGGAGACATAAGACTATGGTCTGTTGATAAATCATTTTAATCACGGTGCAAATTCCAATCACCGGTCACTGATCCCTTAAATAGAGTTTATCATCAAAAAGCCATTTGTTACCTCTAATTGTGCCTGATATATGGACGACTGACACAGAAGGGAATATTCCACTACAAGCAACGTGACCTGGTTTATTGTTATTACGTGTCATCGATTGTGAAGAAGAATGCAGAATGTGTATGTGATATATTTGGATACAGGAAATCGCCCTAGATATTATAGTCAATGGATACGACAAGAGACATGGTGCTGATCGTTACATTATATAAAGGAAACTGGGGCAGAAATTAGGTCTTATGCAGGTGGTCGTGGCGGTGTAACGTGCAGTGTTGGACATAAGAACGACAACTGGGTTGCTGCTTGTAAAGTTTTATTAAAGTCCTTTGAATATAGTAGAACAAATGAATAATCGGAATCAATAGGCAGAAAATTCAACAATTCAACCTCCTCTCCCTCACAAGGAAAGTTAATGGTGGGCCATTAACTTTAACTCCAGTCGTAGCCGGAAATACCTGTGGCACTGCTTGTCGACTGTTTGCACCGAGTTCCAACATGGATGCATTCTGTCATACTTTTGTCAACAACTCTTGCTTCTGCTAGCTCTGTCTCCACCGTCGTTGCTGCTGCACTTGTACCCGCTCCCTAGGCAAATGCACAGCACTTTCATTGCTTTCATTGGAAAACCCTGCTGTTTAGGTCTTACGGCTAAGGCCCCACATAGAGAGCAGCAGAGAAAAAGCACTGCGGGAAAAACCGCAGCAGAAACGCATTGCGGTTTTTCCTGCAGCACTTTTCATAGAAAGTCTGCAGAGTTTTCCCCTGCGTACTTTCTACTTCAATTATACCTATACGGAAAACGTCAGTGTTTCTTTAGGTATAATTGACGTGACAGTTTTTGAAATTGCAGTCTGTCCGCTGTGGATATTTTTCTGCAATGTGTGGATGGCATTAGCCAGAATCCCATCCACTTTGCAGGTGATGTAATACGCAGAAGCAAAATTGTGGAGTTTATGCTACATGGGGCCCTAAAGGTGTGCCATGGTGTAACAACACAATTAAACATTACAATATAAAAAGTTCTTCTGTGTGATGTCTTTACTGAAAATTTGCACTCAGATTTCTCGCTCTTGATCTGGTGGGGAGTGGGACCATAGTCATAGCTGAATTTTTGAGGTTTTGTCAACTTTTTCCAACAAAACCAATTTTGGGTTGAGTTGACCTTCCCAAACCGCTACCATCAAACTGACATTGATCGAGGAAATTGTGGTTGAATTTACCATCATATTAATCATATATTAATCACATATTAATATATGTCACATATCACATATTAATCACCTATTAATCATCATATTAATCATACATGACTGAGTCAGCCACCATAGAAACCACTCTTTACTAGCTACTCTACTCACTGGCTACTAGTGGTTCCTCAAAGGAGGATTCTCCTCCATATGTCCTAGCAGGCTGTTTTCATGATACTTGATGCTAAAGTGCAGCATAAAAGTCATGTCTTATTGGTGGAACTACCTTCTACAGGTGTTATCCCAGTAGGACAATCTCTGCATATATGCTATATTATCAATATCAAAGAGGTGGATCCTCCCCTAAGAGCCAGTGCAGGGAAAATATTTAGTTGAATGAACTTTCATCGACAAATGAACTACACTTAATAGAAATGCTAAGTGACTAGATATTATAGAAATGCTGACATGATTGATTCAAAACAATATGTCTTTCTTCATAAAAATTGTACTGTATGTCTTCAGAACATCCGTCAATAGGAAATTCACATATTTCCATTCTAAGAATAGGAGTAGACTCACATGAATCTGACTTCCTGCAGGAGACATTGATGGTGACAATCCATAACAACCTAGACTTATGCAATTCTGATAAAAGGAAACCTCGACGCTACATGTGACTTTGCACTTCCACGCATTGACCCAAGTTAATAGAACAAAAGGCACATACTTCTACAACTATATCACTCTTAACATACAGTAAATATCATGTGTCCAGCCCCCATACAGCCCCTTGTACTTTACACACCAAGTAATGGTAAAGCCATTTAGGTAGGATTATACTTTAAAGGAAACCTCAGTGGTTGGCAGCTTCTGTCAGCCCTGTAAACATTGAATAGAATGGTAGGTGCCACGTGTGACTGTGACCAAAGACCATGGTGAGGAGAAACGGGACATGGGAACGCCATTCTTGAGACTGGTAATAAGTGTCAATTTTCCGATAAAAGAATACCCTTTGTCTTTGCCTATAATGTGTCAGTATTTTTTGTAGGAGAAGGTAAAGTACAGACCGTGCGCAACATAGGGAATACCAGGCATGACAGGATTTGAAGGGATTTAGTAGTAGGGTTGTAGGTTAGGAAAGGGTTATAAAAGGAGGTGAGGAGCAAGGTATTGAGTGGGCCATTGAGGGACGTGAGGTAGATGGAAGGAGGGGAGCTAGCCAGTTAGCAGTGGTTAGCCCGTCGCCCCCACCACATTGGTTGGGAGCAGTGAATGGCAATTGAGGTGGAGGAGGTCCTGGAAGGCAGTTATTACATGGGGATCTATCAAAGGTTTGACATCCCCCATCGGAAACAAAGTCGGACATGCAGGACTTTGTGTCCGATGAAAAAAATTGGCTTCGCGCCGCAGAGGGTGTTAGGGCACACCCGCGCAGTGCTTTAAAAACCCATTCAAGTGAATGGGTTTTTAAGCAAAGCGTCGCAAAACTCTCCCTATCCAGTCTCTATCCAGTTTTCCGACACTTAGGTCGGATTCGCGGCAGACGGAGTGCTGCTGCAAGTGTGAACCCACCCTCACTCCTGAGTCAGGGCAGTGCAACTAGGGTTAGTCCTTTAGAATGGGTACTGTGTGAATATTGCCTTTCTGGACCTGATTCCGGATTTCGGCTGTGATAATGTTTTAAGATGTTTTTATGTTATTTATTCGGTTATAAAGAGGTTACTTATTCTTAGCTGCTTAGAAAGTTTCAATAAAGAGGCTGCTGTGGCCGTTATTTTCCACTGTCAAGACGTGCAAGTGTGTATTTATTTTGGGAAGGAGCAAAGGAAAGAGGGGTAAGAGGACTGCAGGTGTGTTCAGGGGGTGTAATAGAGAAACCAACTCTTCAACACCTCTAGTCTTGATATTGTTTGCTTTACTGTACATATAAAGTGTGAGTCATATTCAGGTACAAATGACCAATAGTTTACAAGATTGAAATAAAGAGTCAATAACTTGTCTAGAGCTGCAAAATGGGACAGAGGTGAGACTCTCTAGACTTGGCTGGTATCTGCGGAGGGGACAGGTGAATATCATCAGTAAATGAAGTTGTCCCACCATAGTGTAGTACAGTAGTTCTCAACCTGTGGTACATGCACCCCAGGGGGTATGCTGAGCAGTCTCAGAGGGTACATGTCCTGGCTGAGAACCACCGCTATGGAAATGGTAGATTTAGTGAGTGCTCAGGTCCTGGGCTTCTGGGGGGCTAATGCTGCCCAAACCACCCACCATCCAAATACTGAGGAACAGCGGCTGCTAAGCAGATGCAGGCGTCAGAAGATGTCAGGTCAGGGTTAAGGGGACAGGTCTCTGCTACAGCAGTTGGTAGTCTGTGCTGAATACACAGCTTCTGATCTATGATCTGATGAGTAAAAAGCTGGTCAGAAGCTAATAGACCCTCAGAACTTTGAGTGTGTCTGCCAGAGGTGCCCCCATCAGCAAAAGGATTCGTTTGGCACACTATGTGTTTTTCTTCCCACTTGAGATCGGTAACAGGATTTGTCACATGATGGACACCACAGGATTATGGGGGTACTTGGTTGGAACTTTTATCATGATGGAATACTTGGCTTCAAAATCAAATTTTAATTTTCCACAGGTGGAGACTTTTGATCTACACAGACGCGAACAGTGTAATTTTAAAATCTAACCTGAGCGCCTATAGATTTTTACCACTGTCTCCATAAGTGCCAGCCATAGGTACTCTACAGGGCCTGGTATCAGTGCTGGATACATAGTCAACATAACAGTAACATTTACAGCGCCCCTTTAACATCAGCAGCACTTGTGTCATCTTAAAGGTATGTTCACACGTTAAAGGTATGTTCTGCCCAATAAATTGCAGCGAGAAAATCAGCATTTAATGGCCGCATAGTGGAAAAAAATCCACAGTGGAAACTTTGTTGCCGATATTAAAACTGTAGCAGGTCAATCTATTCTGTGGCTTATGACTATGGATTTGTAATCCATAAGGTAAAATCTTTGGAAATATACAAGAATTAGAAGATACAATTATCATTCTGTTCTTGTATCTTTCAGAACAGATCAGAGATGTGATCTGGGACATTGCCAGAAATTCAGGACTATGTTAGGCCATAACATGGCTCTGTTTTGTACGGAGCCCTTTACAAAGGTCAGATTCAGTACATATCCTACAGAAAACAAAAATTGCTTAAAAGCACTGCCAAATGGAGAATGGAATAGTAGCACAGAGGCCCTGCAAGTCCGCAGCATCGGGCCACAGGGTATGAGTCCATATAGTATAGTAGTCTATAGTCCTTCCCAAATTGTCTGGAACTTATAGTAGTTGGTTAGTCATGAGACACATGAAAGAGGCTGTCCAATATTATGTCCCCTCCAGGTCACATTGGGGACACATTGGCAGTGGTGCAACAAGTAACCATGGGGCCCACATGCACCACAAAGTTCAGAACATTGAGGCCTAATGCACACGACCAAGTGTTCATGGGGCACTCCCGAGGGGGTGTCCAATGCTCCTTTCCAATGATTATAGAGCAGGTCCTATCCTGCTCCATGTCATCAGAACTTATCGGATCAGAAGCCCCTATAGGGGTGAGTGCATCACGTAGAGCACTCAATTGATGCACTGTTCTCCCTGTTAAAATTACAACCGGATTGGCAGTACCGGGTAAAACTGGTTGAATCTCACCCCTGGGTACAGGGATAATACACACAGTGATGTTACAGCACCGCCTTAGTATAATATCTTACCACAGGCAAAGTACATAAAACAGATATACGCTGTGACATTACAACACAGAAAATATAATGATGTCGCAAGGCAGATATAATGAGCACGTGATGTCACAGCACAGGAACAATGCCAAGGTTAACACTCCCTATTATTGAGTATAGTCAGTGTATTAGATCTGCATGAAAATGGGACCCCGTCATAGATGCTGGTTATGCCTGTTATACTGGTAGTTATGCCCCTGTAACCAGGGTATAGCCAGCACACACAGTGTATAAGTTAATATATTAGTGGTAAAATTGTGTATTGGAAATTACATGTAGTTCAAGCCTGTAGAACAAATTGCTGACGTTAAAGATCTCTATGCTCTACATTGCCATGACAATGTATCCTTGTTTCATCGAACGTATACCTGTAATAACACGTTGTGCATACAGTACTGTACATATAGTAATCCCCTCCTCTCTGTGTAGCCTGCAGCGTTGTAGAAGGGAGAGACTAAAGGACTAAAATACCTTGAATGAATGGATTTTTTGAGCATCCAGCTCTTAGCTATGTTCTTACAGGTCACATGCAGAACACAGTAGTTACGTCTCATGCACATTTCATTGTGCATAGTCACGTTCATTGCTTTCAATGGCTCTCTATACAGAGTTTAAAGGGGTTGTCTAGGATCTAGCAAAGTTGGATACCGATGACCTATCCACAGGATAGGTCATCAGTGTCAGATCAGTCAGTGTCTGACATACCATGGGCCCAGTACTGATCAGCTATAATCATTATTGACTAAAAATGCAAAATAGGGATGTATCTCCAAAAACGTCTCCTTAAAGGGGTATTACCATGAACATAATCATATCTATATTTGTGAATAATTAAAAGTTAAACATTTTTGCAAATATAAGTAGTTAGAAATTCTGCAAAGTTTTAAAGATTTTCTCTAACTATCTTAGTGGCGACATCTGTTGTCTTGATCGGTTGCCAATGGATATGACCACGAATACAGAAACTTTCTATGGTCTGGTACCTGTCAGGAACCCAGCCATGATTTTCTTATTGTAGCTGGGTTATCAGGCAGGGACACTACATGTATCCGAAGATATCCCGGCCACAATAATGAAGTCATGGCTGATTTTCTGACCTTAGAAAGCTCCTGCATTCATGGTCGTATCCGCTGGCAACCGATCAAGACAACAACTTGTGACCACAAGATATTTAGAGAAAATCTTTAAAACTCTGCAAAATGTTTAATTACTTATATTTACAAAAATGTTTAACTTTTAATTATCTACAAATTTAAAAATGGTTATGTTTGTGGGAATACCCCTTGAAGTCTTGCCCCTTCACTACTTTTTAGCTCAGCTCTATTAGGGTTGAATTGTGCTCTATGCAGTTTAGCTACAAGGAGTCTGAGACACACCTCCTGTCTAATCATTGGTTTAGGTTGCTGCTGTACTCTATCATGAACCAATGATGAGAAGGGGGCGTGTCTACCTCAGACTTCCTGTACGCACTGTAGCTAAACTGTAGTCACAACTCACAGCTCTATCCTATTAGGACTGAAAAGAAAAACATCCAAGGGGCAATATCTAAAGAAAATAACAGCAGATGATCATCCCCTGTAGGTGCTGATTTATATTTCATTTTTATTAATAATAATAATAATAATAATAATAGTCCTTTAATAGTCCCACAATGGGGAAATTCAGTGTGTTACAGCAGCAAAGATAAGCAATACAAATACAAATACAACATGTACAGGAATGTTCCAAGGTGAGAGGCATCACATTGATAGCAGACAGACAGATAGGAAGTAGTAGAGGAGGGGGGGGGGGATTTATCAGGCAGAGAGATATTTCAGTTCTCTGTGTGTAATGATCACCGCTTAGGTCGGTGTTGGTTGTACAGCCTAACCGCGGTGGGGAGGAAAGACTTCCGATAGCGCGCCTTCTCACACTTAGGGTGGAGCAGTCGGTCACTGACAGTACTGACCAGCGCTATCACAGTCTCATGCATGGGATGGGACTTCTTCTTCTGCATGGAGCTCACCACGGACAGTATCCTTCTGTCACCCACCACCTGCACTGTGTCCAGTGGGCTCCCCAGGACAGAGCTGGCCCTTCTAATCAGCTTGTCAAGTTTATTTCTGTCCCTGGTTGATATACTGCTCCCCCAGCAGGCCACTCCGAAGAAGATGGCTGATGCCACTACCGAGTTGAAGAAAGTCCTAAGAAGTGCCCCCGGATTCCAAAGGCTCTCAGCTTCCTAAGCAGGTAGAGCCTGCTGTGGCCCTTCCTATACAGGACCTCCATGTGATCTGCCCAGTCCAGCTTATTAAGTAGCAAACCCAGGTACTTATAGGTGTTCACAATCTCGATGCCCGTCCCCAGGATGTCCACTGGTTTAGGAGGGCATCTGCCTTTACGGAAGTCCACCACCATCTCCTTGGTCTTCCCCGCGTTGATCTTCAGGTGGTTCCACTGGCACCAGTCCACAAAGTCCTGGTTCAGTTCTCTGTACTCCCTGTCATCATCGTCTGTGATGAGACCTACTATTGCAGAGTCGTCAGAATACTTCTGTAGGTAGCAGCTAGATGAGTTGCACCTGGCTGGAGATTTACTTTAATATGTTGCTCCATCTCCACTGCCCAGGTATTTGCCCACAACATTGGTTCTGTTTCCAACTACAGCTACCATGTTGCTATAAGCCATGTCCTTGCAGCTGCCACTGACCAGAGATGTTTCTGGGAACCACATACTTGGAATTTCCACGCATCATTGTCACCTTCTTGAAGACGTTCAGAGTGCATACCAGAGATTCCTTGCCCCAGTCTAGCCTATACAAAACTGAATGTGGCATTCAGGGTGCACAGCCAGGGTCATAACCAGGATTTATACAATGATTTATTTGCATCTAGTTCTTCCTGAATCAAACTAAGGTTATATACAGAGTGATAAAGCTGACTATATCTCTGTTTGCTGTGTGATATATTACTCATTATATTTTTGTAATATACTTTAGTAACGTATTGGACGTTCTTGTAGCAGTAAAACAGGTTGGAACGTTCTCCCTAGGAATGCTTTAACTAAGGGAGATCCAACCCATATACACCCCGTATTGCTAGTACATACAGTATATATCTGCATCTATGATTTATATCAAAAGTGGTTCTGGTGTCATATGAAAACTGTGCTTAGGCCCGGCTCACATCTTCGTTCGGGTTTCCGTTCGGGGGGTCCGTTTGGGGACCCCCCAAATGGAAACCTATATGCATAAAAAAGCGGTTTACCCTGGAAACCCGCAGACCCCATAGACTATAATGGGGTCTGTGTGGTTTCCGCTCGGTTTCCGCACGAAACATGCAAGCAGCATTTTCCTCTCCGCTTGCTTCGTTCGGGGGGGTCCCCGAGCGGACTCCCCCAAATGGAAACCCGAATGCAGATGTGAACTGGGCCTTAGCTTTTATTGGCTAGCTCTAGCTATAACAGAAACCAAGAAATTGCTACTTAAAAACACAGCCAGGAATGTCATTTTTATATGCTGCACCTTTTCTAAGTGGTATAAAATTTGAGATACAGCTATATGAAGTGACCCCCCCACATACACACATACACACTTTGGCAACTGCTGTATGTTTATATACTGGCAATACAAGGTGAATACAGGAGGGATCTCCATAAAAACGCTTAGTTAATAAAGTACATCACAAAAATGTTCAGCAAACCCTTCCCATACAATAGTTAAAAAAGGATGGGCCATCAATATCAGATTGGGGAAGATCTGACACTCAAAATCCCCACTGATCGGCTGTTCTCAGCAGTTGCTACACAGAGAATGGAGCAGGAAGCAGACAGCGCTGCTCTCTGTGTAGTGGCTAGATCAGGTACTGCAGATCATCTCCTATTAATGTAAATGGAAGCTAAGCTGCAGTGACTCAGCTCCACCAACGCACAGGGAACAGCACTGTCTGCTTTCTGCTTCATTCTCTGTGTATCAGCTGCTGAAAACAGCTAACAGATGGGGGTGCCAGCGGTTGTACTCTCACCAATCTGACATTGATGACCTACCCTTAGTATAGGTCATCAATAATTTTAGACCTGGAAAACCCCTTTAAGCTGGGGCTCCACATTTCAAAAACTCTGGGTTTTACATTACCTGCAAAGTGGATGGGAATCTGGGTAATCCCATCCACACATTGCAGAAAAAAAAATCTGCAGCGGAAAAATCTACATTGGAATTGGAAATTTGTGAGCTTTTTTGAAATCGCAGCATGTCAATTATACCTACGGAAACGCTGCTGTTTTCCGTACAGATATAATAGAAGCAGAAAGTTCTCAGAAGAAAACTCTGCGGACTTTCTGTGAAAACGCTTCTGAAAAAAAATTTGATGCGTCACCGCTGCTTTTTTTTTATTTTGCAGCATCTTTTAGCTGCAGTTCACTACATGGGGCCTTAGCCTTAAAGTGCTTTAACTCTGGGTATGCAGTGTACATTAGAGCAATATGTCAATAGAATTTCCCAACATACACATCTGACGTATTTCACATGCAAAACCTACTGTGTAAATACAGACTCTCGTGTCATTCTTCTTTTATGTGAAACTTGTTTCTTGTTGCCAAATGGTGGCCATATACCATCAATGGCTGTTGGCTGAATGCTCATTCAGGCAGCAGACATTCCTCCTGACTTCCCCGATACTTATGCAGTTATACTTATCAGTTCAGCGAAGCTTACAGGTGTTTTCAATGGAGACAGGAGAGCAACTCTCTGCCAGGCTCCTCTGATGGTGACTTATCAACGAAGGGAACAAAGGGTCTAATGCGATAATATTCCTGGGGGCTTGTCGGAAAGGCCTCATCAACTGATAGTTGGCCGGTCCTGCCAGAATCAGAGGGTTTATTCCAACTTTTCTCATATGCGTTCAGCAGCCTTAATAATAATAATAATAATAATAATAATAAATTTTATTTATATAGCGCCAACATATTCCGCAGCACTGTACAATTTGTAGGGTTCAAGTACTGACAAAAAAGATATATTACAAAGAAATATTCAATACACACACTGGGACTGAGGGCCCTGCTCGCAAGAGCTTATAATCTATGCCTTAAAACCTATTACTGTATAAGCGTTCATTTTTGTTATTGTCCCTTTAAAGCCAGTAATGTCTTGAACATGATATGACAGGTTTTTATGTAATTCTATGATTTACATCTAAGGTCAAGCTTATTCATGTACTTTCATCCGAAGGCGCAATGTCCATCATCTCCAGCAGAATGACTACAGCAGATGGAATCGATATTTCCCAGGTGTGTCGCATTTTCTAGATAAAAAAAAGTCATCAGAAAACCTGTCAAGATTATATTACAGCACAGAAAATCTTCCCACCGGCTTCACCCATTGTGCTGGAGGTGTGGTGCAGCGGAAGAGACTCTGTTCCATATTTTCTGGGACTGCTCATATGGAACTGAACCATATGTAAGATTTTCCATATGCAATTTCCCAAAACACAAGCCTTGACTGTGCTGTATCTCTCAGACTCCCCAAGGGGAGATATTGTAAATGGATTATTAAAGGGGACCCCGCACAGATCAGCTATTGCAGAAACTTCTATATATGTATCCTGTGGATAGGTCATCAGTATGTGATCTGTGGGGGCCCAACACCCGGACCCCGCACAGATCAACTATTGTAGAAACTCCTATACATGTATCCTGTGTATAGGTCATCAATATGTGATCTGTGGGAGCCCAACACCCAGACCCTGCACAGATCAGCTATTGCAGAAACTCCTATACATGTATCCTGTGGATAGGTCATCAATATGTGATCTGTGGGAGCCCAACACCCAGACCCTGCACAGATTAGCTATTGCAGAAACTCCTATATATGTATCCTGCGGATATGTCTTCAGTATGTGATCTATGGGGGCCCAACACCTGGACCCCACACAAATCAACTATTGCAGAAACTCCTATCCAAGTATCCTGTGGATAGTTCATCAGTATGAACAATTGTTTTGGGGCCTGAAAACCCCTTTAAGCACTCCATTAATGCTGTTCCATCCTGTATCCCAGCTCTATACAGTAGAAGTCTGCCTCGCCACCATCTGTCACCCACTGGCTCCATAAGGTTGAAGCTATTAGATATAGGAATTTACATTACTTAATCCTAAATATGACTCTTAAGTCTCCATCTAGATTCCTTGGATCCTTTTCAAGAATCCCTGGATTACAGAGACCTTCTAGTTGACAGATGATTACCCCATTATAATCCAGAAATAACCCTTCAGTGGTCTTTCCCCCCTCCCCTTTTGTTCTTTTTCTGGTCTTCTATAGAATTGAACCTTTGTTAAGGGCTCAGCGTGTAGACATTTGGTGTTCCTATCCCCTCCCAGGGATATCTATTGTCTGACCTATGGCTCCAGACTTCTCTTCATTATATTCTGCTTGTCTACCCTGAGAGCGAGGCAATACCCTGAAGCTACGTTTTTCTGGATTGTACGTCTAAACTAGTTTGTACGGGTTGGTTTAACTTGATGTTTTGTGTCATTGTTATTATTACTGAAAATGTATAAAATAAAATAAAAGAATTACAAAAGAACCACATACCAGGCCACAATGAGACCACAAATGAAGGGGACCCTGTCTCTTCAACTGGTGGCCTGAGAATGGGACCTCAGAGAAAAGATTGCCAGCTTCACACCAGCACTTGTGACCTTTTCATTCTTTCGGCTGATTAGATTTGGGCACCCCCACTGATCAGCTGATTGAATGTGCTTCATCTCTCTTCCATTCACTTTAATGGGATAAATCTGCAGCGCCATTCTGGGACGCTGTAAAGTGGGCAGGGATTTTCTATTTCTGCTTTTGCCATGACGCCAGATTTGGCAGGTAGCTGCAGCTGCCATCCCTTATCTTTGGTGGTCCCATTAAAGAGAATGGAGCGGGGGCGCATATTTCTGACCACTGCCTTTGTTCAAACTGGGGTGCAGAACACCCCAGTTCTTGTGATCGGTGGCGATCATCAGACCCCAGGCCATCAGCAAGTAACCCCCAGACTGTGTATATGGGGCAAATTGTTGTGACTGAGATTACCAATTTTTTTTTTATTCATTTATTAAAACCGGATAGTGAAATGAGTAATTTTTTTCTAATCTGTTTATATCTTCTGATTATAAATTTTTTATTCTAAGTTCTGTACATGATTATGTGAGCAGCCATCTTGTCTGAGCTTTGCCTCTGCTCTGTTATCAGCATTTAGTGGTATGCTTTACAGCAGTTTCATGGCCAAAGGCAGCAATAGACTGGAGCCTGGACAGAAAACTGGATGGGATAATGAATTTCCCTCATATGCAGGGAGGGGGAGTAGATAAGCTATAACATCACCTGTTGTCAGTAGTGAATGTAATGATGGGTCTTATACGGTATTATCTATAGAGGTGTTATACTCTATTGTATTTCTGGTTGTTCTGTCTGTGAGGTAAATTAGATGACTGCTGCAAATAAAACCACTGCAGAATTAGCAAGTGTCATTCAATTATTAGGCTTAGTGGCCAGAGTTAAAAAAGGATTTACTCCTTTAAAGTGTAGACAGTGATGTGGAAAATGAAAAATAAAATCATTGTTTAAAAATTTAACATAAAAACTTTCAAAAAAAAAGGCATTCTCTGACGACACATTCCCTTTAAACTAAATTATATCTGCATTCTCAAACAATTGTTTCTTGTCGGAAACCTGCTTGTATAGGCCTCCAGCATTACAAGGCTGTTAATTTGTCATAGTAGTCTCCACCTCTGATAATAAAATGACAAGGCCAATAAACTGTAAGCTGAAAAGCGAGATGGTTTTCATCAGAAATAAAAGTCTGTTCTACTGACATCTAATGGCCAGTAGAAGAACTGCGATATCATAAAAGATTTTCTTTCCAAAATAGTCACAACAAAATAAAAAAAAATAAAGTAGATCTGTCACTAGACTATGCTGCTCTATGTAAGGGCAGGACACATAATGTAGGAGTCCAGTGTATTCATAAGCAGAGCCCTACCACTCACATTCTACCTTTCTGCACTGATGGCTGACTACTGTTTCTGCGAACAAATTGCGTTACATTGACTAGTAAAATGAGTCTTTGTAGTAAAGATATAAAACACAGTTCAGACAAAATTATGAGAGGCGCAGTTGTTAAGGCTAGCGCTCCACTTTGACACTTGGTCATACAACCTTAAAGGGGTTGTCCAAGACTATACTTAGATTAGGTCATCAATATGAGATCAGAGGGGTTTGGCACTTCAGGAATTGAATAACATTTGCACAGTGTATTGTGTCAGAAGCAGATGGCTCTGTAAACTGTGTAGTGGCCAGAATGCGCTATTACAGTTCAGCTCTCATTCAAGTGAATTAAAGGGGTTTTCCAGGACCTTTCCTTAATATAGGTCATAAATTATAGATCAGTGAGGGTCTGACAGCGGGGAGCTGCTCAGATCAGCTGCTTGACAGTGACATCATGATCTATAAATGTGGCACATCTCTTACTCTAGCGCATCTGTCCTGCGATCTTAGCCTACATTCAGACGACCGATGGTGAAAACGGGCGTGAAAAACGTCCACTTTTAACGGCCATTCTTCACCCGAGGGGCGCCCCCTGTTTACACAGATCCCTCATACATTGCAGTGTATGGAGGGATCCGAGAAAATGGACAAAAATAGAACATGACCTATATTTTGACGGATTGTCAAAATATTGGTCATGTGAACAGACAGTGAAATTAATGCAGCCGTGTAACGGTCGATAGTCACTGTCATGTGAATATAGGGTAACTCTACTTTCTAAACCACTCGCTTACTGAAGCGACATTGCGTAAATTTTTGATAACTCTGGTTTACAGTGCATTGACCCATCGGGCTAACCTTTTCAAAAGTATAGTAATAAGTGTGAAAAAGCAAAATGTCACAAAATTAAATTATTGCCTAAATAAGCCCAAAAAGTAGCAAAACCCTTTTTTTAGGAACTTTTTATGGCAGAATTCTGGACTGCAGGGCTAGTGAGTTTAGTATGTGAAGTTGGGGACCCCCTTCTGTCTCCTATCTCTGGCAATTCACACCCTTTTCTCCCTATTAGGGTGGGTTCACACTTGTGTCGGCACTCCACCCGCCACGAATCCGACCTAAATTTCGGAAAACTGGATAGGGAAAGGTTTGCAACGCTTTGCTTAAAACCCCATTCACTTGAATGGGTTTTAAAAGCAATGCGCATGTCCGACTTTGTGTCCGACGAAAAAAAAACGGCTTTGCGGCGTAGAGAGTGTAAGCCCACACCCGTGCATTGCTTTAAAAACCCATTCAAGTGAATGGGGTTTTAAGCAAAGCGTCGCAAACCTTTCCCTATCCAATTTTCTGACATTTAGGTTGGATTCGCGGCAGACGGAGTGCCGCCGCAAGTATGAACCCACCCTTACATGTACCCTAGCCATACTGCTAGTGCTGCAATTTGTATTACGCTATGAAATCTATCCCATATCCAATGACAATCTGCATCTCATTCATATGAATGGAGTTTTTGCATCCCTGTTCACTTGCAACAAAAACATTGTGTGCAGAAAAATCTGTCCTGGAGATACGTAGCATGTCATTTTGGAGGAAAATGCATGATAATGGGGCTAATTCTTGTGCGACTCTTTTGCACATCGTAGTAGAAATCTGAGTGTCAACCTTGGCCTTGGAATTTACACGTTGGATTTAATGTCATCATGTGAACAGAGCCTTATAGTATAAAAGCTATACATCTTTTTGTGCATGTCTTTTCATGGAAATGTGCTATAAGGTTTCTGTATTTGTACCCTCTGAGAAGAATATAGCGATAGATCAATGACAGTTCTGGTTTTATCTGGTCTTATCTGGCACCGCCTGTCTTGAGAACATAATACTAACATGTGAAATCCATTTTTGGAGCTGTGTTTAACATAGTAGCTGTTCCCTCCAATGTCACAAATCCCTTGTTATGTGGTGACCCTGCCCTTACAGAGATAATTATAGGCGAGGTCACTTTCTGACCTGACCACTTGGTGGAGGGATGCAGCCCCTACGTCTCCTGGACTGCGCCCTAAAGCACAGTTCACATGGCGATCTGTTTTCTGTCATATCCTTACAAGTGTGATCAAATATACTGAGTACAGGGCTGGGGGTCAAGCAGAGTGACCTGTAGTACATGACAACTAGCATGACTACTAACTAATAATAGTGCATTTTCCCCTAAGGAAATCCACAGTAAATATCCATCCTTGCACTGTCATTCTCCATCATGATGTAATAAATTCACAGTTATATCTCAATCTGGGAAAGCTGGGTGACAACTAATTTAATACTCTTTATAGCAAATCTGCTGTTTTAGGCTTTGGAAAAAAAAAAGAAATGTCCCTAGATATCTAGTGAATTGTCCTTCATAGTCTATATTGCAATACCACTAGGTAGCGCTGCCATTCAGAATACTAGTAAAGCTGGGTAGCAAGTGTAGGGTGAGAGGACAAAGAGTAGAAGAGAACAGCTCAAGGACATTCAGGCTAGGGCTACATGACAACTTTGGCCACGTCTCCTGTAGTCCAGTGAAAGAGTCCCTTATCATCATGTGACACCTTCACTAATGTAAGTTAATGGAGTTGTATTGTGACCCCGAGTATTTTGCGACTGCAAATTCTAATTGCAAAAGAAATCAATTTTTTTTTTCTTTTGCAATTCCAAACCACAGTCGCAGCATCCTCCAATCTCAATCTGACTCCATTCACTTAGTAAAGAAGTCACAGGGCGACATGCCGATCTTCAGTTGCACTACAGAAGTTGCGGTCAAAGTCACCATTTAACCCTAGATTTAGGGATGACCATTTTACTGTATGGAGCAAGTGTGGCAAAATTTATATAAATATAGATGAAACAGATTGTACAGTTCATGAAATCTTTTGTGAACTTTAGTACCGTAGTTCACACGTGTAGTGTTTGGTATTGAATACAATAGGTATTCTGCACAGCACATAGGCTGCAAAAAGTCGTGCGACATGTGAACAGTATTACCCAGAAAGTAAAAGTTTGTCTGGTGCAGACCTGCTAGGCGGGAGGTCTATTCCGACCAAATAGACATGGGGATTGGAGAATAGCTATAGGGTGTAATGATGACAGCCTTCAGTTACCACTAGGGGGAGTTCATGAATTTATTTGGTTTATACATAGAACCTAGTGATAAGACAGAATGCAGTAAGCTCCCTCTAGTGGTGACCATAGGCAGTCACAATTTTATCATTTAAAGGGGTTTACTGCTAATAACACTTATCCCCTATCTACATGTTAGAGAATAAGTGGCTGATCGCTGGGGGTCACAGCACTGGCTCTGCAGCTGCTATGGCAGTAGTTCCACCCCTGCCTTCTATACAAAACACAACAATTTCACAGGTCCCATATCCACAATGGGTTCCCAGGGGACTTTTGACAAGGGGCCTAAGTCTACGACAGCGCCATCAGGCTGTCGATAAAATTGAGATCTATGTCTACACATCACATGACCAGAGCTTACCGGAAAACCCTCTCCGATGCGCCATTGGTGCAGTGTGGTCATCAATATGTACTCTTGGATATTCTCTGTATGGCATATATATGACTGCATCTACAGGGTTATGACTTTCAGATATAACAAGACCTACCCTGAAATATTGTAACCACAATGAAACCTCACTTACAAGAATATCAACTTATTTCTGCTAGCTTACTTTCCATTCCATGCACATTTTGCAGCAATTCTTGTCTCAGTATCTGTACAGAATGTTCCAGGAAGTGTTTCCTTTATAGCAACCTTGGAGATGCATAGATTTACTAGAAAAATATTTCAGCTCCTTAAGATTTGCCACAATGAAAATTATTTACAAGTAGCTGAACCAACTTCTTGCCCTCCTGCAGCACATCTTTTATGTTAACTTTTTACTTTTTTGATAAGATCATCAGGTCGTTCCCATTAACAGTGTCAAGAGAATGTCCCCATCAACAGTGACTGCTATAGGCATACCTCCCAACCATCCCGGATTCAGTGGGACGGTCCCGGATTCCGGGTGCTGTCCCGGTCAGAGGGAGGTATGTCCTGACTTCAACTCATCTGCGTCTGGAGGTCTCAGATGAGTTGAGTACAATAGTGAAGCAGGGAGCCATCCGCTCCCTGCTTCATTATTCAGCCCTTGTCTCTGCTCCCGATGTCTTGGGAGCAACAGACGCGATGTGGTGACGTCACTGACTCCCTGGGAGTACACTCAGGAGAAAACAGCAGTGAAATGGGGCAAGATATAAACTGTGGAGTAACTGGGGGGGACATTTTTCTGTGGGGGCACCTGGAAGTGGGTCTTACTATACGTAAATTCGCAACATTCTGTCCCACTTATAAACCCAATAAAAGCCATACACCCCTAGTAACAAAGGGAGGAACACAACCCCCCAAAACTGTAATAGAATCTCCATAATAGTGACAATCTCTGGTACCCCAATGACAGTAATAGTCACAGGACTGCTAATATCCACAACAATCAAAGAACCCCCATAATGATGAAAGCCATCGACCATGTGGTTATGTCTGGTTTTACATCTAAGCCCCAATCCCGTGAATGATGGAATATATGTCATAAAACAGCAATCGTTCTAGTAAAGACCATCTCCATTGTACGGTGCCAAAGGAACTTAATGCCTTAGTAGGTCACCAAGCACATGGTTCTGCTGTGTGCACAATGCTTAATGCTTTTAATATATGTTTAGATCTACCAGTCCGACCATATCAGGAAGGTATTTTTGGAATTTTTGACTAAACATGTAATGTCTCCAAAAAACACAAGGGGGCAGCAAATTACATGAGTTATCTGCCGTCTCTACCTCATGGCCCAGCTCTTGGCAAGTCAAATACACATTTCTAGGTTTCTAAGAATGCTGTGTCTGACACCTGACAACACCCACGTACACCAGGGATTTACCTTAACACAAAGTTCTCCTCCTCAAACCTTATCACAAAGAAAATATGTGCACATACAATATTAATTTAACTATAGGGTTACTGAAGTGCTACATTATATTAGAAATGCAATATGTACATAAGATAAAAACACAGAATAGAGTAATTGTGTAACACATGAGCTTCATTAAGTCCTTCAGAGCAGTGGTGCACTTTATATCAGCTATTCACTAATCATGGTGGTCTTTACAATGGGCCTCCTTCCACTTCATGATGTCCGTAGAGGTTCAATAGGTTATACAGCTTGATAAAAATCTCCCCATCAGAGGTGAAGGAAGCTGGTTGTGGTCACTCCGCTGTGCCCGCTGCACTGGAAATTTACTATGTGGTGCCCATTCATATAAATGGGTGACCATGTGAGTCATAGTCATGTCAAGTGGCCAGACAGACAAATTCACCTCCTTGTTACCATATCATCATATCCTGCCTGGTAGTGACTCCATGTTATCAATCAGAATATTCTGAGAAAAGTATTTAGGTGTAAAACCTCCTTAACCTTACTCCCCCTGTCCTCATGGCTTGCAGCTCTCTGGCTCTTCACCCAGATTAGGAATTGCAAAATTCAGTCAACAGTTGTCCATATGACCTCTCATGAGATTAGCAAGTAATACAATGTAAATATTACCTGGTGCTCCCCCATACAACCCCCATCTCTCATCTATTGTTTCATCACTCAGCTCATAATGTGGACACATATCACCCCGAGGTCACTGTTCCAATTTATTGCACCTCTGTCCTGCCAACATCACCCTCCAGATAACCTTGTCCCTCACCTGGCACTCTCACTGCCTTCTGTACCATGACCTCTCACACAGAAGGCTCCGAACCTCTGTCTGATAATGAATTGATGTGGCTAAGGACAACTGTGCTGCACTGAATCTTCCTCTGATGCTGCTGTTGCTTCTTATAGGAACATGAAACAGAAAAATGCACAAAAATATATCTGAGCATTTCCTCCTGTTATCTCCACCCTTGCCTTATATTAATATTAAGACTGAGAAATATATAAAGAGATCTTCTCTATGTCCTCCAGGAGTTAAGCCATGCAGCCTCCTCCTTCTCGCTGTTCTGTGTCTTGCTGTAAGACAGATAGCTGCAGCAGGAGCCTCCCCCTCTGTCCTTTCTGTGATAGTCAAGCAAAAAACAGCAATGAATTTGCAAAAAGCACCATCACAAAAAAAGACCATCTTAGGCTAGGTTCACATATGTTGCAGTCTCTCCATCATTAACGTCTGTCGGGGGACCCAAATGACGGAGAGATGGACTGCTGTTTGATCGGTTACATAGAGATACTGGCGGACCCCAATGACTATAATGGGGTTGGCCGGATGTCCACCGTTTCAAAACTGAAACCGTTAGAGAGAAAAGTCCTCCGTGCAGGACTTTTCTCTCTGTCGATTTTTGGCAGTTTTTGCCATTGGAGACTCCTCTGCAGGAGAGAAAAGTATATTACATAAGTATATTATAGTCTATGGGCCCACCGCTGTTTTAGAGGCTCTCCGTCATTTGGGTCCACCAGGGAACCTGAATGACCGAGAGCCGTGCGCAGATGTAAACCTAGCTTTAATATGGCATATCATAAAAACCTATTGAATTACAAGGGACATCTGAATGCTGCATTTTTTAATAGAAAACAAATTCTGGAAAAACCATCAACCATCCTAAAAACTGTAGGTTCTACAATAAAAATCTGCATCAATATGTAATACAATGTATGTGAAATCGTAGAATTGTAAAAAACAAACAAACATGGAACACATAGCGTATACAGTAGGTACAGTACATTTTTTGGAGTATTTTAAGGTTTTTTTTGTGGGGGCATTTTTCAAAGCTAAAAACACCACAGTCAGATGTTTGCTGTTAGACTGTAGGAATCTATGAATATCCCAATAAACTGCATTGACATTTTTGTGGTCAGTTGAAGTTTTTTGGAAAAGCAGCATATCCTGCATTTCTTTATAGATTTCAGTAGAGTTTTTGATAGGTCAAGTGTGCTTGGAGAAAGGGAAATAAGACACTGTCACACACCTCTGGTGGCAGCTTGTCTGTAAGAACAAAGAATTCCAGTTTGTGTCCCCCAACATCTGTCTTCAGGGTAGAGTCATGACGGCCCTAAACACACTGAGGCAGATTTACTAAGCTAAGGGTGTCGAATTCTGGCAGGTTGCGAAAAACACAGCGTTATGCGACAATGTGCAGCAGAATTGCACCAAAATTCTGGGGCAAATTTCTGTTGCACATAAGCCAACTAATGGATGGTATAAACTTAGACTACGCAGTCTAAAGATGCACAAGATTTATCTTCCACAATCACTCATTGTAAGACTTTCTAGTCTAATATTGCATTGTCTAAAAATTAGAAGGGATAAGAAAATCTGCAGCTCGCATTGGCATGATGGTTCTGTTTCTTGGCTTTCCACCAACTTATTTCTTTACTCCACTGACCATTATAGTTCAATGGGATCCCAGGATCCATTGCAAAATAAATCTATAGCATGCACGATGGAACCCATGATGCCAGTATGAACAGTGCCCTTACAAAATGCTTACAAGTAACATCATGTGACTTGCTTTTCACGTTTCTACGCTACCCTGATCATGTGCTTAATCTTTTAATATAGTAAATATCGCCCTATGTGCCAAATTCTAATATTAAATGACCTTTGCTCTCTCTAATGTTTACTCCTGGGTCAATAAACAGCAGAATTTCTTTGTATTCAGAGAATTTCTTCTTCTTTGACCTTGTGAGTCAGTGGATACGATCACCTGTACTCAAATGGACCTAGTAATTTGCCATACACCAGGACGCCGATCATATGAGCCAATTCAATGACATTTAGCATTGCTTTTGAAACTTGTGACTGTTTCCAACACCTGATGTGTGACTATGAAAACAATTACAGGGATTGTCCCACAATGGATATTTGTCACCTATCCACAGGATTGTATAGCTATGTATAGTTACATACAGTGCTGGCCAAAAGTATTGGCACCACTGCAATTCTGTCAGAAAATACTCAATTTCTTCCAGAAAATGATTGCAATCACAAATGCTTTGGTAATAATATCTTCATTTATTTTGCTTGCAATGAAAAAACACAAAAGAGAATGAATAAAAAGTCAAATCATTGATCATTTTACACAAAACTCCAAAAATGGGCCGGACAAAAGTATTGGCACCCTCAGCCTAATACTTGGTAGCACAACCTTTAGACAAAATAACTGCGAACAACCGCTTCCGGTAACCATCAATGAGTTTCTTACAATGCTCTGCTGGAATTTTAGACCATTCTTCTTTGGCAAATTTCTCCAGGTCCCTGAGATTTGAAGGGTGCCTTCTCCAAACTGCCATTTTGAGATCTCTCCACAGGTGTTCTATGGGATTCAGGTCTGGACTCATTGCTGGCCACTTTAGAAGTCTCCAGTGCTTTCTCTCAAACCATTTTCTAGTGCTTTTTGAAGTGTGTTTTGGGTCATTGTCCTGCTGGAAGACCCATGACCTCTGAGGGAGACCCAGCTTTCTCACACTGGGCCCTACATTATGCTGCAAAATTTGTTGGTAGTCTTCAGACTTCATAATGCCATGTACACGGTCAAGCAGTCCAGTGCCAGAGGCAGCAAAGCAACCCCAAAACATCAGGGAACCTCCGCCATGTTTGACTGTAGGGACCGTGTTCTTTTCTTTGAAGGCTTCTTTTTTTTCCCTGTAAACTCTATGTTGATGCCTTTTCCCAAAAAGTTCTACTTTTGTCTCATCTGACCAGAGAACATTCTTCCAAAAAGTTTTTGGCTTTCTCAGGTAAGTTTTGGCAAACTCCAGCCTGGCTTTTTTATGTCTCTGGGTCAGAAGTGGGGTCTTCCTGGGTATCCTACCATAGAGTCCCTTTTCATTCAGACGCTGACGGATAGTACGGGTGGACACTGTTGTACCCTCGGACTGCAGGGCAGCTAGAACTTGTTTGGATGTTAGTCGAGGTTCTTTAGCCACCATCCGCACAATCTTTCGTTGAAATCTCTCGTCAATTTTTCTTTTCCGTCCACATCTAGGGAGGTTAGCCACAGTGCCATGGGCTTTAAACTTCTTGATGACACTGCGCACGGTAGACACAGGAACATTCAGGTCTTTGGAGATGGACTTGTAGCCTTGAGATTGCTCATGCTTCCTCACAATTTTGCTTCTCAAGTCCTCAAACAGTTCTTTGGTCTTCTTTCTTTTCTCCATGCTCAATGTGGTACACACAAGGACACAGGACAGAGGTTGAGTCAACTTTAATCCATTTCAACTGGCTGCAAGTGTGATTTAGTTATTGCCACCACCTGTTATGTGCCACAGGTAAGTAACAGGTGCTGTTAATTACACAAATTAGAGAAGCATCACATGATTTTTCAAAGGGTGCCAATACTTTTGTCCACCCCCTTTTTTATGTTTGGTGTGGAATTATATCCAATTTGGCTTTTTGACAATTCTTTTTGTGGTTTTCCATTGACGACAAATTAAATGAAGATATTATTACCAAAGCATTTGTGATTGCAATCATTTTCTGGAAGAAATTGAGTATTATCTGACAGAATTGCAGGGGTGCCAATACTTTTGGCCAGCACTGTATAGTAGTTACATTGTATGGCTGAACAAATACTTGTATCCATCAAGTTCAACCAAAGGGCGGGCAATGAACATGGCCGAAGTGAAGGGATGAATGAAACAAGAATTTGAACAACGTTTTATGCCTCAGGCAGATATGTGAATGATTACAGGCAGGTCTTGCCACAAGAGTACGTAAAAGTGTTTCACCTCTGCCCTGTAAAAAGGCTATCAGAGGCTACTTTTGGGTAGTGTACCTCTTGGTGAGAGATATTTAACTGCTAGACATGCCTCTACAACGTGCTCAAAGAAATTTTGCCCAGTTGACAGACTTTGAGAGGAGTTGACATTGGACTGAGATGCAGGATGGTTGTTTTGACGAATTGCCCACCATCTTGGCCATTCTGACTGATAGGAGGTGTTGGGAATGAGAGGATGGACACATGGTGAACAGGCTCAGGGTGGCCCAGACAAACCACCAGTAGATAGGATTATTTGATCCATTGACAAGGACGAGCAGCTCCCACAGTTTTCTTGTTCACCATCCAGACATAGATGGCACCTTCATTACATACCCCTGTCTCTGCCCAGATTGTTTCGAGGCAGTTAGCAGAAGGAACTTTTGTGTCATGGTTTTGTTTGTAGTGGTATTGTGAATAAGAAACCTGGACTGCTATGGAAAGGAACCGTATCGTCTTTAGTGTTGAATCCAGGTTCTGTTTGGGGTCCAATGTCAGGTCAGTCAAGGCCTCACGGTGAGCAATTCAATCCAGTCTATGCCTTGGATCGACGCACCGCCCCAACTGCTGTTGTAATGATCTGGGGAGCCATCTCATACCTCAGTTGGTAACCCCTAGTGGTAATACAAAGGACACTAACCACTCACCAATATGTGCAGAACATCCTGCGGCCACATGTGTTGCCTCTCATGGCAGGGCAGATAACTAGCATTTTTCAGCAGGATAATGCTCACCCACACACAGCAAAGGTTTCCCAGGAATGTCTCCACCAGATTGCAACAATTATACCTATAAGGAAACCACCAGCATTTCCGTATATATAATTGGCATGCTGCAATTTCCAAAACCGCAATGGTTTTGGAAATCATCACGTGTCTGCAGCGCGTTTTTTACCGCAAAGTGGGGATGGGATTCACTAAAATCCCATCCACTTTGCTGTGACTGTAAAACTGTTTACGTCATGTGGGGCCCCAGCCTGAATCTCTCCTCAATTTTGTGGCCCTCCATTGTACCTTTTCCAACTCTAGGACATCCTTTTTGTTAACTAGTTCCCAGAACTGAACTGCATATTCAGATGGGGCCGCACCAATGATTTATGAAGTACTGGTAATATTATATCCCTATCCCGCAGGCCCATACCTTTTTTAATACACCAACAATATCATTTTTACCTTAGAAACAGCTGATTGACATTGTGCTGTTATTTAGTTTGTGACCTACGTGTACACCCAGATCCTTCTCTACCACTGACTTTTCCAGTTTTACTTCCCCTAAGGCCGGGGACCCAGGAAAAAAAAGCAGCGTTTTACAGTCCCTGCATAGCGAATCCCATCCACACACTGCAGAAAAATATGCGCAGCAGACACGCTGTGATTTCTAAACCCGGAGAAAGTCCGGAGAGGTTTCTTCTTTCTATGAAAAGCGCTGTGGGAAACACCACAATACGTTGCCGCCGCGGTTTTTCCTGCAGTGCTTTTTTTGCTGCTGCCCGCTACATGGGGCCTTAGCCTAAAACATATGTTGCTTGCAGATCATTAGTACCCAGCTACGTAACTTTACATTTAGCAACCTTATTTTCCAAACAGATGCCCAAATTTTCAATGCTGGGAGATTTGGCCCACTCTATTAGGACTATCATCCCTCATTTCAGGAGCCACCCGGACATTCCAGGAGAGTGGGCAAGTATCTTGCTACAAAAGCATCAACTTTGAGGGTGGTAAAATGGGATAGGCACCTTTAAGTTCTGCCATGGACCACACCTTGGCAAGTCCCAGACCAACTACTTTGTGGCAACAGTTTGCAGACTATGTCTCCTTTTTGGGCCAGGACATGCCTGAAATTGCTGGGACTGTTTCGAAAAATTAGGGACTGTCCCTAAGTTCAGGACAGTTGTAAACTATGCTGTTAGTATGGGTGACAAATGTCTGATAACATGGAGTCCCTGCAGAAAGAAGTCTAAGGAAGTGCTCAGTATGCTCATCTACCATTCCAGCAGCATACATGAGGATGAATGGGGGCCCAGGACCCCCATTCTAGCAATCAGTTGGCCCCCTAGTGGTGACGCTAATATTCATTGCGGGATAGCCTAGTTAACCCTTTCCTTGTATGGAGAATTATTCTAGCAATGTTGTGTTCACCCAGATAATCACACCCCGTCTATCACAATGTGGTAAGTACAAACATTGACATAAAGTCACATGTGTTTCAATGAATAACACTGCTCAAGAAATACGTGCACACAAGGTTCAAGTGTCCTTATCACATATCAAAGCAAGGATTACAATTACAATCATGTGAGACACTTAACCTTTTACGTGTTTTTTTATTTGTAGTGTTTTGACTTAAATTATTGGTGTTTTTTAGCTACATCTAAAATGTATTCTTAAAGGGGAAGCCCCATAATTCATCTAACTTCTTAAGACACGTCAGATGATTAGATTAAAAGGTTTGTAGACTCTTTTGGGGAATTCCAATCTTCATATTTTGGTCAGTGTGGAGAGCTTCTGTTGCGCTGATAGACCTGCCCTGTCCTGCATTACACAAACAATCCATTGGTGTGAATAGGCACTGTGTAATGCCTAACCTTTAACACATAACAACGTACATGTGTATGAAGGAATATGCATCCCCATCTGTGCAATGATGATCATACAGACTCAGAAGCTTCACCACGGGAACCTGCGCCTCGTCATAAATCAGGCTAATCCTCAGGTGGCGCAAGGGTGATTGATACAATATGCCAGTCTTGATGAATTCCCCTGAATATGTTATTTATACTGCATGGGAAGCAGTGCAAAATTAACAATGCAAAAATCAAGGTGGAATTGCAGTATTTTCCCAATCCCCTCCCCTGAGAAAGAGTTTTATAAAAGTTATTCATATTACATGTACCACATAAATTAAATTAAAAATATATCTTTTGACACAAAAACAGTCAATCTTATAACTACGTTGAAAGAAAAATAAAAAAGTTATGGCATTTGGAGTACGAAAAAATTTAAAATGCTTGTTCCTAAAGGCCTGGTCATTAAGGGATTCATTTCCCCTGTGGTGTTGCTATACAGGGATTTGTCAGAAAACTAGAACTCTGGCCACTACCATAGTTTTAATCTGCAATTTGCAGATCTACAATTGCTGATAAAAGTACAGTCCCATTCATTTTTCTATGGGTTCAGACACACAACTGCAATTTTTGTGGCCGTGTGTCCTTGCCACATTTGCGGCACATACAAGTGTAGGGGATCATACAAGGTCCGAGATTATAGATGACATACTGATGCAATGCGGACATGTTTTTTTGCGGATTGAGGATCAGTTTTTGTGGACTGTAAATCCACTACGGTTGTGTGCAGGAGGCCTAAGAAGGAAATTCCAAACCTACAATTTTTCAACCACTAGAAATGTAATTTAAAGGTATCCCACAATTGCAAGTAATAACCTATAATGAATGCCTTAATCAAATACAGTGCCTTGCAAAAGTATTCATACCCTTGAACTTTTTCACATTTTGTCACCTTACAACCGCAAACTTAAATGTATTTTATTGAGATTTTAAGTGATAGACCAATACAAAGTAGCAGATAAGTGTGAAGTGGAACGAAAATGATACATGATTTTCAAAATTTTAATCAAATAAAAATCTGAAAAGTATGATGTGCAAAAGTATTCAGCCTCCCTATATTATTACTTTGTAGAGCCGCCTTTCACTGCAATTACAGCTGCAAGTCTTTTGGGGTATGTCTCTACCAGCTTTGCACATCTAGAGACTGAGATTTTTGCCCATTCTTCTTTGCAAAATAGCTCAAGCTCAGCCAGATTGGATGGAGCGTCTGTGAACAGCAATTTTCATGTCTTGCCACAGATACTCAATGGGATTGAGGTCTGGACTTTGACTGGGCCATTCTAACGCATGAATATTTTTTGATATAAACCATTCCACTGTATGTTTAGGGTCATTGTCTTACTGGAAGGTGAATCTCCTTCCCAGTCTCAAGTGTTTTCCAGGCTCCAACAGGTTTTCTTCCAGGATTGCCTTGTATTTAGCTCCATCCATATTCCCATCAACTCTGACCAGCTTCCCTGTCCCTGCTGAAGTAAAGCCTCCCCACAGCATGATGATGCCCCAGCCATGTGTCACAGTGGGGATGGTGTGTTCAGGGTGATGAGCAGTGTTCCTTTTCTGCCAAATATAGTGCTTTGCATTTAGGCCAAAAAGTTCAACTTTGGTCTTATCTGACCAGAGCACCTTCCTCCGCATGTTTGCTGTGTCCCCTATATGGCTTGTGGCAAACTGCAAACAGCACATCTTATGTCTTCCATTCAACAATGGTTTTCTTCTTGCCACTCTTCCATAAAGGCCAGATTTGTGGCATGCACGACTTATAGTTGTCCTGTGGACAGATTCTCTGACCTGAGCTGTGGATTTCTGCAGCTCCTCCAGAGTGACCATGGGCCTCTTGGCTACTTCACTGAACAGTGCTCTCCTTGCTCGATCTGTTAGTTTAGGTGGACGGCCATGTCTTGGTAGGTTTGCAGTTGTAGAATACTTTTTCCATTTTTGGATGATTGATTGAACAGTGCTCCTTGGGGTACTCAAAGTTTGGGATATGTTTTTATAACCTAACCCTGCTTTAAACTTCTCCACAACTTTATCTCTGAAATGTATCTTGAGTTCCTTGGTCTTCATGATGCTGTTTGTTCACTAGTGTTCTCTAACAAACCACTGAGGCCTTCACAGAACAGGTGTATATATATTGAGACTAAATTACACACAACTGGACCCTATTAATTAATTAAGTGACTTCTGAAGGCAATTGATTGCACTGAATTTTATTTAGGGGTATCAGAGTACAGGGGGCTGAATACTTTTGCACGTCACACTTTTCAGATTTTTATTTGATTTAAAATTTTGAAAACCGTGTATCATTTTCAATACACTTCACAATTATCTGCTACTTTGTGTTGGTTATCACTTAAAATCTCAATAAAATACATTTAAGTTTGTGGTTGTAAGGTGACAAAATGTGAAAAAGTTCAAGGGGTATGAATACTTTTGCAAGGCACTGTAAATACAATCAAAATAGCAAAAAAGTTTTTACAAAAAATTATTACTTTATTTTCCAAGCCAAAAAGTAATTAAAACCACTTAAGGCTAAGACTCCACGAAGCGGGCCGCAGCGAACAAGCACTGCAGGAAAAACCGCAGTGCATTCCCACTGTGGTTTTTCTCGCAACGCTTTTCACAGAAAGTCCGCAGAGGATTCCTCTACAGACTTTCTCCTTCCATAATACCTATAGGGAAACCGCCGGTGTTTCTGTAGGTATAATTGACATGCTGTGATTTCCAAAAACGCAACGGTTTTGGAAATTGCAGCATTTCCACTGCACATATTTTTTTGCAATGTGTGGGATTTTCTACAATCCCATCCTTTTTGCAGTGAATGTAAAACTACCAAACCGTGGGGTTTATATGTGAGGCCAGTTGCAGACGACCGTGCTGCAACCGGCCTGCCGTGATTTAAAAGCACGGGGGACACGGGGATATCCCCCATATATCCCCAGAAAACAATGGGTCAGTGTGCTCTCCGTGAAATACATGGATAGCACACTTACCCACAGCATTGTCGTCTGCAATGGGCCTGAAACTCACAAAAAAGGGGGTTTAGGTTGCGGCAGTACCAGGGTACAAATGGTCATAACCATAGAATATTATAAATATGTAGTCACCGAAAATCACATGAATATACAAAATGCATAAACAAAAACAATTTCTTAATGTATTAATTTTAATTAATTGATACATATAAATAAGTACATCTAAAAGTGCTTGCAGTGTAACAAAGAGTCAGTTCATATACAGTTATATACTGAATTTTACTTAGGCTAGATAAAAAAGAATATAAGATATAGTATACACGATAGAGTAATGACTGCAATTGTCATGTCCCAGGACTTGGTTTAATTCACTGACATATATCTGTGATGCTGTGTTTGTCTTTGTAGTTTGTCCCCTCTCTCTCTCTGTATCCTTAGTTGTGATGCTGTAGCTCCTCCTCTCTCTCTCTCAGTTTAGTTTCACTTCTTTGTAAGCAACATGTCTGCTCAGCTCCTGGTGATTCATCATTTTTCACCTACTGCTGTATGAGGTTCTACAAGATTTACTTGGATTAAAGCATCTGAAATCTTATCTACGCCTCCTCAGTTGAGTTGAACACTATCTGATAGATATCTTGGTGTAAATTGCTGGTTAGCATAGAGACTACAGGACACTCTCACAACCTCACACTTGCAGCCAAGCTATTGAGTCAGAACAGTGAAAAATGATGCATAAAGACTGCCAGATACGGCTGTAAGACAGTTCACCAACTTCTGACATACAGTCAGTCACAGCAAGATACCTGAAGCCAGAAGGAATCAGCATTGTGTAAGTTGCATCTGCAGCTCAGACTCCCTCAGCATAAGAAGATTCTAGCAAGCAGCCATCTCACTCCAGCAAAGTTATATTTATCCTGTTTGTGTTGCATCATGGCTGAATGGCACCCTGAAGCACAAGGTAGCATGGACCTCAGTCTGCAGCCCAGTGAGAAGGCTAGACGCTCAATTAAACAGGTTAGAGACAATCTAGAAGGTTTAAAGCATGAACTTTCCTGTGAACTCTCAAAATGGTGACAGAAAATACAGACTAAGATATCTGCCATGTGCTTGCCTGCATACCATGTATCACCACTAGAGGGAGCTCTGCGACAGCTTTGTGCTATGCATGGACATTATAAAATGAAAGCTGAGGAGTATGAAAGCATATTGAGGAAACTTCATACAGACGATTCTTTAGCTGAATTGCAAAGCTTCCAGCATCTCAATTCAGAACGAGAAAGCTTAGTACATGAAACTAAGTTAAGGACAGAGGCAAGAATTGCGCAACTGCAGGAAATGGCATCCCATGTTTCTGAGTCTACCAAGCGTTCAAAGCGTACATCTAAGTCACATTCCTCAAAATCTTCCACACTCAGTGAGCAACTTATAAAAGCATGTGCAGAGGCGGAAGCTACTAAGATACAGGCAGCCTTTGCACAACAGAAAGCAGAGATGGAAGCTAAGGTAGCTCAACAGAAAGCAGCGATGGAAGCTAATGCAGCAGCAATGGAAGCTAATGCAGCTCAAAAAAGGGCAGAACTAGAGGCTCTAGAGAAACAGTATGAGCATGCTGCAGCCATGGCAAGGTTAAGCATTTTAGAACAGGCCATCAGTGGAAGTGAAAGCGACAGCACCAGTTTGTGTGATGTGGAAGCAGAGGATCCCCTCAAGCGCACAAGAGACTATGTACTAAGCCAAAGCAGTGAATCCCTATTTGCCACAAATGTTCCTGTCAGGGACGACATTTCTCCAGTGCAACAGGGCACGGTATCTTCTGAAGCACACCGCATTCAAGGTCAGTACAATGCCCTGCCTGTCCAGCATCCAGTTTCTTCTTCCTTCATGGATTCCCAAAGCCTTGCACCTCAGCAAATGCAATATACTGATACTCAGGTAAACACCAATGTGACACCATACCACCAGACTGCAAACAACCGTCCAGTCTCACATCCATATGTGCCTAAACCTATGGACTTTAAGCTAGCTCCTAGGCTGAATGCTTACGCAGCCCCATTACTACCTACCTCTGTTAACCAGAACCCCACTAACAACGTAATCACCGCTACTCAGCCAGCAACTCAATATTTAAAGTCAGAGAGAACAGACATGTCAGAGTTTGCAAGGTACATGGTTCGCCGTGAGCTTACTAAGACTGGACTCACAAGGTTCGATGACCAACCTGAGAACTACAGAGGCTGGAAATGTGCCTTCAAAACTGCAATTAGTGACCTTGGCATTACTGCAGCTGAAGAACTAGATTTGCTTATCCGGTGGCTTGACCCACAGTCCACAGAACGTGCTAAAAGACTCAGATCCGTCCACATTTACAACCCCATAGCAGGCCTTACCGCTGCTTGGGAAAGACTGGAGAAAACCTATGGCAGTCCTGAAGCAATAGAGAATGCTCTGTTCAAACGGTTGCAAGGGTTTCCAAAGATATCTGGTAAGGATCATCAGAAATTTCAAGAACTTAGTGACCTACTCATGGAGCTCCTACTGGCTAAGGCGGACACTCTCCTACCGGGCCTCAGTTACCTGGACACTGCTCGTGGGGTAAACCCGATAGTCACCAAGTTGCCATATAATATTCAAGAAAGGTGGACCACAGTTGGGTCAAGATACAAAAATGAGAATCAAGTCTCCTTTCCTCCATTTTCCTACTTCTGTGAGTTTATCAAGAACATTGCAGAATCCAAGAATGACCCAAGCTTTTCCTATGGGGATCCCAGTGTTCCTGGTTCACCTCCTATTAAGTATGACCGCTCACATTCTAACTACAGAAACCGCAAAGGCCCAGTTTCGGTGAAAAAGACTGATATTCTTCCTATACCTACATCAGCACCAGAAGAAAGCAGTTGCAACAACAACCAAGACGAAAAGGTAGAAAATCCTAACCGTCTGTGTCCTATTCACAAAAAGCCTCATCCCCTCAAGAAGTGTATTGGCTTCAGGAGGAAACCAATCCAGGAACGTAGAGAGCTTCTTAAGAAACTAGGGATATGTTTCAAATGTTGTTCCTCTACTGAACATGTTGCTAGAGACTGTAAAATTGCTATTAAGTGTATAGAGTGTGGCAGTGAGGACCATGTACAGGCTCTTCATCCATCCCGGCCTAGTGCCACACCACCTAGAGGTTCCCCTTCCCCAACTAAGCATGGCGGGGAGAACACAGATCAAGCAGCAAATACTACCACAGTATCTTCCTCATGTACAGAAGTCTGCGGAGAAGACCTTTGTGACAAGTCCTGTGCAAGGATATGCCTAGTCAATATATACCCCAAGGGCCAACCAGTAAGGGCTCTGAGGGTGTCCGCCATTTTGGACGACCAGAGCAACCACTCACTTGCAAGGTCAGAACTCTTTGATCTGTTTAACTTAAAGGGTGATACTTATCCGTATACCTTGGGTACTTGTAGTGGCATATCAGAGGTTTCAGGAAGAAGGGCCAGTGGTCTCGTAATAGCTTCTCTCAAGGGCAATTTAGAGATACCTTTGCCCACACTTGTTGAGTGCAACCAGATACCATCAAACAGAGAAGAGATACCCACACCAGAGGCGGCTTTCCAGCACCCTCATCTAAGGGCTATAGCCAGTGAAATACCATCCCTTGACAAAAATGCAGACATTCTACTTCTGCTAGGTAGAGACATTTACAGACGCCAATGGAAACAAGTTCAACACCTGTCCAATGTGTTGTGGCACCGCTGGAAAACAGAGTACCTCCACATGCTACAGAGCCGTCACAAATGGCAGACCTCAAAACCTAATCTCCAGGTGGGTGACCTCGTCCTTCTAAGGGATAAAGAAGTCCATCAGAATGAATGGCCTATGGGTCTCATCACTAAAGTTGTCCCTAGTGATGATGGGAAGACTCGGAAAGTGGAGGTCAAGGTAACCAAGGGAGGCTCAGTGCGAGTTTTCTTCCGCCCAATTAATGAACTGGTGCTTCTTCTTCCAAGAGGAGACGTCACATAAAAGAAGATAAGGACACCATTCACAGCTCATGGCGGGGAGCTTCCTTCCATGAACTAAAACCGTGTTCTTGTAGATTACAGTGTGGGTCGGTGGAGGTGTTGGCAAATTGCGGCTTCCCGACCTGAAGATTGGTTTATTTGGACTAACTGTTGATTATTGTTTGTAGAGCATGTTTCTTTTTAGTTTTTCAGGTTTGAAGAGGACCTTATGGACATCTCAGGAAATTTAATGTTTGTTTTCAGTGAAATCTAAAGATTTCAGGCGGGGAGTGTCATGTGCCAGGACTTGGTTTAATTCATGTATCTGTGATACTGTTTGTCTTTGTAGTTTGTCCCTTTTCTCTCTCTGTATCCTTAGCTGTGATGCTGTAGCTCCTCCTCTCTCTCTCTCAGTTTAGTTTCACTTCTTTGTAAGCAACATGTCTGCTCAGATCCTGGTGATTCATCATTTTTCACCTACTGCTGTATGAGGTTCTACAAGATTTACTTGGATTAAAGCATCTGAAATCTTATCTACGCCTCCTCAGTTGAGTTGAACACTATCTGATAGATATCTTGGTGTAAATTGCTGGTTAGCATAGAGACTACAGGACACTCTCACAACCTCACACTTGCAGCCAAGCTATTGAGTCAGAACAGCAATGAAAGTTCAAGTGCTAGTGCATGTATAGTGAAAAATCCAGAGAGCAGCCATAACATAAAGTGTAGCCAGCAGTACAATCAGTGCACAATAGGTAAACGTTGCAAATTTTAACACAAAAAAGATTTGCTCAGAAAAATTGTAACATTTTTTTGCCATGCATGCCAGAAAACTGCAATGCAGAATATGTTGGTGCTATACAAGAGAAAAAATAATAAATCTACCCCAATATTTTCACAGCATTGCATGACACTGAGAATCCTTTCATAGACTGCAGTGCAGCCACCACTGTTAATGCTCCGTCTTCCACACAGCAGGTCCGACACATCGGGCCTGGCAGAAACCTGGTAAAAGAAGAATCTGAATAAAAGTTACGTCTAGATGCTGAGTACAGAGTGCCTAGATGTATAATATAATGCATGTACTTGCTATAAACCTATCTTCTCCCTCCTTACCCCACTATAATGACTCTTACTCCAAACACCACTTTACCAAACCAAGTATTAGGGCACATGAGGAGCCCATAGCCACCACACTCCATAAGCCAGGAGTACTTTTGCCTCACAGCTCCACTTCACATACTGAATGGGCTCCACTTGTCTTAGACATATAATTCTAGCAGGCTGAGCTGCTCACTGGGAGCCACCGTACTACTGCTGTTATCCCACAATTGAGGTTCCCTTCTGCAGAACTTACACTAGGTTCACACAAGCGTTCGGCTTTCCATTCTTCAGGTCCGCTTGGGGACCCGAAAAACGGAAGCCTAATCCGCTTAAAAAGCAGTTACCCGCGGAAACCCGCAGACCCCATAGACTATAATGGGGTCTGCTGGGTTTATCCCCAAAAAATTTCTCTCCGCATTTTTCAAGTGGATTCGGGGACGGAATCCCAGAACGGAGTCTGAACGCAAGTCTGAATCCAGTCTTGCACACCATGGTCCATTGTTAACTGTCCAACAACATGCACTGGATTGTAGTGTCACAATTCGCCTTATCACCAACACATACCAACAGTAAGGATCACGTGGCTGGCTTGCTCTGTTTCTCTGCTCCTGCACTTAAATTCACCACTTGGCCTTTCCTTCCCGTACCCATTGCCAAATCTTCACCTCCCTACTGAGCTCCCCCACACATTTTTACACCCTTTCACCCAATCCTGCCAACCACATGGCAGGTGCTATGTTCCCTAATCTTTCCTACTCCATCCTAGTCCCACTTCAGCTAGCTAGGTCCACAAGTCCCTCTTTAAGGCTCTTCACGCCTACTGTAGTGTTTTTCAAAAATTGCAACTATTTTAATTTTTTTCACATAATCCCATGAAATCGGTTTTGGTGATACATCCATATACGCCATGTATAAAGTTGTTTGCTGTGAAGGATGTCATCTGACTGTAAGACATTGTGACTCACGTCAATAGTAATCAGTTTGAGTCTTGTGGCCAAAAAAAAATTGTTATTTCAAAATGATAACCCTCAGACAGAATCCCCTCTCACAGTTGTGCGTCATTCCTGCTGTATCTTAGCAGACCAGTGGTGCCCTCTAGAGGTGTGTTATGGTTTCATATAGTTCCCAGCAATGAATGAACTTGACCTGGTTCCTCATAATATACTCCACCCTACATAAACATGTAGTGGTATGAAAAAATAAAGACACACCATGTAAAGTTTTTATTTTTTAACATATGTGGATATATCAATATTTGGTTTTCATGATATACGTGACGTCTTTGAACAAAAATAATAAGAAACTGACTTTATAATAATCGACTAAAGCAAAAAAAAAATTACAGATTACTGTGCAAAAACTAATTTGAGCTCCTATGCCCAGTATTGTTACCTTCAGAAGAATCTTTCCCCACCAACCATTTATTATAGCCATCTACCAATCTCTGACGCTGGCAAGAATATTTTCAGACTACTCAGTAGAGATAGTTCTGTCCCCAAATCTCCCCACATGGTATGGCTGGGACTTGGTAATTCTAGGATTCTCCTTTTCTCTTTTGGTGATGATGGATTTACTGATGTTGAGGGTCAGTATTGTGTTGCAGGGTCCACATTCAGCTAAGCTTCAATCTCCTGACAGATGATCTCACACGGTCCACAAAAATACCCTGGGGCAATAAAAAGTTCTTAATGAATTGTAGGATGATCATCTGCTCAAGTCTTAATGTAGAATCCTCATCATGCCCCCTTGTCTCACACAGACTGCTCTCCATACCATCAGCTCTCTCACAGACTGCTCTACATGCCATCAGCTCTCTCACAGACTGCTTTCCATCCTCTCAGCTCTCTCACAGACTGCTCCCCATGCCTTCAGCTCTCTCACAGACTGCTCTCCATCTTCTCAGCTATCTCACAGACTGCTCTCCATGACATCAGCTCTCTCACAGACTGCTCTCTATGCCATCAGCTATCACAGACTGCTCTCCATACCATCAGCTCTCACAGACTCCATACCATCAGCTCTCACAGACTCCATGCCATCAGCTCTCACAGACTACTCTCCATGCCATCAGCTCTCACAGACTGCTCTCCATGACATCAATCAGCTCTCTCACAGACTGCTCTCCATACCATCAGCTCTCACAGACTCCATACCATCAGCTCTCACAGACTCCATGCCATCAGCTCTCTCACAGACTGCTCTCCATGCCATCAGCTCTCTCACAGACTGCTCTCCATGCCATCAGCTCTCTCACAGACTGCTCTCCATGACATCAGCTCTCTCACAGACTGCTCTCCATACCATCAGCTCTCACAGACTCCATGCCATCAGCTCTCACAGACTGCTCTCCATGACATCAGCTCTCTCACAGACTGCTCCCCATGCCCTCAGCTCTCTCACAGACTGCTCTCCATCCTCTCAGCTCTCTCATAGACTAAGCCCACGATGTGATGACAATTTCTGTAGCATAACCAAACCAGGTGATCAGATTTTACACTTGTATACATAATCTCTCCATCAATATTGATTGGCAAACTCCAATAGAGATGCACTATTCTTCTCTCTTTCTATTTTTTTGGCTTTCACATATCGCTCTACATATCCCATACAGCCCATTTAATTTCTAAATAGTTTAGGTGCACCATAAAGTGGAAAGTTGTGCTACTAATGTGTACCAATAGAAACAGATTTTATGTATTTATCTATCTATTGATTCATTCATTCATTCATTTCTTTCATATTCAGTAGCACTAACATATTCAGCAGCGCTTCATCACTCACATCAGTTCCTATGCTTAATGAGACACATAGTCTAATTTTCCTATCTCCAACATGTACACATTACAACCAGTTTCATAGGAAGCCAAACAGTACTTTAAATAGTGTGACCAATCTTAGTGAGAACTGTGAGGCTGTTCTGTTACAACTGCACAGTTCTCTTTACCTCCCCTCTGCGCTTATCTCTATGATCAGTGCAGGTAGAAATCAGGAAGATGAATAATTAGTCTTCTACTTCCAGCTAAGGATATAAGAGAAGGGGCATAGGGGGTAGCCTATGTCATACGGGGCATGTGGAGGAGTCTGTGAGAGGAGCACGTAGAGCAGTCTGTGTAACATAGAAAAGCTAGAGGAACTGTCTATGTAACAAAACACGGGGTATAGTCTATGTAACAGGGGCAGGCAAGGAGAGCAGTTTATATTAAAAAGTGGGCAGGGGAGCAGTGTGTGTGTGAGAAAGGGGACCATGAGGAGCAGTCTGTGAAAAAGGGTATTATGGGTAGCAGTTGGTGAAAGAGTGTGGCATGGGGAGCAGTCTTTGTAACTGTGGGGTGCATGGGGAAGAGTCTGTATAACAGATGGTCCATAGTGTGCAGTCTGTGTAAGGGTATGTTCAATCGGTGGAATATGCCGGGGATTTGGGCGCGTATTATGCCCCTGAATCTGTGGCAGATTCCTCCTGGAATCTGCCTCCCAATGAAAACAAAGGGAGGAATCTGCCACAGATTCAGGGGCGCAATACGCGCCCAAATCCCCGGCATATTCCACCGATTGAACATACCCTTACACAGACTGCACACTATGGACCATCTGTTATACAGCAGCAGGGTGCAGAAAAAATAAGCGTCCTTCTCGATCTTGCCATGGATACCGCATCAGCATCCTGTCGCTGACTAGAATTTTGCCGTGTGAACATACCCTAACAGAGGGGACTTGGAGAACAATCAATATAAAACAAAGAACCAAGAAGGATCAGAATGTAAGAACCAGGCTATGGTGAACAGTTTGGGAGAGAGAGAGAGGCATTGGGAGTAGTATGTGTAACAAAGGGGGCATCTGAAGCATGAGCGGGATTGTAAATCCATTCTAGTCTCAGCCTTCCTACTGCAGGGACATTGCTGAGTAACCCACAATGGACACCAGGATTGTAGTATCAGCCATTTCTCTGTCCTAAGCCTCCAGGAATACTGACATTAAAGAGGACCTTTCACCACCTCCACCAACTCCATCTCTTTTCATCCTTCAATAACTGATTTTGGCACAGTTGGAATTTTTCTGTAGCCCCCCCCCCCATTCCCAAGCATTATTGCTGTTAGTTTAAGCACCAGATATGCTAATTAGGCTCTCCACTAGACTGGTCCTAGACTGGAGTAAATAGTCAGGGAACCGCCCACCTGACAGTTGAGGGCCTAATTAGCATATTAGGTTCTGAAAATAAAAATAATGATTACTCAGAACAGTGGGGGCTAGAGAAAAAAATCCAACTGCACTGGATTGAGTGGAGAAACATCTAATGAAGGAGGCAAAGCGTTGGAGATGGCGGAGATGGTGAAAGGTTCCTTAACTTCACAAGATGAGAAAACCTCTTAAATAGAACAGGCAATTTTTTCCACCCTCTTGCACTGTGGGATATGCTGATATCTGAAGTTGAGATAAGTGACCAAATTGAAAAATTACATATAAGGAATAAAAGGAATAACGCTAGATTTGAGGGGAAGTCATCCAGGTATAGTAAGATATGCAAACACACAAGGGCTTAACTTGAGGGGGTGCATCCAAGTACAGGAACCTTAGGAGGGTCCATAAGGTGTCTCCTCCCAATATGAGGAGACTAGTACTGTAAACAATACCTTATAGTTGAGGGGTCTGATACAGAATTTGTATTGAAGCCCAGGAACTTCATGTTACGCCTCTGCAAATACATGAAATGGGATTTTTTGCTTTATTTACAAAAACATAAAGAAGGAGGAGATGAGTATGAGTATGAATGGACCAAGTGAGACTGAGTGATAGATGAAACGTGAAGAACACAGATAACCAGAAAAGTTGTGTATGTGACAAGCAATGCAGGGGAGGACTGAATGAGACTTAGAGAATTAGGAACAGGAGGGATTGGAGAGAGGAGGGGGCTGCTGGAACAGGAGTAGGAGGGAGGGATGAGGCAGCGGCTGTCCCCTTCTGATAACATAATCTGCAGCATGAGATAGACCCTTGGACCCGGTGTTAAGCTTTAGTGACATGGCACTGAGAGCACAGTGACAGCAGCACTGAGTATACAGCTGGCACAGAGAGCAGTTTGACCATGGGCAGCATCAGTAAGGAGCATAACATGGGTACCGATGGGCGCCAGCTGCAGGACCGTCGTCCCAGCTCCAGTGACACAAGTGCTATAGATTTACGGACACTGAAGAAAGATTACCACCACAGGTGAGTGGCAGGGCGGACAACATAGTCCTATCACTGAAGCTCCCATACACACAAAGATTTTCCTAGAAAAAAAAAAACATTCATTTTAAACCAAGGACATGCCGAGATATAATACTTCATCTGAATAACCATGTGAAAGGCATTTCATATTTTAGCAAAGAATTTGATTTATTATTTGTGTGACCCGAATGGCTAAATTTGTAGCCTGGAACTGTAATATGTCACAAATGCAGAAATTCCCACTGGCGACTAAGACATTTTTCAGCTGATCCAAATTATTGCTACTTCTACGGCCTTCTTGGGATTGGTGCTTTTTTGGGTACATTACGGTACTGGAGTCCACTCTTGTGCAGCCTATGAAATACTATAATGTCCATAGGAGAGCTGCTGATTTGGGGTAGTGGGTCAGGACCCACAATCTGTAGGGGTTCATTGGGTATAAAGAGTGTTTCAGGTTCTGACTGATAGGTGGTCACCAGTCTATTGTGTATGACAACATGAGCCTTTTAATAGTGAGAAATATGGTTGGAATTTATTTGGGCTTGCTTAAAATGATTCTTTGCTGCTGGTCATTATCACTACTATTACTGTTATCGGTAAGGGACAAGAATTTCCCATTTTGGGAAATTGAAGAGATAATTTGTCAAATAATTGCAAAATATCTTTGTATGTATATAGATAAATGTTGCAATATTGGGAAGTTCTTCTGATCAAGGCCACATCTTTGTGTCTCTGACAACCTTAAATGGGTTTTTCGGGCTAAAAATATTGATGATGACCTATGCTAAGGATAGGTCATTGATATTAGATTAGTGGAGGTCTATTTCCCAGTACCCCCACTGATGAGCTGTTCTCTGCAGGTGATATACAGATAATGGAGCAGGAAGCAGACAGCTCTGTTCTCTATGTAATGGCCACACCAGGTACTGCAGATCAGATCTCATTAATTTGAATGGGTCCTAAGCTGCAGTGACTGAGTTCTGCCACTACACAGAGAACAGCGCTGTCTGCTTCCTGCTCCATTCTATGTGTATCAACTTCTGATGAAAGCTAATTGATGGGGGTGGCGGATGCTATACCCCAATATCTGATATTAGTGACCTATTTTTAGGAAATACCTGACAGTTTCCCTTTAAGTTGGCAGTCTGATAGTGATTCTTGTTGACTCCCCTATACACATATATGATTGTCAAGTATGCAAGTGTTTAGCATGGGGGCAGACGACTAAGCCACTATCAGACACCTCTAAGGGAACAAAGGGTTTAGCATGTTGAAGTCCAACATCTGCAATTGGGGGAGTGTTGGGACATCCCCATACACATTAGATAGATGGTCACAGAAACCAGTGGGATTGGCTGACATCCCTCTATGTATATGGGCACCATTAGGCTAGCAGCTCACTCGTCTACAAAAAATTCTGGCTACCTGCATCCTAGGTTTCATTGTGTAAAAGTCTATCCCTATGGTGGTCTACAGGGGAAAAATGGCCGCAAAAATGCCTTGGGTTTACATGATCCAATCAAAATCCAGAGGTTTAATACAGATTGAATCTGGTGACCAATAAATCTCTTTTTTTATTTGACCACTGATCAGATCCTGTGTTTGGCTGATCAACTTATAAGGGTTTTCCAGGACCTCAAAATTGCTGTCCTATCATAACCTACCCCCCCATCCACAAAACACTATATTCAGCGCCAGTGTCCTATAGATGGTGGAGACATTTAATTACCCCGGAGTTGTTCTCCTCCACCACCCGAATCGATCCCATTTGTTCAGGATAGAAACCAGAGATGTAACCTCTGCAAAATCTGTAATGGGGGCCCCCACTTACCTTGTGCATTTAGAATAGATAGTAATATATTTTACGCAGAATAGGGACCTTTGGAGCCACCTTAGGGTCCAGGGCTCGATAGCTATTGCCCCTGATAGAAACATATACAATGGAATCACTCATGTTACAATTTCCAAATATAATAAAGTGGCTAGAGAAGTGAGAACTCACTTTAAGACATACTATACATATCTGAGAAACATCTAAGACATTAGGAACCCAGGTGGGAAACCATCGGATGTGTTGTATCCTAGAAGCTAACTTCTTATTTCTATGCAGGATTTTTGTCAATCGGAGTCTGGGCTTGGAAAAAATAAAATGTTTTGGATTTGATATGGATTATACACTGGCAAGTAAGTTATTTTTTCCTACATGTAAAATGCTACAGTATCTATGAAGAATATTAGTATAGTGCTGTCCAATGCAATACACTTCCTTGGATAACCAAACTTAAAGGGGTGTTCTGGTCACAACATGTTAAACCTTGGGTCTATCTCAACAGGATAGGGTCTAACATGCTGATCAATGAGGTCCAACTGCTGTTAGCGCCACCGATCATGAGAACAAGGGGGAGGTTGTAATGGGCATGGGTCGGAAACGTGTGCCTCTTCTCCATTCATCTCAATGGGACCTCCCAAGATAGGTGAACGCTATAGTTGAAGCATTTGGCTGTCTTCAGAGATCAGACCTTGCAGCAAGTTATCCATAATTTGTTGTGACCAAAATAACCCCTTAAACTTTTTAGCATACATTTCCTTACAATTAAAGGGATCCTTCAGACTCCCACCTAGTGAAGTTTATCCTCGTCAATGTGTGTGTAGCAATAATCTGATAATCTTCGTTTTCTTACTAGTGGATTAGTAATCTGCACTATAGTCATTATGTCCTTGCTGTACTGGTAGTCTGACAGCAGTCGTCTCTCCATGTACTTTTATGTTGGGCATATGACAGGCTTGTGTTTATATACAACAGCTAATCAGAAGAGACGGAGGTGCAGAGGGAGGAGAAAGCAGCAGCCTAAACCAATGATAAGACAGAAGGTGTGTCTCAGACTACCGCAGACTCCTTGCATACACTGTAACTAAGATGTGGTTACAATTTACAGCTCTGTCCTTATAGAGATGAGTTAAAAAGAAGCAAAATCTGAGGGATATATATAATAGGTAACAATCTGCTCTAGGTACTGACTTACATATCTGTCTGTAGGGTTGTTTTAGACTGTGTACATGAATACAGCAAGCAAAATATATAGCAATTCTCTAAGGAATCATCCTCAGCTTCTCTATCTGTGGGATGGATCAGGGACAAATACACATAGAAAACTATGAAGAATTTCCCATCCCGGATTATTGATCCCTTACTTATATATTAGATTTTATATGATATTTACTATACATGGTTTTTCTTCACAGTGTACCGTTCCCCAGACTATGATGAACTTGGCTTTGAGCTTCTGCTGGACAGACTGGTTTCCATTGGATATCCCCATGAAATTCTGGAGTATAAGTATGACCCAAACTTCCCTACAAGGTTTGTGTCTATTCTTTTAAGAGTCACGATTCTAGAAAACTACAGCAAAGCATTTTTGGTTAATTGTGGCAAAATCGTGGTCAAAAACAGTGACTTTACCACTCTGTCTAAATATAGCATAACATTTACCTAGGCTACATTCACATGAACATAGGGTCCGTGAAATACTGAACATGGCATCCGTGTGCCATCCGTGTTTTTCATGGACTCATACACTTAAATGAAAAATGAATGAGCCTGGTTCACAAAACTAAAGGATCTGCTCCATATTTCATGGCCCCAGCACAGACCCATGAAAAACATGATCATGTGCCTTAGACAGTGCAGTCAAGTTGCAGAATTTTACTGTAAAACCGTGGCAAAGTGCTACTTTTTTTGTGAAATTGTTACTTGACTGCACCATCTGAATATACCTTCACTATAGTGCGCGGTAGGCTCACTTTTCCATAACATAGATGACAGGCAGGGGCGTAGCTATAGGAGGGAAATGGTTGCAGTTGCTACTGGGCCACAGAACCTGAGAGAGTCCCAAAGGTCCCCCTGCCATAGAAAATATACCACTATTCTAAATAGCACAGGATAGGTAGGGACCCTCTCACAAATTCTACGTTGGAACCCAAGAGCTTCAAGATCTGTTCCTCCAGGAATAAATAGCTTGCTAGAAATTGTAAAATTGCAGTAAAATTACCCTTTTTTTAAAAAAAAAAATGACAGCAAAATGTCTGCATTCTGCCACGGTTTAGCGACAGATGCAGTAATAAGCCACAATTTGACCAATGGTGCCCATACTCTTTCTAGTTTGTGCCTAATAGTTTTAATGTGCTTCATACCTGTCGTGCTGCCAAAAAACGTCTCATGAAACCACAGCAATTTGTCATGAAAATACATACAGTTCTGCCTTGTGGGTCAGATTACCTCTACATGTACACCCTAACAGTATTTTGGGTCAGTGCCTTCAATGACCAACTTTCCACTCGTTCCTTAAATTTGAATGTAGTACCCTATCATACCAGCAGGTGGTGCAGCGGTTTACTAGATACCGTATATCAAACTTTCATTAACAAAAGTCTTCCTATAGTGAATAACATTGTAGTATTACCGTCTAAAATACTTCTTAGAAGAAGAATCCCTTACTGCCTTGTCTTGTGACATCACAACGCTCTCTATACTTACGTCATCTGCTACAAACTGATAAGATTATCCTGCCGCAGACCCATGACATAGTCTTATTTTCTCCTGTGTACACACTACACACTGCTATTCCCTATTACACAATGATGATGAAGCACTATTTTGCATTATTTTGCTGTTTTTTTCTCATTTCTATAAATCGCAAGATTGCAGATGTAGCAGAGCCTGTGCAGTCCTATGGAAAAGCACAGATAATACATCATGACAAGTTGTGCTAAATGACAAACTCAGCTCTGCTACATCCATATAAGCATATTATACTGAACCGTCATGCTCTGTGTTTTTGGTAGGGGTCTGGTCTTCGACACTCTTTATGGAAACTTGCTGAAGGTGGACTCTAATGGGAATGTGCTGGTCTGCACTCATGGTTTCCGCTTCTTGAAAGGGTGAGTGAACAGAGGCCTGTGAAAAACACACTGGCAATTGGCTGGCGTGACTGCGCCCACTGCTTGCTCAGGCTCATCTACAGGACCGAAATAGGGTCTGGATCCAGCGCAACATGTTTGTGGGGTTCTGTCATGATGCTAAATTCTTAGTGAAGATCCCTGTGGGTTTAATATTTCTATACATAAATCCATTGTCCAGTGGCCAGAATTCCTTTGAGTCTCCTTTTTGTCCTTCTCCGTGCCTTGCTGCGAGCAGTCCTGGCATGACCGTTCACTATCTCACGGAGAAACTTTACTTTAATTACATACCAAATAACTTCCTAATTAGTGATGAGACTAATGAACATCCCCTGTAAATCACAGTATTGCTGGTAATGCTGTATAAGTCCTGAGAGAGCTTGACATAAATACCATAGACATAGAAGGAGCCAAGGCGGTTGCCTTTGGAGTGAGGGGCATAGTCCTAGACAGTCCCATACCCTTTGCTATTAAGTGGTGGGTACCTGCGCAGAAGCATACCTTTAGGATCTCTCAGTATATGTTACAATTAAGTGGGTTTTCCTATCTCTTCACCTTTTCCCATATTTGCCAACTTTCTTGAAGACTTGGCAACTTTTCCAGGAGACTCACAAAATAAGGAGTGACCTCTTAGAGTCCCGGAAGAGCTGGCAAATCTGCTCTCTGTCATTCTGTACATGACTTGCCCACATTATTTGCCATCACATTCCAAAAAGGTGCATGGCCGACACATTTTTATGATCAAGTCAAAAAGGGACACGGCTGCCAAAAAAATTTGTGCTTTGCACACTGTTCTCCCAGGAGGCTCCCTGTGAACATTGGCAAGTACGACTTATCCTCTATCCACTGATCATGAGAAGGGGGTGTTTTGTTCCCCATTCCGAATAGAGCAGCCGTTGGACAAGAGCGCCCCCATGGCATTCACTATTTCTAGTGGTCCCATTGAAATGAATGGCTGTCCGATCACCAGTCCATCCAGAATGGGGAGCAAGACACCCTGATCTGTGGGATTTCATTGATCACCCCCCCCCCCACACACACACACTGATCTGCACCTTATCAGATAAATTGATGAGATAGGAGAACTTCTTTAAGAACAATCAATTCTAAAAAATAATCCCTGTTCTTATTTTTATTATTCAGGGTAGAAGTCTGGTGTAAATACCCCAATAAATTCATCCAAAGAGATGACACCAAGAGATATCATATCCTTAACACGCTGTTCAACTTGTCAGGTGAGCTAAAAGTTTTACCGGATGTACTACTAACACTTACAAGCACGAACTACTACAAATAACCACAACTACCAGCTACAGTACTCATTGGGGCAGATTTATTATTATTTTATGCCATTTGTTGCAACGGGAGTTTTTGCACCACCCATGCCACTTTTCCTAAAAAGGGGCATGGCGAGGGGGCACAAATGGTGCTGAAAATCTATGCCAGCTATGAGCTGATGTAGATTTCCCTCCAGGTGTACAGTCCGGCAGAGGGTGCGACTCATTTATGAGGGGGCATGCGCTTCGTCATAAAAGAGGCGCACCCTCTGCTGGCAGTGGCATTATGAAGACTGGCCGGTCTTCCCCATTGAGACAGGAATCACACATGCAGTTTTTGTCAGATTTTTGTCTACCTGCATTCACACACAAGTATGAATTAGCCCTTAGGGTGGTTTCATACACAGTCATCCATATTTACTATGGCTCTTGAGCTGGAATTCTGGTGTAAACTGCACCTTTGTTTTTTCTGGCCCCACTCAGTTTAGACAAATTTATCCCTGATTTATGCCAAATTATAGTATTTTTGTATTACTATGACCACCTATGGGTCAGACAGGATACCTTGTCTTATCAGGGAGACATCACCTTACAGTATCCATGTAATACATCCATGAAATCATTATCATACTAGTATATTCCATGGGTATATTCACGTGCTACAGATTTGTTGCTACAGAAATTTCTACAACTAAAGATCAGCTTCATTGTTCTGAATTATTTTGTTTTGGAAGCAAGTATGTGAGCCTCCATTAGAAGAATAGGATAGTCACAGAAATTTCTGCAACAAATCTGTAGCATGAGAATATACCCCTAAACAGTGGGTGCATGCTTAAGATCTCTGCTGTCTCTTTCCACAGAGACCTATCTATATGCCTGTCTGGTGGATTTTTTCAGTGACTGCTCCCGATATGTTAAGTAAGTATTATCTTTTTTCTGTATATTGGGGTTCCGTCATTTAGTTTGTAGAGTAAAGGTATCTATCTATCTATCTATCTATCTATCTATCTATCTATCTATCTATCTATCTCTATATATCTATCTACCTATAAGAAATCCTATGTGATTTTAGTGAACCGCAGATTGCTTGTCTTCCTATCAGTCTACTGGTATAAAGGTCAATGGACGACAGACTGGATTTAGTTCATCACCCTGGCCCGGTATCTGAATACTCTGGCAAGGCAGAGTGGCTTGTTGGCACCTCCTTGTTTCTAGCACCCAGGGCACATGCCTCACCAGCCCTCCCTAGCTCTGCCCCCGAGTATAAAGTTGGCCATATCTTATAGATTACTGGTCAAACCTGTCGATTTGGCAGCGGCTTACTCCCGTCTACGCAGATAGAACACATGTACGCTCAGCCATGCCAAGTGTGTATGTATACGGTAGGGGAAAGTGAATAAATCAGGCGATACCTTTTAGAGGCTAACTGAGTATATTTGATAGTAAGCTTTTGAGAGTGCTAGTTCTTCACCATGTTTGAAGAAGAGAGCTAGCACTCTCGAAAGCTCACTATCAAATATACTCAGTTAGCCTCTAAAAGGTATCGCCTGATTTCTTCACTCTTCCACTACTTTCTATGGCTAACACGGTACAACATTATACTACTGTATACGGTGGGGTCAGCAGGTGCAGCTGTCAACTGAAGGAACTATATGAAGTGTATGGCCATCTTTCGGCATCCATTAAAAACAAGAAAAGCTGATTTAAGGTGAAGTTACTATATGTTGCTCTCAGTCACTCTGTATCTGTATTCCCTTATAGCTACGATACCGGATATCGCCATGGAAATCTGTTTATGTCCTTTAAAAGTATGTTTCAGGATGTGAGAGACGCAATGGACTACATCCATGACACGGTGAGATCATGAGAGGGGTGTGGAAGTCACATATATTATCTCATTGACATGACCGACAACAACAAGTCAGGAGGAACCCAATATGGATTACAGTAGATAAGAGTTTCCACTACTCCACGCCTCTGTGTGTGGTGGTGGAATATTCAAGAGGTCAAGTCCCTGACCGGGCCCCACATAGTATTGGAGTCATCAGATCTTCACCATATGTAAAGTGAGGATCTCAGCAGAATTTCCAGAGATAGAGAACAAACCCCCGTGGTCATATTTATTATTCAGACAGGGCCGCAGGTTATTATAAGCTGTTCTCAATTAACGTCCTTTGTTATTCCGTATCACCCTGGTGTGAGGACTACATCTGTACCATAGTTGTATTTGGCAGAGTATGCCAGGAGTGTTCTCTGATACAATACACCATTCACATGAACTGAAAAATAATAATATAGCCAGCGCTCATGTAGTATTGTATGAAAATAAGACGTCTATTAAGGGTTAAAGTATTGGGTACAAAGTGCACTCTCTATACAGCCCCCAATTTTATTTGCTGGGTACATGGCTCAGTGTAAAGGCCACTTTTTCTCCTTTGTCATGTCATTTCTGTAGTTTAGGATATTCGGGTGAGTTCTGATATTTTTATGTTTATATCTTACTTTTTATGCCGGTCAATCTCCTGCTGGTTGTGCTCCACAAAGACTGGTGGTGTAGTGTAGTCGTGTCAGAAGGAAAGAGTACCCGACGTTCAATATACCGGAACTAAAATTTTACTGAGCTTGTTTAAGGCCTACACAATATGATAGAGCTCATACAAGGTCACAATATTCTTAAAAGAAAAACTTCCGTCACGAGGCAATGGGCATGACTCCTGTTCTCACAGGCGACGCTCCCTCCGGCAATCACAGACTAGGCCTTTGGCTCCTCATGACGTAGTAGCTGCTTTCCAGGATAACACAGACCGAGCCACCTGCACAGATTCCATGCATGGACTGCTCTCCACATCAACTGTCCAGAAAGGCACGAAGGCCGCTCTTATACAACATGCCTTCCCCAAGCATCATGTCACAGCTAGCACAGGGTTATATGGCAGGGCATGCCGAGGTATCTTCTCCTGTGGTAGTACGCATAGACACAGCTATAGTTCCACCTTACATGACGCACTTGCAAGATAACGCATTACAATACATTACGCAAGACATTACATTGAATAAACACCATAATATACTGCCACATGGAGGTTGCTGACCTGTCTTGGGCAGGTACATTGTATATGGCCATCTATGATCATTCACTTAAGGTTACTAAACTAAGGAAGTTAAACTTCACCTCCTTACTTCTCCCAGATACTCTGGTGTCATCATCGACAATGGGAAGCTCAAGTCCGAAGATGGAGGAGCAAACTTAACCCTTACCTCTCTTCAATCCAGGGGTTACCTTAAGGGTACACAAACAGTAAAGGTAACTTGTCCAGGCAAATTGTTACACTAAACCACCCACATCCTGTGGGTGGTTTAGTGCCCCAAATCGCCCTAACAGGTTCCCTTTAAGTTTGGAATAACAGTTAACACTTGCTTCTCTGGACTGCTACTAGGGGGTTAACGCAACCTTTGCCAGGTTGCTAAACAGAATTTTGACTGCAATTAAAGATGGGGTGTATCTACATTGGACACCACCTGCCAGGGGCGTAACTTGAGGGGGTGCAGAGGGTGTAGTCGCACTGGGGCCCAGGAGCCTTAGGGGGCCCATAAGCACTGGCATCAGTATTGAGATTGCAGCTTCCATCTGGCCCATAAACCAAGGAGACCCACAGATTACCCTAACCACACTAAGGTTGATTAAACTCCTTAGCACCCGTAACTATCACTATCAAGAATTCGCTGTAGGGATGAGGTAGGGGGCCCCGGACAAAAGATTGCACCGGGGCCCACAAGACTTTAGTTACACAACTGCCACCTGCCCCAGCTAACAGCCATATGTAATCATTACGACGTTTAGAGGACAACGTTTAGAAAATATAACTACCTACACACTTTAGATAGCTATTCTAGCAACCCCCATATACACATGCATGCTCCTCTCACCTCAATGTCCAAGGGTTCTCAATATGAGGAGGGAAGAAGCCACTGTCAGACACCTCTGGCAGTGACTTATCCCTTGAAACAAAAGGATTGGGCATACTGAAATCTAACAGCCTAATCTTTCTGTCCACCAACATTTGTTGTAAGGGGAGGGTCAGCCATATAACAACCACTATACATTTGATGGTCAGCCATCCCCACCAAAATTATGTAGGGCCATCTAAAGGACTCTTGTTGGATGTGGTCATTGTGCATGGATCTGAAAGGGAACAGGGGAATACATTACCATAAAGGAACATTACAGAAATTGTGACAAACTCTACACCTCATGAAGAAGGAAGCACACATACTTTTTACGTCATTTACATGTATTATTATTACCAATATTTTTCATACTAGCTTGTAATTCTATAATTCATTGTAGCTTCTAATTCTAATGATTTTCCATTGTATATTTCCATAGGGTGTTCTAAAGGAGAAGACTCTGAAAGATCTGAATAAATATGTTGTCAGAGATGTAAGTTCTTCCTATCATTGGGATTTTTGTATAAAGAGTCTTATGGAGGGATATCTATATGTACATATTCAGATTTTCCTTCAACTTAATAGATTTGTTGTATTACATTACCATAGGGACACATTTTTCATTTTGCAGAATAACCACCTAGATTTCGGAAGACTGTACTATTCATAGGTTATAGGTTATTTAGGTTATTTTTTGCTGACACATTCCCTTTAAGGGCAGCATAGCCTGAAACACATAAGTCTGAACATGTCTTATCCTGGAATTGTATCCGCTTTGAAGTTGTCTCATAAATTACTGGACTTTTACTTCTCATGCACCGGATTATCACTTGCTATTGTTTGCTACTGTATGTGCCCATACACCAGGGGAGCACCTGTTGAAAATCTACACTTTCGTCTCTAGGGATCTGCTATGTTTTATCCATATAGCTAAAGTAGAGAGGTTAAAGGGTTTGTCCTTGTGACTCCCGGAATCCCAATGATCAAATATAATCTGTAGGGAATTTAACGGCAAGTGGTCAATTTGCCCACAGCACCACCACAGGGAAGATAAAATATTACATGGTGCCTATTAAATTCAGTGAGCTATTTAAGTGATGCATGGACATGTTGGGTCCTCCAGAGAGAGAGACTTTCTTTGTAGCTCTGTCTGATAAATGAGGGTCCTGAATGAGAGACCCCTTCCTCTATTAACTCATTATTCCTTAACAGGGTAAAGGAAAATGGGTTTGTATAATAGTGATACACATTTTTTTTCCAGGAGAGAATCCCTTTGCTGCTGAATCGTTTACGGGAGGTTGGAAAAGTTTTTCTAGCCACAAACAGCGATTACAAATACACCAATGTGAGTATGTCCCACCTTTTAAGCCCCTGTCCCTTTCCCCCTGTATTCAACACAGTGCCTCAAATGTGGTCTCTTTCCTCCAGGCCATCATGTCCTACCTGTTTGATGATGGAATTGAAGATAAGGTTAGTTTGCTAATGTTTTAATACATACAACCTCATGCTTACCAACATAGGGATATTTAAGTCCAGAATCTGAACACCCCAGGGCAGCCCTGAATCGATTGGGACCAACCCTTATTTTTTGGCAATTTTTGTTTAAGTCATGCCCCTTACGGAGAAGCTGTCAGGTTGATTTGAAACACCAAACCAACCACAGGTCCTTATGGACCAGGGTTTTAGTGTCCTAAATTTCCCTATATTAAAAAGACAAAACCTTCACACTTACCTAGCGATGAGTCTGACGAGACTCATCAGACTCATCTCTGGTGCTCCCAGCGCCTGAGGTCTGGCGCATGCGCACTGAAGCTAAGGTGTTCAGTGCAGGGAGTACAGCGGCCTGGTGAGTATAAAGGTTTTTCTTGTTTTAATGTGGACATATATGGCTTTACAACAGGGTGATTTGGGAGACTGAACCCCCGGTTCATAAAGACCTGTGGGTGGTTTCATTTCTGAAATTGCCCTGAAATGTTCCCTTTAAAGGGAGTCCATCATTATAGAAATTGATTTTTTACTCACCCCACATTGGAATAGCCTTTATAAAGGCTATTGTAATCCTACCTCCTACTTCCTTTATTTCTCTTCTCTTCCCTGCCGTTTTTGAATTTTGAAGTTTAATAACTTTATGCAAATGATGCCAAGAGCACAGCTTCGTCATCCCTGCAACACCACCTATTTCTTCTATTAATGATGCCCCCTGGTTCTTTTGCTGCCCTCTTTACTGCGTTAGCAGCCGATGCTTTCCTCTTAGAGAACGAAATCCCGCGCATACACTATCGGCTCTGCCACTTTCTAAAGGCTATTCCTACGTGTGCTTAGTTAAAAATGCATATCCCCAATGATAGACTCCCGTTAAGTCAGGATGGGATGTCCAAATTTACTAGAGTTGTTTTCGGGATAATTGGTAATTGTCATAAAATAATTACTGTAGATGACAAATACTAGCTAGGGGTTAGACGTCATGGCTAATGAATGAATGGCTAATGAATGACCAAAAGGAGGTCTTTTCAAAAATATACAGGCTATACTCTACGCAAGTTAAGAGCACAGAATCTGATGTCTCAACAGATATGACGTAATCACACCAAGCTGAAATTGGCCAATTGGTTCAGGATTAGAAAATGTTAACCTTTGGGCTGAGGCCCCATGTAGTGGAATAGCAGCTTTTTGTGTTTACTATGTGTTTTTGAGCAAAAGCCAGGAGTGGATTGACCAGAAGGTAGAAGTATAAGAACTTCCTATATATTTCTCATTCCTTTTGTAGCCACTCTTGGCTTTATCTTAAAAAAAAAAAAACAACAACAAAATCTGCAACAAAAAAGTTGCTTTTCCACAATGTGGGGCCTCAGCCGTAAAAGGGTTTTCTGTACCCCGGCCATTCATCTGTTTGAAAAGGCTGCAGTGTTCAGGTGAGTGCTGCAGCCTATTCAGATTTTACTGCGTTTTTTTGGAGCCAAAGCCAAGAATGGCTACAAAGGGAATAGGGAATATATGGGAATCTTTTATTCTTCTCCATTCTGCTCAATCCACTCCTGACTTTGGCTGAAAAAAATGCAGCAAAATCTGCAACAAAAATAAAAAAAACAATGTTTGTGCAACGTCTGGCCTCAGCCTAAAAGTCCTGAATAAGATACTTCTGGGATGACTAATCTTCTAATATTATAAGAAAGTGTCAGCACAAAGTCATATAGCTATTATAATAACTGTGTACACAATGCATTAGTAAAATTTCCTATTTTTTACGTCATGCATAAAATGTGAATGTGGTGATGTTCACTGCCATAAGTGGTGACATACTATGTCAGCATCTAACTAAAAGGGACATAAGGGAGGAGCCTTTTGAGGAGAGTCCTGTCAGTCAGTTACTCTCAGCCAATCAACATCACTGGAGGCGTGTTCAGTATTGCTGATTGGCTGAGAGCAGCTCACCGATGTCCCTAGTATGCTCCTCCCAAAATAATCCTGTTCAGTTGAATACGGGCAGAAGGTTCTGGTAAAATATTATGTCAGTTATTTTCATACATAGGAATTCTCTTAGAATGTCTCCTGTTATGACCCGGTGTGATCAGATGGCAGAGAATTGAGGCCATTGGGAATTCAGGTGCTCTTGACTTCCATTTCGGACTGAACAAGTTACCCATAACCTAGTAATAGAAGTAACAGTAATCTTTACCAAATAAACCATAAACTGTCATTTCTGGGTTAGTAAATCAATCAGTTCCAACCCATGGAGCAAACATAGAAGACTATGATCATAGTGCATAACACATAAAGGCTCCTCTGCAGCCATGCATGTGACTGATGTTTTCAACAGTCTCAGAAACTGTATGGCCTCTTTATTACAGATCTCTGTTCTTAACTGGTTAGATTGTTCCCATATGGACGGACATACATGTGACCCCAGAGTGCAGTGTGGGTCCTCTGACATCTGTGGATAATACCTATATACGCCACAATGAAATACTGTGGTTCTGAAAGACAAATGAGGTCCAATTTGCCATTACATGGGTGTCTCTAATAAAGTGGCCATTCGGTTGCACATAATAGTTACAATATATGCCCCAATTTGTTAGGAGATCTAAGATGTCACCCATATATTTCTATGGAGCCTCCATAGTCCTCTGGTTACATACAGAAGTGTGTAGTTTCTTCTCTGTCAGATGCCATATAGATACAACTAAATCAAGGTACACTATATTCCATCAGGTGCCATAGGATGGCGGTATTATTGACCCCTAGAGGTAAAACACAATGCCATATGGAACGCCATATGCCACGTGCATAAGGTCTATGGTTGCTTCACTGCATGAAACCATGTTTATATCAGATGAGATAAAGTCTAAGCTGCATCATATTTATAGGACAAGTATAGACCATGTACGGTGACCTACAACACAACAACAGGTGCAAGTATTTAGAACATCTGGTTATTTTTAGGAGCCTCCCCAGCTATATTCTCACTTCAGAGGAGGGCAGGAAATCCCCTATAACCCTAAGCTTTCCCTAGAAATGCTTTACTGAGGCCGATGACAAAGCTGGAATTTATTGTCATATATAGGCAGGTGAAAAAAAAACCTTGGATTGGCATTAAAGTTAACCAGATGAATCAAGATGGATTATTCTGATAATGAGTAATTGCAGAGTTCAGGGTGTCACGTGACCTAGCTTTTCCCAAACCCTGAGTGGTATTTATATTTGTCTGCACAGTCCATAACAAGTTAGTATAAAGGGTTACCTTTATTTACATCTAGGTAGTGACCATCAGTTTTGTGAACGGCACCCACATGTGTTTAAGAGGAAATAGATATACCAGGGCGGATATTTGGTCAATGATTTTGGGCCTTTTATGTGTCAGTTTATTTTGACACAGTGTGTCTATGAATAATCTGATGAACTATTGGGTGACTAACGGACTGACATATAGGCCCTAATGGGCCTGCTATGAGACTTATTCGACTGTCTCGAGTGACTAACCCCTGACCTATATGTTTGATCTTAGTGGACATCCTTGTGATCCTTTTTTACTTAGCCTAATAAAAGTAAAATTTTATCAGTTTTTGTCCAAAAGACCAATTAACACTGCGATAATATACTCAATTATTTTGGTCTTACAACCCTCTGTGATTTAGCTTTCAAGATAAGACTCTATTACTGCACTGGATGAGGCAATAAGTCAGTTACTAGCCAGCAGCAGAAGTAACCTTCTCCCCATAAACTTCTGTATGTGATGCTGGATACAGGTACTGTTAGAGATAAGAGTCAAAGCTAAGGGAAGGAGCAGGAGGGCAGCCTGGTAAGAGGAGAAAGAAACAGATTTCTTTGATGTGATATATTACAAAGTTTCTTATGCTCCCCTGCACTATCCATCTATGAAAAGTTATTTTATAAGTGGAGGTGCCCTTTAAGTGTCTTTATATAGTTATAATGAACATATCCCAAATCCCAGTGATCTGGCTTGTCATGACTGTATAATGACTTAATTGCCTGTGCTGGGACACTGGGGACCTGGGCCATATCCAGCTCAGGCCGCTCAGGAATCTACTATTGTGTGATATAGGGTGACGTGTCTGATGAAGCAGCAGCTGCGGAGGGTTACCTAATGCCCCACAATCCCATGTAATGCCACAACAATTACTATAGTGTTTGTATTAGGATTCCTCTCCTCATTGGATTGTTTCATCTTATGCACAGCACTGAAGGTCACATCCACTTAGGCTGCAGGTAATTGATTTGTTGGACCTTTCGTATACAGGCAGTTCATCCATCTTGGACAATGCCAGAAGCTTTAGGATGATTTCTGTTTTAGGTCACTTGTTTTGTTAATAGAAAAACACCAGCTGCTGAGATATCTGAAACTTGGGTTAATACCCATATTATCCGGCCTGACTCTGCATTCATTGTTTACAAGCAGTATATCTAGTGGCAAGAGCATGTGATATTTAACCCCTTGCTGCAAATGGGCTTATAGTTACATCTAGTGGATGAAATAAAAGCACTGTGGGATTGCTTTCGGAAACATGCTGCTGAAGATCTCTGATGGAAATTTAGCATTGTGTCCATCCCATGTGGTCCCAGCTTTCGCCTGGCTTCACATGAGTGGATTTGGTCCATGAAGTATGGACTGGACATCTGCTGAATTTCCGAGACTGAACACTAAAGTCTCATGCACACAACCATGCGCATGGTTAGTGTGCTAGCCATGTTTGTCACGACTAGCACATTGACCAGTTAATTTCTATGGACCCATATACAGGACTGTATATTTTCACCGGCCCATGTATGAGGTTGTGAGCCCGAAGCAAAACTCAGGACATTTCTGTTTTGCGGCCCATGCCCAATCACAGCTGGGCTACAAGCCCATGGTTGTAGACTCCTGGTATCCTAGTCATCTATGGTGTCAGGATTTCTCACAGCTTCAGCTTTATAGTTGTATGTAATCTGCAAGGACATGGAAGGTCCTCTTTAAGTCCAGGAAATACAGCCATCATGTCCGTTTATGATGGACCGAATATGCCTGTGTGATGCCAGCCTTACATAGAAGTATGAGTATACTTACAAGATGTTTTGGACTATAGGTGGTTAGTAGATGTCATATACTTGGAATTTTCTACAGCATTTGATACTGTCCCTCACATGCGACTACTGCACAAGTTTGTCCCATTAACAACACTTATCCCCTATCCTGATCGTGGGGGGACACAGCAGACGGACCCCTAGCAATCTATCCACAGTATAGGGGGTGGTTGTCCTTAAAGGGGTTGTCCGGCCTCAAATTGAATTTTCATACTGATGACCTATCCTCTATCCGAACTGTAAAAATTATGTAACATGCAAGATCTGGGAACAGAGATACATGTGGAAAGCTGTAAAATAAAAGTGTTAGGTAGAGGTATTAATGTAGAATGTTGATTCAGGGATCTTTCTGATCTGTCCAGCAGGGGGCAGCAAGGAATTTTTTTCCCATTTGGGGCGAAAATACATTGATGATGATGAATACTAAAGTGGTGGTGTGTAAGTTGAGCTTCGTCTTTCTTGGTTCTTTCTCTTAGTATGACCCCATGAAGAAAATCTGGCGCTCTTACTTTGATCTCATTGTTGTGGATACAAGGAAACCGCTCTTCTTTGCAGAAGGAACCGTTCTTCGTCAAGTTAACATGGTACGAGCTCCATTTTTATCTGTCTATAGTCACTCTTGTACTGGGGCTGCAGATGGCGGTGTAATGTACTAAATGTACTACTGTGGCAATAGCATGGATTAATGGTTAATGACTCAGGCCACGTGGAGATATTATATAGTGTAACCTTCATCCCTGCAGTCTACAGGACTACTTAGAATTGAGGGCACTGTCCAAACAGTCAATTCAGCAGTGGGTTGAGATCTACTGCCCTCTTGTGGTTGTTTTGAAGAAAGCAATAGGTTTGAATTTTTGTGAAGATGCTTTGGGTCGGGGGTCCCACGTTGCGGAAACTCAGCATCAAAAACCACAGTGTTTTACAGTACCTGCAAAGTGGATAGGATTCTGCCTAATTCCATCCATACATTGCAGAAAAATATCCACAGCAGAAATGCTGCGATTTCAAAAACTGTTGTGTTTTTATATATCACAGCATGTCAATTATACTTACAGAAACCCTGCATTTTCCGGAAAGGCATAATAGGACAGAAAATCCACATAGGAAAATTCTACGGATTTTCTGTGAAAAGCACTGAGAGAAAAAAAAACGTGAAGCGTTTCCGCCGTGGTCTTTTCCGCAGCACTTTTTGGCTGCAGCTTGCTATGTGGGGCCTTAGCCTTAGGAAGCTTTTATGCTTTGCCTCACGGCTAGATTGGTTTGTATCCATTAGTTGGGGTACTGTAAAGGAACGCATGTATTTTGGTTTCCTTTTGAATCTTATAGCAAAAAATGGCATCAGTATGAATCTGTCTGTAAAAGCGCCATGGAATATGTTGGCGATATATAGAAGTAAGAGAAATAAATAAAGAAAAACAATTGTCAAAAATATCAACAAAAATGTACGTAGTTGACCTAAAGATTTTTTAAATTAAAGGGCACATTGGGAAACAAGTATTTTACATATATAGCCGCAGTACTGGGGTCCTGGGTTCAAAACCAGCCAAGGACATCTGCAAGGCGTTTGTATGTTCTCCTTGTGTTTGTGTTTGTGTTACATATAGATGTAAAATGGGGCATCCTCCCATGGAAAGCCTCTTCGCTATAGAAGAGTGGATAGCGTTTGATAGGCACTGTATATGACTTTCATTTCCCTGGGATAAATAAAGTCATTGGCACCAATTCCTTACAGTTACGGCAGATTACAGGGGCCCTATCACTTGGACACCGTCCCCCCATGTCAGGGACCTGATATGTATTATGGAGTTGTCTGATTTTAGTGATAATCATTATGTCTGAGATGTACACGCTTATATTGAGTGATAATGTAGAAAGGTTGTCCATCATGTCTACTGCTATTTTAGGACAATGGGATGCTACGCATTGGAACTTACACAGGTCCTCACCAGCACTGTGCAGTGTACTCAGGAGGTAGGTGATCCTTTATTTATTAAGGGGATACCTATGAAATCTGCAGGCACCAGATTATAGAGCAGGGGGAGCTGAGCAAATTGATATATTGTTTTGTAGTGTGCCTGAAATCGGTGGACAAAAAAGTCCTGCATGCACGGCTTTTTCATCTGTCACATTCAATTTAAAAGCAACAGCCACCCGACAGACCCTTTTATAGTCAATGGGGTCTGTCAGGCTCTTTATATATCTGCTATTTTAGCAATCTTCCTGTTCGTTGTTCTGGTCCTCCGATGGACCAGAACAACAGACAGTCTGGCACACATGTGAACTTAACCTAACTTGTATTTTATTCATTTATATCACTGCTCATTGTGGATTTAGGAGTCCAGTGGGCGGTCCTACTCAGTGACTGATCTCTTTTAATGCATACAGATCACTGAGGTTACACCTTTTGTGGCTTAACATTGTGATTGATGAATGTTTTACTATCCAGGGTCCTCTGATATTGTATGTGACCTCCTTGGGGTGAAAGGAAAAGACATCCTGTATGTGGGGGACCACATATTTGGAGACATCTTGAAGTCTAAAAAAAGGCAGGGATGGAGAACATTTCTAGTTGTGCCTGAACTGACCAAAGAGCTCAACATCTGGACTGAGAAGAGTGGTGAGTACCTGCATATGAAGCTTGTAGAGAATATAACTTATATTTCCCTAGGATATCAAACCTAAAGATGACCTTTTCCCACCTATATGAACCCCAGTTCTTCGCATCCATTCATAGGCGCCCCTCCACTGAATCCAGCACAGTTATATTTCCTCTAGCCCCCACCTTTCCCGATCAATCAGTGCTGTTAGTTTCAGTGTCAGGATCTCTGATGTCTCTATACTCTACTGGCAAGGGGCGTCACCTTGAGTAGTAACGCTCTCTACCTCTGATTGGACAGTGTCAGAAGTCAGAATTAGACCCCTTGCCTGCTCCTGCCTGACACCGCCCACTTGACAGTAGAGAGACTAATTATCATATCAGACACCAAAACTAACAGCATTGATTGCTGAGGAATGGTGAGGGCTAGAGAAAAAAATTCCAATGGTGACAGAATCAGTGGAGCAGCGGCTATTAAATGATGCAAAGAGCTGGAGGTGGTGAAAGTTCCTCTTTAAAGAGGTTGCTTCATCATCAAGACCTATCACCTGTCCACAGGATAGGTCAGACATGTCTGACTACCGAGGGTCCTATCACTTGAGAGGGATGGTGGTTTTGCATATGTGCTGCCACTCCAGACAGGGTATATGACAATGCCGAAGGTAGCCAAGTGCTGTACTCACTCATATAAAAGAAGTTGCCTACAATGTAGCACAATGCAATATTCAGAAGCACGCACCTTTCTTTTATAATGTCTTGTTATTTTTCAGAGCTTTTCAATGAGTTGAAGGGTTTGGACATCTTCCTTGGTCAGCTGCATGAGTACGTCTTCAGTCTGTGTATCAATACTGTGTTTTTTTCATGTTTCTACATATACAAAAGACACATTTAATAAATATGTAATAGCATTGCCATATAAACATATAGGTCACTTATCACTTAAAGGGAGTCTGTCACTATAACCCAGCGTAACATAGAGGGCGTTGCCTTTGCTCCAAAGAGCTTATTCATATATTGACAAAGACAGCAATATCTCGGCGCCAATTCACAAGGGGAGAACACAGTTTGATTCGGGTGACCCTGACCTATCAATCTGCGGAGCTGTGTTGATATTCTGGATTCTGGTTACAGACTCCCTATAAAATGTACCTCCAGTTACAGAACTTTTCAGAAATGAATAGTACAGGTGAAAATAGGAAAACTTGTAATATATCTTATTAAAGAAATATGTTTTCTTCTTCACTTTCCAGGCAGTTACTTTCTCCATTTAGTCTAATTTACTGATGCTTCTAACAGCAAATATGCCGAAGAATTGGAAGTTACTAAAAATCATAAAAATAATAAGTCAGCTCTAGTCCTGAACACCTGTTATAAAGATGGCTCAGCGTGACACAACACGTCCATGCTTTATACATTTCAGATGTGTGGGGACTGAACCATCAGATAATGGAGCTACCATAGCTGATAGATTTGCAGAAACCATTGTAAGGGAATTTCCAGTTGAGCAATTCCCCAGTGCTGCTGCAGAACCCTGGGGGGAGGGGCATAACAAGACAGTGAGCCCTAAGCTGAACCCCCCACTGTCCCTGGCTAACTTGCCTGATCTGTCCTAGGCGACAGCAGCAACTGGTCGATCAGTCTCTTCTTAATATAAGTGGCGACACAGAATACGGACAGGACGAACAACAAAAAGGGAGGTCAGCTAGCCAAGGGGTCGATAACAGACGAGCAATGCAGTACAGAATCAAAATCCGAGAGAATAGTCAAAGACAAAGCCAGAGGTCAGGAATAGGAATACAGGTAACAAGACAGCATGGAGTAATAGCCAGTACGCACGAGGCAATAGCAAGTGCCAATGTGAATGCGAGCAAAGAATAAATAGGAAGGAAGAACCCGCCCCAGACTTGATAGGACCATAGGCTGTCAATCACACAGGCAAGGGTGAGATTAACTATTTGAGGAGCAGAGAGAAACAAAGGTGCAGGAGACGGGTGTGGCTGAAATTCAATTACATAGTCTAGGACAGTGTTCTGACTGAGCAACAAGAATCTTAAGCAAGGAATCAAACTGAACAAGCCTCCTTCGCCGCAGTGTGCGAGTGGAGGGTGGTGCAGAGACCTGAACAGGCAGAGTCGTTACAACCATCCAGCTAGATGGAGATGGAGTTTTCTAGGGCGAGTGGCATACCTACTATGGATATTAGTTATCAGTTAGAATTCTGCCTCTATAAACCTAGTTGCTTAACTAATTCTGTTTTATCCAGACACATGGACAGTGGCAGCATTGAACAACCCAATATCAGCTCCATCCAGAAGCAGATCCAGGTACACTGACCCCTCTTCTGTCTGCTATTCAACTGTCTGTGTGTAAATCATCAATGTACCGATGTCTGTTACCTATCTATCGATTATCTATCTATCTATCTATCTATCTATCTATCTATCTGATTGATTATCTATCTATATATCTATCTAACAGTTTATCTAATTACCTATCTAATTATCTAACAGTCAGATTATCTATCATCTATCTGATTATCTATGTAATGTCTATCTATTTATCTATCTATATCCTCTGTCTGTCATATCTATCTATCTATCTATCTATCTATCTATCTATCTATCTATCTATCTATCTGTCTATTACTCCATTATATATCATGTGATAATGTCCATCCTTCCTGCTTGTCCACTTTCTTTTCTCTCTCCAATTGTCCTTCTCCAGTGATCTGTGTCTTTTCATAAAATGTCTACCATAAGATAGGGCTCCGTGCTTTGAGTAGTTGTATTCAGTCCAGCAGCCACTTTTTTCTTTTTCTAGCTGTTTATGGTGTTTTCTGGGGTGTTACTCTAGTGGGGGCAGCTGTTGTACCCAGGCGCTGGTATCAGTAGAGACCCAACAGTCCCTCTGCCACCTAAGACACTGGTACTATAAATGGCACATTATACTCCAATTGAAGTACAGGGCGCAGACCTTCAATTTACAACACTAGGTATCCTCAAAAGCTTTGCAAAAATATCCAGAAAGTCTTATGTATCAATAATAATTTTGACCCTGATGAATTCATTCAGATGTGCTTATATGGTCCATATCATGAACACAAACCTTATTCCACCAATCTGAACTTACAACACCATAGATCCATATAATGCTGGTAGTTTGGGTCACTAGACCCTCGGCTGTGATAGATCAAGGTTCTGACTACTAAATGTACAGCTATAGTCAGGGGTATAGTTTAAAGCTCCTGGATCCCAAGGCAAGACTTTTATTGGAAACCATTACTGGCTATTTATAATACTGTTATCTTCTTATATGGCAGAGGCATCTAGGTTTGCTTTGGTACTTGGGCCCAAGTAAGACTGCAACATCTGCACCTTTATATGCCAATAAGCGTAGTGTCTTAAAATATTGTATCGGATGGAGATATATAAGAATGTGCTTCTTGATAGTGGGTTTCTCCTACACATAAAATAAAGCTACTTTTTATGTTATGTTTTTATCTTCTAATTTTCTTGCCTTCCACACACAGAAAATTACCCAAGAGATGGACATGTGTTACGGGAAGATGGGCAGCCTGTTCCGCAGCGGTTCCCGGCAGACGCTGTTCTCCAGCCAGCTGATGCGATATGCTGATCTGTATGCTGCCTCCTTCCTCAACCTTCTATACTATCCCTTTAGCTACGTGTTCAGAGCTCTTCCTGTACTGGTATGTATCTGAACAAGCCTTGACTAAATATGCCTTGCAAATCCCATAGAGATATTGCATAGCCTTCACTTAGAACCTGTGAGAATCTGCAGCTTCTTATCATCCCTTTATAGTGAAATCAGTAACATTTCCATAATGTAAAAACAGGGGACTGAATTATTATAATACTAGTGTCCTGTTATGTGGCAGAGTATTTGGGGCTGCCCTCAGGTACCAGGCTCTGATATGCATAATTGTGGTGAGCTACCATAGTCTGGTTACTGGCAGTATCCTCCATTGCATCTTACTCTGTGGATCCAGCACCGTGCAAAATGTCCCTTTACAGTCATTCTGAGATTACTTGTGTAGCTGGAACAAGAGGGTGTTTAGGCACATGGCATGGGCATCTGGAGGAAAAGGTAAAGCATAGCTATTCTCATATTGAAATGTCCAAAAATTTGATGGGTGTGGGTCAGGGTTTTCCTGACCACTGAAACAAAGGGGTTGATGTGCTCAGCTAAGCGCTCATTGAAGAGCCAAACATGAGGTGCACGAATCCATAGAAACTATATACAGTCCATATACCACAATCTCATCTCTCCATGTAAAGCCAAGCAGAGCATATAAGATCTGATGGGGCACACCACTACACCAAGGACTTCATTTCAATTATCGTGGGGGGGTCTCATCACCCAGATCCCTACCAGTCAAATCTTTTCAGTCCTGACATTTCATTAGGTATACTTCAATAAGAAAAAGTGATGGTATTGCCTGTAGTAATAAGTATCATTGTTATTACTGATCTGTAGATACTTCCATATCTCCTCTTCATCTATTAATACTTCCAGATGCCACATGAATCCACACTGGACCATGTCAATGTGGATGGAGCGGATGCCAGCAAGGTTCTTGGGCAACATCTGAAATACATCAAAAGGGAACATGTGAGTACTGGATGGAGGTGACCTCTTACTTGGTAAAACCAAAAAAGTATATTAGAACATTATTAAAAAATTCTGTGTGGTTTAATGGAGTCAACAGGGACTACAGCGAATTCATAGATAAGGGTTCATTGTATCCATGAGGACGGCATCCACTACTAACAATTGATGGCTGCTACATGTATACATGGCAGCCATCAACGGTCGGGGAATGCTGTCCTCATAGTTACATAGTACAGATGAAAAAAGACATATGTCCATCAAGTTCAGCCAAGGGATGGAAAGGGCATGATGACTAAAGGGAAAAGTGAAGGAAATAAGTTTTCTATATATTTCAATAATCATCAATGCTATTTTTCTAAAATAAGGCATGTAATCCTTTTTTGAAGCTGTGACCAGCTCCTATGGTAGGCTATTCCACAGATTCACAGTCTTTACAGTATATAACCAGCTCCTGGGGTAGGCTATTCCACAGATTCACAGTCCTTACAGTATATAACCAGCTCTTGGGGTAGGTCATTCCACAGATTCACAGTCCTTACAGTATATAACCAGCTCCTGGGGTAGGCTATTCACAGTCCTTACAGTGAAGAAGCCTTGTCGGTTCTTGAGAGTAAACATTTTTTTTTCTCCAGACAGAGAGAGAGTGCCCCCTTTGTCTTTTTACATGGAACAGCTTTCCTCCATATTTCTGGTATGGGCCATTTATATAGGTTTATGATATCTCCTCTTAAAAGCCTCTTTTCCAGACTAAACATATTTAACTCCTTTAATCTCTCCTTATAACTGGGGCCCTCCATGCCCCCTATGACCTTTGTGGCCCTCCGTTGTACCTTTTCCACCTCTAGAGTATAACTGAGTTCAATGTATTCTTTAATAGTTCCTATTAGCCAAGTCCTGTCGTGGCAGGCTCAAGTTGTTCTGGTGCTTACAAGGTCAGCCATTCATCTGAAATGCCTGGCTGGTCTCAGCTTATACCAGCACATCCAGCTGTTTGCCAAGAGAATCAGCCAAACTGTGTCATTTTGCAGCAATTTTTTAGAAAATGCAGGAAAAAAAAACACAATTTGAAAGTAATGTGTGTATTCACCCTTATAGTCTGTTGTGCTTACCATTCCGATCCTATATGTGACTGCTGAGCAGGACAGATGAGTAAATAATGCAGGTAGCTACTTACTGACTGACTGGGGAAGAGGACCGTGGATCATGATTGGGTAGAAGACCAATATTTGGATCCAAATGCTATTGGCTTCCGTTATTAAAAAAAAACCCAAAAAACTGAAATTTAGGGTTTTCGCCATCTCAGCGACGGGATTATGGGGCTCGATGTCTTAACCACAAAGCTGGGTTTGTTGGAAACAGTTGAACACGTTTGTTCCACTGTTTCTTTAACACCTATAGAAGTAGAAAAGAATTACAGAAACAGCGTACTTTGGAGCCTATGGAAACAGCATAGCCACAGTGCTACCCTGTTTCCGTAACTCGCGACCACTTCATGATGGGGAGGCATGAGTATTCTTGCCTCAGCCGTGAAAGGTAGAGATGACAATACCTAAACAGATGGTTTTCAGTGCGGGCATTGTCTGGGTAAAACTAATGGGTATTGTTCTCTCTTTTGATGACAGATACAAGACGACTGGCTGCAGTTGGTAAACACTGCCAGGCTGAGCCTTGAGGACTCGCCAGCATCAAAGCCTGAAAGAGAGAGAAACCCGCAAAACATCATACTGTGTTAGTAGTGAAGAGCCGACAAAGGGACGTACACGTAATGGCGGGTTATTACTGAGGGCACATGATGGCTGGAGGGCAATACTCACATATTGTGTTTAGAAAAGTATGTAACAAAACGATGGAGTGGTACTTGTTACAGGAATGAAACTCAGTTTACAGAACACAGGTTTACACCTTGCAGGTCCATATACAATATGGAACAGGAGCACGGGATCTATGGGCAGATTTGTTTGTTGCACTGAAACCATTGCAGATAAATTAGTGCCCCCACAAAAAATACCACTATATATATATATAAGTCCTTGAGTCATTTTCTTTGGTCAAGTTGTTTTTCCACCCAGTTCATCTGTATATATTTTTCCATGACAGTATGGTGACCACCTATATGACTGCTATATTGTAGTCACAGAGGTGGTCACCCAGTTAGAGAGCCCTGACGGCAAATCTAATTATATAGCATTACATCCTGATAGATTACCATTAAAGGGGGTATCCGGTTTCTAAGACTGATGGCGTATTATCAGGATTAGATCTGCAGGGGTCTGACATCCGGGACCCCAGCAGATCACTTGGTACCAAGGCAGCACGGGTGAGAGCTGCGCTGCTCACTTGCCGTACAAATTGTAGCAGTGAGTCTAGGTAATGCAGCGCTACCACATTGAAGTCTAGATCCAATAATGATGCCGTATCCTAAGGATAGGTCATCAATCTTAGAACCCGGATAAACCTTTAAGGCCAGGGACACATGGGATGGGCCTGCAGAACGAACAACCCACAGTGAGTTAGGGGGCGTTCACACTACCGTTGATGACCGTCAGTAGTGTCCGTTGCTATTGTCCATTACAAGATTTTAGCATCGGACACTAGCTGAACCGTCAGAAATCCGTTAAAATTTCCATTCATTTCAATGGGTTTTTATATTGTGTCCGTTTGTGTCTGTTTACACCAAATCCGTTACAAGTCTGTTTTTTTTCACGGACACAAAATCCTACATGCAGGACTTTTTGTCCGTTTGAAAAAAAACGGACAGAAAGTGTCCGTTATTTTTTACCATTGAAGTCTATGGGTAACGGACTTATAATGGACAGTAACTGATAGCCATCAGTTACTGTCCGTTATTTTATGTCCGTATTTTTCCTGCGCATGCTCAGAAAGGAGAAACAAACAAAAAAAAAAAACGGACAGTGTTAAAAAACGGACACTAACTGATGCTAATGTGTCCATTTTTTTAACTGAACCATTAATTGGATCAGTTAAAAAAATGGACACATTAACATCAGTTAGTGTCCGTTAATGTCTGTTATGATAGGTGTCTGCTTTTTTTTTTTTTTTAACGGACTCCAACGGTAGTGTGAACCCTGCCTTAATCATGGCAGAAACTGCACTGCAGCTTTCACATGCGCTTTCCTGTGGCGGGCTCAACTTTCCATTGCACAGGCTGAAAGTCGCGCCAGAACCTGCAACAATAATTGACATGCTACAGGTTCAATACCAATATGGCCAGACACTTTGCACTGCATTGTGTGGATGGGATTTGTATAAATGGTCACTATGTCGTCAACAAACTTTGCATATATGAATAGTACAGGAGAACATAAGAAACTTTGTCAAAAAATCTTATCAAACAAAAATGCTTTTCTCCTTTTTACTAGCTGTTTACCTTCTAAACTGCCTGTCATTCTGAAAATTCTCGCTAGATCTGTCTTGAGACTGTCTGCGGGTCACATGACTGAGAATACACATGTCTATAGAAGTCTATGGAGGGGGAGGAATGAGCAAGAAAAGCAGGAGACGAGAAGAAACACAGACTTAGTCTGATGCTGGTGCTAAATAGGAGCTTTATATGACAACCAAAGTACTTTTTTCACTTGGGTACACTGTCAGTACTTTTTATATGTCCTGACATGGTCCTGGGGAGAAAGATAGGGAACAGATTATTTTGTTCTTACTGTGTGCAGTGCATATGGCAGCTAATCTCCACCCCCCAGCTCAGAGAGGACTGCAAACTACAGATAGAGCCTGCAGAGGGGGAAACTGCTAAACATTGCAAAATATAAATGGCCATAGTGTTATTCCCCATGTACATATACTGTACTATTGATTAACGCAAAGCTTGTTGAAATGTTAGTTGCGCTTTAAATCTCATACACTACACTGGTTACTACATTACAGTGGGTTAGGCTAAGTTCACATGAACGTCATTACAGTGCATTGCTCTCATCTGTCACCCATGCAGAATTTACATTGGAGTGAATGCCATTTAGGTCCATTGCTCTTATCCTATTACGGATGAGAGCAACAGACTGTCCTGATGGTCATGTGAACTTAGCCTTAGCTACTGCTGACTTTGCACAGCTAAACTGCTGTGATTACTCCTTCTATGTCCCTGGCCTAAGGATAGTCAGAAACGGATTCCATCTTCTTCTACCTGGCAGCAAGGACTAGAGTTCTTCGTAAAGCCTATCATGTGTAACTAAAATATTTACTGAATGTTCATGACAAAAAGATTCACCAAAGTACAGAGATCTAGGGGGTCACCTGTGGACTATGTCCTTGTTGCTGTGCGGTGGGAACTGGAAAATCAGGGTTTCTATGGAAGTTCCCTTGACATAAGAGGTCACGTAAGATACTACTAGGGTTTCTACATACATTCAATGATTCATAAGGGACTGATTTTTTTTTTTTAGGATGCTGCTCAGGAAGGAAATGACATGACATGATACCAAAAATTTCACTTTTGATCAATCTGTTACATTACAAGCTGCAGGACTATTGAGGAGAAAAAAAAAAAATAATAAGTAAAATTCAAGTGTTTACATTGTTCATTTACAGTATTATTTAGTGTGTTATTTAGCTTGATACTTATTACATAGTCACATTTTGTTGACATAAGATTTGAGGGAATTCAGTGCTACTACTGAGTACCGATGATAGAATATGAGGTTTGGTTGTAAATATTAAAGAGGATCTGTCCGTTCTCGTAACACGTCTTTTTTAGTAAATAGCTGGATATCCAATGAAATTACAATTCTGGGACATTTTTTCTTTTCTCTCTTTGTTGTGCTGTTCCTCTCTTACGCCTCCTGGAAAATTAGGAATTTGTGCAACAAAAATTTCAAATGTATCATGTTGTGTCACGGGTGGATTGTGGTCATAAGTGACTTTTTCACCGTAGATTTTAATGGAAGTCGCATACATATTGCAGCCGCATTCAACATGTTTGTGACTTGACTGTGTTTACACACCCAAATCACAGCTCTAGAAAAGTTGTGCGTCAGTAAGTCACACATGATTTAGTCATGCAACTTTTTGTTGCACAACATAGGTCACTGGGTAGCCCAAGCTTAAAATGACATCTGGATGATACACAGTCTCACACTGTCCAGAGCTGACAATAGCTGACTATGTAGAGGCTTTGACAAGAGGAATGGTAACACCCTGTTGTCCATCCTAGTTTAAAATTTCTAGGAGGAATAACAGAGGAATAATATAATATAGAGCTCAAATAAACGGTACCCCAGAAATATTTTTTTATGGCGATACAGATATTAACTAAAATAGACAAGGGAACTTATAGGTCTTCTCCAAGACAAAATCAGCTGCTTAATATGTCATCCTAAAGGATAGAAGTTTAAAATTATTCTTAGGTAAATAATGCACGTTGAGGTGAGGCATAGCATGGCATGACTGTTTCCAGTTGGTGCCAAGTTATCTTAGAATTTAAAGAAGCACTCCAGTGAAAAGATTTTGCTCCTTCCTTGTATGAAACAGACTGTGTATACTAAAATGTTACTGAATAACTTGCTGACAGATTTATTGTGCAGTTATGTGCTTCCTTCTGGAGCACTGATCTCCTCTCTGTTTCTCTGACACACACAAGGAGTGAAGAGCCCGCCCACTCAGCACAGTGGTAGAGAGGGCCTCAATCTGATTCTACAGACCTGCATTGAGTTTGATCTCCTGTTCATGCAGAAAACACAGAAGAGCAGAGGTTAGGTCATTGCTCCATAGGGGAACATATAACTTCACAATAAAGATTATTATAAGTTATTCAATAACAATACTTATTATACTTATTATATCTCCCTGTTTCAGAAGCTTTGCCTGCTGTCTCCTCTTCTCACTTCCTGTCCCCCCCCCCCAGCTTACTGAACAGGACACTATGAAGCATCACAATACTTATTATGATTGCCAGAAATCTAATATAAATGCAGATGAAATAATATGCACATGCTTCTAGAGAAAGACTCAGTGTTATCTGTGTGTTTACATAGAGAGATAACAGACAGGGCTTTATCAGCAAACTGCAATTAGCTGAATGGCAGAGCTGTAGATAACAGTGAGAGCAGTGAGTGATGTCACTTGTCCTGCTTATCACACAGGTCTGGCGCTATGGAAACGCTGTGTAAACAATGGGAGATATAATTTTACATAGCAGGAAAACAAAGCAGTATAGCTAAAGCAATATATTTAGGAAAATGCTTCAATTTACATAAGCTAGCAGTATAGATAGGATCCTTGAGATGGAATACCCCTTTAAGGCTCTGAAAGTTTACAGTCATCCTATGAAAGCAGTGATGGCACAATAACAGCTGATCACATGGACTCCCAGCAATGATGACAGAACCAGGGAACTCTCATTACATAAATATCAGTGCCCCTCATGGCCCCTGTGCACATTACATGGTTGCCACGCGGTTATTGTTTTATGATGATGCTGTCATCAAAGCCGGCACCAGATGCAGTATACATAACACCCAGTCATATGTGTGCACATATCATTACACCATATATATATATATATCAGCAGGAGCACAATCGGACAAATAGCAACCCAAAAAAAACTGAAACAATAGTCAGGTATATTACGCAGGACTTGTTCATTTTCTATATATCATTATTGTGAAGAGATATTCATAGATAAAGTTATGGCATAAAGTTATATCATTTTTCCATGTATTTTTTTAAAAGCATGTATTACTTATTGTAGTAGTGTCTAAACATAAAAAATAAATTGACACAAGTGTTACATTATTTTATGTCAATGCTATCATTAATATTGCATGCCAATACATCCCCATAACTTACCGCATATCGCATAGATTGAACTCCAAACAGTCTTCAAGAAGATCCATCACCTGTTCTGACATGTCTGTTTCAGAATTACTCGTATTTCAACAATTCTGGATTACCTTCTTCATAACTCATCCTTGTGTCTTTGCTCTGTTATTCCTCTTGGAAATGTATGAGAATATTGAAGCGTGTTAGCATTACCCTCAGTATGGTGTCTCTCTACACAGTGTGACATGGTCAGCACTGACTGGACACCGTCTCTGTGTATAGACATTCACCATTGACAAGAGAAATGGTAACACCCAGCTGTCAATTTATTCATACATTTCCAGGGAGAATAACAAAGGAACTGTACAATGGTATTTAGTAATACCAAAAAGTGTCAGGACTGGTAACAGATCCTCAAAGAGGATCATTCACCACCTCGGGTTCTCAGTATCTGTTATAGACCCTGCATCTCAGATTCTGAATTAATTGGAATTTTCTTTGTAGTCCTCCCCCCCCCCACATGGTCCTGAGCAATCGGTGCTGTTAGTTTTGGTGCCTGCTATGCCACTTAGGCAGGAGCAGCAGGGGGCGTGATTCAGAGCTCCAATCAGAGGCAGCCAGTGTCAGAGCTCAGAATCACACCTTGTCTGCTCCTGCCTGACACCGCCCTCCTGACAGTACAGAGTATAAATATATCAGGCACCAAAACTAACAGCACTGATTCCATGGGAAAGGTGGGGGCTAGAGAAAAAAAATTCCATCTGTGCCGGAATCAGTGGCGCAGCGGCTATTAACATTATGCCAAAAATTGGACATGGCGGAGGTGATGAAAGGTCCACTTCAAAGGGGTTGTCTAGTTTCAGTAAATACAGGTAAATGTTATTGTTTGTATAATAAAAAGTTGAAACATTTTCCAATATACTTTGAATCAATTCCTCACACTTTTCTAGATCTCTGCTTGCTGTTATTCATTCTTCTTACTTCCAGTGGATAAAAATCAGTCCATGGTCATGTGATATACAGTCCACGGTCATGTGATATACAGTCCGCGGTCATGTGATATACAGTCCGCGGTCATGTGATATACAGTCCGCGGTCCATAGACAACCCCTTTAAGACACCAGTTAGTATTGCAGTTCAGCTAAGAACTAATAATTAATCTCGGGGTCTCCCTAAGATACATCGATCCATGAAGAATAACTAGGTGCTACAATAATGTTACCGTAAGCAACAGATGTACACAATGGGCCATATTTACTAAGCAGTACACCTATACTATTGTGGGGAAAAAGTGGTGGAAATATTGAGTAAATGTATTTTACTTGCAAACTACACCTTCTTTTCAAAGACACTGAAAATGTCAGGGGCTTAGTAGTTAAGAATAAAAACTCCCAGAACACCCATTTTTACATCATTTTAATAAAAAAATAACATACAGATAAGTTGCAATAAAAGATTGAGTAATTTTATCTTACAAGTGTCTATTTCATAATACTGGATTGTAAGCATTTACAACATTTTCCTAGGATTATATTCCACATCCTATATAAAAAAAAATATGCAAGGTGCAAAGTAAGGCAAAAAAAAGTTAAAAAAGGAACTTCGCTCATACAGACAAATTTATAGCAGTATCTGCTACGTTATATATTATCGGGTCACAACTCACGTATAGTATCATTATGCACGCGATCCTAATCACCAACAGATGGCACTAGATATCTCAATAAAGTCCTGATCCTATTAGTGCATCTCCATGGTAAAGAATAGCGGGCAGAGATTATAGTCCTGAAGACATGCTGCTAGGTAGACATGGCAGGGTGCTGCAGTGTTCCTGTTCACCCACTGGGGGGTCTTTCTCCATCAAGCTGATGACATTGTGGTCTGCCTCTTCTGGCAGTGCCTCGTTCCTCATGTACAAGAAGGCATCTGTATCGGCCTGGTCCAGGAGCTCTTCCAAGGAGGATACCACAGTGTCATGCTCCTGTACCACCTCTGGGTACTGAGCTGCTGAATGGTGGATCCGCACCGACCTCCTCACTGGAGTGAGACGCTTCCATTCCTGGCCACTTCCAGGCATCTTCTTCTTGCTGTTTCTTAATACGTGACAGTGTGAAAACGAGACATATGCAAAATAGAATCCAGACGGACATCTTCAAAGATATATTCTTATATACAGCGATTAGCAGCCTAATAACCCCAGATACTACATATAACAGAACTATTGTCACCACATAGGAGGAGGTGGTCTCATAGGGAAGATTCCTGGTTAGTTGTCATAGGTTTTCCTGAAAATGGGGAGTGATCACTAACAACCCCAGCTATGCAGCATAAAAATAATATTCACATATGTTTCTATGTGTGTTTCGATTATGGATATATGCAATGATCTTTTACAGCAACAAGAAATGAAGAGACATATGGGATGAAGCTGTAAATGACCATAGATCTACATAGATCCCATGTGTGAGACTTCACACCAGAATTCCACAAGGCTGTGTTCACATATGTCTGTTATCTGTTATATGGGTTGCACAAGACTGAAAAATGTTGATGGCGGCATTTCTTGATCTGGCTTGTTGACAGGTTCGGCAGCGTGACTAATCTGAGGTTATGAAGCACTGGAACCAGCCATGTCTGAATCAGAAATATGATAAATGATAGTTGTGAACCCAGCCTTACTTTTCAGTCTACCTTTAGAAGGATAGGTGGTTGCCATGCATTTGGAGCAACCCATGGGGCAGGGTGTAAAATATATAAATTAAGAAGAAATTAAAAAACAAAAACATCGCACTCACTTGTTCCTAGTTCTCTGCCACCAATGCACTTTCCCTTGTATGACGGGGCCGCGGTGGTGGAATCCCTGAGACTAATCTGTGACCTCAGCAGTCACTAGTAAGGAACCGGTGACGTATGTGAGTGATGTCACCTGTTCCTCTCCAGCAACGGCTGATGCCACAGATTGATGTTCATGTGACCACTGAGACCAGAGTTTTTCGCAACAAGGCCGTGGGACGAGACAGAAAGGGCACTGGCACCAGACAATGGAGCAGTGGGGACAGGGGAGTATGTTTTTTTTTTTTATTTTATACCCCACAGGATACTCCAATTCCTGAACAACCCCTTTAAAGGGAACCTGTTACATGAGAAATACTGGTCAATCTGCAGGCAGCATGTTATAGAGCAGGAGGAGCTGAGCAGATTGATATATAGTGTTGTAGGAAAAGATTCAGTATAACCTGTTATTTATCCATAGAAATCTCTGCTCTTTCTATCTTGATAAGTCAAGGGGGCGGTCCTATCAGTGATTGCCTATGTACAACCCTTCTGCACCCTTTTCGATGAATGGGCATTACCTGGAGAGAGATGTAATCTGGAGCTTGACGGCAGAGCCCTGGTCGCACAGGTTTGTACCAGTACAGGGCGTCTTCACCTCTTCAGTACGGTTTGTAAATGGAGTTACTGGGATGTCCTCATGACTTTCATTCTCCTTCAACTCCTCAGCTGGCAACGGCCCAAAGGTGACCACTAAGAAAGACAACTCATGAGTACCCTGTGATCCCGTCCCTCATTGTATTACGAGAGGAATATAAATCACCTTTCGTCTTCTTGTTCATGTTCTTTATAATGTCAAACACAATATCTCTCAGCTCATCGATTGGCTGTGAAATAGACAATGGGTTAATACATGACTGCACTTATTACGCAAAAACTGCTGCTTGTGTAGCATCATATGGGGGGGCAAACAGATCAATAAGTCACAGTAAAGTCACATACACCTTAGGTCAGGGGTCAGCTGTTGTGAAACTACAAATACCAGCAATCTTTATTCACTTCCAAGAACAGCAGAACAAGAATACATGCTGTGCAGTTTCACAACAGGTAGTGACAAAGGTTGCTGACCCCAGACCTTATTTTGTCCTAAATTCCTCCCGACCAATCATATATATGCAGGGTCAGCCATCATGTGTTCTCGATGAGGAGAGGGGGAGTAAGCGTCTTCTGGTGGCAGAACACAAGGATTAGGCAGGGTGAGATCCACATGACTGATCCCCCTTTTCCCCGCCATTTGCTGTCAGGGGAATCTAAAGCTGATGTTGTCATACCTATATTTACTATTCCACTAGCTAACATTGCTTCTATTTTAGTAAGCAGGAAATTTTTATCAAAAGAGGTTCACCCACGCTTACTTCTAAAAAAACAAGTGGCAGAGACAGAGGAAATTGTGGGCAGAGAAGCTTCATATGTCACCCTATGGTTTGAGAAAGTCCAAGTCTTCAGTGTGATATCATTCATCTTCCCATAGCTAAAGGATTGTTATTACAGAAACATAATCTGTGGGCTGTGTCTGGTTTTGCAGCTCAGCTATATCCAGGTATATAGGGCTAAGCTGCAATACTAGATACAGCCAATGGATAAGAGTGGCGCTGTTCCTAGAAAAAGAAAAAAAAAAAATCCTGGACAACCAATGACAATGCCGCAATCTGCAAACATTTTCTTTTTTTTTTTTCTTTTTAATTAAAGGGGTTGTTAAGGAATTACAGATTTCTGCCAAGAGGCTGGGGGCTTGTTCTGGTGGAAGTCCTCGCTGCACATGACCACTGAGGCCAATCAGGACATCACCCACATAGGTCACCTGTTCCTTTCCTTAGACCTCTGACAGCAAAGCGCCAAGGACAGGCGAGTATGGGTTTCCTGGAATTCCTGGACAATCCCTTTAACTTTTTTTTTTCTGAGGATGGGGGGGGGGGGGAAATAAACAAAAACCCTGTTAGGACGCTTTTGGATTTTGAGACTTCTGTTATAAAAAAAAGTGCCCCCAAATTGTCCCCATGGACTCGGTGCCAAAAAAGTGAGGCTAAGCTTGGGGTATAGTGCGGGTTTACATGTGCGTCATACAATGGAGCTGATCAGCATGAGGCCATGTTCTATGATTTCAGCAGTGATTTTACCTGGAAACCGCGGCACAATCAGGCAGGACACTTTTTTTTTCAGCGCGCCTACCATTGAGGCATGGGAAGCAGATCAGAGCCATTTTTTGGAGAGGATTTTGAGCTCAATAAGCCAGCATGTGAACTTACCCATAAGAAGACAATGATGGCCGACCCAAGGGCCTTAAAGTTTAGACTTTTCTTTATTTTTGCAGAAATCTACAGTGAACTAACTTTGTAATATACTTCACTAAAGAAAAGTGCCTGTGTCTTTAACTATTATTCCTGTCTTTATTTCTTATCTGAATAACTTGGGTCCATACTTCATAGACAAACAGTGTCTGTTTACAATGAAGTCTATGGAGAGGGTAGGAGAATAAGAGGGACAGCAATAAAGGAGTCATTTTTGTCAGGCGAAGGTTGGATAGTAACTGCTGTGAGGTGAAAGAAAACTGTCTCTCTATAGTGCAGATGTCTCTCTTCTTTGAGGCGTGCTCCTCTTCCTCTCTTTATAGACTTCTATTGAACAGATTTGATCAGTGGCAAGAAGTGGCCAATAAGTGAAGAAACAGGGCATTTTCTTTAATAAAGTATATTACAATGTTTGTTACTTTCACTTGCACTACAGTTTCCTGAGGGAAAAGAAGTTTAGATACACTTTAAATTATACTTCGGCTGCCCTGAATACCGATTGGCTTCCCCAGGTGGCAGATCTGGGGATCGATGACAGGGAAACAAAATCCAGAAACCAGTTAGATGCTGCCACTGGTTCTCTCAAATTGCAAGCGTTGCAGGAGGCCAAGTTGCAGTTCACAAGCGCTGATAATGAGCTGGTGCCATTGACAGGTAGTAGATATATGGAATGCAGTTTAACATCTGTTCCCCAGTGCCGTACATGTATTTCATTGTGTGGGACTGTGTTAAAGGAGTTGACTGGGATTTTCAAAAATTTAGGTGATGGAAATGTAACAAAATAAATGACTAGTCCCCAATTCAATGTCCTACAAACCTAGCACCTCAATGTCCTGCCGACCTAGCACCTCAACTTCAACGGTCCCTGCACTGATGACATCACATTCATCATTCATGTAACCAGTGACAATGTAGCCAATTACTGGCGTCAGTGATGACCCCTGCATGTGACCCACTGACGCCCATGATTGGCTGCAGTAGTCATGTGAATAATGTACGTAACAGCATCACTGCAGGACCAGCAGGGATGAAGTGTAAGGGGATTGTTGGGTGACTATTAGTTATCTTGCCATTTTTCACATGGGTAGCTCAGACAGTTTTTGAAAACCCCTATAAGCTAAGGCCCCACGTAGTGAGCCACAGCCAAAAAGAGCTGCTGAAAAAATTGCGGCAGAAACACAAGTCTGCAGAGCTTTCTTCTGTGGACTTTCTGCACCTATTATATCTATATGAAAAACGCCAGCGTTTCCGTAGGTATAATTGACATGCTGCGATTTACAAGAATGCAATGGTTTCTGAAATTGCAGCATGTCCGCTGTGGATATTTTTCTGCAATGTTTGGAGGGGGTTATCCAGAATTCCATCCACTTTGCAGGCACTGTAAAACATATGACAAAGTCACGGTGTATATGCTACTGGGGTCCCGGTCTTAAAGAGGACCTTTTACCACCAGCTCTAACTCTTTGCATCCTTTAATAGGTACTGCTCTACTGATCCTGGTATAGTTGGATTTTTTCTCTAGCCCACACCATTCACAAACAATCAGTGCTGTTAGTTTTGGTGTCTGATCTGATATGATCTGTCAAGTAGGTGGTGTCAGAGAGGAGCAGGTACGGAATCACACCACCATGCCAGCTCCTGCTTGACACTGCCCACTTGACAGTAGAAAGACTAGTGTACCAGACACCAAAACTAACAACACTGATTGCTCAGGAATGGTGAAGGCTAGAGAAAAAATTGCAACTGTGCCAGATTCAGTGCAGCGGCATGTATGACATGATACAAAATGCTGAAGCTGGTGGAGGTGGTAAAAAAAAAATCCTCTTTAGTGACATTAAGTAGTGAATAACTTCTTATACTAGCAAAACTTACCATAGCCCCAAATTGGACTCCTTGTTTGTAGACGTCAACAACATCATGGATACCTTCCCTTTCTAAAAGTCTCGCTTTACACACCCAGTACTTGGCAAACTTCTTGCCTTCAGGGACTTTGTCTAGTGCAGCATGAATATCCTCTCCTGGAATTCCCTTCAAGACAAGCAAGCATCAATTAACATATGTCACATTAATAATACCTGTAGTATAGGCTTGCAGAAAGTCCAGAGCATGGAAATATTAAAGGGTGTTTTCCATTCACGAAAATTGTGGCTAAATGAGGTTAGAAAAAGAAAAGAGAAGATACTCACCTTGCTGATCCCCCACCTATCCAGTCGACACCTGACGAGTCCCCACTTCCTGTTCTGACACACGGGAAATGCCCGCTCAGCCAATCTCTGGTTAAAATGGGTGACTGGCTGAGCAAACATTCCCTATGTGACAAGATGGGACTGGAAAGTGGTGACCAGCTGTCAGGACATGCGAGCACAGCAGTAGAAAGTGCAGAATTTCTTACAACAAATACAGAATGACCGGTCACCATTATGGCTACTTGACTAATGTCAGGCCCTGCACTAGGTATGACTGGGGTTTTTCCTTAGCAAATAAGACATGGTGGACAGCCTTTACCTTCTGGATGAGTTCTAGACACTCGCTAAGTGTCTGGTTGATTTTCTTCGACAGACACAGCAGCTCCTCCTCTTCCTCGATGCCCTCCCACAATGAACGGTTACAAGGGTTTTGCTTTTTGACTGTGGGTGGCCTCTTTGGTGGCAGCATCATAGGCGGCCTCTTGTAAGTTTTACCTTTAGAGTTTAGCCACTCTTGTAACTTCTTCCTTATAAAGGGAAAGCACAAGTGTTACAATGCAGCAGTACTCTGGGGTTTTAGCGTGCACATAACACACAATGCTATAGAACTGCAACATTAGAAAAACAGGTAACACATTGTTTTACCTGCATTACCCAGATACATACTCAAAACTGACTGTGCAGACTGCGCCTGAGCCTTTCACTGACAGTATAGAGTTGGGCAATTTTCTGACATTTACCACTTTTGAAGGGGTGATACAGGGAAAAATAAAGCTGACAGTGCATGCCCTGCATTGGATAAGCTTACTTACTAATATACATGCAGGTCATCCATCGCCCCCATTCTTAGCTTTGCACAGCACATCTGGGGAGGCCAAAGTCTTGTTCCTCTTTCTTCCCTGCTGACACTTAGTCATATGACTGAATCTGCTCTACTCTGTGGACCTGCAGCAGGTGTAAAGCTGAGTCAGAGACATCACAGAGAACTGTGGCAGCAGGGGAGGCAGCATGCACCGACGTCCGCCACTCAGTTACACTCTGCAAATATAATCATCGGGGTTGTGGGGGACCTGTCTATATATTAGTAATAGAGCTTATCCAGCACAGGGAATCCACTGCTGAGCTTTTTTCCTCCTGCATATCCCCTTTAAGGTTGTCCACAGGATCCCACTGTAAATTATCATATAGTGCACAGTATATGTTTTTTCCAGTTTTGCTTCCATCGGGTAAACACAGCCCTATGAATATATTTGACATATACATTGGGAGCTTTTATGGGCAGATCCTGAATCTAAGCCTCTTACTTATTCAACTTGTGATCTGTGTGACTATGACTCACACTGACAACAAAAAGTGCCACGGATTAGTCCTATGTAACTTCATTCCTGTAGGGCTGTATTCACACAACAGAGTCCCTTCTGGGAAAGATAGACCAAACTGAACTCAGCAGGAAAGGCTGAATCATAGAGAGTTACAATGCAGTGGCGCTAGTAAAGCACTACTAGTACAGAACGCACAGCTGCTTCGGTGACTGCAGCGATTCAACCTCCCTGCACCTAAGCTCATTATGACGCAGCGATATCACAGCAATGTTCAGTCTGGCCATGTGAATACAGTCTAATACTGTCCCCTAACAAACACAGCTGTGGAGTTGGGACCTGAACCAATTTTGGGTGCAGTCAGAAAAAAAGAAGTTACCGACTTCGGTTTCAAAGTAAAGTGATTTACATTTCTAATAGACAATTATTATAATATTATTTAATGTATTAGATGTATAGTTTGTTATATATTTACTTTGATAGCACATCAATCACTGGCTTTTTATTGCATTAGAGGATCTTCTTTATTGCTTCTGACTGACCATGGCCGCCACCCATTTATGAAAATGTCACAGCAGGAGTCAGAGTCGGGCTGTGGAAAAGTAGAGGAACAGTAGGTTTGGCCTACCAACTCCCCAGTCCTACTAACAAATGTCTACAAGACCCATATTCTACCACACAGATTCTGTGAATATGTCATCCGTGTGCAAAATGAGCCAAAACCCCCCTTTAAAGAGGACCTTGCATGTCCTTGCAGATTGGGCGTATTATATACCGCTAGAAAGCTGAATTCAGCGCAGTCAGCTTTGTCAATATGCGCCTCGATGCTGGAGATATTGGTGCTGTTAGTCGCTGTACCGATATCCCTCCACTGTCAGAAGGGCCAACCAGTACAAGTACAAGGCTATGGAAGAGTACTGTCTGTGATGACACTAGGCAGTAAGGCCTGCCCTTCTGACAGTGGAGAGATGTTGGTGCTAAAACTAACAGCACCGATATCTCTGGCACCCAGGAGCATTTTTAGCCAGCTTTCTAGCGGTATAAAATACTGCCGATCTGTGAGGACATGAAAGGTCCTCTTTAACGCTTATATTTCTGAAAGTATTCTTACTTTGCAGCATTTTTTTCACACTTACCTATAATTTTTGCACAGTACAGTACATATATATATATATATATATATATATATATATTTATACATATATCTCACAGGTCACTACAGAGATCTCTGCCAGGATGTCTACACATCCAGGACTGTAACATGGGGCATCCTCTAAGTTTAGAGGAATAAATGTCTTTTATAAACAAGGGATCATTTAGACCTGCTGCTTGTCAGTGGCCCTCCACTTTGGTTCCTAAATGTGAGACCTCCTTCTAAATATCATTCCTCTTTAAGTGTGACCAAAACCATAATACTATGCCTGGTCTACATGTATTAGAACAATATAAACACTTCCACATACTTGCGGTCTTCTGCAGTCATCCTGGGAGTCTGTGGTCTGCTGGTGGCATCAGTGGCTGGTTTTGTGGTGGTTTCTTTAGTGCTACCAGTCATACCTTCTTGTTTGGTCTCTCTAACTCTGTTCTTTGTATTGTTGTCATCCTTGAGTCTATCTGCTACTTTGTTGCATCCAGTGGACGCTGTGCTTCTTCGAGGAGCTGTTTGCTTATTCAGATAGTGAATATTCTGACCGGTGGACATTGTGGACAAACTGTATGGTCTTTTCTTTGGAGCAGGAACAGGACCCGTGGTCATCTTCTTATGAACCACAATGGAGGATGTCACCGGTGCAGACGTCCTGTATTTAGTAGTTTTTTGAGAATGACCTCCCAGCTGGTTCGCAGGCACAGGACCCATGCTAATTTTCTTATGGACCATGCTGGTGGAGGAAGACACCAGTGCAGCTGAGGTACGCCTGGCAGGACAAGTCATTTTTTGAGAATGACCCTCTGACTGCTCCTTTCGCACATTTAGTGGCTGTCTGGAGCCATCATTCCTTGAAGACTTGATCAGGAAACTTCTTTCATTTGCACTTTTAGCTCCTGAGCTCAGCCTAGACACTATGCGGATGTGTCCACCACTGGCAGTGGGCATAGGCTGGCAAGAGGAAGGCTGAGCCCTATAGTCATGATGGGGACTTTTTGTTTTGGTAGCCTGTGTTACTATTTTAGTTACAGGCATTTTCTGCTCTCTGCTAGACACCATACCTGTACATGGTCCTGGAGCATGCTGACCTCTAGTTGTAGGGGACGTTGTGTCCATGACACAAATTTCAGGTTTCTCTCCATGTTGTTTTTTGGTCAGAACAACAGTTAATGTGATGTCCGACTCCTCACTTCTTTCCTGCTTTTTAGCATGAGAACTGACAATAGAAGGGGGATGTAATGTCCTTCCTGCATGGTTAGGTCTCACTTTTGGTTGACTACATTTCAGTGGCAGAGGGTTTCTGGATACACTTTTATTCCCCGGTCTGTTGACTGGTACAGTCTGCTGTGTGGGTAGCTTTCCTAAACTTGATTTACATGGCATGGATCCTGTGTTTGAAGTTTTGATCTTAATGGTTTCCAATGTAAAATGTGATCCTTTATTAGGAGCATTTTTCTTTGTCTCGAAGATCTATAAAATACCCACAAAATACAGAAATTATTGGGATTCAATGACATGGTATACAGCAATGTGAACAGTGTTCTATTAGATTCCCCATACAGATTTAATAGTTGTATGTATATAAAGCTTAAAGAGGACCTTTCATGTCGTCAGAGATGGGTGGAATTATATACTGATAGAAATCTGACAGTGCGGATGGGCGATATGCGCTCAGGTGCTGGAGATATCACTAGGCTTTAGGCACCGAGGCGCATACCGGCAAAGCTGACAGTGCTCAGAATTCAGCGCACTGTTAGCTTTCTAGCGGTATATAATACTGCCCATTTCCAAGGACATGAAAGGTCCTCTTTAAAGGGACTTCCTATTAAATACTGATCAGATCTGTTACATCAGGCTGATCATTAACTATTTCAATGCTCCTATGTGTAGATATTGCTATTACATACTTGTTATGGAGACCCCTGATGTTCTTACGAGTCCGGTGCTGGTGAGAAGAAGCCCCTTCTAGTCCTTCAAATTTCAATGGCTGGCCTGCACAACAGCAGGAATCGACTGCCTGTGTATAATAAGTGGAGGGACTGAGCTACTGAGCATGTGTGACCACCAGAACTGGACACACAGGTGGACATTCTAAGTGAGATTCAAAAGGAAATCATACCAAGTATGTAACAGCAAGATTTACACACAGGAGCATTTTTAAATATATGTTTTTCCTGGAGTCCAGACTGTGGAAGCCTCAAAATCAGGGGCATGGAAAATTGTTTTTGTATCCATATTTAATTTCCATAGTCAACAGACAATCATGTAATACAGGTCACTTTTTGCAGGTATGCTCCTCTCTGGTTAAATCAGAGTGTTAACACTAGAATGTCTATGTGTCCTAATGTGGAATGTGGACTAGGGTTGTCTTCTATAAGAAAAAGCACTTAAGTGGAAGAGGAGAGCGCTTTAATTCTCAAAATCAGATGTTGGAAGAAGATCTGTCAGATTGCCAGTAGACCCTACCAAAATGTACAAGGTCTGCCAACAAGTAAAGCTTATTGTGAGCTTAACACTTCTGAGATGTAGTAACAGGAGTACGTACAGTATATTCTTAAATTGTCAGGTTTTCTTCTGCATTATGTGCCTGTATATGTACATTAGTGTCAGGAGAAAAATGTAACTCACTCATTGACAAAAAATAATAAACACATTCAGATAGAAATGTCGGATTGCTACAAAATTCATCATGCAGGTATATCTCAGGCAGATATACAAATCATTACAGGTGGGGTCTCATTAGTATCTGGGTCTTTCCACAAGAAGGATAAAAGTACTTCCCCTCTGCCCTATGAAAATGCTCTCAGAACCTACTTTTGGGTAGTGTACCTGTTGGTGAGAGATCAATGACTGCTAGACATGCCTCTACAATGCACTCAAAGGCATTTTGCCTAATTGACAGACTTTGAGAGAGGGCATATCATTAGTCTGGGAGAGGCTGGATGGTCATTTCAATGAATTGCCATCTTGGCTGTTCTGACCTAGCTGTTAGGAGCAGTGATAATGTGAAGACACACATACACAGGCTCCAGATGGCCCAGACATCATTTGATCCATCAACAAGCACAAGAAGCTCCCACAGTTTCCTTGTCCACCATCCACACAAAGGAGGCTCCTTCATTAACTCTGTCTCTGCCCGGACCATTTTCAGGTGCTTAGTAGAATAAAATTTGGTGTCATGGCGCCCATTGTCCTGCCGTTGTCAGTCAGCCACCACCTTTGTTTGCAGTGGTGCTGAAACCTGGACTGCTATGGACTGGGACAGTATCGTCTTTAGTGACAAATTCAGGTTCTGTTTGTTATCTAATTCAATCATGCCATTGCCGTGGAGGTGGCACACTGCCCCATCTGCTGGTGTGATGAAATGGGGAGCCACTGCATAAGAGAGCCGGTCACCCCTAGTAGTGATAGAAGACACACTAACAGCTCAGCAATATTTGCAGGATATTCTGCAGCCACATGTGTTGCCTCTCATGGAAATGGCATTTTTATTAGCAGGATAATGCTCGTCCACACATAGCAAGAGTTTTCTCAGAAATGTCTCCACCAGATTGCAACACTGCCTAGTAGCCAGATTTATCTCCAATCAAGCATTTATGGGACCAGTTGGGACATCAACATCAGCAGAACCTGTATACCTCCATACCCAACTATACCTCATCTTGCATTCAGGCTAGAGGTGGCCCAACAGGATATTAGAGCCTCCATCCAATTGTATAGTTTTCTCCAATAAACTCCTCCTTTCGCTCTAATATTGTAATCTCCTACATATATCATCACTACATTTACACTGAGAAAGTTTCATTGAAGTCCAACTCCTCCTTCTTGATGCGGTATTTTTTTTTTGTCAGCAAGTGTGCTTCTAAATAAACATACAGCAAAAAAATGGAACTAGTGTATCACAGTTCACTTACCGGTTTAGAAGACACTTGTGGCCTTTTATTCTGTACATTGGTGCGATCTTTTAGATATGGTCTAAACAAACACAAAGAAATGAACAAGTGAAAATTCAGAGAATAGCCGCATTATGCAAGGCTTTCAGTATAGTCTGTATTTATTTATAAGAATTTTAATGTGGGAATTCTTCTTAAAGGAGTTTTTGCATCAGAGAAAGCCCCTTTCAGACACCATTCCCTGAGGCGATGGTCCCACTCCAAGCAAACAGGAGATTTTGGCAGGGAAAGATACACAAGCCAGGAATTGTCCCTGCAGCAGGAAAAACTTGGCATTACATGACAGATGACTACCTATACTTATAATACAAGGAAGTCTTCAGTCTACAAGAATGGAAGCTGCTTGTATAGAACAACCCTACCCCTAGTTTAGAAATGATTTGAAAGGTTAGGCTCTGTTCACACCATTGATTAAAGGGGCTTTCCACAAATTGATTTTTCACCTAACCACAGGATCAGACATTTATGGAGTATCCTTATCCATATTCCTGGACAACCCCTTTAACTAGTGCAAGGAATACATTGGCAAAGTTCCCCAGATAACCCCTTTAATGAGTGCCAATGAACTTGCGCGCTTATTATAGGCAGAAAAGGATCCTCACTCAACAGCAGTATCATTTCTACCAGCAACTATTGGATGATGTGGTAAGCTGTCATTATAGTGTAACATCACTGATAGTGGAGGACAGGAGAATCTAAAGGGGCCTCAGCAGTGACATGGCGTTTGTGTAGAGGTCACAGCTGAGGCCTGTAATTTGCTGTAGTGGTGACATGCACTCAGGGGGCATCATCATTACATTGGGTGGCCAGCGCTGGTAAATGATAAACTATTGTTTTATTTAAAGAGGACCTTTCATGTCCTCATGTATATGTGGTTTTACATACCACTAGAAAGCCGACAGCGCACTTTCCCGTTATGTGCCCCCAGGCTGGAACCATCGGTGGTCTTAGTTTCACCGTTTACCGTCAGAAGGGCGTTCCTGACAGTCTCGCTGGGCTGTGAGGAACGCCCCCTTGACTGTACTCGTCCATAGTCCTGTACTGTCAGAGGGGACATTCCTTACCACCCAGTGATGATGCTGAGCTGTGAGGAATGCCCCGCCTGTACAGGGCTATGGATGTGTACTGTCAGGGAGGGTGTTCCTCACAGCCCAGCTAGACTGTCAAGAACACCCTTCTGACGGTGAACGGTGAAACTACGACCGCCGATATCTCCAGTCCCGGGGAACATAACAGGAAAGCCGACAGCGTGCTGAATTCAGCACGCTGTCGGCTTTCTAGCGGTATGTAAAACCAGGGCTGTGGAGTCGGAGTCGGAGTCAGTGCCTATTTTGGTGGAGTCGGAGTCGGTATAAAATGGACCGACTCCGACTCCCAAAATATATAATAAATTGGTACAGTTAGTAGTACAATGCAGTATGTGCTGAATATATTTTCATAAGAATTTGGGAAAATGATGAAATGTTGAAAATGATGAAATGTCCTGTAAAGGTCTGTTCTATTCCTCATATAATGATGGGATTGAGTTCTGAGTGAACCTATAAGGTTTAGCAGTCCAGGGCTGTGGAGTCGGAGTCTATTTTGGTGGAGTCGGAGTCGGAGTCAGGGGAAATTGAGGAGTCGGAGTCGGAATCGGGGCTTTGGCGTACCGACTCCACAGCCCTGTGTAAAACTGAATATACATGAGGACGTGAAAGGTCCTCTTTAAGCACAGTGCTGCATGTAGGCCTACTTTCATAGAAGTCGAATGACCCCTTGCTTTTAAGCAAGCAGGATGGACATTAATAGATAATGGAAATTAGTTATGCTCTATCCATAGGACAGGCGATAAATTGCTAATCGTGGAGGTTCAACTGCTGAGATCTCTCTCAATGAGAATGTAGAGGTGGATGTAGACACGCCCTCTAGTGCCATTCATTTCAATGGCAGTGCTTGAGATAGCCATTTACAGCTTGCCCGTTGAAATAAATGAAGCAGGGCACCTCTGCGTCCACCGCTACATTCTCAGAGAGAATAAACCCCCTGTTCTCAAAATTGATGGGGGTCACAGTGATCAGACCCCCACCGATAAGCAAATTATCCTCTGTCCATGGATAGGGGATAAATAATTTTGTGGCATAACCTCTTCAAAGACATCAGTGGCCTATTTTCAGAATAGCACGCCGTGTTGATGAACCATTTTGTGCCCTTAATAAGAAATGGACACTTACCTGCAGTCAGTTTGAGGTTTCAGCTTCCCTTTTGCTGACAAGTATTCGAGAAGCTTCAACCGGCGCTCTTCTGCAAACAAAAAGGAGCAAAAGGCATATCATATTACTTGTATGTGTATGGTTTTAGAAACAAAAAACAGCTTTAGATTTGCCCTTAGGAAGGTTCCCAACATTATCACTATATAAGGCTTAGATTTCAACTCCACGGGAAACAATACCACAATGATCAGCTCTCGTAACATTATTACTATATAAGGCCTAAATTCAGTCTCCATGGGAAACAATGCCACAATCAGCTCAATGAAACTTGGCACAGGGGTAAAACATCCTGTAATCTATATTCTGGCCAAGACTTGTTTGCTGCTGACACCATCTTCAGGAAAGCTGCTCAAGGGGCACATAAAGGTAATGAAGGAAACCTCCTCTAGAACGATAGCTGCTGCAAAGAATGGCTTCCACTATAGGGTCTCTGTCTGCATGTGCCCTACATAGAATGCCCACTCATTTACTACATGTATGGTGGATGTCAGGACTTTAAAAGAGTTGTCCGAGATTCAAGGATCACAGATACTAATACTGATAGGTCACCAGTATCCATGACCCCTGGGTCTCAGTCAAACCTTTAAAGGGGTTTTCTGGCCCTCAGGTAGTTTTTTTTTATTGATGCTCTATCCACAATCCTCTGTTGCAGATTCCATCAAAGATCACAGATGAAAAAGTGCCGCACACAGGACTTTTTGGTCCGGTAAGATGACAGACACTATAACGAATACCTTATGGACCCCCATACTTATCAACAGGGTTCTTTGGGATCTGCTTGCCTCCTCTGGATCTTTTTCTGTTGGGATTTCATATTTTCTGTTCCTATAAATCCCAACAGAGGTGTAAAAACAGCCAAATGTTTATTTTTTTTAAATCTGCTTTTTACTTTAGTCAGACAAACCCTTGCACCGAAGTTATCAAACAATGGGGAGAATTTATTAACGCATTTATGCAAGTTTTCTGGCAGAGATGGATGATAATGTGGCGCATCTTTGACCAAAGATGCGCCACATCCCGCAATCAGCTCCCCACCCGCCACATTCCACGCTTGTGGGCAGCACAAGGTGGGGACACCTCAGCCCCACATAGTCATTATAACTGGAAATTTGTTTCTTTGACCAAGAAATCTGGTATAAGTGATCAGGAATTCTATATCAGTTCCTGGCTGGTGTAGCCGTCCATTCTGGCGCACAGGCATGTGCCTGCCTGATTTATTAGGAGGCAGCAGCAGACAAGGGGTGTGATTCTGACCTCTGACACTGGCTGCCTCTGATTAGAGCTGTCAACCACACCCCCTGCCTGACACCGCCCTTCTGACATTACAGAGATTACCGTAAATAGCACATCAGGCACCAAAACTAACTGTGCTTGTTGCTTAGGAATGGTGGCAACTAGAAAAAAAAATTCCAACTGCACTGGAATCAGTGGAGCGGCGCATATTAACAGGTGCTAAAATCTAGAATTGGTGGAGGTGGTGAAAGGTCCTCTTTAATAAGTCTGTCCCTTTCTGCAGCACTTGACAAATTTTATGAAAATAAAAGCAGCGCATCCCCTAGCAAAACTGACTTTAAAGGGGTTGTCCAGATAAAAATTATTATTCCACAGGTGACATATGCAAGTGTCGTTCATGTCCTTTCCTTAGGCTGCTGATTGGCCTTAGCAGTCACATGCAGCACCACGCCATGTGACCAGACAGCAGCCTCCAGGGACAGGTGAGTATGTTTTTTTTCCCACCTTCCCTGGCTTGCAAAGAATAATTGTTTTTTTTTATCCTGGACAACCCCTTTAAGGCTGGGTTTACACGGTCCTTTTCACCTAAAAAGCACATACAAAACACATGTGCTTCTGAAAACTGTCTGTCACTGGAATCCAGCATATTAACCCACACCTGCAGATACATAGTTTAATTCAGGTGACCCTAACCTGTGTTTTCCCCTTGTGAATGTGTGCCTCCGTAGCCGAGATATTGCTGTCTTTGTCAATATGAAAATGAGCTATTTGGAGCAACGAGGGCGTTGCCGCTTACATCTTTGGAGCAATGGCAACACCCTTATTGCGCCAAAGAGCTCATTTGCATATTGACAGAAACAGCGAGTTCTCGGCAAAGGAGCCAACAAAGTTTGATTCGGGTGACCCTAACCTAGCTATCTGCAGGGCTGGTTTGATATGCTGGATTCTGGTGACAGACTTCCTTTAAGTTATTCAAACCAGTTTCCTGGCATGAAAAAGTCACACAGGTATGAATCTAGCATAAGATAAGATAGATAAATTCACTTTACTACCAATGGTCATGTATCAGATGTATAGGAGACCAATAGATGTGTGTATATATAGTGGTAAAGAATATAACATCTATAGATGATGATGTGTGTATATATATATATATATATATATTGACACCCATATATGATGTATGTTCATATATAGTGGTAATGTATATGACATCTACAGATGATGATGTGTGTATGTATATATATATATATATATATATATATATAGTGGTAATGTATATGGACAAGTATAGATGTGTGTGTATATGGTGAACATATATCGGCATGTATACAGTAGTTTATGTATGCATTATGTATGTGTGTGTTTAATATATATATATATGTATATTGGGAGTGTCTTACTTATGGGTGGGTGTGCACTATTCATATGACATACAACACAGGACATAAGTATGGTGTTTGAGGTATCTGCCAATGACTAGAACAAAGTGCCAGACAGACGTCTGTGTGATCAGTGGGTGCTACAGACATATACATAGGACACGTGACGTGACAGAGCTCACCTTCTGCCGGCAGCCTCTTCTTGCTCTCCATTATATTTATTAGTCCAGCACTCGCCACTAATCTTACTTTTTTCACAGCCGCCGTAATTCAAACTAAGCAACCAATAAGGTTCTGAGTTTTACACACAAACAACCAATCACCTTCTCGGAGGCACTTTTTTTTTTGTTTTTGAATAAAACTTTATTTAGAACACCAACAGGCGCAGTTGCGGTCTTGGTTTGTGTGGAACTGATAACATAGATTGGACGGCAGTTTATTGGAGCTGGGATGTATACTCACTCCTGATTGGTCAGCAGTTTTTTACATAGGCGTGGTTTGGGCTGTTGTCTCGCGCCTTTTGAGTGCTCTCGTTTGACAGCATTGAATAGTAAAGGTGTATCTAGGGCCGGTGGAAGAAAAGAAGTACTGCCCTCCGTCGGCCGTGTAGGGAACTGCAGCCCATACTTTATACTTGGATGGAGTCGCGCTGCAGTTCCCACCACAGCCTGTAACCTGGGCGGCGCTGCAAAAGTAATGGGGGCACAGAGCTAGAGTAATGCTGCAGTGCAGCCCCTCATTCTCATGATACATTAGGGTCTCCAAACCTTAAAGAAGTTATGTAGATATAGAGGCATAGTGTTATTCTGTCTTAAAATATAAAAAAAACGCACCAAGCCATGGGAGCCTTCTCCAAACACTGAATACAGCTTTGCCAGTATGTGCCCCCGGGTCCAGAGATATCGGTGCTGTTAGTTTTCATTATAGATATCCCTCCATTGTCATAGGGGCGGGCCATACAGCTCAGCATCATCACTGGACAGTGAAGAAGGCAGGGGCCCGGGCCCCCCCCGAAAATTCATGGCTATAGAAGATTACTGTCAGAGGGAGGGGCATTCCTCACAGTCCAGGGATGACACTGAGCTGTAAGGCCCGCCCTTCTGACAGTTCAGGGATATCTGCGCTGAAACTAATAGCACCAATAACTCTGCAACCGGGACACAGACTGGCAAAGCTAACAGTGCGCGGAATTCATCACGTCATCACGTCATTCATTCGTCAGCTTTCTAGTGGTATATAACACAGAGGACATGAAAGGTCGTCTTTAAATGATGGAGCAATGACTATACGTCACATATTGGCCCACACAGGGCTCCAATAAACTCTTCCATTATTTGAAGATGCTGACTTTTATTTCTTGTTCAGTCTTAGGCCCCATGTACACAACCATACTTTTGATCTGCAATTGCGTATCAAAGTACGCACACATTCATTTCTATGGGCCTGTAGACGCAGTCGTCTGTAGTGTGTCCTGGCTGTAGAGAAGAGCCGCAAAATATGGAGCAGGTCCTATACCTGTCCGTATATATGGCTCAACCCATTCAAATCAATGTATGGGTCACAGATGACACAGATACCAATACCAGAAAAATATTGGTGAATGCTTCATTTCTGCTTTTCATTTGCGGTTTTCTAGTAGCCAATTATAATTTCCATAGACTTCAGTAGAAAAGAAACCAAAATGCTAGGTTCAACAGCAAATTTTTTTGCTATGTTGACTACTGGTCCACTTGGATAAGTCTAGCTGTATTCTGTGTTTGAGCTTATATCTAGTAGATGTGTAGTTTATATACTGAGTTATCATACTCATATTGAAAACAAGGTATATCCCATAAATGCCCAACTAGCAGTCTATATGTTTCTAGAATGTGGCCCAAGTACACTGACTTGCTATGTTATAGGGGTGACCCTGTTATTAGGGCACTGAATGTTTCTGTCCGATATGAGGGCACTCTGACTGGCTCGGCTCTCATGAATGTAGAGTCTCTTTGTGGAAATATTGTGGCAGCTAGCAGTGTGTGTGTCAGTGTGTCCAGCAGGTCTGAGGGTCCTATGTGACACGTAACACTGCTAAAGGTAGAATCTCAGTCCCGAATATTCCAAATTGCTAATTGTCATGAGGTTTGACACCTTTTTCGCCGTTATGTCGGATTTATGAAGTGTTTGCACCTTTTTTCTACGTGAGAATCCCTTATCCGCCACTTTGTGATTTTGGCGAGAAAAGTAGGTGTGGCCGCTCAGGTGAACAAGTGCTCGCCAGATTTATTATTTGTGCCTTTTTTAAAAAGGCGCATAAATAGGCGCAAAATCACTCCACTCTGGGAGTCGTGTAAAGAACAATGCAGACTACAGGAAACAATTGCAGAAGCATAAGACACACACAAATCTATGCAAAGTTAGCAGACTTAACATTTACATCAATTATATAAATCATATTCAATTACTTGTCAAATCCTAAAATGCATTGCCAACTCAAGTGGATAACTGCATGGCTGCATCAAGAATGCAGAGCAGAGGCGTAGCTAGCAGGGGGCAGAGGAGGTGAAGGACTTGGCCACACTCATCTTTTAAAATTTTTTTTTTTAGATTTGGTGGCCAAAGTTTGGCTCTCTTCATTGGACAAGTTGAAAGGATTTGAGGCCATCTTTGCTGATCCAGAGAAGTGACTTGTTTCTGCTTCTTAAAATACCATTCTGTTCTGTGTCTGCGCCGTATTTATTATGTAGACGCAAAAAACAGGCGCAAGACACATGACGAGAACATGTGCATGGAATTTATTAACAGATTGCACTCGATTAGAAAATCACAACAGAAATTGAAAGGGCGCACAAAAGACGCAACTGCGCAAAATTTCAGGGAAAAGAGGCGCATTTGATAAATAACGCCCATTGTTTCAGCAGACTGCACACTATAGTGTAAATGTAATGGCAGACCGCACACTATAGTGTAAATGTCGTTGTAGACCGCACACTATAGTGTAAATGTCCTGGTAGACCGCACACTATAGTGTAAATGTCCCTGGTTGACTGCGCACTATAGTGTAAATGTAATGGTAGACCACACACTATAGTGTAAATGTAATGGTAGACCACACACTATAGTGTAAATGTCATGGTTGACCACACACTATAGTGTAAATGTCCTGGTAGATCGCACACTACAATGTAAATGTCTTGGTAGACCGCACACTATAGTGTAAATGTACTGGTAGACCGCACATTATAGTGTAAATGTCCTGGTAGACCGCACATTATAGCGTAAATGTAATGGTAGACCGCAAACTATAGTGTAAATGTCCTGGTAGACCACACATTATAGTGTAAATGTAATGGTAGACCGCACATTATAGTGTAAATGTAATGGTAGACTGCACACTATAGTGTAAATGTCCTGGTAGACCGCATACTACAGTGTAAATGTCGCGGTAGACTGCACACTATAGTGTAAATGTCCTGGTAGACCGCATACTACAGTATAAATGTCGCGGTAGACCGCACATTATAGTGTAAATATAATGGCAGACCGCACACTATAGTGTAAATGTCGTTGTAGACCGCAAACTATTGTGTAAATGTCCTGGTAGACCGCATACTACAGTGTAAATGTCGCGGTAGACCGCACATTATAGTGTAAATGTAATGGTAGACCGCACACTATAGTGTAAATGTCGTTGTAGACCACAAACTATCGTGTAAATGTCCTGGTAGACCGCACACTACAATGTAAATGTCGTGGTAGACCACACATTATAGTGTAAATGTAATGGTAGACCGCACATTATAGTGTAAATGTAATGGTAGACTGCACACTATAGTGTAAATGTCCTGGTAGACCGCATACTACAGTGTAAATGTCGCGGTAGACTGCACACTATAGTGTAAATGTCCTGGTAGACCGCATACTACAGTGTAAATGTCGCGGTAGACCGCACATTATAGTGTAAATGTAATGGCAGACCGCACACTATAGTGTAAATGTCGTTGCAGACCGCAAACTATTGTGTAAATGTCCTGGTAGACCGCATACTACAGTGTAAATGTCGCGGTAGACCGCACATTATAGTGTAAATGTAATGGTAGACCGCACACTATAGTGTAAATGTAATGGCAGACCGCACACTATAGTGTAAATGTCGTTGTAGACCGCACACTATAGTGTAAATGTCCTGGTAGACCGCACACTATAGTGTAAATGTCCTGGTTGACTGCGCACTATAGTGTAAATGTAATGGTAGACCGCATGCTACAGTACAGTGTAAATGTCCTGGTAGACTGCACACTATAGTGTAAATGTAATGGTAGACCACACACTATAGTGTAAATGTCCTGGTAGACCGCATACTACAGTGTAAATGTCGCGGTAGACTGCACACTATAGTGTAAATGTCCTGGTAGACCGCATACTACAGTATAAATGTCGCGGTAGACCGCACATTATAGTGTAAATATAATGGCAGACCGCACACTATAGTGTAAATGTCGTTGTAGACCGCAAACTATTGTGTAAATGTCCTGGTAGACCGCATACTACAGTGTAAATGTCGCGGTAGACCGCACATTATAGTGTAAATGTAATGGTAGACCGCACACTATAGTGTAAATGTCGTTGTAGACCACAAACTATCGTGTAAATGTCCTGGTAGACCGCACACTACAATGTAAATGTCGTGGTAGACCACACATTATAGTGTAAATGTAATGGTAGACCGCACATTATAGTGTAAATGTAATGGTAGACTGCACACTATAGTGTAAATGTCCTGGTAGACCGCATACTACAGTGTAAATGTCGCGGTAGACCGCACACTATAGTGTAAATGTAATGGTAGACTGCACACTATAGTGTAAATGTCTTGGTAGACTGCACACTATAGTGTAAATGTAATGGTAGAACTCACACTATAGTGTAAATGTCTAGGTAGACCGCACACTATAGTGTAAATGTAATGGTAGACCGCACACTATAGTGTAAATGTCGTGGTAGACCGCACACTATAGTGTAAATGTCGTGGTAGACCGCACACTATAGTGTAAATGTAATGGTAGACCGCACACTATAGTGTAAATGTCTTGTACACGTGACACTATAGTGTAAATGTCTTGGTAGATCTCACGTTATAGTGACAATACACAAACTGTGTATGTGTTCTTGAGCACAAGCAGGAATGGTTTTGACTTATACTGACCCTGAGATGCATGAATTACAACACTATAATAACCCATAGACTCCAATGGGGGGGGGGGGGCAACCACTAGTATTGACCCATAAACAACAAACTACATTGAAAACCACATATGTCAGCAGCAGTTCACTAGTTTTGTTTCTCAGGGCAGGGGGATGTGAATCTAGACTTAAAAGATTTCTTAAGAAGTAACTTGCATTGTAATATTACCTTGGGTAACTTCCTATTGTTGTTTACTGACATTTTCCCACAGATCAAGCCCTGCTTGCACCATTGTTGTGGTGCACAAGACACATCCTGACTGTCAGAGCATTATGGTATGTACTTAAGGACACAAACACATTGCAGATCCACGTGCACAGGGACAGCTCCATATTATGTAGCTGTAGGGATTGTAACACAATATGGTGTGTCATTTTGATGCGTATTACAGGGGTGCCTTCCCTAGAGGTAATATAGTATCTGATGGAGCGAGTCACAATGTTTATCTGTCCATTTCTGTCCATGTTACATGACAAGGTGAAGTCACATGAGAGGTGCAGTAAAGTAGTGGTCACAATAAAACATGGAGGAAAGTCAAGACCAACTCGCAACGAAAATTGTTGTTTTGTAGGCGAGTTGTAGTTCAAAATGGAAAAAAAGCCCAATAAAAAGTCATCTGATTCAGATGATCTGATTACATCTCCTCAGGGGCCTAGCTATAGGGGGTGCAGCAGTAACAGTCATTACTGGGCCCCATAGGTCCCTCTGCCACATAACATACACCACTATTCTAAATGATTCATTGTATATGCAGTGGGGAAAAAGTATTTAGTCAGCAACCAATTGTGCAAGTTCTCCCACTTAAAAAGATGAGGCCGGCCTGTAATTGTCATCAAAGGTAGACCTCAACTATGAGAGACAAAATGAGAAAACAAATCCAGAAAATCACATTGTCTGATTTTTTTAAGAATTTTTTTGCAAATTATGGTGGAAAATAAGTATTTGGTCACCTACAAACAAGCAAGATTTCTGGCTCTCACAGACCTGTAACTTCTTCTTTAAGAGGCTCCTCTGTCCTCCACTCATTACCTGTAGTAATGGCTCCTGTTTGACATTGTTATCAGTATAAAAGACACCTGTCCACAACCTCAAACAGTCACATTCCAAACTCCACTATGGTGAAGACCAAAGAGCTGTGGAAGGACACCAGAAACAAAATTGTAGACCTGCACCAGGCTGGGAAGACTGAATCTGCAATAGGCAAGCAGCTTGGTGTGAGGAAATCAACTGTGGGAGCAATAATTAGAAAATGGAAGACATACAAGACCACTGATAATCTCCCTCCATCAGGGGCTCCATGCAAGATCTCACCCCGTGGGGTCAAAATGATCACAAGAACGGTGAGCAAAAATCCCAGAACCACATGAGGGGACCTAGTGAATGATCTGCAGAAAGCTGGGACTAACGTAACAAAGGCTACCGTCAGTAACACACTACGCCGCCAGGGACTCAGATCCTGCATTGCCAGACATGTCCCCCTGCTTAAGCCAGTACATATCCGGGCCCGTCTGAGGTTTGCTAGAGAGCATTTGGATGTTCCAGAAGAGTATTGGGAGAATGTCATATGGTCAGATGAAACCAAAGTAGAACTGTTTGGTAGAAACACAACTCATCGTGTTTGGAGGAGAGTGAATGCTGAGTTGCATCCAAAGAACACCATACCTACTGTGAAGCATGGGGGTGGCAACATCATGCTTTGGAGCTGTTTCTCTGCAAAGGTACCAGGACGACTGATCCGTGTACATGAAAGAATCAATGGGGCCATGTATCGTGAGATTTTGAGTGCAAACCTCCTTCCATCAGCAAGGGCATTGAAGATGAAACGTGGCTGGGTCTTTCAGCATGACAATGATCCCAAGCATACCGCCAGGGTAACGAAGGAGTGGCTTCATAAGAAGCATTGCAAGGTCCTGGAGTGGCCTAGCCAGTCTCCAGATCTCAACCCCATAGAAAACCTTTGGAGGGAGTTGAAAGTCCGTGTTGCCCAGCGACAGCCCCAAAACATCCCTGCTCTAGAGGAGATCTGCATGGAGGAATGGGCCAACATACCAGCAACAGTGTGTGCCAACCTTGTGAAGACTTACAGAAAACGTTTGACCTCTGTCATTGCCAACACAGGATATATAACAAAGTATTGAGATAAATAATGAAAAGAAAAAGGTTTTATTACCACACTGGCGCCTCTGGTGGTCCTGTGGGGACCTGGATAGTAATGCCTCAGGATTAAATATGGTAAAAAGAGAAAGAGTCTGGTAAGTTGCTGCTCCCCCTGGGACCACCTGTCTGTAGGACAGTGGTAGTGCAAATGGTAAAGTAGTAAAAAACAGGGTATGTGTGAGCGCTACTTAATCAGCCAGACATGTATTAAAATGAAACTTTTTTTATTGGATCACAATGTTACTCCACAAGGTGGCGATACAAAGTATGGCAACGCGTTTCGTCGTCTTAACTGACGTCTTCATCAGGCCAACTAGATAAGAATCAAATAAAACAATGGTATAGTATAATGTATAAAATAAAATAAAAACATTATTGTACATAAGAAACAATCTACATGTATATACATAGACACACACAAACACATGTATGCATGTATGTACACACATATCCCAGCACACATATAAATGTACACATATGGTGGCAATCAACAAATGGTTAATGTATAAATAAGTAAAATGAAAAGTGAATGGATTGGTATAAGAACAAATATGGGTTAGATAGATATGAAAAATAGTTATAGTTAGTGAGAAAGAGGAGATGATTAGGTAGGTAATAATAGAATAGGGGGAATCCAATTTTTAAATAAACATGTATCTTTTTTTTTTTTTTTTCCAATGCCACCTGCACTGATTAAGCCCTTATTTAAAGCGCTAGTATCATGAGAGGAGCACACTTTGTGCCTGCTCCATGATCTAGCGTGGTAAGTCTAAACCTTCATCTCCATATCCATTTAATTATTCATTATATGCTTTTAAGGTCACATTTATCTATCTATTTGTTTATATTTCACATCAACTCTGTATATATCAAATCAGTAGTTGCTTCTACAAACATTATATCCACTATTTAGTCTATTTTAAGTATATTTCTCATTTAACCCTACAAACATTTACAATCAATTATTAGGACTATCATTACATATCTATTTACCTGATGTTTCCATTTATTTGCTCATGTACCCATGATTTATCCATTGAATTATTTACTTATTGCTCATTCATCTAACCATCCATGTATCTATATATATATATTCATTACCTGCTTATTATCCATTTTTTCATCAACTATCCTTCACTCCATTTTTTATCAACTATCCCATCCCTATCCTAATTATTTATTTTATCAATTAGATATACTCTCACACTCCACCATCTTTTATAAACAACTAGATTTATTGACTACTCACCTATCTATTGTATGTCACAACCATATCCCTCCCCCCCTTCTTTTCATTCATTACAATTATTTCCTAGACGTATTCATATATATCCCCCTATTCTATTATTACCTACCTAATCATCTAATCTTGGTACCATATATATCCCCCATCTCCTCTTTCTCACTAACTATAACTATTTTTCATATCTATCTAACCCATATTTGTTCTTATACCAATCCATTCACTTTTCATTTTACTTATTTATACATTAACCATTTGTTGATTGCCACCATATGTGTACATTTATATGTGTGCTGGGATATGTGTGTACATACATGCATACATGTGTTTGTGTGTGTCTATGTATATACATGTAGATTGTTTCTTATGTACAATAATGTTTTTATTTTATTTTATACATTATACTATACCATTGTTTTATTTGATTCTTATCTAGTTGGCCTGATGAAGACGTCAGTTAAGACGACGAAACGCGTTGCCATACTTTGTATCGCCACCTTGTGGAGTAACATTGTGATCCAATAAAAAAAGTTTCATTTTAATACATGTCTGGCTGATTAAGTAGCGCTCACACATACCCTGGTTTTTACTACTTTACCAAAATATTGAGATGAACTTTTGTTATTGACCAAATACTTATTTTCCACCATAATTTGCAAATAAATTCTTAAAAAATCAGACAATGTGATTTTCTGGATTTGTTTTCTCATTTTGTCTCTCATAGTTGAGGTCTACCTATGATGACAATTACAGGCCGGCCTCATCTTTTTAAGTGGGAGAACTTGCACAATTGGTAGCTGACTAAATACTTTTTTTTCCCCACTGTAGGTACCCCATTACAGATTTTGCATTATGGCCCAGGAGCTTCAAGCAAAGCCTCTGCCTGAGATAGCCAGGTTATGCTGAAAAATGGCAAATTTGGAGCATAGCGTCAATGACATTGTGCTGAAACACACGCTTAGGCCGTGGAAGAAACACCGGAGCAAAAATATTCTGCGTTTTACAGTATCTTCAAAGTGGATGGGATTCTGGCTAATCCCATCCATACATCGCAGAAAAAAATCTTGCTGAGGAAAAGCTGCGTTTTTGAAAATCGCAGCATCTCAATTTTACCTGCAGAAACCCTGGCGTTTCCATATAGGTATAAGGGCAGAAAGTCCTTAGAGGAAAACTCTACAAAAATGGAATGAAAAATCCTGTGGAAAAAATACTGTGATGTGTTTCCGCTGTGTTTTTTTCTGCTGCATTTTTTTGCTGCAGGACACCACGTGGGGCCTTAGTCTTAAAGACCTTTCACGTCCTCATGTATATGCGGTTTTACATACCGCTAGAAATCTGACAGCGAGCTGAATTCAGCACACTGACGGCTTTCCCGTTATATGCCCCGGGGCTGGAGATATCGGGGGTCTAAATTTCACCATTCAGAAGGGCGTTCTTGACAGTCTAGCTGCGCTGTGAGGAACGCCCTCCCTGACAGTATTCCTCCATAGCGCTGTACTGGGGGGGGCGTTCCTTACAGCTCAGCGTCATCACTGGCTGTAAGAAACGCCCCCTCTGACAGCACTGGGCTATGGAAGAGGAAAGAGAGAGGGGGAGTTCCTTACCGCCTAGTGATGATGCTGAGCTGTTAGGAACGCCCCCAGTACAGGGCTATGGACAGTACTGTCAGGGACAGCTCAGCTAGACTGTCAGGAACGACTTTCTGACAGTGAACCATGAAATTTAGACCCCCGATAGCTCCTGCCCCACGGCATGTAATGGGAAAGCCGGCAGTGTGCTGAATTCAGCATGCTGTCGGCTTTCTAGCGGTATGTAAAACCGCATATACATGAGGACATGAAAGGTCCTCTTTAAGGACAGATTGCCAATACATTGTTGCACACATGCACACATGTGTGCTAGCTTTGGCTCTGAAGCAGATGTACAAGCGTGGCAGTTTTTACACATCTACCCCATGATATTATCTTCTATTATACCATCAGTCAATGTAAATAATATTTATCAGAACAATTTTGATTTCTTAGTGTTTTATTTGTTTTTTATATTTTTGTATAAAAACAGAAATTCCATATATATCCAAAGAATACAATTTATAACATTATATTAACTTAAATATTATAACCTGTTACATAATATAAATATATACATAATATATAGCTATAAATATAACATATGTACTCTTCAGAGAGTTACTTATGTGTTTTCTTTCTGAAAACTGGAGCTTTATGAAAGTGCTTATTAGATTCTGTTACTTCTGAAGAAGCCTCATACATGACAGACTAAGACATTGCTTCTATTACTATGAGCTGGGGAGGTGCCCACAGCTTTTTATGAGGCGTTATGGAGACATTTATCAAGACTGGCATTTTGTAAACTGATCTTGATAATCCCTGCACCACTGGAGGATTTCCCGGTTCCTCTCCTTGGGTCACGTGTGACAGGGACTTCCACTGGAAGAAGTCCCCAGACACCGCAGGACCAGACAGCAGAGGAAGACACCGGGGACAGGTATGTTTTTTTATTATTATTTTTCACCTTCCTCGGCCTCCATTCGGAGACTGTATATCCTGGACAACCCCTTTAAGACAGGTCTTCAATTAAGGCTAGAAAACCCCTTTAAAGGGCTCCACATCCCGCAGGACAGTCCCACTATCCCAGGTCATGCTGTATTGCTGTAACATGCAGATCAGTCCAGGAACATGAAGATTTGTGTAGGACCATTAAAACCCAAATATGTGCCCAAATAATACAGTCATACAAGATATAAATAACACGGCCACACTGTGGCCTAAACAATCAGTAAGCCAGATATGACTGGGGTGCAATATCTAGGTGCCTGGGTACCCTCTTCAGCCTTAAGACCCCCATTTCGGCTGACCGTATTTAAGGGTCATCCAAATTGGGGAGAGAAGGCCAGAGATGCCCAGCCCTTTTGTTCTTGGAGGAGGGTCTGACCATGACTCTGGGCATGCATGTATATGGGGCAGTTTGGAGTACCAGCTTTTACCTAAATAATCACTTGGCTGACATCTGTCTGTTGTGTATGGGTGTCTTATGCGATATGTGCATAGGTAGAGCACCTCTAGGGCCAGCCTAAGAAAGGTAAGTATCACACGGTTGTAGGTGCTAAAGGCACAGTTGTTAGCGTTGGTTGCCCCTGTTATAGGCTCACTGTGGAAGGAAATTGCTGCAGCACATTATCCACATCTCATCTACATGTCCCTCTTCTGCAGACATGAAGGATCAGGTTTGACCATGGCTTGGCTACGTAGACTCTAGGAGAAAAAGTCCTGGACTAACGATAGGAAAATAGAAAATAATTCTGCTCAGTACATACATATAAGTGCCTGAATCTCAAGAAAATTCTGGAGACAATGTGAAATCTGTCAGCACGTCTTGATCAGTTTTTGGCCTTATTTGCAACTCCCCCCTATCGCTTTGAGTTGTGCATAAGAGATAGTCAGGGAAGGCCGCTGATTCAAAAGTCTTGAGCAACGCATCTGATCGTCTGCCTCTTTCTGATAGGCTGCAGTAGAAGACGAAGGGTAACAACTCATCCATCTCTTCTTTTTCTTTAATGTTGACTTCCTGAATAAAAGACACAAATGATACATTTAGCTCAGATTCAAGGAATATCATTTAACATAAATGATACAGAGAACCTGTCAGCTCTCTTGGCATGTCTGCCTTAGTTATTTCATAGGGAATAAAAATATTTATTATGTTGGAGAACTCTTTCTATGAACTGTGCATTACGCTGTTCCTCAGTTATTCCTCCTGGAAATGTATAAATAAAGTCCCTACTGGGCATTCCTGTTAACCTTGTCAATAAGGCACTGTTAGCGCTGACTAGACAGAATCAGACTATATTAAAATGCTTCACTTTTAGGGGATAAAAAATCAAGCCTATGTAATATGGGACAGCAGTGCTATGTATAGCAGGGAGATTTTCTATGACCAGTTTATAGGTAGTTATGTATGCTGAAATAGTGATCACATGACTGTGTGCCGACCATGGGAGTACCCAAATGGCCGGAGCACTACTGTACCAAACACACAGCTTTATGTCAGTAGTGCTCCGACCATTCAGGAGCTCACTACATTATAGAGATGAGCGAACCAGTTTGGATCTAGCTAGATTCGACCAGAACCCAAAACTTTGGGGGTTCATCACCCGGAAACAGAAGTAAAATTATTATACTCTGGGTAGAGCATTATAGGTGTAGGTCCAGGGGAGGTGTAAAAGTAAAATAGTTATACACACCTTGCCTGGCATACTCTGGGCATCATTGCGGCACAAAGCATTCCCTCCTCCCCCGCCCTCTTTTTGCCTCCTAGGTGACGTCATGGAAGAGGACACAGAGGGAGTGGGGGAGGCCGCGAGGATGAGACCCCAGAGTATAATAATTTCACTTCTGGCTCGTGACAATTTTTTTTTTTTTTTCCTTCCTATGTGTCCGGGACACAATGGAAGCTCGTGACAAATTTATTCTGCCCGAAACAACTTTGGGCCGAACCATCCGAACCCTAAAAAAAATCTGTAGAGGTTCACCCAGCTCTACTACATTATAATTCACTATGATTAGGTGAGTTCCATTCACGCGGCAGTAGTCAGTCCAGGAAATGCAGATGGATCGTGTTTCACAGATGGGACATGGCTATGTGAATGACCCTTATAGAGCATCAACTATTCTCAGTCCTAGTGGTCAATGGTGCTAGGTGTTAGCTAAAGGGTGGAAGTAGCGCCCTCAAGTCACTACTCCCGATATGTTAATTTTAATAAATAATGGTATCCCCCATGAAATAATTATAGAACATGTTTTCTTACAACTATGTATTATACTGATCCTCTGTTATTCCTCCTAGAAATGTACAGTGCCTTGCAAAAGTATTCATACCCCTTGAACTTTTTCACATTTTGTCACCTTACAACCACAAACTTAAATGTATTTTATTGAGATTTTAAGTGACAGACCAACACAAAGTAGCAGATAATTGTGAAGTGGAACGAAACTGATACACCGTTTTCAAAATTTAAAACAAATAAAAATCTGAAAAGTGTGACGTGTAAAAGTATTCAGCCCCCCTATATCAATACTTTGTAGAACCACCTATCTCTGCAATTACAGCTGTAAATCTTTTGGGGTATGTCTCTACCAGCTTTGTGGATCTAGAGACTGAGATTTTTGCCCATTCTTCCTTGCAAAATAGCTCAGGCTCAGCCAGATTGGATGGAGAGCGTCTGTGAACAGCAATTTTCATGTCTTGCCACAGATGCTCAATGGGATTTAGGTCTGGACTTTGACTGGGCCATTCTAACACATGAATATTCTTTGATCTAAACCATTCCACTGTCGCTCTGGCTGTATGTTTAGGATCATTGTCTTGCTGGAAGGTGAATCTCCTTCCCAGTTTCAAGTCTTTTGCAGCCTCCAACAGGTTTTCTTCCAGGATTGCCCTGTATTTAGCTCCATCCATCTTCCCATCAACTCTGACCAGCTTCCCTGTCCCTGCTGAAGTAAAGCCTCCCTTCAGCATGATGCTGCCACCACCATGTTTCACAGCGGAGATGGTGTGTCCAGGGTGATGAGCAGTGTTACTTTTCTGCCACACATAGCTCTTTCCATTTAGGCCAAAAAGTTCAATTTTGGTCTCATCTGACCAGAGCACCTTCTTCCACATGTTTGCTTTGTCCCCTATATGGCTTGTGGCAAACTGCAAACAGCACATCTTATGTCTTCCATTCAACAATGGTTTTCTTCTTGCCACTCTTCCACAAAGGCCAGATTTGTGGAGTGCACAACTTATAGTTGTCCTGTGGACAGATTCTCCCTGTACCTGAGCTGTGGATTTCTGCAGCTCCTCCAGAGTGACCATGGGCCTCTTGGCTGCTTCTCTGACCAGAGCTCTCCTTGCTCGATCTGTTAGTTTAGGTAGATGGCATGTCTTGGTAGGTTTGCAGTTGTAGAATACTTTTTGCATTTTTGGATGATTGATTGAACAGTGCTCCTTGGGATGCTCAAAGCTTCGGATATGTTTTTATAACATAACCCTGCTTTAAACTTCTCCACAACTTTATCTCTGCCCTGTCTGGTGAGTTCCTTGGTCTTCATGATGCTGTTTGTTCACTAGTGTTCTCTAACAAACCACTGAAGCCTTCACAGAACAGATGGATTTATACTAAGACTAAATTACACAGAGCTGGACTCTATTAATTAATTAAGTGACTTCTGAAGGCAATTGTGCGCACTTGATTTTATTTAGGGGTATCAGAGTACAGCGGGCTGAATACTTTTGCACGTCACATTTTTCAGATTTTTATTTGTTTAAAATTTTGCAAACCATGTATCATTTTCATTCCACTTCACAATTATGTGTTACTTTGTATTGGTCTATCACTTAAAATCTCAATAAAATACATTTAAGTTTGTGGTTGTAAGGTGACAAAATGTGAAAAAGTTCAAGGGGTATGAGTACTTTTGCAAGGCACTGTATGTATAAATTAATAACTAGATGTTACCAGTTGGGGGGTGTATCTCTATATTCTGATATTGACCAGTCAGTACAGCCTGTATCAGACTGTGTATGACAAACCCTGAGAAAAAAAGAATGGTAACACCCAGTTATCAATTTATTAATAAATATGCAGGAGGAATAACAGAGGAACAGTGCAATGTAGATTGTGAGCCCTATATGGGACAGTGACTGTCAGTGTCTGTAAAGCGCTGCGGAATATGATGGCGCTATATAAGTAAGCATAATAAATAAATAAATAAATAATGTAGAGGTATGAAAAATCATTTTCCGGAATAATTTCATGGAGAATGCAAGTTGTTTCTAAAACTGTCATGTCAGGAAAGGTATCTGGACCTATATAAGGACCTGTCAGGTAAACATATAAGAATACTCACAATGAGACGCAGCCTTGTGATCCCTTCTTCAGAGGTGCAGCAAAAATAAAGATTCTGGCCTGCCCGCAGTGTAACTGGGCGTTTCGATATATCAGGAATTCTCTCACTGTAGGTGTCCACATTTATTTTTACTGCAAGAAAAATCATTGGGTGAATCATGGGTACCCTGTTATTAGTACACTTACATACACCATATTAAAGGGTTTTCCCGGCCCCAAGCTTATTTTTCATACTGTGATAACTGGAATCTGCACAGATCAGTTAAACTAGCAGCTTCCGGCTGCCAACAACTGCTAGTGGATGGAAAGCGCATGCTCAAGTAATAGGAGCTGCGCTGCAATTCCCTGGAACCATCACGATGCAGTTGTAAGAGACAGCCAATGTTGTCCTAAGCTTTATTTGTCTGTATAAACTGTTAATGTTGAATGTATTTCTGTGATTCTGTTCCTTTAAGACAGCAGCCATTGTAATTGTGACATGATGCTGGAGTGAGACCCCCCCCCCCTTTTATGTCAGCCTGCCTGTTCTGCAGACAGAATGTGAGCAGAGAAGCAGGAAGTGACGAGACAGAGAGCAGCAGCCATCTTAGCAAGTGTTGTATTGAACTGGTGTGGAGATTTTTCTGTACAGCTAAGCTGTATCTTGGTCCAGAGACAAACAGAGTGTAAAGAGACAACAGGACTAGTGAGTCCACGTGAAAGGAACTGTGCTCAGTGGCTGATCAGTGAGACTGACATTGTGACTGTGTATATGGATACCACAGATAGAGACTCGCAGTGCTGTTGATGTACTGGACAGCACCTGCTAAACCCCGGCTTACATCCCAGCTCAGTGTATGGATTCGGCAGGACTGTCCGTGTGCTGAGTGGAATCTGCTGTTGGATTACATTGCATTCATTGGGTTTCCCTGTTAAAGAGGACTTCATTTCTCCCAAGATCCTGATAACCGTGAGGAGAGGACGTTTCGCTATAAAAGAAAGGAACGACTTTAGGCCCCACCGCGCGCTTCTACAGACTGTAAGCGGTCCACCTGGACCACTGGGGAAAAGGGGGTGCACCCAAATGTGATGTCAGGGTCAGTTAGGGATAGTTTTGAGTATATTGTTCATTCAGTGTCCATACTGCAGAATTGGACAGAGTAAAAGTAGAAACCATTGCAGAATTTGCCTTGAAATTGTTCATGCTATATTGTATATTTTGCTTGTCTTTATCCCTGTCATTTTACCTTCAAATAGCCTTTATTAACTTATAGTAAATATATATTCTTTTCTTGAACTACCGCGTGTGCGTTCATTTCTGGTTGCGGAGACCAAACCACCTGCCTTGCTCTCGGTTCACAAATTGGCGTAGTCGGCAGGATCCGCTTACCAGAATGGACGGTGACGCACCCGTTCGGGAGAATGGTGCTGGAGGAAGAATGCCAGCAGGGGCTATAATGAGTCAGTTAGCTAAATTTGATGGCAATAATATGTCAGTGAGTATGTGGGTGGAACAGATACGAATGATACAGCGAATGTACCAGACCGCACCAGAAGTACTAGTAGAGCTAGCAATATTGACATTACAAGGGGATGCTAAGACCACGGTGATATTGAGGCCATTTGAACAAAGGCAGACATTTGAGCAAGTAGTCCAGATTCTAGAAACCATTTATGGAGAAACTGCATTGCTGGGGTCTCTGCAGGCTCGGTTCTTCCAGAGGGTACAACAGGAGAATGAAAGCCTTCCCCAATATGCAAATGCCCTACAAGAACTGCTCCGAGATATTCAAGTGAAGGAAAGAGGGGGCTCGCCAGCCTTCTGTAACCCTGATCGGACTCTCCGTGACCAGTTTGTCCTGGGGATACGTGACGGCAGTTTAACTGTGACTATGCAGGATTTTATACGACGAGAGACTGATGCTAAATTCCATGATGTACAGGTAGAGGCCATCTCCCGTGCCAATAGTATGGTCCCGAGGCCGCAGACCGCAGTTGGAGTTACTTTGTCACAGGGGGCTAGTTCTGGCTCAGAGACAGTAGAAAAGGGGACGGTTAAAGAAATTCTCACAGTAATGCAGAAACTGCAAGAGCAAATGGAACACTTGCACACCCGTTGTGATGAACATTCTATGAAAATTGCAGACTTCCAGAAAACTGGAGGTGAAAGGGTGAGCCGTCCATACCCAGAAAATCAGAATCACCCACCACCCCGCTGGAGGGATGAGGATAGGACCTACCGAAGGGGTCCAAATCAGTTAATGCAGTGCTCAGGAGAAATCGAAGGGGCTTACCGAAGGGGCCCAAACAGATGGCCAGAACGACGGGAGATACGCTGCTGGGAGTGTGGACGGATGGGCCACGTTGCTGCTAGATGTCCAGAGCAGCGACAAACTTATGAGAGACCGCCGTTAAACTGAAGTCCCCTGCTGCTGTAGGGCGTGTAGTAGGGGAGACTGACAAGGAGACTATGTGGGGAGAATGCCCTAATGATGACCTGATCGCTGCAAGTCCTGTTATACAGGTGGAAATGGAGGGTATTCCGGTTACCGGGATGATTGACACGGGTTCCCAAGTAACGACCTTGAGTAGAGACTGTTATGAACGGTACTTCCAGCAACATGTGAAATATGATCCCCATACATTCGTACGAGTGGTCGCAGCTAACCAGTTACCAGTTCCAGTCGTGGGAGTGGCCTGGATGAATGTCCGGGTATGTGGCCAAGATCTGGGTAGGAAAGGCATTGTGGTGGTACAGGAGTCACATGAAGTAAAGGTCCCTGTCATTTTGGGGATGAATGTGTTAAAAGAATTAGATCAGATCCTCTTTGAAAAGAAAGGTCACGGTTATTGGAAAGAAACCACCACCCGTCGGCCTACTCAAACAGCTTTCCAGCGGCTGATCCGGACATGTGGCTTACAGAAAAGTTCGGATGCGCAGCGTCCTCTGGCTCGAATTTCAGTTCCTTTGCATACAAAAGTTACACTGCCACCCAGTCGGGAGACAATAGTGTCTATGCCCGTAGGCACCTGTCGGAAACTAGAGGGCATAGCTGTGTTGGTAGAACCACTGCAGGCAGCCGAAGGAGGTGTTGATCCGCTAGTGGCCCGTTCCTTGGCAATAGTTCGCAATGGAAGAGTACCACTTCGATGTGTAAACACTCAGGACCAGAGTGTGGACCTGACCCCAGGGAGGCAGCTGGCTAACATCTATGTGACTCCGGAGGAAGTAAGGAAAGTAACTCCAATGCAGCTGAAGTCGACTGAAAGGGATGAGTGGACCGTAACTGTGTCCATGGGAGAAGATGAGGAACCCACCTCTGAATGGAATGGCCGTGCAATTCGAGAACAGATGAAGATGGATGCAAGTTCATGTTCTCTGGAATGTGTGCAGAAGGTAGATGAACTGTTGTGGGAGAACCGAGCCGCCTTTTCACGGTATGCTGAAGATTTTGGATGTACCACAGGGATCTACCATGAGATTCCCACAGGAGACACCCCTCCAATTAGAGAGCGCTACCGACAAATTCCTCCACAGTTGTATCAGGAAGTAAAAGAACTGTTAGCTAAGATGCTACAGGGTGGGATCATCCAAGAAAGCCAGAGTCCCTGGGCAGCTCCTGTGGTGTTAGTAAGAAAAAAAGATGGGTCCATCCGATTTTGCGTAGACTATCGGAAGTTAAACGCTTGCACCGTACGAGATTCCTACCCCTTGCCACGGATTGAGGAGTCCCTCTCAGCGCTGGGGAGAGCCCGGTACTTCTCCTCACTAGATCTGGCTAGTGGGTATTGGCAGGTGCCGATGGCCACAAAAGACAAGGAGAAGACGGCATTCATCTTGCCCATGGGACTATACGAATTTAACCGGATGCCCTTCGGGTTGACAAATGCACCCGGAACGTTTCAGCGGTTGATGGAGAAATGTCTCGGTGACTTCAACTTTGAGTTCACTCTCATCTACTTGGATGACATTATAGTGTATTCTGCGACCTTTGAAGACCATCTCCACCAGTTGGGGCAAGTATTTCGAAGATTGCGGGAACATGGGCTCAAATTGAAACCCAGTAAATGTCGGTTGTTCCAATCTGAAATTGATTACTTGGGTCACCGCGTATCAGGAGAAGGGGTGAGACCATCAAGAGACAAGATAGCGGCTGTTCAAGATTGGCCAATACCGACTACCCTGCGAGAAGTGAGGGCGTTCCTTGGAGTAGCCGGTTACTATCGACGGTTTATTAAGGATTTCGCCAAGGTAGCAGCACCACTTAATGCTCTCCTACGAGGCACATCCGGTGGTCCAAAGAACCGGTCCGTGAAGTGGGGACCTGAACAGGAACAAGCCTTCCAGGCATTAAAGGATGCACTGACAACAGCCCCAATCTTGGCATATGCTGATTACCACTTGCCGTTCCAGCTGTATACGGATGCAAGCCTGTATGGTCTTGGAGCAGTGCTTTCCCAGCTTCAGGATGGCCAGGAGAGGGTCATAGCGTACGGCAGCCGGTCTTTGAGAGATTCTGAAAGAAACCCCGAGAATTATAGTTCATTTAAGTTGGAGCTGTTGGCACTGGTATGGGCCATGACCGAGAAATTCTCTGAATATTTGACCGGTGCTGAAGTTTTAGTACTGACTGACAACAACCCACTAGCTCACCTGGAAAATGCCAAGCTCGGGGCGTTAGAGCAGAGGTGGATAGCCCGAATGACTAAGTTCAATTACCGCATTAAGTATCGGTCCAAGACAGAGAACCAGAATGCTGACGGGCTTTCTAGGGTAACCGCCCAGACCCCCACAGTAGACGTGGATCATGAGTTGGAGCATGTGGAGGTGCCCGACTTCAGCAGATTTTCACAGGCCTTGACCGCCACTAATCAGTTTGAGATGGAGGGGACTGAAATGGCTCCTTTCTTTGGTCCCTCACGACAGGAATGGGCACAGATACAACAGACCCATGAGGGGCTGGCACAGATGATCAAGTGTGTTGAGAAAGGCCAGAAGCCCTGTAGAGAGGAAAGAGAACGACTGACACGTGAGATATTATCTGTTCTGAGTCAGTGGGAAAAGTTGGAGATGAAAAATGGAGTGCTATGCCGAAAGGTCTATTTACCTTCTGAGATCGACATTCGATACCAAATTGTGGTGCCTAGTGAACTGGCTCGCTCGTTGGCAGTTGAGGCTCATAATAAGAATGGACATTTTGGTCATGAGAAGACCTTTCGTTGGTTACAGCGACTGATTTACTGCCCTGGTCTTCGTCAAATGGTCGAAGAAGTATGCCGCAGCTGTCGAACTTGTGAGATCCATAAGGCAATAGAACAGAGAGCTCCCCTGCAAACCATCGTGACCCAGGAACCTTTAGAAATCGTCATGATAGACTATCTAATGGTGGGCCCATCCAATAGCGGACACCAGTATTGCCTCGTAATGGTGGATCACTTCACCAAATTTGCGGTGGTAACCGCCACCAAGGACCAGACAGCTGAGTCAGCAGCTCGTGCTCTGTGCCAAGATTTCATTCGAGTATATGGGTGCCCCCAACGCATCCACTCCGACCAGGGCGCCTGCTTTGAGGGACACGTAATGAAAGAAGTTCAACGTATCTACGGGATAAAGAAGTCGCACACGACTCCATACCACCCTCAGGGAAATGGGGCCTGTGAAAGATTCAACAGAACTCTGCTACAGATGCTGCGGACTCTGGAGGAAGACAAGAAGTTACAGTGGCCTCAGTTCTTGTCTGAAATGGTGTGGGCCTATAACAATCAGGTCCATTCTACAACGGGGTACTCTCCTTATACACTTCTCTTTGGGCGGTCTGGGCGAAGTGTAGGAGAATTACAGTTGGATGATGTGGATGGGTTCCCTCCGAGGGATCCAACCTCTTGGGTGCGGGCGCACCGGCAGAGACTTGAGACGATCCATCGATTGGTGCGGCAGCGCCTGCAAGAACATCCCCATCCTGATAAGACCCCAGTGCAAGAAGCACCATTGCAACCAGGCGACCTGGTGCTAGTTCGTGTCAAGAAACCCCAAGGGAAATTGGAAAGCCGATGGGAGGCTTTGCCGTATCGTGTTGTTGGCCGCAAGTATGCGAATGGGCCAGTGTACCAGGTCCAGAAAGAAGAAACTGATTGTGTTCGAGTACTTCACCGAAATATGTTGCGCCTGTGTCATTCTGAAGGGACAAATCATGATGGGCTTGCCAATGTGAATGAGCTCCCACAGTCAGAGAATGGAGGTGCGGAATGGGCCTCAGACGAGGAGGATGATTGTTGGCCGATCCCTGCTCCTGGGGATGTTCCACCTGTGACTACTGTATCTCCGGCCTGTGCCCCCTCTGGTGCGGAATCCGCTGGTCCTTCTCAGCCCATAGCTGCAGCACCCCATAATATACCACCGGTCCTCAGACGGACCACTAGGCCAAATGCTGGTATTCCCCCTGTTCGGTATGCGCAGGATGAGTTTGTTTGGCCTGCCATACATCGGTATACTACCACCCTGTGCATAAAAGTACAACCCTCTGGATATACAGTCATAGGCAGGGACTGCCAATCTTAAAGTGGGGGGGAATATGTAAGAGACAGCCAATGTTGTCCTAAGCTTTATTTGTCTGTATAAACTGTTAATGTTGAATGTATTTCTGTGATTCTGTTCCTTTAAGACAGCAGCCATTGTAATTGTGACATGATGCTGGAGTGACTCCCCCCCCTTTTATGTCAGCTTGCCTGTTCTGCAGACAGAATGTGAGCAGAGAAGCAGGAAGTGACGAGACAGAGAGCAGCAGCCATCTTAGCAAGTGTTGTATTGAACTGGTGTGGAGATTTTTCTGTACAGCTAAGCTGTATCTTGGTCCAGAGACAAACAGAGTGTAAAGAGACAACAGGACTAGTGAGTCCACGTGAAAGGAACTGTGCTCAGTGGCTGATCAGTGAGACTGACATTGTGACTGTGTATATGGATACCACAGATAGAGACTCGCAGTGCTGTTGATGTACTGGACAGCACCTGCTAAACCCCGGCTTACATCCCAGCTCAGTGTATGGATTCGGCAGGACTGTCCGTGTGCTGAGTGGAATCTGCTGTTGGATTACATTGCATTCATTGGGTTTCCCTGTTAAAGAGGACTTCATTTCTCCCAAGATCCTGATAACCGTGAGGAGAGGACGTTTCGCTATAAAAGAAAGGAACGACTTTAGGCCCCACCGCGCGCTTCTACAGACTGTAAGCGGTCCACCTGGACCACTGGGGAAAAGGGGGTGCACCCAAATGTGATGTCAGGGTCAGTTAGGGATAGTTTTGAGTATATTGTTCATTCAGTGTCCATACTGCAGAATTGGACAGAGTAAAAGTAGAAACCATTGCAGAATTTGCCTTGAAATTGTTCATGCTATATTGTATATTTTGCTTGTCTTTATCCCTGTCATTTTACCTTCAAATAGCCTTTATTAACTTATAGTAAATATATATTCTTTTCTTGAACTACCGCGTGTGCGTTCATTTCTGGTTGCGGAGACCAAACCACCTGCCTTGCTCTCGGTTCACACAGTGGACAGGGCTGCTGCGCCACTCCTATTGCTGATGTACTTGCTGCTTGTCCCATAACAGCTTCCGGCACCTGGAGGCTGCTAGAACAGATGTGTGCAGGTTCCGAGTGTCAGAACCTGACTGATCACATCCTGATGGATAGGTCGTCAGTATGAAAAACTTTTTTCTGCAACGTTTTTCACAGAAAATCTGCATAGTTTTCTTCTGTGAACTTTCTGCCCCTATTATACCTATATGGAAAGTGCCAGCGTTGACAAGCGTTTTTGAAATCGCAGCTTTTCCGCTGCAGATTTTTTCTACAATGTGTGGATGGGATTAGCCAGGCGCTCAGGGTGACAGCGTCTATCAGATGATGTATGTCATTGGGCATTTCAGATCTGGGGACATGACCTTTTTAAGACTAGTCTAGCAAGTGGTCTGCAATGTCTCCAAAAGTAAAGCTATGAAAAGTTATAATATATTTGATGCCATAGTAAGTAGTACTTACATGCCTGCTGGACATTCCCCTCTTCTAAACTTAAGGCCACAACAGAGTCATTGCCTTCCATTACTAAGAACTTCACGCGTAAATCTTGAATAGTGTGCTGTGATGTTTCACGAGAATCTTTTTTGAACCTACGTGGAGACGCTTCTTCACTTTCCACTTCATTGAAGGCAATGTTTTCTGTTAAAACAGAAAGGGAATGTGTCACCAGAAAATGACCTTTTTTTCAACCACATTTTTATATTAAACATATTTTTAAATTAATTAAGAATATAATGATTTAATTTTTTAAAAATTTTTTATAAAAAAATTCAATGTCACTATCTATAGCTAAAAAAAAGTACTAAATCCTACAATTTTCACTCTGATCACTGAAGCCTAATAACATACTGACACCTGACAATACTCTAGGGGTTTCCTTTGCAGTAGTCACCGCATTTACATCATAGACAAGACTGACAGGATTGCTAAAGATGATAACATCTCTATAGATAACACCACTGAGTCATTATTACATTCACTACTGACCATAGATGATGTCACAGCTTATCTACTCCCCCAGTCTGCACAGAAATTGTCTAACAAAAAGCTGAATTTTTTTTATTTTTTTTTTGCCAAATAATTGGAATGATTGGGGCATACATTTTTTTTTTTTTTTTTTTTTTTTTTTTCAGTTTTAAAATTTTTTATTCTTTTATTCTATTTTCTATATATGATTATAGAGGCTGCCATCTTTCCTGAGTTTTTCCTCTGCTCTGTTAACAGGATTTAGTGATATGCTTTAGGATAAGGCCCCATGTTGCGGAAACACAACTTTTGTTGCGGTTTTTTGAGCCAAAGCCAAGAATGACAAAAGGAATGGCAAATATATAGGAAGTACTTATACTTCTACCTTCTGCTCAATCCACTCTTGGCTTTGGCTCAAAGAAACGTACCAACATCTGCAACAAAAAAAGTTGTGTTTGCTCAATGTGGGGCCTCAGCTTTACAGCAGCTTCATGGACATAGGCAGAAATAGACTGAAGCCATGATGGGCTGAAATATACGCCAGTTATAATGGGGCTACAATCATCATAAATGGGGCGAATCTTCGCTAGCGCTGGAGATATCAAGATTGGTGTTGAATATGCCAGTGTTAAAAATATCCCCCATTGAGGTCAATAGGAGAGTTTTCTAGAGTTCCTTTATTTTTGCACAAAAATTTTCAGCCATAATGTGAGTCTGTACATGGGCAGAAAGGTGGCTCAATGGTTAGCACTGTTGCCTTGCAGAACTCGGGTCCTTGGTTCATATGTGACCAAGTGCAACATCTGCATTGAATCAGTATGTAATCCCCACTAGGGATATGGTTGTAATACAAGTATAGAGTAATTCTAAACATATGACTGGCTGAGTGACAGGTCTCTCCTAACAATGCTCCTCCCAAATGTCCATTTCACCTGACATAGTGTGCAGCCTCTCCTAAACTCCAGTTCAGGGATTGCTATAGGTTGACCTCTTAACATCCAGTAATTTAACCATTTACAGCCATACCCTATATATCTTTAAAGGATCTTACCATTCACTAGGGTTGGAGACAGCAGGTCCTCATCAAAGAAGATCAGATGCCTTTTGTGTCCATGGCCTCCCTTTAATTTTTTTGCAACTCTAGAAATGGCTACCACTTTCTTGAAAACGTGTAATGGACTTTGTGGCTTTCTGATCTCCGGCCTAATATTGAGAAGGTGTTCATGAGAGTGCGAATACTTATTGGCCTGTGGAATAAAATGAGATATTTTCTATCATCTTTATTGTTAGGCTCCCTTCGCAAGTAAGCAATTTTCAACTTTTTTGTGACTAGAAGTCACGGCACACTTGGGTCGCAATGTGACTGCATTCACTAACACAAGTGAAAGAGTTGCAAGGCAACATGGCAATCTTTGATTGTGCGATGGCAGAAACACCCAAAATCGGCTTGTAGTCCTAGCCTTATTAACAGTATCTGCTCCAGAATTATTAATAGGTCACGTGTGCCAGAAGTGAAATCCAAGTGAAAGACTGATTTCAGAACTCGCGCCAGATATAGTAAATCTGATGGGCCAAGGCATGATAAATCACTATCTATGATGTATACAAAACAACAGGTTTTCTACACCAGACATTCCGCTAACAAATTTGTCTAAAACATAAAGTAACTAAATTGCCAATTGTGAGTTACCTTCATTGTGCTGGAGACGTCATTGGCATAAAATTCTTCATCGTTTTTACTGAATAAACAAAAAAAAGTACAATAGTTTGTTATAGTGCAAAAGAAACAAAAAAACAACCCATATTGTATATAAAGTTTTATATTACTGTGAAAATGTTTTTCAGGCTGGGTATAACTGGCACCTCTACACCCATTTTAGCAATGATGTAATGGATTACATTAACCTAAAATCTAAGTAAATGTAAAATATAGAATTTTTGCAATATAACCACATTCAATGCTGTGATCAGTGTTAAAAAAAGATGGAAATTACTACCTGGAGACTGTCAACAAGCTGCCATTTATGAACCTGTTATTATACATAGTGATACACTGATGATTGTGTGCTAACGCTAGGTTCACATCTGCATCGGAGACTCCGCCAGAGGACTTTTCTCTCCGGCAGTTTCAGTATAAAACCGGCAGAAACCCAAAAGACACCCGGAAGATCCCATTATAGTCTATGGTGTCTGTGGGTAACCGCTGTTTTAGCGGACGGGCTCTCCATTGTTCAGGTCCTCGAACAATGGAGAGCCCAGCGCTAGTGTGGACCGAGCCTAAGAGATGATTGGCTGAGCAGGAATTCTCAGCCATTTCCTGCAGTGCCGATACAGGTGCAGGAAGTGATTCGCAGTGGTGACCCGGGCACCATCAGAACAGCAGCAGTAGGGGATGGGTGCAGGTGTGAACACCCTGCCATATATATGTATATAACTGGAAAACCCCTTTAGGAAAAGGCCCCATGTTGTGGAAACGCAGCTTTTTTTGTTGCAGATTTTGCAGCATTTTTTTGAGCCAAAGCCAAGAATGACTACAAAAGGAATGGAAAATATATAGGAATCTCTTATACTTCTGCTCAATCCACTCCTAGCATTGGCAGCAAAATCTGCAACAAAAAAAGCTGCGTTTCCACAACATGGGGCCTTAGCCTTAGGGTATTTGTGCATTATAGAGTTGGTTATTCACATATCCAGATCTATCAGGTCCAAACCTACAGGAGTATAAATTATTACCTGATGTCCATAGAGAGGTCACTTAATTCTGGAACTTCTTGCATTGTTGTATCTGTAGACATAAAATATGTAACATTACTATGCGCACCGATATCATAGCTATAATGCTAGGAGTCTGTCTCCCCGCATAGTGTTCAGACTGTTAAATTGGATACACGGACCAAGTTTCACGGCTGAAACTCAGTTCTGTGAAAGTAGCCCAATAGGATGTCATTTATTACCTGTCTTAAGACGTGCACGTTCAAGAAGTCTTCTTATCTTCAAGACAGTGGAAATGTCATCTGCTTTTGCAACTAACAGGACAGCTGATTTTATATACAAGTGAAAATCTTATGCAACACGGGTTTTTTTTGACTTTCTCTGTTAACAAACACACCCTTCCTTCTCTCACACAGGCACACAACTAGAATTTCAGGATTTGTATAGTACTTTACTGGAAAGGTCGCAAGTTTTGGATTATTATTTCCGGAATATTCACCCAACCCAATAAACATTGTAATAAAGCCAATGGGAAGAAATTACCAGGTTTGTGCCAGGTAGAGTAAAATTAAGCGCACAGTAGATAAAGTCAGAGTTGTTCATAAGTCTTAGGTCTCTTAGATTTTCTTGCATATTGTAAATTGGTCTTTACTAGAGATGAGTGAACCTCTCATGATTTGTTTAGTTTCAGGTGCGGGACCAAGATTTGTTTTGGGTCGAACAAATTGACTTAAAACATAGTGTATAACACTGTCAGGGCTCCTAGGAACCTATCTATAAAACATAGTGTATAACACTGTCAGGGCTCCTAGGAACCTATCTATAAAACATAATGGTAGAAGTGGCAGCATGAGTGGCAGTACGGCCCCACCCTTAAATAACAGAGAATTTTTCAGATGAGCACAGACTGCTAGACAAAAAGAAAACACTTAAGAAACTGAGTTTCTTTCAGATTAGCAGGCTCCATCACACTGTTTATTGAGGGAGCAAAAAAAAAAAAAACCTTAAATAACAGAGATTATTCAAATTCGTGCAGGCAGAATCAGCGTTTTGCAGTTAGAACAGCAGTTTGTATGTATTTAACAAAACAATTTAAACTCTTGCCAAAAAAAATAAATAAATCTTTAAGAAACAATTTTCCACTAACAGGACTGACTTTGTCAGTAAAAACTATGTTAGGCTAAGGCCCCACATGGTGTCTCGCAGCAAAAAAGCACTGCAGGAAAAGCCGCGGCGGCAACACATCGCAGTTCTTCTCGCAGCGCATTACAAAGGAAGTTCGCAGAGGTTTCCTCTGTGGACTTTCTGCTTCAATTATATTTATAGGGAAACCACTAGCATTTCCATAGATATAATTGACATGCTGCAATTTTCAAAACCGCGACAGTTTTGGAGATCGCCATGTGTCCGCATTGCGTATTTTCAAACAAAGTGGGCATGGGATTCGCTAGAATCCCATCGAATTTGCTGTGACTGTAAAACGCTGCATTTTTTTCCACAGCGTTTACACCATGTGGGGCCCCAGCCTTAAACAATCTTTGGACAGGTCAAACTGCTCTATTGCAAAAAAAGATTTATTAGATTATTGGCAATGAAAGGGTTAAAGTGCAAATAAACTTTCGGACAACTTTTGATTTTCTGGCTGTATTTGTGTCAATAAATACATTTTTTAATATACTTTATTAACAAATTTTGGATCCTTTATGTGGAATCCTGCATTATTTCCCTTGTTTCTGTATTGAGAGCTGACCCCTGCTTCTCATTGAATGTTGCTGTGCACAGAGTACGGGCCATGTAACATGTAGAAAAAGTGAGGACGGGGGGAGGGTCACTTCAGTCAGTTATATCTATATAGTTACTGTATGTACTCCTAGCTGTATTGCAAGCTTTGTAGCATGTGCTCTGTATCACGCAGTGATGAATAACACTTCCATCCCCTACTTTGACCACCTCTGATATGCCTCGTGTTCCGGCCCACGCAACTTTATATACTGTATATGACATCAGCACAGTCAGGTGTCCATTTACTACTGACTATTAGATAAGAGGCTTTCAGGTGGGCCAGAACATCACAGTGACTCGCAAGACACGAGTCTCTTCTGTGTTTTTACAGTGCAATACATGTGATGGTGGCCATTTTAATTCTTCCAAGACGAATTCCCATTTATTCAGTTTATGTAAATACTGAACAATTTGGAATATTTGGGTCAATCGCGGTTCGCCCATCTCTAGTCTTTACTCTTCACACCCTCTACAAATTTCTAGCTATTTCTTAATTGTGGCCCGATAATTTTTGTCCACCTAACGCTAGGGTTACAAGGCGACTTAGGTCATGACTCCCATAGCAGTCACTCTTCATCCTTAGGCCTTATACTCTCGTTAAATAAAGATATTGAATTGTAACCCTAATAGTGCTGGATCGATGAATCTCTTCCTATGTGTATTGTTACTTGAAGTCCTACAAGCGCACCATACACTGTTACCATATGCTGGACTGCCATCAATTTGGAGAAATATATCCACAGTGGGTGAACTGTTCCAATTTTTGTATATATTTACCTGGGACTAAATATAGCAGCAGAACCACCAGAAAATGCCTTGGAAAGTGTTTCTAGAGCTAAGGGTCAGTAATTGATATTGTAGAATGGGAATATAGACACCCTCTATGGCAGGAGTGTCAAACTCATTTTCTCCGGGGGCCACTTCAGCCTCACGGGGTACCTTGAAGGGCCAAGATTATTTTACACATGTATAAAAGTAACTTCTCCTTAACAGATAAGCGAGCTATTAAGCAGTAGTTACATTTGTACATTACTACTGTTACAATCAGCCCTTTGAGGTCAACCAGGAAGAACATAATGTATTGTTAAAACCTAAGACATTGGCATTTTACATACTATCCTCATCCTTTTCTGAATATATCAAAAATGAAGCACTATACAAATATTGTTTACCCCTGCAAACGGTATTATGCTCTATAGTTGCCTCTGCACACGGTATTACGCCCCACAGCGGCCCCTGCACACGGTATTATGCTCCATAGTTGCCCCTGCACACGGTATTATGCTCCATAGTTGCCCCTGCACTCGGTATTATGCTCAATAGTTGCCCCTGCACACGGTATTATGCTCAATAGTTGCCCCTGCACACGGTATTATGCTCAATAGTTGCCCCTGCACACGTTATTATGCTCCATAGTGGCCCCTGCAATCGGTATTATGCTCCTTAGTGGCCACTGCATTGGTATTGTGCCCCATAGTGGACCCTGCACACGGTATTATGTCCCATAGTGACCCCCCACCCATGAACTATTATTATACTCTGGGGTCTTTTCAGACCCCAGAGTATAATGATCGGAGACCCAGGTGGTGACAAACATAAAAACTAGTGTTACTTACCTGGGCCCCGGTGCGCTCCCTGCGTTCGGCCTTCTTCAATGTCGCGACATAATGACGTCGGCCTGGCTCACGTGACGCCTGGGACGTCACCAAAGAAGGCCGAAGCCGGCTGGGAGCAACATCGGATCGCCGGAGAGGTGAGTAACACAGGTTTTTATGTTTATCACCTCCCCTGGGTCTCCGATTATTATACTCCGGGGTCTGAAAAGACCCCGGAGTATAATAATAGTAGTATTTGATGGGGTTCGCCGGCCGCGGCCTCACTTACCATCCCCGCTCCTGCACACAGCCGCTTCTGCGTCCCATAGCAGATGGGGAAGCGGGGGGCAGCCACGACCAGCAGCGGGGATCGGTAAGTAAATAGGCCGTTACGTGCCGGGGATACTCCAGCAGGCAACGGCCTATTTATATATATAAAAAAACTTATCCTCACCTACCTGCGATGCCTTGATGCCGCCGCCTCCGCCTCCTCCTCTTCTTCTTGTCCCCGACGTCTGCGTGTCAGCGTAGGAGGCGCGATGACGTCATTGTATCGCCGCCTGCGCTGACATGCAGAGGTCTTGTAAACCAGCCCAGGACAGGTATCGCGCAGCTTTGTGGTTTTTTTTTTTTTTAAGCGGCCTGTCCTGGTCTGGTTTGCATTAAATAGACAATAAAAAATGCCGCGTCCCTGCGGGCCAGATAAGTGCCGGGCCGGATAACAGAAGGCAGCGGGCCGGATTCAGCCCGCGGGCCTTGTGTTTGACACCTGTGCTCTATGGTAATAAACCAGTTACTCATACAGAAAAATATTCGTCATAAATTGCCAGATAAAAAAGTCCTGCAAGCCCGATTTTTTTTTAAGCTGTAGATTTCAGTTTTCGCCGACATACACCCAACTGACCCCATTATAGTCAATGGGCTCCGTTGACGCCCACTATTTTTGCGATCCGTTTGTCCATTCTTCTGGCCCTCTGATGACATTATTAGTTTCTTCCAGTAAGGCAATAATGGTGTCTTGTCAGCCATCCAATGTACAGTTTTTGTTTTGCGTGCCAAAAATAAAAATTTTCACATAACATTTTACTATGCATTCACGTAAAAAAACTAAACCTCTGGTTAATGGAGGTGACCCACAGTGGGGGCTGATTTACTAATAGTTAGACAGTGTTAATTTAAGCAGTACAACAGATTTATCACAGGAGAGATGTAAGTTGATAAAGACTGTCTGATATAAGTTAATACCACCTTCTGTTTGGCTTACTTTGATACAGAATTTTCCAACACAAATTTGGCGCATTGTGGCACCTTTAAGCCCTTCCCCTTTCCCTGAAAATCCACACTCACATGTCTAGAAAGTTGAAAAATTGTAGCCCAAACTAGATACGCCAAATATGCACCATATTGTGCCAAATATGCACCACATTGCACCCAAGATGTGCCGCATATTCTAGTATCTAGTTGTAACCACAATAGTAAATCTAGACCGGTGTTATAACTGTATTCAGTTCTGGGGTCACAGATTAATTCCAGGTTATTTCTCATTACTGATCTCCATAACAGCAAAACTTCACAGTCAGTAATGTCCAGATTGTCCAGTTTTAGACAAATATTGAGAAACAAATTGTTTGCGTAATAAAAATACATACAATTTTCCATTATACTTTCTGTATCAATTCCTCATTGTTTTCTAGATCTCTGTTTGCTGTCATTCATTCTGCTTACTCCCAGTGGATAAAAATCAGTCCATGTGATGTACGGTCCATGGTCATGTGATGAGCACACAGGTGTACAGCTCATTACCAGGTTAGGAGGGATAACTGGGCAATCTCCCAAGGCCCCCATCCCCAAAGGGGCCCCATTCTTCAGCACCACTGTTCAACTACCATGGAACCAAGCAGCGACAGCAGAATGTGAGGACCCCGGAAGGCATTGTGTCCCTTGCTTTAGATGGTGCTATCTGACGGCGCTGTCCGGGCAGTGCTGTAGTGTGTCCTGACACCATGCAGCATTAGGATGTAGTGTATAGCGGTGCAGACAACGTCCTGACACTGTATAACGTCAGGACACAACTGGCACTATAATGTATAGGCACACTGGAACGGCGGGACTTGGTAGAGAAGAGGTACATATACATGCTGCATTGGTGCAGCAACAGTTCTCTGGTCTGGGTTCTGGCATAAATGATCAGGAAAAGGTACGCCAGCTATGACAGAAGGTTTTTATGCAAATACTCGCAGATGACTCCAGGCCTGTACATTCTTTATTACAGCCATAATACCCAGCACTACTGACATCAATCGCATTTTCAAATATTCCCACGGCACAGACTGAACCAGTGAGATCTTATGAGTGTGACTAAAGCTAGGGCTACACCCAACCTCGCCGTGTAGCCCTGTGATCCCTTCACTAATGTAAGCCAATGGAGTCGCATGGCTTAAGGGATGTAGCGACTGTGATTTCTGGTTGTACAAAAAAAAAAATCATATATATATATAAAAGTGAATGGAGTTGCATTGTGAATCATGGGATTTTGCGACCATGACTTCTAGTCGCAAAAATTTGGAATACTGCTTGATTTTTTAAAAATTTTATGTGTGTCCAGAAATCACAGTTGCAACATCCCAGAAAACTGGTATTACTTATAAAGATTCTTCCTGTCTGAGGTGTCCACTGCCACTGCCTGCCCTGCTCCACCCACATTCACAAAACAGGGGTTGTGGCCCATGTTTGGCGCAAGAAAGGGCCTGGTGCCAAATGTGCATCACAATATCATTGGGAGTTTTCTGGTGTAGAGGGATTAATAAATCTGCCCCATGTGATAGCCTTTACAAAAACAGGGATACATGTCCTCTTTAAGGTTTCTCTGGGCCCTATTTTTTATTTTGCCCAAGGCCACACTTTGTCTAAAACTGGCCCTGCTCCCAGGTTGACATCTCCGGGTCAGCTTCAGCATCAGGGTTGCCGTAATAGGTGACCTGCTTTCCTCTGCCTGCTTGTGACCTATGCTTCTGACCTCCTCCCTCTCACTGCTGCTCACCTGAATCTTCTGCAGCACTCACACTCATGCACACGCTTAATGGTTCATAAAGGGCCAGTGCTCCATAACGTCCTCTCACCAGCTGTTACAGGGTCCACAAGGACACATTTTGATGTGCTTCTGTCCACTAAGATGTTTGTCCCTGTGTATTCGACTCCATTTACCTGCCTTCTGCCTGACCTCCACCTGACTAGTGTGAAATCTGCCTGCCTTGACCTCTGCATTGAATTCTGATCACCACCTTGGCAACACTTTCTGATCTTCACCATTATTCACATGCCTAAGAAACGCTTCCACAGTCCACACTAGGCCTCACAGAGGTAAAAGGCCAAGTGAAGGAAGTAGGCTCAGAATTACTAGACTGGGCCTCTGCCCTTGTAGGCCTTAGCTTCGACCCAGAAAGCCTTTTTCAAGCAATCTCAAAAAAGGCAAACTTGAGAAAGGCGTCCTGGACGTAAGCTAAGTCTCACGAGAGTAAAAGCCCAGTGAAGTAATGTTTTTTTAAAACATTTACATATGAAGAAAAACACGCCACACCTTAAAAATACATATAAAATATATATATATATATACAGTATGTATATATATATATATATATTTTTTTTTTTTTTTTAAACAATTTAGATACTATGTGCAGGCAACCTGCCTCCTTAGCCCACATACTGCCGTGAAGAATCCAGCTAATATCCAATGATATTGCAGTGATTCTTGTTTTTTTTTTATCTATTTTGGGCATCTAGGGAGGCAATCTCTTCTGGCCAGGCTGCACACCACCAACACAGGAGTACTGCCAGGGCACAGCACCTTCAGGTCTCATGAAATAGTCAGCAATGGTAGCTTTCACTTGGACATTCGAAATGTCGGGACAACCAGGACCCCAGTTGATGGCAGTGTCAAATGCAGGATGCAGCATCTCCACATTTGCCCCGAGACTGTAGTCTTGGTCGTAGTTGTGAAGTACACAGCAGGCTTTGATCACAGCATCAGCTGTGGTAGGCTCTAACTGGATTGCTGTGGTTAAGACCCTCCAGTGACTAACCATAATTCCGAAGGCGCAGTCCACGGCTTTTCGTACCCGACTCAGACGAAAGTTAAAAATCCTCTTCTGGGCATTCAGTTCCCATCCTGGGTATGGGCACAGCAGGTTGGGCATCAGAGGCAAAGCCTGATCCAATACCATCACAAATGGGACTGGACACGTAGTTCCAGAAAGAGGTCTGGGGTCTGGCAGTGATGTTCTCAGCACCCGAGACTCCCCTGTACTGCCATAGGCGGCAAGATCAATGGCAACAAACTTATAATATGCATCAGCCACTGCCATCAGGAGCATAGAAAAATACTTAGAATTGTAGTTTTGTGATCCTGAGTGGCTGTTGCAACTTTATAGGCTTTGTAAAAGCCCCTGTAATATCCTCCTATCTAAAAAAAACAAAAACAAACAACAAAATAAAACCAATAAGGCTGAGGCCCTATGTTGCGGAAACGCAGCCTTTTTTTGTTGCGATTTTTTGAGCCAAAGCCAAGAATGGCTATAAAAGGAATGGGAAATATATAGGAAGTTCTTAGACTTCTATCTTCTGCTCTATCCAATCCTGGCTTTGGTTCAAAAAAACACTACAAAATCTGCAACAAAAAAAGCTGCGTTTCCCCAACATGGGGCCTCAGCCTAAAAGTACTTACCGCAAAGTGATGAGCAGCCTTTGCTCTGCAGAGGTCGCTTTTCACATCACAGTGTCTACATATGTTAATTTTGGGTGGAGAATGTCCAAAAGGTGGTCAAAACCATCGACTGGAAGGCGACAGAATGAAATGAAGTTTTCCGGATTCCTATAAATATAAAAAAACATTAACGCTAGGTTTACACCACCGTTTGGCTCTCCTTCATTCGGGTCAGCATGGGGACCCAAAAGACGGAGAGCCTGTCTGCTTAAAAAGTGGTTAACCTTGGACCCCATAGACTATAATGGGGTCTGCTGGGTTTCTGCCCAGTTTCTGCTAATTTTCTGTAGGAGACTCCACCGCAGATTACTCCAATGCAAATGTGAACGAAGCCTTAGTAAACCAAATGAATGTACACATTTATTTAAAAAAAAAAAAAGCGAAAACAAATTACCTGCGCAAATCACAGTACCAGTTGGTAAAGCAGCACTTCTGCGCCCACTCCTGCTGCAGTCTACGGCTTCTTGCTCGCTTCTGCAAAAACATGATTAGAAAAAAAATCAACTCAGGACTCTTGGACATTTCATACTCTATGTTCACAATTGAGCATTTGCACGTTACTATGGATGACTTCCATGTACTTTGTATTTGCATACTGAGTAGTAGATATATATGTGGACTATGTGATATACTGCCGTATTGCTCTCTTCCATATTGAAGCTAATAAATCTACTTTACAAGACCTGGCTGCTTTGGTTTTAATCGCTTTTAACATACAGTAAATGTGCCAATAAAGGTTTTTTATATATTTTTTCTAACATTGGGTTGAGTGTCTCACATTATGTCTACAACTTGTCCCCTAGTGCTTGTTTCTCTTGGACATTTCATGGTTAAAAAAAAATTTCTTACCTGTCTTTTATGCCGACGCCTCAAAATGTGCACAACCACTAGCAAAAGTAACTTTAAGTGAGGCCATCGTAGGCGCAATGGTCTAAGAGCATTAGATTGCTCCATGTTTGTAACCGCACAGCAAGTGCTTGTGATGAGATACAAACAAAATGGATTCCAGAGAAGACGAAAGGCGGGACAGGATATTACATTACACTTTATTACTACAGCACACTTACAGTCTGTGGAAAAATATGCATGACTTGTTGCATTTTTTTTTTCCCAGCGGATTTTCCTTCCCTAATGTCTAATCCTGTGTCCTCTCCCCCTGAATTCACCTGCACATCAGTGATCGGCTGCTTCCCTGAATGCTTAACCCCTTCCTGACTACTGCCACGGCTCTGCTAATAGTATAAGCAGAAGAGCCTTAGAAATCAGGGACTGCACTCAGACTCTGCCTCCATACTAAGGGAATCTCCTCTGCTACCTCCCTTACTTGCATATGTCAGGCTGCAAGTCAGTAAAGGAGGGTAGACATAATACATCAGTGCTGCCCAGTAGTGAATTACAATAAGCTGTAATGTGTGGTGCGCCTGGTAATGATTGGGTTAATGAGCAGTAGATCTACGCATGATGCAAGTTCAGCATTTTTTCCGACTGAATGATCATTTTTAATCGGAAGTGAAAGCAGTCACCCGGGTGGCGAAAACGTAACGCGACGTATATAGTACCCGATTGTAGGCAAAGTAGTGAATTCATCTGGGGAAGCTCCTGCAAACACTCTCCCTATGTGGATGGTTATGTCATCGGAGGGAGCTTTGTAACCTAGGAATGTGATGGATGCCGTACAGTGGTAGCTGTCACCCATAGGTTATTAAACATTATAGTTAAACATTCACATTTTTAACTTCATCCTGTGGGATTGTACACCATAGTCTACTACACTCCTTCTTACAGATATACTGACGTATACCCACCATATGGTAGTCACAAGGACATTCTTTTGGCCTTCATCTGGCCATGGAAGGCTATGGACACATGTAGCCTATAACTCCCAAAAATAACATGCTGCGGGTTTAAACCCCGAAGCGCTGGTCACTGTGCGCTGTGGTTCTATCCACAGCATCTAAATGACGCTTGTACAAATGTCATCCACTATGCTGCTATTGTAGGGGAATGATCAAGTCCTGCATCCCAGAATTTTTTGCTGTAAAATTAGCAAAGTTAGATTTCACACATTTTTAGGCTTGTTTGCACATAAAAAGTGGGAACGTTTAGCCTGGCAAGCTGATGTACAACAGGTTTATCAAATACAAACATTGTCGCCATCACACCCCAGCAGAAGGTGGAGTAGGCAGTGGGGTAACATCTCAAGACAAAAATGCTGAACTTAAAGGGGTTGTCCAGGATAAAAACTCTAAAAATGCCTAATATATATAAATATTTGGCTGGGGAAGGTGAAGAAAAAAAAAAAAAACATACTCACCTGTCCCCGGTGCTCTAGTGTCTTCCCGTGCCGTCCTCCTGCTCTGGTGCTTTCTTTTGGCGGAAGTCCCCACCACATGTGACCACTGAGGCTGATCAGCGGCCTCAGCGAAGGACACGGGACGACACAGAGCGGCAGGCACTTCCCCCGTAAGAAAACATTGAAGCAGCAGGACTGCACTGGGAGACAGGTGAGTACGTTTTTTTTTTTTTACTTGATAAATATGGCACAAGTTATAGTACCGTAGACTCCAGCAAAACTGAGATTACCAATTCCCCTCATAATAAGCTCGGTTCCATGAATAAGTGGTTATCCACCCATATTTAGACTGCTGGGGAAAACCACAGTTAGACTGAGGCCCCACATTGCAGAAATGCAGCTTTTTTTGTTGCAGATTTTGCTGCGTTGTTTTGAGCCTAAAACAAGGATGACTACAAAAGGAATGGGAAATATACAGGAAGTTCTTATACATCTCCCTTCTGCTCAATCCACTCCTGGCTTTAACTCAAAAAAACGGCTGCAAATTCTGCTACAAAAAAAAGCTCAGTTTCTGCAATGTAAGGCCTCAGCCTTAAGCTGGCCATAAACTCCACATAACTTGACCCAGCTGCTAAAGGACACCTTGACAAAAGGGCTAATTTTTCCATGCTCCAGTGTTTAGTGGAGGCGCAGCACAAGAAAATTTATTGTTATATTACTTAGTGTTTTGCACTGTAAATAATTTGCATTGAATTTGCATTATGTTGTATGTGAGATCACTTTAACTGGGTGCAGGCTATTGTGTGGGCAAGTGTTTTTTGGAAGCTGTATCGTGCCCTGACTCCATCGAGGCAGAATGAAATTGCTTCAGTGAATTGCAACACGGGAGAAGTTGTTTGTTGTTTCCCTGTGGTCTGACTCACTGATGTCATGCTTACATTAGGTTCATGATACCGTGGCTTGTACGAACGATGGAGAGGTGGACCGCTAAAACAGTAGTTACACAAAGACACCGACGGAACCCTTTAACTATAGTGGGGTCCTCCGGATGTCCGCTGTTTTCATACATACAGGACTTTTCTCTCCCATGATTTTCAGCAGTTTCTGCGACAGATATGAAACCAGTCTTAACTTACCCAGGGTGAAAATGGCTGTGGGCCTTTTCCTACACCCTCTGGAGTGAACCAACTTGGAGGACAGCCTGTACACGAGGACAGCTTGAGAATGCATGTGAGGAGAGGAGGTGAGCTAGGAAGCTTGGTGGACAGCTTGTGGAGAGGAACAGACTGGTAGCCAAAAAGATGTGGTTGACCAAATGCAACCTTACGACACTTGTGAGGACAGGTTCTTAAGTGGCGGGCAGTGCATCCCCCACAGCGGAAGTGTGATGTTCAATGCTGCAAAATGGAATCTTGTAAAGCTAAGCGTAACATTCAACCTTCAGTATGGAGTCCAGTGACTTTGTGTCCTTCATCACTGGTGGGAAGCATCAGGTAACACCAAGGCTTAGTTAGTGCCTTGGTGGCAGCTTAGAGACTGTGGTGTGCCCTTGTGGACAGAACTTGCAAACAATTTTTCCTATCTTGGCATCAGTTTGCCCAGCTGGAAATTTAAGGGTACACTATCAGTTTTAGATACAAAGGAGAATAAGAAGAATTTCAGTGACCATGAAATGATACCTCTTTAAGCCACCTATGGTGAGAGGATGAATTTGATGTCTTAGTACATAAATATCGCTTCTTTTCTAGTAATACTTGATTTCACCCTTTAAGTCACCATATTTCACCTTTTATCCTCAGCGTTCTGAGCAGTGATCTACGCCATAGCCTTTCTATTTCCCCTCCTCTACGCTATGTATGTGCCTCTTTATGTTGATATGTTATTATACATTTATGGATTGCTGCTCAGACTTTGCAGTATGTAACAATTCACTTAAATTATAAATGTTTGATCTTTCTTTCTCCAAAAAACACAAACTTATTGCCTATTATTTTAATTAAAAAAAAGTTTTTTTATTTAATATAATATTATTAACATATATTAACATAGTAAAAATAGCATAACATACATTTTATTTTATGTTTTCAATCATACATCCTGAGATATCATAAAAACAGTATTACATCACATTACAACCATTACATCATATAAAATAATTCTTAATATTGGCATATAGATATAAATTACATATTAACTCTTTAGTGAGTTACTTTTTTATTCTCTGACTGAGAATGTAAACTTTATAAAAGTGCTTGGTATACAACAGATTCTGTTACTTACATAGAGGACATCAGATCTTCAGAAGGATACTTTATACTGTACATACAGGCCAACATTACATAGAGAAGATTAGATCTTTGGAAGGATACTTTATATTCTATATACAGGCCAACATTACATAGAGTACATCAGATCTTCGGAAGGATACTTTATACTGTACATACAGGCCAACATTACATAGAGGACATCAGATCTTCAGAAGGATACTTTATACTGTACATACAGGCCAGCAGTACTGTTTTCATGGGACAGTCCCATATCACCATTGAACCAGGCCACTAAGGCAGGATTTAAGCAAAATGTGCATTGAGATTCAAAGTTTATACCTGTTCCTCAATTTGGGATTGAAATGTTGGGAATGTTTTTGGTAACAAACTGATCTTGCACTGTACATGGTACATACATAGAAATGGTTAGAAAGCAAACTAAGCATTTGGATTCATGATGAAATCCTGCAAGACGACCTGACTGTTTCCTGACTTCAGTTGCACTTGCTGATTCTCTTGCTGAGAGGTGCTTATATAATAGCCGGGGAAGGCTGCCGATTCAAAGGAGTTGTATTTGTTGCTACTCAATTTCTTGTAGAACATGAAGGGTAACAAGTCTTCATTCTGTTTTTCTTTAATATCATCCACTTCCTAAAGGAAAGAGGCAAAAGAGAAATTTAGCTTAAATTAGGGTAAAATCATTCACCAAATATCTAAAAATTCTAATTCAAGAGATCCATAAAGGGAATCTTAATAATGAGCCCTCTCCCCAGTTTATCCTTATATATTTTGTTATGCAGGGTGCAGGAGGTCTAGCATTGGTTTTCACAAAAGCTAGGGTCAATGCAGACCTATCCAAATGCCCAACCAATCACATAGAACCAATGTCAGGAGGTCAGACCCCAGTCTACACTAAAGATGGACAAGATGTAATAGTGCAGTGCGGTCACTATACAGTGTCAGGACCCATCTGAGCATAGCTCGTCGGTGGGGCTTCAGGGTGTTGGACCCCCAACTAATCATATATTAACCCTTCCTAAGGTGTTGTTACAAGATATAACTTTATCTATTATCAATAGAATATGATTGGTGAGGGTATGACCACTGGGACCCCCACCAATCCTTGCTCCCTGCTGGTTGCATATGCACTGCCTCTCCATTCACTCTCTATGGGAGTGCTGGACATAGGGGAGCGCAGCATTCAACTATCTCCAGCACTCCCATTGAAAATGAACTGAGCGGCCCAATTCTTCAGATTGATGGGGTTCCAGGAGGTTGGATCCCACTGAACATGAAATGATCCCCTATCCTATTGATGGAGGATTTATTTACATCTTGGAACAGCCTATTTAAGAACCAGGTTTTGGTTCAGGAATATGTATTACATTGCATTTACTTTTGCAAGCCCCTTTTTGTTCGCTGTTGTGTAAAACGCTTCCAAATCTCTGTCCACCATTCACGAGTACTCACCTTCAGGCACAGAATGGGATCTGTCGTCCCTTCTTCAGTAGTGCAACATAGATAGAGCTGACGGCCTGCAATGCCCAATGTGACTGGACGTTTCCTTATATCCATTGTATAGAAGGAGTCCACATTGATTTTTGCTGCAAGAAAATATATAAAGTTAATAATTTATCTCTTGATATAAAAGTGGTAAATGTCTAGTAAAAAAATGTGAAATGTAAAATATCTGTAAGTAAAGGCTTACCTTCTCTCTCAATATTCTGTCCTTGCAAAAACAAGGCCACAAGGTGAGCATTTTCTTGAAATTCTTGCAAAGCTAAACACTTCTGCCTGTAGTCTCGAATAATGTGAACTGTTGTCCTGTTGTATTGAAATCTGTCATTACTTGCTTCTTGAACTTCAACTTTATTGCAGGTAATGTCTTCTGTTAAAAAAATGAAAAAGTTGTCTTTTAGTCAGTGCCTTATACATGGGTATATTGATGACGTTTCTCTTAGATAAGAATTACAACTTGCCAATTACACTATGGCTGTCATATGCATATATATATAGTAATTGTTAACAGATTTAGATTTTTATACAAAATACGCTTATTTAACTTATGCTATAATAATTAATTAAAATTTCGGAAAATCATATAAAACATTGTATGGGGCGGACTGACTAAATAATAAATCTGATGGATGGAAACATACTGTTATCAGGAATATGATTATTAGGGTCATTCCTTAAAGGGGGTTTTCTGGGATTTTTTGGTTTAGCCCATAAATATCTGATCGGTGGGGGGCTGACAGCCAGCGCCTGCATAGATCAGCTTTTCAGGGCTGTGTCCGATGCCCAGCATAGTGGCTGGGTGCCATCACTGCAGCGCAGCTCTTATGATGTCAGCCCCATCCCCCCTCAGATTAGATATTTTTGGGGAAAATCCCTTTAATAAGACCTTTTTAGACAATAAAATCTTACCCTCTATAAGGATGTGATTCAGCAGGTCATCGTCATCAAAAAAGTTCTGCTTGTCAATTCCTCTTTTTCCCTTCAGCTTCTCAACAACTACAACAAGCATTATGGCTTTCTTAAAGGAGGATTTTGGTTTCTCTGCTTTTCTTATCTCAGGCTTTACTCCAGAAAAGAAAGTTGACCAGCATTCCTCATGGTGTTTCCATTGTAAGTTTGTCTTATTGGTCTATGGAACAAAAATTGTTATTTTTGTTATTTTTTTGGCTTGCTTTTGGAAAGCTTCTTAACCATCTGCTGCCGTATTATGTCACGTATATAAGCACTTCACTTTTGTGCACTAAGGGTACCAGAAAGCTGGAGCATTATACATGATGATAGGTATGTATATATTGTTTATGAAAGAGAGTATAGATGTGTTCAGTATCATACAAATACCATATCATTATAGATTTTTTTCTTTATCAACACGTTTTACTGGATAAAAAAAATCTAAAATTGAATGCCATTTACCTTCATTTTGATGTTGAAGTCATCACTGTAAAATTCTTCAACATGCTCGCTACAACATAAAGAAAAAATATTCAGAAAAAAATATAAAATACTATTACATAAGATCTGGTTATTCTGTTCTTAAAAAACTCTGTTATATGATGTTTTTAGTATGGCATCTTATATTGTACTGTACATTATAGATCTACATAACATATTATAAATCTGTATATAACGTTGACATTCTTGCATCATCCAATAAAATTATGAATTACAGATCATTATTAAGACTATTTTATGTGTTTAATATAAATATATATATATATATATATATATAAAAATAAAAATTGTGACATGCTACTTCCATATAATCAAAATGTTCTGTCCTATAATTAATGTAAGTGTTACTTCTAGGTAATACAGTATAAAGTCGCCATAAGGCAGTATATTGAATAATCACAGGTCCATAGTGTGTAGGAACTGTTTGTACCATAGTATAAAACCCAAGTATAGGGCTCGATGATGTACATGAAACCTTAACCTTAGGCATGTAAATTATTACCTGTACTCCATTGGAATATCATTGAATTCTGGAACCTCTGCCAATGCCATTTTGACTGTAGAAATAAAATATTATGTATCATAAAAATGCAGGCAATGCAACATATGTTCATATAACCTATAAATATATCTATAAAATATACATACTGCATATCTAGTAACAAAAAGTCCTGACATACCTTCTGTGTATGTATATGTAGCTGTAAGTCCTAGAAATATTCTGCTCCCCAGGCAGAGAAGATGTTATCTGTGTGTGTTCAGTGGTTGTTGTATTCTGTCAGCCGCCTGCTAGCTGGTTTTATAGGCAAGCGAGTGGGCAGGTTCTTACGCAACACAGGGATTTTTCTTTTTCTTCCTCTTTTCACTCAGCGTACTCTTTTGATCTTTTTTCGCACATGTATATAAGTGAATTGTCAGGATTATTTATTACACACTGGGGTTTCCCCCGATTGTAGAGTTTTAATATGAATAATAAACTCCTATATGTATATCCCCCAACCTAAACCTATGAATAACAACAACACAAAGTACAAGGAAATTAATAAATGTATTAAATATCCAAAGTGAATGACAAACAATTAAAAACATATTAAAATCACATGAAAGAAGTGAGGAGGTTGTGACTGACAAAACCAAACACCACTACACATACATTAAATTACATATATAGCCATAAATTAATAGAAATAAATTGATATATACACCAAATTAATGATAATTAAATACTGAATATAGAAAAAAATATTATGATAAAGAAAAATACAGATATAAATATATAAAGTGCACGGTGCTATCAATGGATGTTAGGCAATATATCATAACAAAATATCCATATACATAGTTTGATATACATATCAAAGTGCACAGTGCTATAAATATTGATGCATATACAGTATATACAGTACAGACCAAAAGTTTGGGCACACCTTCTCATTCCAAGAGTTTTCTGTATTTTCATGACTATATAAATTGTAGATTCACACTGAAGGCATCAAAACTATGAATTAACACATGTGGAATTATATACTTAACAAAAAAGTGTGAAACAACTGAAAATATGTCTTATATTCTAGGTTCTTCAAAGTAGCCACCTTTTGCTTTAATTACTGCTTTGCACACTCTTGGCATTCTCTTGATGAGCTTCAAGAGGTAGTCACCTGAAATGATTTTCACTTCACAGGTGTTTCCTGTCAGGTTTAATAAGTGGGATTTCTTGCCTTATAAATGGGGTTGGGACCATCAGTTGTGTTGTTCAGAAGTCAGGTGGATACACAGCTGATAGTCCTACTGAATGGAGTGTTAGAATTTGTATTATGGCAAGAAAAAAACAGCTAAGTAAAGAAAAACGAGTGGCCATCATTACTTTAAGAAATGAAGGTCAGTCAGTCCGAAAAATAGGGAAAACTTTGAAAGTGTCCCCAAGTGCAGTGGCCAAAACCATCAAGCGCTACAAAGAAATTGGCTCAGATGAGGACCGCCCCAGGAAAGGAAGACCAAGAGTCACCTCTGCTGCGGAGGATAAGTTCATCCGAGTCACCAGCCTCAGAAATGGCAGGTTAACAGCAGCTCAGATTAGAGACCAGGTCAATGCCACACAGAGTTCTAGCAGCAGACACATCTCTACAACAACTGTTAAGAGGAGACTGTGTGCAGCAGGCCTTCATGGTAAAATAGCTGCTAGGAAACCACTGCTAAGGACAGGCAACAAGCAGAAGAGACTTGTTTGGGCTAAAGAACACAAGGAATGGACATTAGACCTGTGGAAATCTGTGCTTTGGTCTGATGAGTCCAAATTTGAGATCTTTGGTTCCAACCGCCGTGTCTTTGTGCGACGCAGAAAAGGTGAACGAATGGACTCTACATGCCTGGTTCCCACCGTGAAGCATGGAGGAGGAGGTGTGATGGTGTGGGGGTGCTTTGCTGGTGACACTGTTGGGGATTTATTAAAAATTGAAGGAATACTGAACCAGCATGGTTACCACAGCATCTTGCAGCGGCATGCTATTCCATCCGGTTTGTGTTTAGTTGGACCATCATTTATTTTTCAACAGGACGATGACCCCAAACACACCTCCAGACTGTGTAAGGGCTATTTGACCAAGAAGGAGAGTGATGGGGTGCTACGCCAGATGACCTGGCCTCCACAGTCACCAGACCTGAACCCAATCGAGATGGTTTGGGGTGAGCTGGACCGCAGAGTGAAGGCAAAAGGGCCAACAAGTGCTAAGCATCTCTGGGAACTCCTTCAAGACTGTTGGAAGACCATTTCAGGTGACTACCTCTTGAAGCTCATCAAGAGAATGCCAAGAGTGTGCAAAGCAGTAATCAAAGCAAAAGGTGGCTACTTTGAAGAACCTAGAGTATAAGACATATTTTCAGTTGTTTCACACTTTTTTGTTAAGTATATAATTCCACATGTGTTAATTCATAGTTTTGATGCCTTCAGTGTGAATCTACAATTTTTATAGTCATGAAAATACAGAAAACTCTTGGAATGAGAAGGTGTGTCCAAACTTTTGGTCTGTACTGTATAGATATATATATATATATATATATATATATATATATATATATATATATATATATATATATATATATATATATCAGGAATGTTCTGCTATAAGATCAATCAATTGCATATTAAGGTATACAGTGCATATATACAAATATCACTATATCCACTAGATGCTAAGCAATGCATGCAGTAACAGATAGATATGATACTAATGTACAGCAGAGGGCTCCAGCCAGTACTTATATGTTGTTATTCATGGGTTTAGATTGGGGTATATACAGTACATATAGGAGTTCATTTGATTTGTTTGTATGTCCTGTTTGATAGAAATTTTCCGAAATTTGGTAGGATTACTTTTAATATTAAAAATAAAGTAGGCATAAGCAATGTGAGTTCACACAGGTCGGAATTGATGCTGAAAATTCTGCAGCAAATCTGACCAAGATTTCCAATAGAAATGTTAGCGGAAGCTAGTAGCTCATCTAAAACTAAAAACATTTGTATAATTCCTTTCTACCGCTCCTATGCCAAGGTTTCCCTGGTCCCCAGTCGGTCCCTGTACTTCCGACTCCAGCAATGACGTGTCCAATGAAGACTAGGATAGGCCGCTAAATGATGCCGTGAAATCTAAAGTGCGCAGGCGCCATGGGCGCTGCAATGTTTTCCGGTTCACTGCCCTCCAGAACGTCATCGGAGGCGCTGATCGGTTGTCATGACACCCGGGAGCCTATTGAAGGCTCCCAGGCTTGTCATTACATCAGAGGCAGCGTGTAATAGAATTCATGGGATTTAACTTTTCACTGCAATACATTAGTATTGCAGTGTATAGCGGGAGCGATAAGTCCCCCTAGGGTTCAAGGTCCGTAGGGGGTCTGAAAAAAAAATTAAAAGAAAAGTGAAAAAAGTTTTTTAAAATGTAAAAAAGCACAAAAAATATAAAAGTTCAAATCAACCCCTTTCTCTAGATCACATATCAAAAAAAATAAACAAAGATAAACAGAAACACTTTAGGAACCCCCACGCTCCAAAATGTCCGAACTATTAAAATATTTATCCAATGCGGTGAATGACGTGAGAGAGGAAAAAAAAATCAAAATGGCCAAATGAATGTTTTTTTTCAACTTTTTGCCGTCTATAAAAAAATGGAATAAAAAGTGATCAAACTATCTGACCTTCCCCAAAATTGTATCAATAAAATGGCCATCTTGTCATGCACAAAAATACACCTTACCCAGCTCTATAAACATAAATATAAAAAATTTTGCAAAGTTTTTTAAAAGGTATCAAAACATTACAAATACTATATGAATTTGGTATTGCTATGATCATACTGACCCACTGAGTACAGGTAACATGTCATTTTTACCATATAGTGAATGCCATAAAAATTAAACTCATAAGAAATTGGGTAAATGCATTTTTTTTCCAATCCTATCGCATTCTGAATTTTTTCCAGCTTCCCAGTACATTGTATAGGATACTGAATGGTGTCATTACAAAGTACAATTTGTTTCGCAAACAATAAGCCATCATGTGACTCTGTGAACTGAAAAATAAAAAAATTATGTCTCTTGGAATGGGGGAAGGGAAAAATGGAAATGCAAAAACAAAAATTGGCTGTGGCATGAAAGGGTTAAGGCAGAATCTGACAAAATCTGCTTCAGATTCCTCTGTGTGAAAGGTCCCTAAGAACACTATGTATGTTATACACTTTTATATGAAGCACTATCTGTATTATGGCACTATATGGTGCTACATATTGTGGGGCATTGTCTTCATGACGTTATCCATTGTGGGGCACTATGGACAGGGCTCTGTATATGGCGCTATTTACTGTGAGATCTTCTATTGCAGTACAGAATTTGGGGGCACTTGGCACACAGCAGACATATTATTAGAGGAGACAGTAGGATGGCACCATTAAAGGGTGCAACAGAATTGGGGGTTTGTGTAGGGAGTTTGAGATGTGTTGGGATACAGGAAAGGGGTCATTATGGTGGTCTGAGCAGAACGGAGAAGAGTGGAAAACCAAACAACTAAAATCCAAGAAGACGTTACTGAACCTGTGAGTCACTGACTTTAAGTTTCACAGGATTTAATTGTTTACATTTGTCCGGTCTAGTATGGTGGTAATCTGCTGACCGCCTGGGTGGTATCCAACCATTATATAAGAGAAATGTATTAAAGGGGTTGTGCCATTATCCACAGGACGGGATAAGTGTCTAATTGCTGAGGGCCCGACCGCCAGGTCCCCCCAGTGATCAGGAGGACGCCATGACCGAAAGTCCACCCAAAGCCTCCTTGTGAACGGAGCAGCAGTGCGCTTATGTGATCGGCACTCCATTCACTTCTATGGGGCTGCAGGTATTGCCAAAGATTACAGCACCGGCAGCACCACAGCAGTGAATGGGGTGACGGTGACACAAGCACACTGCTGCTCCATTCACAAGGCGGCGCTCTTACGCAGCAGAGTAAAACATCATGTCAAACAATCAAAACAAAGGATAAACAGTAGAGGGTGGGTATCCCAACTAGAGGTAAGGGAAGAAGGAGGCATAACCACCTGCTCTAGAATCAGGGGGGGCTGTTGGAAAATGGGAGCGTAGGATAGAATCAGTAGGAGTAAAAAGCAGAAGGCTGAGGGTATCATGAGGGAGGAGGGACAAAGGCGGACTGGAATTCAGCGGAATAGTAGAAAGTGTTCCAAAGGAACCCTGTCTGTCGGTGGGCTTGTTGGAATCATTATGGTGGTAATATTCAGTAACTATATAATGGTATTATTCAGTCCCAATATGGCAGTGTTATTTAGTATCAGTAAGTGTATAGTGGTATTTTTTCACAGCTTGGTGTTATGATTTAGCGACAGTATGGTACATTGACACCCCTTTAAGCCACCCATGGTGAGAGGAGGAATTTGATGTCTTATTACATAAATATCACATTTTCCAGTATTACTTAATTTCACTCCATATTTCACCTTTTATCCTCAGTCTTCTGAGCTGTGACCTACACCATAATCCTTTTATTTTCCCTCCGCTACACTATGTATGTAAGTCTTTATGTTGATATATTATTATACATTTATGGATTGTTGTTCAGACTTTATGTAACAATTCACATAAATTACAAATGTTCGACCTTTCTTTCTCCAAAAAACACAAACTCATTACCTGTTGTTTTCATAAAAAAATGTTTTTTTATTAAATATAATATTATTAATATATATTAACATAGTGAAATTAGCATAATATACATTTTAACTCATGTTTTCATTCATTACATCACATTACATCCATTACATCATATAAAATAATACTTATTATTGGCATATAGCTATAAATTACATATTAACTCTTTAGTGAGATACTTTTATGTTCTCTGACTGAGAATGTAAACTTTATAAAAGTGCTTGGTATACAACAGATCCTGTTACTTACATAGAGGACATCAGATCTTCGGAAGGATACCTATTAATGTTCATACAGGACAACATTACATAGAGGACATCAGATCCTCGGAAGGATACTTTATACTGTACATACAGGCCAACATTACATAGCGGAGATCAGATCTTCGGAAGGATACTTTATACTGTACATACAGGCCAACATTACATAGAGGACATCAGATCTCCAGAAGAATACTTTATACTGTACATACAGGCCAGCAGTACTGCTTTCATGGGACAGTCCCATATCACCATTGAACCAGGCCACTAAGGCAGGATTTAAGCAAAATGTGCATTGAGATTCAGAGTTTATACCTGTTCCTCAATTTGAGATTGAAATGTTGGGAATGTTTTTGGTAACAAACTGATCTTGCACTGTACATGGTACATACATAGAAATGGTTAGAAAGCAAACTAAGCATTTGGATTCATGATGAAATCCTGCAAGACGACTTGACTGTTTCCTGACTTCAGTTGCACTTGCTGATTCTCTTGCTGAGAGGTGCTTATATAATAGCCGGGGAAGGCTGCCGATTCAAAGGAGTTGTATTTGTTGCTACTCAATTTCTTGTAGAACATGAAGGGTAACAAGTCTTCATTCTGTTTTTCTTTAATATCAGCCACTTCCTAAAGGAAAGACGCAAAAGAGAAATTTAGCTTAAATTAGGGTAAAATCATTCACTAAATATCTAAATGGTCTAATTCAAAAGGTCCATAAAGGGAATCTTAATAATGAGCCCCCTCCCCAGCTTATCCTTATATATTTTGTTGTACAGGGTGCAGGAGGTCTAGCATTGGTTTTCATAAATGCCAGGGTCAATGCAGACCCAACCAACCACAGAGGCCTGATGTCAGGTGGTCAGATCCCCAGTATAAACTAAAGGTGGACATTTGAATGGAAGCCAAGATGCAATAGTGCATCAGGGTCACTATACAGTGTCAGGACCCATCTGAGCATAGCTCGTCGGTGGGGCTTCAAGGTGTCGGACCCCAACTAATCATATATTAACCCTTTCTAAGGGGTAGTTACAAGATATGACATTATCCATTATCAACAGGATATGATTCCTGAGAATGGATTGCTGGTTGCATACGCACTGCCTCTCCATCCACTCTCTATGGGAGCACTGGACATAGCGGAGCGCTGTACACAACTATCTCCAGCACTCTCATTGAAAATGAATTGAGTGGCCCAATTCTTCAGATTGATGGGATTCCAGGACGTTGGACCCCACTGACCATGAAGTGATCCCCTATCCTATCAATGGAGGATATCTTCATATCTTGGTTCAGCCTATTTAAGAACCAGGTTTTGGTTCAGGAATATGTATTACATTGCATTTATTTTTGCCAGCTCCTCTTTGTTTGCTGTTGTGTAAAACACTTCCATATCTCTGTCCACCATTCACGAGTACTTACCTTCAGGCACAGAACGGGATCTTTCGTCCCTTCTTCAGCAGTGCAGCATAGATAGAGCTGACGGCCTGCAATGCCCAATGTTACTGGACGTTTCCTTATATCCGTTGTATAGAAGGAGTCCACATTGATTTTTGCTGCAAGAAAATACATAATGTAAATAATTGACCTCTTGATATAAAAGTGGTAAATGTCTTGTAAAAAATATGAAATGTAAAATATCTGTAAGTAAAGACTTACCTTCTCTCTCAATATTCTGTCCTTGCAAAAACAAGGCTACAAGGCGAGCATTGTCTTGAAATTCTTGCAAAGCTAAACACTTCTGCCTGTAGTCTCGAATAATGTGAACTGTTGTCCTGTTGTATTGAAATCTGTCATTACTTGCTTCTTGAACTTCAACTTTATTGCAGGTAATGTCTTCTGTAAAAAAAATGAAAAAGTTGTCATTTAGTCAGTGCCTTATTCATGGGTATATATCGATGACGTTTCTCTTAGATAAGAATTAAGGGGTTTTCTGGGATTTTTTGTTTAGCCCATAAATATCTGATGGGTGGGAGGTTGACAGCCAGCCCCTGTATAGATCAGCTTTTCAGGACTGCATCCGATGCCATGAAGCTGCTCCTTGCCCAGTATAGTAGCCGGGTGGCATCACTGCAGCGCAGCTCCTATGATGTCAGCCACCCACAAATCTGATATTTTTTGGGGAAAATCCCTTTAATAAGACCTTTTAATACAATAAAATCTTACCCTCTATAAGGATGTGATTCAGCAGGTCGTCGTCATCAAAAAAGCTCTGCTTGTCAATTCCTCTTTTTCCCTTCAGCTTCTCAACAACTACAACAAGCATTATGGCTTTCTTAAAGGAGGATTTTGGTTTCTCTGCTTTTCTTATCTCAGGCTTTACTCCAGAAAAGAAAGTTGACCAGCATTCCTCATGGTGTTTCCATTGTAAGTTTGCCTTATTGGTCTATGGAACAAGAATTGAGATTTTTGTTATTTTTTCGGTTTGCAATTGGAAAGCTTCTTAACCATCTGCTGCCATATTATGTCACGTATATAAGCACTTCACTTTTGTGGACTAAGGGTACCAGAAAACTGGAGGATTATACAACTATGATGATAGGTATGTATATATTGTTTATGGAAGAGAATATAGATGTGCTCAATATCATACAAATACCATATCATTATAGATTTTTTGTTTCTCAACATGTTTTACTGGATAAAAATAAAATAACCAAAATATAAAATTAAATGCCATTTACCTTCATTTTGATGTTGAAGTCATCACTGTAAAATTCTTCAACATGCTCGCTACAAGATAAAGAAAAAATATTCAGAAAAAGACCAGAAAATACTATTACATAAGATCTAATTATTCTGTTCTAAAAACCTGTTATATGATGTTTTTAGTATATCATCTTGTATTGTATGTACATTATAGATCTATGTAACATATATATTATAAATATGTATAATAAATATAATATTAACATTATTCTTGCATCATTCAATAAAATTATGAATAATATAGTATTATTAAAACTATTTTATGTGATATAAATATGAAAATTGTGACATGCTCCTTTCTTATCATATAATGTTCTGCCCTATAATTAATATAAGTGTTACATCTAGGTTAAATATATTATATCTGTGTAATACAGAGCTGTATGGGGTTGCCATAAGGCAATATATTGAATGATCACAGTTCCATTGTGTGTAGGAACTGCTTGTACCATAGTATAAAACCCAAGTATAAGGCTTGATGATGTACATGAAACCTTAACCTTAGGGATGTAAATTATTACCTGTACTCCATTGGAATGTCATTGAATTCTGGAACCTCTGCCAATGCCATTTTGACTGTAGAAATAAAATATTATGTGTCATAAAAATGCACGCAATGCAACATATGTTCATATAACCTATACAAATATATCTATAAAATATACATACTGCATATCTAGTAACAAAAAGTCCTGACATACCTTCTGTGTATGTATATGTAGCTGTAAGTCCTAGAAATATTCTGCTCCCCAGGCAGAGAAGATGTTATCTGTGTGTGTTCAGTGGTTGTTGTATTCTGTCAGCCGCCTGCTAGCTGGTTTTATAGGCAAGCGAGTGGGCAGGTTCTTACGCAACACAGGGATTTTTCTTTTTCTTCCTCTTTTCACTCAGCGTATTCTTTTGATCATTTTCTGCCCATGTATATAAGTGAATTGTGAGGATTATTTACAAGTAATTTTATTACACCACTGGGGATTCCTCGATTGTAGAGTTTTAATATTAATAATAAACTCCTATATGTATATCCCCCAACCTAAACCCAAATAAAAATACAGATATGAATATATAAAGTGCACGGTGCTATCAATGGCTGTTAGTCAATATATCATATAACAAAATATCCATATACATAGTAAATGCATCAAAGTGTACGGTGCTATAAATATTGATGCATATATATATATATATATATATATATATATATATATATATACAGAGGGGGGGGAAAAGGATTTAGTAAGCCACCAATTGAGCAAGTTCTCCCACTTAAAAAGATAAGAGAGGCCTGTAATTGTCATCATAGGTAGACCTCAACTATGAGAGACAAAATGAGAAAACATATCTAGAAAATCACATTGTCTGATTTTTTAAAGAATTTATTTGCAAATTATGGTGGAAAATAAGTATTTGGTCACCTACAAACAAGCAAGATTTCTGGCTCACAGACCTGTAACTTCTTCTTTAAGAGGCTCCTCTGTCCTCCACTCATTACCTGTAGTAATGGCTCCTGTTTGACATTGTTATCAGTATAAAAGACACCTGTCCACAACCTCAAACAGTCACACTCCAAACTCCACTATGGTGAAGACCAAAGAGCTGTGGAAGGACACCAGAAACAAAATTGTAGACCTGCACCAGGCTGGGAAGACTGAATCTGCAATAGGCAAGCAGCTTAGCGTGAAGAAATCTACTGTGGGAGCAATAATTAGAAAATGGAAGACATACAAGACCACTGATAATCTCCCTCCATCAGGGGCTCCACGCAAGATCTCACCCCGTGGGGGTCAAAATGATCACAAGAACGGTGCACAAAAATCCCAGAACCACACGGGGGGACCTAGTGAATGACCTGCAGAAAGCTGGGACTAACGTAACAAAGGCTACTGTCAGTAACACACTACGCCGCCAGGGACTCAGATCCTGCAGTGCCAGACGTGTCCCCCCTGCTTAAGCCAGTACATATCCGGGGCCTGTCTGAAGCTTGCTAGAGAGCATTTGGATGTTCCAGAAGAGTATTGGGAGAATGTCATATGGTCAGATGAAACCAAAGTAGAACTGTTTGGTAGAAACACAACTCGTCATGTTTGGAGGAGAGTGAATGCTGAGTTGCATCCAAAGAACACCATACCTACTGTGAAGCATGGGGGTGACAACATCATGCTTTGGGGCTGTTTCTCTGCAAAGGGACCAGGACGACTGATCCGTGTACATGAAAGAATGAATGGGGCCATGTATCGTGAGATTTTGAGTGCAAACCTCCTTCCATCAGCAAGAGCATTGAAGATGAAACGTGGCTGGGTCTTTCAGCATGACAATGATCCCAAGCACACCGCCAGGGCGACGAAGGAGTGGCTTCGTAAGAATCATTTCAAGGTCCTGGAGTGGCCTAGCCAGTCTCCAGATCTCAACCCCATAGAAAACCTTTGGAGGGAGTTGAAAGTCCGTGTTACCCAGTGATAGCCCCAAAACATCCCTGCTCTAGAGGAGATCTGCATGGAGGAATGGGCCAACATACCAGCAACAGTGTGTGCCAACCTTGTGAAGACTTACAGAAAACGTTTGACCTCTGTCATTGCCAACAAAGGATATATAACAAAGTATTGAGATGAACTTTTGTTATTGACCAAATACTTATTTTCCACCATAATTTGCAAATAAATTATTTAAAAATTAGACAATGTGATTTTCTGGATTTGTTTTCTCATTTTGTCTCTCATAGTTGAGGTCTACCTATGATGACAATTACAGGCCGGCCTCATCTTTTTAAGTGGTAGAACTTGCACAATTGATGGCTGACTAAATACTTTTTTCCCCACTGTAGATGAGGAACGTCCCGCTATTAGATCAGTCAATTGAATATTAAGGTATACACTGCAGTGAAAATTCTACAGCAAACCTTATCATGATTTCCAGGGGAAGTGTTAGCAGAAGCTAGCAGCTCATCTAAATCTAAAAACATTTGTATACTCCCTTTCTACTGCTCCTATGCCAAGGTTTCCTTGGTCCCCAGTCAGTCCCTGTACTTCTGACTCCAGCAATGATGTGTCCACTGAAGACTGTGATTGGCCGCTAAATGACATGTTATCATAACCCAAATATTCCTGGGGATGCAGGAAACCATCTCACAGGACCGGTGGAAGATACACTTTTTCCTGCACCTGCGGACTTTCTCTTTCCCAGTGAAGTCAATGGGGAAAATCTGCAACAAATTGGCATGCTGCAGATGTAAAACCTGCACTCCAGGTGGAGATTTTCTGTAGCATTGGGATAAGATTAGATCAACTATCATTGACATTTCTGTAGTGGATTTTCCATCTGTAAATCTGTACATTGTTATATACGTGTAATAAAGCTGTACTGTATAATATATAGCCTTTGCCGCTTTCCCCCTCAGTCCCAATGAAATGGATACATGTCTCTTATTACCATATGCATGACCTAGATCCATGACCTGTCCTACCGCCCAGGATCCCACTGCTAGTAAGTATGATATATGTCATGTGTGATGTCTCTTAGATGAAAACTCTCAGTAACCACCCCAACAGCTCAGAGGGTGCAAGATTATCAGGACTGTACTGTGTGTCTATGTAGATGTGTATGTATATTCCACAGGAGGCTCAGTAGCTTCTGTCTCTGCCAGAGACTTTTACTGGGACTTTCCGGAGACTTTTCTTCACTCTGTGACCTCTTGTACACTTTAGGTCATTTGCTTAATCAAGTCTGAGAAATAAAGGGAAGAACAGCAAGCCGGGCTTATTTTGTCCTAGATATTGGAAGTGCAGTGCCTTGATTGGCGCTTAGGCAGGGGCACAACTTTATCTGGGGCACTATTCATGGCTCAACCTCATATGGGTCACTATACATAACACAATTAAGGGGAAACTTAGGCTTGGTTCACGTGGAGGAATTTGGAGAAGAATTTGTGGCAGTCTTACGCTTTAGATGCCTCTCCAGATTGTAGCCCTGTGGGATCTGTGGCCCTCCTCTGAGGGTTTGCACTTTGGTTAGCTTCAGATACCAAGGGCCTAAACAGTGTGAGCCTCATGATCAGCTGGGGAATCTACGGGAAGATCCAGTGTCCTTAAAAAAGAAGTATCCTGCAGATTCCTTACAGAATTTGGATCTAATTTTAAGCCAGAATCTGTCACAAAATCTGCTTCAAATTCCTGTGTGAAAGGTCCCTAAGGACACTAGGTATGTGATAAACTTATATATGACGCACTATCTGTATTATGCACAATATTGTGCTACATATTGTGGGGCATTGTCTGCATGACGTTATCCATTGTGGGGCACTATGGACAGGGCTCTGTATATGGCGCTATGTACTGTGAGGTCTTCTATTGCAGTACAGAATTTGGGGGCACTTGGCACACAGCAGACACATTATTAGAGGAGACAGTAGGATGCCACTATTAAAGGGTACAACAGAATTGGGGGTTTGTGTAGGGGGTTTGGGATGTGTTGGGATACAGGAAAGGGGTCATTATGGTGGTCTGAACAGAACGGAGAAGAGTGGAAAACGAAACAACTAAAATCCGAGAGGACATTACTGAACCTGTGAGTCACTGACTTTAAGTTTCACAGGATTTAATTGTTTACATTTGTCCGGTCTAGTATGGTGGTAATCTGCTGACCGCCTGGGTGGTATCCAACCATTATATAAGAGAAATGCATTAAAGGGGTTGTGCCATTATCCACAGGACGGGATAAGTGTCTAATTGCTGAGGGCCCGACTGCCAGGTCCCCCAGTGATCAGGAGGATGGGGGACTGAAAGTCCACCTAAAGCCTTCTTGTGAATGGAGCACCAGTGCGCTTATGTGATCGGCACTCCATTCACTTCTATGGGGCTGAAGGTATTGCCAGAGATTACAGTTCTGGCAGCCCCATAGTAGTGAATGGGGTGCCAGTCACACAAGCACACTGGTGCTCCATTCACAAGGAGGCTTTAAGGGAACTTTCGGTCCCCTGTCCTCCTGATCAATGGGGGACCCGACAGTTGGAACCCTAGTGATCGGACACTTATCCCTTGTCCTATGGATAGGGGATAAGTGTCCATAAAGGCATAACCCATTTAGGTCTCAGTGTGGCAGTTATATTCACTTAGAGTCTAGTGGTGACAATGGGGTTTGTTAGTTTTTTGATCTGAGAATCATTATGGTGGGTAATATTCAGTAACTATATAATAGTATTATTCAGTCCCAATATGGTGGTGTTATTTAGTATCAGTAAGGGTATAGTGGTATTTTTTCACAGCTTGGTGTTATTATTTAGCAACAGTATGATACATTATTCAGTTATAGGAATGTATAAGGTGATTTTATAGAATCAGTGTATGTTGGTATAATTCAGTAAATTTTGGTGGGATTATCCAGTGTATGGTAATATAACTCAGTAATAACATGGTAGTATAGTTCTTTAGTAGTATGAATAGTATGGTGGTATTATCCAGTCAATGCATGGTATATTTTATTATTTTGTCCCTGTATATATTATTTTTTGGGGTTAGGGATAATCTGTTCACTAGGCAGCGATGCCATATGTAAATGTCACTATGAGAAAATAAGAGTAGTAATGGGGGACATAGGACTCCCAGTTTCCCAGTTGGTGGGGTCCTACTGGTGGGATAATCTATTTTGAAAACCCCAAATGTTTTTAACTGGGTATCTCAAAGCTCCATCCACTAGCAATAAGCTGCAACTTGTGGTGAAACCAGGTTTGCAACTGTGTGTTCAGTTCTGCAGTGCCTCCACAGGATACATGAAGCATTACAATTTCGATTAAAATTAGTGAGGGGAACCGATTCTTCAGAGCCCCATATGGAATGAATAAGGGATGCGAGTCAAATTCATTAATAGAATGTTTGGTAATGTGATATCTAAAGAAGACACTGGTAAGAGGAAGACGCAAGAAATGTATGTTCTGTTTATAGCTCCTAAAGCCAAGGTTGCTGAGTCTGTGCTTTCCCTACTTTAGGGTATTTAATCTTCTCCTTTCTTTAGAAATGTAATAATATCCTAAACTGAAATCATACATTTTGTGCTATATCTGTTATTTTTTTAATATGTTCCTGATACAGTCACCCATTTAGATGGTATTACATACAATGTACATACAATGATGGTCAATTTTCAGAATTGTAAAAAATCAGTACAGTAAATAGAACACTACTGTGGTATCGTATGGTAAAGTAATATTTTACAAACTGTCGATACTTACGTTTACTGATTCCACCCTACAGTTTCATTAGTAAGTGCAGGTGAACCCAATATATCACCCTGATTCAGGAATACCAGGTAGGGAGGAGGGGGTGCAGCTGCAGCTTATTATAACAGGGAACTAAAAGCAGAAGTCGGACACCTCTGATTCAGAATACTGAAGACAGTGCTAAAATTACCCAATGAACAGGTATGAAAGAGACGGATAGAGATGGATGGCAAATAAGCCCAACCACAGGTAAGGCTGTGCCAATGTGGCATATGTGGCCATGCCTCAAGTGCACCAAATGGTTCATTTGCAAATGTAATGTGCAAGAACTAAAAGCAGAATGAATAAGGGACTGAATGAATTTGCTATCGAGCAACTCAAAATATTTGCTACAGTCTAAACAGGCCAGCACGCCTTCTGCGATTCTCTCTCTTTCTTGCAGGCCTCTACAGGCCAGCCTGCCTTGGTTGGCTTCTCAGGAATCTTCATGGTTGCCTTCTTTTCTGCCTGTGCTCCAACTCCCATGTATGCCAACTGCTGCATCTGATATAACCTCAGATGACTTCATCTCCTGCACCTCGATGCAAATTGGATAGATAGGTTCCTAAGAGCCCTGACACTGTTATAATCTGTTTTAGGCTGAGGCCCCACGTTGCAGAAACGCAGCTTTTTTATTGCAGATTTTGCTGCAGTTTTTTGAGCCAAAGCCAGGAATAGCTACAAAAGGAATGGAAAATATATAGGAAGTTCTTATACTTCTACCTTCTGCTCAATCCGAACTTGGCTTTGGCTCAAAAAACCGCAGCAAAATCTGCAACAAAAAAAGCTGCGTTTCCGCAACATGGGGCCTCAGCCTTAACCAATTCTAAGGGGTGGTTCGTACTGAACTTGTTTGTCCAAAAACAAATCTTGGACCTGAGCCATCCAAATCTGAAGCAAAACAAATCACTAGAGGTTCGCCCATCTCTACTAACATGGCTATGTAATAATTTGGCCATCCTTCCTTCTTCTATGCACTCCAACTGTCTGCAACCAAAACACAAACTTAGACTTCATGCACGCTTAGAAACTTAGGCTTAGTGTGCAGTCTGCGGATCACGGATGACATCCAGATTGGTATCTGGGCGTCGTTTGCGATCTTCACTGACCCATCCATTCTATTAAAGACCAAGTCAAATTTAGAAAATTTGGAATATGTGAACATTTTTGGAAATAACTTGGTAATGGTTTTGTATATCCAGTTGATTCCGACATTGTTTTATCGTGACATGTGGTATTATATTTTAGTGATAAAAGAAGACTGTTATGATTTGCATTTTTTTTACTAAAAATATAAAAAATAAAGACTTTTTTGAGAAAAAGTCAATTTTTTTCTATTTTTAACTCCAATATCGCAAATTTTTATGTATATGCTCTACTAATGTATTATGAAATTCATATTTCCATGTCTACTTTATTTTTAAAGCAATGTATATTTTTAATGTACTGCAAAGCTCAGAGTTTGTAAGGAAATATTGAAACTTACACCCCTTACATGCACATTTAAAAACTTACACCCCTTAAGGTTTTCAGTGGTGGGGGAAGTGAGTATTTTGACCTCACAGTTTTTTTTTGCAAGAATTAATACAGTAAAAAATGAAAACTGTAATTTTTTTTTCACAAATGCGTCACTTATAGGACATATATTTCATAAATGGTACATGAAACTGAGGAAATGTATCTCAACGTTTATTGCCCCATTTCTTACGTGTTCAGAAGTACTTCCACCTAGGCTATAATTTGTTCACATGGCGGAGCTGGAAAGTAAAGGAGCACCCTATGGCTTTAAGGACCTAATTTTAACCTGAATGATTTCTAGCCCCCACTCCCCGCCTGCAAAGGATCTGAGCTAGCAGAATGATGCAGCACCACCCCAGAAGTGACCCAATTTTGAAAACTACACCCCCTAAGGTATTCAGCTAGAGGTATTGTGAGTAGTTTGAGCTACTAGTCAGATTTTGTTGGCAGAATTTAATGCAAAGTAACTGCAAAAAAATGTGATTTTATTTTTTACAAATGTGTGACTTATAGGATATATGTTTTATAAATGGTACATGAAATTGAGGAAATGCACCTCAACATTTATTGTCCCATTTTTCCCGTGTTCAGAAGTACCCACACTTAGGAAATAATCTGCTGCATGGCCACATGGCGGAGCAGAAACTTAAAAGAGCACCCTATGGATTTTAGGATATACAGTCATATGAAAAAGTTTGGGCACCCCTATTAATCTTAATCATTTTTAGTTCTAAATATTTGGGTGTTTGTAACAGCCATTTCAATTTGATATATCTAATAACTGATGGACACAGTAATATTTCAGGATTGAAATGAGGTTTATTGTACTAACAGAAAATGTGCAATATGCATTAAACCAAAATTTGACCGGTGCAAAAGTATGGGCACCTCAACAGAAAAGTGACATTAATATTTAGTAGATCCTCCTTTTGCAAAAATAACAGCCTCTAGTCGCTTCCTGTAGCTTTTAATCAGTTCCTGGATCCTGGATGAAGGTATTTTTGACCATTCCTCTTTACAAAACAATTCCAGTTCAGTTAAGTTTGATGGTCGCCGAGCATGGACAGCCCGCTTCAAATTATCCCACAGATGTTCAATGATATTCAGGTCTGGGGACTGGGATGGCCATTCCAGAACATTGTAATTGTTCCTCTGCATGAATGCCTGAGTAGATTTGGAGCTGTGTTTTGGATCATTGTCTTGCTGAAATATCCATCCCCGGCGTAACTTCAAATTCGTCACTGATTCTTGTACATTATTCTCAAGAATCTGCTGATACTGAGTTGAATCCATGCGACCCTCAACTTTAACAAGATTCCCGGTGCCGGCATTGGCCACACAGCCCCAAAGCATGATGGAACCTCCACCAAATTTTACAGTGGGTAGCAAGTGTTTTTCTTGGAATGCTGTGTTTTTTTGACGCCAAGCATAACGCCTTTTGTATGACCAAACAACTCAAACAGTAATATTTCAGGATTGAAATGAGGTTTATTGTACTAACAGAAAATGTGCAATATGCATTAAACCAAAATTTGACCGGTGCAAAAATTTAGGTACCCTTATCATTTTATTGATTTGAATACTCCTAACTACTTTTTACTGACTTACTGAAGCACAAAATTGGTTTTGTAACCTCACTGAGCTTTGAACTTCATAGCCAGGTGTATCCAATCATGAGAAAAGGTATTTAAGGTGGCCAATTGCAAGTTGTTCTCCTATTTGAATCTCCTCTGAAGAGTGGCATCATGGGCTCCTCAAAACAACTCTCAAATGATCTGAAAACAAAGATTGTTCAACATAGTTATTCAGGGTAAGGATACAAAAATTTGTCTCAGAGATTTAACCTGTCAGTTTCCACTGTGAGGAACATAGTAAGGAAATGGAAGACCACAGGGACAGTTCTTGTTAAGCCCAGAACTGGCAGGCCAAGAAAAATATCAGAAAGGCAGAGAAGAAGAATGGTGAGAACAGTCAAGGACAATCCACAGACCACCTCCAAAGAGCTGCAGCATCATCTTGCTGCAGATGGTGTCACTGTGCATCGGTCAACAATACAGCACACTTTGCACAAGGAGAAGCTGTATGGGAGAGTGATGCGAAAGAAGCCGTTTCTGAAAGCACGCCACAAACAGAGTCGCCTGAGGTATGCAAAAGCACATTTGGACAAGCCAGCTTCATTTTGGAAGAAGGTCCTGTGGACTGATGAAACAAAGATTGAGTTGTTTGGTCATACAAAAAGGCGTTATGCATGGCGTCCAAAAAACACAGCATTCCAAGAAAAACACTTGCTACCCACTGTAAAATTTGGTGGAGGTTCCATCATGCTTTGGGGCTGTGTGGCCAATGCCGGCACCGGGAATCTTGTTAAAGTTGAGGGTCGCATGGATTCAACTCAGTATCAGCAGATTCTTGAGAATAATGTACAAGAATCAGTGACGAATTTGAAGTTACGCCGGGGATGGATATTTCAGCAAGACAATGATCCAAAACACAGCTCCAAATCTACTCAGGCATTCATGGAACAATTACAATGTTCTGGAATGGCCATCCCAGTCCCCAGACCTGAATATCATTGAACATCTGTGGGATAATTTGAAGCGGGCTGTCCATGCTCGGCGACCATCAAACTTAACTGAACTGGAATTGTTTTGTAAAGAGGAATGGTCAAAAATACCTTCATCCAGGATCCAGGAACTGATTAAAAGCTACAGGAAGCGACTAGAGGCTGTTATTTTTGCAAAAGGAGGATCTACTAAATATTAATGTCACTTTTCTGTTGAGGTGCCCATACTTTTGCACCGGTCAAATTTTGGTTTAATGCATATTGCACATTTTCTGTTAGTACAATAAACCTCATTTCAATCCTGAAATATTACTGTGTCCATCAGTTATTAGATATATCAAATTGAAATGGCTGTTGCAAACACCCAAATATTTAGAACTAAAAATGATTAAGATTAATAGGGGTGCCCAAACTTTTTCATATGACTGTATAGTAATTTTAGCTTGAATCATTTATAGGCCCCACTCCATGCATGCAGAGAGTTTCAGCAGACATAATGATGTAACACCTTAGGAAGTGACCCCATTTTAAAAAGTACACACTTCAACTTATTCATCTAAGGGAATAGTGACTCTAGGTTCATACTTGCGCTCAGATTTCCGTTCTTCAGATCAGCTTGGGGACCCAAAAAGCTGAAATCCAATCCGCTTTAAAAGTGGTTACCCACGGAAACCTGGGACCCCATAGACTATAATGGGGTTTCCGCCCACATTCCGATCGGTTTCTCTCTGCATTTTTCAGGTGGATACAGGGATGGAATCCCCAAATGAAGACTGAGTGCTAGTGTGAATCCAGCCTGAGAATGTTTTACTTTGTGAGGTGATTGAGTGCACCCTGGAAATCCCATACCGGAGGGAGTGGGGATGGTAGGTCCCATTGCCAACCTACCCACCATTCCATAAGAAAACCAGACCAGAAAAGAATCTTATGAAAAGTCTCAGCAAAAAAATAAAAAAAATATTTGCTGAGGAAACCAACTCTCCTGGCTTTTATTATTCTCAGACACTTCCTCTGGTATGACACCCTTCTAAATATTCATCTAGGGGTGTCATGAAAATTTTTAAGGAGTGTTTTACTGAAATGCCAATTGGTATAGGGGCAATACGGTAATAAGGGATAATAAAATGAAAGCAAATGAAATTAATAAATTACAAATAATTACATATTTTCAGGGAGAATTTTGCAAAATGAATGATGGGGATTTAACAAAAATCTACAGAGGTGTGCCAAACTCTAAAACAATCCTGGATACAGATACCTGGTTTTGAAGGACAGGTCTCACAATGGGTTTTATCTCTTCTAATTCCCCTCTTGTGACACACCCTACATACACACCCTTCACCTCTTTTGAGGCCTCCTTTTTGCACTGCTGTCCTCTCTCTCCAGGTGACCAAATAAAAGGGCTTTGGTGACTTGTTCTTGGAATTCCAAGAATTTCCCCCTTTGGCCAGCAGCTCTGCATATCACACATGAGTTATACAGGGCAACTTGAGCGAGATGCAGCATCAATTTTTTGTACCAGGTCCTTGAACTTATTATATTGCTGGATATGCACAGGCTTGTTGGTAGGCACTGGGCTTCCACGGACTGGGATGGGGCTGGATCTGTCCAAATGGATGCTAGTTAATAGAAGGACCTCCCACTTGTCCTTTTATTTCACTAGCATCATATTGTTGTGGCACACTGCCCTATTGTCACCCTCCCTGTACTCTGGCCTATAAATGTTTTGGGCAGGTCTTTTTTTAATATTTGTTTTATTTTTTTATGGAAAAAAATGTAATGTAAGTGTTTTCTACACTGTAAATGTGACACTCTGTGTCCGTCAGAAACTGACAGGGAACACTGTGAAACTAATAGTGAACACAGCAATCTGGGGATGGGCAATTACAGATGATGTGGGCCTAGAGGTGGGCACAGTAGGGGCATTTGGAGCAGGAAGGGGTTAAATTCTTTCTTTATTTTTTCACAGTAAGGAGCAAAGCAATACGGCATCCAACTCTGATCCTCTCTCTGGCTTAGGACAGGCCGGATCGGAGCCGACACAGCCGATAAACCCCGCCTCCTGTCATAGGATCGCATGTGATTGGTCCGTCTGTAAAGATGGACCAATCACAGCGATCACTGCCTGGGACCAAGGCTGATTGGTCACTGGGCAGCGAGCAGGACAGGTCCCCTCTCCAGGTCATTGGGCAGACTTAAGCTGTCACCATGCGATATGCATGACATACTGGTACATCTGGATGCATTTTGGCATTGCATCCCAAGACGTACCTGCACATTTTGAGTAACGTTTTCTTTCCTGGAGGAACCATTCTAGGGGGCATATAGCCGTGCAGGGTGAAGGAGAATTGCTGTTTTGGAAGCCCAGATTCTGGATCTAAATGAGCAACTCTCAACACTGGATGCAGCTGAGAACATAGAGAGGAGTTTGCTGCTCCAGCCAGTGATGTGTAATGAATTTATGTGCTCATTGTATAAAACATACATGGCAGAGAGTTAATTTAACATATGCAATACTGCAATGTCTTCCAGGTGTGTTTTTTAGGGGAAGCCAATGTTGTTCTAAGCTTCATTTGTCTGTATAAACTGTTAATGTTGAATGTATTTCTGTGATTCTGTTCCTTTAAGACAGCAGCCATTGTGGTTGTGACATGATGCTGGAGTGACTCCCCCCCCCTTTGTGTCAGCTTGCCTGTTCTGCAGACAGAATGTGAGCAGAGAAGCAGGAAGTGACGAGACAGAGAGCAGCAGCCATCTTAGCAAGTGTTGTATTGAACTGGTGTGGAGATTTTTCTGTACAGCTAAGCTGTATCTTGGTCCAGAGACAAACAGAGTGTAAAGAGACAACAGGACTAGTGAGTCCACGTGAAAGGAACTGTGCTCAGTGGCTGATCAGTGAGACTGACATTGTGACTGTGTGTATGGATACCACAGATAGAGACTCGCAGTGCTGTTGATGTACTGGACAGCACCTGCTAAACCCCGGCTTACATCCCAGCTCAGTGTATGGATTCGGCAGGACTGTCAGTGTGCTGAGTGGAATCTGCTGTTGGATTACATTGCATTCATTGGGTTTCCCTGTTAAAGAGGACTTCATTTCTCCCAAGATCCTGATAACCGTGAGGAGAGGACGTTTCGCTATAAAAGAAAGGAACGCCTTTGGGCCCCACCGCGCGCTTCTACAGACTGTAAGCGGTCCACCTGTACCACTGGGGAAAAGGGGTGCACCCAAATGTGAAGTTAGGGTCAGTTAGGGATAGTTTTGAGTATATTGTTCATTCAGTGTCCATACTGCAGAAGTGGACAGAGTAAAAGTAGAAACCATTGCGGAATTTGCCTTGAAGTTGTTCATGCTATATTGTATATTTTGCATGTCTTTAGCCCTGTCATTTTACCTTTAACTAGCCTTTATTAACTTATAGTAAATATATATTTTTTTCTTGAACTACCGCGTGTGCGTTCATTTCTGGTTGCGGAGTCCAAACCACCTGCCTTGCTCTCGGTTCACAAATTGGCGTAGTCGGCAGGATCCGCTTACCAGAATGGACGGTGACGCACCCGTTCGGGAGAATGGTGCTGGAGGAAGAATGCCAGCAGGGGCTATAATGAGTCAGTTAGCTAAATTTGATGGCAATAATATGTCAGTGAGTATGTGGGTGGAACAGATACGAATGATACAGCGAATGTACCAGACCGCACCAGAAGTACTAGTAGAGCTAGCAATATTGACATTACAAGGGGATGCTAAGACCACGGTGATACTGAGGCCATTTGAACAAAGGCAGACATTTGAGCAAGTAGTCCAGATTCTAGAAACCATTTATGGAGAAACTGCATTGCTGGGGTCTCTGCAGGCTCGGTTCTTCCAGAGGGTACAACAGGAGAATGAAAGCCTTCCCCAATATGCAAATGCCCTACAAGAACTGCTCCGAGATATTCAAAGGAAGGAAAGAGGGGGCTCGCCAGCCTTCTGTAACCCTGATCGGACTCTCCGTGACCAGTTTGTCCTGGGGATACGTGACGGCAGTTTAACTGTGACTATGCAGGATTTTATACGACGAGAGACTGATGCTAAATTCCATGATGTACAGGTAGAGGCCATCTCCCGTGCCAATAGTATGGTCCCGAGGCCGCAGACCGCAGTTGGAGTTACTTTGTCACAGGGGGCTAGTTCTGGCTCAGAGACAGTAGAAAAGGGGACGGTTAAAGAAATTCTCACAGTAATGCAGAAACTGCAAGAGCAAATGGAACACTTGCACACCCGTTGTGATGAACATTCTATGAAAATTGCAGACTTCCAGAAAACTGGAGGTGAAAGGGTGAGCCGTCCATACCCAGAAAATCAGAATCACCCACCACCCCGCTGGAGGGGTGAGGATAGGACCTACCGAAGGGGTCCAAATCATTTAGTGCAGTGCTCAGGAGAAATCGAAGGGGCTTACCGAAGGGGCCCAAACAGATGGCCAGAACGACGGGAGATACGCTGCTGGGAGTGTGGACGGATGGGCCACGTTGCTGCTAGATGTCCAGAGCAGCGACAAACTTATGAGAGACCGCCGTTAAACTGAAGTCCCCTGCTGCTGAAGGGCGTGTAGTAGGGGAGACTGACAAGGAGACTATGTGGGGAGAATGCCCTGATGATGACCTGATCGCTGCAAGTCCTGTCATACAGGTGGAAATGGAGGGTATTCCGGTTACCGGGATGATTGACACGGGTTCCCAAGTAACGACCTTGAGTAGAGACTGTTATGAACGGTACTTCCGGCAACATGTGAAATATGATCCCCATACATTCGTACGAGTGGTCGCAGCTAACCAGTTACCAGTTCCGGTCGTGGGAGTGGCCTGGATGAATGTCCGGGTATGTGGCCAAGATCTAGGTAGGAAAGGCATTGTGGTGGTACAGGAGTCACATGAAGTAAAGGTCCCTGTCATTTTGGGGATGAATGTGTTAAAAGAATTAGATCAGATCCTCTTTGAAAAGAAAGGTCACGGTTATTGGAAAGAAACCACCACCCATCGGCCTACTCAAACAGCTTTCCAGCGGCTGATCCGGACATGTGGCTTACAGAAAAGTTCGGATGCGCAGCGTCCTCTGGCTCGAATTTCAGTTCCTTTGCATACAAAAGTTACACTGCCACCCAGTCGGGAGACAATAGTGTCTATGCCCGTAGGCACCTGTCGGAAACTAGAGGGCATAGCTGTGTTGGTAGAACCACTGCAGACAGCCGAAGGAGGTGTTGATCCGCTAGTGGCCCGTTCCTTGGCAATAGTTCGCAATGGAAGAGTACCACTTCGATGTGTAAACACTCAGGACCAGAGTGTGGACCTGACCCCAGGGAGGCTGCTGGCTAACCTCTATGTGACTCCGGAGGAAGTAAGGAAAGTAACTCCAATGCAGCTGAAGCCGACTGAAAGGGATGAGTGGACCGTAACTGTGTCCATGGGAGAAGATGAGGAACCCACCTCTGAATGGAATGGCCGTGCAATTCGAGAACAGATGAAGATGGATGCAAGTTCATGTTCTCTGGAATGTGTGCAGAAGGTAGATGAGCTGTTGTGGGAGAACCAAGCCACCTTTGCACGGTATGCTGAAGATTTTGGATGTACCACAGGGATCTACCATGAGATTCCCACAGGAGACACCCCTCCAATTAGAGAGCGCTACCGACAAATTCCTCCACAGTTGTATCAGGAAGTGAAAGAACTGTTAGCTAAGATGCTACAGGGTGGGATCATCCAAGAAAGCCAGAGTCCCTGGGCGGCTCCTGTGGTGTTAGTAAGAAAAAAAGATGGGTCCATCCGATTTTGCGTAGACTATCGGAAGTTAAACGCTTGCACCGTATGAGATTCCTACCCCTTGCCACGGATTGAGGAGTCCCTCTCAGCGCTAGGGAGAGCCCGGTACTTCTCCTCACTAGATCTGGCTAGTGGGTATTGGCAGGTGCCGATGGCCACAAAAGACAAGGAGAAGACGGCATTCATCTTGCCCATGGGACTATACGAATTTAACCGGATGCCCTTCGGGTTGACAAATGCACCCGGAACGTTTCAGCGGTTGATGGAGAAATGTCTCGGTGACTTCAACTTTGAGTTCACTCTCATCTACTTGGATGACATTATAGTGTATTCTGCGACCTTTGAAGACCATCTCCACCAGTTGGGGCAAGTATTTCGAAGATTGCGGGAACATGGGCTCAAATTGAAACCCAGTAAATGTCGGTTGTTCCAATCTGAAATTGATTACTTGGGTCACCGCGTATCAGGAGAAGGGGGTGAGACCATCAAGAGACAAGATAGCGGCTGTTCAAGATTGGCCAATACCGACTACCCTGCAAGAAGTGAGGGCGTTCCTTGGAGTAGCCGGTTACTATCGACGGTTTATTAAGGATTTCGCCAAGGTAGCAGCACCACTTAATGCTCTCCTACGAGGCACATCCGGTGGTCCAAAGAACCGGTCCGTGAAGTGGGGACCTGAACAGGAACAAGCCTTCCAGGCATTAAAGGATGCACTGACAACAGCCCCAATCTTGGCATATGCTGATTACCACTTGCCGTTCCAGCTGTATACGGATGCAAGCCTGTATGGTCTTGGAGCAGTGCTTTCCCAGCTTCAGGATGGCCAGGAGAGGGTCATAGCGTACGGCAGCCGGTCTTTGAGAGATTCTGAAAGAAACCCCGAGAATTATAGTTCATTTAAGTTGGAGCTGTTGGCACTGGTATGGGCCATGACCGAGAAATTCTCTGAATATTTGACCGGTGCTGAAGTTTTAGTACTGACTGACAACAACCCACTAGCTCACCTGGAAAATGCCAAGCTCGGGGCGTTAGAGCAGAGGTGGATAGCCCGAATGACTAAGTTCAATTACCGCATTAAGTATCGGTCCAAGACAGAGAACCAGAATGCTGACGGGCTTTCTAGGGTAACCGCCCAGACCCCCACAGAAGACGTGGATCATGAGTTGGAGCATGTGGAGGTGCCCGATTTCAGCAGATTTTCACAGGCCTTGACCGCCACTAATCAGTTTGAGATGGAGGGGACTGAAATGGCTCCTTTCTTTGGTCCCTCACGACAGGAATGGGCACAGATACAACAGACCCATGAGGGGCTGGCACAGATGATCAAGTGTGTTGAGAAAGGCCAGAAGCCCTGTAGAGAGGAAAGAGAACGACTGACACGTGAGATATTATCTGTTCTGAGTCAGTGGGAAAAGTTGGAGATGAAAAATGGAGTGCTATGCCGAAAGGTCTATTTACCTTCTGAGATCGACATTCGATACCAAATTGTGGTGCCTAGTGAACTGGCTCGCTCCTTGGCAGTTGAGGCTCATAATAAGAATGGACATTTTGGTCATGAGAAGACCTTTCGTTGGTTACAGCGACTGATTTACTGCCCTGGTCTTCGTCAAATGGTCGAAGAAGTATGCCGCAGCTGTCGAACTTGTGAGATCCATAAGGCAATAGAACAGAGAGCTCCCCTGCAAACCATCGTGACCCAGGAACCTTTAGAAATCGTCATGATAGACTATCTAATGGTGGGCCCATCCAATAGCGGACACCAGTATTGCCTCATAATGGTGGATCACTTCACCAAATTTGCGGTGGTAACCGCCACCAAGGACCAGACAGCTGAGTCAGCAGCTCGTGCTCTGTGCCAAGATTTCATTCGAGTATATGGGTGCCCCCAACGCATCCACTCCGACCAGGGCGCCTGCTTTGAGGGACACGTAATGAAAGAAGTTCAACGTATCTACGGGATAAAGAAGTCGCACACGACTCCATACCACCCTCAGGGAAATGGGGCCTGTGAAAGATTCAACAGAACTCTGTTACAGATGCTGCGGACTCTGGAGGAAGACAAGAAGTTACAGTGGCCTCAGTTCTTGTCTGAAATGGTGTGGGCCTATAACAATCAGGTCCATTCTACAACGGGGTACTCTCCTTATACACTTCTCTTTGGGCGGTCTGGGCGAAGTATAGGAGAATTACAGTTGAATGATGTGGATGGGTTCCCTCCGAGGGATCCAACCTCTTGGGTGCGGGCGCACCGGCAGAGACTTGAGACGATCCATCGATTGGTGCGGCAGCGCCTGCAAGAACATCCCCATCCTGATAAGACCCCAGTGCAAGAAGCACCATTGCAACCAGGCGACCTGGTGCTAGTTCGTGTCAAGAAACCCCAAGGGAAATTGGAAAGCCGATGGGAGGCTTTGCCGTATCGTGTTGTTGGCCGCAAGTATGCGAATGGGCCAGTGTACCAGGTCCAGAAAGAAGGAACTGATTGTGTTCGAGTACTTCACCGAAATATGTTGCGCCTGTGTCATTCTGAAGGGACAAATCATGATGGGCTTGCCAATGTGAATGAGCTCCCACAGTCAGAGAATGGAGGTGCGGAATGGGCCTCCGACGAGGAGGATGATTGTTGGCCGATCCCTGCTCCTGGGGATGTTCCACCTGTGACTACTGTATCTCCGACCTGTGCCCCCTCTGGTGCGGAATCCGCTGGTCCTTCTCAGCCCATAGCTGCAGCACCCCATAATATACCACCGGTCCTCAGACGGACCACTAGGCCAAATGCTGGTATTCCCCCTGTTCGGTATGCGCAGGATGAGTTTGTTTGGCCTGCCATACATCGGTATACTACCACCCTGTGCATAAAAGTACAACCCTCTGGATATACAGTCATAGGCAGGGACTGCCAATCTTAAAGTGGGGGGGAATATGTAAGAGACAGCCAATGTTGTCCTAAGCTTCATTTGTCTGTATAAACTGTTAATGTTGAATGTATTTCTGTGATTCTGTTCCTTTAAGACAGCAGCCATTGTGGTTGTGACATGATGCTGGAGTGACTCCCCCCCCCTTTTGTGTCAGCTTGCCTGCTCTGCAGACAGAATGTGAGCAGAGAAGCAGGAAGTGACGAGACAGAGAGCAGCAGCCATCTTAGCAAGTGTTGTATTGAACTGGTGTGGAGATTTTTCTGTACAGCTAAGCTGTATCTTGGTCCAGAGACAAACAGAGTGTAAAGAGACAACAGGACTAGTGAGTCCACGTGAAAGGAACTGTGCTCAGTGGCTGATCAGTGAGACTGACATTGTGACTGTGTGTATGGATACCACAGATAGAGACTCGCAGTGCTGTTGATGTACTGGACAGCACCTGCTAAACCCCGGCTTACATCCCAGCTCAGTGTATGGATTCGGCAGGACTGTCAGTGTGCTGAGTGGAATCTGCTGTTGGATTACATTGCATTCATTGGGTTTCCCTGTTAAAGAGGACTTCATTTCTCCCAAGATCCTGATAACCGTGAGGAGAGGACGTTTCGCTATAAAAGAAAGGAACGACTTTGGGCCCCACCGCGCGCTTCTACAGACTGTAAGCGGTCCACCTGTACCACTGGGGAAAAGGGGGTGCACCCAAATGTGAAGTCAGGGTCAGTTAGGGATAGTTTTGAGTATATTGTTCATTCAGTGTCCATACTGCAGAAGTGGACAGAGTAAAAGTAGAAACCATTGCGGAATTTGCCTTGAAGTTGTTCATGCTATATTGTATATTTTGCATGTCTTTAGCCCTGTCATTTTACCTTTAACTAGCCTTTATTAACTTATAGTAAATATATATTTTTTTCTTGAACTACCGCGTGTGCGTTCATTTCTGGTTGCGGAGTCCAAACCACCTGCCTTGCTCTCGGTTCACATGCTGAGACACATATAAAGGGATTAAAGAATAGTGACTGGAGTTTGCTCTAACACCTGTTCACCCCTGGGCACCTCCATGTTACGTTTGTTAGACTAGTTTGCTCAAGTTTTTACCAGTGATCTATCTGTCGGACATCCGGGGGGGAAGAAACAGATCATGCTTCTCAGACTCCTCTGCCTCCAGAAACTATAATAAGATTGGCTGAGCAATCGCCTGAATGCGGAAGCAATGACTTCCGCTTACATACATGTAGACACTTTGTTTCTGTGTCAGCAACTTTTCTGATGGGAATCTGATGATGTACATTACCTAGCACACTTCAAGGATTAGACCTGTGATAACTCAGGCTGAGCAATGGCAATGCTCCAGTGTTTGACTTCTTTAACCTCCTGGTTGAAGGGGTCCTAATAGTTGAAATTGGAATAGTTAGAATTATCGCTGAGGGGTTTTGTTTGTCTTTTTTATTTCTCAAACACATTTTCTTAAAATATCAAGAGAAAATACAGTGGCCCAGATTTATGATACCTTGTATACTAACGGCCCCACCAGATTTATTATCATTTATACCAGAAATCTGGCATAAGTGATGTGGGAAATGTACGCCAGCTCATTCTCCCTCCTGCCGAACATCCCAGCAGAGGGTGCGTCTTATTTATGAGGAGGCATACACCAGCAATGGGGCTGTCCCCATTATTTCCACAACCACGGCCCTTCTTACCTCACTTAATTTTTTTTTTTTTGGGGAAGGGGTCCCAATTTTGACTTTTTCTATGGGGTCCCATCATATTTATGTAAGCTCCTGCCTAGTAGGCATACAAAGTGCTCACATTGATGTCATAGTATCAGGATAATGCACACAGTGATGTCACAGTACAGGATAGTTAACACAGTGATGTAAGAGACAGCCAATGTTGTCCTAAGCTTCATTTGTCTGTATAAACTGTTCCTTTAAGACAGCAGCCATTGTAATTGTGACATGATGCTGGAGTGAGACCCCCCCCCCTTTTATGTCAGCCTGCCTGTTCTGCAGACAGAGTGTGAGCAGAGAAGCAGGAAGTGACGAGACAGAGAGCAGAAGCCATCTTGGCAAGAGAGAAGACAGGTGTCTGTGCTGTGTTGAACTGGTGTGGATATTTTTCTGTACAGCTAAGCTGTATCTTGGTCCAGAGACAAACAGAGTGTAAAGAGACAACAGGACTAGTGAGTCCACGTGAAAGGAACTGTGCTCAGTGGCTGATCAGTGAGACTGACATTGTGACTGTGTATATGGATACCACAGATAGAGACTCGCAGTGCTGTTGATGTACTGGACAGCACCTGCTAAATCCCGGCTTACATCCCAGCTCAGTGTATGGATTCGGCAGGACTGTCAGTGTGCTGAGTGGAATCTGCTGTTGGATTACATTGCATTCAGTTGGTTTCCCTGTCTGTTAAAGAGGACTTCATTTCTCCCAAGATCCTGATAACCGTGAGGAGAGGACGCTTCACTATAAAAGAAAGGACCGACTTTGGGCCCCACCGCGCGCTTCTACGGACTGTAAGCGGTCCACCTGGACCACTGGGGAAAAGGGGGTGCAACCAAATGTGAAGTCAGGGTCAGTTAGGGATAGTTTTGAGTATATTGTTCATTCAGTGTCCATACTGCAGAAGTGGACAGAGTAAAAGTAGAAACCATTGCAGAATTTGCCTTGAAATTGTTCATGTTATATTGTATATTTTGCTTGTCTTTAGCCCTGTCATTTTACCTTTAACTAGCCTTTATTAACTTATAGTAAATATATTTTTTTTTTCTTGAACTACCGCGTGTGCGTTGATTTCTGGTTGCGGAGTCCAAACCACCTGCCTTGCTCTCGGTTCACAAATTGGCGTAGTCGGCAGGATCCGCTTACCAGAATGGACGGTGACGCAACCGTTAGAGAGAATGGTGCTGGAGGAAGAATGCCAGCAGGGGCTATAATGAGTCAGTTAGCTAAATTTGATGGCAATAATATGTCAGTGAGTATGTGGGTGGAACAGATACGAATGATACAGCGAATGTACCAGACCGCACCAGAAGTACTAGTAGAGCTAGCAATATTGACATTACAAGGGGATGCTAAGACCACGGTGATACTGAGGCCATTTGAACAAAGGCAGACATTTGAGCAAGTAGTCCAGATTCTAGAAACCATCTATGGAGAAACTGCATTGCTGGGGTCTCTGCAGGCTCGGTTCTTCCAGAGGGTACAACAGGAGAATGAAAGCCTTCCCCAATATGCAAATGCCCTACAAGAACTGCTCCGAGATATTCAAAGGAAGGAAAGAGGGGGCTCACCAGCCTTCTGTAACCCTGATCGGACTCTCCGTGACCAGTTTGTCCTGGGGATACGTGACGGCAGTTTAACTGTGACTATGCAGGATTTTATACGACGAGAGACTGATTCTAAATTCCATGATGTACAGGTAGAGGCCATCTCCCGTGCCAAAAGTATGGTCCCGAGGCCCCAGACCGCAGTTGGAGTTACTTCGTCACAGGGGGCTAGTTCTGGCTCAGAGACAGTAGAAAAAGGGACGGTTAAAGAAATTCTCACAGTAATGCAGAAACTGCAAGAACAAATGGAACACTTGCACACTCGTTGTGATGAGCAGTCTATGAAAATTGCAGACTTCCAGAAGACTGGAGATGAAAGGGTGAGCCATCCACACCCAGCAAGTCAGAATCACCCACCACCCCGCTGGAGGGGTGAGGATAGGACCTACCGAAGGGGTCCAAATCATTTAGTGCAGTGCTCAGGAGAAATCGAAGGGGCTTACCGAAGGGGCCCAAACAGATGGCCAGAACGACGGGGAATACGCTGCTGGGAGTGTGGACGGATGGGCCACGTTGCTGCTAGATGTCCAGAGCAGCGACAAACTTATGAGAGACCGCCGTTAAACTGAAGTCCCCTGCTGCTGTAGGGCGTGTAGTAGGGGAGACTGACAAGGAGACTATGTGGGGAGAATGCCCTGATGATGATCTGATCGCTGCAAGTCCTGTCATACAGGTGGAAATGGAGGGTATTCCGGTTACCGGGATGATTGACACGGGTTCCCAAGTAACGACCTTGAGTAGAGACTGTTATGAACGGTACTTCCGGCAACATGTGAAATATGATCCCCATACATTCGTACGAGTGGTCGCAGCTAACCAGTTACCAGTTCCGGTCGTGGGAGTGGCCTGGATGAATGTCCGGGTATGTGGCCAAGATCTAGGTAGGAAAGGCATTGTGGTGGTACAGGAGTCACATGAAGTAAAGGTCCCTGTCATTTTGGGGATGAATGTGTTAAAAGAATTAGATCAGATCCTCTTTGAAAAGAAAGGTCACGGTTATTGGAAAGAAACCACCACCCATCGGCCTACTCAAACAGCTTTCCAGCGGCTGATCCGGACATGTGGCTTACAGAAAAGTTCGGATGCACAGCGTCCTCTGGCTCGAATTTCAGTTCCTTTGCATACAAAAGTTACACTGCCACCCAGTCGGGAGACAATAGTGTCCATGCCCGTAGGCACCTGTCGGAAACTAGAGGGCATAGCTGTGTTGGTAGAACCACTGCAGGCAGCCGAAGGAGGTGTTGATCCGCTAGTGGCCCGTTCCTTGGCAATAGTTCGCAATCGAAGAGTACCACTTCGATATGTAAACACTCAGGACCAGAGTGTGGACCTGACCCCAGGGAGGCTGCTGGCTAACATCTATGTGACTCCGGAGGAAGTAAGGAAAGTAACTCCAATGCAGCTGAAGCCGACTGAAAGGGATGAGTGGACCGTAACTGTGTCCATGGGAGAAGATGAGGAACCCACCTCTGAATGGAATGGCTGTGCAATTCGAGAACAGATGAAGATGGATGTAAGTTCATGTTCTCTGGAATGGGTGCAGAAGGTAGATGAGCTGTTGTGGGAGAACCGAGCCACCTTTGCACGGTATGCTGAAGATTTTGGATGTACCACAGAGATCTACCATGAGATTCCCACAGGAGACACCCCTCCAATTAGAGAGCGCTACCGACAAATTCCTCCACAGTTGTATCAGGAAGTGAAAGAACTGTTAGCTAAGATGCTACAGGGTGGGATCATCCAAGAAAGCCAGAGTCCCTGGGCGGCTCCTGTGGTGTTAGTAAGAAAAAAAGATGGGTCCATCCGATTTTGCGTAGACTATCGGAAGTTAAACGCTTGCACCGTACGAGATTCCTACCCCTTGCCACGGATTGAGGAGTCCCTCTCAGCGCTAGGGAGAGCCCGGTACTTCTCCTCACTAGATCTGGCTAGTGGGTATTGGCAGGTGCCGATGGCCACAAAAGACAAGGAGAAGACGGCATTCATCTTGCCCATGGGACTATACGAATTTAACCGGATGCCCTTCGGGTTGACAAATGCACCCGGAACGTTTCAGCGGTTGATGGAGAAATGTCTCGGTGACTTCAACTTTGAGTTCACTCTCATCTACTTGGATGACATTATAGTGTATTCTGCGACCTTTGAAGACCATCTCCACCAGTTGGGGCAAGTATTTCGAAGATTGCGGGAACATGGGCTCAAATTGAAACCCAGTAAATGTCGGTTGTTCCAATCTGAAATTGATTACTTGAGTCACCGCGTATCAGGAGAAGGGGTGAGACCATCAAGAGATAAGATAGCGGCTGTTCAAGATTGGCCGATACCGACTACCCTGCGAGAAGTGAGGGCGTTCCTTGGAGTAGCCGGTTACTATCGACGGTTTATTAAGGATTTCGCCAAGGTAGCAGCACCACTTAATGCTCTCCTACGAGGCACATCCGGTGGTCCAAAGAACCGGTCCGTGAAGTGGGGACCTGAACAGGAACAAGCCTTCCAGGCATTGAAGGATGCATTGACAACAGCCCCAATCTTGGCATATGCTGATTACCACTTGCCGTTCCAGCTATATACAGATGCAAGCCTGTATGGTCTTGGAGCAGTGCTTTCCCAGCTTCAGGATGGCCAGGAGAGGGTCATAGCGTACGGCAGCCGGTCTTTGAGAGATTCTGAAAGAAACCCCCGAGAATTATAGTTCATTTAAATTGGAGCTGTTGGCACTGGTATGGGCCATGACCGAGAAATTCTCTGAATATTTGACCGGTGCTGAAGTTTTAGTACTGACTGACAACAACCCACTAGCTCACCTGGAAAATGCCAAGCTCGGGGCGTTAGAGCAGAGGTGGATAGCCCGAATGTCTACGTTCAATTACCGCATTAAGTATCGGTCCAAGACAGAGAACCAGAATGCTGACGGACTTTCTAGGGTAACTGCCCAGACCCCCACAGAAGACGTGGATCATGAGTTGGAGCATGTGGAGGTGCCCGACTTCAGCAGATTTTCACAGGCCTTGACCGCCACTAATCAGTTTGAGATGGAGGGGACTGAAATGGCTCCTTTCTTTGGTCCCTCACGACAGGAATGGGCACAGATACAACAGACCCATGAGGGGCTGGCGCAGATGATCAAGTGTGTTGAGAAAGGCCAGAAGCCCTGTAGAGAGGAAAGAGAACAACTGACACGTGAGATATTATCTGTTTTGAGTCAGTGGGAAAAGTTGGAGATGAAAAATGGAGTGCTATGCCGAAAGGTCTATTTACCTTCTGAGATCGACATTCGATACCAAATTGTGGTGCCTAGTGAACTGGCTCGCTCGTTGGCAGTTGAGGCTCATAATAAGAATGGACATTTTGGTCATGAGAAGACCTTTCGTTGGTTACAGCGACTGATTTACTGCCCTGGTCTTCGTCAAATGGTCGAAGAAGTATGCCGCAGCTGTCGAACTTGTGAGATCCATAAGGCAATAGAACAGAGAGCTCCCCTGCAAACCATCGTGACCCAGGAACCTTTAGAAATCGTCATGATAGACTATCTAATGGTGGGCCCATCCAATAGCGGACACCAGTATTGCCTCGTAATGGTGGATCACTTCACCAAATTTGCGGTGGTAACCGCCACCAAGGACCAGACAGCTGAGTCAGCAGCTCGTGCTCTGTGCCAAGATTTCATTCGAGTATATGGGTGCCCCCAACGCATCCACTCCGACCAGGGCGCCTGCTTTGAGGGACACGTAATGAAAGAAGTTCAACGTATCTACGGGATAAAGAAGTCGCACACGACTCCATACCACCCTCAGGGAAATGGGGCCTGTGAAAGATTCAACAGAACTCTGCTACAGATGCTGCGGACTCTGGAGGAAGACAAGAAGTTACAGTGGCCTCAGTTCTTGTCTGAAATGGTGTGGGCCTATAACAATCAGGTCCATTCTACAACGGGGTACTCTCCTTATACACTTCTCTTTGGGCGGTCTGGGCGAAGTATAGGAGAATTACAGTTGAATGATGTGGATGGGTTCCCTCCGAGGGATCCAACCTCTTGGGTGCGGGCGCATCGGCAGAGACTTGAGACGATCCATCGATTGGTGCGGCAGCGCCTGCAAGAACATCCCCATCCTGATAAGACCCCAGTGCAAGAAGCACCATTGCAACCAGGCGACCTGGTGCTAGTTCGTGTCAAGAAACCCCAAGGGAAATTGGAAAGCAGATGGGAGGCTTTGCCTTATCGTGTTGTTGGCCGCAAGTATGCGAATGGGCCAGTGTACCAGGTCCAGAAAGAAGGAACTGATTGTGTTCGAGTACTTCACCGAAATATGTTGCGCCTGTGTCATTCTGAAGGGACAAATCACGATGGGCCTGCCAATGTGAATGAGCTCCCACAGTCAGAGAATGGAGGTGCGGAATGGGCCTCCAACGAGGAGGATGATTGTTGGCCGATCCCTGCTCCTGGGGATGTTCCACCTGTGACTACTGTATCGCCGGCCTGTGCCCCCTCTGGTGCGGAATCCGCTGGTCCTTCTCAGCCCATAGCTGCAGCACCCCATAATATACCACCGGTCCTCAGACGGACCACTAGGCCAAATGCTGGTATTCCCCCTGTTCGGTATGCGCAGGATGAGTTTGTTTGGCCTGCCATACATCGGTATACTACCACTCTGTGCATAAAAGTACAACCCTCTGGATATACAGTCATAGGCAGGGACTGCCAATCTTAAAGTGGGGGGGGAATATGTAAGAGACAGCCAATGTTGTCCTAAGCTTCATTTGTCTGTATAAACTGTTAATGTTGAATGTATTTCTGTGATTCTGTTCCTTTAAGACAGCAGCCATTGTAATTGTGACATGATGCTGGAGTGAGACCCCCCCCCCCTTTTATGTCAGCCTGCCTGTTCTGCAGACAGAGTGTGAGCAGAGAAGCAGGAAGTGACGAGACAGAGAGCAGCAGCCATCTTGGCAAGAGAGAAGACAGGTGTCTGTGCTGTGTTGAACTGGTGTGGATATTTTTCTGTACAGCTAAGCTGTATCTTGGTCCAGAGACAAACAGAGTGTAAAGAGACAACAGGACTAGTGAGTCCACGTGAAAGGAACTGTGCTCAGTGGCTGATCAGTGAGACTGACATTGTGACTGTGTATATGGATACCACAGATAGAGACTCGCAGTGCTGTTGATGTACTGGACAGCACCTGCTAAATCCCGGCTTACATCCCAGCTCAGTGTATGGATTCGGCAGGACTGTCAGTGTGCTGAGTGGAATCTGCTGTTGGATTACATTGCATTCAGTTGGTTTCCCTGTCTGTTAAAGAGGACTTCATTTCTCCCAAGATCCTGATAACCGTGAGGAGAGGACGCTTCACTATAAAAGAAAGGACCGACTTTGGGCCCCACCGCGCGCTTCTACGGACTGTAAGCGGTCCACCTGGACCACTGGGGAAAAGGGGGTGCACCCAAATGTGAAGTCAGGGTCAGTTAGGGATAGTTTTGAGTATATTGTTCATTCAGTGTCCATACTGCAGAAGTGGACAGAGTAAAAGTAGAAACCATTGCAGAATTTGCCTTGAAATTGTTCATGTTATATTGTATATTTTGCTTGTCTTTAGCCCTGTCATTTTACCTTTAACTAGCCTTTATTAACTTATAGTAAATATTTTTTTTTTTTTTTTGAACTACCGCGTGTGCGTTGATTTCTGGTTGCGGAGTCCAAACCACCTGCCTTGCTCTCGGTTCACAGTGATGTCACAGAACAGAGATAATACACAAGTAATATCGGAGTACAGGGTAGTCAACACAGTGATGTCATAGTATAGAGAAAATACACATAGTAATGTTACAGTACAGGGTAGTTAACACAATGATGTCACAGTACAGGGATTATAAACACAGCGATGTCACAGTACAGGGATAATACAAAAAGTAATGTCACAGTGCAGGGATAATACACACAGTGATGTCACAGTACAGGAGATAATACACACAGTGATGTCACAGTACAGGGATAATAAACACAGTGATGTCACAGTACAGGAATAATGTACACAGTGATGTCACAGATCAGGGATAATACACACAGTGATGTCACAGTACAGGGATAACACAGTGATGTCACAGTACAGATATAATACACACAGTGATGTCACAGTATAGAGAAAATACACATAGTAATGTTACAATACAGGGTAGTTAACACAATGATGTCACAGTACAGAGATAATAAACACAGCGATGTCACAGAACAGGGATAATACACAAAGTAATGTCACAGTACATGATAGTTCACACAATGATGTCACAGTACAGAGATAGTAAACACAGTGTTGTCACAGTACAGGGATAATACACAAAGTAATGTCACAGTGCAGGGATAATACACACAGTGATGTCACAGTACAGGAGATAATACATACAGTGATGTCACAGTACAGGGATAATAAACACAGCATACCTCCCAACCATCCCAGATTCCGGGTCCTGTCCCGCTCTCTCGGTCAACTCATCTGCTCTCTGAGCACTCCGGGAGCAGAGATGGCGGACAGAGCAGCAGGGGAGCAAGGAGAAGTGAGTATCAGTGTTTTTTTTATGTTAAACTTTGGGGGCAGATTGAGGGGGGATATTAAATGGGGGTGAGCAGATGAAGAGGGACATTAAACTGGGGGGGCAGATGGAGGGGAATTTTAAACTTTGGGGGAAGATGGTGGGGGGACATTAAACTGTGGGGGCAGATGAAGAGGGACATTAAACTGGAGGGCAGATGGACGGGGACATTAAACTTTGGGGGCAGATGGTGCAGGGACATTAAACTGGAGGGGGCAGACAGGGCCGGCGTTAGGGGGGGGGCAAACTGGGCAATTGCCCAGGGCCCCCGCAGTTTAAGGGGCCCCCTGCGCTACGCTGCCTAATCCGTCACACCATGATCAAGGACCGATCCAATGATCAAGGACCGTCCCTCTCGTTTTCCGGGTCACTCACTGTGCGGGCGGGCGGCCGCTGGGCTGTGCGCTGTCAGTTTCTAGCTGTGCAGCAGCCGTGCGAGCGGGGACTTCGGGGAGGGCTCTATAGGAGCTGCTGAGTGTATCTGTCATACTGTTCTGAGAGAGCCCCGCCTCCGCCCCAGCCTCCAGTCCAGCAGGGGGTGCACGGCTGTATTAAGTTTATCGAAAATGCTCACCTCAGAGAACACTGCTGCTGACTCCTCCTGGGCTGCGTAAACGTAAGAACGTAGTGTATAGCGTTCTGACGTCAGGAAGAGTCAGTCGTACTGTATACAGAGAGAGCAGCAGGTGTTTCTGGTAGGAGCATCAGTCAAAAAAAAAGAAAGACAGGTCAGTCTGATTCTACAGTAAAAAAATAAAGTGTTATCAAATCCAGGGCCGGCGTTAGGGGGGGGCAAACTGGGCAATTGTCCAGGGCCCCGTCCCCAAAGGGGCCCCCGGGATCCGGAACCTGATGACTCCGGATCCCGGAGTCAGGCCCGGACAAATCAATAACAGAAAGGGACCGCAGAGCCCCTTTCCGTGGTGAGTAAAAATAACAAATATTTTTACTCACCTGTCCTGGCGTCCGACGTCATCTTCTGGCGTTCCGGACATCACCGCTGAGGCCAGGCCTCAGCCTTAGCGATCACGTGGGGCGTGCTGACAGCGTGCCTCACGTAATCGCTGAGGCCCAATCACAGGCCTCAGCGGTGACATCCACAACGCGTGACGTCAGCCGCAGAGAAGAAGAAGCCAGCGCCGGCGGGGATAGCGGAGCAGCGCGAGGAGGCCCAGCAGAGGTAAGACATGGTGAGTATAACTGTTTGTTATTTTCCCTCACCTCCCCCGGGCCTTCGATTATTATACTCTGGGGTCTGAAGAGACCCCAGAGTATAATATAATAGCACTGTAGGGCCCCTCTGGATAGCATATTATACTGTGTGGGGCCACTGTGGAGCATTATACTGGGGAAGGGGCCCTCTGGATAGCATGTTATATTCTGTGGGGCCTCTGTGGAAAATTATAATGTGGGGGGGGGCTCTGGAGATAATGTTATATTATGTGGGGCCACTTTGGAGCATTATGCTCTCCAGAGGGGCCCCCCAGTATAATGCTCCACCGTGGCCCCACACAGTATAATATGCTCTCCAGAGGGGCCCCCCAGTATAATGCTCCAAAGTGGCCCCACAGAATATAACATGCTCTCCAGAGCCCCCCACTTTATAATACTCCATAGAGGCCCCACAGAATATAACATGTTCTCCAGAGGGCCCCCTCCCCAGTATAATGCTCCACAGTGGCCCCACACAGTATAATATGCTCTCCAGAGCCCCCCCCAGTATAATGCTCCACGGTTTCCCCACACAGTATAATATGCTCTCCAGAGGGGCACCCCAGTATATTATACTGTTTTGGGCCACTGTGGAGCATTATACTGGGTGGGGCTCTGGAGAGCATATTTTACTGTTTTGGGCCGCTGTGGAGTATTATACTGGGGAAACCTCTCTGGGCAGTATATTATACTGTGTGGAGGCCACTTCTGGAGCATGTTATACTGAGTGGGGTCACTGTGGAGCATTATTCTGGGGGGGGGCATCAGCAGAGCATATTATATTGCGTGGCGCCACTTTGGGGCATTATTCGGGGGGACTAATGAGCATTATACTAGAGGGCCCTCTGGGGAGCATATTATAATGCGTGGGGCCAACTGTGGAACATTATACTGGGGGGACGCTCTGAGGAGCATAATATATTGCGTGGGGCCACTGTGGAGAAAAATACTGGAGGGGCACTGTGGAGCATTATACTAGCGGGGGCCCTCTGGGGAGCATATTATACTATGGGCCACTGTGGAGCTTTATACTGGGGGAAGGTACAGTGTGGGGAGCCTGTTATACTGTTATGCAGTATAATGTCCCTGACTGGCCCCTCCATGCAGTATAATTTACCAGAGTGGCTCCTCCATGCAGTATAATTTACAAGAGTGACCCCTCTATGCAGTATAATTTACCAGAGTGACCCCTCTATGCAGTATAATGTCCCTGACTGGCCCCTGCATGCAGTATAATTTACCAGAGTGGCCCCTCCATGCAGTATAATTTACCAGAGTGACCCCTCTATGCAGTATAATGTCCCATAATAGCCCCTACATTAATAAAATCCCACATATATATGGATTTCCTTATAATATTGGGTTCGAACCCTCAGAGTATAATTAGCGGAGGCTGTGAGGAGGTAATCAAACATAAAAACACTGTTACTTACCTGTCCTGGGCTTCAGCGCTTCTCCTCGTGCTGCTCCAACCTACAGAGATGACCTCAAATGGTGTGGTGGGGTGATGAACCCCACAAACTACCATTGAGGAGGGACTCTCATCGTGGTGTGTGCTCTGGGGATAGTTGGATTTACCCCCGGGGGTACACATACCGCGCCTTGAGAACCACTGAATGTATACGATATACAGCAGGTAGCAGGCGATGTGGGCAGTCAATTGTATTGTATGGAAACCAGGAGCATAGCTATAGGTGGTAGCAATCTTTACCGGGCCCTGGAACCTGAGGGGGCCCAAAGGCCTCTCTACAACATACAAGGACACTAGTATTATAGACAGAACATTACAAATATTGCTTTGGGGCCAATGAGCTTCAAGGTACACCTTTGATGGAAACATATTGATTACATTTAATATTAATGTGCACTGTTCCTTTAAGTCATACTTGCCAACTCTCCCAACACGCAAAAAGGGGAGACCTTTCAGTGTCCTGGAAGAGTGGGCAAAGCTCCTGGGCCTGTGGGAATGACATATTATATGGGGCATGGGCACTTTATGTGCAGGTCATGGCACAAAAAAGGACCATGAGCATTGCATATCATATCCATGTTACAAAAATGTGATTGTTATACCTAAAGAGAGAGGCTTTAGTAAAAAGGGGCATGACTATTAAAATATTCTTTCTTGTGGTCAGGCTGTTTTCTCATGATTGGAACACATAACCAGTCAGGAACATTACATGTATGAGAAGATAACCCGACCACAATAAGGAAATCGTGGCTGAGTGTCTGACAAGTCCCAGACCATAGAAAGTTCCTGCATTCATGGTCGTGTCCATTGGCACCTAATCAAGACAAAAGACTGTCAGCACTAAGATGGTTAGAGAAAATCTTAAAAACTCTGCAAAATTTTTTGCAAATTTGCAAAATTGTTTATTTCAATTGAAATATAATTCTATTCATGGGAAAATCCCTTTAAGTATGGGGAAGAAGAGTACATTATTGGTGTAGTTTGTAGATAGTTAGCATTGCGGACATCTTGTGAATAAAATCTGATCCATCTGTCATCTCCATCACTTCCATGTGGCAGATTTCTTGAGTATGTTAAAATAATGTATACGTAAAAGCTTCACCTGTTTGGAATGTGCTAAACTGTCAAATGTTTATATCCCTGAGAATGTCCTGTCTTGTTGAACTCGAAAGTTGACTTCAGTATCATTACTTGTCTATTATGTTGTAATAGTGACAATGAAAATGTTTGGTAACCGGTACTTCTGGTTTTTATAGTCTTTTGCAATGATACAAAGAAAAGAGTGATACAAAGAAAAGTGATGTTTACCTGAAAACTTGACTTTCTGAATTCTTATATGTTGTAACTTGTGTAATTTTATAATGCTGTATACATTATCTTAATGTAAACTGAACTTGGCGATCAGGGTTGGATAGGGGTGCCTACGGCCCTTCAGTTAAATTTATTCTGGGGTCCACTGTACTACATGCAAATATTACCTGACCCCCATCTACAAATTCCTAAGATTGCACCAACACACATGTTTTTTCAGTAGCAGCTTACCTCAAACTGTCTTTTGGGCCCTGCCAATAGTCTGCTGACTGGATCTTACCTTAGACCAGCAATTCCCAACAGAGGTCTCTTTGAAACCTGCCAGGGGGGCTGCAACACTGGTTGGGAAGATGACCGCATACCTTCATGCAAAGGGTCTAAAGGTCTGTGATCCAAAAGTATGGGTCAACGTCATAATGGGGCAGATCTACTAATACTGTCTAATAGTCATTGAGGTCAATTTAGGGCAACACTGGTCAAATTTTCCAGGGTGACCATACATCCTTTTGGCGAGCCACACCCCATTTTTGTGCGTCTGGCATGAATATCTGACAACCATGGCCTTTTTTTTTGGCATGACCAACACCTAACATGCCCACGTCACGTGTAGAATTACTGAGAGCCCATCGGATGTAGGAGCATTTTGCTCGGTCTGCAGAATTTGCCAGCTATTCCTGGACCCCGGACAGAGACCGCTTATTTTGGGACCCTTATAGACATTCGGGGTGAGTTGGTAAGTATGCTAATAGTTAGACCGTGTAAACTTAAACTAGACAGTTTTAAAATGTGTCAGATTTATCACAATGACTGATGCTGGATGATAAATCTTATGCATTTTAGACGGTCTACTCTAACTTTACTTTACTGGGCATAGTACATGACAATAAATGTAAACATAAAGAAAAAATATCCACACTAATGTAAAATTCATAAATATTTATTAGTATCCAATAAAACACATATATGGACACTACAATAACATAACATGAAGATAAATATAACAGCACATATAGTAGGGGTAAGACTTGTTAAGTCAAATAACATACCAGTTATACCAGATACAGTAAATTGCATGGCACAGTATATAAATTTTTTTTAAATATAAATAACCAGATATCAATATAATAATGATGTCAGTAAATTAAGCATGAGGGTATGTCAAAAAATAAAGTTCAAGAAACATGGTTCTTATCAGAAAAACTTATTTAAAGTACCCAAAATGCAAAACAACCACCTGTAAATGCTAATTATAGAAAAGAATAGGCCATAGAAAAGACATGATAATCAGGTTGTTACAAATAACTTTTAGCTACAGACCATGCAAACGCCCGACGCGCGTTTCGCCTATAACAAAAGGCTTCGTCCAGGGACAGCATGCATTAGAGGTACAGTGCTATTTAAATATCAAACAACCAATAACAAACACATAAACACAAGTTCTTTAAAAGAAATTTAATGGACACTACCTACTTAAAATGGAGGATGCTATCACGAACAAACTGCGCATGCGCGGGAAAAACTGTCAACAACGTGAGATGTTATAGAAAAGGAGACGATTGTCTCTATACATACCGCGCATGCGCGAGAAAACATATTGACAGCGCGAGATGTTACAAGGTAGGAGACAATCGTCGACACATACCGTGCATGCGCAGAAAGTTAACTTCACGAAACACCCAAAAACCAATGAGAAATCATCTCTAAATCATGAACGCTTTATCAAGTACCTTCAATATGGTTAGGAGATCAGATAAAACTGCTACACATATTCAAAGACTGATATATACAGTAGTGCTGACTTTATACATAGTGATCAATGAATAGATATATAAGATATTGAATACAAATAGTGCACATATAATTATAATATGCTCTCACATATACATAAAAGTATAAAAGCCCTAAAAACCATGTTAGTGAAAAAATATAACAATTGTAAAAGACATATGAAATACTTCAAAGCTAAATATACATATATATTATAAAAATGAATATATGTGAATATAATGGGGTGAAAAAAAAAAAAATTTTGTGAGTGAGTGAAAATATGAAAAGTGCGCAGTGACGATAAAAAGTGCACATAAAAAGTGACCAAAAAATCAGCACAAATTTCAAAATCAAATCATAGCATATCATAATCTATTCAGATGATTATTTGCAATAATTAGGTATATAATAATTAGGTAATAAGGTAATAATTATTTATTTATTATATATTATGAATTGACGACGATTGTCTCCTACCTTGTAACATCTTGCGCTGTCAATATGTTTTCTCGCGCATGCGCGGTATGTATAGAGACAATCGTCTCCTTTTCTATAACATCTTGCATTGTTGACAGTTTTTCCCGCGCATACGCAGTTCGTTCGTGATAGCATCCTCCATTTTGAGTAGGTAGTTTCCATTAATTTTCTTTTAAAGAACCTGTGTTTATGTGTTTGTTATTGGTTGTTTGATATTTAAATAGCACTGTACCTCTAATGCATGCTGTCCCTGGACGAAGCCTTTTGTTATAGGCGAAACGCGCGTCGGGCGTTTGCATGGTCTGTAGCTAAAAGTTATTTGTAACAACCTGATCATCATGTCTTTTCTATGGCCTATTCTTTGCTATAATTAGCATTTACAGGTGGTTGTTTTGCATTTTGGGTATTTTAAATAAGTTTTTCTGATAAGAACCATGTTTCTTGAACTTTATTTTTTGACATACCCTCATGCTTAATTTACTGACATCTTTATTATATTGATATCTGGTTATTTATATTTAAAAAAATTTTATATACTGTGCCATGCAATTTATCTGGTATAACTGGTATGTTATTTGACTTAACAAGTCTTACCCCTACTATATGTGCTGTTATATTTATCTTCATGTTATGTTATTGTAGTGTCCATATATGTGTTTTATTGGATACTAATAAATATTTATGAATTTTACATTAGTGTGGATATTTTTTCTTTATATTTATTTCGGTATATAATCCCACTTTGTTGAGTTATAAATGCCTTTGTGTTGTAATGACAATAAATGTGCCATGGGTTCATGCATTCTTAGGCACAAGTTGTGCATCTTAAAGGGGTTATCTGGGGAGTAGTAAAGCTTGCAAGTGTATTCCCTGCACTGGTTAAGCTTAAGTACTAGTCCTGGTCCCCCGGAGCCTCCTTCATTACTTTTGAGGAGGGCTGCTGGGGAGGCCTGAACTCTCGTTCCTGTCTCCTCTGTAGTCATTGCATGCCCAACTCCATTCAGCAGAATGGAGCTGTGGGATGGGTCTATGGGGACGTTGGTGACATCACAAAGCTGGAACAGCTGCAAGGGAGACAGAGGAATGAGTCTCTCAGCCTCCCCCGCAGCACACCCTCTGGGGTGTACATTAGTAATAAAGCTTAATCATGCATTGGTAAGTTTTATGGCTTCCCAGATAACCCCTGTAAGTCACAGTCCGTTCCCTGTAGGCCTCACCCTTTTTTGATAAGCCACATCACATATATTCACTGAGGGAAAAGCTATTCAATAATAAACTAATCACTAAAGGGAGTAACCAAATAACTATCCATAAAACAGAACTTTTATTGGTATATAAATAAACATAAAAAGCTAGAGGCTACTAAGAGATATAAAACCTGCACACTCGGCAAATGGTCACTAAAGAGGGGGAACCAAGAGAGGTATAAAGACCAATATACAGGTACATCTCAATAAATTAGAATATCTTTGAAACGTTCATTCATGTCAGTAATTCAGTAATACAATCCATAATCAGCGTCTTCCATAATTGTGTGTCCTACTGAACCAGACTGAGCGACCATTTAAAGTGGTTTAAGGCATTTTATCCAGTTTTTGGCACAAATTATGCCAAAATTCTGGCACATTTTCGTTAGTAAATCTATTCCCTATTAGGTGGTAACCGTTTGAGCACATTGAAACTACATATTTTATCTTTCATTGTTTGCTTCTGTATTTGGGGGTAAAGCTTTCCATACACATGAGATAAATGTCGGACAAAATTACCAATTTTGGCTGGCTGTCACCACGTTACAAACCCATTCTGCGTTTTCTTTTATATTGACTCCTTGATCTGCCTGTTTAGCCCTGTCGGGATTGTTCATACGATTAATGCCACGTAGGACTGATCATGCACATTCTGACCAATTAAAATTTTTTATGTATGGCGACCATTACAAATCTTATTCTATGCAAATAGTACAATACAGACCGTCAATGGACCACAATATTGCAAGTTCACAAATGCTTACTTCTGCAATGTCCATATTCACTCTACAACCCCATTAATCTGAATAACCAGCGGGAATGAAGATCGCAGCACCCCAGGGTGCTTTTTGTAAACTGTAAATTCTGCTTTTAGTGCATAGGTTACATTGAGGGCACAGTTGTACAATATCTGACAATAACTTGTATAAAAGTGGAAGTTTGGTCAAGATGTGAATTTTTTTTTTACTTCTCGTGTCTGGGTTTTTCAAGAGTGTTCTTATGAAGCACGTAAAACACATAAACAGGGGGAAGTCAAGGCTATTCCAGGGCACAAAGCAGAAATTTAGAGTTCAATATGGCAGCTTATGCAGAAGTCCTGTAAATCTGTACTTTCATGACATGGCAAATCCAAGTTCATTGTAGAATTATCTTCCTTTTTATACCAGAGATTAACATAAACAGTAATCCTTGAAAATATTCCAACAATGTATCACTTTTGGCTTTATTATGTCATTGCACAAGCTTAGATTGATTCTAGTAGACATAATAGGAAAATGCTATTTATTTCATGTCGCTCCATTCTGGTCTGATGTCATCATAATGGCCGTGTACTGGATACATTCCACTTACACATAGCAAGAACCTTCTCTGATGCAGATAAGAATTGCTCGTACTACTGAAAACGACAGGAAACACTGAAAGTGGTTGGTTTCTTCAGAGATACCTGTGCATTGTGTCACCAGGAAATGGGTGCATCAGTGTGAAATATAGATTTACTGTGTCATCAGGAAATGGGTGATTCAATGGGCCATATATAGTACTTGTACTTCATGGACTAGATGCATACTCCTGATTCAGAGATAGGACCTCCACCAATCTCTGCACTATTCCTAAGGGCAGGAGGGCACTTGCAAGCACTTCACAAAACATCTCCACTGCTCCAAACCCTTAGGGCCCTTTCAGATGGCCATTTATGGTCTGGGAAGCACGGACCATATGTCAGCCGTCCTCCCTGCTCTGACTTCGGCTCAGCTGAACTGAACTCACAGTGTCAGGCTCCATGTACATGACCGTGTGCCTTGTGTGTAGGCTCTAGCCATGTTTTTAGCAGCTAGCACACTGACCCATTATTTTCTATTGCCCCATACATACAGCCATGTATTATCATGGGTCTGTGTAGGGGGCCACGAGCCCAGGGAAAAACTCAAGATGGTTCCTATTCCTGTCCATTTTGTTACCTGGGCTCACTGCAGGAGATGAATGGGTCCATGGAGGGCACAGATGGCACACAGACAGGGGCATAGGGAGTGCAGATCCTGAGGGGGTCCCAAAAGTTCCCCTGCCCCACTATTCTAAATGGCACAGGATAGAGACCCCATTACAGATTTTGCATTGGGGCATAGGAGCTTTAAGTTACAGTGGGTATGGAAAGTAGTCAGACCCCTTTAAATTTTTCACTCTTTGTTTCATTGCAGCCATTTGCTAAATGCAAAAAAGTTCATTTTATTTCTCATTAATGTACACTCAGCACCCCATCTTGACAGAAGAAAACAGAAATTTAGATATTTTTGCAAATGTATTAAAAAATCAAACACAAAAAAGGGCTAATAGATAAGCATGAAAAACTCTGTAGATCATGTAAAACCATAGAACACCATAATAGCATGACCACAAAAAAATAATAAAATAATATCATTTTATTAACATAAATAATGAAACAAACATATATGGGGAGATAAATAATGAAGGTACACCATAATAACGATAGGGAGGGAAATGGGGGCCACAATAATAATAAATAGGGGGATATACACCACTGGTACAAATAAATATGTGTAAGGATGGTTGAAAACAACCTATATAGCACTATATATGCATAAACATACCACAAACAGTATAATAGCCCAAAGAGATCTAGTAGATACTAGAAAAATGGAAATAAATATAAACTTAATAAGCCACCATTATAACCTCACCTAGTCACATTATTTATGTTAACAAATGTATTAAAAAAGAAAAACTGAAATATCACATGGTCATAAGTATTCAGACCCTTTGCTGTGACACTCATATTTAACTCACAGCTGTCCATTTCCTTCTGATCCTCCTTGAGATGGTTCTACTCCTTCATTGGAGTCCAGCTATGTTTAATTAAACTGATTGGACTTGATTAGGAAAGGCGCACACCTGTCTATATAAGACCTCACAGCTCACAGTGCATGTCAGAGCAAATGAGAATCATGAGGTCAAAGGAACTGCCCAAGTTGCTCAGAGACAGAATTGTGGCAAGGCACAGATCTGGCCAAGGTTGCAAAAGAATTTCTGCAGCACTCAAGGTTCCTAAGCGTACAGTGGCCTCCATAATCCTTAAACAGAAGAAGTTTGGGACAACCAGAACTCTTCCTAGACCTGGCCGTCCAGCCAAACTGAGCAATCGTGGGAGAAGAGCCTTGGTGAGAGAGGTAAAGAAGAACCCAAAGGTCACTGTGACTGAGCTCCAGAGATGTAGTAGGGAGATGGGAGAAAGTTTCACAAAGTCAACTATCACTGCAGCCCTCCACCAGTCGGGGCTTTATGGCAGAGTGGCCCGAAGGAAGCCTCTCCTCAGTGCGAGACATATGAAAGCCCACATAGAGTTTACCAAAAAACACATGAAGGACTCCCAGACTATGAGAAATAAGATTCTCTGGTCTGATGAGACGAAGATTGAACTTTTTGGCATTAATTCTAAGCGGCATATGTGGAGAAAACCAGGCACTGCTCATCACCTGCCCAATACAATCCCAACAGTGAAACATGGTGGTCGCAGCATCATGCTATGGGGGGGTTTTTCAGCTGCAGGGACAGGACGACTGGTTGCAATTGAAGGAAAGATGAATGCAGCCAAGTACAGAGATATTCTGGAATTATTAATTTGTTCCGATGATGCCGAATTTTTGATCGCATCTTGTAATTTCACTATTTGGTTCTCAAGTAATTCCAAAGTCTTCTTATCCAAACCTATCAGTAATATATGCTCTAGAACTTTCATTGAATTATTGATAGGTTTGGATAAGAATCTATCGGAGTATATTCTAACGGATGCTCAAAAATCAGTATTATCTCTGGGCTTGACTTTTTGCCCAGCTGCATCATTTGATAGATTCTTTGCTATAAAAGATGTATTTTTATTTGCTAGGAAACTATTATTTAAAAAACATTTTTCTAAAGATCATACTTCTTGCTTTACAGCCAAGGAGGAACTGGAGGCACTCCAGATTTTAGAGGATCTCCTCCTTGAAGGAAAGGATCAGCAGGTGAGTAAATTCCCATTAGATATAAAAAATAAATCGACCACATTTCCGTCCTTAAGCCTAAATCCACACATCGAGATATTTGTTAAATCAGTATGTGAGGCCATTATGGATATTCCAACACATAGAAGTTATGATAATTTAACCTCAAAACAACGAAAGGCCTTACAGGAACTTAAAAACATGAAAGATGTGGTATTCAAATCGGCGGATAAGGGCGGAAATGTGGTCATTTGGCCATCTGTGGCCTATGAAAAAGAAGCCTTTGGGGTCAATTGAATAATACTCAATGTTATAGAAAGCTTGAGGGGAATCCTACTCAGATTTTCAAGAAGAAATTGTGGGACATTTTGAGTGCTGCCCTGCAACAAAATGTCATCACACAACAAATCTTTGATGGATTAATGATTGAGCATCCCATCACACCAACCATTTACTTTCTTCCGAAAGTCCACAAAAATAGGACAAATCCACCAGGACGTCCAATTGTTTCCAGTAGGGGGAGGCTCTGTGAATTAACATGCAGATTTTTAGATCATTATTTGAAACCTATTGTGTTTACCCTCCCTTCTTTTATTAGGGACTCTACAGAAGCATTACAGAGATTAGAAGGTATCTCCCTGGAACAAAATATGTTTCTGATTACGGCAGACGTGGAAGCTTTATACACATCCATTTCATATTCTTTGGGAATACAGGCCACAAGATTTTTCTTAATCAACAATGGATTGGATCAGGATTTGATTGATCTTATTCTGTCCCTTTTGGAGTATGTATTGCACCACAACTATTTTGTATTTAAAGACCGCTTCTTTCTCCAGACCCAAGGTGTGGCTATGGGGGTGGCTTGGGCGCCCTCATATGACAATCTTTTCCTTGGGTTCTGGGAGAGAGAGGCGGTCGAACATACACACCAGAGAGGAGGACAAGTTGTGTCATGGATGAGATTTATCGATGACATTTTATTTGTTTGGCAGGGTACCCGTTGTGAACTGGATTCTTTTTTTGCCCCAATTAAATGCAAATTCATTTAACATCAAACTAACCTATTCAGTTACACAAGAAGAGGCGGAATTTTTGGATTTGAAAATCAAAATTAACTGCGATGGTGAGTTACACACAAAGATATTCCGCAAAGAAACGAGTGTGAATTCATTTTTACATGCGACATCAGCGCATCCTAAACACGTAATTAGAGGCATACCAACAGGCCAATTTTTGTGGGCTAAAAGAATATGTGATACTAATCAAGAATTTGAAAAAGAGGCCAATGAACTTCGACAACGTCTTTTATCGCGTGGAAACAAACATGATGATGTTGAACGAGGATACGACCGTGCATGTTCTGAATCAAGGAATAATCTTTTGGTTTTCAAATGACGAACCACTGAGAAAGCCGAAATTAGATTTATAACCAATTACAATAGTAGATATGTACAACTGGAACAGAGTGTTCCTACGGAATCCCAGGACTTGCGCTCCCAAATATCAAATCACAGGACGATCACAGGGTAGAAAAGGATTCAAACTTTAATTAGATAACGCGTTTCAGGGTTTTTTTTGCATTCAGGAGAACGCACCCTTTCATCAGATCTCTGTAGTGCTCAGCATGTGAAATGCTTGAAATGGATTAGCATTTCACATACTGAGCACTACAGAGATCTGATGAAGGGGTGCGTTCTCCTGAATGCATAAAAAAAACCCCGAAACGCGTTATCTAATTAAAGCTTGAATCCTTTTCTACCCTGTGATCGTCCTGTGATTCCGTAGGAACACTCTGTTCCAGTTGTACATATCTATTAATCACGGCTCCAGTCCTAAGGATGGCCGATAATCCCAGTTGAATGCGATCCAAGTCTAAGACGTATCCCATTGTATACTCATCATTTTGACCTTAATCGGTTTGGTTAAGTATCCTCAAGTTGTGAGGAATAATTGAGGATCTACCAATATTCATTATAAATAGTGGTTCCTGCACGGAGCGCAATCTTTCCAATTACCCTTTATTCCCATACACGTGCAATTACAATAGTAGATGGAAGGAATTAAATACTACAATCAAACAATTCTGACCTATATTGCAACAAGATAGGGATCTCTAAATGATTCTTTCTAAGGAACCTCACCTAACTGCAAAGCAAAACAAGAGTTTAGGAGTCATTATATTCCTCCATTATCCAAATTCATTTTTTCAGGTAAGGGACCCAAATGGGGGTCATTTCCATGCGGCAACTGCTCAGCCTGTCAATATATGATCAAAACGGACTGCTTTTTTGATTCCCAGAAATCTCAATCATACAAAATTGAGCATGCTATAACATGCCGAAGTGAAGGTGTAATATATTACCTGACATGCCCTTGTGGGTTAATTTATAGAGACATGACATCACGCCAATTGAGGGTAAGAATCCTTGAGCACATCAGAGATATAAAGAAAGCTTTGGAACCAATGGAACAAACTTTACAACTGAATCTTAAACCTGTGGCGAGGCATTCAGGTAAGAGGAATTGACCAGATTCATCTGGGAATATGGGGAGGAGACAAGATAAAATGATTACTGCAGATTGAGATGAAGTGGATTACTCTACTTCAAACAATGTTTCCGAAGGGTCTCAATGATAAATTGGGATTCCGTTGTTTTTTATAGACAACCTTTATGTGTGTTTAGTCGACTCGCCCATTAGTGTATTTGGATTGTGAGGATATCTTGAGAAGGGTATTTTGGAGGTCGCTTTCCCAATTGGATATAATGTATGGGACCCCTGATTTAAGATGCAAACAAATACAAATTATATTTCCCCTTTATTATAGAACATATAATGAAAATATTTTGGAATCGAATTGATATGGAGATCAACTACAGAGTGCCCTATATTATGAAGCAAATCTCCACGATATATGAAGGACAGCTATCTTTCTATGAAATGCATTAGACTGGATATTATTTAGCCATACACAGTTTTTTTATGCAAGCTCTTATGACAACAGGAGAGACATCTTGACGTGTATATATCTTTCCTAATATTGTGTGGTTGTATATTGAGATCAACCACATAATATTCTCTGCTATGTAGCAGACAACTATGATATACAGTAGAATGACATCCATTTCTCAATGTAAATGTATTTTGTTTTGTAGTATATACTTGTATCACAATATAGTTTTATTATGTATATCTTTGTGATATGGGAGTGATATTTATCTCTTAACGGAGATGTCTCTCCTTATATCATATGGCTGTATTTACACTATGGTGTTATCACGTAACACATACAAAAAAAAAAATTAAAAAACTAAAAAATTTTCACTCACTATTGCACAACCATTTAATTTATTATTTAACATTCTTTTGCCTTACAACACACTTATCTACACAACCATTTATTTTTCAGCGACGCATTATCACACATTCATCACTTTGCATTCACAATATATTCTCACATAACACCTTTATAACTTTGGGTTTTTTTTATATACATATATGGACATGCACTTTTTTATAAATTAAAATTTTTATTTATTTTATTTATTTTGTTCATATAAAACAAACCTTTTGCTTTTTGAGACGTGTAAAAACTGCATTATATGCGGTCTGCTGAAATAGCTAGGGATTGGTACAAGCAAGGGAAGATATAGCTGAGTGGGAGTGATATCGGCACGTTCAGTAAAGTGCGTGCACGCGTGCATATTTCTACATAGGCTTAACTTTACAGCCGATATTATGCAATGCGCATGCGCGAACTTTAGAATACAATAATCCCGCGAGATGAGACTTCTTGGCTATGATGTCATCATGCTTGCACACACCTCGCAAGATTTCGAACGCGGGGATGCATGCAGGTGTTTTCAGTGGCGCCACTGATGGGGTATGTGTAGGATATAAAAACGGGGCTGACGACCTCCATCTTGTAGGCCCCTGAGGAAGCGTGGGCGAAACGCGCGTTGGGGCTCGAGGAGGAGGACGTGGTGATTGCCGGGGTATATATTTATTTATCTATTATTGTTTGGTTGATTAATGGATGAAATAATATATGTGTATACAAGCTTGCTTTAGTTTATTACTGTGGAGATGACTAATAGATGCAGCAATATAGGCGCATACAACTTTGCCTGTTAAGACACAATTGCGTGGGTGGAAACCCAACATTGATGTGAATATATGAACTACTATTTATATTTTTAACATATAATATTATGCAATACAACATGAATGTAGATATATGAATTATTATATTATTTTCTTGATATACTTGTGGTGACACATAAAGTTGCATTACGGTATACTATATTGCTGACATTGGGTATATGTACATGTTGATGTAATTATATTGACTTGCGAGGTGGCATGTCATCCTTTTTGACATTTATTATTATTATGTACCCGGACAACGCCACGACCTTCACTTCTTATGATGTTTTTAATGTTTTTAAATTTTGAATTTTTCATTGTTTCAATAAATATTTAATATTTTGTATATTTGAAGTGTGATGGAGTAATTTTTCAGTGGTAGGGATTCTATATAGGTTTATTATTTGCTGTAGGAGGATTCCCTTTGCTCCACAATAGAAATTTATTCAAAGAAATATCTCATTAGCATCAGATCCTTATTGTCCACGTGCGTGTGTGTCTCAAGTGTCAATTTGAGGCATTTGATGTATCCAACATACCAATAGGCTCCCCAAGCAACACTGTGGTCCTCAAGTGAAGTAATAGATCTGTAAACTGTCAAGTGCCAAAAGCAGTGGAAACACAGGAACCAGTTGTCAAGAAGCAGAAGTCACATATCTCAAGTCTGTCTACTAGAAGAGATAGATGCTATGGATCTGCTTATATCCTTTTTCAATGCACTGGCCTATGCAGTTCTCCTAGAAGAGAATAGCTCCATATTATGACATGCAATGGAATCCTTGAGAAATAAAAACTATTATAGACTCCCAATTAGTCAGAATGTTTCATCAAGGCCCAATCTGACTTGTAACATTTGGACTAAGGTTTCTTGAGCTCACCAGAGGAAATGATTCTGTGGTCCACCTTCAATCTATACAGAACATATGCATATATACATATACGTATGTCCACTTGTAATTTTGTTATAATCTTGGCATCACTGCACATACATATCATAAGATATGTATGTGCCGTATAAGATATTATAGGTTATACGTCACGATCTCATAAGATTTAGACCCTAATGGCAAGTGGTTGGCTCCAAGGTCACCTCCAAATAGGTGTTGTCTTCCACTGGATATTTGAGGTCATTATTGTGAAAGAGCTACAGAACATAAAGGGGCAATAAAACGTTGATGCTTTTTACAGTTGTAGACAAACATATTCCTCGCAAATCCTTTTTGGCCCCCTAGGCACATGTCTGGTGGGTCACCCATATGCAGCTCATCCATGCTACACAGTGGATCCTGGCACAGAGGCATCTTTGGGATGGAGTTGCTTCCTAGCTATGAAAAAAATTGCTTCCCAAGTGTCAATTTGAGGCATTTGATGTATCCAACATACCAATAGGCTTCCCAAGCAGCACTGTGGTCCTCCAGTGAAGCTAAGTAATAGATCTGTAAACTGTTACGTGCCAGGAGAAGCAGAAACAAAGGAACCAGTTGTCAAGAAGCAGAAGTCACGTATCTCAAGTCTGTCTAATAGAAGAAAGTTGTTATCCTCCATCAGATAGATGCTATGGATCTGCTTATTTCAATGCACTGGCTTATGCAGTGCTCCTAGAAGGGAATAGCTTCATATTATGACATACAATGGAACATGTCACAAGTTTTGTTCTTTAAGGATTCCATTTGAATCCTTGAGAAAAAAATCCTTTGGAATGAATCTGTATATCGGAGGTACAGTATGGGTTCATGGATTTCAGGTCTGCAATGAAGGAAGCTCCTCTCTTTGCTAGTAGTGACAGATGACAAGTTTTTTTTAATGTAAACATCAGCAGCATTGCGTAACTACAGAATTACGCTTCTAGGATTGCCCAATTTTGTCTCTGAGATTTTCATAGAATAATTAAAATCACATAATTACTGCATTTGGGCATTTCTACCGATCAAGAGGTCAAAGATCAATAGCACGGCCATCCTCAGGGTTAAGGTCAGCGCTGCCCATAGTTGTCCACGTCTTAAAGGGAGAATGTATTACCTATACTTTTTATTTTACTACCTTAAACAAGCAACATAATACATTTTTCTATTCTGTTTTACTTTCTAATTGTAGTTTTTTATTCTAGTTTCAGACTATTACAGGCTTAGTGGCCAGAGTGAAAACTGAGGGACTTTGAAATAGATTAATACATGGAAAATTTACAAAAAAAAAAAAAAAACATAATCAAAATAATAATTTTCTGCTGACACATTCCCTTTAAGGCTTAGGCCCCATGTAGCAGGCTGCTGCGCAAAAGCACTGCAGGAACAGATGCGTCGGAAACGCATTGTGGTTTTTCCCGAAGCGCTTTTCACAATATACCTATATGGCGGTTTCCATTATACCTATAGTGAAACCGCCAGTGTTTCCGTAGGTACAATTCACTTGCTGCGATTTCCAAAACCGCAACAGTTTTGGAAATCGCAGTGTGTCCACTGTGCATATTTTTCTGCAATGTGTGGATGGGATTCACCGTGGTTTTACGCCACATGGGGCCCTGGCCTTAAAGGGTTTTCCAGGAGTTCTTTTATGGCCTATCCTTTAAGCCATAAATATCTAATCAGTGTGGTTCTGACAGCCAGACCAGGCATGGTTCAGTTGCAACCTATGCCCATACTACTCAGTATACGGAGCCAGAAGCAGATGCCTCTGTACATTGTATAGTGGCTGGGTGTTGTTACTGCAGCTCCAATTGAGGTCAGTGAGAGCTGAGCTGTAGTAACACTCCCCAGCCACTATACAGTATACAGAGCCATTTGCTTCTCCCTCCATACACTGTATAGCTTGGCTGCAGCCCTGAACAGCTGATCCATGCAGTGGTAGGCCATTGATCTGTTATTTTTGGTCTGTCCTAAAGATAGAAAATCATTTTCATTTACATGCCATAAGGATAGGCTATAAATAATAATTGCCTTAAAACCCCTTTAAGGCCAGGGTCCCACATAGCATAAATGTTTTACAGTAGCTACAAAGTTCTGGCTAATCCCATCCACACATTGCAGAAAAATATCTACAGCGGATGTGCGGCAATTTAAAAAACCGCCATGTTTTTGTAAATCGCAGCATGTCTATTTTACCTACGGAAATGCTGGTGTAATTGAAGCAGGAATTCTGCAGAGGAAAACTTTTAAACTTTCTGTGAAAAGCACTGTAGGAAAAACCGTGATACGTTTCTGCCATGGCTTTTCCCGCAGCACTTTTTGGCTGCAGCACGCTACGTGGGGCTGTAGTCTAAAGCTGTTCAGGCGAAAATGTTGTATATTTTCTGCACTAGAAATCCAAACCTTTAAAGTGGTTATCCAGGGAGTAATAAAGCTTGTCAATGCATTACCTGCACTGGTTAATCTTTATTACTAATATACACTCTGTTCCATGGAGCCCCATTTATTACATTTGTGGAGGGCAGTTGGGGAGGCTGGGACTCTCATTCTGCTGTCTCGCCTGCAGCCGCTCCAACTCTGACTAATATCATCAAGTCTCCTGTACTCCAGCTGCAGGCCCATAGAGTAGAGGGGAGTCAGTCATGTTACAGAGAGCGTCAGCAGGAGGGGCAGAGAAATGAGAGTTTTGGCCTCCCCAGCTGCCCTCCCAGGTGTATATTAGTAATGAAGCTTAACCAGTGAAGGAACCCAGTGCACTGGTAGGCTATATTACTTCCTGGGTAACCACTTTAACTAAAATGAAAGCCATTTACATACTGGATGATAGAAAAAATTCTTGATGGGAAAATTGCCAGGTTTGGTTCTCTCCCCATTGATCATACTTCACATGATATCATGCACTACAGGAGAGCAAGACAATGCCAAAAGAGTGCCCAGTATAGAAGATGTTATTCTATTCTTTTGATGACAAAGCTATGGCACTTACATTTGCACCGCTATTTGCAATAAAAATGTAGATAACCTGCTTATATATAGCCTGTAATTGTTTATGGCTGTAGTAAAAAGCGTAGCTTATTTTATACATAAGATCCAGCTGTAACCAGTGTTATATATGGGCTTAATGCATGGAGACAAGGTAAGCATTTGTTATTGAGGGTACCAGGGTGGACGCACCATCTGTGAGCCGGATCAGCTGCAATGGGCCTGCAGTCCAGTGAAGGAGATGCATGTATAGAAAAAATAACCAAGTACTTGTGTCATTGTCACGATCTACATTCTAAGATAGCGGGCTATGTTGAATTGTAGCCCACTATGGCCACTCCCTTACCAGGAGAATTTTGTGTAATACCTCTGCCAATTTGAGCGAGAAGAGAGGCCATACTGCTATGGGAGGCCATGGGAGTGGTGAGCTTGGTTCCTGCTTTAACCCATTGCTCTACTGCTCTGGGTGCTGCAACGGTGACAGAGAACACACAAACTGCTGTGTCCTGGCACTAGATTTTGTCAGAACCTTACGTACAATGGCACACCGGGCAGAAGACAGTAAAGCTACATTCACAGGACAGTGAGTAATGGCTTTTTCAATGGACGTCACACGGCAGCATTAAATTCGATGTCAGTGAATGGGGGCTATTCATGTAAGGGTTGGTTCACACTTGCACCTGGAGTCTGTCTGCCGTGAATCGGAAACAAAGTCGGACATGCAGGAGTTTGTGTCTGACCAAAAAAAGCGGCTTCACGGCGCAGAGGCTGCAATCGGACACCTGCGGGTTGCTTTAAAAACCCATTGAAGTGAATGGGTTTTTAAACAAACCGCTTGCAAACCTTTCCCTATCATTTTTTCTGATATTTAGGTCGGATTCACGGCGGGCGGACTCCAGGTGCAAGTGTGAACCAACCTTGACCGTTATTTTGACCGTCAAAATATAGATCATGTCCTTTTTTTTGAACATTTTCACGGATCCCTCCATACACTTAAATGCACCTTGCACCTTGGTCCTCTGAATGTAGCCTTAGGGAGCAAGGAGCAGAGAGTATATGGAGGTGACTGATCTGCGGTCTTAAATTTTTTTTAGTTTTATTAAGGGGTCTTGGGGTCAGAATTTAGGGGTATCCAAAGCTTTTTCCATCAACGCTCCACCACTTGAGACAACTAATATGTATTTTGAATAATGGTGCTTTTTTGGCAGATGGCGGCAGCAGACTGGCATTACAAAGACATCGGGGGAGAACATGAGAGGCCGCTCTGACATATTAAGTGCAGTTTTTGGGGCATAAAATGGAGCTGACAGGTCCCTTTAAATGACACTATAAACTCTGCATACACACTATTAATAGGGAGTAATATATTATGTGAGATAACCCTCTTACGTCAATGGGGAAAATAAGTTTGTCACAAATATTCAGAGTATTATAAACCTGGCATACAACCGCAGCAGTTTTCTGGCTGGATTTTTTTTTTTATAGGCCAATAACAGAATTGTACAGAAGAGAAGTAATGGAAGGCGACCTACTTCTCCCTTTTCTGTGTATTGTCCACTCATCATTGTCATACTTTGTGGGGTTTTCCAGTTTGATGGTAATAAAACGTAGGCGCTGCAGTAAAGTTCTACAACTTTCTAATTTTATTTGTGTTTCACTTCATCTTTTTTGAGATATTAGTTTGCTGTCAGTGAATGTGAGCACAGACATGTATATTCACAACTACAGGCCACAAGCACATGAAAACCACACACTCCACATGTACATGCCAAGGAGGCAAAAACCACATCACAAAACTGGAGCAATCTGCTTTAGGGCTCACTTGCCAACTGTCCCGAAATGTCCAGGAGTCCCTCACAAAAAGTGACCTCCCGGGTTTTCTGAGATATTAAAGGGGTTTCCCATGAATATAACCATAGTTAAATTTGCAAACAATTAATACTTGAACATTTTAGCAAATATAAATACTTAGTAATTTTCTTGATCAGTTGCCAATGGATATGACCATGAATGCAGGAACTTTCTATAGTCTGGGACTTGTCAGACACCCAGCCATGATTTCCTTACTGTAGCTGGGTTATCTTCTCATACATGTAGTGTCTTTGCCTGATAACCTGTCCACAATAAGGAAATCATGGCTGGGATTCTGACAAGTCCCAGACCATAGAAAGTTCCTGCATGCATGGTCGTATCCATTGGTAACGATTAAGTCAACATACTGTCAGCACTAAGATGGTTAGAGAAAACCTTTAAAACGCTGCAAAATGTTTAACCCCTTCCCGACATCCGCCGTGTCGCTGGATGTCTGGTATTTAAATATGGAGGCTGCTCGGGAGCTGAGTGGCCGCCATAGCTGCCGGGTTTCTGCTGTATTATACAACGGAGACCCGGAGTTAATGCCCGCAATCAGTGCCAGCACTGATCACGGGCATTAACCCCTCTGGCACCTTGGTCAAAGCTGACCCAGGCGCCATTTTTCTGGGGGTCCCGTTGGCATGACAGCTGGGAGTCTTTTAAAGGCCATTTACTTCTATTGCAGGTTGCTCTATGCAGCCTGCAGTAGAAGTGCTGATATTTTGCATTGCATCAGACCCCATGGGGTTCAAGTTCAAAAGTAAAAAAATATAAATAAATAAATAATTCAAATCACACCCCTTTCCCTAGAACACATATAAACATACTTAAATACTGTGAAACACATACAGTGGGGAAAAAAAAGTATTTAGTCAGCCACCAATTGTGCAAGTCCTCCCATGAGAGAGGCCTGTAATTGTCATCATAGGTAGACCTCAACTATGAGAGACAAAATGAGAAAACATATCTAGAAAATCACATTGTCTGATTTTTAAAGAATTTATTTGCAAATTATGGTGGAAAATAAGTATTTGGTCACCTGCAAACAAGCAAGATTTCTGGCTCTCACAGAACTGTAACTTCTTCTTTAAGAGGCTCCTCTGTCCTCCACTCATTACCTGTAGTAATGGCTCCTGTTTGACATTGTTATCAGTATAAAAGACACCTGTCCACAACCTCAAACAGTCACACTCCAAACTCCACTATGGTGAAGACCAAAGAGCTGTGGAAGGACACCAGAAACAAAATTGTAGACCTGCACCAGGCTGGGAAGAGTGAATCTGCAATAGGCAAGCAGCTTGGTGTGAAGAAATCAACTGTGGGAGCAATAATTAGAAAATGGAAGACATACAAGACCACTGATAATCTCCCTCCATCAGGGGCTCCACGCAAGATCTCACCCTGTGGGGTCAAAATGATCACAAGAACGGTGAGCAAAAATCCCAGAACCACATGGGGGGACCTAGTGAATGACCTGCAGAAAGTTGGGACTAACGTAACAAAGGCTACCGTCAGTAACACACTACGCCGCCAGGGACGATCCTGCAGTGCCAGACGTGTCCCCCTGCTTAAGCCAGTACATATCCGGGCCCGTCTGAAGTTTACTAGAGAGCATTTGGATGTTCCAGAAGAGTATTGGGAGAATGTCATATGGTCAGATGAAACCAAAGTAGAACTGTTTGGTAGAAACACAACTCGTCGTGTTTGGAGGAGAGTGAATGCTGAGTTGCATCCAAAGAACACCATACCTACTGTGAAGCATGGGGGTGGCAACATCATGCTTTGGGGCTGTTTCTCTGCAAAGGGACCAGGACGACTGATCCATGTACATGAAAGAATGAATGGGGCCATGTATCGTGAGATTTTGAGTGCAAACCTCCTTCCTTCCATTGAAGATGAAACTTGGCTGGGTCTTTCAGCATGACAATGATCCCAAGCACACTGCCAGGGCAACAAAGGAGCGGCTTTGTAAGAAGCATTTCAAGGTCCTGGAGTGGCCTAGCCAGTCTCCAGATCTCAACCCCATAAAAAACCTTTGGAGGGAGTTGAAAGTCCGTGTTGCCCAGCGACAGCCCCAAAACATCACTGCTCTAGAGGAGATCTGCATGGAGGAATGGGCCAACATACCAGCAACAGTGTGTGCCAACCTTGTGAAGACTTACAGAAAACGTCTGACCTCTGTCATTGTCAACAAAGGATATATAACAAAGTATTGAGATGAACTTTTGTTATTGACCAAATACTTATTTTCCACCATAATTTGCATATAAATTCTTTAAAAATCAGACAATGTGATTTTCTGGATTTGTTTTCGCATTTTGTCTGTCATAGTTGAGGTCTACCTATGATGTCAATTACAGGCTGGCCTCATCTTTTTAAGTGGGAGAACTTGCACAATTGGTGGCTGACTAAATACTTTTTTTCCCCACTGTACACATTAGGTATCCCTGTGTCTGAAAATGCCCCATCTACAAATCTAGAAAAATATATTTCCCGTAGGGTAAACGCTGTGGCGGGAAAAAAAAAAATCAAAAGTGCAAACCGCTGTTTTTTCACTGTTTCGCCTCTGATAAAAATTTGAATAAAAAGTGATCAAAGCAATAGTAATTCCCCAAAATGGTATAACTAAAAAGTACACCTGGCCCTGCAAAAAAAGACGCCCTATGCATCACAGTACACAGAAGTAGAAAAAAAGTTACGGGTGTCAGAATATGGCAACTTTTAGAAAAAAAATTTTTTTTGCACAGTTATAGATTTTTGTTAAGGGATTAAAATGTAAATAAAACCATATAAATTTGGTATCCCCAGAATTGTACCGAAACATAGAATACAGGTACATGTCATTTTGGGTGCAGAGTGAACGCCGTAAAAACGAAGCCCATAAGAATGTCGCACAAATGTACTTTTTCTTCAAATCTACGTCATTCTGATTTTTTTTCCAGCTTCCCAGTACATTGTACAGAATAATAAATGGTAGCATCATGAAGAACAATTTGTCCCACAAACATTAAGACCTCATATGGTTTTTCTCTCTCTCTCTCTTTCCTCTCTCTCTCCTTTTCTTATTCTCCTGTCCTCTCTTCTCTTTCTCCCCCTACAATTGGGCGCTATCGCTACTCCACATATTCTTCCCTTCCTCTTCCTTCTCTAGTCCTCCAACCCCTGCTTGGGGATTTCCCATTGTCTAAAGTATGTGAATTGAAGCTGCTATTGTGGCTACTGGTTGTTTTTTGTACTTTATGTCTTTTTGTAAACTAAAATTAATAAACTTTGAATTGAAAAAAAGACCTCATATGGCTCTGGAAACGGAAAAATAAAAAAATGATGTGGTTTGGAAGGGGGGGAGGGGAAGTCAAAAAATTCCTCTGGCGGGAAGGGGTTAATTATTTATAGTTGCAAAAATGTTTAACTATTATTTCTCTACAAATTAAAATATTGTTATGTTTGTGGGAAAACCCCCTTTAATATGGATAATGTATCCTTAGGATTGCTTTTCTCCAGGACAAGCACCAAAACATTACAGCTCCATATACTGGGTAGTGGCCATGAACGGTACTGCAGCGTTGCACCTATTGACTTGAATGAGAGCGTGCTGCAGTACCACTTACAGCCACTACCCAGTGTTCAAATACTAATCTGGTGGGAGTCAATACTGTTGACCTATCCTTTACGCTGTGGGTTGTTTTTTTATATAGCATGTGCGTGCATAGCTGCAATATGTCCTGCGTAACCCCAGCCTAACTGTATTTTAATAAAAGGTTAACTTATTTTCAGTTGCATGAAAATCAATTTTTTTTTCTGGTCAGATCGGCAGCAAGCGTCAGGCAGGAAACTGTGGTTTGTATTGCACAAGCCAGTGCTAGACTTTCGTCACATTACATCTGCATATTCGAAGAAAGACAAATCTCAGCAGCGTGTACCGCAATGAAGTCACAATATAATTTTATATAAACTTCTAGGAATCAACTTTAAATTGAATGCGTCATCAGGTTATTCAGTTGTTTGTTTTTTTTCCTGAAAATCCTGAACTTGAAGTGTTAAGCTACATTCATACGACAGTCAGTGAGTCACTTTACATGCCGCTATATATAACAATATTGGACAACATAAATTCCAACCGAATAAAACAAGTATAAAAAACTGCAGTTTATTCCATACAATACAAAGTGCCAGCACCGGCATTAAACATCTATATAACAATCATGTCCTATAATACATAACATGTACATGACCTCCCGCAGTCAATATCAGCAAAGCAAAATGTCGCCTAAATGACACTATGTCATATTACTGCATACCAGCGTCCTGGATACCAGCGTCATGGATACCAGCGTCATGGATACCAGCATTGTCAGCCCTTATACCAATACTATGGTGGTGGTGACATCCAGAAGAATGAAAGCATTTGGTTAACACTTATATATTGCACATGTTCAGCTTGTGAGGGTTCTGTCCTTTTGTAGGGCAGCAGTTCAATATGGAGGATGTAGTGGACAATTGTTAGAGCTGGAGTCAGTGGATTCCCATTGTCCAGACAGGTGAGTATCCCATAGAAAGTGAGACCCTCACCAGCCAAACTGTAAGGCAGCAGTGGTGAAGCAGTATATTGTGTATTTTTACAGTCAATCCTGAAGTTGGTTGGTTGGAACGGGCAAGGAATGGGCAAGATGTTCCATGCGAAGCCGAGAAGATGAATAATTCCTGTGTATTTTGGTGGCTGAGGACTGGTTTCCAATCTTGGGATTGTTTGGATTCCCGTTTCACTGTTTTCAGGAATAAGGTAGACATTGTTAGAGGTTATATGCCTGCTGGATAATATCAGATTAGTACATTACATTGAAAGATAAATTTCACCGGACCCCTTTAAATAAGACATCTTCAATATTACGTATCAGAGATGGTGCATACAATTGCACCACTAAACAACCCCCAAAGGGTAGACTGGGGAGGGGAGGTAACCAGAGTTATGAAAATAATGAATACTAAAGATGACGATAAATCTTAGATACTTGTTGGCTCCATTGGTCAATGGCTATCCTCCTAACTCCCATTTTCTCATACACTTATACCTCTAGTGTCTGCTTATCTCCCATGAGAACAAAAGAACAGACATACGCAACCATTCTTTTCCCCAACATCTGCTGTCACGTTACAATGATACTCTGTGTAGCTACAGCTCTGAAACATGGAACCATAGTAAGGCTGTAGTCACACTAGCGTTCGGGGATGGAGTCCCCCATTCCGCTTAAAATATGCAGTGAGCCAAGCAGGACTTTTATCTCCGCCAATTTTGAGCGGACCCCATTATAGTATATGGGGTCCGTGGTTTTCCGTGGGTAACCACTTTTCAAGTGGATAGGGTTTCGTTTTTCAGGTCCCCTAGCAGACTAGAAGAACAGAAACTGGAACGCTAGTGTGAACCTAGCGTTAGTCTGTACGGGACTGTACAATATGTACTCTCTATACTTGCAAAGAGAGAAGTTTACTAACACCAGCATATCATACGTCGTTCTTAATCTAAAGGATGCCAGAATGAAATGAACCAAATACTTGAGAGGCACACATTTAGCACATTTTTTGGGTGTCTGTGCACCAGAAAAGCAATAAGCAGGTACTGTAAATCTGCTGGTCCTAGGGAGGCCTTGTCCATTCCCTCTAAGCCCTCCCCCCACTTTTATAAAGTGATGAGAGAAACACAAAACCGCAAGAAGTCATATCATTTTCACAAGTGTGGATTGTGCCATAATTTGTGACATTTATATGCTAGAAAATAGATTAATAAATTCCCTCCAAAATATTACAAAGTCTTAGGTGTACCAAAATGCTGACATGTCCAATATTTTATTGCTTCAGCGTAGCTGACAGGTTCCGGTAAGAGATGGCTCACACTACTGCTTACAAAATCTCACCATTGATCTGCATTTTTTATAGTTTTGCAAATATTCTAGTGTACTAAAGAGGGATTATCACCAGTAATATGTTATTAAGTATTAGCAAAGGACATATAGCCAGTCTATACAATTGTTACAAAGGACATATGTCCACACGTCTCTCATAGAGCTGTATTGGGTGGCAATGTGTAGTCTACACCGCCATGATCTCAGCAAAGTCATCCCAGTGAAGACGACTGGAGGGTCCTCAGTCTAAAGATCTATAATAATAGCAAAATACCGTATAACAGTAATAATAATCTTCATTTATATAGTGCCAATATGTTAACAGTTAAATGTTCAATAAAGGATTAGGTTCTGAGGAATAGTGTGAAAGGGAGCTATCTATTGTAGAGCATTCCAGAAAACTAGTGCAGTTTAAGAAAAATATTGCAAATGGGAGTGGTAGGTTCAGGTTACAGAGGATTATATTATAGGATTAGATATATATATATAATATGTATATATATATATATATATATATATATATATACACAATATATGGACTTGTATACTTTCTATGGTTCTTTACACCTATAACCCTACCTTTCTGGGGAGCAAACACAGTCACAGCTAAAGAAGTGGCAGTGCTTAGCTGAGCCCCTCTGCCCCTTCATTTCAGCGATCAGCGTCAGTCCCTGGAGCCAAACCCATCAAAACTGATATCACTATATCATGTTTAACGTATCAGAATTACACAGGATTAAGAAATCATGGCTACTTTCTTTCAGGAACTTTATAATACCCATCCATAGTTTGTACCTGGTGGTGTAGCTTAACTACAATACTCTACACAATGTGTGGACAGGTCTGGCACTATTCTTGGAAGAGAGCAGCCATGTTTTTGCATCCTGTATAACTCCTTTAAAGCGTAGCTAAACTTTCAGACAACTTTTGACAGGGAGAAGCTCTCAAATATTGCCAGAAAATCAAAAGTTGTCCGAAAGTTTATCTACGCTTTAAGCTTCAGGTAACATTTTAGACTAAAAGGAGATAACATATTCAAGAAGGTGAACCACTGAATTCACTTTACACCATGAATATCAAGATGAAATAGTCACCAGCAGGCCAATGTCCATTAGAAATGTCTTTCTCTGATCTAAAAATCATACCCATGGACTGACCTTGTATTGCCATGCCCGATAACTTCTTTGGTAGTGGTTGTCTTGTCTGGGCCATCTGTATAATCTGTCCAGCTCCATGATATAATTGTGTCCTGCTAGAATGTTTTGGTATCTGTTCTGGAAGAGTCTGTCATTGTAACCGTAATACAAGGTATCATCTTCTAAAATATAAAAAAAGGAGAATGGTGACAACAGATACGGTAAGCAACATATGCACCACTTATTCCAATATAATAGAAGCATATAAAGACTGTGACGTGAAAGTGGGATGTCCAACTCAGGCTGCTCCAATTCCTTTCTCATGAATAGTATACACCTTGACCCTTTGAAGGAGCAATGTGCATAGACTTGAATGGAGAGAACATCCTAATTCAATCTTGGACTAGATGCAGCAGCTTACTCACCTGGAGGAACAGTGTGGTCAGCATGAAGTGAGACCACCACTACTTTTAGGCACAAGGCAGTGACTGCATGTCTTTATTCAACCCTATGGGAGTTAAAGGGGGTCTACTACGTCCCCCAAGCATATTCAACTGCTACCATCACTTTCGAGTGCACATTACATTAAACAATATACCTCTATTATGTATGTCACTCTTGTAGATTTGGAGAAAAATAACTTTAAAGTCTTATGCAAATGAGGCAGGTGGTGCACTGGGGGCGGGCCTTCAGCCCTGGGAGCACGGCTCTTTCTGCTCACGTAAGGTGGTTTCCATGGTAATGGGAAGATTAACTCTCACTGTGCAGGATGGCACAGGCAAGAGATTATAGGGGTCTCAGTAGCAAGAGCAGTGCTCCAGGGACCTGAGGGCCCGCCCCCAGTGCACCAACTTCCTCACTTTTATAATAATTCAAAGTTGTTATTCTCCAAATCTACGAAAGTGACATACATAACAGAGGTATGTTGTCCATCACTGTAACGTGCTCTGTAACACGGTGGAGGCAGTTAAATATGCTTGTGGGAGGTGGTAGACTGCCTTTAAAGAAACAATTGGCAGTGCTGGAGTCAATGGATTCCTATTGTCCTGACAGGTGAGTGTCCCATGGAATGTGAGACGCTCACCTGTCAAACTTTAATGGTATATTATATGGCAGGAAAACCCCTTAAATTGGTGCTTACTAACAATGTAATAGGAGTTACTCTTTAAGCACAGCTTAGAAATACAGTGAAACTTCTCCAGGAGAACACCTTATTTAGAAGACCACCCATTTATCTTCCTCTGAGACATTTTCAGTTCCACGATATATCATGGCCATCTTCATTGAGAAGACTACCCCCTATAAGACCACTCTTTACTCAATTTTGAAGTTTCACTGTATACAAAATCATTCGTACAAAGATTCGGACATCACTAACTTACCAAATGTTTCCTCTGTATTGGGTCTAAACACTTTGCTCAAACTTGTATTAAAGGTTGGATCAAATGCAAAGACTGTATAGTGGGTTTTGTCAGATGCCGGTACCACAGTCACCCGGCTTTTGCTCTTAGAAGACGTGCTAATAAACCAGCCCGGCTGCTGCACTGGCTCAAATGAATATTTCATGTGGTTGACTCGAATGATGTTGAAGAAAAAATTTTTCATGTCAGGGTTTTCAGGATCAAGACTCCTCTGTCCCAATGGCTAAATGGAAATGAGAAGCTCTTAGTACCATGAACAAAGTAACCCCAATAATCCAAAATCCAAGACATCAAAGTGCAAAAAACCTTATGCCTGGTGCCCACTTCACCCCATCCTTACTACTGTAACCCTCTTATTAATTGACCACCAAGCCTGTGAATGCCAATGTTGCTCATAAGTCGTATGGTCCAGTATTGCTCTTGCCACATGCAGTATTTTACATTGAACCGGAGGAGAACATTTTAGTAATTTTTTTTTTTGTAAGGTCTCATTCAGATAAATATGCATTTAACTTTATTGTATATCCTGTTGCTGGTTCCACAACTCTGTGTGGGATGTCATTTCTTGGATTCACTTTTCCCTAAAATGAGCAGTGCTTCTAGGGTAAAATTTGGTTAATATATAGCAGTTAAAGTGGTTGGCCAGGAATTTTTTATATATGCCCTATCCTATATCTGACCAGTGAGGGGCCGACAGCTGGCCTCCCCCATAGATGAGCTGTTAGAGGCCATTGGAGTCAATGGGAGATGAGCTGCAGTACCCTCTACCTGCCACTATACAGGACATGGAGCTAATTGCTGCCATCTCCATGCTGTATATAGTATGGGTGTCGGAAGCGGCCCCGTACAGTTTATCTGGCCTATCGGATCTCCACTGATCAGATGTTTATGAACTATCCCAAGAATAAGCCATAAATAAAAAAGTTCCTGGCCAACTCCTTTAACCCCTTCCCTCAGGAGGAATTTTTCGATTTTCGTTTTTGACTCCCCACCTTCCAAACCCCATAACGTTGTTATTTTTCAGTTCACAAAGCCATATGAGGGCTCAAAGTTTGTGGGACAGATTGTTCTTCATAATGGCACCATTTATTATTTTGTACAATGTGCTGGGAAGCTGGAAAAGAATTCTGAATGGGGTGGAAATGTAAAAAAAGTGAATTTGTGCGACTTTCCTATGGGCTTTGTTTTTACGGCGTTCACTCTGCAGCTAAAATGACATGCCACCTGTATTCTATGTTTCGGTACGATTCCGGTGATACCAAATGTATATAGTTTTATTTACATTTTAACCCCTTAACAAAAATCTAAATCTCTGCAAAAATATATTTTTTTTATAAAATTCGCCATATTCTGACACCCGTAACTTTTTTTTTATATTTCTGTGTATGTGGATGCATAGGGCGTCTTTTTAGCAGGGCCAGGTGTGCTTTTTAATTATACAATTTTGAGGAATGTCTATTGCTTTGATACCTTTTTTGCTTAAATTTTTATCAGAGGTGAAACAGCGAAAAAACGGCAGTTCAGCACTTTTGTTTTTTTTTTCCCACTACGGCGTTTACCGTACAGGAAAAATATTTTTATAAGTTTGTAGACCGGGTGTTTTTGGACACAGGGATACCTAATGTGTATAGGTTTCACAGTAATTTCTTATTTTTATATGTATTCTAGGGAAAGAGAGATGATTTTAACTTTAAAATTTTTTATTTTTTGTATTTTTTTTTTTTTACTTTTTTTTTTATTGCAGTTATTAGAGTTAGGGTTCAAGACATTACAATGCTAATGTATTGCAAAATATCGGCATAAAGCAGCCTGCCATACAAATGAACGGCAGACAAGCCTGGGAGCCTTCAATAGGCTCCCAGCTGTCATGACAATGGGATGCCGACCCTGAATCTCACTCTGGGTGCCAATCCCCGGCAAAATGGCGCCTTGGTCAGCTTTGGGCGGCTGCCATGTTTAAATACATTATCACCCATCTACGTGAAAAAACTGGCATAGATGTGATAATAAATTCCCTCCAATGTGGCTGTTTAGCACTCTGGTGAGAGCTATTGAATATCAGAATTAATATTGACATGCTATGGACAGGCGGGATTAGTATTTCCCTTTCACTTTTTCATTGAACTGATGTGAATGATATTATTTTACTATTTACTCAAAATGAGGTGTTCTGCAGCCTGTATAGAATTATTCCCTATATTTTATATGCACCTTTTAAAGTCTTTTTACTCACCTATGAAATTCATCTTTTTATGTAGACAACTCCTATGTGTCATGACTTACAGAGGCAGAAAGTGCTGTATGCTGTCACTCTGCACTTTCGTTCCATAGCTTCCATCAATTTTACATTATGAGAAGTCAGCCAGGATACCCCAGTATGTACATTGTGGAGCGCATCAACAAACCAAGATCAGGGTTAATGAAAATAAAAAGAAAAACTCACCAGCACTTTTAGCTGTCTGTCTGCACTGGGTTTATATGAGAGATACAGGTCCTGGTTTTGGACTTGTAGAGAAATAACAGGTTTATTCGTGCTTCGCATGTACTGAAAGAAAAGCTTGAATTTTGCTGTGGAATGGAATATAGAAAATATGCATAATGTATCAAAAAAATTCATCACAATAATAGTATCGTACATGAATATTTAGAATTAAAAAATGACTTACCAATTAAAAAATCCAACCAAGATTCTGCTTAAATCGCCAGAGAGAAAAGTCATGTAAGCAGAAATTTTCTCTCTCCTGATTTTATACTGAAATCAGCCCGGCAGACCCCATTATAGTCTATGGGGTCCGATGGTTTCCACGGTAAACGCTTTTTTAGGCGGACAGGGTTTCCGTCCTTCAGGTCTCCATGTGACCCGAAAGATGGAAATCAAGTGCAATTGTGAACCTAGCCTTAGATGGGTTTTCTAGGATTTTTCTTTTTTGCAAGGTGGCATCTTATGGTCAGTATGTTAGAAGGGGGTGCACCGAAAGTGGCTCACTTGTTCCCCTTGACAAAAGTGTTAACATAGTGTGATGCATTTATTGTGCGTACGCGAATAAGTTGTAAAATAAGATGTGGGCTAGTGTGTGACTGAGGCCACATGGAATCACCGGGGAGTCTATGTAGCCCAGACAGACTGTAGGACACAGGGACCATTTCAAGTAGTGCAGTAGTCTGGAGAGAGTGCTCCGTGGATGTATGGTGTAAAGAGAGAAGCATCTGAGGGTGAAGGAACTAAGATAAAGTCACAAGCATACAGTGGCCAACAGACAAGGTTTAAGTGTGATGCTTAGGGCCAGGATGAGTGACAGACTACTGTCCAAAGTTAAGTTAGCGGGCAGTGTCCCAAGGAGAACTTCCAGAGACTGATCTAAAGGTTAGTAGGTTTGAGGGCGAGACCTCTGTGCTAACTGTTGAGCCATACATGGGTGCAAAAAAGGCCCAGTTCCAATAATAGGTAGTGGATTGGTAGGCGAATCTCCCAAAAAATGAGGTGTGGGGACCGCGCTTCACCAAAGATGCTTTATTATACTCAAATAACACAACGCGTTTCGGGGAAATCAGATCCCCTTTATCAAGTGTACAAGAGACAGCCTGAGGAGGTAGGCTGTGAGATCTGAAGTGAGTGAGAGGCAAACCCTCGTTGTGTTATTTGAGTATAATAAAGTATCTTTGGTGAAGCGCGGTCCCCACACCTCATTTTTTGGGAGATTCTCCTACCAATCCACTACCTGTATACCGTCTGGATCCAGGAGATTCTGACGCCTAGAGGTTCCGCAGCTCACATATACCAAAACATACTCTGGATCCATCCACTGTGTTAGTTGTGGGCCAGCACAACTTGAAAAGGTGAGAACCCACCTATATTAACATCCATAATATCTAACTATCCTGGTTGTGAGATCACCAATTGAAGGGGTACTGTTTACCATCAGACCCAGCCAGTTGAACACTCACTATAATATAGACCAGTGATTTTGTGCTACTTAGTGGCTTTCTACCATACTTTCAGTGAATGATCCTTGTTGTTTCTCCAATCATTTGACTACCTCCTGTTCTCAACACAATTATCTATGTACAACCTATTTTTTAAGCAATATCACGCTATGTGCCGCTCGGCGTTGTTGTTTTTATTTTTGTTTTGAAGTATACAGTTCCAAGAATATACCAGGCCAGCAGATGTAAGATGGGGTCACCAGTTATGCAGAATGCTCAGAAAGGAGATAGCTGCCATCACAGAGCCAACTACGTTAGCTGGTGGGAATGGTGCTAGCAATTGTATTGTTTACTGCTAGAGGAAATGGCACACTTTGGTAGTGAGTGACCATCTTGCTTGAGACTGAGAAACGGTAGAACTAACTTGGGAGACACCCAGCAGTTCTTGACAAGTTATGGATTGTCATCGATCCTATATTTAAGAGTGTATAAGCATTGAACAACCACCAAGACAACCACTAATGTGGGAGTAACCAGTAAGGTTTGGGCTATTGCAACTGCAAGCTTGTGCCTCTGAGTGTGAGATTACCACTAAGAATTGTGGCTCTTGTGACTTAGCCTGGTATACCTAACTCTGCATTTATGACTATATAGGCAGTATATGCCATAAATGCCTTATAGTTATATGTAGGTCTCACCTCTGGGACCCTTATCTAACTCAAGAACGAGGCCTGTTTGGAGCTGCAAGTGAAGGAAAGAGGGCCGTGTAGTCACTTGTATGAAGACAATATCATTGGAAGTGACACTGGGGATTCATCACTGTGGTTTATTTCTTATGAGTTGATTCATGATAATCTATTAGTCGTCAATGATACGTCCAATACACATAATGACGACATAACAACACTTTACCTCCTATAAAGCATATGGGTGCGTAATACAGTGCAATGATGACCTTGAAACATTCTTAAGTGTTATTGTAAATGCTTGAAAACCATGCAGTCCATACCTTTGAGCTGTGTGTTGATACCTTCCAGATGCTTTGCCCACACATTTTCACCATCTATGACAAAATATCTACTTGAGGAATCCCGAACGGTGGAGATGTCTTCGTTCTGGAAACGCTCATTGAAACTACTATCATCGATGTATGAGATATCTGAAAATACACACAGTAATCCTTACTTCATAGCATGCTAGAGACAAAACGATCCATGAGACTCCCAATACTGTATAATCCCAGTGGGTTATTACATCTAGTGCAATTGTCTCTGATCTTTTTAATATTTTATTACTGACCATGTACAGGGCTTGTAGGATGGTTGAAAAATGGGTCTGCCACCTATTTCAAAAAGACAGCCAGGACCCCTGCAGATCAGCTATTCCAAGTAATGTTAACATGCCAACAACCGTACAATGTGCACTGCTGCAGTACCTAAACCCACCACTACACATTAAGTGGTGACTTAGCAGTGTGGCTCCTAGCATTTTAATATTACTGGTCGCTGGGCAATACCAGAACAGCTGATCTGCAGGAGTCCTGGCTGTTGAATCCCCGCAGTTGTATTACTATTGGCCTATCAAAAGGCTGTGCCATCAATATTAGAAAGGTGGATAACCCCTTTAACGCTAGGTTCATATAGCGGAAAATAAAGAGGAATTTGAGGCGGACATCTAATATTTTTCTGGCCCTCCAGCTCCCTGCGGTAGAATGGGCCACAGCTTTTCCTCTCTGATTAGGCTCAGATGAATTCAGTGGGGTGTCTCGTGTTGCGGACTCTGTGGCCGAATCAGCCACGGAATCAGCAGCAAGATCGAGGAGGGCACTTATTTTTTCAGTGTCCTTCAATCTCTTCCCGCCATTGAAGACAATGGGAGGCAGAATCTGGTGCTGATTTGAAGGCAGAACATACAGTATACTGTCCCCCATATAGTGGCCCCATACAGTAATATCCTCATATAGTGGCCCCCATGCAATTATGTCCCCATATAGTGGCCCTCATAGAGTATGCTGTCCCCCTGGTAGTGGTCCCCATACAGTATACTATTTCCCATATAGTGCATAGTACTTACCTGTCTCCACGGCTGTGCTGTTCCCCTGCTCCAGCAGACTGATGTGAAGTTCACTAACATACTTACCTGTCAATCCCCACAGCTTGTAGGCCACAGCCCTAATGTGGCCTGTAGCATACTAGTCAAAAAGTGATAGGGAAGGAAGCCTACGGCTTCCAGCTGTAGCATCTACAGAACAGGGTCAGAGCTCCTCTTCTCCACAATTCTGCAATCCAGTTGTAATTTTAACAACTCGAATCACTAGAACCGGGGTGAACTGGCTACACTTGATATTTTAGGCCTTGCTGAAATTGAAATTTGTGAGTAAGACACTTTCCTCCTAATAAGTGACAATTGACATGTGCTTATATGGGTTTTATTTCGTCTCCTGGATCAACACGGTAGGATTATAGGTTGGAAAAGATGAACCTGTGTTTTTTGCCAACAATATTAACTATGTACAGTAGTTATGTCCTATGCCAATGTCACTTTTACATAATTCTTAGACACTCCAAAACACCAGACATATGTTCTACTGTTTATAGGGTTATAGCCTCCTGGGCATTTATGGCTATGTACACAGACTATGCCATAAACACTATCTGGGACCCACACCTATCTCAGGAACAGGAGCTGTGACCCCTGTTTTGTAGCTACAGAGAAGAGAGAAATGGCCATGTATGCATGAGTCTCTCCATTCACTTGTACAGGGGTTCCAAAAATAGCCAAGGCTGCCTGCTCAGCTATTTTTGAGATTCCCAGTTAAAGGTTCCAGAGCCATAAATGGATTATAATATTTTATCACTGTCAAGTGTGTAAAGTAAGTTCACATTGTATTCTTTTAAGTCCATTGTTCTGACCTTTTAAAGGATCAGAACAATGGACTGAAAAAACAATATGATGACAGGTGCAGACAGAAGACATTTTGTCTGCATCCATCATCATTCACTGTAATGTAAAATACAAGACAGAAGCTTTCTTGCATCCATCACACCCAGAACCATCCCGGGTTACAGGGACAGGTTAAGCCAGTTGATCCAGTTATCGTATCAGTTCTTACCATTTGGGTCAAATTTTTTGATCAAATCCATCAATTTGCAAGCTCTCACAGGCAGGTGCAACACTTCAATATCATTCCTCCGAATGGTCATGTATGGAGGGGTTGAATAAGTTATTTCCTTTACAGGAAACAGACTTTGAAAGGAGTATCTGTTCTTCATTGGTGATATGTCTGGATTCTCTCTGGTCTGAAACCCATAAAAAAAGGAAATATTATATAATGTTCATAGTGAATGGGCATTCACTTCCTGTAGGGAAGCTTTCTTAAAAGGTAAGCACACAGGTGCAGAAGATTCGCTGGGAACAGACTGCAAAGTTTATAGCTTTTTACAGGGCCAGTACACCCTACAGACAAAAACACAGATCCCACAGCCTGGAAAAGGACTGTATACACCACTGTATGTACAAATAATGTGCAGGGTGACATAGACCATCTATGTGTTCATTATATAGATGGGTAGACACTCCATGTCTGGTCATACAGTACAATGAAGTGTCACCATATGCTCAACCTAGACACAATCTCCTCTGCAATGACATGCATTGGAACGTCACATTTATTTTCTACATTTATTGTCTACATCTGTCATTGCCCACAGACACTTACTTTCTGCCAATGACTGAGAACTCCGCTACTACCCACCTCCCCCTGAGCGCCACCTGCTGAATATTACCATATCTATTTTCATATAGATACTAGAAAGATCTGCATATTTCCACCAATGACTTATAGAATGGGCCCACAAGGTTTCCATTTTTTACATGGTGCTCTATAGTTTTCATATGTTAAGTGGAGGCCCCTTTACAGATATTGTATTGGGGTCTTCCATTTGACCAAAAGTGAAATCTAAATTCTGGTTACATGAACCCAGAATTCAGTAGCACAGCTCTAAACTCAGATTTCTTCTATTCTTGTAATTTATTCTGCCCAAAAAAAAGATCTTTGTAAGAACAGAGGGGAATGGCAACTACTCTATGCAGTACAAAATGGCATTCAGAGGTGGTCAGATTTTGGCCACCAATCCCTACCCCCAGATATCACCTGGGGGGCAGCACAGGATCAGGTATCAGTCACAATGCATTGTACATCTAGAATAGAATTGCCTATTAGAACTCAGATTTGGCTGTAAACTAAACCAGATTTCATGACTCACCCAGTTCTATGTTCTACCAGTTTCTCCTCGGTCCTCACTCCTTGTATTCCTAATGCATTGTGTTGCTCCGGCTATTTATTTATACTGAAATATGTGGGCGGAACATGTATAGTATCATTCTACAAAAATCCACATCACACTATTACACACCTGACTACTATACATTTAATGGCCTATTATTGATGGGTTTTCCAGTCTGATGTAAGCCAAGTTTAATCTTTGTAGACATGAAAATTTCCATTATACGTAGTGTTTCAGTGTCTCATAGATCTGTGCTTGCTGTCAGGAAATAAAGGCTTTCATGTTTACAAACCGAGTACACATTGTATCTGACCCACGATAAATGTTTCTATTGACTGACAGCAAGGAGAGATCTTTATATTATTTATATAGGGATCATACATGTCTGATAGTTGGGGTTTTATAGTCTTACTTCCATGGATTTTCAGGCTGGTTCTGACCCTAGGTCACTCTGCCCATTCCCTCCTCACCCATGTTCTCCGGTAAGTTACCTGTACTATGGGGCCTGGCTTTATTATTATAATTTATTTTGCCAGCCCCATAATACTGTAACTAACAGAGAAAACGGGAGAAGAAACAGGAGCGACTCAAGGGCTGAATACTGGTTATGGTCAAGTGACCCAGGGTCGTAACCAGTCCAGAAACCCTTACTTCATCACAAATAGAATCTAGGGGCAGCAGGAGTTGTAACCCTCCCTGGAGATCCCCTTTAATGTTGGCTGAACCAGGCAATGATTTGGCAAGACTTGCCAACCATCTAATATACATTTCTTCCAATGTCATGGCAAAAAAAAAGATTGGGCTGTTGGATTTCAACATGTCTGATCCTTTGGTTATTAGGTGTCTGGCAGTGGGTTACTTCCCTCTCCCCATTCAGAATACAAGTCAAGTGGGTAAGTGTATGTGGGAGGAGGAGTCTGAAATGATAGATGTAGGCAAAACTAGAGCCTTAAGCAGGCCATACATAAAAAGGGTACAGAGTAAGAAGTGTTAATAATTAATTTTATCTATTAACAAAATGAAGTGAATGAAAAAAAGAGAAATCTAAATCCCTTCAATATTTGGTGTGACCTTTACCCTTTGGAGGAGGAGTCCTGGAAGTGATGATATGGCCCTCACAGAGCCCTGATCTCATCATCATCCAGGGATTACATGAAGAGACAGAAGGATTGGAGCAAGCCTACATTCACAGAAGATCTGTGCTTAGTTCTCCAAGATAGCGGGAACAACCTCACTGCCGAGTTCAAGAACTGTCTGCAATTGTACCGAGAAGAACTGATGGAAGGCAAAGGGCAAAGGTCACACCAAATATTGATGGGATTAGATTTCTCTTTTCTTCACTTCATTTTGTTAATTGACAGAAATAAACCATTAACACTGCTAATTCTGTAAGCTCTCTTACTTTTTACAGCATTTTGTCCACACCTGCTTAAAACTTTTGCACACCACTTTCTATCTTTCTATGTAATTCGTGTATAGTAGTGGGTTTCAAAGTGAGTCATATACAGAAATTTTATGTAAATAAAGATCTCCCATCTTCTTCCTATATGTTTAGTGATGCAATCTGAGCTACATGGGCGTATGCTAGAATTTAAGAATTTTCTGGAAATACAAGTTTCTTAATGTGAAGAAGGAAGTAGACATAAAAAAAAGGAATAGACAGAAGGAAAAATCTGAAATAATTCTACAAGTAGTCTGTCACTACATGTAACAAAATGTTCCTTTACCCAACTGAGACCCAGTATAGAGCCCCAAGATAAAAAAGTACACAAGTGTTTACCCTTGCACAAGGATTTTAAATGTTGTTCAGTGTGGCTAAGCGTTGAAGGGGTTGTCTCTTGTCTGTCTATATTTTAGATGGGTTCCACCAATAATAAATATGTCCCATTGATGAGTCTCTCTTGCCAATGCGTATGGCCATGAATCTAGGAGTTTTCTATGGTCTGGGACTTGTCAGCCATGATTTCCTTATTGTGGCTGGGGTATCTTCTCATACATGTAGTGTCCCTGCCTGATAACCTGTCCACACTAAGGGAATCATGGCTGGGTTCCAAAGCATAGAAAGTTTCTACATTCATGGTCGTATCCATTGGCAACCAATCAAAACAACAGATTGTCACCACTAAGATGATTACAGAAAATCTTTAAAACTCTGCTAAATTTTTAATTATTTATATTGACTAAAATACTCCCGTTCTCTGGATTGGGGGTCTCAGTGGTCAGACCTCGATTGATCAGGTATTTATTCTTTATTCTATGGATGGAGGATAAATATTCTTTATGGCATAACTCCTTTAATTGTTATATATGACTAGAAAAAAAGATAGCTGACCCATCTTGAATGAATATCAAAATATAGAAATGATAAGAATTGCTAGGAATTCCGGCTATCTAGCTTTAGGGGCTACTAGAAAATTTGGATGTAATATAAGGGGGATGCAATTTAGGACTCCATTTTATAACCAGAGATAAAAGCCATAAGCCGCTTTAAATACTAAAAGGCAACAAATAATTACTCCATTAATCTGGGGCCCCACATGGCGAATCCCATCCCCACTTTGCAGTAAAATACGCAGTGCAGACACACGGCGATTTGGAAATCGCAGCATGTCAATTACACCTACGGAAATGCCGGCAGTTTCCCTATAGGTATAATTGAAGCAGAAAGTCCGCAGAAGAAACCTCTGCAAACCTTCTGTACAAAGCGCTGAGGGAAGAACTGCAATGCGTTGCCGCCGCAGTTTTTCCCGCAGAGCTTTTTTGCTGCTTGAAGCCATGTGGGGCCTTAGCCTTAAGGGGCATGTTTTGAAAACTGTCTAAAAAATAGTTACAAATCACATAATGTGCCAGTCATATGCCCCTTAAAGGGATTCTTCCACAAAGGACATTTTCCACCTATTTATAGGTGACAAGTGTCTGATCATTTGGGATCTCCACCGATCACTGGGTTCTTCACCACAATTGGTGTAACATATGTGAAGTTGTACACCTGCACCTACTTGTGTCACTACAACAGGACAGCTTGAAGAGGGTGGTAGGTATGTGCAGGTATGTAGCTCTTCATATATTGCGTAGCTGGGGATTGTATGGTGAAGGACAGAACTGCACCATCAACTCCCAAAAATCTCAGCAAAAATGCTTTTCTTGCTGTGATTTTCAGGAAAATTCTTTACAGGAAAGACATGATTAAGAAATGTACTTCAATTTCATTTTATGGAAAATGTGCACATCTTGGTTATGTGTATTTGCACCTTCAAAAATATGTCATGTGTGAACCCAACCTTACAGAAGTGTCCCATCTAGACAACCCCTACTCTAAATAAGGATTCACTGATGATCAGTTGAATGGGTGATCTGAGACTTTCAGAACATGAACTGCTGTTAGCAGGGGGTCTTTGCTCAAGCCTTTGGGGGAAGGGGGGGAGTCACAAACTGGGGCCTCCTCTCTATGACGTCTGTCCACTGGGGACAACCCCTTTAATGTGACTCTTTTATTAGGCACCAACACTGATCAGCTGTTCAGAATGGATGCTGAGCTGCAGTAACCCAGCATGGCCACACATGGCCATCTAAAGGTATGGAGGTTTTATTGGTTTTCCATATGCTCAACCTTTTGTTGCCATGAGGGAGTTTTTGGCTGACAGTTACCTAAGATATATGGTTATATGTTATATAACAGTATATCATACATTACTGTTTAGCCTCTAAGGAGTGGGACAAGTATTGTATACTAGATTGAAAGCTCTTAGGGACAGGATGTCTCTTCCTTTCTTTACAGGGTCAGCTCTATGGAGCTTATAACAATATACATCTATACAGCAAGACGGGTGTGATCCAGAGATATCTGATCGCAACAACTGGGGTCAGAAACGATCCCCCCCACCACCACCACCTGGGGTTTATTTTGCCGTTCTCTGGATCTTTGGGTCCAGCGGCTCCCATCTGAGGACAATGGTGGACTGGTCCAAAAGCAGCAAGTCCTATGGTTTCCACCAGTCCTGCCGAAAGAGTCACTGTGACCACTGATTAATTTAAAGGGCCAGTAATATTTTTACTGCAATGTTGCATTATTGCTATTCAATAAAGATTTTAAAAAGATCTATATTGTCCCCAAGGCATTAACAAAATCAGGGCATTCTTGTAGCTATCAGTATGCTAACCACTATGTGGTTGTCAGTGCTGTTTTATGTCAATTTATACATCACATTTTGACAATCATTTACTAAGTTTATGTTTTTAGTTTAGTAGGCTATTCCCATCTGGATAATGGGGGTCGTCCAACCCCCTCCTCACCACAGCTATGAGTGGGGAGGTGACAAGACATGTAAAACTCTCTCCAATCACTTCTATGAGAGTTCCAAGAATGGCCAAGCCTGCCTGCTCACCTATTTTTGGCACTCCAATAGAAGTGAATGAAGAGAGATGAACTGGGTGGTCACTTCTCTCCACTCACTGTAGCTTTGAGACAGAGATAGGGGAACCCATGTTTTTAAGATAGGTGTGGTTTCCAGAGGTGGGACCCACATTTATAGGACATTTACGACTATCCAGTAGTTATACCATAAGTGTCCAATATGGAATATCATTTTATTTTCTTGCTATTAGGGAAAATTTAGTTCCTCTAAAAATTCTGCTGAGTTGCCAGATTTATAAGTTCCTGGAAATATCTTTAGAAATAAATATGAAACTCCCAACTTTGGTCACAGTCGGTAAAATGTTGCCTCACACAATAGCGAGCAAAAGCAAGTATCGACCAAACACTTGTGATAACTATATTAGTGCTGCTAACTTTACATCCATTGCTAATGCATTTCTTTATAGTGCTAATGCATTTCTTTATATATATATATATATATATATATATATATATATGGATGTAAAGTCAGCAGCACCAATATAGTTATCACAAGCGTTTGGTCAATACTTAGTAAATAAGTGATACAATTTTTCAACCATTTTTATCTCTTCAGTGTATCCAGTCTGTACAGATTAAATATCTATTACTGTTTTGTGTACATAGCTTCTAGTCACATCTGTGTGTTTCCGTGGTTACAGACTACAAACAAACCCTATGTAGTCTGGCTCTGCGTTCTCAAGTATGCTATGAATGAACTGAAAGAAGCCGTAGAATCAATAGCAAATAGTTCACATGAAATATACACAGCCATTGTTCATAAGAAGTCAATAAAAACACAAATAACACCGCAAATTCTGAAGAAACAGGAAGATTGAGAACCAGTCCAATAAATATAAATAAATTACAAAAATGGACATTGCAGTATTTCCCAATTAAAAAAAAAAAAATTGGTCTATTTTATACTTTTTCACATAGTTAAAAATTCTACTACTGAGGGAACGTACCTTCAGATAATGACAACTTGTTTAAATTTTTGGTAGTATTTTTTAATATGTGACTGTCTGTTCTTTAAATATAACATTTTTGCATTGACCACAAGAGCAGTCACAGTGGGCTAATGCTTCTAGTTTTCTGTAGTTTGGATGTCAGCTTTGCTGTGTAGACTCGGAAAAGATAAGCAGAGTCATCTTCTTATGTTTAGAGGATTGAGGATATGTCCATATGTCAAATAATAATAACTCGACAAATAAGGCTAGGTTCACATTTGTGCTGGGCTATACATCGTTCGGGTCCCCAGGCCGGTGTCCCCCGCGGACACCATAGACCAGGGATCAGCAACCTTTGGCACTCCAGCTGTTGTAAAACTACAACTCCCAGCATGCTCCATTAATTTCCATAATAGCTGAAGTGCCGGAGGTTGCCTACCCCTGCCATAGACTATTGTGGGGTCCGTGCAGGTGTCCGCCATTTTCATACTGAAAGCGGTGGAGAGAAAAACCCTCCTTGCAGGACTTTTCTCTTTGCTGATTTCTGGCGGTTTCTGCAGTGGAGTCTCCAACGGAGATACCGGCGCAGGCAGGGGCGTAACTACCGGGGTAGCAGTGGTAGCGACTGCCACAGGGCCCGGAACATTACGGGGCCCGGAGCCCTGTGGCAGTCGCTACCGCGAACCCCACAAACACTGCTATTGTTATACTCCGGGGTCTCAAGACCCCGGAGTATAACGATCGGGGGCCCAGGGGAGGTGAGCGAACATAAAAAACACTGTAACTCACCTCTCCGCCGCTCCGCAGGCTTCGGGCCTGTTTGGTGACGTCCCAGACGTCAGCCGACGTCATTATGCGTCGCGACGCCGGCCTGGATCGCGCGAGATCCGGTCCGACATTGAAGATGGCCGAAGTAGCGCACGGGAGTGCACCGGAGCGAGGAAGAGGTAAGTTGCAGTGTATTCTATGTTTCTATCCTCCCCTGGGTCTCCGATCATTATACTCTGGGGTCTGAAAAGACCCCAGAGTATAATAATCATTCATGGGTGGTCCACTATGGGGCATAATACTGTGCGCAGGGGCCACTATGGGGAATAATAGTGTGTGCAGGGGCCACTATGGGGCAAACTACTGTGTGCAGGGGCCACTATGGGGCAAACTACTGTGTGCAGGGGCCACTATGGGGCAAACTACTGTGTGCAGGGGCTACTATGGGGCAAACTACTGTGTGCAGGGGCTACTATGGGGCAAACTACTGCGTGCAGGCGCCACTATGGGGCAAACTACTGTGTGCAGGGGCCACTATGGGGCAAACTACTGTGTGCAGGGGCCACTATGGGGCAAACTACTGCGTGCAGGCGCCACTATGGGGCAAACTACTGTGTGCAGGGGCCACTATGGGGCAAACTACTGTGTACAGGGGCCACTATGGGGAAAACTACTGTATGTCGGGGCCACTATGGGGCAAACTACTGTGTGCTGGGGCCACTATGGGGCAAACTACTGTGTGCAGGGGCCACTATGGGGCATAATACCGTGTGCAGGGGCCACTATGGGACATAATACCGTGTGCAGGGGCCACTATGGGGCATAATAGTGTGCGCAGGAATGCGGTTTGTGTGTGGGGGGGTTGGGGGCGGCGGCTTGGGGGGGCCCCATGTCAAATGTTCACCTTGGGGCCCAGCCATTCCTAGTTACGCCACTGGGCGCAGGTGTCAACTTAGCCTAATACAGCTATACATCTCCAACTATCAGAGCAATGTTTCAGCAGCATATGGCCACAGTGTTAATGTCCTTGTGGGAATTATAATGTTGGCTATTATAGACTATATCTAGGAAATGGATGAACAGGATTTAAAGGGGTTTCCTGGGCTAAAAATCCTTAGGAAAGGTCATCCACATAAGATCAGTGAGGGTCCAACATGTGGAATCCCCTAGAATCAGCTGTTCTCAGCGGCCGATGCACAGAGAATGGAGCAGGAAGCAGACAGCTCCGTTCTCTGAGTAGTGACAGACCATGGTACTGCAGATCAGCTTCTTTCACTTGAATGGGAGCGAAACAGCAATTACACAGTTCAGTCACTCAACAAGGAACATCACTGTCTGCTTCCTGCTCCATTCTCTGTGCATCAGCTGCTAAGAAGAGCTGATTTGTGAGAGCATCAGGTGTTGGTCCACAACTGATCTGATATTGATCGATGATCTAGAATTATTTTTCAATGAGCCTGTAAAACATGGGGTTGGATTTTGCATGGTTGCCATGTGGAAATACTTCACTATTCCTTTGCATAATTTTTTAAAGGCTTCTATATTTTTGTATAGATAAATATAATCAAGTTGTATTTACTACAAGAACTTCTACTTCTAGAACATTACAAGACATCCCCATTATTGACTTGTCTGACAACCAGCTTGTTGGAATCTGAAAGTACTGATAAAACAAGTCATTGAACAATTTCTTTCACTTCATGAATGTCTTTCGAGGAATTACAAGTTGATCTTCACCACTTAGGCGCTCCTAGAAATAAGATTAAGATTACACATGATTTAACAAATCATCCCTTTATACCCTATAGGTTACTCTCATTATTTCATATTCTGTCTTCCTTCTTCCATGTGTCAAGCTTTCATTTATGAGATTGTTACTGACTGAGCCACAATGAACCCTTAGTTCAAGTAGCGTAATATGAAGATTATTCACTTTCTTGTTGTTCCTGGTTTCACATCTCAAGGTGCTTCACCCAGTTGATCAATCAGAACAAGATTTCAGATCCTTAACATTAACTCTTTACAGTTTCCAATACACTCACCTTCTTCACTATATCCCCAAAAGATTAGATGTTATGATGGTTGGTCCTGGATTTACATCATAGGAACTTATGGACACAGGATGTCAAGTATCTTAGACTCATCAAGTAGTCAGGCAAGGCTACAAAATAATTACAAAATAATGTAGGACATTGTGGACAGATTTGTTCCATTTGATCTATATAACATGACGCCATTATAATGAATGCATTGTCACAGCCAACCAAACCATAATTCTAGTTACAACTCAATCACCCATAACTACTGGTATCATATATGAAACTGTCCATAGCAGGGTGCCCCCACTACTATAGGTCCCAATGAAGGTGCACCATTTGCCCTATGGCTACAGTAAATGTACTAAGGTCCATTGCCAGGTTGATCCCAGGGGATAATATAATACAGACACAGTGGAATACTATAGCTAAATGACTATTTACTGAACTGCCGAGTTAACCCAGCGAGAGCCACATGTAATACACATGTATACAAACAGTATAACAGGGTAGGTGAAATTGTATGATTTTAAGCACTTGGGGATAACATAGATAAAGGACACCATCTGCAAGGAGTTTGTATGTTCTTCCCGTGTTTGCGTGGGTTTCTTCTAGGTATTCCAGTTTCCTCCCACACTCCAAAGACATACTGATAGGGAATGTAGATTGTGAGCCATATATGGGACAGTGACTGACAATGTCTGTAAAGCGCTGCGGAATATGATGGCGCTATATAAGTAAGCATAATAAATAAATAAAGGACCACCAAGTGAACCCTCATACTGTATGAACCCTGTTACACTCATACACTTATACACTTATGTCATGAGTATGACAGGTGAAACCTGATGACTCAATGCCAGGGACCAATTATAGGGTGAATCAATGGGGATTCAACATATCTGACTGTCAATATGATAAGCTATAGATTTAGAACTAAGACAGTGTCCAACAATAGCGCAAAACCAGTTTCTATAGAATATAGAATCTCTCTAGGCATCGCCTGATATGTGGATCCTCAAGTCTTTATAAGTTGGGGAAGTCACTTGGCACCCCATAACATTAGGGCAACCGGTGGCTTCTCTCTGTCATGGGTGCAGCCATGTTGCACAATGTTCCCTGCTTGCTCTATATAAGGGAAAGTGGTGCTGGAGCCTGTGGTGGATGAACCAGTGAAAACGCATGTAGGTAGTATCTTCAGCTTTGTAAGTAATTCCTTTTCTTCTGGAAACGTGGTAACTCCATGCTGACGATTGTTATGGGAGAATAGTAACTGGAATGGAAATACCAAGTGTGCTTGAACAAGATCTGCAATAAGGGATGGTTGGCCATGCCTTTCTGTATAGTGGATGGTGCTATGTCAGTGAATATTTGGATCGCTGTGTCCTTCAAAGTGAACTTGGGCACCTTCCTTGCTGGTTCCATGAACTTTCCGTTTATTGAGTAATAATGTGGCTTCACTAATATGTGTCTGGGTAAACCATCGCTTCTTGACGCTGTCAAGGTCCAGTGTGTGCTATCGATTTCAAGGTATGAATTTGGTATGCCAGGTTGTGACATCCGTATGGGTGTGGTCTCCGTTGGACCCCTAACACAGTGGTTACACAATGACACTGGTGGACCCCATTGACTAATTTGTCCTTCTCACTTTTTAGGGCCCTTGAAGTACAGGCAAATCAGGTTGGTGGTGACAACAGGGTCTCTCCTGACTCCTTGATGGCAGTGGGAGAGAGAAGAAGGAGTGTCATCAGGTGGTGTCGGTTCTACTTGTGGATCATCCAAGAACAACCGTCTTTTAAGCTTCAGAGAGGGGAGGATTTCAACAGCATGTCTACCTTGGTCATCTGAACCCCCTTATTTTAAATCAAATTTGTCACCTTTATATTCTGCTCTAATTTCCGGTGTCATATTATAACTATAGGTTCTCTAGTACAAAAGGTGCAAATCACTCAAGAAATGGAGAGCTGATTTTGTAACATTAAAGGGGTATTCCCATGTACATAACCATATTTAAATTTGAATATCATGAAAAGATAAACATTTTTGGAAATACAAGTAATTAGAAATTTTGCAGATTTCATAGATTTTCTCTAACCATCTTAGCAGTGAGAGTCTTTTCTTTTAATCGGTTACCAATGGATACGACCATGAATAGAGGAACTTTTAATGGTATGAAATCCAGCCATGATTTCCTTACTGTAGCTGAATTATCTTCTTGTGCATCTAGTGTCTCTTCTTGATAACCTGGCCACAATAAGAAAATCATGGATGTGTCTCTGATAAGTACCAGAACACAGAAAGATTTCCTGCATTCGTGGTCATATCCATTGGCAACCAATCAAGACAGCAGATGTCACCACTAAAATTATTAGAGAAAATCTTTGAAACGCTGCAAAATGTTTAATTTATTATATTTGCAAAAATGTTTATTTATTGTCTATAAATTTATATATAGTCATGTTCATGGGAATACCCCTTTAAGTAAGGGCCAAGGAGGGAAGAGGCACAACTGGGCTCATGAATATAGTTTATCTGTACCTATAATATGTTACCCTAAATTAGTAACTTTACACTACTGAAATTGTCACAAAAAATAGGCAAAAATTACATGGATAAGGTACAAAGTAAAAAAATTATATTAACCAGTACTGGTTATTAAAGGGGTTACCTAGAGTTAGAGAAGGGTGTATCAGGATATCTTGGCCAGAGTGGAGAGCCAAAGAGTGTCTCTCACACCGAAGGACATCTTCTGTCAGGCATAACATAGACATCCTATTGATATGAGTGGACACAGTGTAATGTTTAACTATGCCTGTGGTGGCGCTGTAGGGAAATATCCTTATGACCCATCTGATAAGTGTGAAACTGTTCTACTTTGAGTCCAGAGGAAATGATCCCAAGGGCCTACTGTGCATGTTTTATTGTATTATAATCTTTATCATTGTACACGCTAGATATATCATTGCTCTAATATGTTATTTGCGACCAACCCATAAAAATAGTCCCTAGGTATAAGTGATTGTCTTCAAAGTCACTAGGGTCCAATTAAGGTTGTCTGCTAGACCTTTGGGGCTCTGTTATTGTGCAGGCCAACTATTATTATGCCGAGTTAATAGGGAATCCTCTAGATCTCTGGTAGGCTGCCCTGACTCTACATAGTAAAATGTTCCGGTGATAAATGCCTTATTTGCCTTTCTAGTACAGTTGTCAGATCCTGTGTTGTCACTATCCTGCTCACTATTCTGTTGTGAGAAGTAGAGGACAGCCCAGCTCCTACGCTGTCGTCGTAAGTCATATTTCCTGATTTAGTAACTCCACAGAGCAGCTGACTCACTCAGCTTTACAGGGCTGTAAGCTGCACTTATCTTCACTTATCTCCCTCTAAAGGCTAATATTTGCAGAAATATGACCATCAAACAGGCTGGGTGAGCCACTAAGCATAACTACTTTACAATGAAAATGTTGTGTAACAGGTCTGCTCCTTCCTCATAATCGGTTTCGCATTGTTCAACACATACCTGTCTTATAAAAATATTTTGCCTTATTATTATTTTTGAATTTTTTTTATTTCATACCCACAAGTACTATTTTCCTTCCGTGTGAAACTCAAAGCATAGCTAATGCCACCAATGTCTGAATGGTGGAGGTCCAACCACTAGGAAAGCAAAGTGACAGCAACCAATGGCGATCCATTAGGCCACTTCCAGAAAGTCATGAGACAAAGTGGCATGGTACTTGCCTAGGGCCACTGCCATTACATTCTAGTGGTCGGCAGGGGTTACAGCATTCCCCCTGTTACTGATATACTACCAGTGTCTTTGGTGAGACAACCCCTTTAAAGATGGTTTGCGACCATGAATGTGGATTCCAAAGACCAAACTGAGCAGGAATTCAAGTGAATAAAAAGCCAGGTTATCCTGAATCTTTTCCTACAAAACTATACATCAATCTGCTCAGCTCTTCCTGCTCTGTAACACACTGCAAGCTGATAGCACTGAATGTTGGGTTCCCTTTAAATGGGTTTTCCAACACCCCTAAAAATTATTTGGTTATATACCGTTTTTTTCAGACTATAAGACGCACTTTTTTCCCCCAAATTTGGGAGGAAAATGGGGGTGTGTCTTATGGTCCGAATGTGGGTGTTGGGCGGGGCAGAGGATCAGGGTCGCAGCATCGCCCCACTTCTGCCGCTGCTGGCTTCATGCAGCGGCAGGAGCGGGGCAATGCTGTGGGCCCTGGGCTTGGAGGAGAAGGTGTCCTGCAAAGATGCTGCAGAGCCGTCGCCATAGCAACCAAGTCTCTGCTGTAATGTAGAGGAGACCAGGAGCTAATGCCCGCGATCAGAGTCCATTCTGATCGCGGACATTACTACTTCAAAGCTCACGCCAAAATGTAAAAACTGCCCCCGGCCCCACTGTGTACCTGTCTTGTTTCAGGTCTGCTGCCGCGCGGTGAGATCGCAGGAGTTGACCTGTTCCTGTGACAGCCGGGAGCCTTATGAAGGCTCCCAGGCCTGTCATAGGAATATTACTATTGAGGCTATGACCAGCCTCAAAAGTAATGTACAGAATCTCCCATAGACTGCAATACAGTTGTATTGCAGTCTAATGGGACTTGCAATCAAATGATTGCAGGTTCAAGCCCCCTAGGGTGGCTAATAAAATAGTAAAAAATATATATATATATATATATATTTTTTTTTTTTTTTTTTTTTTTTTTCTTTTCTTTATATTACATGGGCTGGATTTTCTGGAATGGAGGACAGGTTGGTAGTGGGAGTCTTCCAGTCCACACCCCTGGTCAACTACGGGGCTTTCCCCTACTCTCAGGTCCTCTCAGCTGAGGCTTCCTGTGAGTGATTACTGAGGAAGGAAACCTGGCAAAAGGAGGCCTGACAAGGAGCAGCCAGAGAGAGACAGAGCATCCCTGGAGTGGAGGTTTGCACACTTTGATATGGTGTTTGCTGTTATGCATTTGCCTGCACTAGGCTAGTGAGAGGCATGATACTGTTTATTTAGAGCCGGACAGGCTTAGGCTTTTTGTTTTGTTTATATAATGTTGTTTTGTGCTGAAGCTCCTAAATAAAGCACCCTTGGAGTTTTAAAAACCCGCTGGCTGTGTGAACTTGGTCATTGCCGACCCCACCGTGTGAGCTGTTCGCTATAATATACATATATACAGTGGGGGAAAAAAGTATTTAGTCAGCCACCAATTGTGGGAGGCCTGTAATTGACATCATAGGTAGACCTCAACTATGAGAGACTAAATGAGAAAACATATCTAGAAAATCACATTGTCTGATTTTTTAAAGAATTTATTTGCAAATTATGGTGGAAAATAAGTATTTGGTCACCTACAAACAAGCAAGATTTCTGGCTCTCACAGAACTGTAACTTCTTCTTTAAGAGGCTCCTCTGTCCTCCACTCATTACCTGTAGTAATGGCTCCTGTTTGACATTGTTATCAGTATAAAAGACACCTGTCCACAACCTCAAACAGTCACACTCCAAACTCCACTATGGTGAAGACCAAAGAGCTGTGGAAGGACACCAGAAACAAAATTGTAGACCTGCACCAGGCTGGGAAGACTGAATCTGCAATAGGCAAGCAGCTTGGTGTGAAGAAATCAACTGTGGGAGCAATAATTAGAAAATGGAAGACATACAAGACCACTGATAATCTCCCTCGATCAGGGCCTCCACGCAAGATCTCACCCCGTGGGGTCAAAATGATCACAAGAACGGTGAGCAAAAATCCCAGAACCACACGGGGGGACCTAGTGAATGACCTGCAGAAAGCTGGGACTAACGTAACAAAGGCTACCGTCAGTAACACACTACGCCGCCAGGGACTCAGATCCTGCAGTGCCAGACGTGTCCCCCTGCTTAAGCCAGTACATATCCGGGCCCGTTTGATGTTTGCTAGAGAGCATTTGGATGTTCCAAAAGAGTATTGGGAGAGTGTCATATGGTCAGATGAAACCAAAGTAGAACTGTTTGGTAGAAACACAACTCGTCGTGTTTGGAGGAGAGTGAATGCTGAGTTGCATCCAAAGAACACCATACCTACTGTGAAGCATGGGGGTGGCAACATCATGCTTTGGGGCTGTTTCTCTGCAAAGGGACCAGGACGACTGATCCGTGTACATGAAAGAATGAATGTGGCCATGTATCGTGAGATTTTGAGTGCAAACCTCCTTCCATCAGCAAGGTCATTGAAGATGAAACGTGGCTGGGTCTTTCAGCATGACAATGATCCCAAGCACACTGCCAGGGCAACGAAGGAGTGGCTTCGTAAGAAGCATTTCAAGGTCCTGGCGTGGCCTAGCCAGTCTCCAGATCTCAACCCAATAGAAAACCTTTGGAGGGAGTTGAAAGTCCGTGTTGCCCAGCGACAGCCCCAAAACATCCCTGCTCTAGAGGAGATCTGCATGGAGGAATGGGCCAACATACCAGCAACAGTGTGTGCCAACCTTGTGAAGACTTACAGAAAACGTTTGACCTCTGTCATTGCCAACAAAGGATATATAACAAAGTATTGAGATGAACTTTTGTTATTGACCAAATACTTATTTTCGACCATAATTTGCAAATAAATTGTTAAAAAATCAGACAATGTGATTTTCTGGATTTGTTTTCTCATTTTGTCTCTCATAGTTGAGGTCTACCTATGATGACAATTACAGGCCGGCCTCATCTTTTTAAGTGGGAGAACTTGCACAATTGGTGGCTGACTAAATACTTTTTTCCCCACTGTATATAAATAATTAAAAAGAAACTTCTAAATCACCCCTTTTCCCTAGAATACATATAAGAGTAGAAAATTACTGTGAAACACATGCACATTAGGTATCCCTGCGTCCGAAAAAAAAATCAAAAGTGCTGAACTGCCGTTTTTTTCTTTGTTTTGCCTCTGATTTGAATAAAAAGTGATCAAAGCAATAGACATTCACCAAAATGGTATAACTAAAAAGTACACCTGACCCCGCAAAAAAAAGACGCCCTATGTATCCCCGTACAGCTGCAGGGCCACCTGTCAATGCGGCCTTGCAGCTGTTGCAAAACTACAATACTCATATGTTATTAAATATTTTACCAGTTTTTTTTGCTTCAAAATTTTTTTTTACTCTATTTTCCTCCTCTAAAACCTAGGTGCATCTTATGGTCAGGTGCGTCTTATAGTCCAAAAAATACGGTAATATAATAAAATCCAATATATTGCATGTGTCAGCTGCTGTATTCATTGTTCACCACCATATTAAGGGGAATATACTGGGGAAATTTATTAAAACTGGTAATTCTTATAATAATGGATGACTCGTAGTCAATTACTAAAAGACTCCGGCCTCTTAGTAATTCTAGCACATGTAAGTGCGCCTATTTGCAAATCTACACTGGTCAGGAACTGGTATAGGATTGTGATATACAGTAACTTACACCAGTTTTCCAGTTACAGTAAATCTGGAGACCACCTAGATTTTCACCCCTCACCACCCACTGTCTAAAAAAAGTGTTGAACCAGGCACAGGGGCTGAGATACACCACAGAGAACCAAATATATGCTAAGTTCAGGTGCGTTTTGGGCCACTTTCTAGGCGCATCAGCCTTAGTAAATGTGGGCCAGTATTTCTATAATCATTGTCTTTCTTTACCCTGCTTTTTTGTAAGGGGATCCTAATTCTGACTTTTACTATGAGTCCTATTATTTCTATGTACTCCCCAGTTTAATAAATTTTAATTTGACAACGATAAGTCCCCAACGTATCTCTGGTGGCTCCAGTGTGCAAGCACGTAGCACCATTAAAGCCATGGACAGTACAGTATTTCACTTCATTGCGCATGCACAGTGAAGTGGGGTGTACTGTTCTCAGTTTTAATATTGCAGTATGCATGCACCCAGAGTAAGCGTAGCTGTGAAGCATCCAACAGTCTGGAGGACCTGCCCTGTCCTAAGGGTTCCTTGTTTAGTATCTTTTTGGCCAGAGTGGAGAGTTGCTACAAAAAGCATCTCTCACTTTGGGGGACCTGTCCTGCCCTGAAGGTTCCCTGTTCAGGATCTTTGGGCCAGAGAGGAGGGTGGCTACGCAGGGCAACTCTCACTCTGAAGGACCTGTACTGTACTACATTGATTTGAATGGACACTGTGTAATACTTAATTTACCCTGTGGTGGTGCTACACGGGAATAGAATACATATTGGTAGTTCCCCTACAGATAACATATACTTGTTCTTCTCCACTCTACAGTTTTCCTATTTTTCAGGATTGCCTGCTCCCCAAGCATAGGCCCAACATCTGCATCCTGTTTTGCTATGCCACTGACTGGTCAAATAGTAGAGCAGTGACATAGTGTCCTAGCAGAGTACATTGTAAAAGAAGGCTTCTCAATAGGAACATATCTCTTAGTAATCTATGAGGGGTTATACACACAATATATAGTGTTATATTTTTAGAAAAATATGGGAAAAATTTGGGGAAAATAAAATATAAAAATATTGGGAATTTTTTTCCCCCAAGATCTCTCCTTTGTTTTCTACGAAAGGTACCATCAGTAGTAGAGTTTTGGCCTCACCCACTAGGAATTTTCATGGTATGACTTGGCGTATAGCACAGATCCTTCTCTTTGTGGTTTTTTTCATCATATATTGTGACTAATACATTTTACAGTAGTAGAAAAATTGTGACAATAGGAAATCACTGCTATTTTATAGTCTGGACTAAAAGTGTGGCCTTGTTATGCAATGTGCAGGTAGTTACAGTACATTCTCCAAGTGAGATCATTTGTTTCCCTCCCACCATTACTATCTATAACAGAGAACTGAGCAGGGCCTATATATTAATAATCAATAGTCTGGAAATTCTGATGAGAATACATTACCCTTGGTAATCCCCACTGTCAAGTAGTTTTTGTGTTATTATTCACCCCTCCCCCTAATATTTAGAATTTAACTCTTTAAACCTCTTGTTAGTTTTCTCTGTATTAGCAACACTCAAAGCTTCTCTTCTTTGCTATGCTCATAGAAAAAAAAAATCATCACAGCCCCGTAGTTTTCTCCAGATAGACTAACCTAAAAAAGCTCCATCTTTAACCCTTATAACTTTCTTAATTTTTCCATCATCATAGCAGTATGGGGTTTGTTTTTTGCAGGACAAGTTGTATTTTTTTAGTGGTACCATTTAATGTTCTGTATAATGTATTGTCAAACTAAAAATATTTTTTAGTGGGTGAAATGCAAAAATATAAACTATTATAGTTTTGTTTTTAGGGCATTCACTGTGCCGTAAAAATTAGTTGTTAAAATTTATTCTGTGGGTTAGTACGATTAAGGAAATACAAATTTATGTAGCTTTTGCCAAGTTCTAGTACTTTTAAAAATTTGAAAACCTCATACATTTGGTTCCACAAGAGATACCTGTCTGTTTGCTAATGCTTTGCGTTATTATTATTGAATTTTTTTTCCATTTCATTCCTTACCCATAAAAATATAACACTGAACTGTGAAACTCAAAGCATAACTAATGCCACCAATATCTGAACGGCAAAGGTCCAACCATTGTGACGTCTGGTGATCTCTAGATAGCATGCAGATTCTCTAGGAAAGCAAAGTGGACATCCATTAGGCACCACTGTCCTAGTAGGGTGCACTATAGAAGACTTCTCAGACAATATGTAATGCTATATAATAATACAAGATAAGAATCTTGGGATAATGTTCCCAATGATGTTTTAGCCTCACCCACTACGAGTTGTCATGGCATGACTTGGTCTTTAGCTGGCACAGAGCCTCCTCTCTGTGGGATTATTCATCATATATTGTGACTAACACATTTTACACTAGTGGAAAAGTTGTGACAATGGGAAATTGTCACCAATATTTTAGTATCCGGAGCTGCACTAAAATTGTGGTCGGCTTATGCAATGTGCACACAACTACATTATCCAAGTGAAATCATTTGTTTCCATCCCACCACTACTACTATGTTTAATACCTGGGCAGAACTTATATAATAATAGTCCAGTAGTCTGGAAATTCCGATGAGAATACACTAGCTATGTTAATCCCCATGGTCATCATGTAGTTCAGTATTAGTTATAGTAGTTAATATATATTAGTTTTTATATATGAGATGTGTCATGGCCATAGCAAACACTCATCGCTCTGAGCACAGGCCCATGGTCTTCTCTGAGTGGTGTACTTGTTTATATAGATGGACTAACATAAATTAAAGTTCCATTTTAGAGTCACTTTAATCCCTTCCTGCCATGGCCAGCTTTCAATGTTTTCGTCTCTCCACCTGCTATAACTTTATTTTTCCATCAACATACTTGTATGGGACTTTTTTTCTGTGGGATGTACTATATTTTTAATGTCATCATTAAATGTTCCATATAATGTATTGAAAAGTTGTAAAAATAGTATTTATGGGGAGAAACAGGCAAACAAACATAATTGTACCATGGTTTCTTTGGATTTTGCTTTTCACTGTGCAGTGAAATTGACCTGACATCAGTACAATAACTGAGAAATTATGTATTTTCTGTTAAGTTTTAAGACTTTTAATTGCTTTTGGTTGGGTGTTCTGACACCCATAAACTTTTTATATTTCCATCTATGGCATTGTGTGAGAACTTTTAGTTTCTGCCAAAACATATTACTGAAAATTGAAGACTGTCATCAAGGGGTTAAATCTATCTTTACACAGGGAATTTAGAGATCAGAAAAACAAAGATCCGATCACTATAAAGATATCAAATTAATCAGCACAGAATTTTGGACCTAAAAACTACCTAATGATAAAAGATGGAGATTCATGTTAAAGGACATCTGTCACCAGAACCCAGCATATCAACCCAGCCCTGCAGATAGATAGGTTATGGTCACCTTAATCAAACAGTGTCTTCTCCCTTATGAATTGCTGCCTCCGTTGCAGAGATATAGCCCCCAAAGATTTACACAGCAAAACCCTAAGGGTATGTTCACATGGCGGAAAATGAAGAGGAATTCCTCTTCATTTTTCGCCGCCGGCATTTTTGCCGTGGTCTAGCCGCCACGGGATGCTGATGCAGTGAATCAGCATTCCGTCGTGGCATCCCGCTGCTGAATAGGCCCAGATAAATGGGCCTAATCAGCAGGGAGTCTTGAGCTGCGGACTCCGCGGCTGAATCAGCTGCAGTGTCCGCGGAAAGATCGAGCAGGACGCTTCTTTTTTCCGTGTCCTACCATGGCAAATTCCTCCATATGAACACAGCCTAAGGGCGCCATACAGCTCACTCGTTTATTGACAAAGACAGTGATATCTCAGTAATTGAGGAAGATATTCACATGGGGAAAACACTTTTTGATTCAGTTGACCCTAACCTAACTATCTGCAGGGTTGGTTTAAGGTTTTTTTTGTGCTGTCTATTGATAGATTACATATAATGAATCGCTATATTATGTAGTTGTTAGTTCCATTACAACTAAAGATGGGTGAACCAACTTGTACCGAGGCGGGTTCGACCCAAATATTCCAAATTGGTTTTTTTTTTTACAAAACTAAACAAATGGAGATTCATCATGGGTGAACTAAAATGGCCAATCACATTATACTCTGGGGTCTCTTCATTATACTCTTTGGGCCTCCTCACGGGCAATCGGCGCTCTCCTGGTGACGTCATGTGCCCAAGATTTACAGCTGAGGCCTGTGATTGGGCTACCATTAGTCACATGAGCACACCGAGTGTCATGGGATGCCAATCACAGGCCTCAGAGGTGACCCCATGCGCAGGACGTCACTGGAGGCGGAGAGAGAGCACTGGACGCTTCAAGGAGGCCCAAAAGAGGTAAGGGAAGGTGAGTATGAATGTTTTTTTTATTTATTACACCACCAATGGGCTTTGACCTATTATACTCTGTCGTCTGAAGAGATCCTGTGAGGGTCGCCCATCTCTAGTTACAACATATTTCTGTGATTCTGTCACAACTGGACTCTGTAATGAAAACTAAACAGGTCTGATCCAAGGAAATAATAATTATCAGAAAAGACCACTGGTGTTAAATGTGTTTAATACTAAGAATATGACGCAGTGCATTACAGAGCATTGCACATTTCCTTCCTATACCTAGTGATGACACAGTCTGCCTTAGTCATGTTTAGTATTGTTATGATATAGTCACAGATGATATAAATGAAAAACACATTTGGTTTCTGTACATGAAAATACATTATTATTATGCATGAGAAAAAACTTTAGATGTTTTGATCAGTGGCAGTCCTGTTGCTCAGATCACCACAAGACTGAAAAGTCACCACTATTTCCAGCTCTCCAAAGAGCTAGAAGTCTGTACATGGTTAACCTGACCTCTCCAAAAGCCAACTGGACCCAGCCAAACTAACTGAATTTGTGCATTAACTTGTGAATGGACTTTAAGGTCATGTTCACACAGCAAATGCAACTAACCTTCTGCATTTCCATGTAGTTCATTATTCAGCACAGATTTTTTTTTTCTGACATATACGAGTAGGTTATTTTATAACTCATTCATATGCATGGCTGGGGAGATGTCAGTAAATCCTGTCCTCTGAATGTGTAAGCATGACCTACAACATGACAATAAGGAGCAGGGAATCCATATGGAGCATTTAAAGGTTATAAACACCTTTACAATCAATTATTCCAATACATATAAATTCAAAAACAAAATTAAAATTGAAATATTCTTAAATAAAAATATCCTACTGTTTTGTGTTTCAGCTCCTATGCAAACATGGGTGTTTCCATAGTTACAGACTACAAACAAACCATGTGTAGTCTGGCACTGATTACATGACTCGTCATCTGTAGGTTAGCAAAAAGAGGACAGATGGAAGAAATTAAGACATGACTGCAGTATCAGATTGCACAGGGTTTCTTTGTGTTTGTAAGGCCGGGGGCCCCACGTGGCGTAAACACTGCAGAAAAAAAAAAGGGGTGTTTTACAGTCACTTCAAGGTGAATCCCATCCCCACCTTGCGGAAAAATACACGCAGCGATTTCCAAAACTGTCATGGCGGTTTCCCTATAGGTATAATGTAGGCAGAAAGTCCGCAGAGGAAACCTGTGGTTTTTCACGCAGCGTTTTTTTGCTGCGGGGCGCTATGTGGGGCCTTAGCCTAACACAGGTCTGCTTTAAAGCTGTATCCATAACACCATTTTTTAAAAACTGTATTTAAAGGAAGTGTATCAACAGAATCCAGATAGATAGGTTAGGGTCACCTGAATCAAACATTTTTTTACCCTTTTGAATCGCTGTGTCCATTGCAGAGATATCACTGTCTTAGTCAATATACATATTAGCTATTTGGAGCAATGAGGGTGTTGCCGCTTAACTCCATAGGGGCTATATCTCAGCAACGGAGGCACCGGCACACAAGGGGAAAACACAGTTTGATTCAGGTGACCCTAACCTATCTATCTGGATGATATGCTGGATTCTGGTGACAGACTCCCTTTAACATGAATTTCCACCTTTTATCATCAGGTAGTTTTCATGTCCAAAATTCTGTGCCGATTAATTTTGTATCTTTATAAGGAAGGTATTTCTGCTTTTAAATTAGTTTTTTTTTTTTCACACAGGTTTCTAAATCCCCCCGTGTAAACATAGATTTAACCCCTTAATGGCAGCCCCCAGTCTTCAGCAACATGTTTTGGCACAAACTACAAGCACTTACACATCTCTGTAGATGGAAATAAAAAAAGTTAATGGTGTCAGAATGTGTGACCAGAAGCAAATTTAAAAAAAAATAAGTTTTTGCCTTTTTAAAAGTCGTAAAACATAACAAAAACAACATAATTTTGGTATCTCAGTTATTGTACATACCTGCAGAATAAAGTTAACATGCCTATTATTCTGCATGGTGAATGACATAAAAGCAAAACCCAAAAAAACATGTTGGAATTATTTATTTTTCTGGTGAGACTTCCTTTAACTATAAACTGCAAGCAAAGTTGCTTAATGTTTTTTCTTGCACATGCATTAGAGCAATAACAAAAAATGGTGTCACAAGTGCAGAAACCATTTCCAATTAACTATATTGCAATATGCGGTAATTGTTCTCACTTATGATGGCTTGTTGGATGATAACAGGATCTCTGACGCATCTGGTGACAAAAGGATTGTATCATCTAAGGTGTCATTATTTGGAGACATTTCCTTTGTCATCAGTGCCATGTTTAGCTAGGGATGCCGAGTTATTGGGAAAGGGGTAGACTGTAGCAATGTATTTCTGTGTGTGCAGATTTTTCCTAATCCACGTCCAGATCTGCAACAAAAATTCATTATGTCAAATGTAGATTTCTGCAGCAGCTTCTGTATACATCCCCATATGATTCAGAAGAATATATACCATGACTATTCCCAATGGCGTGAGATGACTAAAAAAATTAAGCTTAACAGGTGCTTAAATGCCTCTAGGACCCTCATCAATTGGGAGAATTCATGACAACCAGTCTCCCAAATTAAAATTTCCATTAAAATATATGGGGTATATGGGAAGAAGCCATTGCTGATTGGTTGCAATGAGGAGGGGCCTGCACATATCAATCATTTAAAGACATATTCTATAGATACACCATCAACGTTAAAGATGAATTTGCCCCTTTAAGAGATATTTAAAATGATTCTCTGCCTAGATTAATTGTCACCCCAGGCATCTGGAATAAATTAAAGGGATTGTCTATTTTCAGACCAATATTAATAGACCAATGTTATTATTTGTATAATGAAAAGTTGTACAATTTTCCAATATACTTTCTGTATCAATTCCTCGCGGTTTGCTAGATCTCTGCTTGCTGTCATTCATTCTTCTTACTTCCTGTGGATAAAAATCAGTCCAAGCTCATGTGATATACAGTCCACGGTCATGTGATTACTATAATGCACTGTGCTCCTGTGTGTCCATTACATGACAATGGACACATATCACATGACCATGGACTGTACATCACATGACCATGGACTGATTTTTATCCACCGGAAGTAAGCAGAATGAACGACAACAAGCAGAGATCTAGAAAACTGTGAGGAATGAACTGATACAGAAAGTATATTGGAAAATTGTACAACTTTTCATTATATAAACAATAACATTTGTCTCTCAGTATCTTTCTGAAACTGGACAACCCCTTTAAATTACATGAGAATTTCAGTATATAAATCCAGCACATCTAGGAGTACTTATGAGCAATACCATTAGTCATGACTTTCATTGTTTAGTTACAGTACATTAGGCTATATTCACAAGATCATGTCTGTTTCTCGGCTGTGAGAAATAGATAGATAGATAGATAGATAGATAGATAGATAGATAGATAGATAGATACTTGATCCCGGGAAGGAGGTTGTGGTGGAGGGGGAGTTTGGGGCAGTTTCCATATACCAGTATTACATAATCATAGCACACGGGGGCATATCACATAAGGAGGGCTAGAGGCAAGTTCAGTTCAGTCCAGTATTTAGAAGTGGTAGGGATAGAAGTGTGGGGGGGGTATAGTCTGGTTAATACATTCAGATACAGCGTATATCACAGCATAGCACAAAATAGATCTGGGGATGAGGGTACAGTCTGGTACATTACATTTAGATACAGCAGTATACCAGAGGTGTCTGGTCGGCCTGCTTGAGGGGATTGAGGTAGGATGGTGCCAGGCAGGCTGGTGGCGGTCCAGGTCTATTTCAAGCCCACAGGGAGCATTTCAGATGGGCAATCTTAGTTCCTAAGATCAGGCTGGCAGCGGTGAAGGTGTTGCCTCTCAGGCCTGGGCACCCGATGGTTGAAGGAAGCGGTTACAGCTGGGCCTACATGGCTGGTGGTCCACACCATGGTCCTCGCCCAGGTGAGCCTGCTTTTTGTGAAGCGGGTGGCAAGGCCGGTCCAGTCAGAGGTGGATGTTCATCTGTATCAGGCTTCTACAGACCATGCATCCATGTGGCAGTCACCTGGTGGTCTTCCTCACAGATGTCCTTCTCGTTTGGTTTATGCGTTGTGGTGGGGGCCAGCTTCGGGGATATGTGCGGCCACGGGATGCTAAGCGAGGTGTAGGAGCAGTCATAGGGGGGGGGCTGCAGGTATGCGGTGAGGCTTTTGAGCCGAAGCATATGAGAGAAGAGGCTGGGGGTATGCGGCAAGGTTTTCAAGCCAATGAATACAAGAGGAGACGTAATCCTGGGGGTGCAAGGCAAGGCCTGGGCTAGAGTGAGTTGAGTTGACCATTTGGGGAGGTTGGAGGCCACCAGTAGTGGGACCAAAGGTTCAAGGGGTGAGGGGACTCGGACTGAAGCATGTTTACAAAGTGTGTCTCCATTCTGGTTCATAAAGTGGTGTCTTAGAGGACCACTCTATAATGTGCTGGCCTTCATAAACCTAGAAGGTTGCCAACTTTTCAAAGATGGCCTCCCCAAAAAACCAGTGCGCTTTGTTAGCCGCGTCCCCTTCCCTTAAAAAGCCCCTTATTATAACATGACTGGCACATAAAGTGTCTACATCACACATAATATAACAGAAATCTGGCTAAACTGGGAGATTTGCCAACTCTTCCGTGACGCCGGGTGGTCACCCCTTTTTGTGGGGGTCTCCTAGCTGTTCAGAAGGGTTGGCAAGTATGAATTTGATTTTCATTATCACTGAATGTCACCAGCCGTCCCATTGCCACTCTGCATTGCATATCGCTGCGCTGTACATCATGTTCCTGTTGTGATCATGATAAAATAGATGCTGGGATGTGTGTAATGCGGCTTTCACATTTCATTTATTTTCTCATTTCTGAAAACAAAGAAAATGAATAGTTATCTCCTAAAGGATAGTACTGAGAAGTGCGCCAACTAGTGTCCATAACTGATAACTGCTTACATTCCCAACAGGAAATTGCTCATAGCTGTTGCGTTGTCACTTCTTGCATACAATGCAACATGACCGTAAAAATCAGTCAACCACAGAAGTTACGTCCTAAAATTGGATTGCCAAATTATGGGACATTCCCAAATCCCCCAATTCCAAGAGCCATATTTTTTTTATTTTTCTGTTCACATAGTATTATAAGGGCTTGAATTTTGTCACTATGTCCTAATATTATATGTGATATGCTGAGAAGCTGTACAAAATTCTGAATGGATTTCAAAAAACATACCGTAGTTGCCCCATTTTCTTACGGTTTTATTTTAAAGTGATGATATGTTGACAAACTACCTTTATTCTGCGGGGCAGTACAATCACAGTGATATCAAATTTATACTGTTTCAGATTTAATACCTAAAAAAAAAAAAAAAAAAAAGAGAAAAAGAAACCCATAAAAAATGTCTATACATCATCATATTCTGATATTGTGTAATATTTTATATTTTCAGCTACAGTTCTGTGTTGTGTTCTTTTTGTGGGGCAGGATGTTGCTGTCATTGATGCCATTTGGGGGAATGTATGATGTTTTGATCACTTTTTTTTCCAATTTAGTTTGGGATTTGAAGTGGTGGGAAAAAAAAACTGCAATTTAATTTAAATTTGATTTTTTTGTTCCCTCTTATTACATTTATTTTTGTTTGATAGGAGAGGGACATATTATTGTGGGGGCAACTTCAAGGGGGCTTTAAACTGTGGGGCAGCTGGAGGGGGATATTAAATTGCGGGGGCAGCTGGAGGGGGGACATTATGCTGTGGGGATAGCTGGAGGGGGGACATTATACTGTGGGTGCACTTGGAGGGGGACATTCAACTATGGGGGCAGCTGGAAGGGGACATTATGCTGTGGGGATAGCTGGAGGGGGACATTATGCTGTGGGGATAGCTGGAGGGGGGTTATTATACTGTGGGTGCACTTGGAGGGGGACATTCAACTATGGGGGCAGCTGGAAGGGGACATTAAACTGTGGTGGCAGCTGAAGGGGGACAATAAACTGTGGGGACAGCTGGAGGGGGACATTACACTGTGGAGGTAGCTGGACATTATATTGTATGGGGCCACTAGGGAGGCATTATACTGTGGGAGGGCCAATAAGTGGACATCATAATTTGTACAAGTCAGGTATTTCTGATAGGGGGGTCACTTATAAAACCTTTGCACTGGGCCCATCCACGTGCTAAAACGTCCCTGCATACATATACTGCAATACGTCTGTTGTATGTTACCCAGCAGGGTAAAAAAAAAACATTTTTAAATCTGACAAGCCTGGGAACCTTCAATAGACTCCTGCAGTGTTACACTAGCCCACCAAAGTACTAGAGGATCCTCCAGTGGGCCCAGGAACTAGCACTCCTGGCTGTCATACCAACCTGCTGGCACCTACCTATGATCACTTCAAAGATGGTGATGACCAGATAATCTAACTTCCCAGATGATGCAGTCACAAATGACTGCAGCAATCTCTGCTGTAATAGAACTGTTGTCAAATGTTCCTATACTTAGGATAGACCATAAATATCTGATTGGTGGGGTCTGAGAGCTGGCCCCTGCATCGATCTGCTGTATGGATCAGCTCCTATACACAACACAGGATTGGTAGCAGCTGGTTCCATACCCTATATAGTGGCCAGGCACCGATACTACAGCTCAGCTCCCATTAAGTCAATGTACCAGTACCGGGCCGCTATACAGGGACCAGAGCTATCTGCTTCTTGCCCCTTGTATACAGTACAGGCATCGAAAGTGACCCGTACAGATGATTTGTGCGAGGGGTGACTGTTGGCACCGTCCAATCAGATATTTATGGCCTATCCTATTTATGACCTAAAACTTAGACAAACAGTTCATTTTTTAATAAGGATAATATATATTTTAAAGAGCCCTTGACATCTCTCCTGACATGCCAGTTTTAGTAAATACTGCCACTGTCAGACTTTATGTGGTTCAATATCAAACTAAAAGACACAAGTGACATCTAGTGGTAAAAGGTATGTACTGCAACACAAGCAAAAATGTCAGATGTGTTCTAATAGTGACCTACATCAATGGAAGCTGTGTATACATCAATAAGTTCCTGTAAAATCACTTAAAGGAGTATTCTGTTGTTTACCCTCCTTGTGATATACTGATCATAGGATGTCTCATATGTACAGTATATGTCAGGCCTAAGTACAGTGGTCCCTAAAATAACAATGGTCATACAATATTTCTAGCACACAATGGTGTTTTCTGGACCACCATACAATGGTCTCCTGGAAGACCCAACAAATCATCATAGTCATATTACTGGTAAAAGCATCGTATTTGTGAGGTGCATGCACTGACTAGCGCCCTCTACAGTATAATACAGTATTACATGTGCTGTACTTTTCTACCTATACCAGCATGAGCTTTGGAATCCAGGTAAGGTAAGATGTTATTTTTTGGGTCCACTACATATATGTTTACGGACTCTAACAAGATCATGGTGGCTCAGTGGTTAGCACTGGAATCCTGGGTTCAAATCTGACTAAGGACAACATCTGCAAGGAGTTTGTATGTTCTCCAGTGTTTGCCTGGGTTTACTTCAGGTACTCCGGTTTCCTCCCACACTCCAAAGACATACTGATGGGGAATGTAGATTCACAATGACTGTAGAGCGCAGCTGAAAATGTTGGTGCCTTATAAGTAACTTTCTATTCAGATCACATTTAACGGACGCAAACTAATGATCATCTGTTTACACAGAAATAAAAAACTGATCCATTTTTGGCGTTTTTTTTCTTTTGAAGGACACAAACACTTATTATACCATACTTTTCTATAGTCTTCATTTTTAGAACCATAGAAGATGAATGGCAGAAGAAGACCCATGGCCCTTCTAGTCTGCCCCTATATTGTTACCATTGTATATTAGGATAGACATGTGTTTATTCCAGGCAGGCTTACATCCACTTACTGTAGATTTCCCAACCACATCTGCGGGAGGTTAGTTCCAAGCCTCTTTCAGTGAAAGAATAGTTGAGGCTTGGAACACTTTTCATATTTATGGTGACATCTTGGGGTCTTCAGACCCAGTTACTAGTTTTCCATAGAGTCACGGTCTTAGGTTACAACGGTTGTCCCGGACTCCATTAATATTGTAACTTGAGTAATGGTTTCTAGTAACAGCTGGTAGCCGAGGTCATAGCCAGATGGTGCCAGAGGACATACAGGAGAAGAACATATGCTAGCTACTTTTTAGCTAATAAGTATAGCTAAGAAATAACTTATTAGGAACTAAGAAGCCTAATGAATAATTACAGGAAACTTCTAGCCACAGCTTCCCTAAACTTTAGATTACTTGTTATATGTAATTACAAAAAGGGGTGAATGGCTACCAGCAAGGGCGTAACTTGAGGGGGTGCAGAGGGTGCAGTCGCATCGGGGCCCAGGAGCCTTAGGGGGCCCATAAGCACTGGCATCAGTATTGAGATTGCAGCTTCCATCTGGCCCATAAGCCAAGGAGACCCACAGATTACCCTAACCACACTAAGGTTGATTAAACTCCTTAGCACCCGTAACCATCACTATCAAGAATTCACTGTAGGGATGAGGTAGGGGGCCCCGGACAAAAGATTGCACTGGGGCCCACAAGACTTCACTGACGCCACTGGCTACCAGACGTCTCTAATACCCCTCATGGTGGCAGAAAATAAATTAGAATAAGTGGCCATAGCTATCTATCCATTAGCTTAGTCAGTTTTACTCTCATACGGCGAGACTCCTTGACAGTGATTAGTCGGAGTTTGCACCTATGTAGTTAGCACTGTTCTGGGACTGTCTGGGGGGGGGGGATTTGGGCACTAATATGAAATATATATTTCTGTATATTCCAGTACAGGCTTTTTTTTTTCACCTGACTCCAATAAGTGTTGTAGGTGTCAGTAAAAGTCGGGTGCGGTGTTTTTGATAAATATGGTATTCATAATGCACAGGGGACGTTATTGTAGAACCTTGTTTTGAAAGTAAAGATAGCGCTTTCTGTTATTTTGTCAGAAATTGACAGGAAGCTTTAACTGAGGTGCATAATGTGAGCAGTCATTTAACCTCTACTGCACATTACTATATACAAGGTATTATATGTCACCTTGCAGCCCTGTAACCTGTATAAAAGTTATCACAGGCCCTCCTGCTTTTATCCAATCACAGGGCTCCGCACTGACCTCTCATGTTATATCTTACAGGAAATTCTGTACATATCAGACTTGTTCTATATTTCCTAACTCAGGGCTATGAAAGAGAAAAGATACACAAGGCCGGGACTAAGGATTATTAATAGGGGCATTAAAGGGGTTTCCAGGGTTTAAAACACATAATATTGACAATGGAATATGCAAATGAGTTTGACGATTTGCATTGGAATTTCAAGACCATTATGACATCACCTTAACATGATGACATCACAATGATGGTAAGTGCATAAAAAGACCTGACACTACAGGAGTTGCTCCGAGGATGGCGAAAGATGAAGATGTCCATGCTGAGGAGAGGACTACACCAGGTATGTACAATATGGAAGATTTACCACATTGCTATAAGGGGCATCCATGCTGGGGAGAATTTAGGATTCACTGTAGATGGATCTAACTTTCCTCTATGATCACATGTCACCTCCCCTCGGCCTCCAGCTATTATATTCTGGGGTCTGAAGAGAGTATAATAATTTACTGGCAGCTGCCATTTTAGTTCGTCCAAGACAAATTCTAATTGTTGGGTTTCATTAGAAACCTAGTAAGGATGAAATCACATATGCAGTTTTTGAGTTTTTTTGAGCCAAATCCAGTATATAGAAGTATATATCCTTCCTTTATCATTCCAGTTCCACTCCTGGCTTTGACTCAAAAATCTGCATCAAAAACTGCACCAAAAAAGCATTTGTGATTGCAGCGTAAAGTGGTAATTTTAAAAGTGCCTCCACGGATCTATCTCCTAATAGAAAAGACACAAGTTCTACTAGAGGTTGCAAAATCTACAGAGAATTCTCCAAGTGACCGGGGAAATGATAATTATTTTGGAAGTTCTTTAATATACACTTGGGGAAAAAGGGTGGGATTTATTAAGTTATCTTGTAAATCAAAAATAAATCCATTTTTTGGTGCAAATGATAATAATGCAGTCCTTTCTCTGCTGATAAGCCCCACCCAGCTGGCTCCACCCAAGCGTTAGAAATGTGGCAAACAGGAATTTAAATTTGAAAAAAGTTGCAAATTTTTGCTCAAATGAGACGTGCGCCAAAGTTTGTGACTTTTTCCCACCACAATTCTGCTGTTCTATAAATAATCTATAGCACAACTTGAGACATGGCAGATTTATCACAGATTTCCAGTGTGGATTGTGAACTCATTTCTTGTATAATACATGAAAGTGGGGTTAAAAAATTATTCATGTCCCGTCCAAGAAATAGTTTTAATAGATGGAGACATGTGATGTCACTTCCTGTGGGCGGTTTCATTGGGAAGTCATGCACCTCACATGTGATGTCACTTCCTGTGGCCGGTCACATTGGGCGGTCATGTGGCCTCACTTTCCATTGCACTTCATGTCCTTGTACTGTTTATGACTTGATATCTGTGTGATGGTGACGGCTTCATGTTTTATAATCACTCACTTTCTATATATCACTTTATTTCAGTCTCTCCATTAGCACATGGACGGAGCCGCCTCCTCCATAGGCATTTAGAGGTAAGTACCAGACTGTTATACCCAACATTTATCATTCCTATCATCTTCATTTCTAGATTTTCTAATATTTTTATATCATATTATTACATTAGATTTTGTGTCTTAATAACTAGACACAGGGGATTGGCCAGATCACCTACAATAAACAATATCTTTCCGTAGGATCTATAGGGGGATGTGAGCCCCTAGGAGAATAGGGGTGGTTTAGTTACATGATCAGGGTCGTGTTAGATCAGTAATTGCAGATGTAATTCTCCAGTTTTCCTGTTGAGGCGCTGCAGGGAAAAATAACACATAGCTATTGTGGTAGTAAACCTCAATGTAAAAATCATAGATTTACTAAGGAGCGTTTTTCAACTGGAAAGAGAGATCCCACAATTTCACGGCATGTTAGCAGCCTCACCATCCAATCTGAAAGCAATTTATTAAGTGTAAATTCTAATAGTAGAGCTGAGGTGTGGCTAGGAAGTGCAAAGGTGGGGCTGGGCAGCTCAAGGGTGGGGCTAGAACAATCAGAAGATAAGAGGAAATTATTGATTTAGTTTATCTCCTTTCTTTTGAATGAGCAGACGTTCTTTACGCAAAGTCTTCTCAAGAAGAATATCGTCTCAACACAAGTCAACGCAACGAAAAGTTTCATCACAAGCCAAAAAGTCACAGAACAGAAATGTTATATATTTTATTAGACTAGGGATTAGAGGGCTCCTTTCTTTAGAGTGTAAGCTCCTCAGGGCAGATTAGACATTAACCTTTTAAAGACCACTCCCACTATACTTCATACCATGAGGGTCTTCATTGTCTACAATTGTTTTTTTCCACCTAAATTGTTCCAGACTGCCCCCTATGATTTTTTGGGGTCAGTGTAGATGAAGCCGTAACCGCTCATGGCCTGCACGCAGCCGCAGGATTCTTGTTTTAACATGGCTGCCAGTTGAAACTCATAAAGGTGGTCCTTAAAGGGTCAATGATGGTTTTCTTTAGATTGTAAATTCAGGGCAGGGTTGGTCTTATCATGGAAGTTCCAAAGGAACCCTCCGGAATAGACTGTAAGCCATGAAGCCAATCTCCAGTCAATAAACATCTGGAGACTGACTTTATTGGCAGGAATCCTCTCTAGGCTAGAGCTAATGATGACTAAGATGGCTCCTATCTCTAAGGTCAGGGCTACATGGTGGCCTTGGCTGCGGCATATATCATGTGGTTGGAGATCGCAGTGTAGCGCTTTTTCCATTAACTCTAATGGAAGTGAATGTGGTTGTGTTATGACGAGCAAGCGAACATGTGTAAATCTGCTAATATATTAGCTAACATATGTTATGGCAATGGTTGCAACTGATGGTCAGGTCCAAAACTGAAAATGACCTGGATCGTTGGGCGATCGCACCCTTGCAAGTCATCAAGACACAACCATATTCGTGTTCACTGGCTGAGATGCCAGCTGTGCTACATGGTGGTCTTTGGCTGTGTAATGTGTGTTGTGGCTGAAGTCGTCGTGTAGCTCTCGCCATCACAGTCATCACTTATACATTGGGGAAAAAAAGTATTTAGTCAGCCACCAATTGTGCAAGTTCTCCCACTTAAAAAGATGAGAGAGGCCTGTAATTGACATCATAGGTAGACCTCAACTATGAGAGACAAAATGAGAAAACAAATCCAGAAAATCACATTGTCTGATTTTTAAAGAATTTAATTGCAAATTATGGTGGAAAATAAGTATTTGGTCAATAACAAAAGTTCATCTCAATACTTTGTTATATATCCTTTGTTGGCAATGACAGAGGTCAAACATTTTCTGAAAGTCTTCACAAGGTTGGCACACACTGTTTCTGGTATGTTGGCCCATTCCTCCATGCAGATCTCCTCTAGAGCAGTGATGTTTTGGGGCTGTCGCTGGGCAATACGGACTTTCAACTCCCTCCAAAGGTTTTCTATGGGGTTGAGATCTGGAGACTGGCTTGGCCACTCCAGGACCTTGAAATGCTTCTTACGAAGCCACTCCTTCGTTGCCCTGGCAGTGTGCTTGGGATCATTGTCATGCTGAAAGACCCAGTCACGTTTCATCTTCAATGCCCTTGCTAATGGAAGGAGGTTTGCACTCAAAATCTCACGATACATGGCCCCATTCATTCTTTCATGTACACAGATCAGTCGTCCTGGTCCCTTTGCAGAGAAACAGCCCCAAAGCATGATGTTGCCACCCCCATGCTTCACAGTAGGTATGGTGTTCTTTGGATGCAACTCAGCATTCACTCTCCTCCAAACACGACGAGTTGTGTTTCTACCAAACAGTTCTACTTTGGTTTCATCTGACCATATGACATTCTCCCAATACTCTTCTGGAACATCCAAATGCTCTCTAGCAAACTTCAGACGGGCCCGGATATGTACTGGCTTAAGCAGGGGGACACGTCTGGCACTGCAGGATCTGAGTACCTGGCGGCGTAGTGTGTTACTGACGGTAGCCTTTGTTACGTTAGTCCCAGCTTTCTGCAGATCATTCACTAGGTCCCCCCGTGTGGTTCTGGGATTTTTGCTCACCGTTCTTGTGATCATTTTGACCCCACGGGGTGAGATCTTGCGTGGAGGCCCTGATCGAGGGAGATTATCAGTGGTCTTGTATGTCTTCCATTTTCTAATTATTGCTCCCACAGTTGATTTCTTCACACCAAGCTGCTTGCCTATTGCAGATTCAGTCTTCCCAGCCTGGTGCAGGTCTACAATTTTGTTTCTGGTGTCCTTCCACAGCTCTTTGGTCTTCACCATAGTGGAGTTTGGAGTGTGACTGTTTGAGGTTGTGGACAGGTGTCTTTTATACTGATAACAATGTCAAACAGGAACCATTACTACAGGTAATGAGTGGAGGACAGAGGAGCCTCTTAAAGAAGAAGTTACAGGTCTGTGAGAGCCAGAAATCTTGCTTGTTTGTAGGTGACCAAATACTTATTTTCCACCATAATTTGCAAATAAATTCTTTAAAAATCAGACAATTTGATTTTCTGGATGTTTTCTCATTTAGTCTCTCATAGTTGAGGTCTACCTATGATGACAATTACAGGCCGGCCTCATCTTTTTAAGTGGGAGAACTTGCACAATTGGTGGCTGACTAAATACTTTTTTTTCCCTACTGTAAGTGAAGGCCTAGAGGAGGTGATGGAAAATAAAAAACACATATACTCACTTTGTTTTACCTCTGCTGAGCGTCTGGAGGTCCCTCACCATCCTTTCACGTCACGCACCCCAGGTGACTGCAGCTATCATTACACGCCCCAGGGGTTACCACTGAGACCTGTAATTGGGCTTCAGCGATGACCCCATGGGGCGTGTGAGGTCAGCCGTAGGCTGGAAGAAAGCTGAAGAGGACAGCGAGAAACCGCCTGACACTAAAAAGATGCCCAGAAGAGGTGATGGAAGATGATTACAAGCCTCCACTTATTATACTCTGGAGTCTGAAGAGATTCTAGAACAGTGGTTCCCAACCTGAGATACATATAGTGTACCGCTGCAGTGAATGCCACCCCCCCTTAATGGTAGTTTGTGGGGTTCACCACCCACAAATTATTATTTAAATGTGGGGTCACTTCAGACCCTCAGAGTATAATGATCAGAGGCCCAGATACTGAGGAAACATAACAAACCGTGTTCCTCACCTCCACTGGCCTCCGGCATAGGTATCATGTCCTCTTCGGTCTCATACAGCCACCTGAGTAACGTCAGGGACTGCTTAGACCTGTGATTGGGTTCTCGGTAGTCTTGCAGCATAATGGGAATAATCAAAGGCCTCAGCATTCCCTGACGTCACTTGGGAGGATGAAGAGGACCCAATACCTGCACTGGAGCCCAAGGTAGGTGAGTAACACTATTTGTTATGTTTTTTCACCTCCCCTGGGCCTTCTCTTCGTGGGTGGCAAACCCACAAAAGTTCGGGTTCGGCCGAAACCTGAAATTCTTAGAAAGTCCCTATGTATGAGAGATTTTTTTTTTATTTTATTAACGTAGGGGCCACTCTGGGACATTATACTGTGTGGAGGGGCCACTAAGGGACATTACCCTGCATGGGAGCCACTATGGAACATTATACTGTATGGAGGGGCCACTATGGAACATTACACTGCATGTATAGGTCGCTATGGGACATTACACTGCATGGGGGCCACTATGGGACATTATAGTGTATGGAGGGGACACTATGGGACATTACACTTCATGTATAGGTCGCTATGGGACATTACACTGCATGGGGGCCACTATGGGACACTAAATTGTGTGGAGAGGTCACCTCTGGGATATTATACGGTGTGGAGGGGTCGCTATGGGACATTATACTGTGTGGAGGGGCTGTATGGAACATTATTTTGTCACAGGGATCTTTAGGGGGGATAAATAGTCCCATGGTACAATTAATCTGCCTCAGTGGTAACTAATCGGACTATTAACTTACCACTCACTCAGGGGCGTAAATACCGGGGTAGCAGTGGTAGCGGCTGCCACAGGGCCCGGGACATTAAGAGACCCGGAGCCCTGTGGCAGCCGCTACCGCGAACCCCACAAACACTGCTATCATTATACTCGGGGGTCTTTTCAGTCTGGAGGGGGGTTGGGTGCGGCGGTTCGGGGGGGGCCCCATGTCAAATGTTCGTCTTGGGGCCCAGCCATTCCTAGTTACAACACTGCACTTGCTCCTTAAATGTCATTGCGCATAGGGGGATTTTATTATATGTGGGGGTCATTATATTATATGTGGGGACACTGTGGGATCTATTATAATACATTTGCGGCACTGATAGCCATTACACTACATGAGGGGACACTGAGAGGCCCATCACATAATTGTTCACAAAGGCTCTAAATGAAGCCTTATTTTATTAACATTTATAAGTGATCACTACTTTGGGGGTAACTGGTTGGGACATTTTCTCACCAGGGGGTACTTCACTTGAAAAGGTTGAGAATCACTGCTCTAGATAACCAGCCCAAATTGCAGACAGTGTCATAAAGTGGAACATGTTGCTCAAACAATGTGGGGCAGTGCTGGATGGCAGTTAGGGGCAATTACCTAAAGCGGAGAGAGAACCCCCAACAGGAGAAGAAACGTCTCTATTGGTAACGGTAATGGTCATCCATTACACCGTCCATTATTTGTGTCGTTTTTTTTCTGAGCAGAAGAAAGGCAAAAAAAAGTATCATAGCAAACATTAAAGGGGTTTTCCGGGCAAAAATTGGTTTTTCTTTGTTTTTTTTTTTTTTTTTAAAAAGGTCTGTTAGTGCTATTAATGGGTTAATAAATGCACCCATATACCTTTAGCAGTGTTTTGAGTGATTTCTGGTTGTCTTTGGGAGCTCCTGGTATCTTCTGCATTTGTTTACATGGTTCAGCTTCCTGCTATGTAACTTCCACGCTAGCTACCTCTTACCTCACTACCCCCTTCCTCTCTCCCTCCCTCCCATTCACCCCCTCCCTGTCTCTAGCTATCCCGCTCAAAACTATTAGCCCTTCCCTACCTACTCAGCTCAACCCTCGACCCCATTATATACTTACCTATCTTCCTCCTGTGATGCTGCTCCCATGCCTGCGCAGTAGAGGTAGATTATTGGCTGCACAGAGCAGCGCTGGGTCTATAGCACGCACGGCAGTCAGATAACAGGGAGGAGCCGTCCCGCAGGAAGAAGCCTGGAAGGAAGAAGATAGGTAAGTATGATGGAGTGGGGGGGGTGGGAGTAGTAGTGATGTTCCGTTTACGGAAACGGATCGTCGCTGGATAACCAGCAAATGTCCCTGGGGCAATCACATGACCGCCCCAGGGATATGGGTAACTACATTTTTGATAAATTATGTTATTTAGAAAGTAGGAGGGGGGAGGCTGTTTAGTTTAGTGTAGGGATTTCAATTTATCCAGGACAACCTCTTTAACAGATGTATTTTAATATACTAATTTTTTTTCAGTTTTTACTATATTTTTAATGGATCTGTTAAAAAAAATGGACGCATTTACATCCACTTCCATTTAGCATCCTTTATGGTAGGTGTCAGTGTTGTTTTTTTTTAATGGATTCTATCATAAGGGACTTCCAACTATGGTGTGAAACCACCCTAAGGGGAGTCTGCATAAAAATATGGGGGCAGTTTCATTATGCCTTGTATGGGGTTTTGCACAAAATAATTGCAACTTTTTCATTTCTGTGCCACCTCCGCCATTTTCTCAAAAAGGAGGTGTGTTAAAGGCATGCAAGTGATGTCACCACATATCTGGCGTAAATGATACTGGAAATCTATGTCAGCTATGAGTAGTTGAAGTACACCTTCCGTCGGCTCAGGGGTTATGAACAGGGGTGTAGCTATAGGGGGTGCAGAGGTAGCTATCATTACCAGGCCCTACAGCCCTCTCTAGAACATACAAGGACACCAGTATTATAGATATAGCACATGGTAAGTAGGGTCCCGTTACCTACTTTACCATTTGGGCCCAGGAACTTCAGGTTTCACCTCTGGTTATCAAGACTGGCATTAAAAACAGCAGTCTTTATCAATGTGCCCCATTTGTGGCCAGCTCCTTCAATGTTGTATATCTGACTGGGTCTGGAAAACAGAGAGCTGTATGCATACCTAATACTTTCCCCATCTGCAATCTGGTGTCTTCTGTATCTGTTTTAGGGCCTCATCGTTGCTAATTACACAGAATTTGCTGGAACAGTCCAAAATTTTCAGAATCATTCCCTGCAAATTCAAGAAATTCAAGCATGGCAAAGCTCTAAAGGAGCACAGCTTACAAAAATCCTGCCCAAATATGGCTGGTCCCACCTGGGTTAGGGGTGGCCCCCGGATGGACTTGAGTAGGACTTAACATCTGTATTTACCAAACTATATACATATATATCATTTGCTGAAAAGGACATCATGTTGGGGCAGCCATGCCCTGTTCCCGCGAGAACAGACCCATTTTGTGGGTGAGCCACTCCCCCATTTTGTGACATGAGCATGAAAATGTGCCAGCCATGTCCCTTTTTGTCATGTGATCAGCAAATACACATAAAAATCAATAGAGAGCTGCCCAGGCTCTCCCATTATTTCAAGAGTCTCCAGGGCTTATTAATGTGGGCTGAAGGCACTGACACCACCTGACCAGATGTTTGGGGAAATCAGGATCAGGCTGCTGGATTTCAATATGCCCAATCGTTTTGATCTCAGGATAGATAAGACGCCCCCTCAGGTTTTTGGATGCAGTTTATTGGTACAAAAAGTACATCGTTATTGGAAGAGCAAGTAGGATAGGTGAAGGCTACTGAAGATGTATGGAGCTTAAAGGGAATCTGTCAGGTCAATCTAGGACACTAAACCACCCACAGGTCCTTATAGACCTGGGGTTTAGTGTCCCAGATCGCCCTGTTGTAATGCAATCTGCAGGCGCATTAAAAATAAAAAACCTTTATACTTACCTAGAGAAGGGTCCTATGTACTCTGTTTGGTGAGAATGGTCCGGATCATTCATGAGGCACGCCTCCCGGCGCCTGCGCTGTTCTTCAGTGAAGCCAAAGATGGACACCCCGGCTTCACTTAGTAATTGCAGGACATGCGCACTAAAGCCGAGGTGTACTCCTCTGGCTTCATTGAAGAACTGCGCAGGCGCGAGGAGTACAGCGGCAGGGGGAGTATAAAGCTTTTTTATTTTTAATGCAGCCATGGATTGCGTTATAACAGGGTGATTTGGGACACTAAACCCCAGGTCCATATAGCTGTGTGGGTGGTTCAGTGTCCCAAATTGCCCTGACAAATTCCCTTTAAGGAAAGCATGTACAGCTCTGAGGGCTTGTGTTACACAATCACCTCTACAGGAAATGGCCACATTATAGATGAGAATTTTGAGAAAAAGTCTAACCACATCCCTTTCAGACACAGACACACGGTATAGAAATAACACAGAAGGAAAATAAATATAGTTACTGGTTAATTTTGTCGGTATACTGTAGGAACCTAGTGTAGGGCTCTACACAAACAAATATCATATAACGTGTATGGGGTTGGGGGGCAGGGCTGGCTCCAGGTTCGTGTGGGCCCTTGGACAACAGAGCCTCAGTGGACTCCTCTGCGGCGTAATTTATGTGGTAGCACTGCAGAAAAAAAAACACCCGAGGCAGGCCTGATAGAATGAACTGTAATACAGAGGATGGGAAGAAGATAGAACTGTGTATAAGTGTAATACAGAGGCAGTATATAAGTGTTAGGCCCTGTTCAGACATCGAAAATTTTCTGCCAGCCTGCTTACCACCATTGATTAGGCCCACATAAATGGGCCTAATCACCAAGGAGTCTTGAACCTCGAGGCTGAATCATCTGAGGAATCTGTAGTGAGATCGAAGCAGGGCACTTATTTTTTCAGTGTCCTGCTCAGGTCTCAGACTCCCATTGAAAACAATGAGGGGCAGAATGAGAGCTGAATCTGCCACTGATTTGGGGGCAAAATCCGCACCAGATTCTACCGTGTGAAAGGGACCTAACACTGTTAACAGTGCAATGAACACTTTCATTTGGACACGCATACAAAAGACAGAACATGGATACACACACACACAAGCAAAGAAGACAGAACATGTATATACTGTATACACACACACAACAGAACATGTATACAGACGTGAGCACAGAAGAAAGAACATGTATACACACAGGCACAGTAGACAGAACACGTATATACACACACACAGAAGACAGAACATGTATACGCACAGGCACAGTAGACAGAACACGTATATACACACACACAGAAGACAGAACATGTATACACACAGGCACAGTAGACAGAACACGTATGTACACACACACAGAAGACAGAACATGTATACACACAGGCACAGTAGACAGAACACGTATATACACACACACACAGAAGACAGAACATGTAGCCCAATCTAATGGATCAGCGATGATGCTAGGCTGTAAGGCCTGCCTTTCTGACAGTGGGGAGATATCGGTACCGAAATTAACAGCACCAAAATCTCCAGCACCAGGGCACATACCGGGAAACTGAAGTGCGCTGAATTCTATGAGGACGTGAAAGGTCCTCTTTAAAAGGGTTTTCCTGGAGTTCTATATTGATGGCTTAGCTTTAGGATAGGCTATTAGCGGGGTCTGCCACCTGGCACCCCCACTGATCAGCTGTGCCATGGAGCCACCGATATCAGAACTATACAGTGGACACAGCCAAAATCAGAAGGCTCCATCCACTTTATAATGGCTGTGCCCTGAGAAATGCAAGTGAATGGCAGCTGAGCTGCAGTACTCGGCACGGCCACTATACAGCGCTAGTAGGTGTCTGCTTTTAGTTCCGTATAGTGGTTTTCCAGAACAGCTTATTGGTGAGGGTGCTGGGCGTTGACAGTACGTGCCGTAATTTAATGTCACTTTTCTGCACAGTATATAACTTGAATCTGACGCCATAGGTGGTGGATGATTAAAGAGGACCTTTAATCTCCAATGCTAAATTCAGCACACGGTCAGTGGTGCGTTGATTGCAGAGCGAGTGGTACAGTTTGTTTTGGCACCGATATCCCTGCACTTGCAAAGGGGCCAGCCTTACAGCTCAGCATCATCGATGTGAGCAATGCCCCCCTGACGGTACTCTTCCATGGCCTTTTACTTTTACTCAGCATTGACACTTAGCTGTAAGGCTGGCTCCTCTGACAATGCAGGGATATTGGTACCGAAGCTAACGGCTCCGACATCTCTCCAACCAGAGCGCTGCTGACAGTGTGCTGAGTTCTGTGCACTGTCATGTATCTGGTGGTATAATACACTGCCAATGTCAGAGGACATGAAAGATCCTCTTTAAATAAAAATAGCGTTCAGCACAATCTTCATTCTTTACATTTGTATCAGTATGCAGTCACATATTTACACCTATTTCAATTGCACGTGACAACTGAGGACATGTTCACATGTGCCTACAGTTATTACCAATACCCAAAATGTGACATTAGGCTACGTTTACAGCTGTGTTGGAGACTCCGTTGCAATGTGTGTCCAAAATGGCTAGAAGAAAAAGTCCTGCAAGTCTGACTTTTTCATCTGGTGGTTCCAGTTTTAAAGAACGTACAACTGACGGATCCCATTATAGCTAATGGGATCTGTTGGGCTCCATATGTGACTGCTGTTGTAGCGGTCCACCTATATGTTGTTCTGGTCAAACGACAGACCAGAACAACAGAAATGCCGACGCTAGAGTGAACCTAGCGTAAGAGGTTTTATATCATAAGTGCAATAGGGGGTAACAAGAAATCAAAGGTCTCCATAGCAAAACTCAGAAAGGGCCCTGAATGTACAATTTATTATTCCTATGCAGGGCACATGTCCATATAAACCTCTATAAAGGTGCTGCTTCATAAACAGATGCAGACACAGCGTTGACCTGTTCTTTTCTGGGGGGAGCCACATCGTATGCACCATGGCTGACTTAAGATTTCTAGCATATGGACTTGGTACAACCCATTTAAGATTGGCCATCAGTTTTAGTTCAGCTGGGGTCCAAGTATCAGTACCCCCGCAGATCAGCTGTTTCCCGAACTGAACAGCTCCTGGCATTGTTTACATGCCGAGTGCTGCTCTGCTCACCAGCTCTATTTTATGTAACAACGGTTATGGGTACTGCAGTGGTGTCCCATTCAAGTGTATAGGACATGACAGCAGTACGCATAACCTCCGCTACTAAAAGTACAGCAAGCGAGCAGGAATGTAAACAATGCCTGGAGTTGTGTGCTCCAGGAAACAGATGATCCGAAAGGGTACCAATACTTGGACTCTGGCTGATCTAAAATTGATGGCCGATCTTAAGGACAGACCATCAGTTTTTAAAAGCTGGATAACCCTTTATGTGACAATCCCTTTAAGATCACTTGCTCCATTTCATTCTGAGACATAACACATAACCTTGGGGGTGGGAGAGGAAATCACTTAGTGTACATTAGTGGCTGTCACTTTCACTAGAGGCAGGTGATAAGGATTATTGCTGTGGCAGTCTGTGCATGACAATGTGCTCTCTTTTATGGATGCTGTACAAGATTACACTGCCCTAGACAAATAGAAGGATATAAGCCTCTATAAATACTCTGGGCATTCATGTGTTAACTGCAAACAAGCAGTTTATTTGCAGACAAACCCTGTAAAATTTATGCCAGGAGGAACTGCATATTTACATTGACTTAATGTTTGTTCAAGAACTAAAGTATTACAAGTTCATCTACACCAAACATGGCCCAGTACTAATCTCCCTGTATCCTTCTGCAGGTGCGCACCTGACCACTAGGGGCAACCAATTTGGTTGCCATTCCATGCAGCTTTCCGATAAGGAGAATCGGCTTTGTCATGTGACTATAGCCTTAAAGGGGACCTGTCATCTTGCACCATATGTCTTTATTAGATGTGTTTTAGTAGATACTTCCAAACATTGGGGAACTTCTTTCTCAGTACTCCACATTGTGGTGTTCCTCCTGGAAATGCATGAATAAATTGATAGCTGAGTGTTAGTTTTCCCCTGATTGGATACTTTCAGAGTGTGCATGAACACTCCCCATTGACTAGTGGAATAGTAATATTAAATTGTCAATTTATTCATATATTTCCAGCGGGAGTTACAGAGGAGCAACACAATGCAGAAGAGCAGACAGATTATCTATATTGAAGTTGTCTAATCCTTTATCACTGAAGCCTGAGCCGTGACAATCAACTGCGGGGACCTCTGCAGGAAATATTTAGTACTACATGACATCCATTTAAAGAAATATATAACATAAAATATATAATACGAGGACAGCTTTCATCCTGTTCTGTCATGGGGTCATAAAAATGGAAAACAAGCTGTGATGGATGGATGGAAACCAATGGTGCCTTATAATGGGATCTGTTCGGTTTGGTCACCATAACGGAAAAACATAGTACATATGTGACAGAACCTGCAAAAGAGGCTACTGATGGTGATTCCAAAACACTGATGTGAACAGAGCCTTAGGACATTACAGACCACCCATTTCCATGCTAGAATAGTCATGTCTGGTTCCTATTGAAGAACTAATGAAATATTTTACAGTGCTTGGTACTGGAACGCTGCCTGTAAACCTCATGCTGGGAAGGCTTTATGTACATACCAGGGAATCAGCTGTGATGTAGCGTCATCTCCACAATAGGCTGATGAACTCGCTGAGCTGGTTCCTTCACATTCCACATGCCGGCCATTTAACGACAGTCATCCTCGGACTTCCCTGAATACCTTCCATGATAATGATGAAAAATGCAGGAGTCATATAGGTAATATAGACATATAACGTCACAAATTAAATAGGTCATCTGGACACATAACCACAGGAGTCATATAGGTAATCTGAATATATAACCATAGTAGTGATATAGGTCCTCTGGACATATAATAACAGGAGTCATATAGGTAATGTGGACATATAATAACCACATGAGTCATATAGGTAATGTGGACATATAATAACCACAGGAGTGATATAGGTAATGTGGACATATAATAACCACAGGAGTCATATAGGTAAGCTGGATATATAACCATAGTAGTGATATAGGCCCTTCGACATATAATAACCACAGGAGTCATATAGGTAATGTGGACATAATCACAGGAGTCATATAGGTAAGCTGGATATATAACCATAGTAGTGATATAGGTCCTCTGGACATATAATTACCACAGGAGTCATATAGGTAATGTGGACATATAATAACCACAGGAGTCATATAGGTAAGCTGGATATATAACCATAGTAGTGATATAGGCCCTTCGACATATAATAACCACAGGAGTCATATAGGTAATGTGGACATAATCACAGGAGTCATATAGGTAAGCTGGATATATAACCATAGTAGTGATATAGGTCCTCTGGACATATTAATAACCACAGGAGTCATATAGGTAATGTGGACATATAATAACCACAGGAGTCATATAGGTAATGTGGACATATAATAACCACAGGAGTCATATAGGTAAGCTGGATATATAACCATAGTAGTGATATAGGCCCTTCGACATATAATAACCACAGGAGTCATATAGGTAATGTGGACATATAATAACCACAGGAGTCATATAGGTAATGTGGACATATAATAACCACAGGAGTCATATAGGTAATGTGGACATATAATAACCACAGGAGTCATATAGGTAATGTGGACATATAATAACCACAGGAGTCATATAGGTAATGTGGACATATAATAATCACAGGAGTCATATAGGTAATGTGGACATATAATAACCACAGGAGTCATATAGGTAATGTGGACATATAATAATCACAGGAGTCATATAGGTAAGCTGGATATATAACCATAGTAGTGATATAGGTCCTCTGGACATATAATAACCACAGGAGTCATATAGGTAATGTGGACATATAATAACCACAGGAGTCATATAGGTAATGTGGACATATAATAACCACAGGAGTCATATAGGTAATGTGGACATATAATAACCACAGGAGTCATATAGGTAATGTGGACATATAATAACCACAAAAGTGCCTAATGTGGCAGGGAAGACTTTGAAGGGGCCACAGTGCTGAATCAGAGTAGCAGCCCCTTCATTCCCAGGATCAGGAAGAGTCCCAGAAGTCCCTCACTTTATGGGATAGAAACACCTCTTTATTCAGTCTCCATTGAAAACACATGCACACTTGGCAGCTGCAGGGAAAATGTAGTATTGAATGGCAGTCATATAGTAGCCATCCATGTAAGGGGGACTCAAATGCTTGTACAGAATGACTCTACACCTGGCTCACAGAGGGGCCCCTCCCAAATTATATCCATATGTCCCAAAAGGGGATGCAGACAGGATTGTCTCCATATACTGCATGGTAACAGGGTACTAGACGCAGATGTCCTATATGGGCCCTTTCGAACCAAGAAGTAAAGTCCACATATGCGTGGCCTTTCCCAGCCTAACCATGACTCCTGTGCACTGAACTTACCATCATAGTGATTTATGGTGCTGTGAGATTCGGTACTATGGCGCCTATACTCACAGCATCATGTGCATATGGGACAGTAGTGCTGTCATAGTTTGGGACCTCTCAGTATCATAAATCATTATGGATCTATGAATTCATTTGCCCTGGGGTCAGTTTGGGATATGCAGCTGTCACAAGGAGGCTGTTTTTATGACTAAACATGGAAGTCTGATGGGCTCCAAAAGTGTGATGTGAAATTCCTGGGCCGCAATGGAAAATCTGTACCAGGTATAGTACTGATCTGCTCATACTAGGAAAAGACACCATAAGGGCCCCTTAAGGCCCCCTGCACCCCCTCAAGTCATGTCCCTGGCTTAGTGTCGGACAGACATGTTCAGTCCTAGAAATGCAGTTTCTTGCACTGACCGCAGTTCATCAATGGCTAGGTTCACATCTGCGCTGGTCTCTCTGTCGTTTGGGTCCGCCGGGGACCTGAACAATGGAGAGATGGACCGTTGTGTTAGCGGTTACACACGGACATCAGTGGACCACATTGACTATAATGGGGTCTGTAGGGTTTCCACTGTTTCAAAGCTAAAACCGGCAGAGATCAAAGTCCTCTGTACCAATCTTTGGCGGTTTCTGTGATGGAGACACGGGCGCAGATGTGAACTTGCATTGCAAAGCATGAAATCAGCTGTAAAAATCCACAAAATGAACACGTTTCGGATATAAAGTTATCATCGCACGTTAATGTACATGGAGGAATTTTTCCTATATTTAATCAAGCTTGTGTAAAATCTCATCCACTTTGTTAGCACTCACACACCAGATTTGTTGCATGCCATGGCAGTAAATCTGTTATATTCTGCTGTGTGTGAACATGCTCTTATGGGTACATATGAGACAGGCAGACTTTTAAGGGGGCATCCAGCCTGTGAATCTCCAGATGTGCAGGGTATGTGTTTACACAAAGGCGAGCCCTGTGCCCCTTGCAGTGTAGCTGACACACAGCAGGGGCTCCGCTCCTCTGTGCCGCTGTGACCTCTCCTGTGTGCAGCCCCGCCATTGCCCGGCTGTAATGTGAGACCTGCCTGCTTTTTTTCATTATTTCCGGTAAACACACATTGCTCCATCTGTAGAACAAGGAAGAAGCTCTGACAGACACTGACTGTCCTCTGTACTCCGGGGGAGAGGCCCTGAGCCCGGTACATCCTATAATACAGCCGCCTGGAGAGCGCCCCACACCGGAGACCTACACTACCGCCTGCTGACACGACCTGCTCAGTGACCTGCAGCCTTCATTGCGCACTTACCGCCGGAGCAGGCGGTGGCTACTGGTGACAATGGCTGCACATCACACCTAGGAGCAGCAGAGGGTCTCCTCTCCAGTCTGAGGTAAGTGGTGGCCATTCTGGGACTTGTAGTGAGCAGCTGACTCTGATAGACCTGTAATATGGAGCGGTGCAGAATGGCTGCTGGTGTCTTATCTTTCCCTGGTTGTATAGTGTACATAGGACTCTTAGGATCCCTGAGGGCCACTGCTTTGGGGTATCATGTGACTTTTACCCATATGGGTGCTGTATAATGGGCTATATACACAGATCTGTATATGAGCTTGAAGCTCCAGGTCCTCAATGCAAAATATGTAATGGGGCGCAAACTTACCTTGTGCCATGTAGAATAGTGGTAGATTTTATGTGGCAGAGGGACCTCAGCGTCCCCCTCGGGGTCTGCTGCACCCCTATAACTATGCTCTTGAACCCAAATATAATGTCCTCAGAGAAGCTGATAGCAGAGACCTATGTAAACAAGGGGTGACCCTCAAAATGGCTGCTACAGGGACTAAAGGAGTTCACCATAAAACATGCCCACCCCCACCTAAACAAAAAAAAAAAAAAATTGTCTCCCATCTTGCCGGTGGCGACCCATGTTTCTCCATTGTTTATGTTGTGATGCTTTAACGTTTTGTCCATAGTGACACCATGTCACATGACCAGCCCGCTGTGCCGACGTTTCACCAATATAAATGCCAGAATAATTCACGCCGTGGATTGGTTATGAGGCTGGCAGCAGGCACTTTATTCATTATAAATATATGGCAAAGTTTGGTATTCCACCTCTAGGCTAGGGACACAGGGCGACTGCTTTCACATTGCCGAAAATCGCCCGTCTCCCTGCGACTTCTTCTAATGTAAGTAAATGGAATCCCGTTGCGACTGAGAGTCGGAGTGGCAGAAAAGCGACCAGTTTCAGATTTTTTTTTTTTTTTTTTTTGCGATCACAGCATTCTCTCCATTCAGCTCCATTAATATCCATTAGTAAAGGAGTCGATACAATCTTTGGTCACGCAACAGGAATCGCAGTCAAAGTCACCGTCGCCTTATGTTCCTATATCAGATGTCGTAAGGGAATGTTACCACGAGCCATAAACTGCAGCGGAAGAAAATTTGATACAGAATTTGCATAAAAATCCACTTTTGCCATGTGTACTTTGTGGTGGATTTTGTGTGAATTTTACCGCAGATTTAACCCCTGCTGTACATGGGGTGCAGTTGGTAAAATCCACAACATAATGTAACATACTGAGGATGTAAAATCTGCACCGCTGGTCAGTTTCCGACAAGATTTTTTTTTCCGCAGCGTGTGAATATGATTTGGTAAAATCTTTATTGGCAATGTAATACACTGTGGATATACTGCCTCCAGTATCATGATGGAAAATCTGCAGCATATCTGCTCCATGTGAACATGCCATAAGACTAAGGCCGCACGGCAGCGACTCCAAAGATCCCCGTGCTACCCTGCAATTCCTCCACTGATCTAGGTGAATGAAATCATATAGCGACCTAGAGGAAGCTGCCGGGTGACTTCTAGTTGCAAAAAACATTTTGAGAAGTCTTCAGTTTTTTGCAACATCCCCTAGGTCACACTGCCACAATTGAAGGCGCCGCAGGGGAACATGGCTATCGTTGGTTGCACAATGGGAGTCGCAGCCAAAATCGCGGTGTTACCCTAGCCTTATAGCCGCTCAGCACAACATGGCTGCCCGTTCATTTTCATGGATTTTAATGGGACATTTTAAGACACAGGAGAAAAGGAAAGAAATGGAGTACAAATTTATGCAAAAATTTCAAACTCTGCAATTTGGACTTAATATTCATGCCAGCTTCATGTCACACTATGTTTGAACCATGAACTGAACTCAATATTCATGCCAGATTCAAATCACACTATGTGTGACCTGTGAGGGTCACAAATCACCTCCTGATAGCAAACAGATAACAGCAAGAATTACTGATCCCTCCGTCACGCACCACAAGTTTCCAGACTGTTTTTTTGACCTGTTGTAAATAACTTCTCTACTTAGATTGCAATTTTTTTTAAGGACTCTAAAATGCTTTGAAAACCATGTGTATAAAAATCTGTTAATTTTCAGTTCTTGTATCACACCATGTCTGATGAAGGGAGCGAGTACTCCTGAAAGCTTACTTATAAATATACTCAGTTAGCATCTAAAAGGTATCGCCTGATTTCTTCACTCTTCCACTACTTTCAATGGCTAACACGGTACAACATTATACTACGTTCATTTTCATGGCTGCCATGTTATTCTACACCTCTGTGCATTGTCAGCTGTTTGTATGACTTTTCTAGAGAAGGGGTTGTCTTGGTGAGAGACCCCCTTTATAATGGGGCACCTTGCCTGAGCCTTGCATAATGCCATGAATGGCCGGTTAACTTCAGATGATCTCAGATAGTGAACTGCTCTTCATACATAAGAGGGAGCAGGAATCTATAGAGCACTGTGTGAACAATGTCAGACAAGGTTATGTACTTCGTCTGGAATCTTAGCAATGGAAAACAAGATTCCTCACCAGTAAGATCCCTGGCCTGATATCTCCATGTGCCAGTGATTTGCATTCTGGAACTCTAAGGCTGACAGTTCTCTCTCCCAACCCTCCACCCCCATATACATGCATGCTTGGCCAGGTGTTCATGTGTTCTGAATGTTGATAGGGGAGTAAACTACTGCCATATACCTCTGGCGGTGACTTATCTCTCAGATCAAAAGCTTTGGGGTTGGTGAAATCCAACATCCTGATCTGTATCCCCCCAATATCTGACATCAGGGGAGAGTTAGGACTTGTTAATACTTTGGAAAACGAAGAGGAATTTGAGGGGGGCATCCACCTTATATTCCTCCTCGTTTTCTGTCCCCCAGCTCCCCACTGTCATGAATGGGCCTGATCAACAAGGGGTCTCGCCCCATGAAATCTGTGGCAAGATCGGGACAGAATCCACCTCAGAATCAGCAGCAGGTTCCGCCGTGTGAACAGGCTCTTAATGGTCATGTGCATGGTAGCCTTAGACTATTGTCACATCTGGGTTTGGTGTTGTGTTCAGGGGTCCCCTCAAGGTTTCATCATTATCCAGTGGACCCCATTATAAGACACTAGGGTCTGTTGGCCGTTCTTCAGGTCTGCCATGCAATGGATCTGACTAGTGCCACAGGGCCCTTGTTAGATTAGAGCCACCCTGGTGACTATTACATGAGGGTAGCTGTGGGCGAATGATCATTTAGGCCAGGGCCCCACGCAACGTAAACCATAGTGAATCCCATCCACACATTGCAGAAAAATACACTTAGCGGAAATGCTGCGATTTCCAGTTTTGGGAATCACAGCATGTCAGTTATACCTACAGAAACGACGGCGGTTTCCCTATAGGTATAATGGAAGAGGAAAACTCTGCAGACTTTCTGTGAAAAGCGCTGTGGGAAAAACTTTCGATGTGTTTCTGCTGTGGTTTTTTTGCTGCAGACTGCTACGTGGGGCCTTAGCCTAATAGACATCCATTCTAATAAATACATGTAGTGCAGGCTCCATAGCGTCCTCTACAGTGGTTCATGCTAAGTCTCCATAACCTCCCTCCACCTGACAGAAATAAGACGTTGTTGTTAACAGAATGTCTCAGTAGATAGTTGATATCTCAGCATTAAAATATTACATCTTTTTTTTTTTTCTAATTATTTTTACTGTATACCATATAGTCTTTTGTCACTTTGTGGGTTGACCTAGATTTTTGCGATTAATCCTGTGCTATTGAGATCCTTAGCTATTGTATCCTTAGCCATATCTCAATGGCTACAGTTGTCAGAAAAATTCACCCAGTGGAAGTATTTCTAGTAACTATAGGTGAATGGGGGTGGATCATATAGTACTAATGCTACTATATTATGTATTGTGTCTTATGTATAGTGCGCTGTACTATTGGTCATAGACGTGTAGTGTGTAATGGTTGATTCACAGATGTGTCAGGGACTTGTCAAATAACACACTTTATCCGTTTGTCAGATATTATGTATACACTGTGTAGCTAGCGTATACCTTTTGTAGGACGGATTAAGGGATTTGCAGGTTCATCCACCCCACTACACCTATAGTCACAGCAGAATCAAGGGATATTCTATGACTGTGACTGGTAATAATGGGCACTATATGGTGCTAATATATATGTGGGCCCTATTAGGTGATTGGATTAACACAGGTGGTAAGATAAAATTAACCCTTACGTGACACAGACATTTTTCATTTTTTACTCCCTGCTTTCCAAAAGCCATAACTTGCAAATGACAAGTTGTACTTCAAAATGGTACCATATATTATTCTGTACAATGTACTGGGAAATGGGGGAAAAAATATTCAGAATGAGGTGGAATTGTAAAAAAAAAAATAATACAGTACCGCCATTTTCTTACGGGTTTTGTTTTTACAGCTTCCACTGTGCGGTAAAAATGCTATGTTAGCTTTATTCTCCGGGTCGGTACAATCACAGAGATACCAAATTTATATAGTTTTTTTTATGTTTTAATTATTAACAAAAAAATCCAAATTTTGAAGAAAACAAAAATGTATTTGCCTCACCATATTCTGACACCTGTAACTTTTTATACTTCAGCGTACGGAGCTGTGTAAGGTGTCTCTTTTTTTTTGCGGGAAAATATGTCGTTTTTATTGATGCCATGTTGGGGAATGTACATATGACATTTTGATCGTTCTTTATTCTATTTTCATAGGGAGGCAAATCGGCGAAAAAAAAACCGCCAATCCAGCCATTTTGATTTTTTTTTTTTTTTTCCTTGTATGGCATATACCGTATTGGGACAAATGGTTTTTATATTTCACTAGTTACATTACTATGGCAGGCCCTGGGTACCTTCAGAAGGCTCACGGCTGCCATGGTAGCGTGACGGCTCCTGCGATCGTGCCGAGGGTGGATATCGGTGTTACCGGTCATCATAGAGGAAGTAAAAGTAACCACTCATATGCCGTGGTCATTTCTGATCACGGACAATGCTGCCAGGTCCCTGATGTGTGAAACGGCAGAAACCCGGCTATAGTTAGTCAAGTGCACCAGGAAATACATATATGTCTTGGTGTGCGTAGGGATTAAAGGATTTGTCTGGGTCTTATATATTGATGACCTACCCTTAGGATATGATTGATGGGGGTTTGACACTGCCTGGGACCCCAACCAACCAGCTTGTCGAAAAAGGATGCAGCATTTAGGTGAGCGCTGTGGCCTCTTTACCGAATACTAAGCACAGCACTGTACATTGCATAGGGACTGCAGCTCAGCCCTATTCTGTTGAATGGGACTTAGCTGCTGCTGTGGACATCAAGTGCTAAATTTCACTGTAGGGCCACCACATGAAAAATGAAGCATGTTTCTGTGAAACCATGGGAGTCTCCATGGACAAACTGGGCCCTCCAGGCAGGGAGACACGCTTATAGACTGAGGTCCCGAATGAAGGATCGCCTCTGTTCTAGTTAGGCTGTATTCACATGATGTGGCCATGAAAAAAAAGATGAAAGGTTCTGTTTTTTCATGGTTTGCATCCATCTGGAACCTGTTTTCACAGATCCCTCAGATTTCAGAGATCAGGAACATCACTGCTCCTACCCCTCGGATCCCCACCAATCTATAGATCATGACTGCAGAATAAGCCCCTTGGATAATGGAGAGGATGGTATACCCCACTGCACTGTACATGATGTGTATACAACCTCTCTATAGGAATGGCCACTCAGTATCATGACCCCAAACCACTGTTTCCGTGTATAAAATTAAATATGGGGGAGGGCGGGAAGGCTTCTTGGCACTATCTGATGTGCTATTTAGGGCATCATTTTACGCAGCATCCTGAGGTTATGGAAGACGCCAGCATGCTTTATTAGACAAAGTCAGGCATTTGGAGCAAAATTTCTTTCCTGATGTACGTAGTATCAGACACAAACAGGAAGCTTTGTACACGCTAGTTTGACAGGAAACACGTGTCTGGGTGGGGGATGTATAATAGTGACTTTCACCACAATCCCTTGACATCTGCAGTGACACTGGCCGTCATGGACAGGTGAAAATGGAATATTTATAAGATGGTTTATATGATCTGAATGTGAGTTGTGCACTTATGGATGATATTGTCTATGACATTGGGTGGATATGATAATCTTGTGTAACCTATGAGGACATTGGATATGGGATTTACTCCCATTGTAATATAACGAAGTTGCTTCTTATTATAAGGCTCTGTTCACATCTACCTTGGAGGCTGCAGATCCCATTGCATTTGGTGGAAAAAGTAAGGCTGCATGCAGTGCTGTCATCACAGCCAAAACATAAGACCGTGAACATAGCCTCAGATTATACTAGGGAGTCAGTATTTTACAGTATCCTAATGTTAGTGTACAACCCCTACTTTACAATAAGGCGCCAGTACTGTAAACTCCTTTGTGGAGTATATTAAATGGGTATTCCCATCACTAGGAAATGTCATCTCTTTATCACTGATCCTTTTGCATCACTCCTGCCCCCTGGCTGTGCAGGCAGTTACAGCCCCATTCACTACTGTACTTGCACAGTGAGCTACAGCAACCCCAAATCCATCATAACAAGACTTCATGTTTTTTTTTGTTGTTGTTTTTTAAGCTATGCAATGTAGTCATCGAATTAGATTCTAAATCTATTGCTGATGCTGTCACCCATGTCTGTTTCCTGTTCCTGCAAAACTCTGCCGAGCTAATACTATAATGCACCTTCCAGGACCTTAGACTGTGATGAGGATGCCACCAACAGTCCTGGAAGGTTCTGCTGATAACACTGGGGAAGGTAATGAGGGCATCATAACCTGAGGGGTGGGGGGGCTATGGGTAGTATGTGTGAGAGGCAGGTGAGGAGCAGGGTGGCATTTTGACCGAGGATGGGGGGACGGGACGAGTCAGGGGTCACATAGCATCTGCAGGCAGCAGGAGGATCCCTCCTGTTTACACCGAAACCCATGCTAAAAAAAACAGGTCACTGTGATCATGTCACTTATTGAAGAACTAAGCAGGTTAAAGAGGACCTTTCACGTCCTCATTTATATGCGGTTTTACATACCGCTAGAAAGCTGACAGCGAGCTGAATTCAGTACACTGCCGGCTTTCCCGGTATTTGCCCCAGGGCTGGAGATATCGGGGGTCGTAGTTTCACCGTTCACCGTCAGAAGGGCGTTCCTGACAGTCTAGCTGCGCTGTGAGGAACGCCCCCTGACTGTTCGTCCATAGACTTGTACTGGAGGGCATTCCTCACAGCTCAGAGTCATCACTGGAAGGTAAGGAACACCCCCTCTGACAGTAGTAATAATAATAATAATAATAGTCCTTTAATAGTCCCACAATGGGGAAATTCAGTGTGTTACAGCAGCAAAGATAAGATAAGATAAGCAGATACAAATACAACATGTACAGGAATGTTCCAAGGTGAGAGGCATCACATTGATAGCAGACAGACAGATAGGACGTAGCAGAGGAGGGGGGGGGATTTAACAGGCAGAGAGATATTTCAGTTCTCTGTATGTAATGATCTCCGCTTAGGTCGGTGTTGGTTGTACAGCCTAACCGCGGTGGGGAGGAAAGACTTCCGATAGCGCTCCTTCTCACACCTAGGGTGGAGCAGTCGGTCACTGACAGTACTGCTCAGCGCGATCACAGTCTCATGCATGGGATGGGACTTCTTCTTCTGCATGGAGCTCACCACGGACTGTCACCCACCGCCTGCACTGGGTCCAGTGGGCTCCCCAGGACAGAGCTGGCCCTTCTAATCAGCTTGTCAAGTTTATTTAGTACAGCGCTATAGACGAGTACAGAGAGAGTGGGCGTTCCTTACCTCCCAGTGATGACTCTGAGCTGTGAGGAATGCCCTCCAGTACAAGTCTGTGGACGAGTACTGTCAGTGAGGGCGTTCCTCACAGCGCAGCTAGACTGTCAGGAACGCCCTTCTGACGGTGAACGGTGAATTCAGCTCGCTGTCGGCTTTCTAGCGGTATATAAAACCGCATATACATGACGACGTGAAAGGTCTTCTTTAAGGAAAGACACATTGGGTTAGATTTATTAAGACTGCCGTTTCATACATCAGTCTTATTAAAGATGTCGGGCCGAGGTGCACGTTCCCCTGCCTTTATGTGCGAGGTGGAGAACAGAGTTTGTGGTGCACATTTGGCAGAATAAAGGCCTTGTGCCAAATGTGTGCTGCAATATCATACTTCTACACCACAAAATTGGAGTAGAGGGATTGATAACTTTCCCCCTGTGATTAGACAACGATTGAGGAGACCGTATAATGAGTCAAAAAAAAATTCTGCGGTGTCCCTTTAAAATAAGAAATAATAAATTCTCACCTCTGATGCTTTTCATGGTTGCCCTTCTTCTGGCTAATAATTTTAGAAGGTACCATGCAGAGCTGATGCTGGACAGAGCCCCTCTTGCCCACCCACTCCATTCATTTACTCTACATTTAATTGCACAGCATAGAAAGTGTTTCCGGCTAATGTCTCCCCCGTATCCCCACTGTATGGACATGGTATCTTGAAGTCCCTGGCAAAATCTGTTGACGTGTATAGATTCAGTATATACACACATATCTAATGCACTATTAAATATGCATACTGTATTTAATGTGTCTGCTGTTACTACATGCCCTCGGACGTATACAGCTTGTACTTCCAGCTTTCCATCTATGTCAGATCCAGGCACCAGCATGTTCCATTAAGGCCGGAAGCGGCTGCAACCTGATCTTGCATGTGCTTGGGGTCTGAGACTGGGATTGTATGTGATTTTCTGGCCTGAATCCCACAATAATTACTCCCACAATTGTGCGGAGCCTGCCCTGTGCATGAACAAAGGAGCGACTGTATGGAGCTCAGCTCCAGCTGCTGTATATAACCTCCTATGTATCTATAGTCTCCATGTATTAGCGGTTAGACTTCTATGAAGTCTATTCATGGCCGGCCATAAATGCCTTATTATGAAGACTTATTTGACAACCGCGGTTCTTCCTTCCGTTACTATTTTTACCATTCTGGTGGATGTTTTGCAGTAATGGACATGATATTGATTGGTGTCAGTTGTTTCTCTTGTTAGAGGTTCTACAGCCTTTTCCTACAGCAGTGGATAAACGTCTCCAGCAAGTTGACATCTATGGACATGACACAGATTCTGGATGGACATTTGCTGGAAGTAAGTCCGCATTGTACTATTACAAGGGGCAGCAACCTGCGACACTGCAGCGGCTGTGAAACTACAATTCCGAGAATGCTCCCATCACTTCTATGTTAGTTAATAGAACAGCAGAGCAAGTGTGAATGCTGGGAGTTGTAGTTTTACAACAGCTGGAGGGCCGAAGGTTGCCTAGCTCTCTACTATGTACACAGTTGGGGGAATTTACTATTCCCTGTATACCAGAAAACTGGCATAGATGGAAGTAGCTGTGGCGCAACTTTGGCACATGCCACTTTGAAATTTCTGCGCCTTGTTTGCCTCATTTACTTAAAGTTGGTGGAGGGGGTCAGAGACCAAGGCAGGAGCTGGGGGGCATCTGCGTCCACCTCTACATTCTGAATGGGAGAAAAACATGTCCCATTCTCAGGATCGGTGGTGGTCTCAGAGGTCAGACCCCCACCAATCAGCAATTTATTCTCTATCCTATGGATAGAGGATAATCATTTTCATGGCATAAGCCCTTTAAAGCAGATCTGTCCGCTCTCCAGACATGTCTTTGTGAATAGCTTGTAGATCCAATGAAGTAGTTCAGGAACATTTTTTCTTATAACTCCGTTTTGTGCCATTCCTCTGCTATTTCTACAAAAGAATACATGAATAATGGACATTGGGGTCTTGCAGTTTGAGGGTGTGTCCCTGCGCAGCCTGGCCCTGTCCAGTCACTGCTTCCAGTGTGTAGTGGCACACCCCTTTGACAAAAAGAATGGTAATACCCAGTGGTCAATTTATTTATAAATTTAAGCAGGACTCTGCTTGGGCGGTGTTCACAGACTGCCGAGGCTGGAAATGTAGAGGGTCAGATGACCGCCACGGCCCATCATTAGCCTTAGCGGTCAGATGTCGGCTACCACCGGTACCCAGTATGTTATTGTCCTCAGCAGTCACCTGACCCTCTGCACTTCTGTGGAATGGCGCATGCACCACCCAAAACAGAGGACCACAGGTAGGGGAGTATCATTTCTCTTTATTATTTTACCCCACCCCTGACCCCCCAGTTTGTGTGATCTGATTTACGTTACCATTTAATCGTGGAAGCGCCCCTTTAATGGAAATATATTGATGATTTATTTTTATTGATGATTTCAATAAAATCTATATTCCTATTGTTTAAGCTTGACCCCAGGAGTGCTGGTGGTCGTATAAGTTTGTGGCTTAAAGCGGACTGAAAACTGTGCCCGTCCACCTTGAACTGCCTGCACAGGCCTCTTATTATCCTTTGAAATCGAATTGAAAGAAATGCCACTTCCCCTTTCACCCCGAACATTGTACTCAGCGAGGCCGCTAGCTTGCCAAGAACAGCAGGCTGTCTGCTAGCTTCCTGCCCACAAGACTGCTGGGAGCTGAGCTCTCTCCGTCCTTACAGCACCTGTATCTCAGCTGCTCAAGTCTGTCTCTGCTCCTGGGTTTACATCTCATGGATGTCTCAAGCATTCGGCGAAGGGCAAGGAACAATAGAAAGGAGACTTCTGAGGTGAGGAGGGAGGATACCGTACTTCTGTTTTATGGAAAGGTCAGGACTAGAATTTAAAGGGAATGAAATCCAGAGACAAAGGTGTATCCGAGTCCTGGCATTTATGGAGGGTGGTTAACGCTGCACTGGAGGGGCTTAGCGTGATGGGTACACAATGCACACGCAGGGACTGACAGCTCGGAAGTGGATCTATGCTATCCTCACAATAAAGCAAATAACAAAATTTTGCTGCTGTAACACTCGTATAAAATACAGTATCATACTCCTTTAATGCTGTGGGCTAGACATGTGCTATCAGATGTCTGACCGCGAGTGTCACACGTCTCCAGTACATGATGAGACTTGCATGGAGTTTGATTCATGTATTTATCCCCCTTCCCTTTAATAGACTTAATGTAGGACGCTACAGCGAAAGCCGGGGAGAGAGAAAAGTTGTGGCATGCTGAAAACGGTACGATCACCGCGAATTGCATGTACAGTATATAGCATTGCTATTATGACGTAGAACAGGAACGCTATTACTGCAGCACTATGCAGATTGTTAAGGAGTTGCTTAAAGGGCAATTACATAACCTAATCTTAGGATTGGAGACATTCACATTGGCAGAGTTCGCAGCCAAGGAATTGATGGGTAGTTGCCAGCTGACCCTGGGACATTGCTTAGTCGGTGGAGTTGATACTAATACATTGAGAAGGTGCTATAATAATATAATCCGCAACAGGAAAAAAATCTGCCACTCACTCCCCTTGAAATGAATGGGAGAGTTGGGAGGCTGTGTTTTTTTTTTTTTTGAGGCGGATTCCACCTTAAAATCTGCCTGCAAAAAAAAACCCCTTGTGAACTTACCCTAAGACGCCGTATGTTTTCATGGTGTTCTCGCTAAGGAAAAACAGTACCCTCCAGATATGGCCATTCATCTAAATAACCGCCATGTAGGTACAACTACGTTTTCCTTGCACTGTTGGAGGGCAGCAGTTTACAGCCCTGGAGCCTCTCTTACAATATATCCTTTTTGAAAACCCCATTTGAATTATTATAGCGGGTTACATTTTCCGTGGCCCCTCTTTTGCCAGAATGACTTTTGAGTGTGAAAAGCTTGTCTTGCTTTGCACGACCCAATACCGTCAAACCTTATATAGACGTCTCACTGAGTTGTTTGTGTAACGTGTAATACCTTATTCCTCCTGTGGGGGCAGTGCAGAGGATTTGAATACTTGCTGTTGGTTTTTCACATACCGCAGGTGATCGCTGGGGGTCCCTGAAACAAGCTGCCCTGTGATCTACTTTGTAAGTGGGATTTTACCCACCTACTTGTAGTGGTGCCCCTTTTCTTGTGAGACTTGGGGCACAGGGTTACTTGAAGTACTTCTGTTGAACCTTTTGATGAACTCTTCTTTTCCTGGACTTATTTCCTCTTTAGATATGTATTAGAAATGCACGGTGGACATTGGGAACCTCAGTCTCCCGTGACGGGCAGTGAATCACTGAGGCTTTAGTAATACCCTGAATGTGGAAACATGCAGTCACAGATAGGACATACATAGATTTCCTGTACCTGGCAGAATCATGTGCTGAGCGGTGAGGCACTTCCTCTGGAGGTGAGCTGATTTCCTGTCCGCTTGATGCCTGCTACATGGCTGACTGCTGACAGATAACATGTTCTACACAGTCATCAGATCCTCTTTACCTCTGGAGATATCAGGTAGGACGCAGTCTTCTGTCTCCTGTAAATGACACTAGGATATCTTTCAGTGCAGAGCATATGTATCCATGAGACCTCAGGACAAGACCTCTTTCTGCTCTCCCTGGCTCTGGTCAGTGTGGTACTGCACATTATAGGGCCATAGGTCCCTAGCTGAGTCGCCTCTGCCATAAGGATAGAGCCGATCCTCAGTAGTTTGCGAGTGACGCCGTCATCCCAGTGACTACTGAACTTCTTAGGTAAGCTGTGTTTCTTCTATATCTTTACTTAACTTGCTAATGTTTTTTGCCAGCATTAGGACTTAACTATACCGCCAGCACAGACTTGTATAGTTCTGAAAGGGTGTAAAGAGGACATGTATATATTGTTATATTTCTATGTTGTGGCATTCCTCTGTTGTTCCTCCTGGAAATGTGCTAAATTGACAACTGGGTGTTACCCTTTCCCTTTGTCAAAGGGGTGTGGCCCTACACACTGATTGGGCACTGGGACACATCCCTTTGACAAAATGAGTGGTGGCACTCAGTTAACAATTTAGTTATACATTTACAGGAGGAGTAACAGAGCAATGGCACAGCATAAAGCTATAATAAACGATGCTTCAGAATTGATATTTTTTTAAAACTACAAATACTTTCTGAAATGTTTTGGAGATGACCGGTCCCCTTTAATATGGACCTGTAGTTACCCCATACTCCTGCTCTGTGACTGCTCCCTCTAGTGGAACATTTAGCATGAAATGGAGAATGACCTTGCACACGTAAAGTGTCCTGGTTAAGTGAAAACTGGAAAATTGCATGGCTACGTATCTGTGGGAGTTGGGGAGGGTCTGGCCTGGCATACAGAAAAACAGAGGTGGACTTGGGGAGTGGCCTGGTTAAGGCTACATGTACACGAATGTAGTGGGAAAGTGACACGCACGGCACATGGATATGTGTGCTCTACACGGATCCATTCATTTCCAGCAGTGAGCCCGGGCTGCAAAATGGAGAGAAATGGGACCTGTCCACTTAGGGCTTATTCACACTACTGTGGTGGAAATCTGATCTGAAAAACGGACAGTTTGCATCCATACAGCACCGGCTTTCACTGATCCCTCATAGGCTTGAGCTTACAAGTGATCTGTGAAAAACTGCCAGGAACAGGACATGTGAGCAGGCCCATAGACTCTCATGGGATTATAAGTCACACGCTACCCAAACCTACGTAACCTTTAAATAATACACATGGACATAGACATATAAATGGATAACTGTAGGCCGCAGTCTTCTTTATTAAAGAAACAGAGAAAAATTAACCTATAGCTCAGCTAACTTTAACCATAAACCATATAAATACAAGTGGACGTATCATAAATCTGTCCATTCGCCACCGCCGAGCGACATTACCCCTCCTAATAAAGAGGCTGTGACAACAAATAATTGGGGGGAGCGAATCCCTGCTTAGATGTGTAGAGAAGAACAGATTCTGACCCTCTGCTGCCTATTCTTATACATACGATAGAAAGGTCATTGGAGAATGAATTGTCCAATGACCTCCAAGGTGAACCTTGACCCCAGTAGTGACACTAACCCCACAGGTCACCCACATTACCCAGTCAGTGAGCATTGCTGTAGTCTGCCCAGGCCCTGGTGCAACTTCAGTTTTGGAGGGAAAATCACCTCAGATCATTACTGAGGTAATGACAGACATTTGTAATGTGCTTTTCTCACAGAAGGGGCTTGCACAAGCGCAGGGAATGTTGTGGAGTTAGCGGCTGCCATACAGGCGCTCATCCCCAACTCCCACAAGGGTCAGTTGTTATATGGATAGACAATTCACCGATCGGTATATTTTTGATATGTGGGAGGAAACCCATGCAAACACGGAGAGAACATACAAACTCCATGCTGGTGTTGTCCTAGCGCTAACCACTGAGACACCGTGCTGCCAATTGATTATTAATCGCTGGGAATCTGGCCATACAAAATGTCAGGATTCCCTGCATTGTCCTGCATTTTTTTTTTTCTCCAAGTGTGAATAGAGCCTAAGTAGTCACACCTCTCTAAACTTACATCAGCTGTTCTAGCAACCTGCAGGTACCAGAAACTGCTAGTGGACAGGGAGCGAGTGCAGCACTGCTCCTATTCAAGTATTGTGAGGGTCGCAGCAGCCCCGTCCACTGCATAGCGCTGGTTCTGGGGTGCTGAGCAGTTTCCGGCACCTGGAGGCTCCTAGAACAGATAATCTGTGTTGGGGCTAGGCGTTGGACCTGGTGACCTGTCTTGAAAAATCAGTTTAGGCCCACAAAACCCCTAAGGACCCATGTTGCAGAAATGTAGCTTTTTTTTTTTTTTTTTTTTTTTGCAGATTTTGCTGCATTGTTTTGAGCCAAAACCAGGAGTAGATTGAGCAGAAGGGAGAAGTATAAGAACTTCCTATATATTTTCCATTCCTTTTGGAGCCATTCATGGCTGCAACAAAAAAAAAAATCTGCGTTTCCGCAAAGTGGGGCCTCAGCCTTAAGATGTGAACTAAACAGTTGTTCCCCTGACACTCCTGATATACATGCAAGCTCATCTCGGGAGAGCATGCTTGTGTTCTGAAGGGAGTAAAGCCACTGTCACACAATTTTGGCTTCTGATCTGGCTAGAAAGAGTTGGTAGATCTCTATGTACATTAGCTCTGTGTCTGGTCTATCTGAAATTGGCGAATTTTGACGGCTTTGCTCTAATGTGTATGGGGTCTTTAATTTGCAGCAATCTAGTTTCATATAAAACCTCATCTCTGCTTGTACTACCTCTCCTACCATGGTGTACCAATCTGTGTCAGGCCTTGTAGTGACTGACAACCAGCTGCTCTATCTGAATGGTGACATATTGAGCTTCAGCTTCCTGTCTTTCACACCTGTACATTGTGGTAAGCCAGCGGTGTGGGGATTTGCATCTGCATTGTAGAGATATATAAAATGAGCAAAGCTGAGGTTTTCCTGTTCATCTGGAAGGAATCAACTGGGTGGAACAGCTTGGTGTTGTCAGGCCGTGTAGATGTTACCGCCATATACACCTTCCTGTGGCAGACATAGTGAAAGCTTCATTTCCATGCGTCGACATGATCTGATTTATACCCTATTAATGACGTGACGTGACATACAGTTGGGAAAAAAAAGTATTTAGTCAGCCCCCAATTGTGCCAGTTCCCCCACTTAAAAAGATGAGGCCGGCCTGTAATTGTCATCATAGGTAGACCTCAACTATGAGAGATAAAATGAGAAAACATATCTAGAAAATCACATTGTCTGATTTTTAAAGAATTTATATGCAAATTATGGTGAATAATAAGTATTTGGTCAATAACAAAAGTTCTTCTCAATATTTTGTTCTATCTCCTTTGTTGGCAATGACAGAGGTCAGACGTTTTCTGTAAGTCTTCACAAGGTTGGCACACACTGCTGCTGGTATGTTGGCCCATTCCTCCATGCAGATCTCCTCTAGTGATGTTTTGGGGCTGTCGCTGGGCAACACGGACTTTCAACTCCCTCCAAAGGTTTTCTATGGGGTTGAGATCTGGAGACTGGCTAGGCCACTCCAGGACCTTGAAATGCTTCTTACGAAGCCACTCCTTCGTCGCCCTGGCAGTGTGCTTGGGATCATTGTCATGCTGAAAGACCCAGCCACGTTTCATCTTCAATGCCCTTGCTGATGGAAGGAGGTTTGCACTCAAAATCTCACGATACATGGCCCCATTCATTCTTTCATGTACATGGATCAGTCGTCCTGGTCCCTTTGCAGAGAAACAGCCCCAAAGCATGATGTTGCCACCCCCATGCTTCACAGTAGGTATGGTGTTCTTTGGATGCAACTCAGCATTCACTCTCCTCCAAACACGACGAGTTGTGTTTCTACCAAACAGTTCTACTTTGGTTTCATCTGACCATATGACATTCTCCCAATACTCTTCTGGAACATCCAAATGCTCTCTAGCAAACTTCAGACGGGCCCGGATATGTACTGGCTTAAGCAGGGGGACACGTCTGGCACTGCAGGATCTGAGTCCCTGGCGGCGTAGTGTGTTACTGATGGTAGCCTTTGTTACGTTAGTCCCAGCTTTCTGCAGGTCATTCACTAAGTCCCCCTGTGTGGTTCTGGGATTTTTGCTCACCGTTCTTGTGATCATTTTGACCCCACGGGGTGAGATCTTGCGTGGAGCCCCTGATGGAGGGAGATTATCAGTGGTCTTGTATGTCTTCCATTTTCTAATTATTGCTCCCACAGTTGATTTCTTCACACCAAGCTGCTTGCCTATTGCAGATTCAGTCTTCCCAGCCTGGTGCAGGTCTACAATTTTGTTTCTGGTGTCCTTCCACAGCTCTTTGGTCTTCACCATAGTGGAGTTTGGAGTGTGACTGTTTGAGGTTGTGGACAGGTGTCTTTTATACTGATAACAATGTCAAACAGGAGCCATTACTACAGGTAATGAGTGGAGGACAGAGGAGCCTCTTAAAGAAGAAGTTACAGGTCTGTGAGAGCCAGAAATCTTGCTTGTTTGGAGGTGACCAAATACTTATTTTCCACCATAATTTGCAAATAAATTCTTAAAAAATCAGACAATGTGATTTTCTGGATTTGTTTTCTCATTTTGTCTCTCATAGTTGAGGTCTACCTATGATGACAATTACAGGCCGGCCTCATCTTTTTAAGAGGCAGAACTTGCACAATTGGTGGCTGACTAAATACTTTTTTTCCCCACTGTATTAGGATCCTTCTTGAGGTTGCTGGGGTTTTTGGATAGACCTGTCACCATATTGTCTATACCCGTTCAGTCGTCCACTGCTCCTAATTTAAAGCAGCCAGAAAAGTGACCAATTTGGCGTGATGCTGTTCTTTCTTCTGGTCCATATGTCAGGGCAGCTTCTGTTTTACTAACATGCAGTTTTCTGAGGTTAAACCTGCTATCAGGAAGGATATAGACCTTATATTTATTGCCTGTGCTTGGTACTGCCAGCATGCTACTGTTAAGTCCCATTCAAGTGATGGGACTGAACTGCAATACCAGGCACTAGCAAGTGTATGGCACTCCATGAAGGGAACATGGCGATCAGCTAATCGGAGGGACTGATGTGATCCTGTCTTATGGATCAGTCTTAGAAAGCCCCGGTAAGAAGGGACTGTCCTTACACTTTGAATAAAAATCCAGAAGCCAGAGCCTTCCGGAAAAAAAATCTTCGTATGCAAAAGTTAGACAGCATGCATCCCATATTATAATGCTCCCCATATTATAATGCTCCCCGAGGTTGGATCCTTCCATTTATGGCATATCCAGTAGATTTTAGTCAATGAGGCTGATCTGCAATACTACACATGGCCTGTGAACAGGTGTGGCACTGTTTTAGAAGAACGCAGCCATGTTTTTCTTATTTATGAGATGATTCTACCTGAATATAGTGTTTCCTTCTAGTTACAGTCTTCTGATGGATTCTTTACAACCGGCTGCGGAGTTCGGCCTAACACGGTGACTATTTGCTGTTATTAGGCCCCTCCAGCACTAAATTAGTGTTCATAACGCGCACATTGCCAGTGCTTATAAAATAAGATGTCTGCCATAACAAGCCCAGGAACTCCCCTCAGACATCGTCCCGGGACTGTAGGCCTTAAATCAGGATACATGCTGCGCTTCACATGGCAGTGATTTCCAGTTTAGCAAGTACATCAGTGATTTGGGCGGGAGCTGAAGGAACGTGTTACGGCAGAAGGAGATCTGTCATATATGTATGACATGAGGGATGATATCAGTCATGTACTTCATAGACACACACATACTGTCTGAAAAATGGCTTCATTTTAATGGCCATACCATCTCTAAATGGAAAAGGAAAATCCCTCCCCTCCCAAAAAAAACCCTTCAAGGAGTTGTCCACAACCCAGCAAAGGATACTGATGACCCATCCACAGAACCCAGACCATGCGCTACTCAGCTGTTTCACCTGCCGGAAGCCATATACAAGATATATGGCCGGAGGCAGCTCTCGGCTACTATTCAAGTGAATGGCAGCAGAGCTGCAGTTCCTGGCGCCGGCGCTACGGTGTACGGACAGGAAGCTATATGCAGTGTACTGAGCTTCATACGCTGTAGCAGTGGAACCAGGAACTACAGCTCTGCTCTCACCTCAATAGGAAAAGAGAACTGCGTCCGGCTGTATAAGTCGTATTTGGCTTCCAACCCCAAAACAGCTGATCGTCACGGGGTATGGATGTTGGACCCCAACAAATCTTATACTGTTGACCTATCCTGTGGGTAGATCATGCATATCCAACTTTGCTGGGGTGTGGAAACCCCTTTCAGAAGTGTTGCATGCTTCCATTTATTATGTTTGTGACTGTGTTTGGTTTACTATCCTTCCTGGTGGGAAACTTAAAAAAAAAAACAAAACATTTTTTTCTGCAAAAATTTGCAGATTTCTGCTGTTCTGTGATGTCCATTCCGATTTTCTGAAAAATGGGCCGGGCCTCACTTAAAGGGACCTGGATGTAGATTTGAGTTTCTGAAAGGCAAGAGATAGGCCTACGAAGCAAAAGTAGGCACATGTCTCTCCAGTACAGAGGAGATCAATAAATCTCCCTCTGTGTTTTTTGGAAAGACTTTAAGTTTTTTTTGTTGCCACTCTTGTACATTGGCTGGGTCTGGTATTGCATCTGGGCTCAATTTAAGTGCAATACCATAGAAAGGAAAGGCGCTGTTTCTACAAGGAAGCTACAATGTTTTTATAATCTCTTAAAACCTTTGTTATACAATATAGGATTAATGATACAAATTTTAATACATAGATACACACACACACACACACACACACACACACACACACCAGGTCATACACATAAGATGAACGTCAGATGTACCTGATTATATTGGTGGACAGACTGTCCATATTGTGGTGGGGGGAGAAGGGTTAGCCATGTTCTCAGAGAACTAAGCTATAGCCAGAGGTGTCTGTCCCTCCTTTTTTTTGTAAATTGATGATGCACACTTGGCCAAGCAGAGCGTGCGCATATATATACTTATATATAATATAATGTGTGTGTGTGTATATACATATGAGTTGGCAGGAATATATTTCGGCCAAGGGAGTGTATAGCCAGCATTGTAAATATAAAGGGCAAGTTGATTTGTGAACATATATATATATATATATATATATATATATATATATATATAACACTGCGTGAGCGGACATCAAAGTGCTTGTCACAGTGGTGCGTTCTGTAGACGACCAAAAGGGGACATAATATCCATGGAGACCCTTCCCATTAGCTATTTATCAGCGTATCCAGTGGGGGCAGGGAGGCAGCATGGCTTTTGGCCTTTTGTCTGGAGGACAGATTGAAGTATGGCTCGTGCACTGTGTTAGTCTGGTATAGCGGTAGTGCGGCATATGTATCCCATGCTCGCAGCCCATAGATCTACAGCTCGATGTTCATGCTGTAATGTGGCTGTGAATGTCCTGTTGTTTCTGCCGAGTAGGTGACGCATGCTGTAAGTACAGCCGCCATTGTTGGGACTTTTCCCGGAGACCATATTCTATCTATCTACCAGTGAGTGTTATATAATGTCCTTCATCGTGCAGCTTGTACATTGAACTTGAAGGCTTCCTGTTACACATTTACGGAAACTTCCAGAGGTCACAGCAGAAGGCTGAAAATAAAGGACCTCATGTATAGACTGTCAATTTTCAGCAGATTACTATTGCGGATGTGCATTGTCATGTTCAGCAGATTCGACCAACTTTTCTCTGCGGAATCGTCAAGAATAAGTGATCTTTCTATTTTATTTTCTGCAGCATGGGTAATCTGCACAGATTTTTTTTTTCTGGAGGATAGGAATGGTATAAGAACCCCATTCATATGTATTGGAGATGGATCAGATGCAGATTTTTTCTTCTGTATCTTTCTCTTGTCTTTTCTCATACATCTGTATTTCTTGTCACTATGTTTTCCTATCTCTTTCTCTCTTGTGGCTTTATCTCACGCACTTCTCTCTTGTATCTTGATATTCCTCTGTTGTGCTCCTCCTAGGCCTCAGTTGCGTTGCGCACCCCCCTAGGCCTCTGTTGCAACCCCCCTGGGCCTTTGTAACAACCTCCGAGGCCACAACTCTGTCACATGTGTCATCTCTTTCCCTCTCCTGTGTGTCTCTTCACTAAGTTTTGCTCTCTCGCATTTCTTTTCCCTTTAGCCTTGTTTGTTGCTAGAACATCCTGCCATTACGATCTTAACTTAGTTGTAGGAACTTGTTGTTTCTAGTCATGGAGCTGCTCCTTACGTCAGACGGTCTTCCCTCCAGTAATCCAGATTTCCATGACTCCTCTTTTCTCATTTTCTTGACTCTGGCACCAGCCGCACATAACAGAGTCCTTGTTTTTCCTTAGTGATATATAATGGATTGGTTGTAACATTTTAGTACTGGTTACATTTCCCAATGAATGGATTCCTTATGGTGCATGAGAGCAGCATAGTGTGATTTTCAGCTATATTAGTCATTTTTTCAGAAATGTGTTCTTTTTAAGTTTCTGTATTTCCTCAATTCTCTGCTGTTAGTGCTACATTATGCAACTCATTCAGAAGCTACAGACATTTTTGCGGGAATGTTTCCTACGTATATCGGAAAATAACTTAAGATGCCTATAGTTAGGTCTCGTCTGTATTCAGATGCTCCTCAGTTATCTTGCCGTCTACCACTGTTGATCATAGACCTAGCTTTATTGATGTGCCTTTACATATGACCGCTGTATATTCCAGCTACTGGAGCTTTTCAGAGTTGTGCCTTTCCAGATTAACTATTAACTTTTCCTTTGTGTTTGCTTTTATTCCCGTGTCTTCCAGGGCAGATGTTAACGCAGAAGACTCTGAAGTGTCGGGGTTACACAACCTATAAAGACTCGACTTCTCCTAGTGCTGGACTCTAGGAATCCATATTTTGTTTGCCAAACTGGAAACCTCCAAGTACAAATGAACAGGGTGACATGGAAAAGCAGCAGCTTTCGGTGGATGATGACCTCTTACCTATATATTACATTCGACCTGACATAGGAGCTGACACCTTGTCCTTGTCTAGGGTTTGTCAGGAACCCAAATGTGGAGCTGGAGCCAAAGCCAATCCGTTCCCCTTGGTAAATCATGACATAAAGACTAATGAGAGGTCATTGCTGAGCAAACATGCCTACAAAGATCAAGAAAAGACCAAAGAGTTTGGTTACGTCCCAGGTACTAATGCTGAGAACTTTAGAGACCAAGCATATTCAGGACACTGCATGAAAGACCAACTTGATCCCCAGGTATCCAACATCTCTAAACCCACCAACATGAAGGCTCAAGTCAACTCGGTGCCCAAGAATAACTCTTCTCAGGATGTCTTTTTGGCTAGCTTACTTCAAGCACAGTTATGTATGATGGATCTCCAAGAGGAAATTGATAATTCGGAGAACTGTCCACCCAGAAGCAGAGTGCTGGAATCTAGACCTCACATTGAGGTTGATGGTTTACTGAATGAGGAGCTTCCAACTTTGGAAGAGGACCAAGAAAGTGATGATTCTTCGTATTCAGAAGTGGACATAGAAGATGAGAGCTTATTTTGTGATAATCCTTTGTTTAGGAACTCAACAAATTCATATTCTGTGAGTCATAGTACACAGCAGTGTATTCCTGCAGGCAAGTGTGAAAATACACTTAGCACATGTGGCAGGACAGAAGCTCATGGGAGCCAGCTGCTGTTGGCACAGAGCGTCTGGGATATTAAAATATCAGGTACGAGAACAGATGCATGGCATCAGATAACACGGGAAGAATCCCTGGAGGAGCTCCAGATTTATGAGGACGAGTGGGAGGAGAAGAGGGTGTTGTCTGCCAACCCAAGGACCAAGAAATGGCATGTTCCTGACAGTCAACACAGTGCTCAGAAGGTAGGTGACATATATTGAACTAGGTAGAGCATCCCAATGTGATGTCACCAGTGCTTGTAATGCTATGGTAGCATATAGAAAATAGAGAGAATACTTTAACTTTTTATGGTCTTTACATACGCTGCAGCTACAGGTAGGAGGTATGTTAGTTTTGGTGGTGGCTGGGGTTGATGTTTGTTCACATTTGAAAACTTTAAACAAGTGTACCGACTGTTTTACTGGGATTTGCTTAAAGTGTTAAATTGACATTTATCATCTACCGATAGAACAGTGATAAATGTCTTATCGCTGAGGCCCCACCACGAGGACTCCCACTGATCACTACAAGGGGGATCTTGAGTCTTTATTTCTCCCTACTGTATGACCCCTGGGAGGAGGCAGTAGAATGGAGTGGCGGATGACCGTGCGGCATGCTTCTTGATTCATAGCCTGTGGGGCTGACGGAAACAGCTGAGCGCTGTTCTCTGCTGCCTATATCAGTCCCTTAGACTTTATATGAATAGGTAAGACGCAGTCTTGGCTGTTCAGGCTTCTCCTCAGTTCTGCTGTTTGAGGCAGAACTCGCTGTCCTGCTATGACTGTTACTGACTGCATTTGTACATGACCACATTTTTAGTTTTGCATATTGGACTGAGCTGCAATACCAAGCACAGCCACTATACAATGTACAGCGCTGTGCTTGGTATGCCGTTAAGAGGCCGAAGCGCTCATCCTGTGGCCTCTTTAAGCAGCATCATGGGGGTGCTGGGTGTTTATCCCACTGAAGGGGGGGGGGGGGCTAAAAAAAAAAAAAAAGTGAATGATAGTCACCAACCCTTGATTTTCCATTCCAGTGTTGGGTGTGCCTTTCCATTCCATGCCAGCAGTAAAGTGGCTCAGGTGACTGCTGTGACCGATCACAGGCTTCGGCGGTCGCATGCTGGGTATTGGTGATGTATTAGCAGTGATGTCACTGATACCCAACATGTGATGTCCTCAGTGATCACATGAGCCGCTTCACTTCTGGCCAACCCAGTGCTGGCAGAGAATGGAAAGGGGGACAAAAAGCTGGAACAGAAATTTCGGGGGTAGTTGAGCATCCCTTTTTATTTCGTATTTTGAAAGCCATTATTTCTTTTTTTTTTTTTTTTTGCCAATGTAGCCATTTTTTTTTGGGGGGGTACATATAATGTAGTGTGTACATAAAAAAATAAATAAATAAAAATTTGGAGAGACGCTAATGGAAAACAGTAATTCTGGCATTTTTTTGTTGGGTTTTGTTTGTATGTTTTCCTTGCTATATAAATGACATTATAACTTTATTCTGCAGTTCAGTTCGATTACAAACTTATATAATTTTTCTACTTTTGAATAATAGAATCCATTTTTTTTTTTTTAATCAATAGCGATGAACATAAATAACAATTTTGCCATGGTTTTTAGTTTTTTGCATAACCATGATGTTCACCAGGGCTCTGGGGTCAGAGTTGGAACAAAGTAACCAGTTCCGGCTTCAGTGGAAATATTGTCCTGGTTTTCAGCTTGCATGATGAAGACTTTGATCATTTTATCGTACAGGTTGTTACAGATGTGGCGATACCAGTTATGTTTATTTTTTTTTTTCTCTCCTTCTGTTTGATCACGTGGATGCCATGGTCGGCATTGCCTATAACTTCTAATGGGAATAAACCATCAGTATTGGAGTAGTCTCTGATCCTGGCTGTGAGAGCGAGGTTTGGTGGAATACTACATTCAGCATCTGCAATTGATGGTGCATGTACAGCTTCAGTGTCTGAGCCATAATAGTCTGGCAGATAGTTTTCACAATGTACGATTAAAGTACAGAACCTTGAAATATGACTGGGTGTATCTGCCAAACCAGACACCCATCTGTAGGCTGCACCTTTTTTAATTTTTTGCTCCTTGTCAATACATAGTAGTGTTTTGGTTGGCCTTTGATGCAGCTCTTGGACGTCACCGTTTCTCCTTATCGAAATCCAGCTAGATACACCTTGGGGTAGATTTCTGAAGACTGATGTTTACAGTGGAAAGTGGCAAGGGCTTTTTATTAAAGAAAAAAGTCACAATATTTTGAGCGGAAACTGGACTTTTTTGACTTTTTCATGGCTTGCATGCCAGAAAATAAGGCATGATACATCTGTGCCATTCAGTTACAGAGTAAGCTACCAATAGGGGGCGCTAGAGAAATAGTTTTCCTTCTGCTAGAGGAGATCTCATTTGCATACCCAGGGAGCTTTGCCTGTAAGACTTGCTACACCAACTAGATCTCCACAAGAACATTCAGTGCTTTTCGAGAGCAAACAGATGTTATTGACTTATATTGCTGTTCTTCAAGTCTCCATTGTAGTTCTGGTATCTTTGGAGGAACACGTAGTACTACAGACTGCAAAAAAAAAAAAAAAAAAAAGTTTCCTGAAAACTTTTAGTTACAAAGTTGTGAATTTTGGTGACTTCTCTTTACCTCTTACGTAATGCCGTTAGTTATCTCCTCACATGTGCTCTTCCTCCATTAATACCAGTAGCTATTCAGAAGAAAGACTTGAGTCACATGGCCTTAGCTTTCATTGCGGCTCTCGCTGTACTTACATCCGTTCCAGCAGAAACCACGGATGTGTGCAGACCTCGCTGTAAGTGACTTTAGTATTGTCTCTTCACTTCTCTACAGGCGACGTACAGTGAGGACATTGACTGCTTCTATGAGCTCTATGTAATTTTATAATGGTGTCTGTACCTTTCAGGATGTCTTAAGAAGCACAGAAGAAACGCAGAAGATTATGACGGCGTTCAACTCTACAGCGAGTGTGACCGAAACCTGTGAGTGTGAAGTTCCTCTGAATCTCTGTGCGGTGTACGTGCTCTCAGAGCAAGTGCACTATAACAAAGCTATAGGCCCGTGATCAATAGACCTCTTACTCTTTCTTATTTATTATCATCTTCTTAGATTGAGATGGTAGTTTGTGTTTTGCTAGTAGTATTAGACAATAGTATCGGTGGGGTTGTGGTTCATGCATACTGCTGGAATAAGAAGAGCGTGGTGGTCTTCATATCACTGTGCCCCTTTGGCTTTACTGGGCCGAGATGAAGGCAGATACAGTCTATTGCTCACCTCTATTGGATACAGCTGCCAGAGGCCATGGCGCTGTTTGTTAATAATACTGAAATATTATTAACAAAATGCTACATCTGGGGCCTGCTGGGATCACTTCTTAATCTAAAATGTATGAAGTTGCCTCTAAGAAGTAATTAAAAAATTGTGTGAGGCAACACAATTGTCATGTATGGTATTCCATTGAGGAAGCAAGAAAACTTCTGCAATTGTAAGGCATGCTGCCAGTGATCTACTTAAAAATTTCATAAGCTATATGCATCAGTGAATATATTCAAGTAATGTTAAAAAGTGAGTGCTCCATGATGTTTATTACTTCATAGACTTTACCTATTGCGGTCCTTTACTTCCTTTCTGCTAAAAGAGAGTTATCACAAAAAAATTGCATTATGTTGGTGTGTGTGTGTGTGTGTGTGTGTGTGTGTGTGTGTGTGAAGAAATAGTCCTGTGATTACAGCAGCCTCAGCATTAATTCTCTTAGTGCCTAGGAGTCCATTAGCAGGGGAGGGGGAGGTGTAAGAGAAGCAAGTGTATTGTGAAATACAAGGCTTGTAGAAACAGTGACCATGACTGGGCTATCGCTGCACTGTATCTGAAACATAGCGGGCAATGATGATAACTGCCAGTTAGAGAATGCTTTGAGAAATAGAAATAGAGGTGTTATTAGTTTATTTTTCACAGTTAGTAAGATGAAGTGATTGAAGAAAAGCGAAATCTAAATCCCATCAATATTTGGTGTGACCTTTGCCCTTTGGTTTCCATCATTTCTTCTCCGTACACTTACAGTCAGTTCTTGAAGGAACTCGGCAGGGAGGTTGTTCCCGCCATCTTGGAGAACTAAGCACAGATCTTCTGTGGATGTAGGCTTGCTCCAATCCTTCTGTCTCTTCATGTAATCCCAGACAGACTGGATGATGTTGAGATCAGGGCTCTGCGGGGGCTATATCATCACTTCCAGGACTCCTCCTCCAAAGTGCAAAGGTCTCGCCAAATATTGATGGGATTTGAGAATTCTATTTTCTTTAATAAATTTTGTTAAAGGGGTTTTCCAGGACCTTAGTATAGGTCATCAATTAAAGATCAGCAGGGGTCCGGCACCTGCCGATAGGTGCCAGGTGCCATGAGTTTGTGCGGCAGCTGTGATTGGTATCACAGCTCAGGCCATTCTCTTTACTGGGACTGAGCTGTAATCAGGCCATGTGACCAATGAGCGTGACATCACACTGCCGGTGAAGTGGGCCCCCACGGATCTATCCTAATAGGTTATCAATTAAAAAGGCCCATTTAATTCACAAAAATAAACTATTAACACTCTTATTTATGAAAGCATTCTTACTTTACAGCAAATTTTTCACGCTTGCCTAAAACTTTTGCACGCTGTATGTAGCAGGTTGTTTGTGTGATCATTTCATCTAGTAGTTGGACAAAGCTGTCACAGTTGTTATATCTGGAGGAATGGATAACCCTAACTGTGGATTGAACTTTGCGCTGGTTGCCCTTGGTAACAGACAGCGTTTTAGCTCCACCCTGCTGACCTCTAATATCCCACAAAGTACTTCTTATTGGTAACAGGATCCTAAAAGGCAATGAAATTCCCATGTAGTGCAGAATTATGACATGCATGGTATGTGGGAAAACATTTCCTAAAAATCAGTGTTTTGTCACACAGACATGTGAACCTGGCTCAACACTATGTAGGAGTGAAATGTGGGAAGTTGTAAGTTGTCGGCCACAGTGGAGTTTCCCTTTAAGCCTGCACTTGCCATCATCCGTTGTGCTAGTTCATGTAGATGTGTGCACAGGTTCTGTTATAACAGATGTGCGAGCTTGTGAGAGAAATACCACAGACATTACACATGCTCATACTTTGTGGTGTAGGGTGTGTCCTACGTCTGTCATTCCATATTTTATGACCTGCTGTATGAATACCACAGTAAGGATCTGCTTAGATTATGTGTGTGGTAATGCACCGAGGATTATTAAAGGGGTTGTCCGGCTAATAAAAATATCTCCTCCACCTCTCCGGAGGAAATAAAATCTCTGCATCGCGTACTGTCCGATCCTCTGCTGGTCTCCACATCCTGCTGCAGCCATGACACCCTGTATGGCCTGACACACTTTCAGATTAATGTCTATAATAATTCTTGTAAATTTCTTAAAGGTGCTGTCCATTGTAAGTTTTGCTTATTGTTGTCCAATGCGTACTGTAGCATATTCTTATAGGAACTCTGCGCTCCCACTTGGGTCAAGGCTAAAAAGTGAGGTCTGTATCCAAATTAAAGGGGTTGTGTGGGGACTTAAATTTACCTTGATATATCGGGCAGATTCTTCATCATGGACATGGGGGTTCTGGCCTTGTTCTGATCCCCGGGTAATGTGCTCAGAACCAGCCCTGACTCCTGGGTCGCCCCGCCGCCTGATGTCACTGGTAGTTTACCTGTGCTATGGAGGCCTGCTGACTATGGTAAAGGCAATGACAACAGTAGAGGAGGGAGCGGTCAGGGCTGGTTCTGACCACATGACCCAGGCATCGGAACAATGCCGTAACTCCCGGGTCCATGATCAAGAATCTGCTAGATAAATTTAAGTCTCTAGACAACCTATAAAAGACCATATTGGCAAACTATAGACCACATGTCACATGCTTAAACTGGCTGTCTGAAAAAACACCTCACCTGTTCACTTCACCGCGTATCCAGTGCAGATGCTGAGCTGGTCATTTTTTAGAAGCTGTGATGACCTGTTGACCAGTGACCTCAGCAGGTAATATTATGGGATACATTAAAAGAGGGATATATACGCTCATGACAAGAACATGCCAATAGTCCTACCTCTATACAAATCTCTGGCACAGCCACACTGAGTATTGGGTACAGTTTAGGACTTCTGTGTAAAGGGCATATCTGAACTCTAGAGAGTGCAGAGAAGGGCGACCAAGATTATTACAGGAATGGGTAGATTGGGGAACAATGACAGATTAACAAACTTGGGGTTATTCAGTTTAGAAAAAGACAGCTACGGAGAGATCGAATCACAATGTACAAACACATGAAGGGACAGCACAAAGAACTTTCTAATCTTTTTACACCTAGGCCGGTGACAGTGACAAGGGGACATCCTCTACTCCTAGAGAAGAGAACACCAGCAACATAGACGGGGATTCTTTACTGTAAGAGCAGTGAGACTATGGAAGTCACTGCCATAGGATGTGGTGATGGTGGATTTATTATGTAAGAAGGGCCTGGATACCTTTCTTGTTAGGAAATATATTACAGGTTTTAAATTTTTGGTAAAGTCAAGTTGATCTAGGTTTTATATGGATTCCTGTATTTGGAGTTGGGAAGGAGTTAACATCAGCCTCATGGGGTTTTCACTTTCCTCTGGAACAACACTGTAGGGTTATAGGTTGGAGTTGATGGAGCGGTGTCTTCATCCAACCTCACTATGTTACTATGGGCCCCATTGCACTTGAACCTCATTTCCATATTTCTAAAAATGACTTTTTCTTGCATCTATTGGACTATGTAAAGGTATGACGGTGTTCAGCATCATGTCATCCACAATGTATTGTGGCTTGTTTGATACTGCGTTTCCTGGTGACTGACCCACTTTAATACCCCTCCACACAAACAGAATGCTAACTTTCCATATGGGTAGGGTTTTTTGGCCTTTTAAAGAGAACTTGGTTGCCTATGTTTGTCAAAGGCGTTGTCTGAAGACCACTCCTCTATCTGTTTTTATAACCCGTATTCCAGATAGGTTATGAAAGCAACGTAGGTTAGGGTCCATTCTCTGGGACCCCCCCCCACCATTGTGGAGAATAAGAGGCCCCAAATCCCTGTTCTAATTTAAGCAGGATGAGCATTGATTTCCAGCCTAGCTAAAGTTACTACAGCTGACTAATACATATCGTACCAGACATAAGTAACCTCCTTTCTGTTATCCTAGCACCCCGCCAGGAGACTGCTGTCGAAGAGGAGGGTTTACTGTTTTCCGATTCTGGTTTCTGGACCAAATTATTAATAGAAGATGAGAAACCTGAGCAGAAGAACCCACCTCAAATATGTATGGACAATACATTCACTCCACAAGAGACTAGTGAAGACATTGTACTCATGCAGTGCCATGATAGAGACATGCATATAGAAAACCATCAGGAAGTAGACGGACATCTGATGTGCCAGAGATGTCAAGGCAAGGAACACATGGGCAGTAGATTGCCAACACAGGACAAAACGGAAGAAATGGATTGTAAACCTCAGCAGGGCTCTCCAGAGATTGTCATAGACCAGTCAGATGATGTGTCCACAGATCTGGAGACTTCTGGGTAAGTCGTGTGTCGGTGGAAACAACTAAAATTTACCATTCATTTGTAGTAGCTGTCGGCAAAAACTGTTCTTCTTGACTCTTTTGGTTTGGCCGAGCATGCATGTGTTCATGTGTGGGGAGGAAAAAGAAGGTGTTACACATTTAGTAGCTGTCAACTAACAGCTATTCCTCCTGACCCCTCCATACACATGAATGTTGTGTTCAGCTAAGCGTATATGTATTCTGCACGGTGAAAGGAAGGAAAGCGACCACTAGACCTCTTGACAGCGGCTTATCTCAAGAATAAAGACTCTGGTATGATGAAATCCAGCATGTCCGGTTTTTCTTTTCCGAGACATCTGCTGTTGGACAAGAGTTGCTATACACCTATACAAGATAACTGTTCGGTTCTTCTGAAATTGGCTGGTTTGGACAACTTTGCTTTGAGGTGATTTTCTAAAACTATCTGATCAACTGTGTGGTTTCCTACTTCTGACATGGTGCAGTGGGACCTGAGCTGGTCCAAGCATATTGGCTTTGCATCATCATAGACTAATGTATAGACCCATACGAAATCTCTACATATCTACGTGTGAACACTAATGTTTGCTTTGCAGTTCTGAGGAGGTGATGTATGTGGAAGCCATAGCCAAGACTCAGGATGTGGAGGCAGCCCGATGTTTGGCACTAAAATTATTCCAGCTGGATGGCTTTGAAAGATCTCAGGTTGCTCCATACATCCAGAAAAAGTAAGTGTTTTTTCTTGGGTATTTTTTTTTTTTTTTTTTTTAGTCAAAAGAACGAACAACAGCATTATGTTGTTACAAGTGATTATGTTACAGAACTCAGCTTCTCTCCTCTATCATATAACCCTATATATCACAGAGCTCAGCTTCTCTCCGCTATCATATAACCTATATATCACAGAGCTCAGCTTCTCTCCTCTATCATATAACCCTATATATCACAGAGCTCAGCTTCTCTCCTCTATCATATAACCCTATATATCACAGAGCTCAGCTTCTCTCCGCTATCATATAACCTATATATCACAGAGCTCAGCTTCTCTCCTCTATCATATAACCCTATGTATCACAGAGCTCAGCTTCTCTCCTCTATCATATAACCCTATATATCACAGAGCTCAGCTTCTCTCCTCTATCATATAACCCTATATATCACACAGCCTAGCTTCTCTCCTATCATATAACCCTATATATCACACAGCTCAGCTTCTTTCCTATCATATAACCCTATATATCACACAGCTCAGCTTCTCTCCTATCATATAACCCTATATATCATAGAGCTCAGCTTCTCTCCTCTATCATATAACCCTGTATATATCACAGAGCTCAGCTTCTCTCCTCTATCATATAACCCTATATACCACAGAGCTCAGCTTCTCTCCTCTATCATATAACCCTATATATCACAGAGCTCAGCTTCTCTCCTACCATATAACCCTATATATCACAGAGCTCAGCTTCTCTCCTCTATCATATAACCCTATATATCACACAGCACAGCTTCTCTCCCTCTATCATATAACCCTATATATCACAGAGCTCAGCTTCTCTCCTCTATCATATACACCTATATATCACAGAGCTCAGCTTGTCTCCTCTATCATATAACCCTATATATATCACAGAGCTCAGCTTCTCTCTATCATATAACCCTATATATCAGAGCTCAACTTCTCTCCTCTATCATGTAATCCTATATATCACAGAGCTCAGCTTCTCTCCTCTATCATATAACCCTATATATCACAGAGCTCAGCTTCTCTCCTCCATCATATACACCTATATATCAGAGCTCAGCTTCTCTCCTCTATCATATAACCCTATATATATCACAGAGCTCAGCTTCTCTCTATCATATAACCCTATATATCAGAGCTCAACTTCTCTCCTCTATCATATAACCCTATATATCACAGAGCTCAGCTTCTCTCTATCATATAACCCTATATATCACAGAGCTCAGCTTCTCTCCTCTATCATATAACCCTATATATCACAGAGCTCAGCTTCTCTCCTCTATCATATAACCCTATATATCTCAGAGCTCAACTTCTCTCCCTCTATCATATAACCCTATATATCTCAGAGCTCAGCTTCTCTCCCTCTATTATATCCTCTTCTTATATAGAAACCACCTTTCAGGTCCCTTTATAAATCTTATGGTGTAAGGAGATAGTGGATTAACCAGTTACAGCAACCCCTGTGCAATGAAGATGAATAATGAGTGAGATGTAGAATATAGTAATGGTACGATAAATAAATTAATACATTGTGTTGTGTTTTTTTCTATATAGTAATGATTTCAGTGCCTTGGTGGCTGAGGAATACCTTGCACTTTTCGACTTTACAGGGAAAAGCCTGGATGTAGCTCTCAGGTGAGACACTTTGGTATTTATTTTGCAGTTGAAATTCTGATATGTATTTGCTTTTCTTTCTGGCATCTAAAACACATTACATTGGGCCTCATGTATAAAATGGGGTGAAGACATCCACTAAGTGGATATGTTACCCAAAGGCTCCAGTGTTTCCGTGTACTAGACTTCTTCATATGGCTCAGAAGCTGGTGATACACTGCAGATAGCTATCCAAAGTGACTATTTCACCAACAGATATCCCTCTCAAACTTCTCATGTACATGCACACTTGTCTTGGCCAAGAATGTATTTGTTCTATAAGGGTAATAAGTTGCTGGCTGATACATCTGGTGGTGACTTACTTTTTCTCTCAGGAAAATATCAGGTATATTGAAATGTCTGATCCTAATCTACCCCAACTGCTGCCAACAGGGAAGAGTTGGGAGGCTTCTGTATAATTTTAATAGCCTAAGTAAATATGCAGACTGCTTTTCTCTGGCGATTCCTGTCTGTCTTGTTGCTGTATAGACATCAGGGTCACATCAGTTGTCCTTGCTTTTTTCACTATTGGCTATCTTTATTATTTTCAGGTCTCTGCTGCAAGAACTGGTACTGACTGGAGAAACACAGGAACGAGAGCGGGTCCTCTTCCATTTCTCCAAGCGCTTTCACAACTGCAACCCTAAGGATTTCCAGTCGGCAGGTGAGAGTGACCTAAAATATACATTTTAGTTCATTCCTTTTTCTGTCTTCTCTATTCAGGCTGTACCAGACCAGAGCTCAGTAGATTGTACTTCTATTTCAGATTCTGTTCATACCTTGACCTGCGCCCTCATGCTGCTCAATTCAGATCTACATGGACAGGTAATATATTACATTTGGTAATGATCTGCTATATGATCCATGTGTACGATGGGAGTAGTTGTAATAGCAAGTATTAGCTCGAAGTACTAAAGCCATTTCACATGAAATAATCCTATAATACATATATACACACACATATATATGGCAGCTCCATACTCCCCTAATGGTGGACATACTCCTTCAACGGCTGCATGTTTTTAGCTATATGATCATTCAGCTATTTCTTTTGATCCCTTCATACACATTCATGCTTGGCTCAGCCAAGGGTGCATGTGTTATTAATAGAGAGGGGAATAAGCCACTGGTAACTTATCTCCATTGAGGATATTGAGACTTTGGCATGTTGAAATCCACCTTTTCCCTAACATTTGCCGTCAGAAGACAGTTGGGTGTCCAGTAATACACAGCGCACGTAGTCAGTAGCAGAGAGCTCCATGCCCTGTTTAGTGGTCAGGCACCATCTCTGCAGTTCATCTTCAATTGATGGTACCCGGCCACTATACAGGGCACTTAGCTATCTGCTTCTGACTCCGTGTGCTGTGTAGTACAGGTGTCAAAAGTTACCCTGAACAGTTGACCCCCCACCTATCAGATACTTATGGCCTAAGGATAGGCCAGATAAAAATCTTGGACAACCCCTTTAAGGCTGGATCTAAAAGTTGTGTCTCTTCTTATTTGCCTCATCCTCAAATAACTGGTGCAAAATTGTGCACATTATTTACAATGTCCGCCATCATCAAATATCGCATGCAGAGTTTCCGGCAGCAAAACTGATGCCACGGCACACAAAACTATCCTATAAGAAGTAATAGGGTCACTTGTCATCAGTTTCCCTCCAGTGGTTTTTGTACTCTGCAGGAGTGTAATGAGAGGGCCAGATATATATGTACAAGGGTTTGTGAACAAAGCGCAGAAAAGGAAATTTGCAAATTTTATGCATGTTATTGTGTAAAAAGTGTCATTCATTTCACTTAACGTTGCGGAGAAAACCACACTGTACATTCAACCATTCTCAAGGCACATTCGCCTTGATCAATCTGGCCCTATAGAACTAACTGTTTGCATTATGAGGTGCATGGCCTGGCTTACCATTGTATTTCCTTAGTGGTCCTTTATGTACACCAAACATCCACCATAAGTGCATAGTGTTACTGCAAACCAGATACTATGTGACCTGTGTTACTATGACTGACATTTAGTAAACCAGTGCCAGAGTGAGAGTGGAAAATTTATTAAGAGGCGAACACTGATATTTTTCATGTTTCTCGGGTGGTTCAGGATCTGCAGGCTAGGGATCTTCAGCTGTTATGGATGCCAGTTTTCTGGCCTGCCCCCTGTCCACCCACTTTTCTTAAAAGTGGCAGTGCGTTGCAGACTGGCCAAATGTCACAAATTTTTGCACAAGTGACCTTGCATATAAATTTGCTACTTTTGTACCCCGGAAAACTGGCATACAGTCAGTGATATTCCCCCAGTGTCCAGCTTTATGCCAACTATATAATTGATGGGTTTTTTTTCTTTAGAACATTGGGAAGAGCATGACAGTACAAGAATTCATTAATAACCTTGATGGAATGAATGACGGGACCAGTTTTCCTCGGGAGCTTCTGAAGGTAAAGGGCAATTTTCTCTGTATGCAGTATAGGATATGAGCTATTTCTCCCACATTAGACTTGCATCCTCGGATCAACCAAACATGCATGTTTAGATCAGTGGGCAGAGGGAAATAAGCTACTTGCAGACACCACGTACACCATACTGCTTTCAGTGCTGTAAACATTATTAGGATCTGTTCACACTAGTTTCACAACTTCCATTTATAAGGGAGCCATGTTGAATTTCATTGGTTTTTACAATGTGGCCCATAAGGTTTGCTGTACTTTTGATGGCAGAAATAGCGCTACAGACTATACTATTCTTACCATCAAAAAGCAGTGGAATAGGAAAAGTACCAATGTGAGCAGAGCCTTACTTCAGATTCCCCACAATTATTTTCAGCAGTGTACATGCAAATGGAAAATTGGCAACGCTTTACCTAATAATGGGTTGATCAGGAAGCCACAAAACATTTGGACTCTCTCCAGATTTCCCTGCATTATTGTTTTTGTAGTAATGTGACTGATGCCATTAATAACCATGAAGTAGGGAATTATTCTGAACTTTAGAGAGAGGATACGCAAAGATGTAGCACTGTTTAGCTTGACTTTCTGCAGCGTGATAACTGTTTGTGCCGTTATATCCTATCACAGAAGACGCCAAAAGCCGTGGAAATCCCTTTGAAAGAGTCAAGTTAACACTTTTTGCTAATGTGTTATGAGTCCTATTAACCGTTGCTACACCTGTATATGCATAGGAAATTTATAGGAGAGTCATGTAGTCAGTCCTGCAGCCTCCCCCTATTATATAATGAAGGAAGATTTTTACATGTAATTGTTAGTTTGCCAACATGTTGGTTGGCTATTTTTTGATACCTATATGTATATGACTCCGTTCTGATCTTTGCAGGGCTTGTACAATTCAATCCGTACAGAGAAGCTGGAATGGGCCATGTAAGTAGACTTGTATCAACCTCCAGCTATATACTTGTAAGAAAGTTGTCTCATGCGATATACTTAAGAACACATGGCAGGTTCTGGTTCCAGTTTGGGGGACACAGAAGGACTTTAGACATCAATGTAACTCATGCTGGCCTGAGCACTAAAGCAAGAGTCGCTGCTTTTTAAAACCATCCCACCCTGGTGCATAGTGCAAAGACCCTTTATCTGTTATAGGGCATATGGATAGGGAATATCCTAATGGGACAACCCCAATGAAACCCCATGATGGCGGCGCTGGTGGATTGTCAGAAGAAAACTCTTCCCTCTGACTGACACTTAGATGCCGCAGTGAATAGTGACTGCTGCTTCTAAGGAGTTAAACGGCCAGGATCAGAGTTATCACTAATCCTGGCCATTACAGCAGCGTGTCCAGTCCCTGCTGTAGACTTACAGTGCTTGGCCTTAACTACCTTCTGCCAACCCTGGTAATGTATGGTGGATGGCACCAAGGGCTTAACAGAGCCAGAGCCGTGTTTTTCCTTTTTGTTTTCTTTTGTGCCTTTCTTACCTCATGGTTTCAACACTTTTTTTTTTTTTTTTTGTTACCTTCAGGAGTGAAGAAAAACTGGCAAACCCTCTACTCACAAGACCCGAGAATATTATGTCAGTTCGTAAAAAAAGCAATCCCTTTGTGGACATCCCCGCTCCTGACCCAGATGCCCCGGTTTACAAACAGGGACTGCTGTGCCGTAAAGTACACGCTGTTACTGATGGAAAGAAAAGTGAGTCGGTGCAAGTTTACATATTTCCATGTATTATTAGACTCCATTACACTACCATTCATGCCACTACTAAAAATAATTTTCATAGAATTTTTTTTTTTTTTTTTTGGACAACACCTTGTAACACACTTTCTCTTATTATTATAGCTCCATGGGGAAAAAGAAGCTGGAAATCCTTCCACACAGTACTGAAGGGGATGCTGCTCTTCTTGTTAAAGGTATGGGATCTGCCAGCAATACCCTCGCCATGTTCTTGCACTGTTTCTTGGTATTCTTGTATTACTTTTGACAATGAGATGGTCTGACAGAAAAAGTTGAGCACCAGTTGGAGATCTGTTGCTATGATCATAAAGTTCATCCTATGTTTTGACAGTCTTCATTAGAAATGTTGGGCTTTAATGGCTTATCCTATGTCACATTCAGTTGTCCTCTATCTTTCGGCAGGATGAGTACAGGACTGACTTCCAGTTTCCTGAGGAGGTGGTCAGTGTGCACCATTCTCTAGCTGAGAGAGCCAGCGAGTACACCAAGAGACCCAATGTCTTCCGGCTGCAGACTGCTGACTGGCGGGTTTTTCTCTTCCAGGCTCAGTGAGTAATTTCTACCCCTACTATAGTGCCACATCCTCCTGCATCCTATATACTTTATCACAAAACTTCCACAAAATATCAGCCTCCTTCAAACATAATGGGACGACAGGGTTCGTTTGCTCAATGTATACGCATACATTTAACATAGGGATATAGTATTTGCTCTTGTATATACAGTGCTGGTCCCTTCTCCTCTTGGACACCATGGCAAACACATTCTCTGCTCTCTTGACTTAAATCAAGGAATACAGTAACTATATTCATAAAGGCCTAGACATTAAGCAAAAGAGTGCCAAAAAACAGAACAAAGTGTAGGAATGGAGTAACCTAAAACCTATTTTTTTCTTTTATCATGACATTTTCATGCTTTGCTCTCATTAGGACTCCAGAAGAGATGAACTCGTGGATTATCCGTATTAATCTGGTGGCAGCCATGTTTTCATCGCCACCGTTTCCAGCTGCTGTGGGTTCTCAAAGGAGATTTTACAGACCCATCCTTCCCTCAGCTACATGCAAACTGGACCTGGTAGGTGCTAATAGAAAACGCTCAAAGCCTATATGATAGCCTATCACTTTCACATAGACTAGTGACTACGTACAGCAAATGTCTTATAGTCCAGCATCAGCGACTCGTGTGGTAACTGTAGCATATTCTGTTTTGAACCAGCATTCATCTCTTTGACATTATAGATTTAACCTTGGGTTAGAATATGTAGTGATATATAATAAAATGTTACATGACTTCAACAGGAGGAGCAACTTCAGTCCCATGAATCCTTGATGGATAGGTTTACAGATGACCTGACGGAGCATCAACGAAATCTTCCAGACTCAAAAAGCAAAACGCGAGAATGGGAAGACTACCACCTGCGCGGAGACTACTTGCGTTTTGAGGTGTGTTAGATAAAACCCCAATCTCTCTACATGCAAGCTTTACATAGATCAGATTTTGTCAGATAATCTGTTAGAGTTGTTTCAGTAAGACAACCCCTGTCCATCTAGCCTATGACCCTTGTAGAGGGGGTCTGTCAATTGGTAGCCCTGCTATTTGCCAGAAGACTTCTTTGTGTAACACTGTTTTATAGTATTCAGCTTTCTCCAGCAAAACTGCCTGATCACTCTGGGTTGTGAGGCAACCTCCTTAAGACTGAGACCTTGCGGGAAAGCTGTGTTTTTTGATGTGTTTTGTGAGTCAAAGCCAAGAGTGACTTCAAAAGGACTGGAAAATATAAAGGAAGCCGTTATACTTCTCCCTTCTGCTAAATATACTCCTGGGTTTGGCAAAAAAACACAGCTTTTACATAACATGTTGCTCTTAAAGGAAAGAAAAACTTTCTGCACTATATAAACTGTAGCAGGACAGTCGTCTTACTAATATAGAGTTGAGAGGGGGTTGGCCACAAGATGAAGATTCAGAGCATCAGCAGGGCCTGCTGAATGAGAAGACTTTCAGTTCCCCAGAAGTGATGTGAAAAGGTTACTGTATACATTGCAGTAAATTTTTCCTCCCCACAGAACCCTTTTAATGAAAAACTTCCACACGTGTATTTAGAAACCCTTTTTAGGCCATGACCCCACGTTGAAGAAAAGCAGCTTTTTATGTTGCAGATTTTGCTGTGGTTTTTTGAGCCAAAGTCCAAGAGTGGCTACAAATGAATGGGAATTATAAAAGAATCGCTTATACTTCTCCCTTCTTCGAAATCCACTCCTGGCTTTCACACCGCAAAATCTGGGGAAAAAAAACCCCTGCTTTTCCGCAATGTGGGGCGTCAGCCGTATACCTTTTTAATACGTGAGAGAATGTTATTTCAGTGTCAGTATTACACTATCAGTCATGCGCTAGTTTCATTGTAGCTTATGATGGCAGAAAGTCATGTGCAAGCTGAAGGTTTGCAATTTTTGTGACTGTCCTGTCACAGTCGCATTAGGTTGACACACAAACCCATTGATTCGATTCAGTGTCAAATGCAGTATTGTCATGTGACCAGTGCCACCATGCAACCCAACCTGGTAAGGATATGGACTATTATTTTAGATCCAGTCAATGGCCCTATGAAAACACTGAAGCACAGAGTCAGGAAGATCTGTTATAAGGGCACAGAAACCTGCCTTACAGGAGGCCTGATTTCAGTCTTGCCATAGAATTAAATTGGGCTATTATGTAAAACTTTTGAGATTTCTCCATTAAATAACACTCCAGGATTTTTTTTTTTTCCCCCCTTTAGAAATTAAGGTACGAAACCTATGTGAAGCTTTTAGCCTTACGGATGGAGAGTGGCTGTGAAGATCTTCAGGCCTTAGAGTCTCGCCTTACAGAACCTGATGGAGGACAGGAGAGCTCTGGCTTAAAAAGATCCTACTCCAGCCCCTCGCTGAACCCTGAGAGTTCTCCTATGGCGGTGAAGGTCAAGCGCAACATCTCTGAGCGCCGAACATATCGCAGGATTATCCCCAAGCGCAATAAAAACTTGGTGTGACCAGAGAATGTCACTCAGGACAAAACTTCTGCTGGAATGGATCCTCTGCACTATTCATGGTACCTCACTATGTGCAGTATAACAGGGACCACTGCCGAGGGCAAAGCTGTCATAGACTGCAAGAGGATATTGCGCATAGTTATTAATGGAAATGCTTTCCTTAGACAAGAAGGAACCCTGTGGGATTCTTAACCAGTATTGATGGTATTGTGTGCATGTGTATGATGTGGGGGGTGATTAATAGACACAATGGCTTTTGCCTGTTTTTTTCCTTCCCCTTATTTAGCCTTATATATGATCTCTACAGATTCTTATAAATCTGTAGATTTACATACCTAGAAGCTAGAGCCTTCCCTAGCCTAAGTCAAGCTGCACTTACAGTATTTGCCACTAGCTGGCACCCTCGCACCACTGAGCCTGAGAACTGCTGTAAACCTACCGATAAAAGGGATTCAGAAGAGAATTCCCCCTAAAGTAAGAAAGCCTCTAGTGAATAAGTCATCCACTTCTGTCAGTTTCTTAATGGTTTTATCGTTATTGGGGACTTTTTGGTTTTACAGTAAAATAAGTCTTTAAGCCATGCTGAAGAATCTTTCATCTAAGCTGTGCCTTAGTCTCATCTTAAAGGGGTTGTCAGTGGAGTATTTATTCATGTGCCTGGTCCCAGGAGATGCTTATGATGGACCCAGGGGTTCCAGCGACCCTCCGCCCACTCATCCCCTGATTTCACAGGTAATTGATTACCTGTGCTATGGGGGCAGGCCATACTATAGTCACCCCACCCCTATAGCTCTGGTAATTAATTACCTGTGAGATCGGAGGGGGGCAGAGTGACCCTGGGAGCCAAATGCTTCCTCCGACCACATGACCCGGGGGTCCATCAAAAGCATTTCCAGGATCAGTTAAGTGAATAAATAATCCCCCAACAACCCCTTTTTAAAGTGTTTGTCCAGTTTAATAAAACCATTTTATTATACCTTACATAGAAATGTAAGAGTTAGAAGGAGTTAATATATGGGTTTCAGTATCCTCATCAGATAGGCAGATTGGAGAACTGCTACAAAGAGTGTCCCTCTCTTTGGAGGACTGGTCCCATCCTGCTACAGACATCCCACTGATGTGAATAGGCATGGTGTAATACTTAATTTTCCCTGTGGGGGCACTGCAGGGTAATTGAACACTTACACTTAGGTTCCTACCACTGCCAGTGTTTCTGTTTTTTTGGTTCATCACAGGACCCAAAAAATGGTCTGTCATATGATGGACAGAAACAAATCCCAAGGGACCCCATTGATTATAATGGGGTCCATCGGGTGTCTGTTATGTTTTAACAGACATCGCTGGACGAAAAAGTTGGCGTTGCAGGACTTTTTCGTCCAGGATTTCTATCAGTCCCTGCAGTGGAGACTGTGTGAAGGTAGCTTTACTGCCATGTTTTCATTCACAATACAGCTGATCACTTTGCAATCTGCTTAGAACTTTCTAACAAGAAGTGGACAAACCCTTTAAGTTGAATAGATAACTGGATACATTATCGACTGAGACAAAGTAGTAACCTGAAGACAACTAAGATGTAAGAGGTAGAATGTGGGAGATGCCGGTCACTTGTGCCTGGGGTTGGTCATGAAGAGATGGTACCCTTACTTGGCTCAAGACTGGATTAACCGTTAGAAGGCAGTGCCAGGCCATGTGCTCCTCTTATACAGACGTAACATGTACATGTACAGTACACATGCTGGTTAATATGTTTATCTGGTACTATTTCTATGCAATGACTTATTTTTGTTATAGTTGATGTTTTTTAAGTATTATAGTTTCATACCAGTTGGGGAGAGACATCTGAGCTTTTCGCTTACTTCTTGAGAGCTGGCCAGAAGTGTGTCTACGTGTACGCTGTCACAGAAAATTCTCTATGAATCTACTTGAAACTGGATTAAAAGGGTATTCCTATCAAATGATGTGATGGCACAGTACAGGGGGTCTGACCTGTGGGACCACTACCCATTCTGAGAATGAAGGGGCTGCAGTCTTTCCCTGCACAGGTGTGCCACATGCTGTGCATGGTTACACCAGCACAGCTCTTTTTAAGTGAATGAGCCACACCACAGTTACCTGCATACCTGGCTTGGAGCGCCAGGTGCTGCGGCCCCTTCATTCTCAGGATCTGTTGGCGTACTCTCATGGATCATATCCTAGTATTATGTTCTCATCTGATGTGATGGGAATATTCCTTTAACTCTTACACATGGCTGAAAAGCAGCAGTTTTTAAATGTTTGCAAATTTTGTGGTGTTTTTTTGAGCCAAAGCCAAGAGTAGCTTCAAAAGGAATGGGAAATTTATAGGAAGTTCTTCTACTTCTCCCTTCTGCTAAATGCACTCCTGGCTTTGGCCCAAAAAAATGCAGCAGTTCCGCAACGAGTGGCCTCAGCCTAAAAGGAACTGTCAGCTCTCCTGACAATTCTATTTTTTTTTTTTTTTTTTTTAAGCAGACATTTTGCTTAATTCTGGAGTATGTGTTTTCTTACAACTCTATGGAGTGGTGTCCCTCTGTTATTCCTCCTGGAACTATATAAATAAATTGACAAGTGGGTGCTACTATGAACCTTGTCAGTGGGGATTGGCCATGGCACGGTGTCCAATCAGTACTGACCATATTAGACTCTGTAGGGACACTCCCTATTGATAAGAACTAGTTGCCCATACATTTCCAAGAGAAATAACAAATTACTGGCACAAAGCAGAATTTTAAGAAAAGATGCTTACTTTTATGCGGAATCTTACCATGTCAGGAAGGTATTCCTGCACATCCTGTTGTTTCTACCATTGTACCCCTGTGCCTGGTGCTTACATTACAGTAAGTGATCTGTGTCCCATGTCTCGGTCTCCATGCTCTCGGTGCACTTTTAGACCATGTTACCTGCCTATGTAATTCTATGTGCACAATAAGGTCACTTTAGTATCTGTTTTTAGGGGACTGCCGATGACATTTTTGTTATATTTAATCCTTTTCTGAGCCTGATGTCAATCTGCAGTCCTCAGATATCCTGCCAGGTACTGAACTTGAGGTTTTCATATCAGCAGTGGGGCATGGCCTCATTGCCATCTGCATTTTGCACTGGAAAACCAATAAAACCATTTAAATGATACCGTTGTATATTCTGTGTCATGTTTGTGAACTGATGTCCATGTCAGCCTTAGGAACCTGAAGACCACCAATGGAATTCCGTCTAAATTTTCCAACAACTATTACATGTTCATTTGTAGGTCTTTAACGTAGCTTTTTAATTTTTTTTTTTTCATGCTTTCCTTCCAGAGCCATACTCTTTGCTTGTGCACCAGCGGTATTTAGGGCATTATAAGTATTATAAGGTGGGTTTCTCTAGCTAGGTTCCTTCCCCAGTGACAAATTATATATATTCATTACTTTATTATTATTATTATTATTATGTATATGATATATATTACACAATATAAGGTGGGTATCTCAAGCTGATATTTTTATAGTCACAGGGTTTGTATAGCATGAGATGTCATGGGGATACACAAAGACCCTTCTTTATATGAGGCCTATCAATTTCATACCTGCACTTCCAAAAGATATTCCCTATAAAATAACATCCCTCTGTTATTCCTCCTGGAAATGTGTGAATAAATTGACGACTGCCTGTTACCAGGGCTGTGGAGTCGGTACGCCAAAGCCCCGACTCCGACTCCTCAATTTCCCCTGACTCCGACTCCTACTCCGACTCCACCAAAATAGACTCCGACTCCACGACTCCGACTCCACAGCCCTGGACTGCTAAACCTTATAGGTTCACTCAGAACTCAATCCCATCATTATATGAGGAATAGAACAGACCTTTACAGGACATTTCATCATTTTCCCAAATTCTTATGAAAATATATTCAGCACATACTGCATTGTACTACTAACTGTACCAATTTATTATATATTTTGGGAGTCGGAGTCGGTCCATTTTATACCGACTCCGACTCCACCAAAATAGGCACCGACTCCGACTCCACAGCCCTGCCTGTTACCATTCCACTTGTCAAGGGGGCTGTATCTGCACAGTCTGGTGCTGGTCATTGTCAGTCTGTGTAAGGACACAACCCCAGCTGGTAACCCCTAGCTGTCAATTTATTCATATATTTTTTAGGAGGACTAACAGAGGAACAGGACAACGCAGAGTTATAAGATGCTCTAGAATTTAGTATATATGTGGACTACAATTATTTACTAAACTGGACAAGTTAGGGAAGGTGACAGATAATCTTTAAGGAAATGTTTCCTATTTTTAAGTTCTCTCAATTTTGTAGTGAGTGTACCCAACGCAAACTCCACCCTGTTACACCTGTATATAGAGATGACGGTAGATGACTCATAGATGTCTGAGCTCAGATCTTTTGAGGTTCCGGGTCCTGTTTGATTTAGCAAATAATGAGTACAAAACTTAAGATGTTTTCGAGGAATTGACTGTGTTAAGATGGCAAATCCTGAAAACTTACCGGGAATGTGCTCCTTGTACAATACTCGTGTTGTTCTGACGTTGGTCTGATTCTTTCCTAACCTCTTAAGCAGCTGAAAAGCACAGAGAAGTGTTGCTGAGTCACGTGAAGGGGCACTTGTCTGCTGTACAGTCACACTGTTCTTATTTCCCGGTATCCCTTGCCTTAAAGGGTTCTCATGAAAAGTTGAAATATGTGCTCGGTCTTGCTGGGCAGTCTGTTCTATGACTGTATAAGCCTTCATACAGGATGTCCTATTAGTTTTTCTGCTGCTAATAATCACATCATGGCTGCAGCACATTTTACATTTTTCCCTGAGACAGGACATGTACTATACCGAGCAGTCTGTCCCCTTCCCCATTCATTACTACTAGTTTTACTTACAATTTTGCCAGGAGTAACTGCTGTAAATTAGAAAACTAATAGCTAAGAAAAGCCCAAGTGACAATAATATAGGAGATTCAGGATCACTGAACTGCAGATATAGGGCAAATACAGTACTTGCAGACATGATGCAACTAAAAAGATCCCTGACACAGGAAAAGAGCAATCTATGAGCACAGTAAAGCTATTTGCTGTCTGTGAATAATATCCCATCTGTAACCACGCAATCAGCCAGAAGTAGATATAAGTACATAGAAGACTTTTCTTACATTGTAAGATGTGAGATTTGCAGAATGTTAAGTCCAGTGCACAGAGAAAGCAGTTTGTAGATGTGCGGTGAGGAGAATCAGCCCCTCCCCTTTGCATTCACAGTATGAAGATAGAATCACAGTGAGTGGAGGGGGAGCTTCTGTTCTATCTTCCATCTATGGTTATAAGTTCCCTAGTAACAGGGAGTGAAGTGCAAATTACCTAGAAGGGAGACCCCTAGTGGCAGTCTGTAAGGTCCAAAATGTCTCCCAAACCAATAACAGTGGCCATGCAGAGTCCTTTAATAGGAGCAGAAACATATCTTTGTGACCTGTATATGGCACAATTATTGGCATGGGACACATTTTGGACCTGACAGACTCCCATTCTACTATGAAATAGTCAAAGGGCTCTGTAGTCTATTGTTTGATGCACTTTGTTTTGGTAAAATTTATAAAGTAATTTTATCCGCAGTTGCTGAACCGCAGACTCATACATTTGTATGGGCCCCTACACATGTCTGCAATTTTTACGGACGTGTGTCCGGGCCATACAAGGGGTCTGCAAATTATGAAGCAGGTCCTATATATTTCCGCGTTTGCAGCACAAACTAGTGTAGGGAATCCTACAAGATCCATGACTGCGGATGACTTTACTTGTGCAATGCCAACTTGTATATGTGCGGGTTGTGGATCAGTATTTGGGGGGCTGTGAATTCACTACAGTCGTGTGCATGAGGCTTTAGACTGTATTCCCGTGAAGCAGATTTGTTGCAAATGAAAATCCGTTCCATATATATGAAAGGTGTTGTTTCTCTAGTATGTACATGGATTTCGGCAAGCACCAGGGTTGTGATCCCGGGGTCTGATTTGTATAAGGTTTCTGGGGGTTTTCTATCTATATTTGTATATGCAGAAAGGGGACAACCCCTTTTAACTTTGTGGTCTGATCTAAGGTCCGAATTTATTTTAAAATCTGGTGTAGGGTCAGTGTTGGTTAAGAGGTCTGGTTTGAGGCCTCCACCTGCCCACTATACTTAAATGGCGGATAGTGTGTATAGTCCCATTGTTTGTGTTTTCCCAGGGTGCAGCAGGTCACCACAGATGGGCAGCCATTCAGCAGAGCCAGAAAGTACTGGAGCACTCAGTCTACAGGTCTGTTATAATAAAGCGTATGCAGTCAGCTCCCTCTAGTGGTGGAATTATATTCTTCAACTTCAGTGCATTTGGATCTTAGTATCTGATGATCTAAGATCAATCTCTGTGCAGATATTTTAAGAAATTATATAGAGTATTGGTCAAAAATGGTGTTAAGATGTAAGATGTGGACATTCACTTTAGAGGGGTTTCTCCAAAATACAACCTATCCTTTGCCCAAAGAATTGGGCAGGGATCAGCAAACTGTATCACTCCAACTTTTGCAACACTACAACTCCCAGCATGTATACTTTCTTGTCTGTTCTTGGAACTCCAATAACAGGTAAAGGTTGCTGTCCCCTGGGATAGGGAATACGCTGTAGATGTATGGGGAGGTCAAACTGCTGGGACCCCCAATGATCACTAGAATGGAGGTCACTTGTACCCCACTCTGAATTGAGCGACATGGGGACACATTGCTGATCTTGTCATGCAGTATATATAATAGGACTGTCAGAAATAGCCCGGCACTGCTGTACTGTATATAATAGAAGCAGCATGGCGCGAGGCACTCTGCTGACTAGGCCCATCCATCAAATTATGCAGGTGGGGTGGAAATGGAAGAGGAATTTGAAGCAGAAGTCTGCCTAAAAATCCTCTTCTATTTCCACCATGTGAACATACCCTTACAAAACAACCTGACTAGTGCGTGAACTACTGCAGTGACAGAAAAACATGAAAATGGCATGTGTGAACATGCTCTTATGCTGTTTCCTATATGAAAGTCACTGTAGGTTTTTTTTAAGATTAGAAAAACGTGGCTACTATCTGCCAGAAACAGCGCCTCTTTTGTCCGTGGGCTGTGTGCAGTAATGCAGCTCAGCTCTACTGAGGATCACTGCATGGCCAGTATTACTTCTGAGGTGAAAGCTGTCCGTCCCAGGTCTGTACGGAGTGACTATGAAGGAAAATCTTGCAGGGAGACAAAGGATGTCTTTGTTTTTGAGCACTGAAGCGGGGTACAAAGCTTCAGGAGGTGAAGGCGTTTGTAATGAGATCTTCTCATGTAGAGGAGTTCTGGGACCTGGGCATATTACATGGCATGCCTATCAGTGCCAGCTGGAAGGGTAACCTTTTCTGTATTCTAGGATATTTCTGTGCTGAAGGAGGGGTCACCTGTTACGATGTGTGTCCGGTGACTGGCACCGTATGTTGTAGGATTGTGCCCCTTAGTGCGGTATCAGACATGTCACAGCTGTAGTGTCGCAGCATTGTGGAGGTCGTCATTTACAAGTAGGGCGGGCTATTCCCTGTTCTAGTATGAAGGGTCCCTAAGGGCCCACCCTTTACCACAGAGAGAGGGCGGACGGAGCAATGATCCTGAAAATTGGCACATCTGTATGATTTGCTTTTTTATTTTCTGCTTCGTGAACTTTTATTTGCAAATCCTAACCCTCGGCACCCACCCCCCATCTTAACCTCCTTATCTTTCCCTCCTGAGACCCCTTTTCTGTGACTGATTGTCCACTTCCTCCGAGTTAATCTGTAATTTGGGTTTTGTAAATGAGGGGGTGCAGTTAATTCCTTTCTGGAGAAAATGGCCATCATTATGCGCCAGGAAACCTGGCAGGCAGAGTGTTAAACTGAAGGTACTTCTCCTAACCAGATGAGGGGCAGTGAGCAGCGGCGGCGCTTTGGCTCTGTGAATCCATCCTCCCCACCATGATCTGGGAGGAGGTAGAATATTCAGCATCTTATAAGAAGTGGGGGGTAAGGGAGGGGGCCAGGGCTGAATGGTGGGTGTAATGTTTCTGCTTCCTGCTGTTACTGGTTTGATTTATCCCTAATGAGTTCTCAGCACATGAATGATCACAGCTCTCCTAGGAGCCTGCCCCATAATGCAGCATCCTGGGGCTCCCAGACACCTCCCCGAAGCTCCAGCTGCACAACACACTTACTCTATAGACACCGCTCCTATATACAGCACCTACCGCTACGCCACTGTGTACCAGCGTGTACCTACTGCTCGTGTAATACAGCACTATACTATATACAGTGCCTACTGCCAGTGTAGCACAATACCGCTATATATACAACACCTACTGCTACGCCACTGTGTACCAGCGTGTACGTACTGCTCGCATAATACAGCACTATACTATATACAGTGCCTACTGCCAGTGTACCACAATACCACTATATACCAACTGGGTACCTACTGCTCGCATAATACAGCACTATACTATATACAGTGCCTACTGCCAGTGTACCACAATACCGCTATATATACAACACCTACCGCTACGCCACTGTGTACCAGTGTGTACCTACTGCTCGCATAATACAGCACTATACTATATACAGTGCCTACTGCCAGTGTACCACAATACCACTATATACCAACTGGGTACCTACTGCTAGCATAATACGGCACTATAATACATACAGTGCCTACTGCCAGTGTACCACAATACCGCTATATATACAGCACCTATCACAACACCACTCTGTATACACATTACTTGCTACTAGTCTACCATAACACCACTGTAGCATACTACCTTACTATAACACACACTGTACCTACTGTTAGTGTACCACAATACCACCATATACACAACACCTCGCTTACCACTGTATATGTAGCACCTACCACAATACCTCTATATATCAACTGTGTACCTAATGCTAGCATACTACAGCACCATAATATACACCGTGCCTACTGCAAGTGTACCACAGTACCACTATATACATATACTGCTATATTCATAGGACATCAGTCACCAAAACACCACTATATACACATTACTTACTGCTAGTACACCACAACACTACTATATATATATATATAATATATATATATATATATATATATATATATATATATATATAAAAACACCATTGTGTATAAAACACCTACTGATAGTGTTTCGCAACAGCACTATATACAGTGCCTACTGCCAGTTTAGCACAATGCCATTATATACAGTCATGGCCAAAAGTTTTGAGAATGACACAAATATTCTATTTTCACATGATCTGCTGCCCTCTGGTTTTTATGTGTGTTTGTCAGATGTTTTTATCACATACAGAAATAGAATTGCATTCATATTATGAGTAACAGAAGCCTATATTGACAGTTAGAATGAGTTAATGCAGCAAGTCAATATTTGCAATGTTGACCCTTCTTCTTCAGGACCTCTGCAATTCTCCCTGGCATGCTCTCAATCAACTTCTGGACCAAATCCTGACTGATAGCAGTCCATTCTTGCAGAATCAATGCTTTAATTTTGTCTGAATTTGTTGGTTTTTGTTTGTCCACCCGTCTCTTGATGATTGACCACAAGTTCTCAATGGGATTAAGATCTGGGGAGTTTCCAGGCCATGGACCCAAAATCTCTATGTTTTGTTCCCTGAGCCATTTAGTTATCACCTTTGCTTTATGGCAAGGTGCTCCATCATGCTGGAAAAGGCATTGTTGAGCGCCAAACTGCTCTTGGACGGTTGGGAGAAGTTGCTCTTGGAGGACATTCTGGTACCATTCTTTATTCATGGCTGTGTTTTTAGGCAAGACTGTGAGAGAGCCGATTCCCTTGGCTGAGAAGCAACCCCACACATGAATGGTTTCAGGATGCTTTACAGTTGGCATGAGACAAGACTGGTGGTAGCGCTCACCTCTTCTTCTCCGAATAAGCTGTTTTCCAGATGTTCCAAACAATCGAAAAGGGGATTCATCAGAGAAAATGACTTTCCCCCAGTCCTCAGCAGTCCACTCCCTGCACCTTTTGCAGAATATCAGTCTGTCCCTGATGTTTTTTCTGGAGAGAAGTGGCTTCTTTGCTGCCCTCCTTGAGACCAGGCCTTGCTCCAAGAGTCTCCGCCTCACAGTGCGTGCAGATGCACTCACACCTGCCTGCTGCCATTCCTCAGCAAGCTCTGCACTGCTGGTAGCCCGATCCCACAGCTGAAACACTTTTAAGAGATGGTCCTGCCGCTTGCTGGTCTTTCTTGGGCGCCCTGGAGCCTTTTTGGCACCAATGGAACCTCTCTCCTTGAAGTTCTTGATGATGCGATAGATTGTTGACTGAGGTGCAATCTTTCTAGCTGCAATACTCTTCCCAGTTAGGCCATTTTTGTGCAGTGCAATGATGACTGCACGTGTTTCTTTAGAGATAACCATGGTTAACAGAAGAGAAACAATGATGGCAAGCACCAGCCTCCTTTTAAAGTGTCCAGTGGTGTCATTCTTACTTAATCATGACAGATTGATCTCCAGCCCTGTCCTCATCAACACCCACACCTGTGTTAATGGAGCAATCACTGAAACGATGTTAGGTGGTCCTTTTAAGGCAGGGCTGCAATGATGTTGAAATGTGTTTTGGGGGATAAAGTTCATTTTCTAGGCAAATATTGACTTTGCAAGTAATTGCTGTTAAGCTGATCACTCTTTATAACATTCTGGAGTATATGCAAATTGCCATTAGAAAAACTGAAGCAGTAGACTTTGTAAAAATTAATATTTGTATCATTCTCAAAACTTTTGGCCATGACTGTACACCTCACTCACCACACCCTTCTATATACAGCACCTACCACAATAATACTACATACCAACTGCTAGCATACTACATCACCATAATCTACAAAGTATCTACTGCTAGTGTAAAACAATAGTACTATATACATATCACTATTCATAAAGCACTTTGTTCACCTCATACCAGGGCCATTTTAACACATTGGTGGGCCCTGTGCAAAGGTTTCATAAGTGAGCCTCCCATCACCACCACTTATAAATATTTGACCTGTACAAATTATCATGCTCCCTCAATGGCCCCTACATAGTATAATGCCTTTTAGTGGCTCTCACACAGTATAATGCCTCCCTAGTGGCCACATATAATATAATGCCCCTAATAATGTTCCCTTCCAGGTTGCCCCCCCCAGATTCATGACTCCCCACCCTCCTGGTTGCCCCCACAGTGTCATGTGTCACCCCCAAGTTGCCCCCACATTATGTCCCCCTCAGGTTGCCCCCACAATATCATGCCCCCCCATCCCCCAGGTGTCCCCCACAGTTTCATGTTCCCAACTATATATCAAAGAAAAAACAAACTTTTAATACTCACCTTTCCCCGTTCCCCCATTCACTCCTCTCTTTGGTCCTGGAGTCTTTAAGGAATAACAGGTGTGATGTAAATGACGTCACTACATCGCGCCTCCAGCTCTCAGGACACCTGGAGCAAAGACACTGGTGTCATCACTGGCTTTAAGTCATCGGTGTCCTCCGGACACGGATGAGTTGGTGCAACAAGGACCCACTGCCCTGGACAGCAGGACAGCAAATGCAGGACTGTCCCGCTGTCCAAAAGGGGCCCCCACTACCATAGGGCCCAGTGTAAATGCACCGTTGACCCTATAGTTAAAACGGCCCTGCCTTATACCACCATGTAAACACCACCTAGCACATCACAACACAGCTTTTTACATTGTGGCCTAGTGTACACCACAATATACATACTGAAGCAACTCCCAGTGTACAAAAATCCAATTATATATACAGTACTGACTGGTAATGTGCCACAAAAAAAATGGAGCCTACTGCTAGCATACCGCAGTACCACTTTATACACAAAGTACCTACTACTAGGGTACCACAACACCTGGTATACAGTGACAACCCTATGTCTATAGCACTTACTACCAATATACCAAAACTCTGTATGTACACAGTACCTACAGCTAGAATACCACAACACTGATATATACACAGTGCTTACTACTATTGTACATAAACATCACACAATACCTATGACTACAACAGCACTATATACACAGGGCCTACATGTATATACATATACATGGCCCAGTTATGTGCACACAGAATACCTACTCTTACTGCGCCTGACATACCTCCTAACATTCGGAGGACAGAAAGAGGGTCAAAATTTGAATTTACAATTGGACCCCACTCAATTGCATCCAGTCCATTTGTGCCCCCACACAGTATAATGTACTTAGTGGCCCCCATACTGTATCATGCCCCCTTGTGGCCCCCCACACATTACAGTGCCCCCTCTTTGTGGCACCCACATATTATGTCCCCTTGTGGACCCCAGACGTTAAAATACAGGACAAAAATGGTGAATGGTGAAGCAGGGAGCCAAATGGGACAGCATTCAAAACCTGGGACTGGGAGGTATGCCACAACATCACTATATACACACAATGGAGGAGATTTAATAAGCTATATGTGCCAGAATCCTGGCTTAATTTACGCCAAAAAATATCCCCGGATTGACCATGGCTTAGCTAAACCAAATTCGCTGCATCTTAGTGATCTTTCACTCTATGGATCTTCATAACCCTTGAGTCGGTGGATGGTGCCCCTCATAAATGAGGCACCCCCTCTTGCCAGGCTGTGCGTTTGAAGGGAAAACTGCCAGCTCATAGCAATTTTTTGCTGTCAAACTATAATAAATCTGCTCCCGAGTTCCAGCCCAAGCGAGGGTCTACTGTCATAGCAGGTATAAAATCCAATTTTTGTCTTTGGGATGGCCCAAGATGGGACAAATTTACATCCTTCTCCAGTGTACCTACTCCTGTACTAATACACAACTGTATATATACATTGGGAGGAATTTAACGGGTTGCACATGATGTCATTCATGAGCCATCTGTGTCTGACTTTTTACCTCTGAGTGGGCCCATGCATGTGCTCGTGTATATGTAGTCTATGAGCTAGCATAATTTATAGTAAGTCCTTTCGGGCTGACAGAGGTGTTGGGGAGCTTTGAGGTAAAACCTGCAAATGAAGTAAACGTGTTGGTTTATGCTACTGCTAGAGCCTTAAAGGGATTTCCTGGGACTAATATGCCATCAATATCAGATTGGTGGGGATCTAACTACCAGCACCCTCGCCGATCAACTGATTAAACAGCCCCTTCATTACATACCAGGGACATCTTTGGGGATAGAATTCACTGATAAAAGAACATCATTAATGGTTTTTGTCACTGAATGTAGGCCCGATTTACATAATACAAGGTGAAGCATTAAAGAGGTTTTCCGGGATTTACCTATCATTGGCCTATCCTTAGGATGGGTTAAAAATATCTGACTGATGGGAGTCTGACAGCCAAGACCTCACAGATCAGCTGTTTGAAGAGACTACAGTGCTCATAAGCGCTGCGGGCTCTTTCCTGTGTTGATGATGTCACGTTCATGGTAGAGCAGCTCAGTTCCATTCAAGGGAATGGGGCTGAACTTCAATCCCAAGCATAACCCCTAGAATAAGTACAGCACTATGCTTGTTATTCAGTGTAGAGGCCACATCGCTCCCTGAACACTGTAACCTCTTCAACCAGCTGTTGTGTGGGGATCCCAAGTGACAGACCGCCTCCGATTAGATATTGATGAATATGTAACCCCTGGAAAACGCCTTTAATTCACCGTAAGGCCCAATGGTGTATGATAGAGTCTGCACTGGTGCAAAATACAATGAAACCTCTTTGAGACGACCACCCAAAATGACATTAAAAAGTGGTCTTCTGGGGGTGGTCACAGAGAATGTGGTCTGGGTTAGGAGGGTGGTCTTTTCTAAGAGATGGTCTTTTAGAGAAGTTTCACTCACACACCTACAATCCACGAGGGGTTGGGTGCAAAGTAATAAAAATGCACATAAATAAGGCTTGTGTAAAGTGCCATCTTCACAGGTACGTATGGTGCACCTTGCTGGTTAACATCATGTAGGTGACTCCCCTAATTTTAGATCAGGTGGGCTGTCTAGCACCTATATATGTACACCCCACTAGTACTGACGCGGCGCCCCATTTCCACCTTGTATAAGGTAAATATGGCCAGTGATATGTTTGTAGATTTTATAGAGGCTGTTCCTGGTATTACAGGTCATATGGTAACATTCATGGTTTCAGCAGGCGTCTTCCATATGTACACCCCACTAGTACTGACACCCCATTTCCACCTTGTATAAGGTAAATATGGCCAGTGTTATGTCTGTAGATTTTATAGAGGCTGTTCCTGGTAACATTCATGGTTCCAGCAGACGTCTTCCATTGTATACAGGTAGCAAGCGCACTGCTATCACTTGCTTATTTCTTGGAGTCAACAGGAGAAGGCTGGAGCGTTTTTTATTAGGCTTTATTCACACATCATATTACACCCCTGTACTGATCTAGGCATCCTTTGCAATCTGCGAGATCCTACTGTTCCTCCTACATTACAAAAACAACACACTGTGTGAATGGGCACCGTGTAATGCTTAATTTCTCCTGTGGTGGCGCTGTAGGTAATTCATCCTTCACAGATAACAGCTAATCACCAAAGTCCCAACTGGAGGAAAGTTTAGGACTATTCTAACAAATAGGATTAATCTAATGCAGAGACCCCCTTTAATGGTATTTCATATCTGGACCCGCCTCAGCCCCAATCCATGAAGAACAGGAGCCGTATTTCATCATGCTTATTTATTTAAAATATGTTATCTTACAAATATTCTATGTACATTGTGTTTATCGCTCACTTATTTACACAAACCCTTCAGGCGGAGAAAGTCCTGTAGTGCTTAAGGAGGAGCACCGTCCTGTGTATATCCCTGTGGTCCTCTGGGCAGATCCATGTGTTGGCGTCAAGCTGGAACTAGGAGATCCCAATTTTATTGCAGAGCGTAAAAGAAAACGCAGGTTATGCCCAACCCCAGGCTTGAGGTAAACATGTTTCAGGTATAAAACCATCCCTGTTTTTGTTACTTTGTTGCTTTTTTTGTACAATAGGAGTGGAATTTTTGGGAAACGAAAAATTCCTCATCGACAATTTGCACCCGCAGTGAGAACACTTCCCATTACTTGTTTTGACCATGTTCCATATAGGATACATAGAACCTGACAGGCATGGCTGATAATGGATCGTATGGATAATCTCATATCATTAATGGGTTTTAATGTCACCAATTCCATGAATTTTGGGTAAGCCTGTATTATAAGAAGTTGTCAAACATTTGTGCAATGACCTATCAATCGTGGAGGTCACATAGGATGACTATGATTTTCCCGCAGGCAGATTGCTTGTATATGTGCCTATATATAGTATGTTACATATCTTATAGTTATGTTCACACATGACTTTTTTTCCAGTTTATATATATAGATAAATCTACATAAAGCTGCCAGTCTTTTGTTTTATGCATTAATAGTCCTGAATCAAATTCTATCTTTTAGCCCAGAGCTGGAAGTGACCTATCTACACCAAACACTGTATAATGCCCTAATATATTGAAAACTAAAGGTGGCCATACACGTTAGATGAGTGCAGGGTTAGACTGGCCCACCAGAGTACCAGAGGATACATGGCCCCATGTTCTGACTTTAAAATGAGCCCAAAAATCCAGCAAATGGCAACCCCATTTGGCTGTTCCGTTGGAGCCAGTCACCTTCCACTAGAGTCTAATTTTTGGGTCCATTACTAATACCCTATAAGACCTCTTGGATATGACATGATCTGTACAGATGGAGAGTGGGCCCAGGAAACCTAGTCTGATACTGGATGAATGTAGGTCAAACTTGCCGATATCGTCAGGACCTGCCAACCATCGAACGTGTATAGCAGAGCCCTGACTATCACTAACAGTAAATGTTGGAGATAGAAATTCAACATGTCTGATCCTTTAGTTCTCAAGGAAGATAAGCTACCACCAGAGGTGTCTGCCAGCGGTTTATTTCTCTCTACCTATTAAGAATGTCCACGTATATATGTCCAAAACAGCAGCTATTCAAGGTATATGGCCACCTTATCTGTCCCACTCCATTACAGATGTTAAGCTTTAAAGGGGTGTGTTTGTCGACAAACTGCTGACTGATTCCAATATCAACTGGCAGAATTGTGAATGCAGCTCTGGACTATAATATAGAATATGATTTAGCATCAGCACAAAATATGTAATAAAAGTTGCTTAATATATGTAGATTATACCTATATATACAAGCTGTGATGGTGAGTGGTGAGCATAGGCTGTATTCCTGTGGAATAGAAATTGATTATGTAATTGCTGACATTTCCTGTATATTTGGATCATTCCCTTGGTAAGGTACCTTAACCAGTGTAGATGTAGCTATTTTATTAAGAGAAATCTGGAGACTGCATTGTAGGCACAGCGGGAGGTCATGCCTTGTGCCAGACGTATGCCTGCGTTGCTCCGGAGTAGTAGTTCTGCATAAGAAGATATAGTCCATGTTGTAGATTCTGCTTGCAATGCAATGTTGTTGCTAACACTGTAATGTATCACAAGCAGGTCCCTCTCCCAAAGCTTGGCTGTGATGAAGGTGCTACAACCGTGGCAGCTATGGAAACTACAGGAGGTCATATGCCCCAGCAGTAGTCGGAGGTGGTGCCGTTCGTGCAGTAGAGCTGTAGTAGTAGGGAGAACCTGGAAAGCAAAATGGATACTTGTTAAATAGTATTATTAAGGTAGCTAGAGAATTTATGGAAAGTCTAGTCCATATTATACCGAGACTGGAAGGCAAGTGAGTAGTGGCTGCGCTAGCATACACAGTCTTTACTCCTATGTAACACGTAAATGGGAAATTTCTCTGTCAGGTCTTATACAGTACTGTGCAAAAGGTTTAGGCAGGTGTGGAAATGTGCTGCAGAGTAAGTGTTTTCAGAAATAGAAGGGTTAATAGTTTATTTTTGTCAAGTAACAAAATGAAATGAATGAAGAAAAGAGAAATCTAAATCCCATCTATACTTGGTGCGACCTTTGCACTTTGGAGGAGGAGTTCTGGAAGTGATGATATGACCCCCGCACTGACCTAATCTCAACACCATCCAGTCTGTCTGGGAATACATGAAGAGACAGAAGGATTGGAGCAAGCCTACATCCACAGAAGATCTGTACTTAGTTCTCCAAGATGGCGGGAACAACCTCCCTGCCGGACTGTCTACAAGTGTACCAAAAAGAATTGATGGAAGGCAATGGACGAAATATTGATGGGATTTAGATTTCTCTTTCCTTCATTCACTTTATTTTGTTAATTGATAAAAATAAACTATTAACACTTCAGCATTCTTACCTTGCAGCCTTTTTCAAACCTGCCTAAAATCTTTGCATAGTACTGTATAATAATACTATTCCCTTATAAAGCTGTCCTTAGACTAGGTCCTGACATGGCAGAAATTATCCTCAATAAATTTGACAAATTCTGCGTGTTACTTATGTATTTTGATGCGGATTTGATGCAGATTTAGAATTTGGAAATGTGCAGCATTTTCTGATGTGTGTGCAGAGATGGTGGATGGGATTCTGAGAACTTGTAATATACTGTATATCACTGCGGATCTGCCTATGCTGAATCCACATCACAAATGTGCAATGTCAGGACCCAACCTTAGAGTATGTTCACATGTCGCATACACACTGCAAATATTCATCTCACAATTATGGATGGAAAATCTGTAATGTATAACAGTAGCAGCAAAGGGGATGAGATTTTAACATGGAGAAAAAGTTCTGTATTTAAATGGACATGCGGTCAGGTGAAGTGGTGCCCTCTATATGTAGCACCCAGCCTCCTGCTATCCACTGCTATGAGTAGCAAGAGATGAAGATGTTGGGAATGACTGTACATGGCTTAAAATGATGTCCCTTTTGTGAATAAGTGCAAAGAAAATCCTATTATATTTAATGTACTCACTTAGAAGGCTGGAGCCGGGGAACCGCCAACTGTCTCCATATGCTGCATAGGCCCCATGGCTATAAGTATTACCAGTGTAATCGCTTCCTGCTGAGGAAACAAGAACTGTCAGGTCAGATGGAACAAAAGTAGTAACATCTCACCCAGAGCAGCGCAGATCACATCATAGCCCCCTCCTCACATAGCACACATTTGGTCGTGTTAGGGCAGACCTCTGCTGCCAGTGCACGGGAAATTATTACCCCATACAGAATAAAATGTGACCATATATCCATGAAGACGAAGCACCTTCTCTTCCCTGTATCTTACTGACAGGGCTCAGCTAGGTTAGTGGTGCCCCATACACTATAAATCTAATTTAGTTAGTATTTGCCGTGTACCTTGCTCTCCAGCTATCGCCATTTTATTAAATTACTGCAGTAACCAAGACCCTACTAGTGCCATACGCCGATTTATAGAGTCGCTTGATACAGTACTTAAGGAGCATATTCGGTAGATGGATATTGGAAAGGGGTTGTAAAGAACTAAAAAGACAAAACCGACTCCTTCCAGGAACTGTGAGTGCCATGGCTGTTCATGGGTTGTGTCTGGCATTGCAAGTCAGCTCCACAAAAGTGAATGAGGCTGAGCTGCAATACCATATACAGCCTGTGGACAGGTGTGGCGCTGTTAGCAAGAAAAAAAAAAGGTTGCCATCTAATTTGCAATCCTGGAAAAGTTTTATAATACAATAAACATGTCAAGAGCATTTCATACTAGGCCATATAGTGCCAAATATAGGCTGCATCCGCACGCAATATTATTGCATGGTAACAGATTCTTATACAGAAACTGAAGATTATTGTCAGCTGAACCTGCTGTTATTAGTGGGACCAGTCAACCATCTAATGCAAGGGATCAGCAACCTTTGGTATTCCAGCTGTTGTGAAACTACAACTCCCAGCACACTCGCTTTGCTGTTCTTGGAACTTCCATAAAAGTGAATGGAGAATGCTGGGAGTTGTAGTTTCACAACTGCTGGAGTGCTGAAGGATGCTGATCCCTGTGTATGGGGCCTCCCAACTCTCTTCCGATAGCAAAACTTGGGGAAAAGAAAGAGCGGTGTGTATGGAAGGGTTAAATTGCATTACAAAGGGGTAGTTGGGTTAGCACATGCCCACTCCTCGGGGAAAATAAGCTGTCACCAGAGTAAGGTGGATGGAATAGCTGTCAGTCCAATGTGCGTGCGGCTGATAGCTGGGCACACACAGTCCGGTCTTTCGACCCATTGCGATAATCGGGCTGACAATCGTACCTACTATGGTGCCAACCAGATGTCTAACCCAGAGAGTCCATCCGTCTAGTTATATTACAAGGAACACCTTTTGCCCATTGACATAACTTGAAGCTTTTGGGCCCCAGTGCAGAATCTGTAACAAGGCTCCCACCGACCATGTGCCATCTATAATAGTGATGGTTTAGGGCCCCTTCTAGCACCGGGGCCTGCTGTATACCCTTGCCCTTTTCTATTCTAATGAAAAATAGAATTATCCGTGTTTTTGTGCCAGCAGGACCACCTACCTAATAATAGTGATACTGTAAATGGGAGACATCCCTCCGACCATAGGTGTCAGTAAGATTTCTCATTCTCTATCTCCATCGACTTTAAAGAATACGTTACATGGGGCTCAGATTTGCCCAAACCTCAAAGACCGTGCCCCATTGTGACAGTATGCAGGAGAGATGATATGAGTAAATGAGTCACAGGTCGGACATTATTATGCCGGCATTTGAGGGGGATGTTTTATATCCCGTTGCCAAATAATTTGTCCTCTTTGTGCATGTATGGGCATGTAGATTACAGGCTGTTGGGAACAAATCCGTCTCTCGCACACACAGTTAAAATATAACTGCTCTTTTTTATTTATCTTGACCAATCTCATTTCACGCTCCAGGAGAGGAAGGAGGGTGTGCACGCGGGTGTAGGGAGCTGGGGAGGGGGGGTAGAAGTACTTTATATTTTTAACGCTGCATTAAGCGCGTCTCCGTGGTAACACAGTAACACGCTGGCTCAGCAGGTTACGGAGCTGTGAGCTGAGTGGGTGAGGGACCCGGGATTCTGCATTTCTTTTTCATTTAAATGTACCTGCAAAGGTCATCCGGGGTCAACCCCTCCGAAAACATATCTTAATTTATAAACTGTACCGTCTTGGCCTGGTTTACACATATGTTTCACCCAAATATCCCCATGGGAACACATTAACAGTGTTGGGAACTAATACAGTAAAGGAATTCCAAATGAATGAGATCGGAAACCAAGCAAGGATTTGGATCCGCCATAAATCCTCTTTTTGACATTAAAGTCAATGGATGTCGGATTGGGACAAGTGGTGCACATAATGCAACCATTACCATTGAATTTAGTGCAATAGATCTGTTCTCCCCATAGGTTTTAATAGGGTTGGAAAATGTCATTTGGTATTTTTTTTTTTTTTTTTTTCATACAAGAGGGGTTTTTGCTCTAACTCCTCTGGTCTGATAGTTCTCCTGGACATTTTTTTTCCCATGTAAAAGCAGATAGGTGGTTACTAGAATTAGTAATGAGAGATGAGAATAAATCCGCCATGTTTTGTTTAAGGTTACTAGAACCTAATTCAATGTATCTCCAGCAGAAACTTCCTAAAAAGAAATTGTATGTGACAAACAAGCTTTGGGTGCCCTCAAAGGCCCAGGCGCAACTGTTCCCACTGTAGCCAATGTAACTCCACCACTGCAGTACTGTGGTTGTCACTGTTATGGGGGTACTGTGGGACCTTTGTGTTGAGCCGCACGTCTCTTTTCTCATTACGAGCAGAGAAGTAAACTACTGGCATACATTTATCTCTCTTAAAGGGGTATTACCATGTTGAGAATAGGGATTGCTCAAATGGCTGTAGTTGTGTGGCTTTCTCCATTCATGTGTGTGGGAGTTTTGAATATAGCTGAATGCGCAACCATCTTTCCACTCACAGCAGCTGCTAGACAGGTGTCAGAGGTGGGACCTGAATTTATCAGATATTTTTCCGTTGGATATGCCATAGATGTCCAACATGGTAATACCCTTTTAAGAACAAAAATTGTTGAAATCCAAAATACCCCACCATTCTTTCCCCAACATTTGTTGTTGGAGGACTGTCAGGACACCCCCTTACTCATTATGACAATTTAATACAAGGTATACCATCAGTGCCATATTGCTCTAACACCTAGACCAATTCATCTGCTGTATAAGACATCAACTAGCTATATACATATGGACACAACCGAGCAGTGTGAGATACATACCAGCAACCATTCCGGCAATTGCAGATGAGGCATAGTTTCCTTGACCGCTGGGTATGTGTGGGGGGTAACCTGGCAATGTGGATCCTACAACATCACGCCCTGGTAAAATATTGACATTTATTAATATCTAAGCTTGGTTCAATAGAAACACAAAGGCCTGCGGACATAATACAAATGCATACTACAAACGTTAAAATGCAACTGAAACAGGTGAGGGAGATCAAAGAGAATGGCCCTCAGGGCATCGCCATGCTTCCTTTTTTTGTGACATGGACTTGCCCCTTTTTGGATGTGACTGATACATAAAGTGACTAAGTCACATTTAAAGAGATGAGGAGCAGTCCGCTGGGCCCAGGAATTTTCCCTTCCATGACTCCGGGTGATGACCCCGGAGCCTCCGGAAGAGTTGGCAATAATGCATTAGTGGAAAAAATAATCCTCCTGCTTCTGCCTGAGCACTCCTATTGAAATGACTGGGAGGCGGAATATACACCTTTTTCATTGGTGTGGAATTTGGAATTTGGCCCTGCCCAATAAAGGCAAAATAAAGTGGCACTCTTCTCCCAGTTCTGCTACAAATTCCGCTTCAAATTCAGAGTCAAAATCCCCAAATCCTTTTTTTTGACCAGCAGAAAAAAATCTGTTTCAAATTCCTGAAGCAAAAATTTTCTGCTTGACAAATTTATCGTCAAATTCCTATGTGTGAACAGCCCCTAGGAATGAAAGCTGCGCCAAGATTGGTTGCTTTGGGTTACAAAAACCATTTCAGAAATCTCCATTTCCTCACTGTTCCCAAGATCTGTATGTGTTAGATAATGTCCTATTCATATCATGTTAAGAAACCTATGTTGGAGGTATATGTACAGAGAATATCCCACCATATACCTCCTTAAGAAGGTTGCAATGTATGCCACTATGGCCATACATTGCTTATAAGCTCCCATGATAAAAGAAAACAAAATAAGCATGGTGTACTTTATCCTGTATACCCTTGTATGGAATAGCATATACCTGTATACTGAGTTACACCAGTGGGATGGAGGCTCTATTACTATGGGCAGTTTTCTATTACATGGTTTAATAAATCTCCCCATTGTTTATATCCAGATGCAGAAAGTTGGTCTTGGTTATTTTCATGCGTTTGGATCCTCATGGTGTGTTAGAGCATGTGTACTGTTCCCATTCACTGACCCTAAGTAGAGGTAACTACCATGAATTGATAAACTTCATATACATAAAACCAAAAACCAATGCTCCCTGTGCCTGATACCTATGGTCATACCTGAAACTGTCTGACTGGTGAACTGTCCGTACAAAGAGGCAGCATGGGAAAATGCACTGAAAGTCGGAGCAGCAGCTGCTGATCCAATAGGCTGCAGGTCCAGGAAAGTGGGGCTATACAGCGATGGCGGGGTGGAACTAGCACTGGAGCTATCTGATATTTCTTGTTTAATGGCGAATGAGAGCTCTACAATGGAGGAATGAAATGGAAATGTTAAAATGAAGACAACCAGGAACATGAAACGTGTGATGGATAAAAGAGATGTGACAGATTGTCATGTGATTTTCTCAAGACCTTCTTTAAAAGAACTGTTTGGGATTGACATGATGTGATTCTGCCATAGATCATGCATTGTGAGTGGCAGCCTGATAGGGGCAAATCCATATTTATCAACCTGTTACTTCATGTAAGATCACTTCTGAACAATCTATAGGTTCACACCCAGGAATATGACTATAGGAATGTATACAGATGGCTTTTCCTGAATGAAGGGAAGAGGCAATTTCTGGGCGTCTCAAATGGAAATGCCCATTCAGCCCCACACATGGCGGTGATGTCCTTAGTTATTTCTAGTGTGTATTGCTTCCAAGACACCAATAACAAAAGGTACAACTTGATCTGATAACCATCTATGTTCTCAATTTAGAGAGGTTCTCAGCTTTGGACAAGCCATTTCTGATACAAGAGTCCCCTATAATGAGCCAATAATGGGGTGTCCTGCTGCTGGACCCCCAACGATCAGCTGTAATCTGTGCTGTAATGTGGCAGCAAGGGCTCAATAAGTGTACAGCACCACCACAGGAGAAAAGAGGCATTACACAGTTCTAACTGTGCTGTACAAGTGGTTTACTGATGTAAAGGGTCCTCCACATTAAGGGATGCTCTTTATAACCTCTTTTTGCTATAGCTAATAGTCGAGGGCCCTGATTGGAGGACCCTCCATATAAACAATCTCAATAAATTCAGAATTTATCATTGGTATTCAGTCACCTGAGTAGCTTCGTTTCAGGCTAGGACTACATGGCGACTTTGGCTGTGACTCTTGTTGCCTGACCCCAAGACTGTCCTGCAACTCCTTCAATATTGTAAGTGAATGGCAGCGCATTGTGACTCTGATGGTACTGTAACTGCGACTTCTAGTCACAAAGACATTGAGTACTGCTGGAGTTTTTTTAGCCACAAAAAGCTGCTATTGCAGCATTCTCGAGGTTACAATGCGACTCCATTCACTTCCATTAGCGAAGTTGCTGCAGGGTGACATGGTGAAAGTTGGTTGTACGACAGAAGTCACGGAGAAAGTTGCCATGTGGGCTGTATGGATTGCTGCAGCATTACAACAAATCTCCTAACATGTTAGTTGAATGCATAGATTTGTGTGTTCCTGTGCTATGACCAGCTAGCCCACTTACCTGACAGAGCAGAGTACCCCTGATGTGCCGAGAGATTTCTACCAAGAGCAGCATTGGAAGAGGTTAGAGCAGATTTCCCATCATCCATTGCATTGTTTAGCAGGGGTAGTGGGTACAGAGCCTAAAACCAAAGGACAGAGAAGTAGTTAGTGATACAGGAACTGGAAGTCTCAGCATATTATATTGCCTAGTGGACAAAGTCAGAACTGCAGGAATTTTAGGAATTTTTTTTTACTATAGATAACATAGAAAATAAAAAAAAAAAACCTCACCAAAAAAGGCCACACATCTAAAAGGAATAGGAACAAAAACCTGTGATAGGGAATATATAAACTACAGATTTTCTCAGAGCAGTAGTATCAGGATATGGATCCAAGTAAAAGCCATGATAGTGTGTTTTAGGAGTGGAGAAGCACCAGAAAAGTTCTGAATTTTATATATTTTTACCAGAGCACTGATGCTTACTTTACACATATGCAAAGTGTATAACACTCACTTGCTCAGCTTTGCTGTGACTGGCAGAGGGATATGATTCAGGAAAGTGTTGCCTCTGGAATGGGCACTCCAGTCCATCAAGTGGGTGCTGAATATAGGCTTCTGTTCGCATCTGTTTCCGACTCAAACCACCACTGCCCTGAGAGTCTATGCTTAGCCTACAGCTGTCTTGATCACCTGGGAAAAGCAACAGAATGTTAATGCCACCTGCAGTCTGCCATCAACATTTACTTTGTGGCTATGTTCACCTTCACAACCACTTTTTCCATCTCAACTAAAAGATGAAGCAACTTTGCAGACACCCTTAAAATCTCATAGTGTTTCGTGTATACAGCTCCTATGCAAATCTATAAGTTTCTCATGGTTACAGACTACAACTGAACCCTCTGTAGTCTGATCCTGCAGTCATGTTTTACTTTTTCCATCTGTCCCCTACCTCTACCAAATGTATGTTAGCAAGTAGATGGGATCAAACATGTACATAGAGTACCCTTTATCGTTTGAACCCAAACGTCAGTGTCTTACAAATACATCCACATATACCGTATTTATCTCAGTGACTCTTGGAAAAGCCTTGAGAAGCCGCATGCAATATACATTATTATGTACAGGTCATTATACTCACTGTCATCCAGTTTGCGTTTGCCATCTGAAGTTGGCTGAGAGATGCCTAAAAGACCACTGATAGAGTAAGTGGATCCAAGGGAGTCTGAGTGTGGAGACTCTGGAGGTGTCACTGCCGAGCTTGGAACTAGGGAGGAAAGGCAGAGTTACTCATTGATATCTGTTATCCCATGACAAAGAAAGAATCACCGGTATACATGATACATGTATGATCGCTGGGACCCCCACAAATCACTAGAATGGGATTCCAAGTTCGTAGTTCTAGAGGCATCTAAAAGTAGGGGAGGTCACGTGTGCTTCAAATCTATGTATAGTCTATGAGACTGACAAGGATACCCATTACAGTGCTCAGCTACTCCTGTCATTCAGATGATATTGAATGTAGTGAAAGGGCACATACATCTGGACCACCTGGGCCTGCCCCTAAAGTGTGTGGGCCTAAACACTTTGGGATAGGGTTTTCTAAACTGCACCTCTTTCCCAGCCTGGGACGTGCCCAAATTTGCCAGGACTGTTTCCGAAATTTTGGCAAATTTGGGACATTGGTGACTGTGAATGTCTAACCACCACTCCACTGTAACTCCTGTAGCTGGGCACTAAGTACTTATGCTGGGATAACCCTTTTATTACAAATACTAAAAAGCAGCATCATTGGTTTAGTAAAGAGCCCAGTTCCAGATTTCTACCCCAAAAGAAAAATTCTTGGCAACTTTATGTGAGTAGATGGACAATTTGTAAGATTCACAAATAGACTAGCCCTTATAAGATTGTAGACAGAGATACTAAACCATTGACTATGATCAATGCAATCCTACAATATAATCTAATATTATAGAACAAAGTATCTCTCAGCATGATCCTTACTACTGAATATGGTCATAACTCACTTCCATACTGAAACAACATAGCTGGGTTTGTCATGTGTCACAACTCACAACCAAGGTTTTACATAGGACTGCAGGTAAGGTAAGTTAGTCAGTTATCACTGTGCCCAAAAAAGTTAGTAAATGGCAAATCCAGCTCTGCTACCTTGGTAAAACACTAACACTACTAACATCGTCGAGAAAATACTTGACCTCATTCTACAATTCTATTACATTCTATAAACAATATCATCACATTAAAACCCCAACATGATCAACATAGAATACCAGAGTTAGTCTAAGTATAAGATTTACGAGAGTTTGCTTCATGGACAGGACCTTGTGTCTTACTGCATTTTGATCATTTGATCCTTCATTCCTGTTCAGACTGACCAGAGTCTGACCCAATATTGGAGGCATGGACCATGGCTGACTCACTAGCCCCTGGCCATCACCTCACTTACACACGTGAACAAAATTGTTGGTACCCCTCGTTTAATGAAAGAAAAACCCACAATGGTCACAGAAATAACTTGAATCTGACAAAAGTAATTTGCCAAACTACATGTTGACAAGCCACAAAGCTTCTCGGAGAATGTCCTATGGACAGATGAGACAAAAATCGAAATTTTTGGCAAGGCACATCAGCTCTATGTTCACAGACGGAAAAATGAAGCATATCTTGAAAAGAACACTGTCCCTAATGTGAAACATGGAGGAGGCTCTGTTATGTTCTGGGGCTGCTTTGCTGCATCTGGCACAGGGTGTCTTGAATTTGTGCAGGGTACAATGAAATCTCGACTATCAAGGGATTCTAGAAAGAAATGTGCTGCCCAGTGTCAGAAAGCTTGGTCTCAGTCACAGGTCATGGGTCTTGCAACAGGATAATGACCCAAAACACATATCTAAAACACCCAAGATTTAGCCCTGACCTAAATCCTATTGAGTATCTTTGGAAGGAGCTGAAACATGCGTCTGGAAAAGGCACCCTTCAAACCCGAGACAACTGGAGCAGTTTTCTCATGAGGAGTGGCCAAAATACCTGCTGAGAGGTGCAGAAGTCTCATTGACAGTTACAGGAATCGTTTGATTGCAGGGATTGCCTCAAAAAGGTTGTGCAACAAAATATTAAGTTAAGGGAACCATCATTTCTGTCCAGGCCTGTTTCATGAGTTTTCTTTTTTAAACAATTCTGTTGAAGCCTGGGTGAAAAGCAATGTCTGACTTTCATTTGTTCATTTTCATAGAATTTTTATATATTATTACTTTTGTCAGATTCAAGTTATTTCTGTGACCATTGTGGGTTTTTCTTTCATTAAACGAGGGGTACCAACAATTTTGTCCACGTGTGTATATATGGATCAGCACGCAACTATCCTATTCACATTCTACGATGGATTGCTGACACATATCCACAGCCATTTTCATTGGCAACCTCATGAAGTAGTCCCATTGAAAAATACTACAGTCACTTTCTCTTCAGCCTGAAATGGCTGATACCAGGGAACAACAGATTGTATTGAACTGCACATCATAGACAGAGAAGGTTATGAGTTACAACATATACATTTACAGTTATCGGATAGAATTTGTCACTTACTCAGAGTATGTCCAGGACTTAAAGACTTCACACAGCTCTCCATGGGCAGATTAAATAACTGCTGGACCTTAGTGCGGATTATTCTGTAAGGAGAGAGCAAGATGTATACAGTGAGAAAGGAGGCAGTGGACATTGTGCTATTACCAGCGAAAGTAGCATACAACTATGTGGAGGCATAGACTCAGTCTGTGTTCTAAGTTCTGTATCTAAATACCCTGGTGATGGCACAGTGGCATATTGGCACAAGCCGGCCTATCCCCAGGCACCTCACATCTGGTGCATATGCTCCACCAGCCTCTCCTGCCTGTGACTTTGGTTTTAGAATCAATGTGTACATGAAAATCTTTATTCTGTCATTCAATTGGTCCTGAACAGGTAGTTGGACCGCTAAAATAGCAGTTATTGTGACGGAGTCTTCAAAGTATAGGAACATTCCTAAAACATTTGAGGGCCTGTCTAATGGAGAAAAACGATTCTCATACACCCTATTAGGGGATGTTCACACAAGAGTTTTTTTGCAGGCCTCAAAAAACGCCTCCCATTCATTTCAATGGGAGTCAGTAGCAGTTTTTTCCCTTTAGCTGATTTTTTTCAGCTAAAGGAAAAAAAAGCGACATGACCTATCTTCAGGCGAATTCCACCTTGAAAAACCTACTGAAATCAATGCAGTGCATCGGCATTCCGTTGCGACATCCCGCTCCTGATTAGGCCCGGATGAATGGGCCTAATCTGGAGGGCGTCTCGAGCCGCGGACACCGCTGCCGGAATCTGTGGCAAGATCGAGCAGGACACACTTCTTTTTTCCGCGTCCTGCTGCGATCTCTGCCTCCCATTGAAAACAATGGGAGGCGGATTCGAGAGGAATCTGCTCCAGATTTGGGGGAAAATTCCGCTCCCAAATCCGTGGCAAATTCCTTCATGTGAACATACCCTAAGGGAGTTCTGACTGAATAGTCCCCTATTTAGGATCCTCATTTCTTGGCCAAGTTTCCCCACAGATTACAGCTGATTGCCTGAGGTCCCAGCAGAGAGTCTATTTGTGATCTAATTATGGCCACAGGATACTTCTAACAAGTAGGGACTTCCCAAAGCAGAGAACCACTTTAATATAATATACGTATAATATTTATATATGTAATATAAGCCATTCTCTTATGTTACCTGTTGATAGAGCTGACACTGGGCACGGTGTCATTGTCACATACACCTTCTGCCAACAGCCGGTCTCTGATCTCCCAAGCAAACATGGTAGGATTTTGTCTCTTGTAATCTCCAATTTTCTCCACCACCTTGGGGGTGGCCACTTTGGGCTTGGAACCACCGATGACCCCTGGTCTGATACTGCCTGTTTCATAGTACCTACTCCAATACAAAATAAGATATAATTACCCAAAACTAAAACCACTGACCTTCTAACCATGGTGTGTCACTAGGTACCAGGGCTAATGTCCCTAGGCCTAGAAAAAGTACCATGAAAGAAGATGAGCAAATTTATAGCATCGAACATTGAAAATTAGTTCTATTTTGTGCAGAAGGGCCCAGATTGTTAATATTAGGCACCGTGTACACTTGTGTAAACATTGGTGTTCCTCAAGGCGTCTTTTATCATTATCCAGCCCTTTAGTCCAATAGACTATGCCATTGACTTGCCCTTGGATACTAAACTGTGGATAGCTGGTCCAAATGCCTTCATAGTGCCCCAGACATCTATCATCGTGACTTAGTGGTTAGCAGTATTAGTGGGGTCCTCAATTTGAATATGACCATCTGCATGGAGTTTGTATGTTCTCCATGTTTGCATGGGTTTCATACGGTTATTCTGGTTTCCTCTCCCACACCAAAAAACATACTGGTAAGGGACAGGGGGAGAGGGGCCGCTGTGAGTGATGACCATATTTGCACTGCGCTGTGGAATATGTTGGTGCTACATAAATGAATAAAACATTCTTCTTATACATCTGCCTCTCACTGCCCACCTTGGTCGGGACATTTCTAATGCCAATGGTTGTCAATATTCACCCTTGGACAGTGCCAGGACAACAATCCTTACTCCCTATTGTACAGAAGTGTACCCATACACAGATCAGCAGTCCTATATAAACATCTATTCTGTAGGACCTGCCTTGTGGATGGCGAGTATCCAGGCACAAGGAATAATAGGGTGTGATACTGTATGTGTGGGAGTCTCTATATAACTTGATGATCACATAGAAATAAGGCAGCTTTGTTTATAGCAAAAAATACTGTGATAATGTTTGGTATACTGTAGGAAGCACCCACTGAGTCCTCCCTCATCTCAACGACTACCTGCTAAATGCCTGTGACTAAAAATACAATTATGCCTATTTATTACCCAATTAAACCGCTATAAAGAGTCTGGATATCAATAATGCTTTACTGCACCGGTTACGGGTTTGTCACTTTACGACACCTGGAATTATAATATGGAGCTGACAAGATGGGTATAAATGGCGGGTAAACTCCATGCAAAAACCAAGATGGGTAGGTATAATAAAATGATAGTTTTATCAACTACAGCAGCCCATATGTCATATAACAGTGCCGCCTTATAATGATGGTGCCATTAGTGATGGCAGTAGTTCGATGCCCCCTGGCTTTATAAATTCACCTGCTCTCAGATCACATTAGTGACTGCTAAAATCTATGTCATTTACATTCACTAGAGGCTCCACTGAATATAGCAATCTGAAGGTCATCTGCTGCTCGGCGGAAGAGTCTCAGCCAGATGAAGACGACATTGCTATGCGTCCATTAGATGATGGGATTTGAAGGCATCAGACAAATGAAGATGTTCAGAATTTGATGGAGGAGAATGTGTTGGTGTGACCAGGTAGAACATGTAAATTTGGAAATATCTGGTCACCAAAGAGGAGCCAAGTGGAAGAAGAAATGACATCAAAAGAAATGAGGCTTGAGGTTGTACTATATCTTCAGGTTATTCCTTTGGTCATGTAAGGAGTTGTCCTGGATTAGAACAATGGGTCTATTTTGTTTCCAGATCCACACACTGTTTGGCATGGAATTTCGTTTCATTTACTTTCTTGGGAATGAGTTGTAATATACTGCCCATGTACAATGGTGTCACTTTTTTAGCAAAAAGAAAAGAAACAGACCCATTTTTCTAGTCCCAAATAATCCCTTTAACCAGAACACTTTATATTTCTTTAGAGCTATACAAAGAAAAATCTGGATGCTATACTATAGAATTAATAGTACATTTTCTTGTATCTCAGTAGGCTTCCAGTGGACATGTAATGAGGTGAAACATAGCTATATATTATCTTATAGACTGATGTTCTGGCTCCTTACCTGCCTAGGATCTTGCTTACGCATCCGTGACTGACCCTTAGCTGCCGAGAGATGTCACATGGGCGAACGCCTTGGTGTGCTAAATCGACAATGCGTTGTCTCACCACCTCTGGAAGGGGGCGCCCATTTACAAAAGCCCCACCTAGTTGGTTTAGCCCACCATGACCTGGATGGAAAGAAAAATGGGTCTTAGTCTCAAAGTAATGGAAAAGTCTCAAAGCCGGACCCAGGCCCTACTAGGTTTCATCTGCTGATACATAATAGACATGTGATGTGAATACTTGGATAAAATAATATCATAAAATCTACCGTATATCTGAAAGTGAGGAATTATATGTGTTCATTATTGCTTTCCAAAAGCAAAAGATCTTTCCTATGCATTATTTATGGGCGCATGTGAATATTGTGAATTGTGTGCAGTGTCCAGCATGTACAGAGCTGTAATACAGCGGCCATAGAAGTCTATGGGGCCTTACTGTACCCCCATATGCCTCCAGATTTATAATTTTTTCCTGTCCAATACCATATGGATGCAACAAAAACAAGTGTTATCGATTAATATATTAGAGAATTATTATAGAGCAATCGGAGTTGTATGGAACACCATTAAATGGCACATATGCCCTCGCCCCTTAGTTCTTAGATGAAGGAACTCTGGTGCCTTCTTAAAGACTCTGTACACGGGTGTGTATGAGGTTTCATCCTAACTCTAATAATGGCAATACACTATATGGCATAGAATATTGAATAGATGGTGTCTAATATTTATATATATTTATAAGTGGGTTTCAGACAAAAATGTTGAATTGTTCTGATAAATGCTACATGGGCTCATAAACCTTCCTACATCACCATCATCACTATGATCGCTATGGACAAAAGGTGTGAGGGGTGACTGTATGGATCCATATCAACCTGCCATAGACCAATAGGTTAGTAAAAACAGCATAGACCAAGTGGCCTTTATTTTGCTACATCAGAAACAAGGTCAGAGTGATGACAAACTGGATTTTGGGAAATCTGCATGTGTCAGGCTATCCTTCATAGACATGTACGGCATATTCACATATCCTCTGATTATGTTATACATATCTATAATGGGAACAACCCTTTAAGGTAGATCACCCCCAATTTTCCCATTATTATGCACATTTGGTTTGGGAACAGCTCATGTGAAAGATCCATGCTGACAGATCCTTGTTTCCTCTAGTGCCAGCACTTACCCAAAGGTCTGCCAATTCTATAGACTAAAGATTCCCCAGTAGATTTCCCAATTTCAATGGCCATCAAAACAAAAATCTAATGGCTAACCGACAATGTAATATTTATGCTTACTAAGGCCGACCATACATTTTAGAGTCTGAACAAGTTTGGCCAAAAGTGGATGACCATGCCAAAAACTGGTATTTTCAGCCAAAAGTTGTCTGAAAATATCCAGCAAGGCCGATCTGTTTTTGGCAGAATAAAGTCTGCTATCAGTCAGCCACAAGTGAACGTTCATGGCAGATTGTGGCCCATCTGTCGGCCAATGAAAAACTTACTTGCTAATTCTCCTGAAATGTTTGGGAGGCTCACGCAAAAAAGGGATGACCTCTTGGCATCCCAGAAGAGTGAGCAAATCTTCTGGGCCCGGCAGAATGTTCCTGGTTATATTATAAGCGACTTGCCTGATGTATATGCCTGGCCAAAAGGGGAGTGACAAATCAAAAAGGTGAGTGCTGCAACCCAAAAGAGTCAAGGTTGTGATAAAAGGGATGTGGGTAATTTTCACTGTGCTGTGTGCTGTGTGCTCCCAGATTCTGGTTGCCAAAAGGTGGGAGGTATGACGAAAATCTAATATGTATGGCAGGCTTTACAGACTGTCCTTAGTGGAAACAAAGATCGGACATGCTGAATTTTTACGCAGTCAAGATAAGGACCACAAGAGAAATTTCGTAGCTGCTTTATCCTTAGGGTATGTTCACATGGTGGAAAATGAAGAGGAATTCCTCTTCATTTTCCGCCACCGGCATTTTCGCTGCAGCCTAGCCGTAACGGGATGCTGATGCAGTGCATCAGCATTCCATCGTGGCATCCCACTGCTGATTAGGCCTGGATGAATGGGCTTAATCAGCAGGGAGTCTCGAGCCGTGGACTCCGCGGCTGAATCAGTATCCGTGGCAAGATCAAGCAGGACACTTCTTTTTCCGCATCCTGCTGCGATCTCTGTTTTGTTTTCAATGGGAGGCGAATTCCGGGAGGAATCTGCCATGGATTCGGGGGCGATTTACCAAGGCCAGCAGTTAGTACGCCAGTCTTAATAATCTCTACACCCCCTGAGTTTTTTTGCAGGCTGAAAAAATCTGCTTCAGGAATGGGGAAACGTTTTTTGACGCATTTTTTTTACATGACACAGTTTTTGATGCATTTTATGATGCTTTTTTATTGCAGTACACTGCATGGACCTCAAAAATCCACTTTAAAAAACTCATCAAAAACCGTGTCAAGTGTCATGTTTTTTCAGCATCTCATTGATTTTGATGGGTTTTTGAAGTTCGGTCATGTCGCTTTTTTTTCCCCTCTTTCTGAAAAAATCAGCTAGAGGGAAAATGTGCTACTGACTCCCAATGAAATAGATGGGAGGCGTTTTTGAGGCAGATTTTGAGGCAGATTCCACATCAAAATCCTCCTGCAAAAAAACTCACCCTTACTGCGTGTTTTGACAAATGAGTTGAAAGATTGGAGTAGTTGCTCATAGCGACCAACCAGATGACTTCTTTCATCTACTACCCTGCACAGGTTGGCCGCTATGGTGGACCTCTGCTTCCAGTTGTACATTAGGCAGAAGTAGACACCATTTATTAAAAATGTCTAACAGAAAGACTGTTTCCCATAGCAACCAATCAGAGTTCAGCTTTTATTTTTCTAGAGCAGTTTAGGAAATGAAAGCTGATCTCTGATTGGTTGCTATGGGCACAGTTTATATAAATTAAGTACTTTATAATGTTTAAAGGGGTTGTGCATGACTAGAAAACATGGCTGCTTTCTTCATCTCAGGCAGCGACCTCACGTCCGTATAGTCGTCCATATGGCAAAGCTGCAGTTCAGTGCCATTGACATGAAAGCTGAAGCATGACCATGTCACCAAAGGACGTGATATCACTTCCTGAGAAGAAGAAGAAAGCAGCCATGTTTTTGAAGTCCTGCACAACCCCTTTATCCCCAGGGAGTATGAATAGAGCCAGCCTAACCATCTCTGTATGTGGCATAGACTGTGGCATATGTGGCATGAATAGAATTGCTGACCTATATGCAGTGAGCTGGCGGGTCCTGTGCAGCCTCTCTCCGTGATGAGTTCTGTGGACAAACGCATTGTTTAGAGACAGCAAATCTGAAGTGAATGACATTATCAAGACAAAATGAATGATGGGAGACCCTTATATACACTGTATAGTGTCCCTATGATTGATAGACTGCTAGAGATAAGGATCATTAACATAGTCAGTGTCGCATACCCCAGTGAGGCTACTTGTAAACTGATAAGGCTATGTTCACATCTGCCCTGGGCTTTCCGTCATTCAGGTCCACTGGGGGTACCGAAAGATGGAGAGCCTGACCGCTAAAACAGTGGTTACCCGCAGACACCGGCAGACCCTATTGACTATAATGCCGGGTGTTCATCATTTTCATACTAAAAGTATAGAAGAGAAAAGTCCTCAGTCCTCCGGATCTCTTGCGGCTTCTGCGGCGGAGTCTCCAACGGAGGTTCTGGCGCACATGTTAACTTAGCCTAAGTTGCATTCATGCGTATGTTCTTTAGGTATTATGTAGTGATAATACAAAAGTAACATACTAATTTACAATATACATTTATAAGTAATCTTCATAACAGTTGGATATTTTGTAAAAAAAAAAAATTGCATTGTTCATTCCAGAGCTGAATTCACAATTCTGCAGGCTTCAATGCTGAAATCTCCCAGCAGTCCTATAGGCTCAGTTGGGGTTATTTATTAACTGCGACTTTTTATCTGAAATTTTAGTAGTCGTGCCTTTTTTCTCAGCTTTCTCGGTATTTAGTATTTGTAAAATAAGCGCAGTCCCTTAATAAATGTTGAGCATGTTTTTATGGCTATGTGCACTTGCATTATAAGTTTTGCGCGAAATGTACCAAATGGAATTGTGATTCCAATGCTGATGGGATTTTTTTACATTGCCCTTGTACTGGAGTGCATTTACGCTTTTTTTGGTGCCTTTTTATATATTAGCAAGTTATAAATACGGAGAGAAAAGAAACTTGAGGTAAGAAAAACATCTAGAATAAAGGTGCAAATGTGCCATAAATAAAGCGCAGAGGGCAAACAAGTCTCCAAAAAAGTGCAATTTACACCAAATAAATCTGCAAGTTGCCTAATAAATGTGTCCCAGTAACTGCAGAGTTGCATTTTGGGCACTGCATAGTAATCTGTTGCAGAATAAAACTAATAAAACCCACTGCATAGGAGTAAAACCAGATAGTCTGATCCCACATGCAGCCAAAACCCTGTCCACCCACAGTGGTCAATGGGCGCACAATTGTGTGGCCATTCACCTCCACATATGGGCATGGATTGGTCGCATGTGTTCTTCTGCACCATGTAGTCTCACCATTATAGGAAAATGTCACCAAGCTTATTTTCAATGGCAATCAGCAGAATTGTGAATGCAGCTCTGGGCTATTTTTTCTATTCAATTATATAATAATTATTACAGTAAATTCTATGCTATTATCACATGCAATGGTGCTTTCCAATACAGTACAAGTACAATATCAAATATAAACATGATTGCAATAGCAGAGAATCCATATCGTCCATGCAATAATGAATAATATAATAAGATAGAATTAAAGGGGTAATCCCACAAACATAAACATTTTTAAATTTGTAGATTATTAAAAGTTAAACATTTTTGCAAATATAAGTAATTAAACATTTTGCAGAATTTTGAAGATTTTTTTCTAAATATCTTTTGATCACATTCTTGTTGTCTTGATTGTTGCCAATGGATACGACCATGAATGCAGGAACCCATGATGTATTTATTGTGGCCGGGATATCTTCTGATACATGTAGTGTCCCTGCCTGATAACCCAGCTACAATAAGAAAATCATGGCTGGAGTTTTGACAAGTCGCAGACCATAGAAAGTTTCTGTATTTGTGGTCATATCCATTGGCAAACGATCAAGGCAATACTAAAAGGGTTAAAGAAAATCTTTAAAACGCTGCAGAATTTTTAACTACTTATATTTGCAAAAATGTTTAACTTTTAATTACCTACAAATATAGATATGATTATGTTCATGGGAATACTCCTTTAACTGAATACTATAAAGCAGCAATCTGCAGGCTGTGGTTCCAGAACTACAATTCCCAGCATTCCCAGATTTCAGACTGCATACTCCTCACCTCTTTGAACTGAGTTTCATATCCAATTACTAAATAGAGGGGCTCATTGTCCACCATATTTCAGAGTTACATGGACAGCAGTTCCACTTGGTTTATCGCTGTGGTGGTGAGTTTGTACATTAAGGGTATATTCACATGCAGCAGATTAATTACAGAATTTCTGTTACTGTCCCTTCTGAGGTTGTACATTAAGGGTATATTCACATGCAGCAGATTAATTACAGAATTTCTGTTACTGTCCCTTCTTTCTGTATGGGCCTTACAGAAATCAATGTGCTTGCTGCCAAAAAACCCAAATAAGATGAATATGATTGAATTTTATATTCCTTGTGTGAATATCACCTATAACAAGTTAAAGGGGCACCGTGGTCTGTAGAGCTCCACTTTGTTCTGGTAATTTGTGATTGGTTAGATAGTCAGTGTCTATGGTCACCTATAGAGCCTGGTTTTGTATAACAGCACATGGAGTGCCTACACATCTGTATTACATTCCCATAGGCACCCCCTATACCACCATACAGTGCCTCTGTTAGGCAGTGTATCCTCAAATACGGAATTTATAATGAAGCACATCAACATTTTTTTCTCCTGGATTCTGTTCCAGTATAGCAGGTTTTGGGTGCCATATTACAGCCCCATACAATAGGTATCCATAAAATGAAAACATAAAATGAGGTATAACATGAAGCTCCTGGGCCCCAGTGCAAAATATATACCAGCTATAATGTGCTGCTTATAGTACTAGTCTCCTCATATTGGGGAGAGACACCTTATGGGCTCCTGGGCCCTGCTGTGACCACACCTCTGCACCTCCTCAAGTTACACCCTTGATACAATATATTAGATATGTCTCTAGTCAATGATTACATAGATTGCGGCACAAACATGGCTGAAGATTCTGTGGATAGAATTCCTCCAGATGTTGCTCTCATATGATGCTTATGTGAATAACACCAGACGGCGTCAAGATCCAGCATCTGGTTATGACATTTCTTATGTGAGTGCTGTAAATCAGGATTACTTAACCAATATCTGGTGCTGGGGCGGATTTAGCGGCACCTATCTGGTAAGAAAAATTTCAGGCAAATTTTTAACATACTTGTAAGTATCATTAAAGGGCAACTCCAGGGGAAAAACAGCCCCTCCCCATCTGTTCACATTAGTGTCGCGGCTACCGTATCCTTTGTATGATGGATACCGCCTATGGTGACAGACACTATTAACTTATACTGGGGTTCCTTGGGATCCACTTTGGTTTCTGTTACTCTGACAGGAAGAATAGTGTTGTATGCATCGCTGTTCTTTCCAACAAATCTGCTGAGACTGCAGACTCAATAGCAATGTGAACAGAGCCTAATCGTGAAATGTATTTTGCAAGATGTAAACAGTTCAGTACTTGGAGCAATGAGCTGTCAGGTGATAAATCTTTAGGGGTATAGAGGATTTTTTGTATAATTTTTGTCCTTAAAGGGGTTGTCCAGTGCCTCCCAGCGCTGTCCGGTCCTGCTGCTCCGATGTTTTCTTCTGGTGGAAGTCCTCACCGCACGTGACCGCTGAGGCCAATTAGTGGCCTAAGGAAAAGGAACCAGGACGTCACAGCCGGTGAGAACTTCCACCGAAAGAAAACATCGGAGCAGCAGGACCGGACCGCGCTGTCAGGCACCGGGGACAGGGGGAGGGTAATGGGTTTTTTTTTTTTGGGGGGGGGGGGATTCACCTCCCCCAACCTAATTTGAGGGCCCATGTTGTAGAATTGCAGATTTTGCGGCTTTGGAAATGCAGCAGAAAAAAAAAACCACTGTGTTATACAGGACCAGCAAAGTGAATGAGATTTTGTTTATTCTCATCCACACAGTGTTGAAAAAAAAAGTAAGCTGCAGCATGTTAGTTTTAGCTACAGAATGGCTAGCGTTTTCCCTATTTTTTTTAATAGGGAAAGAACAAATGCTGAGAAAAAGGCAGCAAAAACTTAATGAAAAGTACAGAAAGAAACACAATGAGTTTTCATGATTTTCTCTAACCATCTTAGTAGCGACCGTCTGTTGTCTTGATCTGTTGTAAATTAAGATTATTAGAAAAAAATCTTTAAGGCGGAGGTCCCATGTGACGTTTTACAGTCACTGAAAAGTGGATCGGACACATTGCGAAAAAATACACATAGCGGACACACTGTTATTTCTAGAACCGTTCCAGTTTTGGAAATCGCAGCATGTCAATTATACCTACGGAAATGCTGGTGGATTACCTATAGCTATAATGGAAGCAGAAAGTCCGCAGAGGAAACCTCTACATACTTTCTGTGAAAAGCGCTGTGGGAAAACCTGCGATGTGTTGCCGCCACGGTTTTCCCATAGCGCTTTTTTGCTGAGGCCCGCTACGTGAGGCCTTAGCCTAAAACTTTTAATTACTTATATTTGCAAAAATGTTTAACGTTTACTTTTCTACAAATTTAAATATGGTTATGTTCATAGGAATACCCCTTTAACACAAAAAAATATAAAGCATAGCCAGCTTCACAGACGTACAGGCATGTTATACAATGCGCCACTTATATTCAGCTATATACTAATATACACACAGGGCCAGTGCACAGGAGGATCCTCCAGAGGACCCAGGCCCTGACATGATAATGGACCTTTGAACTCCCACAGAGATAATGATGTGATGTAAGGGGGCATGTACCTGTCCTGTATAATTTGGATTTTGGTGGGCTAAAGGTAGTCTCCTAAATGGATGACTTCAGACACTGCAGTAGGGTAGCTCAGGGGTTAGCATTTAGCACTGTTACCTTGCAGCACTGGGGTCCTGGGTTCCTATACATCCAAGGATATCATCTACAAGGAGTTTGTATGTTCTCCTCATGTTTGTTTCCTCTCCACTCCAAAGACATCATACTGATAGGGAATTTAGATTGTGAGTCCTACTCAGGGCAGTCCCTGCTCTACAGAACATGTTGGTGCTATATAACCAAAAGAAGTGAATAACTGTTACTGCTATAAAACTGGCTAATAGATAAATATCAGCTAAACTGAGAATGTAAGCTGTTGGCTGGCTATAGGTATAAATGTGGCCCCATTTGACAAATCTTCCAATTTTTATTATTCAAGTAAACGCTATAATCGTAGCATTTATGACTACCAAATGACTAGTGTAATGACAAGATCATTCTGTAACAAGTGACAGTTTTCATTTTAATAGGCGTAACCATAGAGCTCAAAAAAGTGAGACCATTCTGGACTATGGTTATGTCAGTGGTCCACGTTTACCACTATTAGTTGGTGACATACTTTTGCACTGATTTTGACCATCTATTAACATTGTAATCTCTGAATCTTGAGTTTGCCTTTACCCTGATGCATTTTATGTTTTTTATTGATTTCTGATGCTTAGTTATGTTTTATTCTTCTATATATAATATATACATATATATATATACCCATCAAGAGGTACAAAACTATATATATATATATATATATATATATATATATATATATATTTCTGATGCTTAGTTATGTTTTATTCTTCTATATATAATATATACATATACTTATATATCCCCATCAAGAGGTACAAAAACTATAAATATATAACTGTATATACTGATTTCTGCTGCTTAGTTGTGTTTTATTCATATATATATATATATATATATATATATATACATATATATATACCCATCAAGAGATACAAGAACTATAATATACATACTGTGATGCAGGGTCCAGAATAAGCAGTCTATAAGGATCTGCACTTCTATGTATTTATTATGCACTTTTTTGTGCTTTTAAATGTTTTAGCCCTTTTTGGTGTGTGTCTCTGTGTATTTTAATGAAAAAAATATATAAATATATATTTTTTTAGATTTTCTGTGTGCATATTATGGATTTGTTAGCATACTGCCTATTGCTGCTGTATACCTTGTTATTGTAGTCTCTCCTGCTGGATTGATCTGTAGTCGGCCATAATGTGAAGCAGGTAATAGGACATTATAAAAGGGTGTTTTTAAAATGTATTTTTTCATTTATTGCCCCAGTGCTATATTTAACTATGTATAGTCGTTTGTGGTGGAATCGGCCAAAAGTAGGACTACGTTCATCTAATCTCATGGACTGCCATGGATCTCCCTTATAGTAACAGTAGTCGGAGATATCACAAGTGAGAAGCGATCCTTTCCTCCTTTACTCGTTCTGTTGGCCAATAATCGCTACAGTAAATGACTGTTTAGATTGTGCGATTATAATGAGCTGATAGACTCATCCTCTGCAGTCAGTGCTTACAGCTGCAGCCATAAACATACAGAATAATCTGTATATAATGATAATCTGTCCAGACCTTCCATCCTTCTACTCTCTACAATTATTAGGTTGGGAGACGATCTGGTGTGCGATATGTACAGATATTGCTCCAACTACAAGGATCCATCTGCCGAATGTGCTATATTATGTAACTCGACATAGAAATTACACAGGACTGTCTAATAATATCACAATATATATGCATATACCATTACCACACTCAAATAGTAATAACATATAGAGAAAATAATATATAGGCAATGCTATGGTCAAGCAGTAAATCTACCTCATATCTATCTATCTATCTATCTATCTATCTATCTATCTATCTATCTCATATCTATATATCTACCTATTTATCATAATGTGCGACAAATGGATTAGTAATTTATCTGTCTTTCTATATGTCCTAGTGCAAATAGATTAGTAATTATATTGATCAATGATAACTAAATAGTTCCAATCCAGATAAAAACACACATACAAAAACATGCCAGGGATCGATTATACCTAGGATGATACAATGTCTACTGCAATCACCAAAATATCAGCAATGATACGTGATACATACACAGATATATATAGCTGTGCTGCTGTACTTGGTATATATACAGGAGGTGTAAATAGGTACAATTATCAGAGAAATAACCAATACAATACCAATAGTAATATAGTGCTGCTCTACCGAGATAGATAAATGATAGACATATAGATAAATATTACATAGATTATATAAGTATATATGAAATTGATATATTGCGAGTAGATACAAAGATAGATATCACATAGATAGACAGAAAAGAGATAGACACTTGATAGATGAATAGATATAATACGACAGATAAATATATATGAAATGCATAGATAGATAAGTAGATAGATATTAGATAGATAGATAGATAGATAGATAGATAGATAGATAGATAGATAATTTGTACAGGAAGTATCAGTCATTTAGCACATCTAAATCAGAGGAAGAAGTAAAAATGAGAATAAAATCTTTTACTGTATGTTTTTAATAAAATTATATTTCCCAATCGTGCGATCTATTTATCTGTCTGTAAAATCTATCTATCTATCTATCTATCTATCTATCTATCTATCTATCTATCTATCTATCTCATTTTCTGAGTGACTGTATCACTATATATGTTGCACACACAGGTAGAAGCTATATTGTAGCTAGATATACTGTAATGGAGTGTAATGTCGCATAATGACTGGGCTATGATCTATCTCTGTGATGTCAGGTACTATGATAGATATAAGAATAGGTTGTCATTATTAGACCTACTTCTCCCTCTTGTCACTTGTAACTTTAGATCCACACAAAGATAATAAAAAGGTCCACTTTAAAAGCATGAAACTAAATCCACATAGTTGAGATGACAAGAAAACAATGTTCTCCTCCCTGATGCCCCCTGAAGCTGCATCCATCACAAGGGCTGTTAATGTGTCACACAAGGGGATGGGGGAAGACAGTCATCAGCCCAAATTATCTGCTAATTAACTTGTATTCAGATGTATGGAGGACTGTCCCCACAGCAAGCACCACACAATAGGCATGGATTTATATATATATATATATATATATATATATATATATATATACACTACCATGTAATGACCTGGCCACAACATACTGCACACAGCTAGCCAGATCATACACATACATTAGTAAACTGATGATGTAATAACCATGTATATTAGTATGTATTAGTATATTGGTCCTAGTGGTAGGAATAATAATCTATTGCTAGTAATGATAGTAATACATTGGTCATGGTGAGAATTACAATAATAATATACTATTATTGTTATTAACATCAATAACAAATATGAATAGCAATGACAATAATAGGTTACAGTATATATATATAATTATAGTGGTGTAATTGTACAATGATGGTAATAATATGTTACAGTAATAAGGTATATAATAATATCTATTAGTATAGTAATAGTACAATTATGTATAGTAATAATAAAATAATATACTATTTTATGGCAATTATGTTGTATAGTAGAATACATAGATCATTAATGCAATAACGTTATTATTATTATTATTATTATTATTATAAATAATATTACAAATTAGTAGCATAGACAACAGAAATATAATAATAGTAAACATATATTAATATAAAAAACCAGCAATACAGTAATATGCCTATAATAATCAGTAGTACTAGAATTATTTCATTACACTATTCCCAACACTACTACTATTTATAATAATAATAATAATAATAATAATAATAATAATAATAATAATAATAGTATTTTATTATGTGTGTGTGGGTTTGTTTGTTTACTTTTTATATATATTTTATATGTCAGATCCAATGGTAGAATTTAATGACTATATTTTGGTGTAATGGATTGATATTTGCATTAATGAATCAATTAATACTCATTATACCATATAAGACCAAATAATAATTTTTTCTGTTTAGAATTATTTGCATAATTTTTTGTCAGTAGGCCAGTCATTTCTGCTAAATATACACAATGCACGGGATCATTACTCGGATTTTATCATATAGAGTAATATAATGTAATTGCTTTAGTTTTGCTATTAAATTTTCCTATTAAATTTACAAGAAGATGTTTAGAAGATGTTGTGAAATGACTGATCATTGAGGAGATGTTACATAAAGTTGGGGTAAATAACAGAGGAGCACAGTTTGCTAACAATGGACATACAACGAGGTCACATACATTTATTATAAGGACATAAGAGAAACCAAAGTGATATCTTTATGTCCAGCGCCCAGACCATGGGGGACATAGTATAATGCTGTACAGTCATCAGTGACACCAAGTTACCTACTAATAAGCCCAGCAAGCCAAGGTGCTACTGCCCTGCCTGACATCACAGTATAGAGTATATACAGAAATACATCCATCAAACATATCACACCACAGAGGCCAAGGAAAAACATACAAGATAGGATGGATAGATAGATAGAAAGATAGATAGATAATTATGGTAGTGACTGATACACATATAATCGAAAACTAGAAAGTTATAATATTAGATTGATCACAGGCAGATAGATATGTGAAAAATAGATACATTGCTGTATATAGATACATAGATACATTGTTGTATATACTGATATACAGAGATAGACAGATTAGATAGATAGATAGATAGATAGATAGATAGATAGATAGATATTTGATAGAGAGGGAGAGAGAGATTAGATATATTAGATTTTATACATTTGTTTGATAGTTAATGGAGATATTTGACTAATTTATAGATACTAGATAGATAGATAGATAGATAGATAGATAGATATATGAATAGATAGGATAGAAAATAGAAGAGAAGGCTAGAGATTAGATTAATGTATAGATAGTAGATTTATAGATAAATACATAGAGATTAGATAGATAGATAGATAGATAGATAGATAGATAGATAAATAGATAGATAGATAGATTTATAGATGTATAGGGTGAGTTCAGGCTACAAATAAACATACATCATTATATAATCAGATATTACATCCTTTCCATGTGTTCCTGTGATCACAGTCACTGATATCAACCAGGTAATGTCCCATAGTGTCACACAGACAGAACTACCGTGACATCTGTATTTCACTGGATAGATTGTCAGCTCCTCGGCCAACACTGAGGTTTACATGGAGTTGCCTGCTACCAGCCTCTGTGTCTCCTGATGCTTTCTAGCAGTATCACCTAGTCATAGCGTCAGTTCACACCAGTCATTGTGCAGCCCCATGATGAGCCCTGATCACTGCCGTCTATGTGATGCACTATGTCACTTACCGGATCTGATGCTGTTATGGGGCATGCTGCCTGCTGCTGCTGTATATCCTCAATCTATGGCCGGTCCCTCTGTGTCCAGAAGAGCAGTCCTGGGGCAGTGTGACCTGCAGAGGAGACACCGGTCACTCACAGTGCAGGGGACCCCAGACATTGTACCCACATACCATCACTGTATCAGGCTGTGCATGCCAACAATAACTATCTGCTATGGAGTGGGTGGATAGACAGATGGATGGATAGATATACAGTAACAGATAGATAGATAGATAGATAGATAGATAGACAGACAGACAGTAACAGATATATATATATATATATATATATATATATATATATATAGATATAAGAATAGATAGATAGATAGATAGATAGATAGATAGATAGATAGATAAAGAGAATTATGACATATATGAGAAAAAGTGAATAGAGAAATGTATGATATAGATAGATAGATAGATAGATAGATAGATAGATAGACAAATATGAGAGAGAGATCGACGGATTATATGAGAGATAGATAGAAAATGAAATGATAGGTAGCTAGATCGATCTATAGATACTATAGATAGATATGAGCTATCTAGATAGATAGATGGATAGATATGATGTAGATAGATACAAGATATGACATATAGTAAATAGACAGAAGATAATAAATAAATAAATATGACATGTACATAAGGAGACGTGAGATAGAGATATATAGGAAATAGATAGATAGATAGATAGATAGATAGATAGATAGATAGATAGATAGATAGCATCATGCCTTGGGATGAGCAGGCAGAAGGTGCTGGCACTCCTTACCTTGTCTCTGGAGGACCTGTCCTCACCCTTACACTTTGCTGGAAGTTTGTCCTCTTACAATAGGATGTGGGGAGGAGGATTTATCCCATGGAGGGGGTCTCAGGGCTGTCTGGCACAGGACACAGGCCAGGGATTGGCTGCAGGTGTTCCAGGGCGGCTGGGAGGTGGGATCTACATGGATGGATGATTCCAAGATTCCTGGAGACCCCAGCCCCAGCATCTGATAGAGCTTGAGAATCTTGTATCCAGATAGTGGTGACATAGTGATAGAGCTGATACACAGTCATTATCTCAGGGCTGTCTTCCTCTTTGTGTATTGTACAGTACATGGATGTAGATATCTCCAGGCTGCTGTGTGTCCATCACTGGTGGATATCACTTTGTATACTCCCTGTGTTTAGACAATCATATGGAGAATATGGGGAGAGAATAGATATTTATGATAGATCATCTTCTGGGGTATGTAGGTGGTGAGCATCCCCTAGTCCCCAAATTCCTAATTCACTAATATAGCTGTTTATGTAACCCCCCCCCCCCCATAAAGTTTCAATGTCAGATATATTGTCACCCAGCTTTCCCAGAATGTGATATGAGCAATGTTTTACTTGATTTGAAGAGGAACCCCTTTTTAATACTGTCATTTGCATGGAGCCATCTATTTATCAGTAACCATGTGAGAACCTCTGCCCCTTGTTTCTTATCTTTTATTCCATATATGTACCTGCTTATACAGGCATGTTAATGGTAATTTAGGGGGCAAAGTGCAATTTTGGGAGATTTAGTTCAGAAGTTTCTGTTACTTCTCCATTGATCTGAAAGGATTATGCATAAATCAATGCAAATGCTACAGAAGCGATCCCATAGACTTGGATTTTCAGTTGCAGAAATTCTGCTTCATTTGACTATAGCTTTAAAAATCATAATTGAAACTTAATGTCAATACCTTCAGTCTTAAGATGGTCATACACTTGGATTTTTTTTTCTAGAAACATATGACAATTTTGAGAGTTTTAATAGGCACAACCCCGCAGTCCTGTAGGGAAGAAGGATCAAGCATGTTCAGTTTCACCTGTCCAATCCTTTGTTGCCCTAGAGATAAGCAGTAACTAATGTGTCTGGCAGCTGCTTATCCCTCTAACCCTATTGAAATAAACTCATTCTGAGCCATTCTATGTACAGTGGGGCAGATTTATTATGCCTTGTACACCAGTTTTTGAATTTTTGTGCAAACAAATTGCAACCTTTTCATTTCTGTACCACCCTCTCCACTTTCCCTAAAAAGAGGCAAGCCATCAGCCCAGCCAGATGTATTATCATTTACACCAAAAATCTAGCATAACTGATGTGGGTAATGTATGGCGGCTATGAGCATACATTTCCCTCCAGTTGCACGGCCCGGCGAAGGGTGTTCCTCATTTATGAGGAGATGTGCGCATTGTCATATATGAGGCGCATCCTCTGCTGTCAATAGTGATATGGACTTCACCATTCTTCATAAATCTGCCCCAGTATGTCTATGGAGGAGTCAAAGAACTTCACTGTATTGTATATGAATGGGCAGTTTTGGTAACTGGAAAGGAGAGTTTGGCATTTGTTGCCTAGGTATCCAGTATTGTGCATGTCGCCAGACCGTGATTAAATGGCATGGACAGCACATGGATGACACCCGTGTGCTGTCTGTACCTCCACAGCCCCATTCATTGAGGTCAGTGATACAGGCCCCAAAACGGACAGGAATAGGACCTGTCCTGAGTTTTACTCACAGTCCCATACACGGGACCATGAAAATACACAGTCGTGTGTATGGGGCCATAGAAATGAATGGGCCCTTGTGTTAGCTGTGAAAATAATAGCTAGCGCACAGACTGTGCACACGGTCATGTGCATGAGGCCCAAGAATGCTTTCAGAAATAGAAGTGTTAATAGTTTATTTTTATCAATTAACAAAATGAAGTGAATGAATAAAAGAGAAATGTAAATCCCATCAATATTTGGTGTGATCTTTGCCCTTTGGAGGAGGAGTCCTGGAAGTGATTATATGGCCCCTGCAGTGCCCTGATCTCTATATCATGAAGAAACAGAAGGATTGGAGCAAGCCTACATCCACAGAAGATCTGTACTTAGTTCTCCAAGATGGCGGGAACAACCTCCCTGCAAAAACAGTCTGCAAGTACCAAGAAGAATTGATGGAAGGCAAAGGGCAAAGGTCACACCAAATATTTATGGGATTTATTTTTTATTTTTATTTTATGCTTACGTATATAGCACCATCATATTCCGCAGCGCTTTACAGACATTGTGGTCACTGTCCTATATAGGGCTCACAATCTACATTCCCTATCAGTATGTCTTTGGAGTATGGGAGGAAACCAGAGTACCTGGAGGAAACCCACGCTCTTTTTCTTCATTGTGGTAATTGAGAAAAATCAACTATTAACACTTCTATATTTAGAATCATTCTTAATTTGCACATTTTTTCCATCCCTGCCTAAAACTTTTGCACTGGTTTCTTGTGGCAGTATTAGCGCAGTCTTGCTGCTAAGAAATTCAACTTTTATTCCATGTGCAAATGAGCTGTTTGGTGCACTCAGGGCGGGGCCACACTTGCTGAATTACTATCTTCCAGCAATTTCCTGAAAATTGCTGTACTTGGACATGTCAGTCTTTCTGGTTTGGGGATGGCAGTGGGTGATGACCACATAAGAAAATGGGTGTTTCAGCATCTGTGACCCTGCCCCGAGTGCACCAAACAGCTCTTTTGCACATGGAATAAAAACTGAATTTCTTAACAGCAAGATTGCACTTTCACACAAGAACAGTATGTTCGCTGTGCCACTAACCAGCCCTATAACAGCATATAAGAAGCGATTTTGGTGGTGATAGACTCCCTTTAAGGTGACAATGATAGTGGTTGTTTGTATATCCAGCAGGGTTGGATTTCTGACACATGTTCTGGCAACTTGCAGGTTGCAACGTGACTTTTTGAAAGCTTATGTTGCAGCATTTTGTTCCACACCTGCTTAAAATTTTTGCACAGCATTGTAGTATTGTAATCAATGCTATAAATTACCATAGCGTTCTAGGTTCGGTGCGGCAGAACCTTGATGGAGGTAGGGGTCATGGGTAATATAACATGTCATATGAATGTTAAAGTCAGGTTGTATTATGGCAGTGTGAAACTGGTCTACTAGGTGTAGGTGTAGACACTTGTGCCGCTATATTCTGACCTAGGGGCGTAGCTATAGGGGGTGCAGAGGTTGCAATCACTACTGAGTCTTGGAGCCTGAGGGGGCCCCAAAGACCTCTCTACAATATAAGAAGACACCAGTATTATAGATAGCACATGGTAAGTGAGGGCCACATTATAGATTTTGCATTGGGGGCCCCTGAGCTTCAAGTTACATCTCTACTAGAATACCTCTGGATTTTCTCAGAATCATAATGTATCACCTATCCACAGGATAAAGGATTAGTCCCTGACTAGGGTCCCATCACTGGGACCACCACCTATCATCGGCAGTGGGGTCCTGTGTCCCCGATTTGAAGGCTGCCACTACATTCAAAATCTATGGTACATATGGAAATAGACGAGTGCTGTACTTGGCTGTCAATCTCATAGAGACTGAAGGGAGTAGCAGCACACAGGTTCGACCCTCTCTGCTTACAAATGGGAGACGCAGCACCTATTTTCATGATCGATGGGGTCCCCAACAATAAGATCCATCCCCAGTGATCAGACACTTATCACCTATCTTGTGGACAAGTTTTGATTCTGGGAAAACCCCTGTAAATAAATCAGAGTCTAAGACAGAGAAATTAGATTGTGAGCCCAATGGATGACAAGGATTGATATGAGGTCAGTCTATGCACAACCGTGCAGAACATGGAGAATATATGTATACATGAACATCCCCAGTCTCCATTTATAATGCTACTACTTCCAGCCATTTATCCAGGTGCAGCAGAGCTAAGCTTGTCATTTGTAGAGTTCATGTTGATATCATGTTATCTAATCCTTTACCTAGGGCTGCATATAAATCTACTGCAAATGACAAATTGAGCTCTGCTTCATCTGTGCATATCTTAGCATTACTTCCATATTATAGAGGTATTATTTGTGCCAGGAGCACCTTCTCTCTGCTGGGTGGGGATGGCAGGTTTGACCTGGGCAGTGTATTCTTTTAACAAGTACAAAGGACTGCAACATGACCCCTACATTTGTGGGGGGACCATTCCCTTGTCACAGAAAGGTATTATCAGTGGGAATGGGCTGAGAATGCCTCTGTTCTGTCAGCTTTATGACCCTGAGCATGGGAAGACAGAATCTATCAATTAATGAAAAGAAAACAGCACTTTATAACCCTGGCTAGAGAAGTTTAATGAGTTTGGGGGCAGAGGTGATGTTGTGTCCTCAGTGCTTCATCTTGTGTGGACGCATGGGCTGTAGACTCAGTGGGAACCTGAGGCAAAGAGCTAGCACTCTAGTATACTGATGCACAGAGCTAGCACTCTGATATACTGAGGTGCAGAGCTAGTGCTCTAATACACTGATGCACAGAGCTAGCACTCTGATATACTGAGGCAAAGAGCTAGCACTCTAGTACACTGATGCACAGAGCTAGCACTCTGATATACTGATGCACAGAGCTAGCACTCTAATACACTGATGCACAGAGCTAGCACTCTGATATACTGAGGCAAAGAGCTAGCACTCTAGTACACTGATGCACAGAGCTAGCACTCTGATATACTGATGCACAGAGCTAGCACTCTAATACACTGATGCACAGAGCTAGCACTCTGATATACTGAGGCAAAGAGCTAGCACTCTAGTACACTGATGCACAGAGCTAGCACTCTGATATACTGAGGTGCAGAGCTAGTGCTCTAATACACTGATGCACAGAGCTAGCACTCTGATATACTGAGGCAAAGAGCTAGCACTCTAGTACACTGATGCACAGAGCTAGCACTCTGATATACTGAGGCAAAGAGCTAGCACTCTAGTACACTGATGCACAGAGCTAGCACTCTGATATACTGATGCACAGAGCTAGCACTCTAATACACTGATGCACAGAGCTAGCACTCTGATATACTGAGGCAAAGAGCTAGCACTCTAGTACACTGATGCACAGAGCTAGCACTCTAGTACACTGATGCACAGAGCTAGCACTCTGATATACTGAGGCAAAGAGCTAGCACTCTAGTACACTGATGCACAGAGCTAGCACTCTAGTACACTGATGCACAGAGCTAGCACTCTGATATACTGAGGCAAAGAGCTAGCACTCTAGTACACTGATGCACAGAGCTAGCACTCTGATATACTGAGGCAAAGAGTTAGCACTCTAGTACACTGATGCACAGAGCTAGCACTCTGATATACTGAGGCATAGAGCTAGCACTCTAGTACACTGATGCACAGAGCTAGCACTCTGATATACTGAGGCAAAGAGTTAGCACTCTAGTACACTGATGCACAGAGCTAGCACTCTGATATACTGATGCACAGAGCTAGCACTCTGATATACTGAGGCAAAGAGCTAGCACTCTAGTACACTGATGCACAGAGCTAGCACTCTGATATACTGAGGCAAAGAGCTAGCACTCTAGTACACTGATGCACAGAGCTAGCACTCTAATATACTGAGGCAAAGAGTTAGCACTCTAGTACACTGATGCACAGAGCTAGCACTCTGATATACTGATGCACAGAGCTAGCACTCTGATATACTGAGGCAAAGAGCTAGCACTCTAGTACACTGATGCACAGAGCTAGCACTCTGATATACTGAGGCAAAGAGCTAGCACTCTAGTACACTGATGCACAGAGCTAGCACTCTGATATACTGATGCACAGAGCTAGCACTCTGATATACTGAGGCGCAGAGATAGCACTCTAATATAATGAGGCAAAGAGCTCGTGCTCTAATACACTGATGCACAGAGCTAGCACTCTAGTACACTGATGCACAGAGCTAGCACTTTGATATACTGATGCACAGAGCTAGCACTCTAGTACACTGATGCACAGAGCTAGCACTCTGATTTACTGATGCACAGAGCTAGCACTCTGATATACTGAGGAAAAGAGCTAGCACTCCAATATACTGAGGCAAAGAGCTCGTGCTCTAATACACTGAGGCACAGAACTAGCACTCTAATACACTGATGCACAGAGCTAGCGCTCTGGTATATTGAGGCACAGAGCTAGCACTCTAATATACTGAGGCAAAGAGCTAGTGCTCTAATACACTGATGCACAGAGCTAGCACTATAATATTCTGGTGCACAGAGCTAGCACTCTAATACACTGATGCACAGAGCTAGCACTCTAATGCACTGATGCACAGAGCTAGCACTCTGATATACTGAGGTGCAGAGCTAGTGCTCTAATACACTGAGGCAAAGAGCTAGCACTATAATATTCTGGTGCACAGAGCTAGCACTCTAATACACTGATGCACAGAGCTAGCACTCTGGTATACTAAGGCACATAGCCAGCACTCTAATATATTGAGACGCAGAGCTAGTGCTCTAATACACTACCTAATACACTACACATAAAGGTAGTATTCTGATACACTGAAGTACAGAGCTAGCACTCTAATACACTGAGGCATAGAGCTAGTACTACAATACACTGAAGTACAGAGCTAGCACTCTAAAACACTGAAGTACAGAGCTAGCACTCTAATACACTGATGCACAGAGCTAGCACTCTGGTATACTAAGGCACATAGCCAGCACTCTAATATACTGAGACGCAGAGCTAGTGCTCTAATACACTAGCTAATACACTACACATAAAGGTAGTATTCTGATACACTGAAGTACAGAGCTAGCACTCTAATACACTGAGGCATAGTGCTAGTACTACAATACACTGAAGTACAGAGCTAGCACTCTAAAACACTGAAGTACAGAGCTAGCACTCTAATACACTGAGGCATAGAGCTAGCACTCTAATACACTGAAGTACAGGGCTAGCACTACAGTACACTGAGGCACAGAGCTAACACTCTACTACACTGAGGCGCAGAGCTAGCACTCTACTACACTGAGGCACAGAGCTAGCACTCTACTACACTGAGGCGCAGAGCTAGCATTCTTACACTATGTTCACATCCGTGCCTGGTACCCGCCCGTTTCATCTGGATCTGTCAGTGGGTATAAGTCAAAAAACTGGGTTTTTTTTCTCTTCATCTTCATTTTTCATTCTGAGCATGCGCAGAGAAGAATTAAGAGGGTAAAATGGATTGCAAAACGGACACAAACGGATTACTTTCCATGAGTAATCTGTTTGTGTCCGCCTTCTATAGACCTCAATGTTAAAAAAACGTATTTGATGCTGTCCGTTGTGTATCCTTATTTTTTGGACAGTGCTGCAAGTCCAACTTTTGCCGCTGTCTAAAAGAGCGGATACATGGCGGAAATGCTCCAAATGCACACAGGCGGATGCTTTTAAAACCCCATTGAAACAATGGGGTTTTTTTGGGGGGTTTTTTTTTTTAATGACCCATTCTAATCCATTTTTATGAACTTTCGACGGATCACAGAAACTAGAGAGAGCCACACCCATGTAAATCCAGCCTTATATACTGAGGCATAGAGCTAGCACTCTAATACATTGAAGTACAGGGCTAGCACTCTAGTACACTGTTGCGCAGAGCTTGTATTCTAACCTGATACTGTGGGGTTGAATTAGGGTTTATAACTGCAGGATATCAATGTGTATATGCTAGGTGCTTGCCCACATGTGTAGTAACATAAGTGATATGGATATGTCTATTAAGGACTATGTACATAACCTGTCACAGATCTGCCTTTTAACAAAGAATACATTTTCCCACCCTGATCATGGTTACTCAATGTTTTTTTTGAGTGGATTATATTTCAATATTGTGTCCTTTCTTATTTGCAATTACAAAAAGTTCAGTAGAGAATAGGCATTTATATCATCCTCACCACTTTCCTGTATTGGGATAATGAACATAGTGATGTCACAGTACAGGGATAATACACACAGTGATGTCACAGTACAGGGATAATACACATAGGGATGTTACCGTTCAGGGATAATCAACACAGTGATGTCACAGTTAAGGGATAATAAACACAATAATGTCACAGTACAGGGATAATACACACAGTGATGTCACAGTACAGGGATAATACACTCTGATGTCACAGCACAGGGATAATACACACTGATGTCACAGTACAGGGATAATACACAAAATGATGTCACAGTGCAGGATAATAAACACAGTAATGTCACAGTACAGGATAATACACACAGTGATGTCACAGTACAGGGATAATACACATAGGGATGTTACCGTTCAGGGATAATGAACACAGTGATGTAACAGTTAAGGGATATTAAACACAGTGATGTCACAGTACAGGGATAATAAACACAGTGATGTCACAGTACAGGATAATACACACAGTGATGTCACAGTACAGGGATAATACACACAGTGATGTCACACTACAGGGATAATACACACTGATGTCACAGTACAGGGATAATACACACAGTGATGTCACAGTACAGGGATAATACACATAGGGATGTTACCGTTCAGGGATAATCAACACAGTGATGTCACAGTTAAGGGATATTAAACACAGTGATGTCACAGTACAGGGATAATAAACACAGTGATGTCACAGTAGAGGAATAATAAATATAGTAATGTCACAGTACAGGAATAATAAACACAGTGATGTCACAGTAGAGGAATAATAAATACAGTAATGTCACAGTACAGGGATAATAAATACAGTGATGTCACAACTTAGAGATAATAAATACAGTGATAAGTACAGGGCACATGCGACTGCAAACATACAGCCAGTGAATTTCAACCTTAAGTTTTACTGCTGAAACAACATGAAACATTGCATATATATATAAGCACTATTTGAAAAAGTGAAGGCTGATTAGAGTTATAGCAAAAACATTTTTAACATCTTCCCGCGCCACACTATACTATTACGTTGCACCGAGCATACAGTTAACGATGAGCGCCGTAATAATATGGCGCTTTCATGCTGTACCTGCGGCATGACTTCCGGGTCTTGGCTATATTACACAATAGCGATCATGGCATCTGGGTGGTTTGAGGGCAAGATTGTAAACCCCCAGGCACCCCTCGGATGAGATTGCAGGATCTGAGGATTTGCCATGGAAGCCTATCACTATTGCACATAGGGAGCACTGGGGATCAGCAGATCCAAGAATCAATTCCCCTTTTGGGACAGGAAAAAATCATAACAATAGCTAAAAAATAAATAATAAATGTTAAAAATCCCACCTTTTAATTAATAAAAAACACATAATGTAAACAAAATAAAGTAAACAAACATGTTAGGTATCCCCATGTGTGAATAAGTTTGCACTATCCAAAAATGATGTTATTTACCCCATATGGTGAACGCCATAAAAAAAAAAAAAAAAAAATACAGCCTTGGATCCGTGTATTTATACATTTATTGAATGAAGTAAAAGCAAGTTAAAGCTACTGGAGTGCTGTCCTTTTGATTATGTCACTATTGGGGAATCCATCCTGTCCCTTTGGGAATATCTGGCAGCGCTGGGGTCCTGGGTTCCAATCCAACCAAGGACAACATCTGCAAGGAGTTTGTATGTTCTCCCTGTGTTTGCGTGGGTTTCCTCCAGGTTCTCCAGTTTCCTCCCACACTCCAAAGACAGAGTGATAGAGAATGTAGATTGTGAGCCCTACTTGGGACAGGGTTGACAATATCTCTGAAAAGCCCTTTGGAATATGATGGATATATAAGTAAGCAAAATAAATTGTACACGTTTGTAGACCCAGGGTGTACTGCCTGCCCATCTTATAAATACAGTGATGGCATAATACAAGGATAATGCACACAGCAATGTCAGAGTACAAAGATGTCATAGTACAGAGATAATGCACACAGTGATGTCACAGCACAGGGATAATAAACACAGTGATGTCACAGTACAGGGATAATAAACACAATGATGTCACAGTACAGAGATAATAAGCAGTGATGTCACAGTACATAGATAATAAACACAATTATGTCACAGTACAGAGATAATGCACACAGTCATGTCACAGTACAGAGATAATACACACAGTCATGTCACAGTACAGAGATAATATGCAGTGATGTCACAGTACAGGGATAATATGCAGTGATGTCACAGTACAGGGATAATAAACACAATTATGCATTAGTGCAGATATAATACAGTGATCTCAAAATTAAAGGATAATAAACAGTGATGGTACAAAACATGGACAATGCAAAAAGTGAAGTCAAAATTGCGGGATAGTATACAGGGTGCTGTCACAGTTCGGATAGTGCACCATGTGATATTAAAGGCAAATAATGTGAACAGTGATGTTACAGAACAGGAATATTGCAAAAAGTGATGTCTCACTACAGGAATAATGCACAAAAGAAAGGTCACTGTGTACATGGCGACATCACACATATGAAAAAAATCCTATGTCACATGTATATGTTATACACACACGGCTCATGAATAATAGGTCCCTTTAATTGTTGTGCCCTTGGCAGCTGATCTCATGGACACCCATGATCCCAAGGAATCTATTTAAATGGCATGTCTGTTGGATGTAATAGACTGGCACCTAGGGCACCAGTGGGGGCGGAGGCCCAATTTACGGATCCACAAAAGTCGGACAGCTGACTTAAAACTTCTGATAGCTGTTGACCAAATGGTCATTTTGGGCAGCTGGACCTTTACTTCCCTAAGTTTCCAGGCAGGGCCCCTTTTCATAACACCCTGCCCACTTTTTGTTGCAGTTAACTGTCATTTTTGTGCTGTGGACACGAAATGTGCTAGACATACCTATTTTTGTGATGAGAAGGCACATAAAGTGCCCAAGAGATTTGCCCACTCCTCCAGGATACCAAGAGGGCACCCATTTTTACAGGAACCCACCACATGTTTCGGGAGAGTTTGCGTGTATTGTAATAGGGTATATGTATATTTTATCCATAGTGTCTGACCAGAAGCATGGGGCATAATCTTATCTTCTCTGGTAGATTGGAGTTAAGTACATCACACTTTGACCTCTGGATCTAGATCTATTTCCATTTCATGTCGTGTGAAATCCCTCATAAAATGGTCAGAACACAGATTGATGCTGAAACCCTGAGATCTGCTCTGTTCAAAGCTTTCCCTTATCAGAGGAAGTGACAAAAGTGACCTTTATTCCTTTGTCACGTCCTATAAACCCCTCCAACCATTCCTTATCTTCCAGATCAGAGGCCCTGATAAGGAGGGGGCTTCAAATTAACCCCCCTACCCTCTTACATTATCCACAAACAAAAGGCAAGGTGTTGGTAAATAAACATCATTGGTACAGTACAAGGGAAGACCAGAAGGGGCAGAGGTCCAGATTCACAAAAAATGTTCCCTGGGTTGAGGGTAGAGGTTACATCAACCAACTGGATCTCACCAGCACATCTCACAGTGTATCATGGATGCCAGCTGTCTCTTTCCCCCATCCCATTAATGCTGGTAGTAATAGTTGTTGCCGCCATTAAAAAAAGATATAAAAATAAAAAATGGAACAAATAATGGCAAAATATGGAACTGGAAAATATAATTATTCTCTATGGTAGTGAGCTCCCACCTGTGGATCTCCAGCTATGCAAAACTACATTTGCTTGCAGCTGTCATGGCATGCTTGGAATTGTATTTCGCAACAGATAACGAGTCACTGGTTGGAGATCAGCATTGCAAATTGTCACACCTGAGAACTGTCCTCATACATGCCACATCAGGTAGCTGGCACTCCAGGGGGTGATAAGGGTCCTGTGTCAAGAACAAGAACTACATTTTCGGGGTCTTCTTACTGTGACTGTTATGGGGATCCTGCATCATTGCTGTCACTGTTATGAGGGTATTGTGAATGTCATTGTATTTGGGGTCTTCTTACAGTCCCTGTCATGGGGGTCTGTGTCTCAGATAAGGGGGTTCTTAGTGCAACTGTATATTTGGATCCTGTGGCTGTTACTGTACTAGAGGTCCAATGACTGGCACCGTTATGGGGGTACTGGGAATGTCAATACTTGGGGACTTTCTAAAATCATTGTTAGAGAGCCCAATGACTTTAACTGATATAGGGGTCCTTATACTGTCCTTTTATTTGGAGGTCCTCTTGCTGTCACTGTATCTTTTGTAGGAGTCCAGTAACTTGCTTGTTATGGGGCACTGTGAATGTAAATTATATAAGGTCCTCTTGCTGACACTGAAATGGGAGTACTCTTTCTGTCACTGTATTTTGGGGTCCTGTGGCTGTCACCGTTCTAGGGTTCTAGTGGCTAGCGCTGTTATGGTGACCGGCACTCTGTTTGATGAGTCCTCTTCCTTTCCCTGTTATAGGAGCCAATGACTGTAATTGTTAAAGGAGTACTCCTACTGTCATTTAATATGGGGGTCCTATGGCTGGATCTATTCTGGGATTCCAATTTCCAATTTGCTGTCACTGTATTTAGACGTCCTGAGGCTAACACCGTTTTGTGTGACCACACCTTTGTGTATATAGTAGTGATAGTCTATATCTGGATTGAAGTTACTTTGATGAAAAAATTGGGGGGCAGCAATATGTAGAATTGCCTATTATACTCTTATTAGCCATATTCCCCTCCTACTAGGGACGTTATCATAACAGGGAACTGTCTGTAATTATGCAATTTTTTTATGGTTTTATGCAAATAAATCTTTATCACTGTGTAGTGAAATTTCATACAATTTTCTAAAATACTTTGGAATGAATTCTGGTTAAAAATAGATAAATTCAGGCACATTAATTTTAGAATAATTTTTATGACTAGCTCAACATGGGGCGTGATTTAGATGAACATGGGGTGTGGCTTAAGATGCAACCACATTAGCCCCAATTGTGCCACATTCAGTGTAAAATTCAACTTCAAAGTAACGCAACTAATAGGTGGTATAAACTTAGACTAGACAGTATAAGGCTTAGTTCACATGGCAGGAATTCAGAAGCAGAATATTCCCACTTTACCAAATCAGCCACGGAATCCGCTGTAGAATTTGCACATTCTGTGGCAGCCAGGTAATATATTTTCACCTTCAATTCATTTTAATGGAGTCCTTGGACAGAATCCATGTGAAAACTGAGTATAATTCTCATTTTTTCCACTATCTTAAAAAATCAGTGTCTTCTTCCCATTAAAATGAATGGAAACTGATTTCAGGCAGAATTTGCAACTGATTTTGATGCAGAATATCCATATGATTCCAGCTATAATCAGCGGAGAGAAAAGTCCTTCATGGAGCACTTTTCTCTCCGCCGGTTTCAGTACAAAATTGGCAGAAACTCGATGGACACCTGGCAGACCCCATTATAGTCTATGGGTTCCACAGGTACCTGTGGGTAAATGCTTTTTTAGCAGACGGGCTCTCCGTCGTGGGGGTCCCCATGTGGCCCCGTATGACGGAGAGACCAATGCTAGTGTGAACCTGGCGTAACTGTTAAGCATGGCTCTTTGCGTCTCAGTTTCTCATTGTTTCAGGATCTTTGGTTGCTGTCAGTAAAAGGAAACATTCTTGATCATAACCAGAGATTGAGCATTTTTACAGACCTACTACTGCATGTATTGCGGCTGAGTGCTACATAGAATTGTATGCAGTCTAGACCAGAGTTGCCCATTCTACAGCCCAGGAGTGAAATGCAGCCCGTGATGCCATTGATGCCCATTGATGCAACTCCTAACCATCTGTTCATGCTGGTCTGTTGTGTGATTGTATGTATTTTCCATGTCAGAGAAAAGTAGAGTGGTGGATATGTAAGAAGAGACTGTGTGGCCCCTGCGTGGCTCTCCAGTACATTCAACCATTCCTTTCTGGAGTGATGATTAGGGGAGAAGGGAACCCCCATTCTTCTGATAGGTAGGAGTTCTAAAAGTAGAGCTGACATCTATGACATTTGGCATATACTTTTAATTTTAGACAGTAATACCCCTTTAATACTTCCCAAACCAATAATAGTGCTGTGTAGGGGCTTTTAATAGGAGCAGAAACTGATGAAGCAATGCAGAGAAAATCATGGATTATGGATATGCAAATCAGCCTGCAAGTGCATTAGGGGCGGGGCCTTATTTACCAGATTTGCGTGGCCACAGTGCTCATCTGAATGTTGTGGCCCCTTTAAACAGTTGGTTGGCAGGGGTCCTGGGTTTCAGACCCCTACCAATCTTTAATTGATAACCTATCCTAAGGATCCCTTCCGTGTGACTATCTTTATTTTTTTTAAATTGATACTAGTAATACTAGAAATTTCACTCTGGCTACTAAGCCTAATAATAGACTGATATTTGCCAATTCTGTAAGGGTTTACTTTGCTGCAGTTACCTCATTTACATGATAAACAGTATTACAATAGAAGATAATACCTCTGTAGATAACACCCATAGAGAGCCATCATTGCATCTACTACTGACAATAGATGATGTCACACCTTATCTACTCACCATCCCTGCACAGAGCATGTCTACAGAACTCTCCCATGGACCTGAATAAGTAAGTTGGTTCCAGTCTATAACTGCCTATGGCCATGACACTGCTGTAAACCATATCAATAAGTGCTGTTAACAGAGCTTAGGAGAAGCTCAGGCAAGATGGGCCCCCCATAACCATGTACAGAAAAAACAAGTAAAAAATCTATAGAAAAAATAGAATAGAAAAAAGTAATGTATTTCACTAGTTTTAGTAATTTAAAAAAATTGTGATACATCCCTTCTAGTCTAGATTTTTGACTTCCTTATATAGGTTATTATTCATTCACTGTAGTGAAATCAATGAGATATTACAATGCAAAGTATATTAGAAAGGTGCAGAACGAATTTAAGTAAAACACAAAAAATCCCTTTAAATTCCTTGTGGCCGTCCTATTGTTTTCTGTGCCACAAGCAGTCCGCCATAAATTGCTTACTATGAATTATAAACAATATATACTGTATACTTCTACATTTCCTAATGTATTATGACAACATATTAGGAGCTGCTGACATTAACGCTCCCTAATGTATTAGCCAAGACACTGGAGAGACTATTCTCACATTTCTCTTAATTGCCAATGAATAACAACCTTCTATTTACATCTGATAGACCTGTAATGTGTCCAGTCTGAGTCTGATACAATCGTATTCAGTCTAGACTATGCTTTTTAAAGGGAATCTGTCGGTGCAATTAGGGACACCAAACCACCCACAGGACCTCATGGGCCAGGGGTTTAGTATCCCAAATCGCCTGGCTATAAAGCTATCCGTGACCGCAATAAAAATAAAAAAGCTTGGAACTCACCCTGCTGCTGTACTCCCTGCGCTGGCACAGTTCTTCACTAAAGCCAAAAGAGTACACCTCGCCTTCAGTGCACATGCCCTGTACCTCCAACATTTGTTCAGTAGAGTCGGGATGGATGTCCGTGGCTTCACTGTAGAACTGCGCAGGCGCCAAGAGCACCAGAGAGGAGTACGATTTTAGTGAGGAAGCTGTGATGCTGACATAGCACACAGGGCTGCCATGAGGAATTTTGAGCCTCCTCACAGTATAATGCTCCATATGTTATATAATGCTCCACAGTGTCCTCCACAGTATAATGCTCCACAGTGGCCCCGCAAAGTCTAAAATGCTTCCCTGAGCCCCTCCACAGTGACCCCACTTGGTATATAATGCTCCGCAGTGGTCCCACACAGTATAATATACTCCTCAGTGCCCCCTAGTATAATGCTCCACAAATTCCCCACACAATATAATGCTCTACAATGGCCCCACACAGTATAAAAGGCTCCCAGCAACTCACACAATATAATATGCTCCTTAAAGCCTCCACACAGTATAATGCTCCACAGTGGCCCCACAAGGCTCCCCACAGTGCCCCCCGTATAATGTTTCACAGTAGCTTCACACAGTATAATATTCTCCCCACAGTGGTCCCACACAGTATAATTCTCTCCAGCAGCCTCACACGATATAATATGCTCCCCAGAGATACCACATAGTATAATGCACCACAGTGGCCCCACACAGTATAATATGCTCCGCAGCAGCCCCACACAATGTAATATGCTCCCCAGAGACGCCACACAGTATAATGCTCCACAGTGACCCCACACAGTATAATAGGATCCCCACAATGCACCCCCCAGTATAATGATCCACAATGGCACCACACAGTATAATAGACTCCCCAGCAGCCCCAAACAATATCATATGATCCCCACAGTGGTCTTACACAGTATAATGCTCCACAGTGCCTCCACACAGTATAATATGCTCCCAAGAGCTTTGGCCACTTTAGGCTAACCCCTCGAAATTTGTTTCTACAAATATTCGTAAGGTTCAGCCTCCGGTTCATTTTGGTCTGAAGAAACCTCAGAGTATAATAAGCAGAGACCCAGGGGAGGTGATGGAAAATAAAAAAACAGTTATACTCACTTTGCCTCATTTCTCCTAGGCATTCCTGCGTCGTTCTGCTGTCTCCAACTTCCTCTTCAGGTCTGTGACTGATGTCACATGTCCCATAGGTCCCCGCTGAGGCCCAGTCATAGGCTTCAGCAGTGACCACAGGGTTGCGTGATATCAGCTACAGGCCAGAAGATGATGTTGGGAACCTCCGGATGCCCAGGAGAGGTGAGTATAAATGTTTGTTAGTTTTACTATTTTACTATTTATTACTGTTTGCTATTTCCCCCCCAGAGCAAGCTTCTATTGGAAAGGGGCCCAGCGGCACATGATTAATGACACCAGGGCACTTTTCGTTAGTGATGTGGGCCAGGGCCCACCGGAGGATCCTCCAGTCCTCCAGTGGGCCAGTCTGACACTGTCTCTAGGTAGGTATAAAGGTTTCATTTTTTTAAAATGTGGGCACGATGGATTTTATACAGAGTGGTTTGGGACACTAAACACTATATATACAGTAGGTACGGAAATTATTTAGACCCCTTTAAATTTTTCACTCTTTGTTTCATTGCAGCCATTTGCTAAAAGCAAAAAAAGTTCATTTTATTTCTCATTAATGTACACTCAGCTCCCCATCTTGACAGAAAAAACCCCAGAAATGTAGATATTTTTCCAAATGTATTAAAAAAGAAAAACTGAAATATCACATGGTCATAAGTATTCAGACCCTTTGCTCAGGATTGAGTAGAAGCCCCTTCCTTTTGAGCTAGTACAGCCATGAGTCTTCTTGGGAATGATGCAACAAGTTTTTACATCTGGATTTGGGGATCCTCTGCCATTCTTCCTTGCAGATCCTCTCCAGTTCTGTCAGGTTGGATGGTGAACGTTGGTGGAGCCATTTTCAGGTTTCTCCAGAGATGCTCAATTGGGTTGAGGTCAGGGCTTTGGCTGGGCCAGTCAAGAATGGTCACAGAGTTGTTCCGAAGCCACTCCTTTGTTATTTTAGCTTTGTGCTTAGGGTCATTGTCTTGTTGGAAGGTGAACCTTCGGCCCAGTCTGAGGTCCAGAGCACTCTGGAAGAGGTTTTCTTCCAGGATATTTCTGTACTTGACCGCATTCATCTTTCCTTCAGTTGCAACCAGTCGTCCTGTCCCCGCAGCCGAAAAACACCCCCATAGCATGATGCTGCCTCCACCATGTTTCACTGTTGGGATTGTATTGGGCAGGTGATGAGTACTGCCTGGTTTTCTCCACACATACCGCTTAGAATTAACACCAAAAAGTTCAATCTTCGTCTCATCAGACCAGAGAATCTTATTTCTCATAGTCTGGGAGTCCTTCATGTGTTTTTTGGCAAACTCTATGCGGGCTTTCATATGTCTTGCCCTGAGGAGAGGATTCCTTCGGGCCACTCTGCCATAAAGCCCCGACTGGTGGAGGGCTGCAGTGATAGTTGGCTTTCTAGAACTTTCTCCCATCTCCCTACTGCATCTCTGGAGCTCAGCCACAGTGATCTTTGGGTTCTTCTTTACCTCTCTCACCAAGGCTCTTCTCCCACGATTGCTCAGTTTGGCTGGACGGCCAGGTCTAGGAAGAGCTCTGGTCGTCCCAAACTTCATCCATTTAAGGATTATGGAGGCCACTGTGCTCTTAGGAACCTTGAGTGCGGCAGAAATTCTTTTGTAACCTTGGCCAGATCTGTGCCTTGCCACAATTCTGTCTCTGAGCTCCTTGGGCAGTTCCTTTGACCTCATGATTCTCATTTGCTCTGACATGCACTGTGAGTTGTGAGGTCTTATATAGACAGGTGTGTGCCTTTCCTAATCAAGTCCAATCAGTTTAATTAAACACAGCTGGACTCCAATGAAGGAGTAGAACCATCTCAAGGAGGATCAGAAGGAAATGGACAGCTGTGAGTTAAATATGAGTGTCACAGCAAAGGGTCTGAATACTTATGGCCATGTGATATTTCAGTTTTTCTTTTTTAATAAATTTGCAAAAATATCTACATTTCTGGGTTTTTTTTTGTCAAGATGGGGTGCAGAGTGTACATTAATGAGAAATAAAATGAACTTTTTAGCTTTTAGCAAATGGCTGCAATGAAACAAAGAGTGAAAGATTTAAAGGGTTCTAAATACTTTCCATATCCACTGTATATATATATCTATATATATATCTATATATATAGATATATATATTTAAATATGAAAGTAGTCCAAGGCATCACACAAAATAACCTTACAGGTAAGTAGGTACAGAACCCAGGAGACTGGCTAATCCCCTCCAAATGCATTGGAATAAAGTGATTCACTGATTTCTCTACATTGCCGTGCTGCTGCTTTTGTATATATATATATATATATATATATATATATATATATATATCTATATATACTGTTTCTGATACCACTATCCTTCTTATGTAGATGAATTTCCCGATGCTTGTACCCCCTGGTGCAGCTAATGACATGAATGCCAAGTGCATGTAGATTCAGTGTCATCCTGAAATATGTGGGCGGCAGCCATTCAATGTGCAGTTCTCCATTATGTCTGGAAGGTGACTGCGACATCTGTGGGGTTAATGTGTGATAACCCAGCATTTACTTCACAAGCCATATCCTGTATACCACAGTAGCTTCTCTCCTTATTCATGTGAGTTTAATCTGGGTAATCTGAATTCATCCCACACTACAAAGACACTCTGATAGGTCAATTGGTTTTCTATGAAATTGACCCTGGCCCATATGTGTATGTGTAGTAATGGACTGAACTCAATGTGATGGGCATAGGGAGAAGTGTGAAAACTGAACCCACAGGTCTGCAGCAGTAGTGCATGATATGGGTAGTAGCTAAAGTCAATCCACCCTTCTCTTTATAAAGTCAGATATAGCTAGTAATGTGATTCTCCTATCATATAGCAGGTGGGCAACATTGGTGCAAATGTTATGGCAAGGGCTGGCACTGAGGCTCAGGTATCAAGCCTGTGGGCGCCATCATCAGGAGATTTGTCTCTTTATGCTTGCATAGGTCTCCCCAGGTACTCCAGTGGTCAAAATATATACTGATTATTGGTTTTCTATGGTATGGTTAGCTCCAGAATAATCCAATAAATTACCATGGAGCCGCATCATATCATCAGTGTATGGCTGGAGATAAGGCGCTATAGATGTAAGCTCTAAGGTTCTTGAATTGAAATGATGAGCCTACACTTGTGTAAGGGAATTGCTCAAGGAGCGGTTCCCAGTAACTGCTGGTGAACCCTGGGGGGAGGGGCTCAACAAGACAGTGAACCCTAAGATGAACCCCCCCACTGTCCCTGGCTAACTTGCCTGATCTGTCCTAGGCGACAGCCAGCAACTGGTCAACGGTCCCTTCTTAATATAAGTGACAACACAGAACGCAGACAAGACAAACAACAACAAAAGGGAGGTCAGCTAGCCAAGGGGTCGATAACAGTCAAGCAATGCAGTACAGAATCAAAATCCAAGAGAATAGTCAAAGGTAAGCCAGAGGTCAGGAATAAGAATACAGGTAACAAAACAGCAAGGAGTAATAGCCAGTATGCACGAGGCAATAGCAAGCGCCAATGTGAATGTGAGCAAACAATAAATAGGAAGAACCCGCCCCAGACTTGATAGGACGATAGGCTGTCAATCACACAGGTAAGGCTAAAATTAACTATTAGTAGAGCAGAGCGAAACAAAGGTAAAAGAGATGGGTGTGGTGGAAAATCAATTAAGGAGGTGAGGGAATAGGACAGTGATCAGACAATACAAGAAAAACCCAAAGCAAAGAATCACAGCCGGACCCGCCTCCTGCGCCGTAGCATGCGGCCGGATGGCGCAGAAGTTCGAACAGGTGTGGACCTAACAACTTGTTCCATCTAACCAATCTATGTGAGACCCCAGGTCCATATAAATTGTGTGCTCTTCAATGTATTATTCCCTATAGACAGTTAAAATGAAGACTGCATGAACACCATGGTTAGTCCTTAAAGTGACTAACCATGCCGGCCTGTTTTTAATAGGTCCAGCATACTGTTGGTGCTGTTTTTTTCCTTATATACTGTAGCTTTATCATCCAGAGGGGCATAGTTATAGGTGATGCAGAAGTAGCAATTGCCCTGGAGCCTCAGGTGACCCCCTAGAACCGTGGTTGCGGCAAACCAATGGCACGAGTGCCAGAGTGGGCACTCAGAGTCCTCCAAGCCCCAGCCAGGCTCCTCGATCACTTGCTAACGGGGAGTCCAGGACAGCTGTCCCAGATCCCCCGGCAAGCTATCCAGCGCTTCTTTCAGTTGTATGTGCAAATGCACATACACCTGAAAACTGTCAGTGTAGGCTACAGGACTGCAGTTTACACTGACAGAAGATTATGACTTCTGCCCCCATGCAGGCGCGATTATGTCATTCATCAGCGTCTGCTTTGCAGTGGAAGAAGGAGGTCGTCCTGCTGCTCTTCGTGGGAGTGCAGTTAAGTACAGGAGCATATTATACTGTGTGAGGGTCACTGTGGAGTATTCCGCAGTGGTACCCACACAGTATAATGTACTCCGCAGTGGCCCCCACACAGTATATTATACTGTGTGGGGGCCACTGTGGTGTATATTGTATAGTGTGGGGGCCACCGTGGTGTATATTGCACTGTGTGGGGGCCACCATGGAGCATATTGGACTGTGTGAGGGCCACCGTGGAGCATATTGGACTGTGTGGGGGCCACCATGGAGCATATTGAACTGTGTGGGGGCCACCATGGAGCATATTGGACTGTGTGGGGGCCACCATGGAGCAGATTGGACTGTGCGGGGGCCATTGTGGGGCAGATTGTACAGCGTGGGGGCCACTGTGGGGCAGATTGTACCACATGGGTGCCATTGTGGGGCAGATAATACTGTGTGGGGCCCTTCACTATTTATATCACATAGTTTTATAGCCCACGTGATATTAGTACGGGCTGTAATAACATTGCACGGTCACTATAAAATAGATCCTGTGTGATGTAAATAGTGAACATTAATTGTTCAAAAGTACCAAATGCAGAGACTATTACCTTTCAGTGCAAAGCTGTTTGTATTATTGAAAGTTCTGTAAAGCCCCATTCACACGACTGTATTTTGTGGGTCCGTAACTGTCCGCAATTGTGGATCAGCACAGTATTAAGCTTTAATTGCTATGGATGCACTTTGTGATAAATCAGTGGGTTTTGGGTTGCAGTTTGAGGACTCGGTCTCTAAAAGGTTCGCCATCACTGTCCTAGGCCCATTGGAAGGAGCTTCAAGTTACACCTCTGCAACCAGATAATTACATGGTTAAATCATGATATAGTCTGAATGAGGAGTAAGCAGCTGACAGACACCAAAAGAATAGAGCAAGTAAATATTTAACAGCCCAATCCTTCTTTACCCTGATATCTACCAGGATAAAGTCAGGGCACCCCCATACACATTAGATGCTTCCACAGAAATTGATGGTTTCGGCTGACATTATTCTAATGCATATAGCCATCTTTAAGGGGTTGGCCAAAGTTTTAATGTTATCCCTATTCAGTGTATGGTATACTGTGCATAGGGGATAACAATAAAACTTGGGCCACCACCTATAAAAGGGTCCTGTCACCAGAAAAGCCCCTATTGAACTATAAACACAGTCAGATAGCCAGGGTTCATGTGAATAAGTGATTTTTTCTGCTTCCTGATCTGTGCCTCCATTACGGAGCTATTAGCATTTTTCCTGATATGTTAATGAGCTTTTTGGTGCAATGAGTGTTTCACCAAAGAGCTATGTATGTTTGTGTATGATTATGTACTTAATAGTAAATTGCTGGGTAAGACTGCCACTGAAAAAGACTTGGGGATTCTTGTGGACAGTAAGCTTATCTTTAGTGACCAGTATCAGGCAACTGCTGCCAAGGCAAATAAAATTATGGGATGTATCAAAAGAGCTATAGAGTCTCATAACAAGAACATAGTTATACCTCTATACAAATCACTAGAACAGCCTCACATCTTTTTGTGCACAATTTTGGACCCCAGTGTACAAGAAGGACATTGCATCTATCCCAGTGGGAGAATTTACTAGGGTTAAGAAGTCATGTTCAGAACTTTCCATGTTTATTAAAAAGTCACATGAGGCATGCACAAGACTGAAATAAAGAGGATACCATTTCTGACCATTTACTGTTGGCCAGCCATTGAGCCTTGCCTTTTAACTCTTGTATATTGCAGGTTCTGTATTATACAGTACCAATATATACCTTACTATTTAATAGCCTTTCAGCTTACCATTAGCTGTTTTGTATCACGTAATTCGGGACATTTTATTGGCTGATTTGCATCACACGATCGCAACACAACAATGATAATAATGATGTTCTTTAGATATTTATCATTCTCAATCTTCGCTCAGTGTTTTTGTTACCATATTCTCAACAGAGGGCAGGTTATTAGGCTTTTTGGTAATCTTTTTTTTATTTTTTGTTTATATATGAGACACATGGTGAGATCAGAGCTTCTTCTTTTTGAGCACTTTTTAATGACGTTTTTATTATGTGTGTTTTATATGGCTGGCGGGGACTTTATATGTATTCTATACAGCACCTGCAGTTACACTATGAGTAAGAGCTCAAGACGCGTAAGTGTTTTGGAGGCGCCATGCATCATTTTTAATGGAATATTAAAAGTTAAGTTTTACTTTGGATCCGATATTGGTGCTGGACTTATCCTTTTTGTTTCTATAAGAAGGACATGACTGAACTAGAGAGAGTGCGGAGAAGGGCAACCAATATTAATAGGGTGACAGTGACAAGGAGACATTCTCTATGCCTGGAAGAAAGAATAGAGAACGCCATAGAGAGAGATTCTTTACTGTAAGAGCAGTGAGTTTATGGAACTCACTGTCTTAGGATGTGGTGATGGTGGATTCACTGTGCATGTTCATAATGGGCCTGGATGTCTTTCTTGAATGGAAAAATATTATGGGTTACAGGTTTTAGATTTTGGTAAAGACAAGTTGATCCAGGGTTTTATACTTATTGACGGATTTGAAGTTAGGAAGGAATTTATTCCCCTGACATTGGGCAATTGGCATCAGTCTCATGGGGATTTTGCCTTCCTCTGGATCAACACTGCAGGGTTATAGGTTGGACTTGATGGACTGGTGTCTTCATCCAACCTCATCTACTATGTAACTACATAGTCCCTCCATTCCTCCAGGCGCAGCTCCATTTGTCTTTACCCTAATAGCCCTCTGCCCAGGAGCTTAGTTTTACCTAATTTGTTGCTGTAAAAGTCTACATTTCTGGCAAAACAGGATGCTTGTATGTACTGGGCAGATTTCGGGGGAGAGAAGGATTGGACATATGGATTTCAGCGTGCCTGATCCTTTACTTCTCAGGAGAGAGATAAACTAGAGATGTCTACAAGTGACTGTCTCCCCTTTCTCAATTCAGAACATATGCATGCTCGTCCAAGCGAAAGTTTCTTGTGTATGGGGGGACGGGAGGAATAGCTGACAGCTACCTAGAGTGTATGGCCAGCCTAAGACTGTCTTTGTTGGAATGATATGGGATAATAGCATGTCTAACCACTTACTTATTGGTTTTCCTTGGTCCCACCAGAAGAGATGTTTCCATCTATACAGAAAATGTTCACTTTTATTGGCATCACAACATTTGTTGCTATCATTTAGAAATAAGTGAACCAGTTTGGATCGAACCAGATTCAACCCAAATTTTTCCAAAAGTTTTGTGTTTGTCCAAAAACAAAACTTTGTGGGTTGGTAATCTCTGAACTGGAAGGGAAATTATTCTACTCTGGTGTCTCTTCAGACTCCAGATTATAATAGGTGAGGCCCAAGTTCAGACCGAAAGAAATTGGAGGATTGACTCGTCCAAACCTGAAACGAAACGAATCTTCAGAGGTTCACCCATCTCTACTATCATTGTACAGTCATGGCCAAAAGTTTTGAGAATGATACAAATATTAATTTTTACAAAGTCTACTGCTTCAGTTTTTCTAATGGCAATTTGCATATACTCCAGAATGTTATAAAGAGTGATCAGCTTAACAGCAATTACTTGCAAAGTCAATATTTGCCTAGAAAATGAACTTTATCCCCCAAAACACATTTCAACATCATTGCAGCCCTGCCTTAAAAGGACCACCTAACATCGTTTCAGTGATTGCTCCATTAACACAGGTGTGGGTGTTGATGAGGACAGGGCTGGAGATCAATCTGTCATGATTAAGTAAGAATGACACCACTGGACACTTTAAAAGGAGGCTGGTGCTTGCCATCATTGTTTCTCTTCTGTTAACCATGGTTAGCTCTAAAGAAACACGTGCAGTCATCATTGCACTGCACAAAAATGGCCTAACTGGGAAGAGTATTGCAGCTAGAAAGATTGCACCTCAGTCAACAATCTATCGCATCATCAAGAACTTCAAGGAGAGAGGTTCCATTGGTGCCAAAAAGGCTCCAGGGCGCCCAAGAAAGACCAGCAAGCGGCAGGACCGTCTCTTAAAAGTGTTTCAGCTGCGGGATCGGGCTACCAGCAGTGCAGAGCTTGCTGAGGAATGGCAGCAGGCAGGTGTGAGTGCATCTGCACGCACTGTGAGGCGGAGACTCTTGGAGCAAGGCCTGGTCTCAAGGAGGGCAGCAAAGAAGCCACTTCTCTCCAGAAAAAACATCAGGGACAGACTGATATTCTGCAAAAGGTACAGGGAGTGGACTGCTGAGGACTGGGGGAAAGTCATTTTCTCTGATGAATCCCCTTTTCCATTGTTTGGAACATGTGGAAAACAGCTTATTCGGAGAAGAAGAGGTGAGCGCTACCACCAGTCTTGTCTCATGCCAACTGTAAAGCATCCTGAAACCATTCATGTGTGGGGTTGCTTCTCAGCCAAGGGAATCGGCTCTCTCACAGTCTTGCCTAAAAACACAGCCATGAATAAAGAATGGTACCAGAATGTCCTCCAAGAGCAACTTCTCCCAACCGTCCAAGAGCAGTTTGGCGCTCAACAATGCATTTTCCAGCATGATGGAGCACCTTGCCATAAAGCAAAGGTGATAACTAAATGGCTCAGGGAACAAAACATAGAGATTTTGGGTCCATGGCCTGGAAACTCCCCAGATCTTAATCCCATTGAGAACTTGTGGTCAATCATCAAGAGACGGGTGGACAAACAAAAACCAACAAATTCAGACAAAATTAAAGCATTGATTCTGCAAGAATGGACTGCTATCAGTCAGGATTTGGTCCAGAAGTTGATTGAGAGCATGCCAGGGAGAATTGCAGAGGTCCTGAAGAAGAAGGGTCAACACTGCAAATATTGACTTGCTGCATTAACTCATTCTAACTGTCAATATAAGCTTCTGTTACTCGTAATATGAATGCAATTCTATTTCTGTATGTGATAAAAACATCTGACAAACACACATAAAAACCAGAGGGCAGCAGATCATGTGAAAATATAATATTTGTGTCATTCTCAAAACTTTTGGCCATGACTGTACACACATCACATATCAATAGGTCTTATAGGATATTTGTGAGACATCCCATAATAGATCCCATTCATGGTCCCTATAGTCACCTCCAATTGGGCTTGCCTTATGCTGGACCTTCAGGGCTCATTATTGTGTCAGATTCTGAGGCCACCCGAGAGTCCTTGTCGCTCTAGTGGTTTGGTCTGACCCTGCGTCTAAGGTTGGTGGGAGAGTCTGAAATGTCCATAATGTCACATAAAATGTAAATAACACCCTATTAATACCCGATATTGACAGGTTTATCGCCCTATTCATAAACAGAGAAAGACGCTGATGTGCGGGGACCGGAGAGATTTTCTGGAATAGTACTGGAAATAGGCATGACACAAAATACACATATCAAACATACAACATAAGACACAATAAATGAAAGCAAAACACAAGTGACATGGTGACACAAGTGACACAATGACAGACACACAAGGGGTAGTAAGAAGTTTCTGTAAAACGTTTTCCTAATCTCTCTCATTTATCTTAAGTGGCTGGGTTATTGCTGGGGGACCCCTCTCATGCGTGGCACTGTGTGTGCAGTGGGGGAGCTAGGCGGTTTGGCCCCCTCCCTCCCAGAGGAAGCATCCAACAGCAGAAAAATCTCATTTTCCAACAAATAGTTTGTCAGAAACTGCAGGACCGGTCATAAATCAAATAGAGGGAGGAGGGGAGGGGAACAGAGAGTGAGACAGCTTGTGTGGAGACTCCGAGAGACAGGCACCCACCACCTAATACAGAGAGAGAGCCAGAGAAGGGGGGCAACTGATATGCCCATAGTCTCTAGTGCACTGGACGGTGCGGGTCACACATTGACATCAGGCCCCAATGATAAAACATAATCCTCATCCTCGCACAATTAATACATGACAACATGCTATTGTACGACATGAGAAGAGATAGGAAATAACAATTTCAGCCAAGTGACAGCATAGATCACTGCTTGGGAGAGCTCATCATATGATATAATATCATATTATCTTTACATACAAATGTAGCAGAGCTGAAAGGGTCAGTGACCTATCTGGTGCCATGAATGGGTTTGCAAAGATATATTAAATCACAAGTTGTGTCAATAATAGACTAAGCACAGCTACATATATTTACTTATGTTACTATTTATATAGCGCACACAAATTCTGCAGTGCTGTCCTTATTGGTGCTCACAATCTAATGCCGGCGACACGCAAGTTAAAGTCGACTGATGGCAGGATCATTTGTATGAACAATCCCATAATATAAACAACTAAGGCTCCGTTCACATCTGCAATATGCGTCAGGAATCACTGGGTGAAAAAGTGCTGCAAACCCCACGTTTTTGTCCTACGATTTCAGAAAAACACGGACAACCAACAGACCCCATTATAGTCCTTCAGACTCCATTCATGTCCATTACTTCTCGTAGTCCATTTTTTTGTTCTTCTGGTCCTCTAACGGACTGCCCAGTGCAGATGTGAATGTAGCGTAAACTAATGACTCAGGGGCACAGTTAAGGAAAAAAATGCTGTGAGAATTCGCAAATGTTCAGCCAAATTCAGCCAGTTAAGTCATATACTTATGATCAGTTTTTTGGCAGAAAGTCTGTTGCCAACCATTGCAAAAGGTCTTTTTTAGGCCCCATGTAGTGAGCCACAGTCAAAAAGCACAGCCGAGAAAACCGCGGCAGAAACGCATTGCTGTTTTTCCAGCAGCACTTTCCACAGAAAGTCTGCAGAATTTTCCTCTGCTTCAATTATACCTTTATGGAAAACGACAGTGTTTCCGTAGGTATAATTGACATGCTGAGATTTACAAAAACGGAAAGGTTTTGGAAATCGCAGCAGGTCCACTGCAGATATCTTTCTGCAATGTGTGGATGGGTTTAGCTTAGTAAAATGCTGCGGCAAAATCACGGCGTTTACGCTACGTGGGGCTCCGGCCAATGGTCAAAATCATCCAAATAAACCTAATAGTATGTTTGTGGAGTCACAAACTCAGCTCTACGACACTATATCCCTGCAGCACAGATCCGGGCATCTAATATAAGTCTAGCCAGCTGTTGTTTAATAAATTGCATTTTCTATACCATGACCGACATAAGATTTTGGATAGGATGTGGTGTCCACTAAGGTTCCCAGGCATATATATTCGGTGAATATGTACTGAGGAATATTCTGATACTAAACAATCCAGTACAAATCTCTCCCGTATAGTCATTGATCTCTCTATTGGACAATGTATGTATATAGAATTGGAGACTCTGAGCTCCAGATGATATCTCGATCTGTATAGACAAGTTTTATCAATGGTTCTTGTCAGGTTGTGGGATCTGAATGAGCATTGATCGAGGCTCTGGCCGTAGACATCGATTATGATATAAATGTATATACTCCAGTATATTATTCAGATCATTGAACAATGACCAATTGTCCAATAAACACAATTGTCCCAGATTTATGAAAATTGTCAGAAAGAAAAATTGTTTTTGTTGCCTATAGCAACCAATCACAGCTCAGCTTTCATTTTTCAAGAGCAGAACAGGATATGAAAACTGCGCTGTGACTGGTTGCTATGGGCAACAATGAAGATTTGATAAATCTCATAGTTATCTGTAGATATATTAGCTGCTTGTGCACACTTGTCATCTGACCAGCTGTCTGTTCATGCCCAGAATGAATACATGATAGTGATAAAACTGTCTGGCTTACCAAAGGAAATTATCTCAAGAGCCCACCTTCCATATATACAGAGCAATGTCCACTTTAGGCTAAGGCCCACATAGGAGGCTACAGCAAAAAAGCACTGCGGAAAAAACCGTAACGGCAACACATCGCAGTTTTTCCCACAGCGCTTTTCACAGAAAGTCCGCAGAGGTTTCCTATGTGGACTTTCTGCTTCCATTATACCTATAGGGAAATCGTTGGCAATTCCGTAGGTATAATTGACATGCTGTGATTTCCAAAACTGCAGCGGTTTTGGAAATCACAGCGTGTCTGCTGCGCGTATTTTTCTGCAGCGTGTGGATGGGATTCGCTAGAATCCCATTCACTATGCAGTGAAGGTAAAACACAGTGGTTTTACAACATGACATTAATATTCAGATACAAGGTATATTATCATAATGTGAACAGTCCTGAATACGACAGGACTAACCCCATTTGAATATATATTGTAGGCACTATCCCAGACAAAATGGGTGGCTTTTTTTGTAATTGGGTTATTCTAGTAGGTGACGGTGATATGTTACTCACCTATTACAGATCCTAACTAAAGTCCGCCTCCAGCTGTAATGCACATTACGCCTAGACGCTGAACAACATCAGGACATCACATCCTGACATTGTTCAGTGTCCATACTTAATATATGGTAGCAAGCTGAAGCCAAAGATGAGGTGGGCTGCGCAGGATCAAGGGTCAATGAGTATAGGCCATTAGCTATAGAAATAATTCAATAGGTAGCCACCTATTGTCACTATGTGGGGGCCAGTAAAGGAAACAGTATACTGTGTGGGGGCCATTAATAATAATATAATAATAATAATAATAGTCCTTTAATAGTCCCACAATGGGGAAATTCAGTGTGTTACAGCAGCAAAGATAAGCAGATACAAATACAAATACAACATGTACAGGAATGTTCCAAGGTAAGAGGCATTACATTGATAGCAGACAGTCAGATAGGAATTAGCTGGGGGGGGGGGGGGATTTAGCAGGCAGAGAGATATTTCAGTTCTCTGTGTGTAATGATCTCCGCTTAGGTCGGTGTTGGTTGTACAGCCTAACCGCGGTGGGGAGGAAAGACTTCCGATAGCGCTCCTTCTCACACCTAGGGTGGAGCAGTCGGTCACTGACAGTACTGCCCAACGCGATCACAGTCTCATGCATGGGATGGGACTTCTTCTTCTGCATGGAGCTCACCACGGACAGTATCCTTCTGTCACCCACCATCTGCACTGGGTCCAGTGGGCTCCCCAGGACAGAGCTGGCCCTTCTAATCAGCTTGTCAAGTTTATTTCTGTCCCTGGTTGATATACTGCTCCCCCAGCAGGCCACTCCAAAGAAGATGGCTGATGCCACTACAGAGTTGAAGAAAGTTCTAAGAAGTGCCCCCCGGATTCCAAAGGCTCTCAGCTTCCTAAGCAGGTAGAGCCTGCTGTGGCCCTTCCTGTACAGGGCCTCCATATGATCTGCCCAGTCATGCTTATTATTAAGGAGCAAACACAGGTACTTATAGGTGTTCACAATCTCGATGCCCGTCCCCAGGATGTCCACTGGTTTAGGAGGGCATCTGCCTTTACGGAAGTCCACCACCATCTCCTTGGTCTTCCCCCACCATTAAAGAAGGTGTTATACTATGTGGGAGTCAGTAAAGGAGGTATTATACTGTGTTGGGGCCAGAAAAGCGGGCATTAAACTAAAGCGGAATTATACTGTGTGGAGGTGCTGAGGGAGCATTATACTCTGTGGGAGCATTATACTGGGTGAGGGCACTAAAGGGGCATTATACTGCATGGAGCAGTCTTGTGTAGAATATGGAGGGGTGGTACCTGTAAACAGAGAGCATGGCATGTACATAGGGTCTACTTTTTTTTTGCAATGCACTACGCATGCTGTTGGTCCTTTCCTTGAAGATTGAAGACCTCACCCACTACAGGCCCCACCTACTGAAAAATCACACCCACATTCTTAAAACTATTTATTTATATGTTTGCAACTATAATATTATGTTTTAACATATTATTTCCCACTATAGGCACTTATACCCTATCCACAAAAAAGATGATGTAGGTCTGACTCCTATGCACCCCTGACATCTGTATAGAAGTGACTGTGCAGGGAATTACAGCTGTGTCCTATTCACTTGAATGGGACAAAGCTGTATATCCTGCACAGCTGCTACTACGGTATGTAGACAGCATATATGTAAACAATGAAGAGGATGGGCGCTGCAGACCCTCAAACAGTTGTCAGCGGGGATGCCGAGAGTCAGATCCCTACCTATCTGATTTTTCTAGCCTAGTCTGAGGGTAGCAGCAATAGCCTGAACCTGGAAAACCCTTTAAAATCTCTTCTCTATATTTATCACTTGGCCCTATTATTTAATGTAAGCATTCTGTCCTTGACCTTCTTCTTCATCCTTTCCTCTGAAGATCTGAACAGGGCCAGGACAATATGGTGCCCTAAGTAGAAAAGAAATATTGCATCCCCCAAGCTATAAAACTAATTCAAAATGACTGAGTCATTGGTAGAAAAGAGGTTAATGGGAACATTCCTGATGGTTTATGGAAGTAAATGGGTTAATGGGCACATTTCAGAAGCAGGCACCAGGTGTTTAGTGGTTTTCATACCTGCTCAGGCTCCAGTGCTACCAGTTACTGGTCTTCAACTAGATCTAAGAACAGGATCTGACGGAGAGTCAATTTTGGATGGCAACATCAGATTTCGAGATTATGGGTAAGTGAATCATGCACACGATTATTGTAAGTGTGGTGTCCATATTTTTCAAGGTTAACACACTGACCCATTAATTTCTATGGCCAAATACACCTGACCATGGAGCCCAGAGCAAAACTCAGGGCAGGTTCTATTCCTGTCCATTTTGCAGCCCAAGTTCTCTGAGAATTGTGATTAGGGTCGTAAAGGCACAGGCAGCACAAGGATGTTATCCATGTACCATCCATGCCATTCACGGTCATGTGCATGTAGCCTAAACATGTGATAAGCATTGCCCAAATCTTTTTGAATTTACATTGGCTATATCCCCAAACACCATTTTCCTACTGGGTCCCAATCCAAGTAGTCCATGTATCCTTTATCACATTAATAAAACCTCAGAATAAATAGACCCCCAAAACAAATACACTCACCAAAATAAATCTAGACACCCAGACTGGCCCCCAAAATACAGGCCTAGATCCAACACAGAAATAAAAGTAGACTTCAGGCCAGACTGCAGTTTACATATAGACGCAGAATAGATACAGGTAAATCTTTAACTACCTCTCGTCCCAGATGGTTGCCTTTCTTCATCTACCTCTCGTCCTAGATGATTGCCTTTCTTCATCTACCTCTTGTCCTAGATGGTTGCCTATCTTCATTTACTTCTCATCCTAGATGGTTGCCTGTCTTCATTTATCTATCGTCCTAGATGGTTGCCTGTCTTCATCTACCTCTCCTCCTAAATGGTTGCCTATCCTCACTTACCTCTTGTCCCAGTCCTAAACCTTAGCATTTTGGCTCACCTGCAGGTTTCTCTGTGGGCTGCCCTACAGCGTAAGTCAGTACATATTTTAGCCTCACCATGTGGATGAGATTACCAAATTTGGTAATATTTCTTTAACTATTATCCACTATGCTGCCAATATAGGTCGGAGCAGGTTAGCCACCAGCGAGTCAACATTGGCTATCCTGCTGGAATAATTGGCCACATGGTTCTGGACTAAGAGAAGAAACAGCCAAGGCATTGGATAGCTTCAAATGGATGTCCATGTTTTGGTATCATCACGTGATGTGTGGGGTATAATGTTGTCACATAACCACTGTCACCTGCAAAACCCATGGCGCTTGTCATAATAGGTAGTGTGATCCTCTCAAGAATAAGCATTTTAAGTGGAGTTTTTAAAACACATTTGCAGGACTCCATTTGTAAAACTGTGCTCCAATAGATGGCACATTGAAATGTATAATGTCTAGAATACCTGGATTTGGAACATAAAAGGACTTTAATCCCTTTCTGTTAGATGGGTCTCCCAAGAACAACCTGATCAGAAGGTATTCTAGTGCTTTGAACCCCAGGGATCACCTGTGATCTGTAGGATACCTTGCAGCAAGTGTACAATTTCCCTGCAGCACCACCACAGGAGAAATGATGCATTACAAGATGGCTATTGAAATCATTGGGTTGTAGGTGTCATGCATGGTCATGTATGGTCCACCCAAAATAAGGCCTCTTTTGCTAGGAACTTTTCACTCTGAGCAATTATTAGAGATTTTTAGCAGTGAACCCCCTTTTAGACAATGGCTTTTGTATACCAAACCACCCCTTTAAATGACAATCTGTCTGCTTATAACCTTTTTTGTAGTAAAAAATTGTTCTCATCCTTAGCTCCTGTCACGGTACAAGTACAAATATACAAGTAATGAAGCATTAATAGAAAGTCTTGTAAATATAAAGAGTAACATCCATCATTTCCGTTATATGTGGCTTCTAGAAACACAATGCATAAGATTTATATTACATAGACATCCTAAATCGCGCAGCGTCCCATTTGAGCACAGTCTAGACTAGGCATGGCATTGCAATTTTGCAAACCTAAAAAATGTGTTTAGTCGCAAATCAATAAGCAGATTGTCCCATAACAATATGGTGTATTGCTGCGGCGGGCCTGTCGTTGAAGTCACCCTGTAGCCCTAGCCCTAATTGCAATTGTACCTTTCTTTTCTTGTGTTCGGTCCCCACTTATCATTGTAATTGCCCTCTCTTTATATTCCTGAACTACAAGTTATTTGCACCCACTGAGCCTTTTCAGGTTTTCCCTAGGCATTGACTTGAGATTATAACATCCTGGATGACAGAGAGCACCCCTAGTGGTGAGACTGGGAGAGACAAGCCACAGGCTGTGGGAGAGGAGAGAGAAAGGATCCTGAGAACTAGGAGGAGGCGCACAGCTCAGCTGAGGAGTCAGGATTTAATTCAATGCATCATTAACTAGTCCTCTGTATGCACTGTCCCCGATATATCATCCATGCTCAGTAAACAGCCGCCTGACACTGCATTAGCCTGGAAATGAATTCTCACTTTTATAGGGAAATTGCAAATCCGCCAAGAAGAAAAAAAAAAAAAAAAAAGGAGAGGAGCGAAGGAGAATAAGAAGGTATAGATAAGGAAAGCCAGAGATAGAGAGAGGGGAACTATAGAGAGTGAAAGAGATGTAAGGAGAAGGATGTAGGAAGGGGGGCTAAATAGAGAGGTGAAAGACTGCGAATTGCTCCAGAGCTGAAGGTGGTATATACCAAGTGACAGAGTGAGGAACAAGGACTCTGCGAAAGGGAGAGACGGCCAGCGAGAGTGGAGAGAGAGGGGAAAAATGGGAAGGCAATTATCGAAATCATTAGGCGTGGAGTTTCTCCTCCGTGCGCCACAACACTTAATGTTTAACTCTTTATTAGCTCCGTAGAAAGGTTTTCCCACAGAAAACTTTCACAGATACTCAAAGACTGACACTGCCATAATATTCTGCGCTTAGAATAATTATACACTATATAACAATAGTATAGATAGACTTAGAAAGTGTTAGGGTATGGTCGGGCAGAAAAAAATCTATTCCAGGAACTGAAGGCAGATTTTGGAAGCTGATTTTTGATGTTTTTCTGAAAAACCACTCCATAAACCACTCTTTTTTTTCTGCAAGCTGAAAAAATTTGCCGCTGAATAAGAGACACTATCAGCCCAGCCTTCCCCCATTAGTAATACCCAGTTGTCAATTTATTCATAAATTTGTAGGATGAATAACAGAGGAACGGCACAACAAAGAGTTCTAAAATAGATATGTCAGGAGAAGTCATAGGTCCTTAAGTCCAGGGTTAGTGTTCCCTAAGCATTTGTATGGGGACGCAGAAATTGAGGGACCCCTAGCTGACCACATACCAACCATCAGGTTTTTTTTTTTAATTGTTACCTATTGGATTATTTCAATAGGTAATGGCTGTTATTATTTTCTACTTACCTCTCTTTGCTCCTCCTCCTCAGCCCAACATGCACCCACACATGATATCCTTAAGCCACACCATGATGGCAGTGCCAGAGCATTACAGATCATATGAAAGACAAGTGTGAGGATCACTAAGGGGGCAGTATACTGTGTGGGGGGCATTAACAGGCAATTATACTGTGTGGAAGAGCAGTATACTGTGTGGGGGGCACTAACAGGCAATTATACTGTGTGGGAGAGCAGTATACTGTGTGGGGGGCACTAAAAGGCAATTATACTGTGTGGGAGAGCAGTATACTGTGTGGGGGGCACTAACAGGCAATTATACTGTGTGGGAGGGCAGTATACTGTGTGTTGAGGCACCAAGTGGGCAAAATTAGGGAGGACCTCAGATATAACTGAGGCCCCAGAAATGCCAAATCTGCCCCTGCTCTAGTCATCCAATATATATATAACTATAGCTCCTATAACAGAACTTGCTATAATTCCTTCTATATTGATCCCTAGTTCTGTAAGTAAATATATATAGTGTAACTATTTTGTTGGTCAGTTGAATGGAACTTAACTGCAATACCAGACACAGCCTGTGGATAAAAGTGGCACTGTTTCTTTGAAAGAAAATCAGATTGTTTCTCATCTTAGACAACCTCTTGAAGTTGCACTTGGCAAAGACAGTGATCATTGCTTCATTGATATCAGTAGAGTTTTTTTACAAAAATGGTCAGTGGCAGATTTGATTTAAGCCAATGGTCCAAGACAGGGCAGACGGTTGGGTTTTTGAATTAATGGACCATACTAAGATGAACAATGCTTATGTGTTTTTTACTATATGTTTTCTACAGGTGCATCTCAATAAATTACAATATCTTTGAAACGTTCCTTCATTTCAGTAATTCAGTAATACAATTCATAATCAGCGTCTTCCATGATTGTGTGTCCTACTGAACCAGACTGAGGGACCATTTAAAGGCTTAGGAAACCTTGGCAGGTGGCACTGAATTTACAATACTGAACTTTTTTACAATATTCTAATTTTCTTACATTTTTGTTTTCATTACCTGTAATCCATAATCAACATTTACAGAAATAAAACACTTGAAATAGATCACTCTGTGTGTAAGGAATCTAGAAAATATAGGAGGTCACTTTTTTTAATTTAATTACTGAAAGAAATAAACATTTCAAAGATATTCTAAGTTATTGAGATGCACCTGTAAATTCTGGAAGGAGTTAGGTGTCACCTGATGCCATCCCTTACTCACTGCAGGCAGGTGTCACTTCTGACAAATTGTGATGCTCGGACAAAGAGACTTCTTACAGTATCTGGTCATTAGTCAGATCTAGATAGTGATAGGAAGGCCTTGTAGTGGGGGCTACAAAAACTGTGTCCAACAGAGAGGAGATAAGAATGGAGATAAAACACTGACTGCAATGACACTGGGGGTTATGTTAGATCGACATACACTTTAGATGATTTTTGGGCTATCCCCTGATTTTGGTGGGACAATTTAACTATGTATTGTGTAAAGGGGCCTCTTGTCTATCCCCGACGTCTGCTTAAATCTTATTTTCTAGAGAAAATAGGTTTCTGCTTATCTGGCAGCAGTTTCTTCCCCACTCCCCATTTAGTATACATGCTCTTCTTGGCCGAGCCAAGCATGCATGTCTACTGGGAATCTGATAAGATAACTTCTGGCCGTAATGATTTTTTTTACGCTAGGTTTACACAAGTGTTTGAGTCTCCATCGTTCGGGTCCATATGGGGAACCGAAAGAAGGAGAGCCTGTCTGCTTCAAAAGCACTTATCTGTGGACCCCATAGACTGTAATGGGGCTCACTGGGTTTCCGACGATTTTATACTGAAATCAGTGGAGAGAAAAGTTCTCCTTACAGGACTTTTCTCTCCACCGATTTTAGGCATAATCTGCAGCGGAAACTCCTACAGAGACTCCAACGCAGATGTGAACCTACTATCTATCTATCTATCTATCTATCTATCCATCCATCCATCCATCTATCTTTAATCTATCTACCTCCTATATTTCTATATTCTATCTATATCCTATCTATATAATAAAGAAAAAAACAGGGAACTCAAGCCAGGCTGGTGTGTTAGTCATCTCAAAGAAGATGCAATGCATAGTATGGAAAACTGAAAATCCATCATAGAAAATGTGGTGTGAGTAGGGAGGTGATCTTCTCAAAAAGGTTGTATATGTGTATATATCTACAGCATAAAAAACTACATGAACCTCTTGGTCTTTTTTGCTGTCACATTTCTATGTTTCTATGCCCATAGACATTTCTGGCAGGGCCTGACAACAATCTCATGTCTGCAGTGCTTGTCAAGCATCCTTGGGCATCTCAAGGGAAAGAAATAGATTGAATGGGCTGGATTGTTTTTTCCTGGCTGATTCCTGTATTTTTCCTTCCAGCATATGGGGTGCAGCAGACATTTTGCAGTCTATCATTCTTCTATAGGCCAGACAGACTCATGGTGGTAAAGGGCTATTCTGGTTTTCGGATAGTATACACAGTATACTTTATAAAGAGCATATCGCATACGATTACTGGAATTCTGTGTAGTTCTATATCCCAGCAGCTCATATAAAAAGCATGAAGGTTCTTCACCATACCATGTTATAGTTAATATGGTTACGGTCAAGTGAGCGCATCATACCACATTGCCAGGCACATACACAGTTACACTATACAGAGGTCTCAATGGGAATGGTACAACAGCTGTCGCTAATGTTTATCACTAAAACTGTGGCTCCATTCACACAGTAGCGCCATGTATACTCGGAGGTTGTATGATGGCACTGAGTTCCTCAGTAAAGCACCATACTACAGAGGTGTTCTGGGTATTCCCTAGAAATGACCCACTGCAATGTATGAGGGATCCGTGAAAACAGGCACCCCTCGGTTACAAAGTGGTCATGAATGTAGGCTAAGTCTTCCCTATGAATCAATAGCTTGTAGAACCACCCTTAGCCTCAATACCTTGAAGTAATGGTTTTCTGTATAATTTTATCAGTCTATCACATCATTCTGGAGAAATTTTAGCCCACTCTTCTTTATAACATTACTTCAGTTCATTGAGGTTAGTGGAAATCACAGCATTTCATTTGGTTTGAGGTTTAGACATTGACTGACATTGCAACACTTTGATTTTTTTTCTTTTTCATCCCTTTTGTTGTAGATTTTCTGGTGTGCTTGGGATCATTTTCCTGTTGCTTCACCAAGTTTTGGCCAAGCTTTAGCTGTTGAATAGATGGCTCCATGTGTGACCCTAAAATACTTTGGTATACAGAAGAGATCATAGTTGACTAAATGACTACTCCTGTGGCCGCAAAACAATGCCCAAATCATCACCCCTCCACCATCATGCTTGACATTTGGTATGAGGTATTTGTGCTGTATCCAGTTTTCCTCAAAAGTGGCACTAAGAATTATGATCAAACATCTCCACATTGGTCTCGTCTGCCCAAAGGACATTGTTCCAGCAGTCCTATGGTTAGTTCAGATGTAATTTTAAAAACATAAACTGTGCCACCATGTACTTTTTAGAAAGAGGAGGCTTTCTTCTGACAACCTTACCAAACAAACCATACTTTTTCTAAATGTACTGTCATGAACTTGAACATTTACCATGCTGAGGCCTGTAAAGTTTTAAATGTAGGTCTTTTAAAATTTCTCTGAGCTTTACCAGTCTGACCTTGGGAAGATTGTCACCTGTCCTGAATGTTTTCCACTTGTGAATGATCTTTCTCACTTTAGAATGATGGTCATCAAATTGTTTGGAAATTACTTTTCTAAAATCATTGCTGATGCCTTTCCTCCTTGGCATTGTGTCAACACACATTTGAATGCTCAAGACCAGCAAACTGCCAAAGCTTCTTATCTTATAGAGGTGGTCATACTTGTCCAATTAATAAAGGGCATTTGATTAGCAGTGCCTGGGTGCTACTTACCCTTATAATTCCTATGTAAGCAGTAAGGGTGCACTTAATTTTTCACACAATTTCTGAATTTTCATGTGTTACTCATATTAAGGCCTCCTAAGGACCATGTTATTTTTTTTTTTTATTATGCCCTGATATGTAAAACCATATAATTCAAAGAAGGTGTATTCCCTTTCTCATGACAGTAGTTATAATAAGGCCATGTACACATGTGGACAAAATTGTTGGCACCCCTCGTTTAATGAAAGAAAAACCCACAATGGTCACAGAAATAACTTGAATCTGACAAAAGTAATTTGCCAAACTACATGTTGACAAGCCGCAAAGCTTCTGGGAGAATGTCCTATGGACAGATGAGACAAAAATAGAAATTTTTGGCAAGGCACATCAGCTCTATGTTCGCAGACAGAAAAATGAAGCATATCTTGAAAAGAACACTGTCCTACTGTGAAACATGGAGGAGGCTCTGTTATGTTCTGGGGCTGCTTTGCTGCATCTGGCACAGGGTGTCTTGAATCTGTGCAGGGTACAATGAAATCTCAAGACTATCAAGGGATTCTAGAGAGAAATGTTCTCCCTAGTCTCAGTTGCAGGTCATAGGTATTGCAACAGGATAATGACCCAAAACACACAGCTAAAAACACCAAAGAATGGCTAAGAGGAAAACATTGGACTATTCTGAAGTGGCCTTCTATGAGCCCTGACCTAAATCCTATTGAGCATCTTTGGAAGGAGCTGAAACATGCCGTCTGGAAAAGGCACCCTTCAAACCTGAGACAACTGGAGCAGTTTGCTCATGAGGAGTGGCCAAAATACCTGCTGAGAGGTGCAGAAGTCTCATTGACAGTTACAGGAATCGTTTGATTGCAGGGATTGCCTCAAAAGGTTGTGCAACAAAATATAAGTTAAGGGAACCATCATTTCTGTCCAGGCCTGTTTCATGAGTTTTCTTTTTTTTTTAATTCTGTTGAAGCATGGTTGAAAAGCAATGTCTGACTTTCATTTGTTCATTTTCATAGAATTTTTATATATTACTACTTTTGTCAGATTCAAGTTATTTCTGTGACCATTGTGGGTTTTTCTTTCATTAAACGAGGGGTACCAACAATTTTGTCCACGTGTGTACATGAGCCCAAAGCCCGTACACATCTTACAGAGGAAGACACGTGTATTACTGCCAGCCTATATGCTGGGATCAGTAGTATTACTACAACTGAAGTGCCACAGGTTGCAGACCATAAAGGTAAAGCAAAAATAACAGATATAAATTACGTAGTAACTTTAACACCATTGGTCACCAGTGAAAAACAGCAGCTTCTCATTGGTCAACCTGTATCACCTGGGGCTCTCAAGTCTCTGAGCACTATCGGTGATGTCCTGCATTTTCTGACATGGGCTATTTAACTTTACTTACAATGGTCACTTTGTACCTCCAATTACAGTAATCTGAGATGACTTCCATGTCATTTGCTTGTTTTTGTGCTTTTTTAATGCTTTATTATTATTGATAATATCGGAGATTTATCTGATCTCAATTTCCAGCAGCAAGTAAAAAAGAAGGAGAAGCTGGAAAAGCTTGTGGTATACAAGCAGGTCACAGTAGATTATGCTTCATTGATACTAGATGTGCATCACATGATGCAAGAGGACACAGGATGCTTCATCTCCAACCAACATTCCCATCAGAGAAGAAGGTGGAGTTTGGTAATCAAGTGTCCAAGGTCCTGCCATCTACCCACCTTCCACCTCATGTAGATGACAAGGCCAAGTGGTAGATACCTGACAGTGCCATTAATTTGATTGGGTACGTGCCAGTGTCGGACTGGGATTCCTAGAACCTACCTAAGATATCAATTCTGAGGCCATCTTTCCATGTCCATGTTGGCTATTTCTTCATTACGGTCTGATTGGTTAGACTCTAAATTAAACAGAAAAAAATTCCACACAAACAAAAAATAATGATAAAAATGTTATAATTTATTGAATACATAATTTAAAATACAAAAATATGAAAGAGACAAAGAAATATATCCACATAGAATCATAACGTGGTATTAGGAATACATAGTAAATTGTCACAAAAAGTTGACAAAATCACACATTGTAGCAACACATACAGGGATCAAAAGCAAAATATAATACCAATAGTGCACGGGACCAAAATAATAAAGCACCTATTACAATACAAAGCAAAGAATGCCCCAAAAGAAAAAAATGATAAGCCCTGGATATATGCACAACAGTCCCACAGTCTTACCACATACCACGTAAAGAAACGCACCCCAACGCGCATTTCGCCAAAAATGGCTTCGTCAGGGAATAAGGCTAAGATGAAATGAAGTCCTTTTTATAGGGAAATAGCTACCAACTGTTACTAATCAAAATAATTGCCTATTTTAGATAACATACATAAGAGTACCGCTAGCGTTTACCATTAGGCCGAAAAATATCACTGCGCATGCGTGAAAACTTGAAAGATAACGCGAGAATTGAAATTGCGCATGCGCAGTTGTTAAGACAAGGCCAATGACTAAAAAACAACTGCGCATGTGCGAAAACTAAAATCACGCATGCCCAGAAGCTAAAAATAGAACCACTCGTCTTATATAAATGACAGAGAAAATTAGAGAATTTTATCATATTGCTGCAAACTAAGTAGTCTAAAGTGTTGGGAATTGGATACACAATAACAAAAAGTAAAAAAACAATATGGTATGCTAAAACCACATTGTAATTTAACCACTAAATGCATAAAAATACCAATAAGTATAAATATCTACTAGACACTAAGGAATAAATAAATAAGAGGACTATATAATCCATACAAGTTATGAACCATACTTAATATAATAAAAAGTGAAAAAATTACAAAAATAACGGAAATAAATAAGTGACAAAAGAAAAGTGATAAGGTGCGCAGTGCGACAAGTGCAAGTGACAATACAAAATATGCATACAATAATAAGTGAATAAAGTTAGCAACAATAAAAAATTAAAAAAAGAATTATCTATCATAAATAAAACGATTTTTCAGTTGGAAGAAGTAAGAGAAAAATTCTCAAAAGGAATGCCCAGGGATTGAATAACTATGGATAAATAGAAAAAAACAATAATTAACAAACAACTAGTTAAAAATGGATTAAAATAAAGCTTAGCCAAAAACTAAAATTATACAAGAAACCGCAGCAGTGCAAAGACAAAAAAAAAAATATAAAAAATATAAATAAATAAATAAAAAAAAAAAAAATATATATATATATATATATATATATATATATATATATATATACACAGTATATATATTTAAATTAAAATAAAACTACAAAAAAGGAGCGAAACTTACATTTTCATTGAGACCTTTTGGTGAAACAGTATCCAAAGTACAGTGCCTTGCGAAAGTATTCGGCCCCCTTAAGTTAATACTTTGTAGCGCCACCTTTTGCTGCGATTACAGCTGCAAGTCTCTTGGGGTATGTCTCTATCAGTTTTGCACATCGAGAGACTGAAATTCTTGCCCATTCTTCCTTGGAAAACAGCTGGAGCTCAGTGAGGTTGGATGGAGAGCGTTTGTGAACAGCAGTTTTCAGCTCTTTCCACAGATTCTCGATTGGGTTCCGGTCTGGACTTTGACTTGGCCATTCTAACACCTGGATACGTTTATTTGTGAACCATTCCATTGTAGATTTTGCTTTATGTTTGGGATCATTGTCTTGTTGGAAGATAAATCTCTGTCCCAGTCTCAGGTCTTTTGCAGACTCCAACAGGTTTTCTTCCAGAATGGTCCTGTATTTGGCTCCTTCCATCTTCCCATCAATTTTAACCATCTTCCCTGTCGAAGAAAAGCAGGCCCAAACCATGATGCGGCCACCACCATGTTTGACAGTGGGGATGGTGTGTTCGGGTGATGAGCTGTGTTGCTTTTACGCCAAACATATCATTTTGCATTGTGGCCAAAAAGTTCAATTTTGGTTTCATCTGACCTGAGCACCTTCTTCCACATGTTTGGTGTGTCTCTCAGGTGGCTTGTGGCAAACTTTAAACGAGACTTTTTATGGATATCTTTGAGAAATGGCTTTCTTCTTGCCACTCTTCCATAAAGGCCAGATTTGTGCAGTGTACGACAGATTGTTGTCCTATGGACAGACTCTCCCACCTCAGCTGTAGATCTCTGCAGTTCATCCAGAGTGATCATGGACCTCTTGGCTGCATCTCTGATCAGTCTTCTCCTTGTTTGAGATGAAAGTTTAGAGGGAAGGCCGGGTCTTGGTAGATTTGCAGTGGTCTGATACTCCTTTTATTTCAATATGATCGCTTGCACAGTGCTCCTTGGGATGTTTAAAGTTTGGGAAATCTTTTTGTATCCAAATCCGGCTTTAAACTTATTCACAACAGTATCACGGACCTGCCTGGTGTGTTCCTTGGTCTTCATGATGCTCTCTGCGCTTTAAACAGAGCCCTGAGACTATCACAGAGCAGGTGCATTTATACAGAGACTTGATTACACACAGGTGGATTATATTTATCAGCATCAGTCATTTAGGACAACATTGGATCATTCAGAGATCCTCACTGAACTTCTGGAGTGAGTTTGCTGCACTGAAAGTAAAGAGGCCGAATAATATTGCACGCCCCACTTTTCAGTTTTTTTTTACAAAAGTTTAAAATAACCAATAAATTTCGTTCCACTTCACGATTGTGTCCCACTTGTTGTTGATTCTTCAGCAAAAAATTTAAATTTTATACCTTTATGTTTGAAGCCTGAAATGTGGCAAAACGTTAAAAAGTTCAAGGGGGCCGAATACTTTTGCAAGGCACTGTAAATATCCATCTACTTTCTTTCTGGGCCAAACGTTGTTTCCAGTTGCCTACTCTAGGTCCAGACAGTACCTGATCAATGGCCCGTACTCTGAAACCTGCTGGATCTGAGTTGTGATACAATTTAAAATGTTTAGGTATAGTTTTTAATGTCACAATATCATCACAATTGGCTGCATTTTTGATACCCAAAACATGCTCACGAACATGTCTCTTAAATTCCCTTGAGGTTAACCCTACGTAAATGAGATCACAGGGACACAAAGCAAAATAAATAACACCTGTGGATTGACAATTGAGACTATGGTGAATTGTATACGTCCGTGAACGATTAGAGTTTCAAAATTCAGTTGTAGATTCAATATTACAGCATGCCACACATTTTCCACAAGGCCGACATCCCAAACTTTGTCCCTGTCCACCAAAAGGAGATATAGTCGGACATGGGGTATAATGACTATGGACTAATGTGTCTTTAAAGTTTTTTGACCTCCGAAATGTCAACATGGGGTGCTTTCCAATAAATTTACCTAAAATTGGATCATTTGTCAGAATCCCCCAATGTTTTGCATCCAAACCACAGGCCCATTGTAGGATGCTCTGGTGGCCCAACCAAACTCTACTGATATACTTCTGCACACATCCTTGACATTAAAGGCTTGTACAGGATTAGAAAAACATTGCTGATTTCTTCCAAAAACAGTGCCACACTTGTCCACCAGTTGTGGAGCTGATGTGCAATACCTGACACATCCCATGGACAGGTGAGGACAGGTGTTTCTGTAAGAAACTAGCCGTGCTTTCTTATCTTGTACAACCACTTTAAGGTGAAAACCAAGTCTTTCTTATCATGGAGAATCTCGATATCAGTTAGCGGGGCTCTGACACCTGAAAACCCCAACTGATCAGCTGCTCTGAAGCAGCCTCTATACACAGAACAGAGCCAGAAGGAGATAGCTCTGTTCTCCATGTAGTGAATGTATTAAGTAAATGTTCCTATACAAGTGAATTGGAGCGGAGCTGCGGTATATGAGCATGGCCACTATGCAGAGAGCAGAGCTACCTGCGTCAGATTCTGTTCCCTGTATAGCGGCTACCAAGAACAACTGATCTGTGGGGGTCCCAGGTGTCGGACCCATGCCAATCTGATTTTGATGACCTATGTTAAGGATAAGTCATCAATATCAGATCAGGGAGAGTCCTATATGTGGCACCCACACTGATCAGCTGTTCTTAGCAGCTGATACACAGAGAATGGAACAGAAAGCAGGCAGTTTTGTTCGCTATGTAGTTGCCAGGCCAGGGTATTGCAGATCAGTTGCCATTCACCTGTAGTTCTGCCACTATAGAGAGAACAGAGCTGTCTGCTTTCTGTTCCATTCTCTGTGTATCAGCTGCTGAGAACAGCTGATCAGTGTGGGTGCCACATGTAGGATCCTCCCCAATCTGATATTGATGACTTATCTTTAACATAGGTCATCAATATCAGATTAGCGTGGGTCTAACTCATGGGACCCCCACAGATACAGTTGTTCCTGTTCCATTCTCTGTGTGTCAACTGCTCAGAACAGCTGATCGGTGAGGGTGCTGGTTATCGGGCCCTCACTGATTTATTACTGATGACCTATTCTTAGGATAGATCATCAATAATTTTAGCCCAGAAATCTGCCTTACTTACTACATCCAGCTAAACCCACTGGTATAAATCATTTACTGTACATATAATAGGGCAGTGCGGCGGGCTATACAGGATGTAGCTAAAATAACAACTACACCCAGCAAATACAAAGCATAATTGGTTCAGAAATTCCATGTCAGTGGAGGAAACTGGTACCCCGAGGCTACAAGGTGACAAGTGACAACATTCCTTTCCTACAGACAGGTGGGCACATTTGTTTTGTGAATTTCTTCACTTCCTCTGAGAAGGACGTCCATGAATGACATTATACACAATGGACACTTTGTAGCAGCCAGGAATGTGATGGGGCAGAAATGTGGTTTCTATGAACACTTTGTCACCTGCACATAAACACATAGTGAGATGTCAGAATCTACTGTACACTTATGTGAGAAGATAAATCTCCATACACTCAGCTTTTGCAGATTTCTATATATTCCTAATATTGGGATCACTATAGATTATAACAGGCTGACTATAACATTGATATTCGCACATAAGATAGAGGCAAAAATTTAAGAATGAGTTCTTATCATGCATCTCTTTCACCTCTTCCCAATATAACATTTGCCCGCTTGGATGAGCCGAGTGTTCATGTGAAAAAGGTAAGAGTTCATTCATACAACAGAATTCACTGGCTGGGTACGAGCCCTTGTATTAGCAGCCAGCACACGGCCCCATAGACTTTAATGGATCTATTCACATGACCATTGTGTTAACAGTCCATGAGAACGATTCAGGGCAAAAAGAGCATGTTGTTTTAAGGTCTGACTTCATGGATCCCTCGATAGACTCGACTATGATGAATCTGTGAAAACGGATTACCTTCGGGTGTACGCTCAGCCGTGCAAAAAAGACTTTTTTCACACCCAAGTGTTGGACCCTCCTCTAGGACATCTATGTGTGGTCATAGTGTTATATACACAGGGGTTTTCTCCTTAAATTAATAGGGTAGGGTACCCAGAACTTCACAAAGTACCTGAAACGCCTTAAAAAAAAGCATGAGCCCTTCCCTAAGGCTCTATGTAGTTTTAACCTCTTTCAAATATGAACTTCTAAGTAAAGTTGAAAATTCTTTGAGACCCCGCGTAGCTTAAACGCAGCGATTTGGCCACAACGGAAATACCACAACAAAAATGGCAGTGTTTTACAGTCCCTGCAAAGTGGATGGGACTCTGGCTAATCTCATCCACACATTGCAGCAAAAAATCTGCAGCAGAAATTCTGTGATTTCAAAAACGCTCTCATTTTTGTAAATCGCGGCATGTCAATTATACCTATAAAAACACTGCCATTTTCCGTATAGGTATAACAGGAGCAGAATGTCCTCAGAGGAAAACTCTGCGGGCTTTCTGTGAAAAGTGCTGCGGGAAAAACCACAATATGTTTTTACCACAGTTTTTCATGCAGCACTTTTTGGCTGCTGCTCGCTACGTGGGGCCTTAGCCCGAATTTCATACCTTATTTAGATGTTTAGTATATGACCCACAGGCCACCCTCTGCCCATGGATTCAACTGGACACATTGGTGGACTCCACCAGTTTCTTATGCTACATCTACAACTTTGACCTCTCAGCCAATCAGCTCCAGATTAAGTGACATCATTATGTGACCATGATGACATCAGCGGTTCCATTTTGAATACTAGCACACTGTAGTGCTTGGCATTAAACATTCATTATAATATTTAATATATAATTCATTATTTCATGTGATATCAGATGCATCCTCTAAGTGTCAGTAGGACCAGAGCCGCATTGCTGTAAGGTCTTTGTAATGATACATTGCCTCTGCAGATGCTCGGACTAAAGTGTCTATATTAATTAACTCCTAATTTCCTCCCTTCTTCTTTATCTTTTTAATTAGCATTTAGTCTTTCATGTGCTGGTCAGTTGAGGACCAGAGGTCAGATGGTCATCAGTCAATGGCCAAGACACAAGGACCTATTGAGAGTTTTCTCCCATGGATTCTAATGGGGCCAATTAACCTATTCACTGCTGGGGGCTATCAGTTTACTTAATCATAATTCCTTAGAAGATCTGATTTGGAGATCTTTGTTTTCACTTTCTTCCATGGACTTGGAGGGAAAACAAAAAAAAGTTTTCCAGGAAATTATTATCACATAGATTACTGCCGCCAAATGAAGCGAGATATGGTTTATTATCATCCAACTGGGGTCATTGGAGTAAATTATTGGTAATCAATCACACACGCCATTGGATTCAACTGTAACCAATACGACCGCTCTGTGGATTTGTATTTCATCTAGTGCAGAGTTCCACTTGAAAGTTATTTGGCTGATATGGGAAATAAGGCCTTATTCACACATCCATGGCCATTTTGCGATTGCAAACACAAGGATCATTTGGCATCTGAGTTTTGTGTCCACAAAGGTTTAAGTTTAGGATGTGTTTTGTCCATGGTTGATCCATTTTTAACATCTATGAAAAATGGCAGTTATGTTTTTTTAGACAATTTCAAGACTTTTCAGTGCGTTAGTCTGTGAAAAACGCACCACGTGTGGATGGCATCCGTGTGCTGTCCGTGCTTTTCATTGACTCCTAGACTTCAATGGGCGTGATATGTCTGCAAAATGCATGTCTCGGTCTGTGGAAAAAAAGCGTTTGTCTGAATACATCCATTGAAATCAATGGGACCGTGAGCTGTTCGGGAAGAACATGGACAACACATAGCTGTGAATCCTGGATGTGTGAATAAGGCCTTAGGCTGTAATATGAAGGCATGTATCATGTATACAGTGCTGTACAACATGTACATTCTAATTCTGGGATTTTGTCCTGCTCTCTCCAGGGGCTCCATGGTAGCAGCATGGGCTGCCTCTATATCATGGACCTCCTGGGCTTTATACATGGCTTGAACAAGTTGGATATTTCCTATCCTATTATTTACCCCATAAGATAAGCAGTAGTAGAAATCTTACAGTAGCTACTCCTCTACCTGTCATCCATTCCACTATGGCTGGCTATACATACAGGACAGATATCTCACCTGATTTCATCATACACATGCAATCTTGGCTCGGTTCGGCTGAGTAGTGAAGGAGCACTGAATGGGCAAGAGGAAAATGCAGCTCATCTCCCCAAGAATAAAAGGGCAGGGCTCTTGAAGTTCAACATGACTGATCCTTATCTCCCACAATTTAATGTAATTTAAATTTCCAAAAATCTTTTTCATACATGTGAATGGATTTTTTGCAGCATGTACATTCATTTCTGCAGTGCACACGCTGTAAATCTTCTGCACCAAATGTGTTTGTCAGGGTCGGAACTCTCATAGAAGAGAATAGAGAAAGTAATGCATGCATAGCCACTTCTCCATTCACAGGGGCGGCAGCATTGGGCAGGGAAAGTGGATGGGAGACTACCATTCCCCTGCAGGTGCAACCATGTAACATTTATGGCATATCCTATGCAGGATGAAACTATGCAGGGGAACTATAGAAAGGTGCCCCCCACACATAAAAGATATCCAACACGGCTATCTTTGGTTGCATGATGGGGCCCCCCTAATTAAAATGGTATGACATGCCCCCCATTTGCAGATCAAATTATTTGGCCTCCACATAGTATAACGCCCTGTTTTTTGGCCTCCACACGACTCCCGTCTATTCAGCCCACACGCTATATGAATCCCTTTATTGGCCCCCCACAAGGTACATGATCCCCTTTTTCTGGCCCCCAGACAGTATACAGCCACCTTTTTATGCTCCCCCCCCCACACAGTACAACACCCTGTTTTTGGCCCCCAAACAATATATGACCATTTTTTTGCTCCCACACAATATATGACCCTCTTTTATATGGCCCACACATAGTATTTAATCCCTTTTTAAGACCCTCACGCAGTATACGACTCCCTTTTTTTAACCCCCCCACAGTATATGATCCCCCTTATTTTATGGTCCCCCACCAGAGTATATGTTAGGCCACTACCTATTGTACTATTGCAATAACTTACTCACCCATCCACGCTCCTGTGCAGGCCGGCCTCCGCTGCCACCTCCAGGCCGCTCTGTACTGCCTGGCATTCTTCAGCGTTGTGATGTAAGGGCTGGCCTAGACAGGAGCGTGGATGGGGGAGTAAATTATCAGCCGCTAACTATTGAAATAACACAATAAGTAGCGGCTGATTAGAAAAAGAATGCCCCCCCCCCCCCAGTTTATTCCATGAGGCCATCGCCTCAGGTCGCCTCATGGAAATGTGCCCCTATGGTCATAAGAACACCCCCAAGGACAGAGCGTACGATTTATACCAGGGACTGAATACAATTCATGGAGCTGAGAGGAGGGTGGTTAGACTTGGGCCTGTTAGGCTGAGACCCCAATTTGCGGAAATGCAGCATTTTTGGTTGCTGCAGAAACACAGCAAAAAAGATGCTACATTTTACAGTGCCAGCAAAGTGAATGGGATTTAATTTAATCTCATCCATACATTGTGGGAAAATCCACCCAAGAATCAGCTGCAAATTCTTCCCTGTGAATATACCCTAAGTAGAAAAACTTTGAGAGTTCCTAAACTAAACTCTTGCCTTATCAGGCCTCATCATATGTACTGCTACTGCCCCCTGGTGTCTAAATAAGTGATAACTTGGGAAGTTAGAAGTTTTTTATTGTTCTTATGCTACAAGGTAATCATGAGACATCATGAGCATAGCTATAGTGGGTGCAGAGGTGGCAGTCGCATACAAGCCCTGTGCCTGACCTACAGGCCCCTTTGCCACATAAGAAGATATCGGTATTATCAATGGCACATGGTAAGTGGGGGCCCTGTTACAAATTTTACGTTACAGATCCACCATCTGCTCCTAGAACTACTTACAGATTGGCTGCCTGCATTCATTATTAATACAGATATAGATAAATATAGATATAAATAGACATAATGAGGATCTTGACTGCATATCATACATCACAGAAGTAAGTAGGTCTAGTATCTGACCGCTGTACTACCACTCTCCATTTTTATTACTGACTGCTGTCGTGACTTAAGAGATGACATTCACCAGATACAGAATCAAGTTCTAAGATTTGAGGGTAGAATATGCCTTTCTACCATATTACTAACCATGGCAGTGATAGGATACTGCTTATCTAACTGTATATATCACTACAACTGTAGTGCCATAATCCAGAGCTACAAAAACAGCAGGACCACCAAAAGTAAAAAAAAAAATATCTTTATTAGTTGAAAAATACACAGAATTCATAATAATACTTAAAAACTGTGTGAACAATGACATACAACACGATACTGAAGAGGCGATGCTTTATGATCACGTTAGCCCATGATGAAGAGTTGATAAATAATGAATTTTATAAATACACAAGCACCACAAAGGAATTTAATGAAGAAATTTAAAGAATTCATCTTGACATCAGATGCTAAATACTATTATTCATACTATATGTACACAGAGACCAGATATAAGGTGCAAGACAGTAGGACTGAGCTGTAAGACAGTGACACCTAGTGGGGTAAAGTTTACACTACATCATAGTATTGAACATCACATAATTTTCTTACGTATTCAATAACCAAGTCAAAAAAGAACTTGCTCTCTAGCAGCCATAGTAGAAGTATTCCAAACCTATAAGACCTTTTATGTACGTGTTTCAACCGCCTTTTTATCACGGATGTAATATGTACCTATTTATTTCAATGTGCTCGAGAAAAAACAATGGCGGCACGATAAAGTCCATTTTCACAACCCAGAGACATATAGAAAATGAAACAAAAAAATATTGTTCTGCTTTTCACAGCGCATGAACATGAACAGAGTATATGACATTACGGTGTGACAAAGTATTAACATGTCAAACAATTGGAGTGAGGACCTGCTCGCCAGAGCTTACAATTTATGAGGAAATAGGAAGACACAAGAGGTCGGAGGGCTTGTTTGCTACCATGGTCCAGCCATCTTTTAACAAATAAGGTCATATACCTGAAGCAGTATGAGCTGTCACCAGCCTGTATCTGAGAATAAACATATACTAAGTGCAAGGAGTGCAGGGTAACTTCTAGATGGAGAGGACGGGATCTGAGGAACAGAGGAGGAAGGATAAAAGGTGTTATTGTTCTACACCTCCGCACACTACACTGTGATCAGGTCACATGATAAGCCTGACCATACAGATGTGATTTTAGGGCAGTTTTGAAGCTGCTGTAGTTGGAGATTAATCGGATTGTCTTGGGTAAAGCATTCCAGAGCACTGGTGCAGCTTGAGAAAAGTCTTGGAGAAGGGAGTGGGATGTTCGGATAACAGGGGATGCAAGTCTAAGGTGATTGGCAGAACGGAGAGGACAGTTAGGGCGGTAGACAGTGACGAGAGAGGAGATATAGGGGGGCGCAACGCTATGGATGGATTTGTGGGTGATAATTTTATATTGTATTCTGTGATGGATGAGCAACCAATACAGCGACTGACACAAGGTAGATGCGTCTGTGTAACAGTGTGACAGAAAGATGAGTCTGGCGGCCGCATTCAGGACAGATTGTAGTGGGAAGAGTTTAGTAAGAGGAAGCCCAATTAGAAGAGAATTGCAATAGTAAAGACGAGTATCAGAGCGACAATGAGGGTTTTTGATGTTTCCACGGTGAGAAAAGGGCGAATTCTAAAGATGTTTTTAAGGTCCAGGTGACAAGAGCGTGCAAGTGTCTGAATATGTGGGGTGAAGGTGAGATCGGAGTCAAATACAACCCCGAGACAGTGGGCATGCTGCCTCAGGGTAATAGTAAGGCCACAGACAGAAATGGAGATATCAGGGTTAGGACGGTTAGTAGATGGAGGGAACACAAGAAGTTCAGTTTTTGAAAGATTCAATTTCAGATAAAGAGAAGACATGATGTTAGAGACAGCAGAGAGACAGTCACTGGTGTTCTGTAGTAGTGCAGGGGGGATGTCATGGGATGAGGTATAGAGTTGGGTGTCATTGGTATAAAGATGGTACTAAAAGCCAAATCAAATGTCATAAAGTAATAGATTATAAATAACATGCATTGGAATTATAAGATGAAATTTGACCTTGTTTCAGGAAATGTAAGATCAATACCAGGGTAATGCCAACTAAAGCCACAGTCTGTTACTAGAGGATGTATCAGTCATTATGAGAGATGACATACTATCAGTCACTGCCATGTTGCATGGTTGTGTCACAGAAGAAGCTTGAGAGTAGATTATATGGGATAATCAGCATTTACTTCTTAGAACATGAGGTAAACAGCATCAAAACGTTAACACAGCAAAACTTGAAAGTAAAAAGGACCTTTTACAATAGAGAGATAAAAAGCAAGGTACAGCAAGTCTCACATAGCATACCATTACACTCTATTCAGCATATAACACTAATAACATCGCCATCTACTGTCAGATAGATGTAAACTTCTCCTGCACACAAATAAGTCTATCTGTTGCATATATATGTATATAGTATATACCAACACCCTTTCTCAACAGTAAGAACTTATTCAGTTAAATATAATCTCTTCATCAGTCTCTGGTGTCTTTCAGCACTCAACGCCTTTGTGAAAATATCTGCTGTCATATCTTCAGTTGGGCAGTATTCTAAATTCAGAATTCCTTGTTCCTGATGATCCCGTAAGAAATGAAACTTCACATCAATGTGTTTAGTTCTGGGATTAACTCTTTCCATCTGAGCAAGAACAAGACATCCTTGATTGTCTTCATGTAACGTTGTTGGTCCTAACTGTTGTTGTCCTAAGTCTGTTAGTAGTTGTCTTAACCAAAGAACTTCTTGACTCGCATGAGCGGCGGCTACATATTCTGCTTCTGTAGACGATAGTGTTACTATAGATTGTTTTTTACTAGTCCAACTAATTGGTCCGCCCGAGAGTAAGAAAAGATAGCCACTGGTAGATTTTCTATCAATTGGATCTCCAGCCCAGTCTGCATCAACATATCCAGTTAAAACGCATTCTTCACTTGCAGGTAGTTTCAGTTTAACGTTGCTAGTTCCTTTCAGATAACGTATTACTCTCTTTACAGCTTTCCAATCCATTTCATTGGGGTTTGACACTTTTCTGCTCAAAATTCCTACTGCTGCTGCAATGTCTGACCTTGTAACAGTCGCTAAATATAGTAATTTTCCCATTGCTTTTCTGTATAGCTCATTATCTGGTAACATATTTTGTTCACTTTTAATTTCCTTCAGATAATTAGTTTCCATTGGAGACTTTACTGGTTTCGCATCTTTCAGTCCAAATGTTTCTATTATATCTTTGATCATGTGATTTTGGTTAAGTTGGAAACTCCCATCTTCTTCTCTTTCTATCTGCATCCCTAGGTAATGCTTCACATTTCCCATATCTTTGATCTCAAAGTGTTGATCCAAAATTTTCCGTATTTCAGCTTCATCCCTTTCTCTTTCAAAACAAACTAAAATATCATCAACATATATCAGTACATAGATCCATCTGTCATCTAGTTTCTTTGTGTATAGACAGGGATCTGCTTTGCTTCTTAGAAAATGTTCATTTATGAGCACTTCAGTGATTTTATCATTCCACGCTTTAGCGGCTTGTTTTAAACCGTATATACTTTTCTGTAGCTTACAAACCATGTTTGGTTTCTCTTTATCTTTGAATCCTGGAGGTTGTTCCATGTAAATTTCTTCTGTTAAATCTCCATTCAGAAATGCTGTCTTTACATCCAGATGTTTCAATTCCATTCCTTTAGTAGCTGCAACCGCAAGCAAAGTTCTGATTGTAGTATGCTTGACAACCGGAGCAAATGTTTCATCATAGTCTTCTCCGTATTTTTGAGAATAACCTTTAGCTACGAGTCTTGCTCGGTATTGTTCAGCGGTGCCATCTGTTTGATATTTAACTTTAAAAACCCATTTACATCCTATAGCTTTTCTCCCTTTTGGTAATTCTGTCAGTGCCCATGTCTTTGAATCATGCATGGATTTCATTTCTGTTTCTGTAGCCTTTATCCACTTATTGGCCTCTTCTTCTGAAAGTTGAGATATATCCTCCCAAGATGTAGGTTCATATACTTTATTTGTACTTGCCTTGTATGAAAGACGTACAGGTGGTTTTCCTTTGTTTTCTCTCATTGAACATCTTGGTTCTGTGTCTGTCTGTAGTTCTATCTCTTCACTTTCAGTATTTTGAACTTTATCAATTTCAACTTCTTTTTCATCAGATGTTCCTGGACTTATATCACTGTTGTCTCTCTCATTTCTCATTTCCAGTGATGTCATAATGTTATCATTTAGATCTTCAATGAATGTTACACTGTTACTCACTGTAACTCTGTCTTTTTTAGGATCTAGGATTCTGTATCCTTTGCAGTTGTCACTATATCCAACAAATATTCCTTCTATGGCTCTGTTTTGAAGTTTGGAGCGTTTCTCTTCTGGAACAAAAACAAAAGCTTTGCAACCAAAAACTCTTAAATGATTCACACTTGGTTTCTTACCATGCCACAGTTCATATGGGGTTTTTTTCAGTTTTCTTGAAAAAAGTCTATTTTGCAGATAAGTAGCTGTCATTGCTGCTTCACCCAAGTATTTCTCTGGTAGTTTGGAATCTGTTAGCATGCATCTTATCATTTCAGTCAGAGTTCTGTTTTTCCTTTCTGCTACGCCATTTTGTTCAGGTGTGTATGGAACAGTTTTGTGATGCTCTATTCCATTCTGTCTTAAATAGTTCTCTATTTGGTGTCCTGTGAATTCACCTCCATTATCACTTCTAATGATGATTGGCTTCCTCTGAAACTTATTATACGACTTTGACACGTATTCTTCTAATTTACTGAAAACTTCACTTTTGTTCTTTATTAAGTACGTGACTGTGTATCTTGAGTAGTCATCTATAAAAGTCACCATATATCTATTACCTCCTGATGTGGTTACTTTCATGGGTCCACATACATCAGTATGCACCAAATCAAGTGGTTTTGTGCCTTTTGTTTCACTCTCTTTAGGTATACACACTCTTGTAGCTTTAGATTTTATACAACATTCACATCTTACAATAATTGAGCAATCAGATATCAACAGATCTTTTGTCAAATTTTTGTTCTGTAATGTCATGATACTCTCAGGATGTCTGTGTCCTAAGCGTCTATGCCACATGTGAATACAATTCTTGTGATCATGTGTACATAACTTCATCTGTTCCTTTAATGTGTCTAGATGATATAATTGTTCACCTGCTTTTACATTTATTATTATCTTGTCTCCTGCTAGGATTGTACATTCATCATCTTTGAATTTTACAGTAAGTCCTTTAGCTGTTAGACGTTTTACAGATAATAGTCCTCCATCTAGTCCTGGAACATATAACACATCCTTTACTAGTATCTTTGAATTATGCCCAAATTTATCAGAATAGATTAGCATTCCTTGTCCAGTACCTTCCGCGGTTATTTTGCTCCCATCTGCAAGGTAAATAGCTTCCTTCTTATTTAGATCAAGTTCAGTAAAGAAGCTCTTATTACTTGTCATGTGACTTGTTGCTCCTGAGTCAATATACCAACTCATTGATAACCTTTTATCGGTTACTTTAAATGTACCATTCCAGTGATCTGCATGTGGGTTAGATATTGTGCTTTTCACCTTCTGTTTACTTTCTTTATGGTATAACTTCTGTTCTGCTTTCCATATAGTACAGTCTTTCTTTAAATGTCCCTTTTTCTTGCATCTGAAACATTCTCTTGTTTCTGTTTTATAGGTCCTCTTATCTGTAATTTTAAGAGCATTTACACTGTCTTTTTCTGTGGAATCATTTGTTTGTTCTTTCCTTCTCTGGTATTCATCTATGAGTCGTATTTTTACAAACTCTAGTGTAATGTCTGCTTCAGGTCTTGTTTCTAGTGCATTTATCAAAGCAGTGTATGAATCCGGCAAGCTACACAATACTATTGCTGCTACATGACTTTCTTTAATATCTTCACCAACTGATCTCAGCTGTGTTATCACTTCCATCATGGAGTTTATGTGCTCCTGCATGTCTTCCTGTGCACTTAATCTCATTTTGTAAAGTTTCCTTAGCAGAAACAATTTGTGATTTAAGCTGGATCTTTCATGTAACTTTCTCAATGCTTCCCACATTCCCTTTGCTGTATTCTCATTCCTTATGTGGATTAACTGATCATCTTCCACTAATAAGCTGATAGTAGCTCTTGCTTGTCTGTTTTTCTTATCCCATGTCTCATTATTATCATTGGGTCTATCTGTAGTGATTACATCCCATAAATCATCTTTAGACAATAACATCTCCACTTTGAACTTCCATAACTGATAGTTCTCATTGTTCAGCTTAGCTACTGTAAGTCTGAGTTCTGAATTGCTGGTCATTTTAACTTGTCTTACTTGTTTGGAGAGAATTGTTCTGAAGAATCCTTTTGCATTCACTGGGTCTTTTTGTCTTCTATGCCTGGGCCCACAACCTGTTGCATAGTTGTGTCACAGAAGAAGCTTGAGAGTAGATTATATGGGATAATCAGCATTTACTTCTTAGAACATGAGGTAAACAGCATCAAAACGTTAACACAGCAAAACTTGAAAGTAAAAAGGACCTTTTACAATAGAGAGATAAAAAGCAAGGTACAGCAAGTCTCACATAGCATACCATTACACTCTATTCAGCATATAACACTAATAACATCGCCATCTACTGTCAGATAGATGTAAACTTCTCCTGCAAACAAATAAGTCTATCTGTTGCATATATATGTATATAGTATATACCAACATGCCAGTCATATGTGGTCATGTGCTGGGCACAGGCCATTATATCTCATATCTTATGACTACAGGCTCTTCTATCTACACTATTCCACTATATGAACTGTTCCACAGTCATAAAAATGATTTTATTCCGAATTTTCAGGTCAAAAGATGAATGCAGGAAAACAAACTACTGAAAAGGTAAAACAAACTACTGTACAGATAAATTCTTCTTCAGTCTGTGATATCATGGAGGTACATTATATATACACAGATATATGCATAGATTATATGTCATAATACGGTGCGCATAGACACCAGTCGGTCATAAAAAAATTTATTAAAGTTAATTGTATAACACTGTTTTATTTCCAGAATGCTCACCAGCGCCACCAGATGATGATGAGGAGAATTACTATCCCTGAATGCAGGAGGCAACACCTAAAAGTAACCATCTTGATTTTAAAGGGACCTTAGGATAGGTCATCAATGTGTGATTGGAGGACCCCCACCGATCAGCAAAATGAAGAGGCTGCAGCACCATACATATCATAGGGGCTGTGCTTGGCACTGAAGCTCATCCCTATTCACTTAAATAGGACTCAATTGCTGCTTTACCATGTGACCAACGAATGTGACATCATCAACACAGGGAAGAGGTCACGACACTCCTGAGCAACACGATCTTTTCAAACAACTGATCTGTGGAGGCCCTGGGTGTTGGACCCCACCCATCACATATTGATGACCTATCTTAAGTATAGGTCATCAATATGTAAGCCTTGGAAAACCCTTTAAGGCTAAGGTCTCACGTAGTGAAATGCATCGGACAAAAAAACGCAATTAAAATGCATTGCGTTTTTTTCACGCTGCATTTTTTGTATTTGCTGCATTTTTCTCTGTGATTCCACAGCTAAAAGGAATGTGCTGCGTTTTTTAAATAAACACATGAATTTTCCAAAAAGGAACTTTTCCACAGCTTTTTTTCCGCAAAGTGTGTATGAGATTAACCAAAATTTCATTCACTTTGCTGGCACTGTAAAACGCAGATTCTGTCCGCTCGTTTCCGCAACATGGGGCCAATATCTGCGGCATGTCTTTTGTTACTGCAGCTTTTCACAGTGGATTTTACCCTGTGAAATGTATTTTCACACTGCAAATCTGCCAGAAAATCCATGGAATTTCTGTAAAATCTGCAATGTTTTTTTCCTTTCCATGTAGACCCATACTACGGGTGTTAGTGAATATGAATTGTATGGAATCTATGGAATTTCACTCTAATAATAAAAAAAAAAAAAAACTTGCTGGACTGATCTCTTTTGGGCCCTGGGCCCCATAATATAATAGATATAGCAGTAGCTAATGTAAGCATTTCTATGGATGCCATGTAAGATGATTTGTTATAACACCGACTGTCGCAATACAATTATGAAGTAATATCCATTGCACAAGAGCTGACACTTCACATGACGCCTGTATGGCGAGCCAGCACCAGTCACTTGCAGTTCTTACTATATCAATAAACCACTTATCTGGGTAAGTTTACTTTGGACTCTCTGACAATCCTGCGAAGTAGCTGCACAAGTCATTCGCACAAGGCACTTCAACTGCCTGTTGTGGATGGAAATATCATACGACGGCATTTTGTAACACCTACAGGTTTTATTACGAGTTATTAAGAACATAATACCCCACATTGCACAAAAGCAGTAATCCGTGTACGTTTTTTTTCTTTTTTTAGTAAATGTCAGTAAGTTCATGAAATTTAAAGCAGAAAAGGAGAAGATTTTAGTTTTTCTAAAACACAACAAGTTTAAAGAAGTTTCCCAGGATAAACTGAAAAAACACAGATAGCCGGGGGTAGTACAAAATAATAATAAAAAAAATAGCTATTTTGACCTACTACTGGTTTTTCATTGGGGCAGCATGTCCCCCCCATGCTCTTGGGTGCCAGGTCAGGCCTGGCCAGAAGCGTTGAGGCACCCATGACCACTGTGTCCAATTACTAGTGTCAGCGGTCACATGCAGCACCAGTGACATCACTGCTGATATGTCACTGGTACCCCACAATTAATTAATATTATTCATGAATTTTATATTAATGACAGCATACCAACCAACATTACCAAATTTTGCATGACTTTCCAGCAAACTGGACCACATAATGGGTGGAATTTATGATGATCCCTTTCAAAAGGGTCATTATAGCCCATAAAGAAAGGTTAATTGTATCCTCCCTCCCGTATATATATATATATATATATATATATATATGGGTGAGAAAAGGAAATCTGATTGTGCACTTCACTGAACACAAGGGTTGACAATCTATGTAGCAGAGATGTCCTATCTAATTCACATAGTACCAACTATAGGCAGACAACATATTACTGAAATGCATGGAATTTTATGACTCTGGAATTAAAGAGTAACCATCATTTTATTTTTTATCCCATAAATAGTACATGATGTTAGAAGTACAGTGGGTGCAGAAAGTATTCAGACCCCTTTAAATTTTTCAGTCTTTGTTTCATTGCAGCCATTTGCTAAAAGCAAAAAAGTTCATTTTATTTCTCATTAATGTACACTCAGCACCCCATCTTGACAGAAAAAAACAGAAATGTAGATATTTTTGCAAATTTATTAAAAAAGAAAAACTGAAATATCACATGGCCATAAGTATTCAGACCCTTTGCTGTGACACTCATATTTAACTCACAGCTGTCCATTTCCTTCTGATCCTCCTTGAGATGGTTCTACTCCTTCATTGGAGTCCAGCTGTGTTTAATTAAACTGATTGGACTTGATTAGGAAAGGCGCACACCTGTCTATATAAGACCTCACAGCTCACAGTGCATGTCAGAGCAAATGAGAATCATGAGGTCAAAGGAACTGCCCAAGGAGCTCAGAGACAGAATTGTGGCAAGGCACAGATCTGGCCAAGGTTACAAAAGAATTTCTGCAGCACTCAAGGTTCCTAAGAGCACAGTGGCCTCCATAATCCTTAAATGGAAGAAGTTTGGGACGACCAGAACTCTTCCTAGACCTGGCCGCCCAGCCAAACTGAGCAATCGTGGGAGAACAGCCTTGGTGAGAGAGGTAAAGAAGAACCCAAAGATCACTGTGGCTGAGCTCCAGAGATGCAGTAGGGAGATGGGAGAAAGTTCCACAAAGTCAACTATCACTGCAGCCCTCCACCAGTCGGGGCTTTATGGCAGAGTGGCCCGAAGGAAGCCTCTCCTCAGTGCAAGACATATGAAAGCCCGCATAGAGTTTGCCAAAAAACACATGAAGGACTCCCAGACTATGAGAAATAATATTCTCTGGTCTGATGAGACGAAGATTGAACTTATTGGCGTTAATTCTAAGCGGTATGTGTGGAGAAAACCAGGCACTGCTCATCACCTGCCCAATACAATCCCAACAGTGAAACATGGTGGTGGCAGCATCATGCTATGGGGGTGTTTTTAAGCTGCAGGGACAGGACGACTGGTTGCAATTGAAGGAAAGATGAATGCAGCCAAGTACAGAGATATCCTGGAAGAAAACCTCTTCCAGAGTGCTCTGGACCTCAGACTGGGCCGAAGGTTCACCTTCCAACAAGACAATGACCCTAAGCGCACACCTAAAATAACAAAGGAGAGGCTTTGGAACAACTCTGTCAACTATTCTTGACTGGCCCAGCCAAAGCCCTGACCTCAAACCAATTGAGCATCTCTGGAGAGACCTGAAAATGGCTCCACCAACGTTCACCATCCAACCTGACGGAACTGGAGAGGATCTGCAAGGAAGAATGGCAGAGGATCCCCAAATCCAGATGTGAAAAACTTGTTGCATCATTCCCAAGAAGACTCATGGCTGTACCAGCTCAAAAGGAAGGGGCTTCTACTCAATACTGAGCAAAGGGTCTGAATACTTATGACCATGTGATATTTCAGTTTTTCTTTTTTAATAAATTTGCAAAAATATCTACATTTCTGTTTTTTTTCTGTCAAGATGGGCTGCTGAATGTACATTAATGAGTAATAAAATGAACTTTTTTTGCTTTTAGCAAATGGCTGCAATGAAACAAAGAGTGAAAAATTTAAAGGAGTCTGAATACTTTCCGTACCCACTGTAACTTTGTAATATATGTTGTTAGAGAAAAAATGCTGTTTCTACACATATCAGCCACTGAACTTATCACTCACTTTCAATTCACTGCTAAAATCTGAGGGATCAGGTTACAGCTGCCCATAGAAGTCTATGGAAGTGAAAGGGGAGGAGGGAGAGAGAGCAGCTGTAGGGTGAGGCATAGAATTGCACAAGAGGCTGCTGTTTCTAGTAAGTATTCTATTGCTTCATTCCACAGCTAAATTCACAGCTACTGCTGTATATTGTCCCCCTTCCTTCTGCTGCTTCTGGGTATATGCGAGAGACATAGGGGATCTCCTCTTCTGTGTGTGGTGTATGGGAGACATCATACTAGCTATCCTCCTTACAGTCTGGGCCTGAGCTCAGGGACAACTTATATTTAGATATGGAGGGAGGAAAGTCCAGATAAAAGTCATGCAATGGCCATGCACATACACATATGGCAACTTATTCTGAAAATGTATCTGGGAGAGCACATCTAACACTTCTGTATCTTCAAGATAGGATTCTATCACTGCACAGAATGACGCAATACATCAATTTACAGCCTCCTCCTCCCCTCTCCATAGACTTTTGTGTGAGGCTAAGTATGGAGAGAATTATACAGTGTGAGTAAAGATATTGAGCAGGAGAGCAGCCCAATAAGTGGAGAAGGAAACAGATTTCTCCAGTAAGATACATTACAAAGTTTTCTATATTCACTTGTACTATTCATTTATGAAACGTGGTGTTATAATTGGAGGTTCACTTAGAGAGGACCTTTCATGTCCTCGCAGATCGGCAGTATTATATACCGCTAGATAACGGACAGTGTGCTGAATTCAGCACACTGACAGCTTTGCTGCTATGTGCCCGGGTGCCGGAGATATCGGTACAGAAACTAATAAAACCGATATCTCCCACACCTGGGCACACACTGTCAGCTTTCTAGCGGTATATAATACCGCCAATGTCAGAGGACATGAAAGGTCTTCTTTAAAGCTTTTTTATGGCAGACAAATAGGTACATTAAGAGTTAACTGAGGTGTAATGCAGAAGGGGCTGACACAAGATGTTTGCTTAACACTTCACAAAAGAACTTATTTCTAAATCTATGAGAGTGCTTGACATAATGGTGTAGGAGGTTCCTAATGCTGTGTGTAGAGCGGGGTTAATGACATAGAAAAACTAGGTTACGTCATTATGTAAAAAGTCAAGGCAGATATAGCAAACAGGTGCTGTCATGTGATGTTTAGGAAATGGAGGAATCATAGAATATGTTCCCTTTACTGGACATCATAGGATTTAGTAGAAGGATTTTATGGTGGAGTTGTTGGATACTACTCCTTAATAATCAATATATCAAAAAGATTGGATATTAGCTGATTTAAGCTCCACGGAGCGAGCTGCAGCCATAAAGTGCTGCGGGAAAAAACGAAGTGGAAACACATTGCTTTTCACAGAAAGTCTGCATAGTTTTCCTCTGTGGAATTTCTGCTCCTATTATACCTATATGGAAAACACCTGCGTTTCCATAGGTATAATTGACATGCTGAGATTTCCATATATACGTTTCAAGTGACCTTTTAGTATAGACAACATCAGGTAACGTTTTTCGTGGCATTATGTTGGTTAAGTGGTTAATATGCTGGCTCAGTGGTTAGTGTGCTGGCTCAGTGGTTAGCATGGCGGCCAAAAAAAGAGAAGAGATATAAATGAATAAAACATAAGTTATACTGAATCTTTTCCTACAAAACTATATATCAATCTGCTTAGTTCCTCCTGCTCTATAACATGCTGCCTGCAGACTGGACTGCAACCTGGCAGGTTCCTTTTAACAGTATTGCCTTGCTTTCCATATTTGCCTATACTCTCTATAATTTCCTTAGCATTTATCTTAAGAAAAAAAAGTGATGGTTAGAAAGATCATCCTGAACCAAAATAATATAACAAAGTCCAGTTCTGTGCTTCCATAGTTACATCACCAGATTAGTTAAAAGGGCTTCCCAGGATTATGATACTGATAACTTGAATGGAACTGATCTTCAAACAGACCACTGGCCTGGGAAGCAGAAGCTGCGCTCAATTGACAGCTGAATGGTGGGGGTCCAGATGTCAGAAAACCTTCAATCTGACACTAATCACCTGTCCTAAGGATAGGTCATCAAACACCTTTAGCAATATGCCAAATGCAAGTTTATAGTATTTGTAGATTCTATATATGACATAAGGAAAGAAGGAAGAAAGGAAGGAAGGAAGGGAGATAGATACAGTAGATAGATAGATAGATACATGTGCATCTCAATAAATTAGAATAGCTTTGAAACATTTCTTTCTTTCAGTAATTAAATAAAAAAAGTGACTTCCTATATTTTCTAGATTCTTTACACACAGAGTGTTCTATTTCAAGTGTTTTATTTCTGTAAATTTTGATTATGGATTACAGCTAATGAAAACCCAAATCTAAGAAAATTAGAATATTGTAAAAAAGTTCAGTGTTGTAAATTCAGTGTCACCTGTCAAGGTTTCCTAAGCCTTTAAATGGTCCCTCAGTCCGGTTCAGTAGGACACACAATCATGGAAGACGCTGATTATGGATTGTATTACTGAATTACTGAAATGAATGAACGTTTCAAAAATATTCTAATTTATTGAGATGCACCTGTAGAAAGATAGATAAAGATAGATAGATAGATAGATAGATAGATAGATAGATCTATTGAGATATTGGTATATAGATAAATAGACAGAGAGAGAGAGATGATAAATAGATAGATAGATAGATAGATAGATGATAGATAGTGATACATAGATAGATCTATTTCGATAGATAGATAGATAGATAGATAGATAGATAGATAGATAGGAGATAGATAGATATTTTGTAAACCTAATCTGTAAGAACAGTAGCAGAGTAGGAGTGGTACATTTATTCTGGGAGTGCCTTTAGCATCTCTCACTCCTCCTGTCCAGGTATATAGGGTCTGGAGGTAAGGGACGCTGCCCATTACAGCTATCATGGAAGGACCACGCCTGAGCCTGGTATGTCTCCTGTGCATGATCGCAGGTGAGTGGTTTCACTGTATCATAGGATGTAGACTTGATAGAATTGCTATTTCCATCTTTGGATTTGTGAGGATTGTTCCCATGAAGGCAAAGCAGAGAGACCTGGTTTTACTGTCAATCCCCAGATGGGTTGTGGGTCTCCACAATGTCCTGAGTTCTGTTTGATTTTCAGGCTCCTCAATGTAATGTTCATGAGATCGGTGTCTGTTTTGTTGTTGACCATCTCTCCTTCCTTTCAGTTCTTCTATGAGTTGGTCCAGTCTTAGTCCAGTGTAGGGTAATGCTTCAGGCTGGTCCTTGTGTTGAAGGTTTGGCTTGGTTTGGCCATTATTGTTTTCTCCAGCAATGATGTTGAAAGCCATAGTTTTTCTGTCCCCAAGCTTTTACATCCATGGACCGTAACTTTTCTGTATACATTATTAGATCCGAAGATCTTTCCTATGTCTTCCAAGTAACAGTCAAACCTGTATTCGTTGACCAATGGAAGCTTCTACTTATCCCATAAATTCACCAGAAACCCTAAAAGTGTCCCTGACACATAAGAGTAAAGATGGCTGAACTTGGCAATTTTGCAGGACTGTCTGACTACATCATGTATATAGTGCTGTGCTAACTCTTCCCTAATGAATGATGTCAGGGAAAGGAAGAATCCAGTCCTTTGTTTTCATGGAGATAAGCTGCCAGAGGTGTCTGATGGTGGCTTAATGTGTCCATACACCTTCAATAGTTGTGAACCGAACACCCATTAGCAACTATTACTACCGCGTCTGACCTCCCCAAACACAAGGCATTATGGGAAAAGGAGCTGGGAAGCTCAAGCGCCCTCTGTTGGATGTAACAAATCTCCCAAAACACAGGCAGACTTGGCCAAGTGTGCATGTGTTTTCACAAGGGAAAGGGAAATAAACTGCAACCAGGCACCTTTGGCAGATTATCTCTTGTGAGAACAAAGAATCGGACATTTTTAAAATTCAGAAGTGCTCTTTTTTCTGGTACCACAACAGAAAGCCAAAGCTCTGCTTCAGCTTTCTGCTTGCAGGATGCACAGTGCTGAAAGTGGAGAGAAATCTGAGGCGAAAGACCACCTCAAATACCTCTTCACTTTCTGTTGTGTGAATGGCCCCTTGTTTGGATGTGGCTTTACTGGCTACTACACTAAAGAGACTGAGACGCACCAACTAGTCATTGTGCCTGGTTCTCACAGAGCTAAGCATGGTTGAGCCGAAGTACCAGGCACAGTTATACTCATATGAACATAGGAACAAGGACTACCCCTTTAATGTTGAATCTTAGTGCAGAGAGATCCTTAGTTTTACTGCTCTTACAGTAAAGAACCCCCATTCTACATTGGTACAGAAACCTTAATCTAGATGTAGTTTATGCCTTCTTGTTGGAGTTACAGTCCTGAGTATGCGTCAGTCATGAGAGAGATCCCTATATTGACCTTTGATATATCATACAAATGACATATGATAGATGGAGACTATCATTTGGTATTGACACTGAGATGTTTCAAGTGTGCGGGGTGGGCGATATAATAAGGTTCCCTTTATGTAATATTACTTTTCATTTAAATAAAGTGTACCTCCAGTTCTTAACAACTTTTCATAAATGATTAGTACAGGTTAATATATGAAACTTTGTGATATATCTTATTAAAGAATTATGTTCACTTCTCCATTTTTCAGGCAGAGCTACTTTCTGCATATTAGTCTATGAAGAGGGGAGGGGGAGATAGAAAAGACACTCTATATAATTGCTGCGCCTGCTCCTACGCTCTACTACTCTGTACACTTTTGACTGCTATGTTTGTAGATAAGAGACTAGAAGTGCACAGAATGAGGCAATAAATCAATCAATCAGACAAGAAGCCTACTCCACCCCTCCCTTCTCCATAGAGCTCTGTGTGTGAGGCTGAATACAGAGACAGATATAATGTAAAGAAGTAGTCAGATTGAATATAAGGAGCAGGAGAACAGCTTAATAAGTGCTGAAGGAAACTGAAACCTTGATAAGATATATAACAAAGTTTCTTATTTTCACCTGTACTATTCATTTATGAAGAGTTGTATGTAACTAGAGGTTTCCTAAACCTTCAGTATAGAAGAGGGCATATACTTCTTCTTAGCAGTGCAGGCTCCCTGTATACTTCTTCTGTGGGTACAATATTGACTACATATGTCTTCACAGCTGTGTCTGGCAAAGTCCTGGTGAAGGAGGAATGTACCCAGGGTCCAGAATTCTGGTGTCGGGATCTGGAGACAGCTACTCATTGCGGGGCAGTGAATCATTGTAAGCAGAATGTATGGAAGGAAGACGTGGTAAGAGCGCAGTCAGGAATGGATTCACATTACTTACCTCCCAATTGATCTATTAACCCCTTCAGGACCAGTCAATTTTTTGCATTTTTATGTCGTTGCATGTTAAGAGCCATACCTTTTTTATATTTCTCAGACAATGTAACTATATGAGGACGTAAATGTTGTGGGACATGTTGTAGTGTGTAATGGCACCATTTTGGAGAACATACAGTAATGTTCAGAAGTTTTAGGCAGGCGTGGAAAAAATACTGCAGAGTAAGAATGCCTCCAAAAATAGTGTTAATAGTTCATTTTTGTCAAATAACAAAATAAAGTGAATGAAGAAAAGAGAAATCTAAATCCCATCAATATTTGTCGCCCTTTGGAAGAAGAGTCATGGATGAGATGTTATGTCCCCCACAGAGCCCTGATCTCAACATCATCCAGTCTGTCTGGGATTACATGAAGAGTCAGAAGGATTGAATTGATGGAGGTGGTGAAAGTTCCTCTTTAAGGCTACGGCTGCACAGCAACTTGTGCCCATGGGATATTAAATGGAGTCTACCACCACCAAGACCGCTTTTATACCACTTACATGCTATTCCATATGCAAATGAGCTGTCTGGTGCACTCATGGCAGGGCCACACCTGCTGGAGCACCGTCTTCCTTTCTGGTTTGCTAAAAAGTGCTGTCCATGAGACACATCAGCCTTTCTCTTTTGGAGATTGCAATGGGTGATGACCACAAAAGACAATGTGTGCTTCAGCAGGTGTGACCCCCCACCACCACCACCTGAGTGCATTCAACTGCTCATTTGCATATGAAATACGATTTGTATTCCTTAGCAGTAAGATTGTACTTTGACACAAGTAAGGTATGTTCACTAACCACCTCTACAACTCATATATGTGGTTTGGAAGCAATTTTGGTGGTGGTGATAGACTACCTTTAGGTTGACAACCAATGATAGTAAATTTGTTTTTTTGTAAATCCAGCAGGGCTGGATTTCTGCCACTTGTCTGCTTGCAGGTCGCAATGTGACCATATGTATTATCATTAGTAGTGTGACAAGTGAGATCTTATGCCAGGAAACTACAAATTGCTCTGTATCCCTAGCTTAAAGGGAAACTCCGATACAAAGTATAGTTTCCCTTAATAAATATTTATTAGACACTCTAAATATGTTTGGACCTCCACACTCCTGGTACAGCATATTATGTATCCCCAGAACTTCTGCTGCCTCATAGCACAGGAGTGATGGCAGATGGGCCATAGCTTTGGGGCATTCTTTCAATTCTTGCAATGCAGCTCAGGAGGCATGACAGGATGCTTACCGAAATAAATACAGGTCCACATTGTCCATTGGTTTCCATACCCCTGTAACTCCAGTGCTAAGAATGAGCTGTTGGTTCTTCATAGAGTTTTCAGATGTAGATTTGTGCCAGTTTCTAATGCCAATATGTGCAATGCCTAATTGTGACTCTTCCTAATTGTGTCTCTTCCTCTGGACAGGATGTTCAGTGTATGCAGTGTAAGCAGCTTATCACAATCCTTATCAGCATGGCAAAGTCATCCCCAATCCAGGTATAATGCCGGCCTATCACCTATATTGGGTTTTTTGGGACTTGTATAAATGAGGTGCTTCCTCCAGCGGAGCAGGAATTATGTCTTGTGTCTTGTGTCGCTGGGTCTATGGCTGAATCAGCCATGGAATTCGCACAAGATTTAACAGGACGCTTATTTTTTCAGAGTCTCGCTTCAATCTGTGCCTTCTATTAAAAGCAATTGGAGACAGAATCAGGGTGGGATCTGCCTCAAAATCAGCGCCAGATTCTGCCGTGTGAACACACAAAATTGCACCTCTTTGGGGGCCTTTTATGGCTCTACAAAACAGAGCAGTAATACTAGGTTCACACTAGCATTCGAGTTTCCGTAGGAGACTCCGTCCCAGATTCTGCTCAAAATTGACAGAGAGAAAAGTCCTGCAAGGAGGACTTTTCTCTCCGAAGGGTTCAGTATAAAATCGTCAGAAACCCAACGGACCCCATTATAATCTATGGGGTCCATGGGTTTGTGCAGGTAACCGCTTTTTAAGCGGACAGGGTTTCCGTCTTTCACATCCCCACACGGACCCAAAGGACCGAAACCCGAACACTAGTGTGAACATAGCGTAAGATATATTTGTATATACAGATGTAGCAGAGTTAACTTAACTACAGCAATTGGTAAAACTTCTGCAGCATGATAATGTTATCACAGAAGATGACAAAAACCTATGAAATGTCATTGAAAAATGTTACTCCAAAGACTTTCATTGGTTTTTGTAGTTTTCTGTGATAAGATATCACGCTGCAGCAGTTTAACCAGTTGCAGAAGTTCAGGTTAACTCTGTTACATCTGGATATGGGAAACAAAATTGCCTAACATTAAAAGTGACTTTGTTCCTCATAGCAACCAATCAGAGCTCATCTTCCATTTCTTATACCACTTTGGAAGAATGGATCCTTTGCTGTGATTGGTTGCTATAAGCAACAAGGTCAGTTTTATGGCTGGACAGTTTTAATAAATGAAGTCACTTATTAATCTACGTAACTTATTTCAGTACATTACATTACCTATGTTTGTTTGCGCCCAGAGTCACATTCATAATGCTGTTTGTCACTGGAAACAGTCAGCAGTCATAATGCTGTTTTTGTGTGTTTGTCACCGGAAACAGTCAACAAGCATATTGTAAGTCATGCCCTAACACATTAGCTGAATTCCTATAATGCAGTGGTATAGTGTGATCACATTAATGTATAGTAAATAGGGTAAAGATCCTTCTGTGTCGATACCAAGCAAAGAATTCTGGGAGATTTCAGTTCTAAAGCCACAATTGGGATTGTAGCTCTGGCCACAGAAACCGCCAAAAATTGGCGGAGAGAAAAATCCTGCACGGAGGACTTCACTCCGCTGGTTTCAGTTTTGAAAAGGAGGAAACCAGACGGACACCTGATGGACCCCATTATAGTCAATGGGGTCCGCAGGTGTCCGTGTTTAACCACTAAAACAGCGGTCTAGCTGGACCCAAATGACAGAGAGGCCTGGCACAGATGTGAGCCTAGCCATAGGTTTAGTACAAGATAACTTTTAATTATGTTAATACATGATATGAAATACAGCAAGTCGCTGGAATATTCTCACCATTCTTATGAAATGTCCTCCATCTGTCTGCAGTCTACTATCAAGAAATTTCTACATGATCAATGTGCCAGAATTCCTCCATTTCAGGAAGAGTGCATTAAGATGGTGGACGAGTATGAAGATGTATTGATAACTGTTCTGGAAAACCAGTTTGTAAGTAGCAGCTGTCAAGAGATTCTTATTAAAATGAATAGAGCGGGGGCAGAGTGCCTTCCAACCTGCCGCTCCATTCATACTGGGGTGCAAAACACCCCAGCTCTCATGATAAGTGGGGGTCCCCGCATTCGGTCTCCAACCGATCTGTAAGTTGACCCTATCCTTTTGAGTAGGGGATTGTTATTATATATTATTATATAATTGTTTAATTATATATAATATTAACTAGTTGTTAGCAGAATAATTTTTTTTTCTAATGTTACACCTGCCCCAGGCCCCTGAATTTGCAATTCCTGAACAACCCCTTTAAGGTAAAGGTGTAGCTTACTTGATGGGCAGAGTCTAAGCCACCAAACAATTTATGCCTACAAGTTCTAATATGTAAATCTGGTGCTGATATTAATTATTAGAAATATTCATCATCTTACAGAATCCTACTACAGTCTGCACTAAAGTAGGACTATGCCATTCCGACGAGGCACTTCATTGGAAGTCTGATCACTCGGCCGAATCGATGTTGGAAAATTTCTTACCTCTCATACAGGAGACTATTCAGACAATGCATATCAAGGCGACACAGGTAAGAAGAGGCATTAGATATACAGTATGTTTACACACATACACATTCCACGTGGCCAAGGGTACATATGTTGTTGAATAGGGAGGGGGGAAAAGCTGATCCCAAAAGGATCTGACATGTTGAAATCCAACAGCTCTATCTCTCTATCCCCCAGCATCTGCCGTCTGATGATATCGGACAGACTCATATACAGTAGATGTATAGGATGACAATAGATGGATAAGATGACAATAGATGAAATTTGCATGTTTGCCCCTTGAAGTCGCACAGCATGACTTTGTCCCTGCAACATGCAAGGTACAATTTTGAAGTATGAAACATCGGGCTTGTGCTAAATTGACACATTGCACACTTGTGATCACACACTCAGGTTCTTGCACACTACAGGCAGTTACACACAACATAACAGAGCTCTGTGCAGCCACATAGGGGCCATTTCTTCCCAGCAGAGTGCTTGCTTTTGGGACATTCACACCTATACACTTTATAGGCACTTTTCTCATCATTGTGTTGTATGACTGTTTCACAGGAAATGAAGGAGGAATGGCCAATCCCAATGCCACTTTGCTGGATGTGTAAATCCTTTGTCCAAAAATTTGAGCTGGCAATCCCAAAGGTAAAAACAAAAATACCTTTGTTTGTCTAATACTCTGCTCATATATGCCAGTCAGTAGCAGAGCATATATGTATACAGACCTAAATGTTGATATGTTTCCCGTATACAGGAAGCCATTGCAAAAGGAGCATCCCAGCTATGCCGTGTACTGCCAGCTAAAATAGCCGGGGTGTGCCAGTGCATTGTTGAGAAGTATACAGTCATTATTCTGGACATGATATTGGGAAAGCTGGGACCACAGCTGGTGTGTGGACTGTTATTCATGTGTGCTACGGGTGAAAACTGTGAGCCAGGTGAGTGCAGCTACATCTACAGGGTCTTGACATTGGGTACAAAGCCAAAGTACAAACAACATGTAAAAACTGTACATTATAGAATCAGAAGAGGCACATACAATATTACAAAATGGGACCCAACGAGCCTCATCCCCATTCCACTTGTACAGTCATGGCCAAAAGTTTTGAGAATGATACAAATATTAATTTTTACAAAGTCTACTGCTTCAGTTTTTCTAATGGCAATTTGCATATACTCCAGAATGTTATAAAGAGTGATCAGCTTAACAGCAATTACTTGCAAAGTCATTATTTGCCTAGAAAATGAACTTTATCCCCCAAAACACATTTCAACATCATTGCAGCCCTGCCTTAAAAGGACCACCTAACATCGTTTCAGTGATTGCTCCATTAACACAGGTGTGGGTGTTGATGAGGACAGGGCTGGAGATCAATCTGTCATGATTAAGTAAGAATGACACCACTGGACACTTTAAAAGGAGGCTGGTGCTTGCCATCATTGTTTCTCTTCTGTTAACCATGGTTAGCTCTAAAGAAACACGTGCAGTCATCATTGCACTGCACAAAAATGGCCTAACTGGGAAGAGTATTGCAGCTAGAAAGATTGCACCTCAGTCAACAATCTATCGCATCATCAAGAACTTCAAGGAGAGAGGTTCCATTGGTGCCAAAAAGGCTCCAGGGCGCCCAAGAAAGACCAGCAAGCGGCAGGACCGTCTCTTAAAAGTGTTTCAGCTGCGGGATCGGGCTACCAGCAGTGCAGAGCTTGCTGAGGAATGGCAGCAGGCAGGTGTGAGTGCATCTGCACGCACTGTGAGGCGGAGACTCTTGGAGCAAGGCCTGGTCTCAAGGAGGGCAGCAAAGAAGCCACTTCTCTCCAGAAAAAACATCAGGGACAGACTGATATTCTGCAAAAGGTACAGGGAGTGGACTGCTGAGGACTGGGGGAAAGTCATTTTCTCTGATGAATCCCCTTTTCGATTGTTTGGAACATCTGGAAAACAGCTTATTCGGAGAAGAAGAGGTGAGCGCTACCACCAGTCTTGTCTCATGCCAACTGTAAAGCATCCTGAAACCATTCATGTGTGGGGTTGCTTCTCAGCCAAGGGAATCGGCTCTCTCACAGTCTTGCCTAAAAACACAGCCATGAATAAAGAATGGTACCAGAATGTCCTCCAAGAGCAACTTCTCCCAACCGTCCAAGAGCAGTTTGGCGCTCAACAATGCCTTTTCCAGCATGATGGAGCACCTTGCCATAAAGCAAAGGTGATAACTAAATGGCTCAGGGAACAAAACATAGAGATTTTGGGTCCATGGCCTGGAAACTCCCCAGATCTTAATCCCATTGAGAACTTGTGGTCAATCATCAAGAGACGGGTGGACAAACAAAAACCAACAAATTCAGACAAAATTAAAGCATTGATTCTGCAAGAATGGACTGCTATCAGTCAGGATTTGGTCCAGAAGTTGATTGAGAGCATGCCAGGGAGAATTGCAGAGGTCCTGAAGAAGAAGGGTCAACACTGCAAATATTGACTTGCTGCATTAACTCATTCTAACTGTCAATATAAGCTTCTGTTACTCATAATATGAATGCAATTATATTTCTGTATGTGATAAAAACATCTGACAAACACACATAAAAACCAGAGGGCAGCAGATCATGTGAAAATATAATATTTGTGTCATTCTCAAAACTTTTGGCCATGACTGTATACCCAAAATAAGAGAGGAATTTATATGCAAAGCTCTGACCCATATTCCCATGACTCATGAAAGAGAAGCATGTTGTGAGATTTGTGGCAGCGCCCCTCCAAGGGTAGTAAAACTATGGTAATCTACCCTACAAGTCAACTTTGGTATTCCATATAATAATCTGTTCGCTAGTGCCATATTAAGGCTGACGCCTCACGTTGCGGAAACGCAGCTTCTTTTGGTACAGATTTTGTTGTACTTTTTTGAGCCTTTTTTGATTCCTTTTGTAGCCATTCTTGGCTTTGGATCAAAAAACCGCAGCAAAATTGGCAATCTGCATTTCCGCAACGTGGAGATTTTTTTTTTTTGCTTTATGCGTACTGGTTTCTGACATATGCTTTTTCAATTATTGTATGAAGAAATAGAGATCATGTTTTGCACCTTCCTGCTCTGTTCTGTACTATTACTTAAAGTTATTGCTAAACACTGTAATAGTACTGTGCACAGTATCTAAGTGGTTAGAGAGTAGAATTGCAATATACCTATGGTACAAGATATACCATGTTCAAATCCCCTTGTGGAATGTGATTTAAAAAAAAAAAAAAAAAAAGGTTTATAAAAAAAAAGTGCTGGTGGCAGCTGATCTCCAGCACTTCCATTAAATTTAAACGGAGCAGTGGACACACTGCCCTACCACATCCCCATTCATAATGGCAGACAAAACGCCTCTTTTCTCTTGAGCAGTCAGATGCACACCAATATGCATGTTATCCCCTATCCTATGGATAGAGGATAACTAAAGATGGGCAAACTAAACAGCCACCTTAAAGAGTTAAGTAAGCAAAATAAGTGGACTCTTCCCAGTTTTCTCCTATTTCAGTAGACTTACCTGTTAACATTTTGTTCCCTCTTCAGCTGTAATGCCAGTGCTGGAATCAGATATAACCTGTGACACTTGTCTGGCCATCACCTCCATTGTGAAGAGTACAAGTGGTGTGAACATGACCCAAGAGGAAATCAGCATGGCTCTCTCCAAAGTATGCACCTCCGCAAAGGACTGGAAGGAGGTAAGAAATCTACAGAGCAATGGTGTATCTATAGGAACTGCAGAGGTATCGGTAGCTGTTAGAAGGGCCAGGGTATAGGGATGGTACATGCTCATTATATATGATATTTTGTATACAAGTCCTTCCTGGTCAAGTAGATTTGACCTGGTATTCATGTGTCTCTCTCTTCTGAAGTCTAAGGGAGTCACTGACTTGGCTGTCTCTGTAACACTCCTAGACTTTGCTGGAGAGGTCTACACTTTGCTCTATGTGGCTGTGATCGGGGTCAGGTATGGTGTGGTTCCTAGAGGTGGAATGGGGCCTCCAACCTTAGTACGCCTTTTATGATATATCAGACAGGAACTTACTCTTGAGTCTAAAGCATGTCCTACACATTGGATGTATTGTATGTAGGCTGGACTCGCTGAACATCTAATGGGTATGTCCCCTGGGAGCAGATGTAGGTGGAGAGAAGGGTTGGACATGTTAAATATTTTCAGCTGAGCTGATACAATCAAAATGGCGTCAACTAGTGGACATATTTCAAAGCCAATGTAAATTTATATCTTTGCTATGACATACCAATTCATTATATGTTTCCTTCCGTGTTGTGAGGGATGCAGCGTGTACATTATGTTTCTTCTACATTCTTAGTGTTACGCTTTCATCCAAGAACACCAGACTGAGCTATCTGATCTGCTCCTGAAACCTTGGGACCACAAGATCACCTGTCAGGTATGTTCCACACCAGCCAAAGGCACTCTGGATATGGGTGAGCTGTACCTACACAAATATAATCCTTATCTTTTGTCCACAGACATTAGGTGCTTGTTCTTCTCCTTCTAAGCCCATACATGAGAACAGTGCATGTGCAGCTGGACCCTCATACTGGTGCCAAAGTCTGGACAGGGCAAGAGAATGTAAGGTATGTGATGATCAAGCCACATATGTGTCCTTGTCTATGTCAGCGCCAGATTTAGTCCACCAGCCCAAGAGGTGAATATGGGAAATGTTACTTTAAGGCTGGGCCCACACGGGATTTGCTGGCGGCTAATGTGCTGCGATGTACTAATCTTATCCACATACTATTCAACTGCAATGTCAGTTTATGCTGCAGGTTTTCACCACGGTTTCCACCCTTTGCAATGTGGCCATTACCCTACAGATTGCACAGTAGGGAATAACCAGTAGTCACATCCGGTGTGCACCCAGCCTAAAAAGCCTCACTGTTAGGGTGGGTTCACACCTGCGCTTGCTATCCATCCGTTGCCAATCCAGTGAAAATCTCGGTGAACTGGATTGGCATCGGATACAGACCGGTCAGCGACGCATTGGTTAAAAACCCATTCATTTGAATGGGTTTTTAAAGCAATGCGCGGGTGTGTGCGCTTACACCCTCTGCGCTGCGAATCCTTTTTTTTTTGTCGGACACGAAGTCCTGCCTGTCCTACTTTGTTTCCGACGAAAAAAAAGGATTTGCAGCGCAGAGTGTGTAAGTGCACACCCGCGCATTGCTTTAAAAACCCATTCAAATGAATGGGTTTTTAACCAATGCGTCGCTGACCGGTCTGTATCCGATGCCAATCCAGTTCGCCGAGATTTTCACTGGATTGGCAACGGACGGATAGCAAGCGCAGGTGTGAACCCACCCTCATGTGAACATGTACCAGGATGGAATTCTAATCTGCACTATGTAACATATAATAAATACACCTTTTATTTTCTAGGCCCTTGGACATTGTCTGGCACATGTTTGGAACTGAAGCCCTGTCTGTCTTCAATCATTTTACCAAGTCCTTTGTGAAAGTTCCTCTGCCCTTCCTGATAAATAAATTACTGTCTATATTACAACAGCCTCCTCTTCTACATTTTATTCATAGTTTCAGACTTTAAAGCGCCATTATTACTAAATGAAATCACTTCTGTTGTCAAAATATTGATGGCCTAGCCTTAGTATAGGCCATCAATATCAGATCACTGGGGTCCAACTCTGATTGATAGGAGTGTTGCAATTGTGCAAGTGTTGCGGCCTCTTCAGCATTTACACTGCTCCATCTAACTCCCTGACGCCTACATTGTAGCAGTGGGTGCATGGTATTGTAGCTTCGTCCTGTACACCTGTACATTGCATCTGTATTCCAACAATTATTATAAGACAATAGGGGGCAGTAATACTTCAGGGGCATGAAGATCCACTCATTTTTTGTGCAAATATCACATAAAGCCCAAATGTACAGTTAAATTCCTTTAAAGGGGTTTCCCAGGGTCTACATTTTGATGTCCCATCATTAGCATAGTGACACCATTTTGTTATCTGTAGTAGTTTGCCTCCCAGGAGCCCCCACTGGTTGAAGAGGCCACAGCGTTTGGGCAAGCGCTGTCACCTTTTTACTAAATACCAAGCACATTGCCATACACTGTATAGTAGCTGTGCTTGGTTTTGCAGGTCAGCCCCATTCACCTGAATGAGACTGAGCTGCTGCTGTACCACATGACTGGTCAGTGTGACATCATTGGCACAGGCAAGAGCACTCCCAGGTGTCAGTCCTCCACCAAACATATAAGGACAGGTCATCAGTATGTCAATCCTAGAAAACCCCTTTAATGTAGGATCAATGGGACCTGATGAGAGCCAGAATAAAAGTTATCCTGGATTGTCAGACGGGTCAGAGTATATAAAACTCATTCTAAGGGAAGAAACCTTTTAGAATGACAGCCCAAAAGAAAATGTGAGCACAAATTGGCTAACATGACTTTGGTTTCGCATCAGGGAAAGTTCCTCAATGGTTATCTTTGTAAATCTTGTGTTCCTGGTTTCACACACAGCACTTTTATTCGGGAAACAACCACCACAGCAATTTCTGATGCAGTTTTTTTTTTTTTGGGGGAAAGCTTGAAGTGAAACCAGCAGGGAGAAGTACAAGTCCTTCCTATATATTTCCCATTCCTTTTGAATCCACTTGTGCTCTGGCTTAAGAAATTGCATGAAAAACAACAGTGGCGTTTTCCAAAATATGCTGAGTGTGGCAACATCCAGAAACCTAAGGATAAGGGCACGCGTTCAGGTTTTCTGATGCCAAAACCATGATGGAGAGAAAATATAACATACAGATGGTACTTGTTCAATCTACTCTCACTTTCGACTTTCTCTTCAAAAATTGCATTAAAAAAAAAAATCTGAATGTGCGACCTTACCACAACAGAGTTTCTTTTATACAACTAGTATAGATGTAGAAGGTACGGAGCGAAGCTCAAAAGCCACCATTTCTAGTGCAGCTTCTGAACAATGGAATGATAGGAGTCACACAGACAAAAAGATTAGAAGAAAACAGGTTTTTAATGGTCAAAATAAAAAAACACCTTTCTTCTAGACATTTGATATAAATATATACAGTCACACAGTGTACAGGAATCAGCTGGCAGGTGGAACAATAATGGTGGTGTTTATTTCTCTACATCCATTAGCATACAATATGTATATAGGGTCTCCCCCCCACAACGCTGACAACAGGGCTGGATATGTTTTGGACGCGGCCAGTAACCAGTGATGAAACTGCTTCCAGTCCTGGTGCCCAGCTGGAGGAAAATAGAAACTGGCACCTAGCACTAGATTCTGTTTTCATTTGGTAAGTATGGCAGCCAACAGAGAGTGGAATGAGTTGGGGGGGAATAGGACACCCACCATGTTCTCAGTCCAGTTTTCCTTATGGTTCTCCTTCCATTTCTCACAGCTGTAGGTAGATGTGTGTTTCACGCTCCCTCTTGGTTCTGTTCACCATCATCACGTCGCTTCCAGATCTGTCAATGAGGAATAAATCATAGTTATAAGAGCTATATATAATTAGTATAAAATTCTAAAGTCAATCTTCCCATGCCCAATCTCCTCTTTTCAGCCCCATTTCAACTCCCCTGGTCTCGATGACACCAGCGCTACCGGCAAATGAAATACCATGCCTGTGCGGTGTCAGTGAAGCTTCAGTCTGAAGCCGGGTTTATGTCCATGGCTTTAGATCAGCAGTGCACCTGCTCTGTGGTGTAGTTCAGGCTACACGCACACATACTGGTTCAAACTAAGTTACAGAGCGGATCTGGAGTTGGGGACATACACCTGGCTTCAGACACATACTTTACACTGTGCAGACACGGGATTTTGTTTCTGGTATCGCTGATATCACAGAGGCCGGGGAAGGTGCAATGGAGTTGAAAGGAGGAGATGGGGCGCTTGTCTTTATGCGCTAGCTCTCCACCCCCGAGACTGCAAAATGCTAATTTGCATGATGGATAAAAGTACATTTATAAGTGATAGAACCAGTGCGGTTTGTGATAGTTCATGGCGCAAAATCATGGTTACCTTTAAGTAAATAAATGTATTTCCCATGAATAACAACTTTGTGGCTCTGTTATTGCTCCTGGAAACGTATGAATGAATTACCAGCTGGGGTGAATCACTACTTAGTATGATACTGTCCAATCAGTGCTGACTATGTAGGGACACACCCCTTTGACAAGGGGAAACGGTAACATTTAGTTTATTCATTCAGAGAGGAATGGTACAACCAAGAGTCATATGAAAAGATGCTTCCGAGTTATTTAATGAGGAATACAAGACATGTCAGGAAAGGTGGAGAATATCCCCCCCTTAACATGACACAGCTTTAGCATTTGGAGTCAATACTTATTGCCCATTATGTGGCACATGCTGCATTGTCATTGCCTGACACCCCACTGCTGTACAAATTAGACTTCCATTGTCACAATAAAATATACTTGTACATATGACTGGAAGCTTCTATGTTAAAATACTGCTCTCAGATATAGTATCCATTTGTTATATCAACATAAAGGGCAACACTCAAACATCTTAGTCTGAAGTATGGATTTCGTATATCTCTTCACATTACAGCTACATTCCACGGACATTATTCACACACAAGGAGACCTCTTCACTTCTGAAGTACATAAGTGCCTCCATGTGTCATTGCAGGAACTTAGACACCTACCTGAATATAAGCTTCTGATAGAGTGATCATCTGGGGCAGGATGTCTGTTACTTGCAAGTCCTGCAGTTCATACCATTTTCCGGTGCCCTAAACAAAGATAATGTAGAATTTAGACAAGATTCCCATTGCATGTCAAACTGATAACACTCTTCAGGGCCGATTCTGAGTCCAGTAAAGAGGTTACAGTAACCTTGTATTTTTATGATGTAGCCTAAGGCACTGTTTACACTACACTTGAGCCTTTCTATTGAGAGGATTTCTCAATATATAAGGATGTATAAGCAAACAGTAGCATATATGTCACCATATGCATTAAAGTGTAACTCACCTTTTTTTCCACTATTGTGTTGGGGACCATTTTTGTAATGTACTTTATTATCCTATCTAACTTCCTTTTTATTATAAAAAAGACTAACATTCTCCCTACCAACCCTCTAACTGAGCTGTTACTAAGCAAAGTTCATACACAGTTGTATTGTGAATATGTAGAACTGAAGCATTTACTAAAGAGGGGGATGGTGACTTCAAATGGCTGTATGTCTGGTTTTATACGACCTAAAATGGTTCTGGTAACACAAGGTGAGATGAGTTTCTTAGCTTTCTGGACACTTATGCCAAATATTCACAGCAAAAGCAGTCACATGTGATTCTGGTGGAACTATTTCAAAGTTTACGTATTGAAAAGTTGTGCATCCCCATCCCCATTTAAAATTTGCTATGAAAACTTCAGTCACATAATACTGTTACAACACCAAAGTTTGCCTACCCTGATGCGGTACGGATGAGGGTGGTGACAATACATTACTAAGAGAGTGGAAGACATGGTCTACTCACATGGTGGAGAACGTGGATTCGGTAGGAGCCTTCATTGGGCTTCCCATCATGCACTATGTTAGCTATAAGATCATATGTTGTGTTCTTGTGCAAGGACTGAAACTCTTCTGCTAGATACTCCCGTAGATCCACATTCCTACAAAAGAGAAAAAAAAAAATGGAACAAAACACAGATAGATAGATCGATACACCTACTCCTATTTATTTATCTACCTCTCCTATTTGTCAGTAAGTCATTAAAACTACAGACAGCATCACAAGAGTAGTGCGGTACTATAGTATACAACACCACAATAACACGCAATTTACTCACGTGATTGGGAAATTCACAATAGTTGGGTTTTTCTCCACGAAAAAGTTGTTCTTGGTAAAACGCTTTATACAGAATATCAAGTATGGAGGCAGTTTGGTCAACTGGAAACGTTTCAGGAAGTTCTCTTTGTAGGTCTTGTACTCCTATAAAGACATGTCTGATTCCTAAGTAATGAACTTTCAAAGAATTCAAGACATCAGGGGAAAATATACAGGAATAGCGCCTGAGGAAATATAGGACACGGCTCACTCTGTTAAAATGAAATACTCAGGATAAATGCCTGAACGTTAGGGGTCTCATCCCTAGGACCCCCCATTGATCATGAGAACAAGGTCCTACAGGAATGCTGTACATCACTGTCCCAGGAGTCCTAAAGGAGTGAATGAAGTGCTGACCAAGGATATACACCGCTGCTCCATTCACATGCGGCACTACTAGAAATGAGACATATAGAGGCAGGGGTGATCCTTGTTACCAATACCATGCCAACAGAACAGCCAAATGCAGATGGGTATAAACTGTATATACAAACAATAAGTCTGCATTTTTGCTGTACCTTCTCTGTGATGCCATTGAACTTTGCCAGGATACTGAAGAGTGGCACTTGAGGGATGATGAGCTGCTCTTTCTCATCCTTGTAGAGAGGGGCAGTGGGAAGATCCAGAGTCAGGTACATGAAAGGTGACTCCAACATTTTCTCCTGGTACTCTTCGTTTTCAAGTAGTGCCTCCTTTTCCTCTGCTGGCTGCAGACAGAAAACAACAGTTATGCAACCTAAAAGGGCTGTCTCATCAAAGCCATCCCCTTTAAAAGTGTAACGGCATATCAGTAGGATATGCCATCACTTTATGATCGGTGGGGCTCCAAACTCTGGGACCCTAATTGCTCCAAAATACGAATATGCTCCAGCCATCTTCAACTGAAGGGGACTGGATGAAGTTACCTGGACTAGTCGGGAGAATCATTGTGTAGGTAAATATCTGTGAAGGTGACAGAACTAAATTGGTGCTGCATCCAATTCATTGTCACAATTGACCTCCAGCGATCATAAAGTTATAGCATATACTAGAGACATCACTTTACAAGATATACTACATATATTAAGAGGAATACCTCTTAATATTGGAATCGATCAGTGACCAAATGATTACAAGTTTGGCAGCCCCAAACCTACAAGTATCTGCAGGAAAACTGGAAATAGCTGACTATCCTGCAGTTAGGCAGACAGCACCCCTGCAGGGTAAACTTAGTAGTGCATGGAGGCCATTGAACTAACTGGCTATCAATCATACTGATGGAGCTGCTCACTATTCTGGATCATACAGGAGTGTCCTGGACATGGGACCCACTCCTATGACAAACATGTACCCTAAAATGGAATATATACAGAGAGGATGGCTAATTATATACACATATCCAGAAGGTGAAGTCATTTTCTATCTGGGCCCACATTCGAGCACATGGCCTGCAATAAAGCAATGTGCCCACAATTTCTGCTGCAAACCATGTTATTTGCTAGAGCTGCAGAAAACAGGTAACAGTTTGTATAGGACACTCCCTACCCCAAAGTATGTCACAATGGACCATAAGCAAAACAACACATAATTTATGTCTCATGTCCAAATGAGCAAACACATTTTGGCTTGTTACTGGTACATCCGCTTCTTGTGTGCTCTGGAAATAGAGTCTGAGCTGTAGAAACTGTTCTCATGTAGAACCTTTATTTCTTAAATGGGCACTACACATCTTATAGCTGAAAGAATAACCATGAGGACATCTATTACATTCATCTCATGTTTCTTCCTTCAGACATCCATCAATACCCTTCACACAGATTCTGGCTTCTTTGTTGCTGAGACAAGTACATACCACCCATCATTTGTGCTTAGTTTGTTAACCCTTACCAAATCAGGGTGAGGAAGCTTCTTGGTGAAGATCCGCATTGATCCCTGGAATACGTCTGTTACAATCGCTGGAAAAAAAAAAATATCAGAATTCAACATAGTGTGCTGAGTCTAGTGATTGGCCGTAGCGGTCATGTGGATAAACAGACACGTCATCACTGCAGCAAAATAAGGACCGCTGGATTCAACAGGACAGTACTGCTTGTTTGTGGATTTGTATATTTTAGCACAAATCTTGCTTTTAAAATAAGATTTACATTCCTGGAAATCCTCATATTGATAAACATACCAGTATATATGTGTAAGCCTGCACTATTAGACTATTTATTAATAGTGCATGGGTACACAGAGAATGCAGATGGAGAGCCCTGGGGTCCTTCAATGCTCTCTGGGCTGTCTACTCATACAAAATATAAGCCACAATCCCAAAAGTCTAATGCAGTCCCCTCAGGCTCTCCCCACGAATCATAGGGTTATATGGCAGAAATCATGGTTTCCTTTGTTCCCTCCTCTTAGAGTGAGGGTATCACCGTGTATTACTGCCATTATATACAAATAGTGATGCACATACTTCTACTGTACCCATGTGACTATGTGGCAAATGCCTGCTGTTCATGACAAGTATACTTGTTGGACGTAAACTAGTTAAATTGATTGTTTTTGAAGTCGACACCGTGAAACAGGAAAATGATCTTCTCTATTCTACATTGGTAAATGTCCTGTCATCTAAAAAACCATGAAGTGGTTGTGTCTCACTGGGCAGGCAATGGATAGCAGCATGATGCCTTGTGACAGAGCTCTAATCACCTAGGTAACATAGAGGGATGGTGGACGAGACCATGATCCGAGACAATGCAGGAGGGGGTAGAATAAGACACGTAGCAGAGTCTTATGATCCCTAACAGCAGTTATTAGATATAGTAAAGTGTCTACTATGATGCGCATCATAAAATACTGCTTTGGAGAATATGGATCATATTGAGCGAAATACACTTTCTCCAGAAAAAAAAAAAAATTATTCTAGGAGTCACTTATGCTAAGTTCACATCTGTGTCGGAGTCTCCATTGGAGACTCAGTTGCAGAAACCGCCAGAAATCGGTGGAGAGAAAAGTTCTGCACGGAGGACTTTTCTCTCTGCCGCTTTCAGTATGAAAGCGATGATTATAGTCAATGGAGTCTGCCAGTATCTGTGGGTAACCGCTGTTTTAGCGATCAGGCTCTCCGTCGTTCGGGTCCGAGGTGACGGAGAGCCTGACCACTAAAATAGTGGCACAGATGTGCAGGCAGGCGCAGATGTGAACCTAGCCTTAAAAAGACACAAAAAAGGGGTTTCATAGAGGCATCTGACATGAAGCACACAGAATCTGCAATTGTAGTCAAGAAGCACTACACATGAGGAGCTTTAGGTCAATTTAGGTTGGGATTGGACACAACTATTAGATTTTTTTCAGTGCCCAGAAAATAAGACCTCAATTGAAAACCCCAAAGGATCTTCAGCCTCATTGTCTATCTGGGCCCTGGGAATTATCTTCATCACTATACCCTGGATAGATATGGACATACTGACAGGATTTACTTACTTTTCTTTTTCTTGTTGCCACCAAGAGCAGAGTTTAAAGCGTTTAAGAACCAGGAAAGAAAATCCACACCATCACCTAGAAAGCACAAACCATAATAATGAGATATGAGGTTCTATACATGAAAAGCTATGTACACATCCACAACCCGGGCGGCGCAGGAATTGGGGCAAGACCGCCCACAAAGTATATAGCACAATTGAGGGAGTACAGTAGTATAGACACAGAGTAGTACAGTACAAGTAGTGCAAACAGGGAGGGAGCAATACAATACAAATAGTTCACATAGAGTAGCACAGTAGATGTAGCACAAATACAGAATTACAGTACATACAGTGGAGAACATCTTTACATGGATGTCACATTCAGCTGTAATGTGTAATTCAACATAGAAACCAAATCCATACAGCAGCACAAGGGTCAGATCAAGCAGATGAATGTGGCAAAACTAAAAAAGCTTTATCTAATGGAAAAGCAACACCCTGGCCCACATTTAGTAAGGTACTTTCAGCAGAATTCTAGCATACTGTAAGGATAGACAAAATTTTTACTGATTTGAGCTCAAAACAACTAATGCTTACACCTTGCTGGACACTTTAAAAATCTCCAGACAGGGTAGATGCAGTTTTGTAGTCTTGAAATTGACCTAATTTATTACAGTTTTCTGTCACAATGTAACGGTCTAAAGCAGTGGTTCTCAGCCAGTGTTATGCATACCTCAAGGGTGGCTAAGAACCATTAGTCTATATTGCATGCATGCACCCCCCATGCCAATGATGGATGGCGGTGCATGACTGAAGGCACCATCCTTACTTTAGATGCACAATGAGCGCTTCCATCAATACTGAGGTGCTCACTGCAGTTACTGGCGCTCAGGCAGCGAGTGGTGAGCTGCATTGATCACTTGCAGGTATCCATCCTGAGCAGGGAGACCTGAATGCAGTGCAGCATGTAATATAGACTAATGGACTTGGTGTTGGGGCTCGTGGTGGAGGTCCCATCCTACTTTTGGTAATGTGACTGCTGTTGATTATCATTTGGGTATCATGTGGGATGTTTGTGATCACTTACTTTCTATATTTGTTGCATTTCTAATGCTGACTGCATAAGACCTTTACTCTTTTGAGTGACTATGTTTGGCAGTCTCTTATACATTACCTTGCTGTGATTGACTGTGTTACATTATATGTATATTGCATTAGTATGCCACATATATATATATATATATATATATATATATATATATATATAAAATATATGTACATATATTAGATAGATAGATAGATACATACATACATACAATAGATAGATACTGTAGATTAGACAGACAGATAGATAGATAGATACGATGGATGGATAGATGGATACAATAGATAGATACTGTAGATTAGACAGACAGATAGATAGATAGATAGATAGATAGATAGATAGATAGATAGATAGATAGATAGATAGATAGATAGATGTTTTTATAGCTACTTGTATTGTGTGTACCATTTTTGATACAGAAATTAATTTCAGCCATACTTCTGGTTTGGGTGGGACCTCTACCATGATTTTTGTTTTTATGTAACATTGTTTTTAGTGTTATTTTTATTATCTGAATAAAATATTTATATTTATGCCAATTGTTTTTGTTTATTTTTGTTCAGCATATCCATATAGGTTATGTGTTTGCTTTTGTGGGATTGCTGATTCATATTCTATGCATAGTGTTTTTGGTGAAAACTGTAGGTTAATATAATTAAGAGTTAGCTTAAAAAGATAAAGCTGTCTAACTTTACCAAACAATGCTCCACAGTAATGAACTTGGTATGTTTTGTGACAGCAGGGTCTAAAATTCACAGTTAATGTAGGCCAGGGTCTAGGCCAGGACTCTTTAGTAAACGCATAGAGTGTACAGCAGAGCTCAGGACTCACCCTGTTTAGTGATCTGGAAGGTCTTCTTGCTGCAGAGAACCACAGCCTGCAACATTTCATGAGGGGAAACATGGGCTTTAAAGTTTCTGGGGTTCCACAATTTACGCATCAGCTCTCCAAACCTCTGCACCAAGAGGAACATAATATCCCCTGGGGGACGCTGGATGCCACGATAATTCTCTTCCTCCAAGAAGTAGTTCCTCAGTGGGGGAACATTGGATAATGCCTAGAATAGTATGTAAACATGTATAAGAGCAGACAAGGTTCAGCATGTAACATAACACATTCTGAAGGGGTTCCCAAAACTAAAAAATATTTATCACATGTCCTCTTTCTGAGAACAGATTATATGTCCTTTGGTAACACTATACCAATGGTTTCCCTCAGCTATTCCATATTCCAAAACTACAATTCCCAGGATTCCCCTGACAATCTGGGAGATGTAGTTTTGAAACCAGTGCTCTGTCCTATATAGGTCCGCTGTAATATCAAACCTCTCCTGCTGATATTTCAATACTTGTAAAGTATATTAGGGAATTGTTATTGAGGCAATCCCCCAAAGTTTTGTTTCCTCAAACATCATTTCACCCTCTATGAGTGTAAAATTGTTGCACTCACCTGCAATACAGCATTGGCGTAGTCATTCGCTTTGATGTTATTGAGGCCCACAATGCCTGGTAGGTAGGTGGTCCCATCGTATGCCCGAGACAACTTGGCTTGTTTGTCTAGATTACTGATTTGAGCTTTAGTGAATGTTGGCTTCAACACATACTAAGGAGAAAAAGGAAAAGTATGAGTGATGCACAGGGCATTGAGAAGTCTACATTCACATGACCATGGTGCAAAACGGCTGTGAAAAATGTCCATTTTGTCCAAAACCCTTCTAATTAACACACTGGGTGTTCTTTCTTGAAAGTGAGGCCATTTAAAGATTGAAAGAGCTCTGCCTCAGATGGCCCAAACTTAAGGGGTCCACCCAGGTGACAAACTGTCTTCAAATAAATTTTCCAACACTGAAGCAACCTACCGTAATGTCTTCCAGGGATGAATCGATGATTTTGTAGTTGTCGGGCAGACAATAAAACATAAGGGTGTGTAGATTCAGGAAAACATGATGACTAAACTGAACGCTGTGGATATATGCATGAGATTTCAGTCCCCGACCTGTAGATAGAGAACATTCAGGAGTCACATGTCAGATTCTCCCCCCTGGACAGTCACTAATCATTGCAAGCCGGGCACTTACCCTGGAAGTATTTGCCACACACTAGGCAGGCATAGGCATTAATGTGGGACAGGGAAATAGAGCACAACTTCTCAAAGTCAAAATCCAAGACACTCCTGTAAGAAGAGGAGTCCAGCATTACAAAACAGAAACTTCTAGAACATTTTAAACCACTATTGTTCAGTCACTTCATTGTAACACTGACCTGTTGATAGTGTCCAGATACGGGCAATGTCTGCTGCGGCGGTCCTCAGGCTCATTACGGCTGTACTTGGTTTCAACTGAAATATATAATGCAGGGAGTTTAGCATTCATATGTAGATGACTTGATTTACATGACACTACAGTCACTAACCTCAATTATAACTGCATTGCAGTGCTATGTAAAATGATGTCTGTGATGTCATCACTGCATCACCACCACGGGATTTAACAAGCTTTTTCTTTCTTTTGAATATACCCTTAGCCAAGTTTCTTAAAATCTCAATCACTTAAGACATGTTCACCATGGTACACCAATATTTTTCCACTGACTAGAACTGCTTCTACTGGTACTAGATGGAAGGATCCCGGTAATATTTTGCAAATTTGTCTCCACTGAAGTAAAAGACTAATTCACAAAATTGCCATGAATAAGGAAAAAGAGATAAATTAATCTGCATGGGATGACCAAATGGCTACCTCAATGTTTTCTTATGGGGAAAAAAAAGTTGCAAGCGACCTTTAGACCGTTGTCAGAAGTTTTTTTTTTGTTGGTCACAAGATTACTTGTAACTCTGTGTATCCAATCTGTTTTTTTGCGCATGTTCTACTCAGGTTCCTTCTCACTAATCTGTAAGTTTATGGATCAGTGGAAAAAAAACGATAGGTAAGAGATCAGATACGTCCTCTAATGTGGCTTGATTTGGGGACCACAGAGCACCAGTCTAGTGTATGGGTCCCTGAATATGCCATCTGTGTACTATCCGCTTTTCATGGACCCAGAGACATAGCAAAATATAAAGACTTCAATGGGACAGTGCTGTGAATGAGCAGCGCGGCTTATAGTAGGTAAACATTACCAAAAGCTGCGCTATCTCGGTACCAGTGATCTGCAAGGGTCCCAGGTGTCAGACTCCCGCAGATCTAATATTGATGGTCTATCCTAAGGGTAAGCCATCAAAAATAGAAACCAGGTAACCCCATTAAAAAAAAACAAAAAAAAAAAAAAAACTGGTGTGAAAGCAGGCTAAAGACGACGTGTGAATGAGGCCTTACAGTGGCTTAAAAGGTGTCTGCCTATGATTACAAGTTAAAGCCCTGTTGTCAGGAAATAAGTTGCAGATCGGTGGAGGTTCAACCATTGGAACCCCTCAATTATGAGAACAGGCGCAGTACTAACTCCATTCATTTTTTGGGTCTGCCAGAGGTAACAGTATAGTTGTACTTCAGCTTTGATTGGTGCAGAGACAGCCACCAATCACTGAAATGAAGGGGTAAAAGCACTCTGCGGAGATCCTCTGATCCAAAAATCATCACCTACTGTGGTGCGGCTGAGTATTACATGGGTGCCCATTGATTTAACCTATAATAGTTGATGTCCCCTGCTGCTCTATAGTGATCTCCATTCACAGAAGTCCTGACAACCTGACTCCAACAGTCTACCTCAAGCACAGGCTGCACCCCCAACAGTCACAGTGCACCCATACTGTTTACCAGAACAGGAACTTCCATGGCTATAGCAACAAATCACAGTCCACCTTACAAATCTCCAGGACAGTTTAGAAAATGAAAGTTGAGCACTTATTGGCTGCTGCAATTGTCCCCTTAGTTCAGCCACATAAGAACGTAGCCCGAGACCCGCAGATAACTAAACCCTCCAAAATAACCGCATTGTATATCTCCTGTACACACCTGCCTCCTCCTCCAAACTCTCCTCCGCTTCACGTTTAAGCCGTTTCTCCACGTTCATCCTGCGCACACCACCACCGAAGCGTACCGAGCCTCGACTCTGACAGAATGCCCATCCCTTGCACATACAAACATTGATTGGTCAATGCAGAATGAAAACGAGGCTTGAAATGCAGACATGATCTAGACTCTCATTGGCTCTACCCGTGGAACCTTTGAACAGAGGTCACCAATCAGCGTTAGGTTCGGAGGGTGTACCAGCCAATCAGCGTGAAGATGCTTTAAATACCGCAGAAAGGGGATCGGAAGCTCCGGGTGGTAATTGGAGGGGTATGGAGGAAGAAATGGAGCCGCGAGTGAGATCGGGCCCTGGCGGGCGCCTGGATATGAGCCATGGATTCGTTCATCATATCCGGCGGAACCAGATAGCCCGGTGAGGGGGCTCGGCAGTGTTTGTGCGTACTGTAGAGACACAAAGGGCATGCTGGGAGATGTAGTTTTCTCACATATTGCAGGGGACATGAGACCTAGTAGTGGTTTCCAGCATGCCCTGACAATCCTAGAGGTAGCTGTCTGAAATGTAGCCTGCAGGTCTGGCCTCTGTTATAGCCACTATGATCATACATTCCCCCTGCAGGAGGATTGCAGCATTACATGGTGGCCATTCATATACACTGCTTATATATACACTACACTGCTTATATATACACTGCTTATGGAGAGGCCTCTAGGTCTATATACCATTATTGTCCATATGGACACGGGTCGTCATAGTGAAACATTCCTCTGAGAAACACATCTATAAGGCTCTGTTCACATGTGCCGTGACTACTAATTATAGCGAAAGCCACAACTCTGTTATGGATCTGACCCCATTAGTTGCTGGTGGTTCCTATGGACTTATAATGGGGTCTGTTCTTTTACCAGAAAACATGGTATTGTGTGTTGCGCTAGCCTTTCTGTCAAGGATACAGGTTCTGCAAGTAAGGATCCTCTTGGAGCTTCTGATGTAGATGTGAACACAGACTTGGGCTTCATGCACGTCACTGTGTTAATTTTCTATATAATATCTGTAATTCCTGATACTGTGTACCCATTTGTTACTATGGTCCCAGATGGACTGTAGTTTATTTTTCAGGTTGTAGAAAAGAGCTGCTAAATCTACAGGTCCATTTCCTGTGTCTTTCTGCAGCAGGGCCTTGTCTATTATATGATCTGGTCTGTGGAAAACACAGACTGTACATGGTTACCATCCGTGTGCCTCCATTCTGTTTTTCACAGTCTAGCACATTACTCTGACTGTGCATGAAGCCCTATTTGCTCTTCCTGATTTTCTGCTATATATATCACTGGATGTATATACAGACGACTGGACACCTCTAGTAAATATGTATTCCCCTTAATATAACAGTTCTGGAGCCTATGTCCTGGTAGCTGGGGCTTACATCAACGTGGTCACTTCTCTCTTGACTGACTGTTACTGGAATATTCCTTTCAAAGGGTTTGTCCAGGATTTTTTTTTTTTTTTTTTAATGTGTGGCCCATTCTAAATATCTGATTGGTGGGGGCTCACAGCCTGTCCTTGCTGTTTGGGATGGTCCAATGTCTGTACTATACAGTGCACAGATCTAGAAGCAGACAGTTCCATCCCCTGTATAGTGACTGAGAGATGGTATGGCAGCTCAACTTCTAATGACATCAATGGGAGCAGAGCTCTTGTAATGGCGTTCAGCCACTATACAGAGTATGGAGTTATCTGCTTCTGAATCTGTGCACTGTCTAGTACAGGAGTTGGTAACATCCCTGCAAAGCTGATTCATGTGACCCACCAATCAGATATTTATGGCCTATCCTTTCCATTAAAAAAAATGCAGATAGATGCACTTTTGTATGTTTCAACCCATTGCTATTCTAGTTTTTTACTCTCCTGTCATCTTGGACCATTTACATCTCATTCTGGTTTCCATGTATTTGGTATTCTGCACACTGAAGTTGATATGTAGAGTGGTGTATGGAACGGACTGGGTGCCACCACAAAACTATACAACGTTTTAATAGGATTGTTCTTGTGTTTTTCACCAGAGATGATTATGATAAGGAGGTGAAACAAGCTAAAGAAAAGCAAAGGAAGCGGTACACTCCAGGACCATCCCGACCCAGGAAACCAGATCTACAGGTCTACCACCCCCGTCCAAGAGGTGAGAGCTGTATATAATAGACCTTCCATAATATAAAGAGGAAATCATTATTATTAATCATTAGTATTAGAGGGTAATTTCACCTGTAGCTAAGAGGTGTTTTTTTTTGTTTTTTTTTTTTAAAGTCTTAGACAGACATAAATAGTGATGACCTATCCTCAAGATTGGCCATCAATATACGTATGGAGGCAGGTGCAGACATGCCATTCATGCTACCTGTATAGCTGCACAGGAGCCCAGTAGGTCAGGGGGCTCCTTTGCAGTTTTCTACTGTCTATTAGATTGCAGGTAAATGCCTAAGCTATTGAATGTGAACCAGCCAGCGAGTACCCTGCTTCACACTGATGAGGTAACAATCTTAAAATGGCTGTCTACAGATGGGTCCCTCTTCATTTTGGATGGAATATTTTGGCTTGGCTTTAGTCCCAGATTATGCTTCTAGCTTTCAGGAAAAGTCGGCTTTGATCTATAGGGAGCTACATTCCAAAAGGTGGTGCTAGAGAAAGTTCTTCTTTTCCATCGAAGAGGACTTATTTGTGTATTTCTTTATCAGGGCATGCATGGCCTAATATGTCCTCATACACTTCACAATATTTGTTCCCTAAAGAGACATGATACCCCTCCTAAGCTAATGAAGTTTGTGGCTAACAATTACTGGGTGCTCTATTCTAAGATACTGAACAGCAAGGGGTCTGTAACTGTTCATGCACAGGGGCCTTCGTGTGCCCCTGGCCCAAGGGACTCCTACTGATGCATGTTAACAGTTGTCTGGTATTATATACTAGGTGGAGGGGCAGATCTAAAACTCTACCTATCAGGCTCATTTGGTACTGCTAATCTTATATGGGGTAAAAAAAAAGATTGAACAGGTTTGTTAGGAAGCCCCATAATCATGTTACTTTTTTTTTGGATACATGAGACTCCTTGAAATTAGTGGGATCGCCAACTAAACTGTTTATGTTCAGTTAAAGGGATTGTCCACCTTTATGTCACTAGACTGTTGTGGGAATTCAAGGTAATGGCTTAAAGAGGACCTTTCATGTCCTCGGAAATGAGTGGTGTTATATCTGCTAGAAAGCTGACTGTGCCAATTTGCAAAGACTCCCTAACACAATAGTGGGTTTGTTCATACAGTTAGATCACAACCATCCAAAATCTAATGAGTATAGACAGCTTTTTTTTTTTTTTTTTTTTAGCGATCTACATTAGATTAATGTTTGCAGAAACCAGTATACCACCTGCTGTGCACCACCAGCCTAGCCATCAAGGGAATTTGGAAAAAGACAGCACTTAAAGAGGACCTTTCACTACCCCAGGGCTGTGCAGTTTTTGTACCATGTTATAGGCACTGCTGCACAGACCCTGGGGTAGTTTGAATTTTCTTTCTAGCCCCCACCGTTGCGTAGTTATGAACCCTGTTTTGCTTGGCGCCCTTCACTGTCAGAAGGGTGTTCCCTGACTGTAAGTGAAGGGCTACATCATTTGCATCGCTGACACTGTCCAATTATCAGAGGACTGTGTCAGAGCAGCTTCAGCTGTGTGATCTCATGAGAAGCTGCTCTATTACTGTCCTCTGCTAATTGGAATGCAAATGACGTAGCCTTTCACTTAGTCAGGGAATGCCCTTCTGACAGTGAAGGGCTTTATCAGCACACAGGGTGCCAAAAGTACTGGGGCTCATAACTCCGCAATGGTGGGGGCTAGAAAGAAAATTCAAACTACCCCAGGAACTGTGCAGCAGCGTCTATAACACGGTACAAAAAACTGCACAACCCTGGGGTGGTGAAAGGTCCTCTTTAACACATTCTTGTGTATGCTGGAATTTAACAAAAATTCTGGGGCAAACTTTTATTGCAAAGTAAGCCAAACTACAGGTAGTATATACTCAGACTAGACAGTCTGTAAAGCTATATCTAAAGTGTTGTCGCTGATCTATATATAGTAGAGGCAGGAGGGGTGGCACATCACATCTCTCTTGGAGCTCTGAAACCTAAGCTGTCTGTACAGCCTATACTGTGTCTCCTTGGCAAATAAATAAATCACCCCTCCCACATGTTTTGGTGCAGACAAGTGGCATGTTTTGGAAAGTGATCAGTGGGAAGGAGGATGCGCTTCACAAGAGACAGAATAACAATTATAAGTTGTCATTTTTCAGTAACTTGTATCATCCTGTCCCTCCCCAGAAAGGCTGACCCGCACTGCTGATCTAGTGGATGATGATCTGAGTGACAGCGACTCCAGTACAGACCCTGAGACGCCTGGAAATCAGCTCTTCTGCTTGGAGTTTGAGGCAGATGGAGGTGAAATTACATCAGTTATTGTATACGAGGTGTGTGTTGTAATGAAGCATCTCTTATTGAGCATTATGTGCAATTTAGTATAGATGTATACACCTATGAGGAGACATGTATCCATAAAATGTACGCACAGAAGCAGCAAACATGATTTCTTAGCCAGTTTTACGTTTTACATTCTAATAAATCAGATCACTGAAAGAGAGGCCATGATCTAACCTGAGGTTAAATGAAGCAATGGTTCACTGCAGGATGCAGTCAGGCCCTAATGGTAAATGGTAGAGGCTATACAGGTGCAGAATACTGTTAAAGCATCCACTCGCACATCTACATTCTGAGGGGTGGATGCCTAGTATTCAAAATAAACACTGATCAGGCTTGTAATGGTGACAGTCACATGACACTTCAAGGTGCGCAATGTTGGCTTACAGCCTATTAGTGACCCCCATGCTATTAGATCAGGCGGACTGTCCAGTTTATATAAAATATATACACCTACATGTGTAACTATTGTAAGCTGTTTTGAGAATATATATTTGTGTGTGTGTATATAAAATATATATTAGTATGTATATGTGATGATTTATATGAGGGATTATTCCCATTCCCCGCATCTGTCTCTGGATCCAATCTGCCATTCTCCTTTATTGATTTGATGAGAATTTTGGTACAGAATCTCTTCTGAAATCCTCACTAAAACCTGATATTGTGAGCAAGGCCTAAATCTGCTATATTACTGCATGGAGAACATCAGCCAAATAATTTTCTACATTTCTTCCATGTTGCTGCAGGATGATGATGCAGAGCAGATTGCAACAAAAATCTCCGTAGAAAATCAGTTGGAAGCCAGAATGAAGGAGGCTCTGAAAAGACGGATACAAGAGGAAATTGCCAAGAGAAGGGGGCCCCATTGAATTCCCTATACAGACTATTCCTGTTTGATATACCACATTATTCTCCAGTGCTGAAGACCGGTGGAGAACCTGAACTATGCCAGTCATAAGGAGCAAATGTTTAATGAGAAGTCTTACGGGCTCTTTACAGTAGTGCCTTACATACTTTCAAGAAACTGGCAGATGTTCATTTAGTTTGTCTCTTCCAAGTATTTATTCTCCTTGCAGAAATTCAGTATTAGCAGTAATTAAGAATACTGCTATGGTGAACATATGAAATGGCCCATAGGAAGGTAGACTCTCTTTACATAAAGCACTTCAGGGAAGCAGACCGATAGTAATCTATGCCCTAATACAGGTGAGGCAATGGGCATAGAGTTGGCCTGTTTGATATGTATTTATTTCGGACTCCTAAGCTGGCCATACACATTAGTGTACTATCTGCCAATCCCGCTAATTTCAGCAAGACTGGTTAACCATGAAATATCTTTCTTCTCCCCCAGTTTCAGATGTTGAGTAGGAAAGAAGATGTTGCCAGAGATACTTGCCCTGCTCTCCCCGCTAAGAATACATTAATTCTCTGTTGAACTGAGCATGTATGGGGAGACCTAGCTGTTTGGCTAATGTGTGTCACCTGCCCTGGGCTAGCTGCACACAGCCAGTTATGGTCTATATAGCATCTATACGTCCTGGACTGTGCTCTAGACAGCTGGCCTTCTAGTATCGTAGTTATCTTTGATGCTGTGAGTCACTGCCTCATGAGTACTGGGCAGTAGTCCCACGATGTACAGCACCATAGATAATTGTCTGAGGCCAGGAGAGGGTGCAGTCCAGATGGCATGGATGCTATACAGACCGTTAGGGCTGGTCCACATAGAGGAATATTGAGATGATTGTTTTCAATGGGATGCAGTGAAAGCGTCCTACTTAATGTTGCCACGAATTCTCTGGTGGAATTTTCTGGTTCAGCAAGAAAACCTGATGATTTCTCTGCAGACTCTCTGCTTCCATTATACCTATAGGAAAACCGCCAGCGTTTCTGTAAGTATAATTGACATGCTGCGATTTCCAAAACTGCGACTGTGTCCGCTATGTGTATTTTTCCACAATATGTGAGAATCCCATCCACTCTGCAGTGACTGTAAAATGCTGTAACTTTTTTTTTTTTTTTCTTCCTCTGTGGCATTTGTGCCACGTGGGGTCCCCCGCCTAAAAGCCTGTGTGGAGTTAGATTCACCTCACCCATGAAACTTGGTCTGTGTGTTTGCTGGATTTACCCACATGAACTTCATGCTGGGAGCGGGACTCCTAGCATGACAGTTACAGTGCCTTGCGAAAGTATTCGGCCCCCTTGAACTTTTCAACCTTTTGCCACATTTCAGGCTTCAAACATAAAGATATAAAATTTTAATTTTTTGGTGAAGAATCAACAACAAGTGGGACACAATTGTGACGTGAAACGAAATTTATTGGTTATTTTAAACTTTTGTAAAAAATAAAAAACTGAAAAGTGGGGCGTGCAATATTATTCGGCCCCTTTACTTTCAGTGCAGCAAACTCACTCCAGAAGTTCAGTGAGGATCTCTGAATGATCCAATGTTGTCCTAAATGACTGATGATGATAAATATAATCCACCTGTGTGTAATCAAGTCTCCGTATAAATGCACCTGCTCTGTGATAGTCTCAGGGTTCTGTTTAAAGCGCAGAGAGCATCATGAAGACCAAGGAACACACCAGGCAGGTCCGTGATACTGTTGTGAAGAAGTTTAAAGCCAGATTGGGATACAAAAAGATTTCCCAAACTTTAAACCTCCCAAGGAGCACTGTGCAAGCGATCATGTTGAAATGGAAGGAGTATCAGACCACTGCAAATCTCCCAAGACCCGGCCGTCCCTCTAAACTTTCATCTCAAACAAGGAGAAGACTGATCAGAGATGTAGCCAAAGAGGCCCATGATCACTCTGGATGAACTGCAGAGATCTACAGCTGAGGTGGGAGAGTCTGTCTATAGGACAACAATCAGTCGTACACTGCACAAATCTGGCCTTTATGGAAGAGTGGCAAGAAGAAAGCCATTTTCTTAAAGATATCCATAAAAAGTCTCGTTTAAAGTTTGCCACAAGCCACCTAGGAGACACACCAAACATGTGGAAGAAGGTGCTCTGGTCAGATGAAACCAAAATCGAACTTTTTGCCCACAATGCAAAACAATATGTTTGGCGTAAAAGCAACACAGCTCATCACCCTGAACACACCATCCCCACTGTCAAACATGGTGGTGGCAGCATCATGGTTTGGGCCTGCTTTTCTTCAGCAGGGACAGGGAAGATGGTTAAAATTGATGGGAAGATGGATGGAGCCAAATACAGGACCATTCTGGAAGAAAACCTGTTGGAGTCTGCAAAAGACCTGAGACTGGGACGGAGATTTATCTTCCAACAAGACAATGATCCCAAACATAAAGCAAAATCTACAATGGAATGGTTCACAAATAAACGTATCCAGGTGTTAGAATGGCCAAGTCAAAGTCCAGACCTGAATCCAATCGAGAATCTGTGGAAAGAGCTGAAAACTGCTGTTCACAAACGCTCTCCATCCAACCTCACTGAGCTCCAGCTGTTTTCCAAGGAAGAATGGGCAAGAATTTCAGTCTCTCGATGTGCAAAACTGCTAGAGACATACCCCAAGCGACTTGCAGCTGTAATCGCAGCAAAAGGTGGCGCTACAAAGTATTAACTTAAGGGGGCCGAATAATTTGGCACGCCCCCACTTTTCAGTTTTTTATTTTTTACAAAAGTTTTAAAATAACCAATACATTTCGTTCCACTTCACGATTGTGTCCCACTAGTTGATTTTTCACCAAAAAATTAAAATTTTATATCCTTATGTTTGAAGCCTGAAATGTGGCAAAAGGTTGAAAAGTTCAAGGGGGCCGAATACTTTCGCAAGGCACTGTATCTACAATTCTAGGAGTCCCTGCCTCCCAGTGACATACTGTCCCATACTGTAATCAGTCATGTCTATCTAGCCTTATTGTGCTTTTTGGATAGCTTGGAAGTTCTGTCATCACCCTTAACTTGCGGTACATGCTTTAATTATGTCTAGGGTATTGCAGGAGCCTGTTCCTTCTATTTTGTGTTGTTTTAGCAGGGTATTTATTGGATGCTGAAAATGATAGTAGTCTGAAGTGAGAGAGCCCCTTTATGTACAGCATCTATCTTGAAGACTGATAACAAGTGTTGTAAGTCTTTGGCCGCTGAAGGCCTGTACAAGAAAGTAGCTGTGGTGTGGCATTTAGCCAAGGGCACTTATTGGTAAACTGCGGCAGTGCATTAACTGCAATTGCTTTGTTAGGACATCGATTGGCAGCCCTACTGAAGAAAGGTTGGTCTCCATGATGGATGATCTTCTATTAACCTGTTTAAAGAACAATATTAAACAATTAAATATCATATTCATTGTACACATCATATAAGCAAATTATTTCCTTTGCAGGCTCATTGCTGTATCACTGAGAAGACTTCTAGGGAAGTAAGAAGATTCTAAATTGTTTGCAGCTTGAGGGGGACAGGGACTAATTATATTCACAGCCTGCCCCGAGCAGCACCAAGGCCAGGGGCAAATGCAAAGGGTTTTTTTTGTACATACACTGCAGTCTACCCCCTACTCTGAGGCATAGTAAACTGCCTGCACATTACACTAATGGCCAGCATACCGCTGTAGTACTAAAGTGACTTTTGTATAATAGGCAAATCAAGCAGTTGGTGTGCCGTTTGCTCCAGGGGCACCACTCTGACCCCTTCCGTATCATGCCTGTACTACTCTGCATTGAGAGTAGATCTCAGAGGACAGGGCAGCGTAGACATAAGATTGAAGGGGTCAGAGCTGCAAGAGTAGCGCTCTGGGGGAAAAGGTACTCCCAAATGCACTAACAACTTGATTTACAGAAATAACACAATTATACTGGCTATTAGTATAAAGCTTTGTAGGCAGTTTAGTCTACCTGGTAGCGGTTGTAGACTCCCCTTAAGGGTAAAGGCATACAGGACTGAAATGCTGCAGAGTTTCTGCAGCAGAAATAACCTATAATGAATAAACAATTTTATTAACAAACCAAAAAGTTATGTTAAAAAATTAAAATGTTAAGTGTAAGAGTCATCAACAAGGGAAATTTTGCAACAGAAAATTTGCAGTACAATATTTAATAAATAATCTAAATAATTTTTTTTTTTTTTTTTTTTGTGGAGTTGGACTTTTTTTTTTCTTCAAGCACCGCTTTCCTCATTGAACACAATTGGAGGCAAGAATCAGGGTGAAATTTGGTGTGTTTATATATATATATATATATATATATATATATATATATATATATTCAAAAGGTGGAATCTACATGAAATTCCACTGTGTGAACTGTCATTTAGGCTAAGGCCACATGTCGCGTCCCGCAACACAAAAGCGCTGCGGAAAAAACTGCATTGGCAACGCATAACTGTTAACCTGCTGCGCATTTCACAGCCCACAGAGGTTTCCTCTGAGAACTTTCTACTTCAATTATACCTATAGGGAAACTGCTGTCGTTTACGTAGGTATAATTGACATGCTGCGATTTCCAAAACTGTGACGGTTTTTAGAAATCGCTGCGCATATTGTTCCACAACGGGGATGGGATTCGATAGAATTCCATATCCACTTTGCTGTGACTGTAAAACGCAGTGTTTCTTCCACGTGGAGTCCAGTCCTTTCGAGTGTGATAATTATACAGTATATAAGATACTACTGTATATGAGATATATATATATATGTACACCCTTTTTATATATATATATATATATATATATATATATATATATATATGACAAAGAGTGTAGTTTGTACGTTTAATGTTTGAGTTTTCCTTATGTTCTGACTTTTGTGTAGAATGTGCCGGCCTCTCAGCACAGGTAACTACCGTAGCTCTATTTACTTCTATAGTCACACGCTGTCATGTTACAGCCGTCCCACTATGAGGCGTTGTTTACACGCCGCCCGAGCACACCCTATGACGTCACCGCGCCGTCCTTTCCACATACCTCCGTACGTCAGGACGTTCCTGACAATCTTGTTACCTGTTACGTGACGCGATGCCCGCAAGTGCTGACGGGTAACGTAGTCCACTTTGTCATTTGTGGCAATACTGGGCAGAGCTCCGTGTACTACAATTCCCGTGAGCCACCTCGATATAAGGCACTTTAATGAGTTGAAGGTCTGCTCAGTGAAGGCTCCGGGGGACCCAGGGGCAGCGGGGAGCGGGTGTGTATACACGGGGAGACTGGGGCAAATGCTATATATGTAGTGGGGCATCCATGTTATAGAGCAGGGGTGACTGCAGATTGGGTATGAGAGCTGTGTGCTATGTCTTACGTGATACTGTGTCCTTTCTTCTTGTCTCCGTGTTGTGAAATGTGTACTGCATGCTGGGAGGACTGACCTGCAACCCCCTACCTGCTATATATACACAAATACATGGACGCACACCACAAAAATACCGCTAGATGTGTGTGTATATATAGATTTATATATCTCTTGCTATACATTGTGAGTACATATATGTAGTATATATATATATATATATATAATATCTCTCTCTCTCTCTCTATCTATCTATCTATATATATATATATATATATATAAATAATCTGCACACACATACAAGTATATGCATACATATAACTGTGTGTCCTAAAATGACCATGCTTATACAGCACCAGCATATACTGAAGTGCCATCACTCCCTGTCTCCAGTGGGGCTCACAGTATATTTCCCCTATTTTAGCATTACACCCTAGAATGTCTATAAGGCACTGTTCACATCTGCACACGTGCTTTTCTTTACTGTCAAAATGATGACACTCCAAAAGATCATATTCTAAGACAATGGAATCCATATACAAAAGATTGGGTACTATGCCATTGCTTCTGTTATGAAAGAACACCCTGACATATGAGAGCTCAGCCTTAAAGGGTTTGTTCAGGGTATATAAAATTCATTAAAGGGAATTGTTTGAAATAAGGAATACTGGTATTTGGCTTTCAGTGCCAGGCTATGGCTCCTGTCTCTGCAAGAATGGAAGTGGTGACATTGTATACAGTCTCACATGACCTCTGTCACCAGTCACTGGCATCAGTGGGTATATTTGCACAAACGCCACATGATTACTGAGACCCAGTGATCACCCATACTGCGCCAAATAGGACGTTGCCACTTCTGGTCTGCTGAGGATGGTAGCTATGGCACTGGAATGTGGGCATCTTCAAGGGCAGGTACTAATAATGCAGATGAATTCAGGACCCCAATGCTAACTGTATGTATGTATACGCTTATGCTGTATGACAGTAACAGACCTTTGTAATGCGCTTTTCTCACGGACTCAAAGTGCAGGGAGCATTGTGGAGTTGGGGAGTTAGTGGCTGCGGTACAGGTGCTCATCCCCAACACCCACAAGGGTCAGTTGCTTGTACAGGGGGACAATTTACCTATCAGTATATTTTTGGCATGTGGGAGGAAACCGGATTACCCAGAGAAAACCCACGCTAACACAAGGAGAATTGGTCCTTGGTCAGACTCAAACCCAAGACCCTAGCGCAACAGTGCTAACACACTCACACACACTCACTCTTTAGGTAGATACTGGGTCATCCAGCTCCTGAGTCCTCCAACAAACCGCTAATTTTGCAAGGGTATCTTGCAGTCACTCGACTACATCGCATGCAGGGGCAATGTTGTATTATCTTACGTGCATTAAGATTACCGGCCATACATATTACAGTCATGGCCAAAAGTTTTGAGAATGACACAAATATTATATTTTCACATGATCTGCTGCCCTCTGGTTTTTATGTGTGTTTGTCAGATGTTTTTATCACATACAGAAATATAATTGCATTCATATTATGAGTAACAGAAGCTTATATTGACAGTTAGAATGAGTTAATGCAGCAAGTCAATATTTGCAGTGTTGACCCTTCTTCAGGACCTCTGCAATTCTCCCTGGCATGCTCTCAATCAACCTCTGGACCAAATCCTGACTGATAGCAGTCCATTCTTGCAGAATCAATGCTTTAATTTTGTCTGAATTTGTTGGTTTTTGTTTGTCCACCCGTCTCTTGATGATTGACCACAAGTTCTCAATGGGATTACGATCTGGGGAATTTCCAGGCCATGGACCCAAAATCTCTATGTTTTGTTCCCTGAGCCATTTAGTTATCACCTTTGCTTTATGGCAAGGTGCTCCATCATGCTGGAAAAGGCATTGTTGAGCGCCAAACTGCTCTTGGACGGTTGGGAGAAGTTGCTCTTGGAGGACATTCTGGTACCATTCTTTATTCATGGCTGTGTTTTTAGGCAAGACTGTGAGAGAGCCGATTCCCTTGGCTGAGAAGCAACCCCACACATGAATGGTTTCAGGATGCTTTACAGTTGGCATGAGACAAGACTGGTGGTAGCGCTCACCTCTTCTTCTCCGAATAAGCTGTTTTCCAGATGTTCCAAACAATCGAAAAAGGGATTCATAAGAGAAAATGACTTTACCCCAGTCCTCAGTTGTCCACTCCCTGTACCTTTTGCAGAATATCAGTCTGTCCCTGATGTTTTTTCTGGAGAGAAGTGGCTTCTTTGCTGCCCTCCTTGAGACCAGGCCTTGCTCCAAGAGTCTCCGCCTCACAGTGCGTGCAGATGCACTCACACCTGCCTGCTGCCATTCCTCAGCAAGCTCTGCACTGCTGGTAGCCCGATCCCGCAGCTGAAACACTTTTAAGAGACGGTCCTGCCGCTTGCTGGACTTTCTTGGGCGCCCTGGAGCCTTTTTGGCACCAATGGAACCTCTCTCCTTGAAGTTCTTGATGATGCGATAGATTGTTGACTGAGGTGCAATCTTTCTAGCTGCAATACTCTTCCCAGTTAGGCCATTTTTGTGCAGTGCAATGATGACTGCACGTGTTTCTTTAGAGATAACCATGGTTAACAGAAGAGAAACAATGATGGCAAGCACCAGCCTCCTTTTAAAGTGTCCAGTGGTGTCATTCTTACTTAATCATGACAGATTGATCTCCAGCCCTGTCCTCATCAACACCCACACCTGTGTTAATGGAGCAATCACTGAAACGATGTTAGGTGGTCCTTTTAAGGCAGGGCTGCAATGATGTTGAAATGTGTTTTGGGGGATAAAGTTCATTTTCTAGGCAAATATTGACTTTGCAAGTAATTGCTGTTAAGCTGATCACTCTTTATAACATTCTGGAGTATATGCAAATTGCCATTAGAAAAACTGAAGCAGTAGACTTTGTAAAAATTAATATTTGTATCATTCTCAAAACTTTTGGCCATGACTGTATACATAAACTGATAGAGTCCACCAGAGTGAGAGCTTTTGCTTTTTGTGGCTCTCCACTCTGGCCCGTAGAGGGCTGTCCTGAAAGATTTTTTTGCTTGTTAATACATGAGATTATACATATATGACATGTCCAAAAACACAATTATAGTGGTTTTCTGGGATTTATTATTGACCTATCTGTAGGTCATCAGTATCGGATTGGTGGGAGTCTGATCTGCTGTTTGAAGGGGCTTTACCACTTGGGCGAATGCTGCTTCCTCTTCACAGGCTGTGATATCATGTGTATATGTTACATGGCCTATTTGCAACTCAGTCCCCCCACATTGAATATAATTCAGCTGCAATATCAGGCACAGTCGCTGTGCAATGTTTGACTTTGAACCTGGTATTCTGAGAAGAGAACTGAAATCTCTTCAAACAGTTGATGGTGATCGCTGTGTGTGCTACTGCTGGGTCAGACAGTGTGTGCTGCTCCATTTGTTTGAATGAGGACCGCTGGAGATGGCCAAGTGCTTGTTTGGCAATCTGTGGTGTGTGAATGAGGGCTAAGGCTGGGGACTCAAGAATCAAATGTGCTGCTAAATTTCCATCAGCTGTTTAACCCTCACTATCAATAGCGACAACAGTAATTAATTGGAGTGTTCCCCCATTGTTCCACCACACACACAGCACTAATGTGGGTTGTCTGTCTGTTGCTATGACTATCAGCTTTGCCATCTTAGTACAGCTATTAGGCCTTGCTAAATAGGTATTGGCGTATTGCCGTGTATTACCAGTTCCAGCACACCCCAGTATTTATTGCATTATATGAGCAGTCAAGTTCATAAATAATCAAATAAAATGTCTGTAAATATTTAAAAAAAAAATCGGTTTCCCCATAAAACTGCTTTTTTGTCTTAGTGAAGCGAGGTGTAATGTCCTTGGTTTCATCTGCACAATGTGCGTGTGCCCGAAGCCGTTGGACTCATCTCCTGGCCTACTCAGCAGTAAGTGACATATTCATTTTATATACACTACACAAGCAGACAGGTTGGATATTGGCAGGCTACATGTATAACAACACACTGATGGCTTAGTGTCCCCAATTCTGGTGACAGGTCTGGTTACTAAGGGATTTTGGGAAACATTTCTATAGTGGTACCTATCAGAGTGGCAGCCTGACTGGGCTAAGACTGCTTTCCACCAGCTTTAATAGGTTGTATACCTGTACTTTCCAGGTGTCGGTAACATGCAGCATACCTATCGTCCATCCACCTTCTTGCGTGTTTTCACAATGGCCAGAATAAAAAAAGATTGTAGGCAAACAGGCATAACTAGATGTGTAATGTCAAAGATAGAGAGATACTATACTAGACCAGGAGGAGGAGTGATAATGTAATGAATGTCAATGCCATGAATGGCGGCCATCGTTATTAGTTATGCGCTATTGTAGTGATAACGGGTCATTGTTGTCCATAGCAACCAATCACTTTGCAGCTCTCATTTTACCATAGCATTTTAGCTATTGGGTACTAAATGAGTTATGAACCAGTGGCTAGTATTACAATACCATGTTCAGATGGTGTTAACTTGGGACTTGCAGTGTATCAAATAACCAAGTAAAGGCAGTAATACAGTATATAGCAAAGTACACGTAATTACTGTATATTGTCCTCAGCTGTACACGGTAGTTGGTATGTACCTTTTATTTTTCCCTATACTGCATGTAGCTTATATAGGGGTTTTCCATCTTTTAATGGTCTAAAAATGCATATAATATCTGACCATGCAGAGTCCTCCAGAGCCCAAGTTTGATCTCTTAATGACCACCAGATCGGCACGTTTTTACGGCTGTGTGGATTTCTGCATAGGTATCACCTGCTACCCCAAAGCCTGTATTCAGCTCTCTTATAACAGATAACCTCTTGCTATGACACGCGCAGTCAAATATCACTACACGATCACTGATCACTCCGGGAACGTTTGTGCAGTCAGTACTGAGAATCTAGAAGGAACCCCAGGTCTGTCTGTACACTGAGCCTGCTGTTAGGGCGTATGTTGTATTGTCACCTATCCATATAGGAATATATTCCTACATTATAACTTTCAGGTACATGGAAACAACTGAGCTATGTTACATCAGTGACTCCTATAGGGATAAATGGGAGTTACAGAAACATGACAGGACAGTGAGCTCAGCTGTTTCTACAAAGCCGACCACCGCTGGTGCCCCGAATTTTGGCAGTGGGTTCTGGAGAGGCTGGACATTGTGGGGTCATTTCTAAAGATGGGTGTGGGTCCTGTGGATATGTCATCAATGTCAGCAGTGGGACAACCCTTTTAAGGGTTAATGTACATGTCCTGTATTCTGGGAGCAAATTCTATCAGTGTTGTAACCGCAGGTACTGTTATCTCTCTGCACGGACAGGGCATGTGAGGATAGGGTTAGAACATTTCATGGCATCATGTCACCACTGGCTTCGAGGTCACAGGATTGGATTTCTTATTAGATTTCACCTTGGAGGTGTGGACAGGACAACATAGGGTGGGGTTACGGTGTAGCGTATAGCTGATTAATTTTCCCTTACCCTTGTATGGTTCCAAGGACTTCATGTTCTTATTACTCCTCTCTACTTGTATACAAGACATGACAATGGTCTCTGCTCTCTTCCCTCATACAGGTGGTCAGTGAAATGTCCCATGTTCTGGTGGTGAGTGCCTGCTGATGGTTTGCGGTGGAGTTTCCTGTACCGCCTGCTTGTCCCCCTCCCTTGACCCCTGGACCTTCCTCACTAATGACTGGCTGGATTGTCCTACCTATCAGCCTGACTGCATTTTCCATTCCTGGGATATGGATTGTGTAAGTAGACTTGTCTAAATTTAGCTTGTTCTGTATGTCACGTGACTGTTTTAGGTTTAGGTTTCATTTACACCTTGTGGCAAAGTTGCTTTTGATTACCCCAACTGTTGGAAAGGGATTTACAGTTGTCTGTGCACCTCCTATAACTGCACCCCAGCTATACGTGTAGAAAATGGAGTTAATGGTATTCCCATTGTAGCTATTTATGGCATTTCCAAAGAATCTGCTATAGAGGTCCCATTTTAGAGACTGCAACCCTTTAGGATAACAGCCACATGTAGGCAGAAGATGTTTAGAGAGCTGGTCCTGGATGTGCATGGCTCTCCTAAAACCTGTAGGATTTACAACTGAATAGGTTAGGGGCACCTATGAGACGTTTATGGCATCATCTGTAGATATGAAATAAATGCTTAAGATGGAAGAACCCCTTTCAGTCTTTTCTTACCACATTCAGTTAGGGAGGGTCATCGAATTGCTGCTTTAGTTCTGTAGTGACTTAGATCAGGAGCTTCAGATTATTGGTGGGTATAGGAGACTGTCGGGTGTCATAGAACGTAGGGCACAGTGTGCCATGCAGGAAGCACTTGGGGTGATTGTACAAGGACTGTGCAGGCAGATATCATAGACAGGATATGATTTTGGGGACATGATTATTCCAAGTCATAGTAAGTAACTGTGTGACATGTGGTCAGACCAGATAACAGAGGTGCTTTGGTAGAAATAGAGGAAATTGTAATTTAGAGCTAAAATGAATGCTGATAGCCACATTTACTGAAATGGAAGCTCCAGACATAGGTAAGAGCATTAAAGGGATATTCCGGTACATAAATGTGATCCCTTATCCGCAGGATAGGGGATAACCATATGATCGGTAGGGGTCTGACTGCTTGGACTCTCATCGATCACAAGAATGGGGGTCTGATGTGCCCCATATAAATAGAGCAGCAGGTTGCACTTGCATGCTGTCGATCCATTCATCTCCATGGGACTGCTGAAGATTGTTCATTGTTCATTTCTTGTAAGGTTCATTATATATATATATAATATGGACTTCTGGTAACATTGTCATTTGGTCTTATTTCCTCTAGGTACGCAATGGCTGTGATGAACCATCATGTGTGTCCCGTGGAGAACTGGTATAAAACTCGCTCATACCACTTTTTTCTATTATATTTTCATTGACCACCATAGCATAGGGTACAGACAGATGTATGTCATTCCCATATTGTGCAGAAATACAGTATTTCCTGATGGTTGAAACAGTCAGGGCATGACTGCTTGTACGCCCTAGGGCAGGGGTGTCAAGGGCCACATCAGGTTTATGGTTGCCTTGTTTGGTGTCAAAATGCTGACATATATTGTACTCTTTTATCACTGATACAAAGACATACCGGTTTTTCTCCTTGAAGCACAAACCTCTATTTACTTTCTCCCATCTATCATTTGACTGCCTTCCATCTCATCACTTTTTTTTCCTTTTGGACATTATTTCTCAACTCCACTTGGAAAACTGCCTGATATGGAAATTCAGCAATCTGTGTACTTCTGCTTGTCAAAATGGCCACACTCCCCACTCTGGCATCCACGCTGCCGACTGCTGTTTCCCCTCGCAGGCTAAACTACTGCAAACTGCATTGTTTCTGCACACCAAGATGGCCCCCTCTCCCTGTTCTGGTGCCATCCCCTCTGACAGGCACTGCATTTGCCTTCAGATACCTCACAGGCTGATGAGGAACTACTGCAATTTGAGTTGTTTCTGTGCACCAAAACGGCCCTCTCACCCTGTGTTGGCACCACCCAAGCACTGAGTCCTGGGAAATTGAGTCTTCCTCCAGCGAAAGTGAGTGAACTAAAGTGAGAGACCTCGCGGGCGACATAAGAGGATCCGGAGTGCCGAATTCAGTGCAGGCCTTGTGTTTGACACCTGCGCCCAAGGGCATGTCATCGAGGTCCGTATGTCCATGAAGACAGATTTGAACACTTTTATCCTCTGCGATAAACGCTATGATATGTATGATTTGCAGTTTGCATTGCTGTGAGTGTGTGGACTGTCCATGAGCAGCGGCCGTTGTAGACAGGATACAGTATAAGGAGTGCCAAAACCGTGTGTAGCCCAGCTAATGTGTAACCGGGTCTTGCAAGCAGGGTGAATAGAGAGTGTTTTACCAAAGCCTTATTACATAAAAGGGACAATGGAAAAATGGGAATTTCTTGACTTCTAGTTTCCATGACAACAGGTTGAAGTATAGCCTAGGTTTATTTGATTATCTGGATATGTTAACATAGCAATACTATTTTTGTGTAATGGAGTGTATGGACCCTCTCCGCAGGACATACAATGTGACGTGTTCCGATGACAATGCCAAGCAGGGGACACCCAAGACATGTTGCACCCTGGACGATGTCCCCCTGATAAGGTGACTTATGGCTTTCACTTTTCCATTCTCCTGTCTTCTCCATATAGATATAGTTCGTGTGCTGACAATCTATTCTTTTCTTGACCTATCAGTAAGTGTGGGACGTACCCACCTGAGAGCTGTCTCTTCAGTCTGATCGGAAATGTCGGAGCTTTTATGGGTGAGTGTTGCCCAAGAGACCTCATTTATAGCACTGTTGACATTTTCCACCAATGTCCTTCCCTTTTATCCACACTTACATTGGTTCCCCCATCCCTTCTCCCATCACACTTATCACCCCTCCATCCCATTGTCATCTTTCTACCCAAGCATGCTTCTCCCCATTCATCCCGTGTCCTCTGTCCCTCCCTCCTCCCTGACTCTCCTCTCTCTCAGTGGTGATGATCTGTTTGCTGAGATACAGTCAGGTCATCGAGCTCAGCCACAGCTCCTGGCTGAACACTGTTGCTCTGATCTCTGGCTGCACCAACGCGGCAGGACTAGTCATGGTGGGAAACTTTCAGGTAAGCATACTGTAGTCTGTACACCTTTGTATCTGTGCTTATAATAGTTATCACATACTGGATTGGATTTCTTTTTTTCCATATCCCTTTATTACTCATGTGGTGCTAGTCTTTGTCAACTTCAAGGAGTTCTTCACCTAAATTTAGCTTTGTACCATTTCAGACAGACAGGTTGCCAGGTATACATGTACTGTTGTCAGTCAGTGCCCTCCTAGCAACTCCCCTGTCTTACTTAATGTGTTGAAATAACACAGTTGACCATATACTTCTGATAGCTGTCGACCAAATGCTTGACCATCCAACAGCTATTCTTCTCTACTCCAGGAAACACATGCATGCTTAGCACAGCTGAGCCTGCATTTGTTGAAGTTGGAGAGAAAAGGATTTGGCATGGTGAAGATCAACATGCCTAATGCTTATCTCCCCAGTATATGAAGTTGGGAGGCCCCCATACACGTTTGGTGGTTGGCTGGTCCTGCCGAATTTGGCAGGTGGTGTTGACATTGTAATGTGTGTCGCCTGCTTAAAGGGGTTTTCTCATAAACAATGTATGGTAGATCCACAGGATCTACCATAAATGTCTGATAAATGTGGATTCTACCTACAGGTGCATCTCAATAATTTTGAATATCTTTGAAACGTTTATTTCTTTCAGTAATTAAATTAAAAAAGTGACCTCCTATATTTTCTAGATTCTTTACACACAGTGTGTTCTATTTCAAGTGTTTTATTTCTGTAAATGTTGATTATGGATTACAGGTAATGAAAACCCAAATCTAAGAAAATTAGAATATTGTGAAAAAGTTCAGTATTGTAAATTCAGTGTGTCACCTGCCAAGGTTTCCTAAGCCTTTAAATGGTCCCTCAGTCTGGTTCAGTAGGACACACAATCATGGAAGACGCTGATTATGGATTGTATTACTGAATTCAATGAACGTTTCAAAAATATTCTAATTTATTGAGATGCACCTGTATCTCTAAATTGACCACCACCTCGAAGAGAAGACTGTCCTTGGTGGTCGATCTATGGAAACGTGAAGAACAGTGAGATTATGTTGTTTGCATAACTCCCATTCACTTCTATGGAAACTATTAAGGACAGTCTTCTCAGTGAGGTTATGGTCCGGTAAGAAGTGGGGCACAGAGGCTGGAGATGTTCATTTTAGAGACAGGTGAGAGTCCCAGAGGTGTGACTAATATTTATCATACATTTATGGCATATCCTGTGGCTATTCCAGAATTGTCTTTCGTGCAAAAACTCCTTAAGGCTGGCTGCAGACGACCGTGCTGTAACCAGCCTGCCGTGAATTAAAAACACGGGCGCCACATGGAGGACACGGGGATGTCGGGCCGTAGCTTCCACGGCTCCTTTCATTAAATGAATAGGAGCCACGGAAGCAAGGGCCGCAAAATTGGACAGGAATAGGACCTGTTCTATATTTTGCGGCCTGGACTGTCGGGCCCGCACAGGGGCCCATAGAAAGGAGTGGGTCAGTGTGCTATCCGTGAAATACACGGATAGCACACTGGCCACAGTCGTCTGTAACCGGCCTAAGTCTGAGGCCCCACGTGGCAAATCACAGCTAAAAAATTCTGCAGAAAAAAAATGTGTTTCATTGCATTTTTGTTGCGTTTTTCTTCTCTTATTAAATCTATAAGGAAACCGCTTGCATTTCCACAGCAAAAATTGACATGCAATGTTTTTGAAAACGCAGCTTTTCTGCAGCAATTTTTTCCTGCAGTTTGTGAATGAAAGTAACCAGAATCTCATTCACTCTGCTGTAAAACGCTGCGTTTTTTTTTTCTGCTGCGTTTCCAGAACATGGAGCCTTAGTCTAAAGGTGATGACAAAAAGATTTGGCAATACGCCACAATATAAATTAAGGTGAACAACTTGTGTAACCTGTGACTGTGTGGCACTTTTCTGGTGTGGGTGGGTTTCAGTAATATAATTGGTCACTAAATTGTTTATTCTTGGCAGGTGGATTATGCCAAGTCCCTACATTACATTGGCGCAGGAGTGGCATTCCCAGCCGGTCTGTTGTTTGTATGTCTTCACTGCATCCTCACTTACCATCTGGCTGCTAGTGCCCTAGACTACTGGGTAGGACATCTGCGTGTAAGCCTGACCACCGTGGCCTTAATATCCCTTGTCCTGAGTATCCTTTACATATAACATGTCTTTAAAGAGTCTTGAAAGATGTAGCACGTCAATGTGTGTAAGTATGACAGCCCAGTTGCACTGCAGCTTGCCTGTGGTTAGACTAGGGCTGGGCAATTAATCGAATAATAACTGAAATCGAAGTCAGCCAACATGATTTTGGTTCGGTTATTTTACTATTCGCAAGATTCTACCCCAGAGTATAATAAGTGAAGGCCTAGGGGAGATGAGCAAACTTAACCACCGCTTTCGTCAACTCCCTTGGGTTGCGGAGTGGGTCATCGTCCTCTTCCAGTCTCCTGAATGACTTCAGGGACCGCTAAGGCCTGTGATTCGAACTCAGCAGTCTTGTGAAGCTTGCATTTATGCCTCATGACCTTAATTCAGGAGGCCGGAAAGGGCCCAAAGAGGATGGGGAACCCTGCCAGAACCCAGGGGAGGTGAGTAACACTGTTTGCTATGTTTACTCTGCTGCCCTGGGCCCCTGCTATTTACACACTGAGGTATGAAGAGTATAACAATAGCAGTTATGGTTTGGACGCGTTCGATCCGAACAAAACTGCCAAGCAAACCTCACGAGATTCGCCCAACACATACTGCAGAGTATGCCCCACATCAGTAGTCTACTCATACATTGATTCCAAGGTTGGATTATAATGGAGGGAAATGGGCCCTGGGCTACAACCTATTTCATCCTTTTTATAATCTGCCACGATGGGCGTGGCCTAATATAGTTCATTTATTGTAATTGAAGTAAAGTCAATGCTCAGCCCTAGTCTAGACTATAGAACATGTTATATCTTGGTGCATGTGATCAGGGTTGCGATAGGTCACTTTTTTGTGATATAGCGCTCCAAATTATCTGCATAGATATTAGCTGTAAAACTTTGCCTGTGTTCGGCCACCACTAGAGGGAGCTTATGAGCACATGGTGTGTATTTCCCTTAACTGCGTACACAGGTGGTGTTTTTTTCATCCATGAAAGCTTCCTCCTCCAACATCTGGCTGCAATCTGCGAGTGGATCTTTGTCCTGGACATATTGGTCTTCTATGGAACCTTTGCGTATGAGTTTGGTTCAGTTTCCACGGATACAATTATGGCGGCTCTGCAGAGCTCGGCCGCTCGCAGTTGTAAGTCACCGGGAAGCAGCAGCACATCCACCCACCTCAACTGTAATCCTGAGCGGATTGCCATGATTTAAGAACAGTGTGGTAATGGGCCAATGACCTACCAGTCCCAACACTCAGGATTATTTTTAAGACTTTTTTTTTCGTTTTTACCAAATATATAAAGAAATGTAAGCCAATTTTAACTCTTTTACAGCCGGATAGGCCTAAGACAGTCTTGACTGGCAGCAAATGGGTTACGTAAAAGCGAAGTATTCACAAAGTCTCACTTTTTTTCATGTACATTGTCACGTCTAACACTTTATGGGGACTTTTTTTTTTTTTTTATATTCACTATATTTTCATTTATTTTGTGCGCAAAAGTATTTTAAAGTGCAGCCATTGCTTAACATGTGGAAACTGCTAACCTAGTGAATACTCTGGTATGCTGATTCAGAAGGATTTACCGACACATGTATACATTACTTTCTCATGTAACCTGACTTAGTTCAGGAAATAGCAGCTTTCTCGTACAAGTGCGACTGTTACAGGACAGGAGCCTGGTAAAAAAAAAAAAAAAACTGGGACATTGCAAGGTGTTTGTTCATATAGGGTTAAATGAATGGCCCATATATGAAACTTATCGAACTCCAGTTTTGTAGTGAGCTCATTTAGTGCCTACTAGATTAACCATTTATGGGCATCTCTTAGCTGTTCTTTTAAAGTGCCCTGTTACTTTAAAGGGGTATTCTATAATTGTTAAAGTCGCGCTCTGATTTTACATGAAAATTTAATATAACTTGGGGAATGCATAGGAAATTTACCTGTTGGCCTCCTATTCCTGTTCCCCTCTTTTTTTCACCTAAGATGGCCACCAGCATCTCCGACTAATCTATGCACAGTATGCAGTTGGTATTCCAGACACTCCCTGCTGCTTGTGTGTAAACCATCACTGATAATAGGGACAGGGGAGTGTCCCAGACTACTGCTGAACACTGTGCATTGGGTAGTTTGAAAAGCCGGTGACCGTCTTAAGTGAAAGATGAGGGGTCCAAGAGTCGGCAGCACAAAAAAATCAGGCCATCAGTTACATTTATTATACATTCCCCAGCATAATTTTTATGTAAGGGTTGCTTTAATGGTGATGGTCCCCTAGGACCCCTTTTTATTTTTAAGATGGGGGTTCCATGTATCTCTTGACCTATGTCAGTCAACAGCATCTGCAATGAGAAAGAGAAGCAGTAGGAATCTCTTGCTGACTGTTTCCATGATTCTTATAGACTTTAGTGGCATATCCTATGGATATGCCATTAATGACTGTGCTTGGAATACCCCTTTAAATGGGACCAGTCAGCTCCCCTCACATGTCTACTCTGGTATATACTTGTATGCAATATTAAATAACCATGCTGAAGAACCTTTTCTTAGTACTCTGCAATGTGCTTTTCCTCTGTTATCCCTCCTGGATATATATGAACAGGCTGACCTCCGAACTTTACCATTCCCCTTGTCAGTTGAGTGTCTCCTGACCGAGTCTGATATCGTGAGCACTCTTTTGACAGTGTCAGGACTGGTTCCTTTGACCAAGTCAGCTATTTCCAGGAAGAATAACAGGGGGACAAAACAATGCACAGCTGCTCCAGACTTGGCAAATGCAAGTATTTACTGTAGCAGACATGTCAGGAGAGCTGACACTCCTCTTTAGGACATATATTTTCTGTTACACTTATGTTATATACAAGGAGGTGGCATGGAATATCATGGTGCCAAGCCGAAAGAATGTCTTGATGGGTGCAGTCCTAGGTAAAAGTGTAGGTGATATAACTTAAGGTGGCTATACACATTGGATTAATGTCAGCTGAACCCACCAATCTCGGCTTGACCAGCCAACCTCCTAATGTGTATAAGACTTCCCTGACTTTTCCCTTAAGCAGCAGAAGTCAGGGGGGAAAAGGATCAGCAGATGTAAACGTATAGAGATAAGTCACCAGCAGTGTCTGGCAGCAGCTTACTCCTCTTGCCTCCTGTAGAACACATGGCTCGGCTAAGCATGCATGTGTATGAGGGGTCGGGAGGAATAGCTGTTGGCTGAAAAAATTGGGCCGACAGCTACTTATATAGCATTCCACTGATTCAGTAAAACAGCACAGATAACCAATACTGCCATGACTCTCCTTATAGATAAATGATGACTATGGTTACCACATGTTTGTATGCAGGTCAATATTGTTGTAAGTATTGCATTGCTTTTCAGGCCCCTGGTAGAACTGATGCAAATCTCAATACCTCACACTCTCCATAATTTTTTAACACGTTTTTATTTTTTTTTATGTGTATGACATGGTAACTTTTGTTTTTCTGTTACATGTTATATATGTGTATCCAGGGTAACACCATATCCTTTTACAAGTACAGTATTTGGCAATAAAAAAAGAAAAAATTGCAGTACACCTGATCAACCACTAGGTGTCACAATGCAAAACTTAACCAGGGCAGAGGCAATGTTCTGTTACGTCATCCAATTCAAGGTCACGTATTCACAAGCCTTAAAACTTTTTTGTGTACGGCTATGTTCAGAAAGATCTACTTTTCCTGGAGAGTGACTGTTGCTGCTTCAGCTGGGTGGGAAGTGCCCTTCCCGCCCGAAACTTCCTCACTGCCACTTCACATACAGGAAACCTTGTCCTGAGTATGGCAGAGCCAGGATTCCTGTTTTCTCTGCTATCCCAGGGGATCCACACTGTTCTACATGCTGCTCTAATAGAGGCTGGGAGCCTTGTGTGTTACAGGATAGCTTTTTTATTGTTAATAAAGGTGGAATTTTATCAACTCTTCTCTAGTCCATTATTCCGCAAAGTATGATCCATGTCTTGTCTGCTTTGGACAATAACGCATCAGCTGTAATCTGAGGAGGAAGGTGGTAGCAGATCTTCTGATTCCCTACAGCGCCTCCACAGGGGAAATTAAGCAGTGCACAGTTTCCATTAAAATGAATGGGCTGGCTGGCCAGGTCATGTAGGGTGGCTAAGCCTCTGTTGCTATTAGATGAGGGTCCTGAACAGGTGACTCTTCTTGAAAGTAGGTTGTGTAAACCTCTAAACAGGACCTCTTGGCTTACTGACACATCTGTTTTACTTACATTTTGTGTGACATAACTGTTTTGGAGGATTGTGCTGTTCAGTGGCGTAACTAAACTCTTGTGGGCTCCGGTGTAAACTTTTAACGGGGCTCCCTCCCGCCAGCGTACTATTTATAGTAACAGTTATGGTTGCTGCAGCGGTATCTGAGATACTTGAAAGGGATACAGCTATAGTACCCACAACTGCGGTTATAAAGAATATGGTGAGTGAGCGGCGCAATGCCCAGCATGTAAACAATACAGGGAGCTGCGTGTTCTGGGAAACGGCTGATCTGCAGGGGTCCAACATCCAGGGCCCCTGCTGATCAATTGTTTCAAGGGACCATGGTGCTTTTTGCAATCACCCTCACCCCTTCACTATTTACATTGCACAGGATCTGTTTTATCATGACTGTGAAATGTAATTACAGCCTATAATAATATCATATGTCTGCTAGAAAACAGATGGGGTGGGATTTAAATAGTGAAGTGGCCCAACACACTATAATTTCTTTCCCAGAGTCCCCCCCCAGTATAATATGCTCCACAGTGGCCCTAAACAGTATAATATGCTCCCAATCACCTCCCCTGGGCTGGCTTCTATTGGATTTCTATTAACTATTTATGTATAGCGGTCGGGGAACCAGGCTTTTCCCGATCGCTATCATGGTGCTGTGGGGTCCGTGGCCAGCTGCAGTTGCGACGGTGATGGTTACGCCCCTGGGGCTGTATCTGCTATACCTCCTGGAAGTGTGTTAATGCACTTGGGTGTATACAACCTCCCCCAAGGATAATTGACCTTTACCACCATATTACATATCACAGTACAGCAATAAATAATATACCTTTAATATATGTGTCAGGAGAAAAACCACCTAAAGTATCGTACAAGGGGGGAAAGTCTGTAGCTCTCTGGAGCACTGCTCTTGCCGTTCAGACCCCTATACTCTGCCAGCACCATTCTGTGTGGTAGGAGATGATGCTCCCCATCACCCATCCTACTTAAGCAGCAAAAGCAGTGTGCTCCCTGGAGCTGAAGGCCTGCCCCCAGACATTAAAGTAGCATTTCTCCAAATCTACGAAAGTGACATACATAACATAACTGTAATGTGGTGGTAGCAGTAGGAATATTCTCGGAGGAGATGATAGACTCCCTTTAATGATTTTCCAACACATTCAGTGCTAGCAGTGTCCCAAATGTTTCCATGGCGTCTGTGCAGACTGTCCAGGGCACATTCGTGACGGGTAGAGGAAAGGGCGTTTTAAGCATCTATATACGAAGGGGATCTTTATAGTTAGAGTAGTGAAACTATAGAATGCCCTACTAGAAGAGGTAGTAATAGCAGATCACATATCAGCATATACAAATGGCTAGATGGTTCCTAATAAAAAACAAAATTAAGGGTTATAATTAATCTAACTATAAATGATAGGAAATTGATTTTTAGTGATAAGAGGTTGATCCAGGGATTTTTTTTTCTGACAAATTTGGAGTTGGGTTTGTAATCGATTACAGCTTGTTCTCTTGATATTGGCTGCACAATTTTGTATATTTATCTGCAAAACTGCACAGCAAGGAAGAGGTTAATAAGCTATTATCAATTGATGACGCTGAAAACACTGCTTGCGCGCCCTGGGGTGCAGCCGGAGTCGCACAGTGTGGCGGCACCCAAAAAGCACTGATCGACATGTTTACCATCTCTCATCCTCACCTGCATCGGTCCATATAATAGGCCCTTTATGGAGGGGGCACATATGTTGTCATCACTTATTTCTTAGTACTAATAATCCTGACTCTTCTGTTTTTGTAGGGTAGGAGGATCATCCCCAGACTGATGCCTGACCATATGGAGACCTCAGAAGACTCACATACATAAAACGTCCCTCTAAAATAAAGAATTTATAATAAACGCCATTGTGTATTTCATCTGAATATGAATGTATTAAAATTCTGCTCAGTTTCTCGGTTATAGAAGTAAGAGACAGCTACACACCAGTTGCAACTTTATTTAAAGAAAGGTTGTCATAGTGAGCCGCACATATTATACAGCATTCCATGAATAAATGAAGAGCTTCCTTATAATGTATGGATGGACTGAGTCTGCCAGAACAGAGCCATGCTTTTATATATATATATATATATATATATATATATATATATAACACACACACATTCACATACAGTTGGGAAAAAAAAGTATTTAGTCAGCCACCAATTGTGCAAGTTCTCCCACTTAAAAAGATGAGGCCGGCCTGTAATTGTCATCATAGGTAGACCTCAACTATGAGAGACAAAATGAGAAAACATATCTAGAAAACCACATTGTCTGATTTTTTAAGAATTTATTTGCAAATTATGGTGGAAAATAAGTATTTGGTCACCTACAAACAGGCAAGATTTCTGGCTCTCACAGACCTGTAACTTCTTCTTTAAGAGGCTCCTCTGTCCTCCACTCATTACCTGTAGTAATGGCTCCTGTTTGACATTGTTATCAGTATAAAAGACACCTGTCCACAACCTGAAACAGTCACACTCCAAACTCCACTATGGTGAAGACCAAAGAGCTGTGGAAGGACACCAGAAACAAAATTGTAGGCCTACACCAGGCTGGGAAGACTGAATCTGCAATAGGCAAGCAGCTTGGTGTGAAGAAATCAACTGTGGGAGCAATAATTAGAACATGGAAGACATACAAGACCACTGATAATCTCCCTCGATCAGGGGCTCCACGCAAGATCTCACCCCGTGGGGTCAAAATGATCACAAGAACGGTGAGCAAAAATCCCAGAACCACACGGGGGGACCTAGTGACTGACCTGCAGAAAGCTGGGACTAACGTAACAAAGGCTACCGTCAGTAACACACTACGCCGCCAGGGACTCAGATCCTGCAGTGCCAGACGTGTCCCCCTGCTTAAGCCAGTACATATCCGGGACCGTCTGAAGTTTACTAGAGAGCATTTGGATGTTCCAGAAGAGTATTGGGAGAATGTCATATGGTCAGATGAAACCAAAGTAGAACTGTTTGGTAGAAACACAACTCATCATGTTTGGAGGAGAGTGAATGCTGAGTTGCATCCAAAGAACACCATACCTACTGTGAACCATGGGGGTGGCAACATCATGCTTTGGGGCTGTTTCTCTGCAAAGGGACCAGGACGACTGATCCATGTACATGAAAGAATGAATGGGTCCATGTATCGTGAGATTTTGAGTACAAACCTCCTTCCATCAGCAAGGGCATTGAAGATGAAACGTGACTGGGTCTTTCAGCATGACAATGATCCCAAGCACACCGCCAGGGCAACGAAGGAGTGGCTTCGTAAGAAGCATTTCAAGGTCCTGGAGTGGCCTAGCCAGTCTCCAGATCTCAACCCCATAGAAAACCTTTGGAAGGAGTTGAAAGTCCGTGTTGCCCAGCGACAGCCCCAAAACATCGCTGCTCTAGAGGAGATCTGCATGGAGGAATGGGCCAACATACCAGCAACAGTGTGTGCCAACCTTGTGAAGACTTACAGAAAACGTTTGACCTCTGTCATTGCCAGCAAAGGATTGAGATGAAGTATTGAGATGAACTTTTGTTATTGACCAAATACTTATTTTCCACCATAATTTGTAAATAAATTCTTTAAAAATCAGACAATGTGATTTTCTGGATTTGTTTTCTCATTTTGTCTCTCATAGTTGAGGTCTACCTATGATGACAATTACAGGCCGGCCTCATCTTTTTAAGTGGGAGAACTTGCACAATTGGTGGCTGACTAAATACTTTTTTTTCCCCACTGTATATATATATCTATCTATGTGTGTGTATGGACAAAAAAAAAAAAAAAAGGTTAGCACTGTAGCTTTGCAGCACTGGAGTCCTGGATTCCAATCCAGCTAAGGACAACATCTGCAAGGAGTTGTATGTTCTTCTCGTGTTTATGTGGGTTTCCTCCCACACTCCAAAAACATACTGACAAAATTTAGATTGTGAGCCCTATATGGGACAGTGGTGACAATATCGGTAAAGGCCTGTGGAATATTTAAAGAGGACCTTTCACTTCTTCATACATGTGCAGTTTTATATACCGCTAGGAAGCCAACAGTGCGCTGAATTCAGTACACTGTTGCCTTTCCCAGTATGTGCCCCGGTGCTGGAGATATCCCTCCACTGTCAAAAGGGTGGGCCTTACCAGAGTGAGCCGACATTGTGCTGAATTCAGTGCGCTGTCAGCTTTCTTGCGGTATATAATTGTGCACTTCTATGAAGACGTGAAAAGTCCTCTTTAAGCAAAAATAAATATCGCACCCAAATAGAAATGTTGGATTGCTGCAAAGCTCAGCATACAGTTATGTGGCCTGATTAGATGTACAAGTGCTTCCCCCGCTGCCCTATAAAAAGGTTTTAAGTGGCTACTTTTGGGTAGTGGGTAGAGATTGTTGACTACTAGACAAGCCTCTACAATGCACTCAGATATTTTGCCCATTCGACAGACTTAGAGAGAGAGCACGTAATTGAGAAAAGCAGGATGGTCATTTTGACGAATAGCCCGCCATCTAGGCCATTCTGACTTAGCTGATAGGAGGTGTTGGGATCAGTGATTACGTCAGGGCACGTGCACACTACGAACAGGTTCCGGATGGCCACATAGACTACCCAGGAGACATACCCCCTAACTTTCATAAGATTGAGGATGAAATTTGTGGTGCCTGCAATGTGCCGTGGCAAATTTAGCTATTATAAGCCACACCTCCAACCCTTACCCATACTCCCTTTGGTCCTACTTATTTCCAACCATGTCCCTTTGTGACTCATCACAGTATAATGCCTGTTAGTGGCCTCAATACTGTATCATGCCCCCTGATAGCCCCCCTCATTGTTGCCCCTACAGTGTAACGCCCTGCTCATTGTTGCCCCTACAGTGTAACGCCTTGCTCATTGTTGCCCCTACAGTATAATGCCTTGCTCATTGTTGCCCCCACAGTGTAGCATTGCCCTCATTGTGGCCCCCAAAGTAAAATTAAATAAATCCAGGACATACTTCCCATGACCTGAGGTAGTGTCCTGCAAATTCTGGGACGGTTGGGAAGTATGTGCCCCTGCCTGCTTCCTGGCAGCAGAAATAGGGACTCTTGGGTCCCTATGGGTCATGTAATACCAACTATTATTTATTGATGGTTTTACAGAACAGAGATATGCGCTTTACCAAGAAGATGGATGCAGAGTTTGAAGGCTTTAATGGTCTCAAGACATGTTTCATGACTATTTGTCTCTTCCTTAGATAAATGAGATGGCAATAGTTAAAGTAACCTTCCAGTCTGCCGTAAAATATTATATAACATGTAAAGGTCTGTGGTCTGTTTAGATGTCTAGTGAAGGATATGTTTTTATAGCAGTTTTGTTTATAAAAATTTATCTGTCAGATGTACTGCATGATGTGATTGGACCCATACAGGGTGTTCACACGTAGGAAATTGACGCTGATTTGGGAACGGATTCCGACTAGATTCTACCTCCCATTGTTTTCAATGGGAGCAGAGATCATAGCAGGATGCTGAAAAAATAAGTATCTTACTTGATCTTGATGCCGCAGCGTCCACAGCCCGAGAGTCCCCTCTGATTAGTCCCATTCATCTAGGCCTATATAGGACCTTCACGTAGTTACATTTAAGAATTGAGTGTCTTATGTTCTCCTCAAGCTATTTTTAATTTATTTTTTTATTTTATTAATTACTGACATCTTACCACATGTCTAGGATTATTTGATATTTACTGATAATTGTATTTGCCAATGTCCATAACTCCATTGTCATGAGCGGTTGGGAAAAGAGGTGTGTGAAGAGGGTGTGTTCCAATGTTCAGGTTTATGCATTTTTTTGCCAAAACCTATAGTGAATTAAAAAAAAAAAAAAAAAATATAGTTTTGTATGTTCCATCATGATCCACACCAGGTTGAGGCTCTACAAACCTGAGCATGGAAGCACACCCTTTAGGTTTCTCAGATGGACTTATTTAATCTGGTAAATACATTGTGTGATGTCTGAGATGGACCACAGCTTGGCTGTACTGAACTCACAGTATGGGAATGCGCCTTTCATGTGGATTGTGTTTCCTGGACCAATCATGGCTGTCTGACTTCACCTTGTCCACCATCCAGACACAGGCGGCACTTTCATTACACACCCCTGTCCTTACCCAGACCACGTCCAAGTGCTTAACAGAAGGAAATTTAGTGTCACTGCAACCATTACAGTTCTGGCCATTGACAATCATCTATGTTTGCGGTGGTGTCATAAATGACCTGGACTGCTACGCTCTGGACCCCTATCACCTTTAGTGATTAATTCAGGTTCTGTTTGGGATCTGACACCGGTTGGGTTTGAATATGGAGGCTTTGTGGTGACCTCATCATTCCTGCCTATGCTGTGGAGCAACACACTACCCCAATTGCTGATGTGATGATGTGGGGCGCCATCTCATACAACAGACGCTAACCGCTCAGCGATATGTGCAGGGCATCCTGTGGCCACCTGTTACCTCTTGGTCGTTTTCAGAACTCTCACAGAAATAAATGGAGAAAACCCCTCATGTGTAACCTTCTCTCAAGTCCTAGAAGCTGTGGCACTGGGCCCACGCAGCCTGTGTTGAAGATAGGTGTAGATACCATTGTGAGAACCAGCATCTATTAGATATTTATCATATACTGTGGCTATGTCACTAATGTCAAACTTTAAGGATGACATTGGGCAGAACAGCTGCTGAGTTAACCATCTAATTCTCAGCAGGTTTCATACATGATATAAGCTGGCAAAGGTACCTTGGTAACTGTTCTGCCTGGTATACAGCAGCATCTCTCTATAGGATGTCAGAACGGGAAAGGGGGGGGGGGCTGGACAACGTCTTTAAAGGGGTTTCCCACTGTATACACCTATATGAAGTGCTGGGAACGTAAGTAGTCAGAACTGGGACCTACAATTTCCCTTGCGTGCTTTATCTGAATGGAGCGATGGTGTGCATGTGTGGCCACCGCTCCATCTACATCTATGGGGCTGGCAGAGATCACAGTCTCAGCAGCTCCATAGAAGTGAATGGAGCAGTGGCCACACGTGGAGCATTCTGGAAACCTGCAGGCCCCGATCCTTCTGATTGTTGGGGGTCCCACTGGCCGGAGGCATCCATACTGAGGACTGCACAAAATTATATTTTGTTGGGAAGTGATCATTAACTAATGCTTGTAGTACTCTGTTAGCTACAGCGCCTATTATATCATCCTGTGCTATATCATTAGATGGACCTTAATATAAGCACTGCAGATAACAGTAGGATAACTTTATTGCTCATCCTGATGTCAATTTATATAAAACTAGAATGAAAACTACAATTCTGTGGATTCTGTGATTTAAAAAAAATAATAATAATATCACAAGACTGACAATAAAAGGTATGATGTGCCCATAGCTGGCCTCAGACAGAACCGCATTTGTGATCTCCCATGGGTGTAGCAGCCTGGGGACCTGTTCTAGCTGCGCCAAAGACTTCAGTCCTGTGTAAGATGCTTTATACAAGTAGGACGTAGAGAGGTCAAGTGTACATGGCTCCATGGAGATACTCAAGTCTGTGTTCTCTCTGCTGTCTTCTTGCCTGTAAAACAGATAGTGGCAATCATATGTCAGTACAGTATTACAGGGAAAGGAGTATGATTGTTGGAACAGGGCTTGGTTGTAGTCTGTTACCAAGGAAACACACAGGTTCCCATAGAAATGGTAAGTTGTGTGCAATCAAATGCACAAATCTTTCACTGAATAATGCCCACCAAGACTACTTGTATGTAACCCCACTGCCACCCTTTTTACCTTCTCTTGTTTGTATTCTTCATACTCTGGGCTATCTGTAGGCAGCTCATCTCTACATAGCGGGCAGGAATTTGTCTGTAGACGATGAAGAATTATTAGTCATTAATACAGGTGCAGAGTTACAAGAACCTGGTGCCACAGTCACCATACAAAGATTAGCTTCTATTCCTAAGGAATTTCGCTACTATTGACTAGAACATTACATAAATATCCTATTATTTTTTTTAAATCCCAAATCAATCTGGATCAGTGTAGATTTTAAAATTGCAAGTGCACCTCCTGTTTTTTTCCCCGCTATTGTATTAGGGGGTGTTTGGTGACCATCTTTGTAATATACTTAGTTAACCTATCTAACTTCCTTTTAATAGAAAATAGGCTCTAAAGTTCCCACTAGCAATGTCCTAACTAAGCATTTCCAGGGAGAGTCTGTCCCGTACCCCTGTACACAATGCAGTATGTAGAGCTGTAGAATTTGCCAAATTGGGGACGGTCACTTCAAATGGCCGTATCTCCGGTTATCTTCTACATGGAAAAGTTCACATGAAAGCCGAGATTCTCGGATTTCATACGATGTCAATATTGAAGTACTAGCTGTAAAAGAATTAGAGATATCACTAGTTAAAAACACAGTTGGGAATGTGATGAACTGCTGCATATTAAACTCAAATTACAGATTATGTTTTATCTAGTGATATCTCAGGTTGTTTGATAGCTTGAGCTGTGGCTAGATATAACCATTTGAAGTTATCATCCCCCTTTGGCAAATACTACAGTACATACTGGCAATACAAATGTGTACAGATTTTCCACAGTAACAGCTCAGTTAGGGGGTTGCTAGGTGAATTTTAGAGCCTGTTTTCTATTAAAAGGAAGTTAGCTAGGTTAAGTATATTACAAAAATGTTCATCAAACACCAACCTGACACAATAACAAGTTTTGTGTCACCCACATGCATATTGAGTATTCTGAGAGCTATATGACATTTGTCATGCTAGGACATGGTAGTTGCTCCTCACTCGCTGGTCCTGATTATGTATTAAGTGCAGGAGAATTCCTTCGCCAAGTCAGCACTGCCATTCTTTTATCTTGAGCATAACCAGTCATCACAGCCATAGTGGCTCCCTTGCTGGATTCCTGTCTTTATCCTTCTGGAATCTTCCTGCTTATTTATGGCTGGAGCTTGGTTAATAATTCAGATTTTCGGGTTATGTCCAACAACACCTCTGTTCTATTATTCTTCTAATAAGACAAAAATAATCCCAAAATGTTATTACCTTTCCAAGCCAAGGCAGGATGCAGGCAGAATGGAAGAGGTGTTCACAGGGTAGCTGCCGCACAGTTTCATCCTCCTCAAACTCCAGCAAACACACCGGACACTTCAGGCCAGCATCTGTATAAGATATAAACTGATGAATCAATATTACTTGCTTGTTATTCTATATGACGGTACAAGGTTCACAGGAATCCATTTTTACACGATTTGGGGGTCTATTTTAAGCCTAGGTGGGCGGTACAACATGTCACTTCTTTAAATACTCATGAGATATTTTTCTATCCTCTACACATGTATAATTTTTTTTTCCAAAGACTGATAGAGATTTTTAAGTAAAACATATGGGAACATAGTGGGGTGAATTTATCAACACATCTACGTTGGTTATCAGGCATAGATGTGAGATAATGTGGCACACTTTGGCGCAAGTCCCCTTCTTGTGCCAAATGTGTGACAAATACCAATTCTGTGCCTCACTCGTCACATTTTGCAAATATGGGTGGAACAGGGCAGGGGTGTCTTAGCATATTTATTATAGCTCACGCCAGATTACTGATTCAAGTTATACAGGAAATTTATGCCATTTCCTGACTGGATTTGATCTCCATTTTGGTTCGCGGCCTGACTTATTAAGAGGCCAGACACTCTGGATAAATCAGGAATGCCTTGTGCCTTTTGGGCCCTTTATGAAGGCTGGTGTACCAGACACCTGTCTCAATATATCTGCCCCATTGTTTCCAGAATGATGAAATTCATGGGCCTACCCTTAGTATAGGTCATCAGTGTGGGTTTGGTGGGGTGCCCCCGCAGAGGCTCCATAGTTCGGATGAGCACTGTGACCTCTTCACTATATATCTAGCACAGCGCTATACATTGTATAGTGGCTGTGGTTGGTATTGCAGCTTGATCCTATACCTTTGAATGGTTCATAGCTGAAAAATGATCATGTTACCAAGTAATGTGATATTACTGGACTGAAAAGAGGAAGCGGAGCTCATCCAAGTGCCGCAGCCACTTAAAACTGTTGATCCCCACCAGTCGGATATTGATGACCTATCTTAAACTACATTTTCCACCCAAGTGTAGCACACTAGACACTTCCGCTAGAACAGTCCCTTACACAAATGCAGTCTGCCAGCTGCTTGCAGATATTTCCACAGAGAAAAGTGAAGAAGCAGGACCAAAAGCAGCATATACCATGGTCTAGGAAAAAAGGTGTCTAGCTAAAATTTACAGAAAAAGTAATTTCCATTGAAATTGAAGAATAAAGTTCTCTGGATTTTAGGATCCATAGCCCCAAAAACAATGGGAGGAAGAGATAGCAGAGGAAGCTGAAAAATAAGGGTCCTGCTCTATCTTGTCACAGAGTCCACGGCTCAGGACTCCCTGCTGATTAGGCCCATTCAACTGTTCGCCATTTTCTGCCATGTGAACATACCCTAAAGCTCCATGTACACGAACACATGTTTTGTCAGTGAGCTAGCCGTGTATTTAACAGCTTGCACACTGACCAATTATTTTCTTGTGGCCCCATACACACGACCGTGTATTTTCACAGGTCTGTGTAGGTAGGCATGAGCCCAGGGAAAAAGTTCAGGACAGGACGTATTCCTGCCCACTTTGCAGCCCGGGCTCATCAATAAAATGTATGGGTCCGTGGAGGGCACAGGCTGCACACAGATATCATCCGTGTGCCATCCATGCCATTTACTCTCGGACCCATACACATTCATCTGAATGTAGCCTTAGTCTTTTCTATTTCGATATTAATTATATATGTATTTAGGTGTGGCAACCAAGATAATTTTTTTATAGTTTGCAGAATTTTTATCTTTCATTCCTCTCATCTTGCAAGCCGCATTTGTACAAGGGTTCATAACACCCATGTGCAGAAATGAAAGTGAAATAACATATACTGTTTGTGACTCCTATGCAAAGTGTGCCACACAGAAGGATTATCTATGTTAGTTTTGACATTTTTATTTTACCAGTAAAAACAGCAAACACTTTATGGGCTCCCCTCTCTCTTTACAGATCCCAGGTTAGATTGATGCAATGGTAATTGTCTATCGGGTCATTGTTACATGTGATCTCTTTTAAAGGTAATGCATAGATCATGTTTTCCCAGCATTCCCCCTCTGCAGTAAATCATCAGATGCTGTAAAAAAATCATCACAGGTTTCAATGGCAACTGCTCAAACACTGAGGCTAGGTTCACACTAGGTTTTGGCTCTCCGTTGTTTGGGTCTGCATGGGGACCCGAAAGACAGAGTGTGAGCCTCCTGACCTAAGGACACCAGCAGAACCCATAGACTATAATGGGTCTGTTGGGTGTCTGTCGGGATTCCACAGAATCTTTCTCTACGCCGATTTTAGGTGAAATCTGCGGCAGAGTTTGCAACGCAGATGTGAACCTAGACTTAGTTAGTGCTATGCTTTAGGGTTTCTGCCACTGGAAATGCGTTATAGCAATCCCTGTCACCAGTTTTTGTATTGTCACTATGGCAGCCCTAATCACAGAAAGTTGGTCATAGATAGTAGATACGATAGCTGTTAGCTGACCACTATCTCTGGAACCTCCATTCACAAGAATACTCGACTTGGTTTAGTATGCAAGTTCATTTTTATAGGAGAGATATTCCTCCTGGAGAAACAATGGATTGGGCATATTAAAATCCTAGCATCCTTCTTTTCCCCACCATCAGCAGTCAGGCTGCCCCCATATACCCTAGATCAATCCACAGCTGACCTAACAAAGACTGACAGGTCCCGATGTGCAGTGACCATAGGTATATTCACTATGTCACTGTCCCTATGACAGTATAGAAGGGATTTAGAGATGATTTGGGTGGTGGTAGACTCCTTTTAATATGTCTGGCCGACTTTAGGTCCTTGTGCCATCAGACATGATCTTCTATATAGCCAGTTATGTAAAAAAGGGACCCCTGAGTGTTATTGTGTCACCCTAGTAGACTTACATATGGCATAATCTGTAATGTATTGTTTGCCTTATGTTTCCTTACCTGCTTGCTTTGCCGTCACCGTAACTCTGGGCAAGTTGTCTACCACTTTTTTGGCAGCTGGTGGTGGGAGTCTATGGTCCCAGTCTGTTACATCCAGACCTCCGATATCAATATCCAACCCACTGAGGAGACTCCTAGGCAGAAATAAGATAGTAAAAGTTGAGCAAAAACCACAACTGCTATCATCTATGGCTTCATTATCAGTATTAGATTTTTGGCAAGCTTGAGGACAATCCCTATAGAAACTGTATGAATAGATCAGATATAACGGATACATTTGGGAACCTGACATCAGAAGATAATGACTCTCACTATGAACGTGTAGCCCCCTCTCCCCCAAACATACAACCCTACTGTGATGTTCAGCTGTGTACGATCAGGCGGCACTGTTTATTCTGCTAGTAGTACAAGAGCTCCTGGGGTATAGCTTTGATAAATGCTGGGAGCACAGCAGATACTGGCAATGAAAATAAATCTTAGGGCCTTAGGGTAAGCACATGGGCAAAAGATCTCACAAATCTGATGAAATCAGCGAAAACTGCAAGCCAGCAATTCCAAGTAACTAAAGTCACATGTTAGGAACTGAACAGCTGCAAGTTTAAGCTACTCCACCTTCATAAAATTGTTGCAGTGTGGCTGCATTTTAGCCCTGAAATTATGGCTGTAAAACCTGGACCCCATATCCTCCTTTGAGTTTTATAAGTATAAAATGGGCGCTAACATGCTCCAATAAACAGGAAGAAGTTGTCGCACTCACAAAAGATTCTTTAAAGGGTTTTCCCATAAATGAAACATACTCTATCCTGAGGATAGGGGATAAGTGTCTGATCATTAGAGGTACTACCAGTGGGACCTCCACCAATCAGAGAACGAGGGTCTTTGCATGTCCCATGTGACATTTACTTATATTGGACTTCTGGGTGAAGGAGGTGGCCGCACATGCACACCACTGCTCCATTCATATGAGGTGCTCAGAGACCCTTATTTTCCTGATCAGTGGTGGTCCAGATGTCGGACCCCCAGCTATCAGACACTGTGTCCTGCCCTGTGCATAGTGGATTAATGTCATTAAAGGGATTTTCCTTATCCCAGTCATTTTTTTTTTTTTTTTTTTTACTACTGATGACCTATCTGCAGGATAGATCATTAGTATGTGATCAGTGGGGGTCTCACACCCAGACCACCCACTGATCAGTTGATCTGGGTGCTGAAAGCATCTCTGCTTCTATCCAGGCAATAGGACCATAGCTGCAGGCTCCATTCATTATATAGCAGTGATGCTGGAGTACTGTAGCTCTACTCCTATTATCTGAATAGGAGCAAAGCTGCTTCCAGCCCCATCCTTCACTGTAGCTTCAGCTGATTGGTGCGGGGGCCTGGTGTCAAACCCCCACTGATCAGATACTGATGTCTGACTATAAATAGGCCAGTATGAAAAATGACTGGGGGACAAAAAAACACTTTAATGTGAAGACCCCTTTTACGCTAAAATGTGCCCATAGGTGTTTGAAGGCTGAGGGGCTGTCACAATTCTCCTGACTTTCTATCAGCTTTGAAGCAACAAATCCTGCTCACAAAATTTCAGGCAGTCCCTGCTGGTTCAGTTTTCTTCTGCAATGTCAGCTCTGTATGGTTGGCAGGGAGGATTACACTGTATGAGCTATCTACACTATTACTTATGTGTTAAAGGGGTTATCCAGTTTCTAACCTTGATGGCCTAGCCTTAGGATAGGCTATCAATATTAGATCAGTGGGGGTCCAACACCCGGGACCCCCACAGATCACCGATACCGAGACAGTGGTGCTCACTGTATTGTTTACATAAGGATAGGCCATCAATATTAGAAACTGGATAACCCCTTTAATCAACACACGGTTGCAGATAAACTAATACTATCTACCTTCTAGACAGTCAAAGTTAGACAAGACATTCTTAAACTGCACCAGATTTTCCAAAGTGTCGGACGCTGTTTGAAAACCTGGTGTACTTATAGACTGTGCCATGTCTGGCTCAGGGGGTTATGTACCCTGGCTGAGAACCACCACTGGAAGTGGTAGATTTAGTGAGTGCTCAGGTTCTGGGGGATTATTGCTGCCCAAACCACCCACCATCTTCAAATACTGAGGAACAGCGGCTGCTAAGTAGAGGCAGACATCAGAAGATGTCAGGTCAGGGTTAAGGGGACAGGTCTCCGCTACAGCAGTCAGTAGTTTGTGCTCAATAGACAGATTCTGATCTATGATCTGATGAGTAAAAAGCTGTTGCTGGTCTTCAGTGCAAATACAGTTAAGGACAATATCTACACAGAGTTTGTATGTTCTCTCCATAAGGTATGTGTATGGGTTTTCTCTAGCTTCCTCCCATACTCCATACTGATAGGTTAATCGGCCTCCTATGAAGCTGACCTTTGTGTGTTGGAGATAAGGAAAACAGATGTTGAGCGACTAATGTGGATGACAATGTGTGTACAGCGCTGTGGAATGTGTTGGTGCTACAGGAAATAAAGTAAATAAATACACTGGTGCTTTTCCTAATCTCATATAACACCTCTGAAGGTAACAAACCGGTCCTGAAAAGCTTTACAGGTAATCTGTACCGTGGCTCCCAAAAGGAAGGAAGAGGGTCAAGTTATGTTCCATCTAAACAATACTACCAATCTACTCCCAGCGAGATTTACCGTAACAGGTCACGAAGGAGGAAGTTACTTGGAACTGAGAAACCAGGAAAATCCCAAAGAATTGCTAATTAATTAGGATTTACTTTGCAAAAAGGAAGACAGACTTGGCTTTACTGAATGGAACAACGAAGTCCACAACAGAGGAAAAGCAGAAAGTCTAAAACCAAGATTATATACTCATTGACCTAATGTACACTGCTGTTATATTGAGATATACACACATACACACATATCGCACATACAGCAATGCAATCTACTGGCCTCTAACCCCACTGGGGGAGCCTAGGACCTATGGGGTAGGTGCACATTCAAACCCTCAACACCTCCAACTCAAGAACATCCATCGAATCCTCGCCTTCCTCACCCCTGAAACTACAAAAATGCTAGTCCATGCCCTTATAATCTCCCGCTTAGATTACTGTAACACCCTTCTCTGTGGCCTCCCAGCAAATACTCTTGCCCCCCTCCAGTCCACCCTAAACTGTGCTGCTCACTTAATACACCTCTTCCCCCGGTTCTTCATCAGCCGCCCCCCTCTGCCAATCCCTTCACTGGCTACCCGTTGCCCAGCGAATAGAGTTCAAATTACTAACGCTGACATACAAAGCCATCCACAACCTGTCCCCTCCATATATCTCTGACCTAATCTCCCGCTACCTGCCGACACCTATAGACTTACTCATTCAGGAAGGCCTACAACCTCCAATAACACTACTGTCACCACACCACCACCTGAGCAGCCTCTCCCCTCACCTTCTGTCTCTATCCCTCTTCCTTCATAGATTGTAAGCCCTTGCGGGCAGGGCCCTCTATCCCACTGTGCCAGTTGGTCACTGTTAGTATTATACTTGTCCTGTATATTCTGTGTACCGTATGTAAACCCTCAAATGGAATTAATGGTGCTATATAGAATAATAATAATAATAATAATAATAATAATAATAGGTGTGTCTTTGGGGAGCCGCTTTCAGCAAGAGAGGGGGGAACCACTGCACGATACTCTGGAAATGTCAGAGAGCCAGAGGATTTGTAGACAGTAGGCCAGGGGCTGGATTTTTGCTTTCTGCAGTATTGCTTGCTGTAGCCATGTCCAGTGTGAGTATGGGGTTGGTGGCATTGTACCCCCTTATATATGGGATGTACATGCAGGAGAGACATGGTAAAAATATTCTGGAGTCCTAAGCCCAGACTAAGCAGAGATATAAATACATTCATATTCATAAATGGCATACTTTGGTGCAAGAAAGTGCTGTGCGCCAAAGATGTACCACATGTACACCAGAAAACCGTCATAGATAAGTTAGTAAATATCCCCAAAATATTAACTGGATTTGTCAGACTACATTCAGCTGTGTGCATGAGGCAGATTTATGAAGACTGGCATTCCTCATGCCAGTCTTCCTAGCCCCTCAGCTGGCAGAGAGTGCGATTCATTTATTAGGAGGTGCATGCCTCCCCATAAATAACCCACACCCTCCACCAGTCCGTACACTTGGAGGGGAAATGTATACCAGCTCGTCATATTTCTTTATGTCTACATAATATCATCTGGTATGCCAGACCATACTAAATGATAGCCCTAGAGGCCTCACTCAAACTTAGACTGACCCAATGATAACAACATCTGTGGTGCCAGGTTGAGAAGTAGATCAAAAATTTGTCCAGGCCCGGCAGCTACCAGAAGTACGTACATTTGCTTGTTGTGTTGGTGTGATCACCAGAATGACATATGTCAAGACGCTAGTTACATACAGGGAAGAGGTCATACATTACTACACATGCTGTACAATATTGAAAAAAAAATAAAAAATAAAAAATGAAAAATACGTAGAAAAATAATTATGGCTAAAAAGGAGTGCAAAGTTCTGAATAAAAACTGTGTTTTATTGAAACATTTGCTTGAACAGCGCATAGGTGGACTGTCAAAATTTTGGTTAAGAACTGAAAGCGACGGACGAAAATACCATGTGTGCGGGACTTTTTCCTCCACAGATTTCAGACAGACATTGCAAAATTCCTGTGAACGTAGCCATAGTTCAAATATATATACTCATATGTATATAAATTATTAATAACAGCATATTTATATAAATATTTCCAATATATATATATATATATATATATATATATATATATAGTGACAATTGGGGGTAGTTTAGTATCAAAGGTAGGAGCTTCCTGGACTTTACATAGGTGTTGGTGGCTCTGGGTGCCAAATAAACAGCATAGCAGATAATGGCAATCCAAAAGAAATGGCTTTATTCAGCTTGTAAATGGAACAGGAACAAAAATAACAAAACAGCCTAGCCCACACACAGGGCAATACCTCACTTCTTGAGCCCTGACTAACTTCTGGGGGCAAGAAGCTTTACTGAGGTTACTTCTTTGCAGTCTGGCTCACACTGAGCTTAACCAGTCCTTTCTGGAATCCAATCCTCTTGGGATAGACCACCTGTCCGTCTCCAACTGGTTCCACAATCCACCTGCTCTCTGCAGCTCTCTTCTGCTGTGTGCACTCCCTCTGGAGTGAAGCCCCCAGGTATGGGTGTGGTCGAGGACCTTTTCAACCCTGTTTTTGGGTCACTCTCCAGCACCCTCTAGGTTTACACCCTAACAATATATATATATATATATATATATATATTTTTTTTTTATTTGTTTGGGTCTTAAATATCTAAAGGGATTCTCGATTGTACAATACATAAAATCTATTCCACGTCTGTGGTTTCATCTGCTCCAAAGTAAACCATAACCGTAATCGAGGTACATGATCTTTATGAACATTCATGTACATGTGATATACCAGGATGTACATAGTATAATGACTGACCTGGCCAACTCTAACAAGGCATTCTGTCGGTACTGTTCCTCCGGGACTGTGGGCTCACAGTTATGTTCATCAAAGTAGGACGCCATAGGGGAGGAACGCTAAAGAACAAAAACAGAAGACTGTTTACAGCAAAATATTACAATGTTTTGGTTTGACAGAAGACAATAGATACTATTCGGTTTCTGCATGCAGGATTTGGGGGTTCCAGGCTGGTTCCAACCCCAGGGTCACATGATCAGAACTGGCCCCTGTCCCCCGGGACACTCCGCCTCCTCCCTCCTCTACCACTTTCACCAACCAGCTGTTAGAACAGTTAGGCCTCCTTCACAACAGTGGGAAATAGTATGGACACATGTATTTCTATGGGCCCAGACACACAACCACACTTTTTGCAGCCGTTTCGTATTCCAGGACCACTAATTATGAAATGTGTCCTATTCTTTGCCACATTTGCGGCACAAACAACTGTAGGGGATAATACAAGTCTTTTTGCGGATCCGTCTTTGCAGATAACATACTGACATGTTTTTTGCGGACAATAAAAGCCACTACGGTCATGTGCAGGAGGCCTTAGTTGTGCTTGGGTGAGCTGCACTTCCTCTTAGGCCAGTGACATCACATCCATTGGTCATATGGGGCTGAGCAGCAAAACAAAGCAAAGCGACTACACAATGTACGGTGCTGTGCTTGGTAAGCAGTGAAGAGACCAGTGGAGGATCTGATATTGATAACCTATCCTAAGGACAGGTGATTAATATCATCGTCCTGAAGAACCTCTTAAAAGGGAAACTGTCGCCACTTTTGAGGCACCAAACCTAGTAACCTCAGTCCCATCTGCTGCGCTTTTATTCCATAACTCCTCTCTGGCAGCTAACAGTGCATGCGCAGTAAAGTGACATGTACTCACTTTTGCATTAACGCGATGGTCACATCCGTGTCAGTTGTTCTGATCCGTTGGAGAAACATAACAACAGACACACAAACCGCTAAAATATTGGACTCCAACGGTGCCCGATGGACCCCATTCACTATAACTGGATACGTAGGGACAAAAAGTCAGATTTGCACCCGCGATTTTCTATGCACACTGTGACGGAGCCTACCTACTGATGGGCAAAGATGTAATGCAATACCAGACACAATCCATGAACAGGTTTAGGGCTGTTTCTGTAGTAAAGCAGACATGTTTTAATACTCTTGTACAAGCGTAAATTGAAGCTTTGGGCTCCAATGCAAAATATGTAAGAGGACCCCCACTTAGCATGTGCTATCTATAATACTGGAGTCTACTTACATTGTAGAGAGGCTATTGGCCCCCCTGAGGCTCTAGGGCCCAGCAGCGATTGCTACCCCTGCACCCCCTATAGCTATGCCCTTGGGAGGACCTATACATGAAATTTTGTACTATTACGGCATGACGAGGACACAGGAGCGGTTACATACAGCTGACACCTGCAATGGCCAGTACTGGCGGTGCCTCTGACTCCTGACATTTAACCCCTTAGATGCTGCAGTCATCCAGCTTTCTTCCTGAATGATAACTATACCTATCATACACTATATCCACATTCACACAGTCAGCGGTGACAGGCCGCCTCTCCTCTCCCCTTATATAGTGTATATGCTCAGCTGTTACCTGCTCTCACAGGAGGACAGAGCCCACAGTCACAGCACATCCAGGAAGTATCCTGCACCCCGGTGACACAGCTCTTCACCAGTCCACTCACGGCTCTGCGTCTTAGCCAATCACAGAGGCAGAATTTTCCTATCAGCCAATGAGATTCTTAGGGGGCGGGATTCTATGAAAGGCAGTGAAACGCACGCTGCAGTTCTGCCGGTCAGGTGACTAGAGTGGGCGTGGTGTTGATGTATCACATGACTAGAGAGTTCATTTGCTATGGTTATTGCGGTTGTTGTGCGTTTTTAACACGAGTATGAAAAACGCGACAGAGCCGCGACCTGGTACCCTGTTGGGCAAGAGGGGAGGGTACTGTGTCCCGTTACTTAGAAGATACTGTACATTGGCATGTGCAGTATTGTGTAAAGCAGAACATCTATAGAGGTGGGGCTCTGTGAGAAGCCATATGGGAGCCCCGTGGCCCTGGCATGACATTATTATTATATTACATTATATTTGGCTTTCTAAGACACTACTCACTGTTGTGAGGTGTGAGCCATGTCTTACCTGTGCAGGTGTTGGGGCCTGTTCACATGTTAAGGAGCTGCACGTTATCAGTCTGCACTAGTATATTTGAATAGAGTTCCCATAATTCACTGCCCCTTCTTCTTGCATTACAGAACTTTCTAAATATCTCTTTTTCCCATGGATTTTGCACTGAAATACTGGCAGATTTTCCCATTTGGATAGGGTTAATCTATGGCAGATTAGCAGTTTATCTCACTGCACAAAAATGTGGGTTGCAGTTGCAATATGCAAATCGAATGTGTAAAATGTCAATTTTTTGTGTGGCCGTTTTGCACCTAAGGGGCGCCTCATACATTGTTAGGAGGGATCCGTGAAAAAGTGAATTATATTTTGACAGTCTGTTACAATGGCCCATCAAAATATCGTCATGTGTATAGCCGCCATTCACAGACAGTGAAATTAATGTGGCCGTGTAACGATTGTTATAAAAACGGACGTTACTTGGCCGATATTCATTGTCATGTGAAGATAGGGTTAGGCTACATACACACGAGCGTGTACATGTGTCAGGTCCGTGGTAAAATGGCATGATAAATGGATGATATGTGTGCGCTGTCCGTGTCTCCTCTGACCCATTTGTTTCCTTCACCGAGCCCAAGCCTCAAAATGGACCTGTCCTGAGTTTTGCTCTGGGCTCACAGACATGTGATAACACACGAGCGTGTGTGTATAAGGCTATAGAAAATAATGGTTCAGTGTGCTATCCATGAAAAGCTTGCAAATATGATGAGAAATGAGAGGGCATGAGCTCACGACAGTAGTTGCAGGCAAATCCTACACTACATGTATATTAGTATGTGTATAGCTATGTACACACTTGCAACAGGTACCCCAGGTTGTCAACGGACCCTCTTGACTTATAATAAGGTCCACTGGGGTTCGGTCATTTTGACAAAATGGCATAAGGCTCAAAGCACAAATGGGAACAGAGCAAAGGCCATACTGCATCACTACCCTCCATAATAAGTGAGCCACACAAGCACTGAATTCAACACACTGTCGGCTTTACCGGTATGTGCCCCAGTGGAGGAGATATCGGTGCCGTTAGTTTCGGCACCAATATCTCCCAGGTGTCAGAGGGGGCGTTCCTCCCAGCCCAGCAATGACACTGAGCTATGAGGAACGCCCTTCTGACAGTGGGGAGATATTGTTGCCGTTAACGGCAGGGATATCTCCAGCCCCGGGGCACATACCGGGAAAGCCGTCAGTGCACTTAATTCAGTGAAATGTCGGCTTTCTAGTAGTATATAAATCTGCATATGCATGAGGACATGAAAGGTCCTCTTTAAAGGGGTATTCCCATGAACATAACTATATCTATATTTGTAGATAATTAAAAGTTAAACATTTTTGCAAATATAATTAGTTAAAAATTCTGCAGAGTTTTAAAGATTTTATCTAACTATCTTAGTGGTGACAGTCTGTTGTCTTGATCGGTTGCCAATGGATACGACCACGAATGCAGAAACTTTCTGTGGTCTGGGATTTGTCAAAAACCCAGCCATGATTTTCTTATTGTGGGCAGGTTATCAGGCAGGGACACTACATGTATGAGGAGATAACCCGGTCACAGGAAGGACATCATTGCTGATTTTCTGACCTTAGAAAGGTTCTGCATTCATGGTCGTATCCATTGGCAACCGAACATGACAACAAGACTGTGATCACCAGATATTAGAGAAAATCTTTAAAACGCTGCAAAATATTTAATTATTTATATTTGCAAAAATGTTAAACTATGGGAATACCCCTTTAAGGAGCGTCTTGTCACGATAGATCCCCATGCTGAGTTGTTTAGGGTCTGCCACAATATTTTTAGTTTTATATACTAAACTGTTCTGTTCGTCAGTCAGTTTTCAGTGAGTCTTTTGGGCACTAAATTAAAGTACAGTAAATCCATGTTGGGTGGATTTTTAAAGAGGTTGTCCAGTCCCTTGAAATTTTTTTTTACCAAAATCTGACATTGATGTGAAAAACAAAGTCTTTACCACTCCCCTGCCATTTACTAATGCTTCATGTAGAAGTTTCCCCATATTGCCCTTTACATCATTCTTGGGCCATTTCCTTGATGAGGTCACGCTTGGTTCACACTAATGTTGCATCTCCGTTGTTGAGAGGCGGACGGCTAAAACAGCGGTTACACATAGAGCCCAGTGGACCCCATTGACTATAATGAGATTCGTCAGGTGCCTGTCGTTTTTAAACTGAAACCGGCAGAGGAAAAAGTCCTCACATCTTGAGACTGCGGCGCAGACATGAGCGTGGCCTAACTGTGAGATGTAACTGAATGTAGCAAACAGTATAGTATTCCGACTGTTACTATTTTATGACACAGAGGCAGATGCTATCTTCACACATAGTTTTTCTTAGCGTTTGTTTTTCATGAAAAAAACTGTCTGCGTCACTTTGCTTTTTGTGGCATTTTTTGTCCTAGGAAATATAAAACAAAAAATGCCATGTCTGTAAAGTTATTCATAATTTCCTACTGAATAGCCTGTAACATTTGGCTACAGAGGAAAAAAAAACACTTTTACACTTTTGTAAAATCAGGCTTAAGGCTGGGGCCTTACGTAGCGTAAATGCCACGATTTTGCCGCAGTGTTTTAGACTACCTGCAAAGTGGATGTGATTCTGGCAGACAGGAGCAGACAAGGGGTGTGATTTTGAGCTCTGACACTTTCTGCCTCTGATTGGAGCTCTGAATCACACCCCCTGCCTGACACTGCCCACCTGACATTACCGATATTAAAGGAAGTCTTTCAGCAAGAAAATTGGTATCAGACTAATGACAGTACCTTGTAGGGCAACTTCTACATTTTCATGAAAATCTGTGTTTTATTCTTATGCAGATTAGCCAAAAAGGGCTTTCTTCTCATGCTGGGACTTCACTCTCTGCTCTAGATAATTGCTAATAAAATCATTAAAAAAAAAAAGGTTTTTAAAAATATAAAAAAAAAAATAAAAAAATCAAATGACTCCTTTTCACCTAGGTCTGAAATAAAAATAAACGAAAACAAACAAAAACAAATTATACATCCCCGCGTCTGAAAACGGCCGGTCTACAAACATATGGAAATACTTTTCCCACATGGCAAATGCCATAGTGGAAAAAAAAAACCAAAAAGTCGTTTTTTTCACCATTTCATCTCCATAAAAATTTGAATAAAAAGCGATAAAAACATTAGACATTCCCCAAAATGGTATAACTAAAAAGTACATTTTGCCCTGCAAAAAACGATGCCTTATGCATCTATGTACACAGAAACATAAAAAAGTTATGTCTCCAGGATTTTTTTTTTAAAGGGGTTAAAACGTAAAAAATAAATTTGGTATCCCATGAGTGGTATGTTACCATAGAATGACAGGTAACATGTCAGTTTGGCTGAACAGTAAACGCCAAGCCTGTAAGAAAGTCGCACAAATGCAGTTTTTCTCCAATTCCACCCCATTCTGAATTTTTTCCAGCTTCCCAGTACATCTTCTGGAATATTAAATGGTGCTATTACAAATTTGTCCTGTAAACATAAGACCTCATATGGCTCTGTGAACGGAAAAATAACAAAGTTACGGGGCGTCAAAAACGAAAATCGAAAAATACCTGTGGCGGGAAGGAGTTAAATGGTAGCATTACGAAGTACAATTTGTCCAGTGAACATTAAGTCCTCATATGGCTCTGTGAATGGAAAAAGAAGAAAGTTATGTTTTAAAGTAAAAAAAAAAATTGAAAAATGCCTTCGGCGGGAAGGGATTAAATAGCACACCAGCTATCAAAACTAACTGCGCTTGTTGCTCAGGAATGGTGGAGACTAGAGAAAAAAAATTCCAGTTGTGCTGTAATCAGTGGAGTGATACCTATTCACAGATGCTAAGAACTTGGTGGAGGTGGTGAAAGGTTCTCTTTAAGGGAGACTGCGGCTGACACTGTTATGGGGACACTGTAGGTGGTGTTCTTATTGTAGATGGGGTTCATGGGGCACTCTCATATCTGCTGTGCTGTGCACACTCAATTTAGCTTACACAGTCTAATAATATTTGCTTTGTTTCTAATAAAGGGGAATTCAGCATCCTGAAACGCTTTTTATGACTCCTTCTCTGCCAAGATACACAGTCAGGACTATTTCTCGTGCATTGTATTTTGTGCCAGGAACAACGATCACTGAATCTTTATTCATTTTAAGTGGTGAATTTTGTCATGTTTGTCACCCTGTAGACAATTCATCTTATTATTTCTGTCATACCCTCCCATAGTCACCTCCTTCTCCACTGTTCTGTGGAATCTGCCCTTTATCGGGTAGGGGGCAATCCAGTCTTTTAGTACTTGCCACCAGCTGGCACAGAGAAACAAGTGCAGTGAAATGTCTTTCAGACGACCACCCAAAATTGCATTGAAAAATGGTCTTCTAGGGGGGTGGTCTGCTCAAAGAAGTTTTGTAACATAGAAAAATGAAAATCCATCACAGAAAATGTATTTGGGGTAATGGGGTGTTTTTTTTTTCAAAGAGGGGGTCTTTTGGAGAGGTTTCACTGTATGAGCAATACCACCACAGTGTTGCTTAATCTGTTGCTCTCCATATGACACCTATTGTATGAGATCTTTATTAGGCATCCTACACACAACGGAGTGCCCCCTTGTCTTTTGAGGGGATTTTACATGCCCATATTTCTTGTATGGGTCATTTATATATTTATACAGGTTTATCATATCTCCCCTTAAACGCCTTTTCTCCAGACTAAACAGATTGAAAGGGAATCTGTCAGGGCAATTTGGGACACTAAACCACCTACACGTCCATATGGACCTGGGGTTTAGTGTCCCAAATCACCCTGTTATAACGCAATCCAAGGCCGCATTAAAAGTGAAAAAGCTTTATACTCACCCGATCGCTGTACTCCCCGCGCCTGCGCAGTTCTTCAATGAAGCCAGAGGAGTACACCTCGGCTTCAGTGCGCATGTCCCGCAATTATGCAGTGAAACCGGGGTGTCCATCTTTGGCTTCACTGAAGAACAGCGCAGGCGCCGGGAGGCGTGCCAATGAAGGAGCCGGACTGTTCTTGCCAAACAGCATCGATCGGACCCTTCTCTAGGTAAGTATAAAGGTTTTTTATTTTTATTGTGCCTGCGTATTGCATTACAACAGGGCGATTTGGGACACTAAACCCCAGGTCTATAAGGACCTGTGGGTGGTTTAGTGTCCCAGATTGACCTGACAGGTTCCCTTTAACTCCTTTAGTCCCTCCTCATAACTGAGGTCCTCCTTGCCCCTTACCAGTTTTCCGGCCCTCCGTTGAACCTTTTCCAACTTTAGGACATCCTTTTTATGAATTGGTACCCAGAACTGAACGGCATATTCTAGATGGGGCCACACCAATGACTTATAAAGTGGTAAGATTACATCCTTGTCCCGTGACTCCGTACTCCTTATAATACAAGACAGTATCCAGCTGGCCTTAGAATCAGCCGATATTACATGCTGTAATTTAATCTTTGATCTACAAGTACACCCAGGTCCTTCCCCACCAGTGACTCTCCCAGCTTTACTCCCCCTAGGACATATGTTACATGCAGATTATTTTTATCCAAATGCATAACATTTATTCACATTGAACCTCATTTGCCATGTGGAAGCCCAGACACTCAGTCTATCCAAGTTTGCTTATAACCTATGTACAGTGGCATGCAAAAGTATGGACACCCCTGGTCAAAATGACTGCTATAACAGTTAAGCAAGTTGAAGATAAAATGATCTTCAAAAGGCATAACATTAAAGATGACACATTCCCAATGTATTTTTTGGAAAAACCAAAAATTAAAATGGCCCAATGCAAAAGTTTGGGCACACTGCATGGTGAGTAGCTATTAGCACCCCCTTTTGCAAGTATCACAGCTTGTAAACACTTTTTGTAGTCTGCCAAGAGTCTTTCAATTATTGTTTGAGGGATTTTCATCCATTCTTCCTTTGAAAAGTCTTCCAGTTCTGTGAGATTCCTGGCTCGTCTTGCTTGCACTGCTCTTTTGAGTTCTCGCCACAGATTTTCAATGATGTTCAGATCAAGGGACTGTGAGGGCCATGGTAAAACCTTCAGCCTGTACCATTTTAGGTAGTCTATGGTGGATTTTGATGTGTGTTTAGGATCATTATCCTTTTATAGAAGCCATCCTCTTTTCAATTTCAGCTTTTTTACAGATGGTGTTATGGTTGCTTCAAGAATTTGCTGAAATTTCATTGAAGCCATTCTTCCCTCTACCCGTGAAATGTTCCCCACACCATTGACTGCAACACAACCCCAAACCATGATTGATACACCCCCATGATTAATGGTTGGAGAGATGTTCTTTTCCTGTGCCCTTTTTTTCTCCAAACATACCTTTGATCATTGTGGCCAAAGAGTTCTATTTTAACCTCAGGTTAAAAACCTAAGGTTTTCTTCTGATGACTGTTCCATATTTGTGCAGGTATCGCTAAACAGTAGAACAATGTACTTAGTGTTCTTAGTGACTGCCATTTCTTAATTACATTTCGAACTGAGGAAAGGGCAACTTGAAAACTCTTTGCCATCTTCTTATAGCCTTCTCCTGCTTTGTGGGCTCCACCATTGTCATTTTCAGAGTGCTAGGCGGCACTTGGTCTTTCCTAACAATGATAGTGAACAAGCCATAACCCTAACTGACTAATGAAGGTCTGAGACCTTGGTCAAGTTATCTGAGCACACAAATCTACAAACTTTTGCACTCTAAAATTGTACTCAAACATAATAATACACTGATATTGCTTAAAATTATAGACACGTGTGTTTAATCTTTAACTTTATGCCTTTTATAGATCATTTCATCTAAAACTTGCTTAACTGTTCACAATAATAGTCATTTTGACCAGGGGTGTCCAAACTTTTGCATGCCACTGTACATCCTCTGTAGACAGCTATGCTACATAACTTGTGTCATCTGCAAAAATAGAGACAGTGCTATTAATCCCATCTTCTATATTAATCCCATCTTCTATATCATTAGTAAGTTAAATAACAGTGGACCCAGCACTGAACCATGGGGTATACCAAATATAATAGAGGACCAAGCACTGAAAATGGGGTATACGACTTACTGTACTGTATAACAGTGGACCCAGCACTGAAAATGGGGTACACCACTTATAGCACAGGACCAAGCACTGAACCATGGGGTACATCACTTATAACAGAGGACACAGCACTGGAAATGGGATGCACAACTTATAACAGAAGACCCAACACTGAACCATGGGGTATACCACATATAAAAGAGGACCAAGCACTGAAAATGGGGTATACGACTTACTGTACTGTATAACAGTGGACCCAGCACTGAAAATGGGGTACAGTACACCACTTATATCAGAGGACCAAGCACTGAACCATGGAGTACATCACTTATAAAAGAGAACACAGCACTGGAAATGTGGTACACAACTTATAACAGAAGACCCAACACTGAACCATGGGGTATACCACTTATAACAGAGGACCAAGAACTGAACCATGGGGTACATCACTTTTAACAGAGGACACAGCACTGGAAATGGGGTACACAACTTATAACAGAAGACCCAGCACTGAACCATGGGGTATACCACTTATAACAGAGGACCCAGCACTGAACCCCGGGGTACTCCACTTATAACAGAGGACCCAGCACTGAACCCTGGGGTACTCCACTTATAACAGAGGACCCAGCACTGAACCCCGGGGTACTCCACTTATAACAGAGGACCCAGCACTGAACCCCGGGGTACTCCACTTATAACAGAGGACCCAGCACTGAACCCCAGGGTACTCCACTTATAACAGAGGACCCAGCACTGAACCCCGGGGTACTCCACTTATAACAGAGGACCCAGCACTGAACCCCGGGGTACTCCACTTATAACAGAGGACCCAGCACTGAACCCCGGGGTACTCCACTTATAACAGAGGACCCAGCACTGAACCCCGGGGTACTCCACTTATAACAGAGGACCCAGCACTGAACCCCGGGGTACTCCACTTATAACTGAGGACCCAGCACTGAACCCCGGGGTACTCCACTTATAACAGAGGACCCAGCACTGAACCCACTCAATGGCTTCAGCAAAAACTGATACAAAAACTGGTACCGGATTGGGACTACAGAAGTACCTGCACTGGAGCAGTGCTGGATTTAACACGTAAGTAATGCTTTTTATTTTATCACATTTCCTGCTATAATACATTTTTTTTAATCTTTTTAAGAATGATTAATGTCAGTTCTGTTTCTCCAGCTCATGTCTGGTCTGTTCCCACATCTCACCCTACATCAATTTTCTCGTAAAAGTCCCTGTTAATACTTTCCTTTTTGTCTCGTCCTGTATCCTCACGCCTTTTTTTTTTTCCTATTTCATCATGATACATCTCATCATTTGTCATCTGCTTCTTTCTCATGACTTACTGGCACTCACACAAAGGTGGCTTTCTCTGTGCAGGGGCATGGGCGCATGACCCATACAAAGCCGGAGGGACATTGGGAACAATAAAGGTACAGACAGACAAGAGGGTGACGTACGGTCAGAGGTTTGCTATTGAAGGAAACTGGAGCAGACAAACAGGGAAAAGCTATACGGTTAAATGCCAACCCCAAACCACACTGCTCCTGCAAAAAATACTAGTGCTCCCCCAACAAGCTATAGTTACACACAGATTTTTACAATTAAATACTTGAATAACTTATATAAAGATTATTTGGTTGCTTTAAAGGACATCTGAATTTGGTCATCTTAAAAATGCTATAGGGGTATTCTCATCTGACCTCCAAGAACCCATTGATTCATTGGCAGCTACTTGTGTGGAGAACTGCAACACATCTCCTTTTAAAAAAGTAACTGTCCTTGTATATTTTTCCCATAAATCAATAGTATAAATGGATATAAGAAACTTTTAATATATCTTGTCAGAGAAAATGCTTCTTTCTCCACTTATCAGACTCTTTTCCTATTCATCCTCTCCCTGCTATACCGCTCAATTCACTGCTCAGACCTGGTTGCAGTTCATGCAAGTCTATGGAGAGGGGTTAAGGGAGGAGGAAGAGGAGTGAGTAAGAAACAGAGAGACACATATATCCTGGAGCAGATAACAGTAAGTTATCTATCTCAACAGAGCTATAGTCACATCAGTACAGTTTAGTACTGCTAAAAGTCCACTTTTGTATGTATTATTACTGGATTATATTGTTAAGTGAATCTATCATTTGTGCATTTGTGAATATAGTGTTATCAATATATTACATTGATACAGTATATGCAAGAGATTTTCCATGGTACACTTTCCGCACTGTATCATCTCTCTGACGTTTACAACTAGTGTAAATACTCGGTGTCTTTCTCCTATGTTACTTCCGCCCCGTCACTTCACTTTGGCGTCATCTACACGCTGAGGTTATTCAGGCTGTTTTTAAATGTGACTTCCTGTCTTGGTGACCACAATTTGAGTACGATTAGCTACATATACAGATGTGATCACAGGAAGTATCACCTGCCATACCATAAACTACAATACAGGCTTACCATGGGTTCCTCATACTCAGCAACAGGAAGACTCCACAAAAAATATTCAGCTTAAAGTACATGTGCATCTTAAATTTTCTGACATATTATCAGAAGATAATAGCGAGGGCAGAGACAGTGGTAGTGCAAGAAGCATATGTAGACCCCTAGTTCTCCAATAGCCCATCATAGAACAGCCTCCTTACAAACTTGCCAACAGTCCTGAATTTGCTAGAATGTTCAGAATATTCCTGGGAAGCAATCCTGTTAAATTCAGCTTGATCCACTCTGTTTGAAGCACCTCCACTTCATAGGCCACTTCATCGGTCACATGGCCTCTTTGCAGCTTAGTCCCATTCAAGTGAGATACCAAGCACAGCCGCTATATAATTGTATGACATTGTGCTTGGTAGGTAATGAAGCGGTTGCAGCGCTCACCCAAACACTATGGCCTCTTCAGGCAGTTGTTCTGCAGGGGCCCAATTGTCAGCCCCTCATGATCTTCAGTTGATGACCTCATCAAGGGCCTGGAAAGCCCCTTTAAACATCTAAACCAATTGTTTGCTAGTTCCCTGTCATGTGAAGCCGTCCTTACCCTATTTTTGTATTAGTGTATTCCGAAATAACAAAGTAAAGTGTCGGATTAAACAGGCTGTAGAAACTGTTCGGGCAAACATAGTCTGGGAAATCCAGTCTGACGGCGTGATAGGGTAGCGTGTATTATGTTTGACTTGTGTGACCTGAAGCTGGAATATCACAGAACAGGATACATGATGGCTTCGGCACAATGCAGTATTTACACAATCCTCTTATTTATGGAGTCCTGTTTACTCATCCCAGAGGGCTCGTGTCACATTTTGCGTGAGAATTGCAGTCTCCACCGCTATAAACATTTCATACCTTTCCTTTTCTCAGTATTATTCTCACTTTTCACGCTATCACATAACCGTGTTCCTTTCCTGGTATTTTCAGCACAGTATACAGTGATTGCCAAACCAGGGTTCCTTGGAAGACAGCCGACACCAGAGCTGTTACACTAGAGACAACAAATGATGTTAAAGGGTGTCCGATGGGATAAAACGTGTTAGAAATAGGGCAGAGTGGGTTATAAAATTACTTGGCACGCATCACTTTTGTTCCCTGGGTTCTGGAGTTGATAGGCCAAATCACCGACTCCGACTCCTCTATTTTTCCACCGTCTGACTCCAACTCCTGCTCAGATTCTGAATCCTTCATAAATGGCCACAGTCAGACAGATGCAGAAAAGCTCCTCTAATTCACAAAAAAGGCAGTGATAAAAGCAACAACATTTAATTAATAATACAATATGAATAATTGGATAATATAATTTAAAATAATTAATTTATTTATTTTGAAGCCGGAGTCAGAGTTGGTAACTTTTTCTCAACTCCACCCAAAACTGGCCCTAATTTTGACTCCACGACTCTGACTCCTCAGCCCTGGCAGTTCCGGTGAACCCTTCTGGGCTCTATTTTCTGTAATGGCTTTCCTGTGGGTCAAAAGAGGACCAAGAAGCAGGGACTCAGTAAGCGTAAGAACATCATGGGGATCAGTGAGGTGAGTAATGCTTATTTTATTTTTTTTTAGCCCATTCCATAATTTTATCCCACCAGACAACTCCTTTGACCTAAGTGTAAGCAAAACAAATCAGAATTGTAGAGCTATATTTCTTAAATTGTAAGATTTTCCAACTACCCAAATATCTAAAATTATTTTCAATACACACACATACCTTGACATCCTTTAAACATGTTTATGTCAATTCAGACAGGAAGGAAGCCAGGCTCCAGTAATATCTTATCCTAGGAATAAGCATGTGTGGCCTCCGGAAAAATCCAAGCCAGCTCAACACTTTAGTCTGACATATAAATGTTAAAGGGTTCCTACAATTCTGGCAGTCTGTTTTATGTCAGAAGGGATTTTTTACAGCAGGCCAGTTACAGGGTGTTCTTCTTCTGGTGCCCCAATAATTGGCTAAAATCCGTGGAAAAACAGATGTGTCGGTCCCTGTTACGGCTGTTTTTTAAACAGCCATCACACGACCTTTTTAAAATGCATGAAAAGCTATGGGTGTATTCACATGTCTGTTTTTGTGTACATCATAATGGACAAAGATAGACAAGTCAATTGTTTTGATTAAACGGATATGCAAATATACCCATTCACTCTCATTGTATTAAAAATGGCCTTCATAGGTCTTGTCAATAAGCCTTTTTCTGCAGTGCCACCAAAGGGAAAATAAAATATTACATGGTGACCATTTATATCAGTGGACTGTCACTGTGTTGGGTCTACCAGGCCCAGAGATCATGTCTGAGCATATGTTTTGGGGTTCATGACATATAAGGCTGCCCATAGACCACAGCTGCCATCTTGGTATGATCCTTCAGTTATGTTATCTTACAACTGGAAAATGTTCATGCACAAAATAAGGTCACTCTTAAATGGTTACTCACTTTTCAGACAACTTAGTCTTGTTTAATAGAGCATGTGATTCTGGACCAAAATGTAATGCACTTCATTTAAAAATATTACTGTTTTCTGCCTGAAAAACCTCTCTAAAGTTGCTGCCACAAGGTGTCTCCCTTCTAGCTAATTTGCTGTTCACTCCCTGTTACTAGGGAAGTTCAGGAGGGAGGAGGGTCTAGTTTTCTTCACATAGTAAATGGAGAGGGGAGAAGTTGGTTGTCCTCACTTCCTCTACAAGTCTGCGACGATTCTGCAGTTTCTACAATGTAAGAAGAATTTACTATGTACTTCTATATACTTGTGACTAGCAGTTTGTGTTATTGCTGGTGGGATGTTATTCACAGACATCAAGCAGCTTTCTTTATAGTGCTCATAGATTTCTCTTATTCTGTGTCAGGGATCTGTTTAGCTGCATTATAACCCAGACTTTGAGTCCAGTGTCCCTGGATCAAATATATTATAGTCACGTTTAAAGAAACCACTAGTAGTAGCAGTAATAATGGATAGGAGAGAGGGGGTAGACTGCTTCTTATTATACATGTCCACAGACTGAAAGAGAAATGTAAAATGTGCTGCAGCCATAATAGGGCTATTAGCAACAGGAAAACTGATAGGACACCATGTGTGAAGGCTTTAACAGCCAGAGAACAGACTTCCCAGCAAGACCCTGCAGATATTTCAACTTCCAATGAAACTCAGCTACCTTTTAAAGGGAGTCGGCCACCAGAAACTCTATATCAAACCAGTCACAGTGCATTGTAGAGGACATTATGCTGACCACAATCATCCCTTTAAATAGTGCAATAGAGCTACTATTTCCTTGATAAATCTGTATTTAGAAATATGCAAGTGAGGCTCAAGTGCAATGGGCGTGGCACAGCCTGGTTTTTAAACAATGAATACAGAGCCTTTGGATGCCAGGATGGGGCCCCACTGCACTTGAGTCCCACTCACATATTTCAAAAATTGGCTTTTTCAAGGAAATGGTATATTTCTTGGATTATCTAAAAGTATGATGGTGCTTAATATAAACCTCCCCTACAATGTACTTTGGTTGGTCTGGTATTGATTTTTCCAATGACAGTGTTAGGAATTGAGATAGTGAGCCCTAAAACTAGGCCCACCCCGTGTCCCTACCAATTTGCCACAACTGTCCTAATGACAGGGTCAACTGGACGACAAACCCTACTCTAGATAAGTGAAACACAGAACAAGACAACACAACACAAAAGAGGAGTCAGCAAGCCAAGAGTCAAGCCAGAGAGAGAAAACAATACCAAATCACAATCCAAAAGAGTAGTCAAAAGCCAAAAGCAGGGGTCAGTAAATACACTACAAGGGCAAGGGAAAACGCTTAGCAAGGTCAGAGACTCAATAGCCAGCAATCATGTGTGGGCTGATGGCCAGAACCCGCCACAGGCTTGATCGGCAGATAAGATGTCAATCACAAAGCACACAAATGTTAACCTTTAACAGTGCCAACGCAGAATGACAAGAGTCCGAGAGCAGGTAATCATGAGCAGACACGCCTCCTGCGCCATACAATGCGGCCATAGGATGGCGCAGGAGTTAGAATGGGTGAGGACGTAACAGACAGACTCACTTCAAGTGAAGAACGGAATGTACTCATGTGTGACCCAATTTTCATGACCTTCTGTTTCTCATGAATTTTTTTCAGAAGATAACTAGACATGCAAAGACGTGCACCTGTATGTGAGTGACTCTAGATTAAAATTCAGATTCCATGTAGAGCAATAAAAGAAAGTATTCGGGGCATTCACTAATGTAAATACACTCCTTTTTCATTAAGTAAACATATCATAAGTAGTAGGGTCACATGGCCTACGGGAGTATCTTGTATGTATCATGTTTCCTCAAGGCCTGTACATGTATGTAAATCGCCATTGTCCCCTGAGAGGTATAGATAGCAGTCAGGGCCCATATCACCAGAGGAGTTTCTCACACACAGGATGTTGCCACCTTAGTGCCCCCATAGTATATTGCTCTCCTTCGTGGTCTCACACAGTATATTGTCCCCTAAGCACCCACACAGACTATAATGGAATTACTCCAAGCACACGCAGTACAGGGCCTAAGTAAGAAGGGAGGACGATTCTCTGTACTCACCGCTATTAAGACTCTCTGCGCCTTCTCTATTCCTGGCCCCCGCGTTAGAGCAACAGTGCCAGACAGAAGGAGCAGAAGGTCCTAGGAGAGGTGAGTAGTGAGAAGCAACCTTACTGCTCACACCCTGGGCTCTGCCGGAAACCATTACCGATGGACGTGCTCACTTCCTGGTGGGCCAGGGTCAGCAAAGAGGTGGTTTTAACCATGGAACCACCTCCTTGTGTACACCCCTGATTGATTTCTGAGGGATGCCAGATGAGACAAGCATCTTTTATCATACTACACCTCCATAAAAATATAATGTCCAATAAGTCAGGTTAAACATGCTTGTGTTTGTTCTTGAGGACCCTGGTGATCAGCTGACTGCCACGATAACTTGACAATGGCTCATTTCTCTGGCTTTCCATGATGTCCATATGTTATATGTACATTAATACCATCTTTAATGGGGAACATGTCCTTCTTCATTATGTAATATCTATAACTTTGTCCTGTCTGACTTTCTTTATTATCTAGATATGTATTCCTATGTACATCACCAAGCACAACAAATTGAAAGTCCTTTCTAAACCAAGTTTAATAGAAGAGAAAGTTTTAGATAAATTCTACTCTGCCCAGTAAGCAAACAACATGTTCTTGAACAATAGATATATATCTGTCATGTTTTACAACCCTGACCAGAGAGGGTTATAGGGGTTCACATACATACAGTCTACGCAAACTATAAGGCACAGGAGTAGTTATCGTAATCCCTTAGCACGGCTGACAGTTTTCAACCTTTACATCCAGATAATATAGAATTCAGACTTTATTGCCCCCTTTAAAGCTAAGGCCCACATAGCACCCCGCAGCAAAAAATTGCCTTTTTTCCCACAGCACTTTTCACCGAAAGTTCGCAAAGGTTTCTGCTTCAATTATACCTATAGGGAAAACACCGGCGTTTCCATAGGTATAATTGACATGCTGCAATGACCGCGACGTTTTTTGTAAATCGCAGCGTGTCCACAGCGCGTATTTACCCGCATTGTGGGGATGGGATTCGCTAAAATCCCATCCACTACACAGTGACTGCAAAACACAGCTGAATCCCATCCACACATTGCAGTAAAAATATCCGCAGTGGAAATGTTGTGATTTCAAAAACCGTTGCGTTTTTGCAAATCGCAGCATGTCAATTATAGCTACGGAAACGCTGGCCTTTTCCATTTAGGTATAACGGAAGCAGAAAGTCCGCAGAGGAAAACTCTGCGGATTTTCTGTGAAAAGCACTGCGGGAAAAAACGCAATGTGTTTCCGCCGAGTTTTTCCCGCAGCGCTTTTTGGCTGCGTCATGCTACGTGGGGCCTTGTAGATTTTGCTACAGTTTTTCGGGCCAAACCCAGGAGTGGCAACAAAAGGAATGGGAAATATAAAGGAAATACTTCATCCACTCCTGACTTTGGCTCAAAAAATCCGCAGAAAAATATTAATGTTAATTTTATTTATTGAAATGCTGCATTTTCCCCATAGACTTATATGGGGGGAGGCAAACATGAAAAATGCAACGGAAAATCAGTGAAAAATGGAAGAGTTTTTGCTACTGTTTTCCGCATCATTTTTTGCTGCATTTCGCTACATGTGGCCTTAGCCTTAAGGGACTGTGCATTGTCCAAGCACTTTCATAACTCAGCTGGCAAAATATAGCTAGAGGAATAGGCAATCATTAAAAACACACAGTAATTCTCGGCAGGACCATACACCAAAATGTAGTAAGGTTTTCTCATGTTCATCAGTGCTGTTTACAGATCACTTTGTTGTGACAGACTCCATACCATGATGGGCGGACAAAGTTTGCTGAGGATCATCTGGGGCTTTCATACTCAAGTCCACCGGCAGCAATAAAGTCTAAGCACCGTGGATTATGGGAGAGCAATGATCTGCATTCAGATTTGGATTGTCAATCATGGATGAAGATTACTCTGCCGATATTCTCAGGTGTTATTAGGTAAGGCAACCATCTTTTTTGTCTTTGTCCCTCTATCTCATGTGCTGAGAGGTTGGAGAGTCAACCAGTCCTCTAAGCAGTTCAGTTGCCTTCCTCTGTCGGTGTTGATGCCACCTCGCCCCCACTAAACTGAGTAGCAATAATAATAATGAGAATAATTAGAAGCAAAGCAACAATTCCTCCAGCAATAATGTACCACCGCCATTTCTCCCAGCGCGTTTTACGTTCCACAGTTTGGGCTGTCTTCTGGAAGCTGCTGGCCTGTAGATGGAAACATGGTGTTAATATTTATGCAAGTATAATCTGGTCTGCATATAAAAGCACTTGATGCCTGTCCTTCAATACAATCTTTATGTTCAAAGGTTGGGAGACAACAAATCTGAACTTTAGTATTTATGTTTCAGTAGGTTAGAATAGGAGCGTGCATGTTGAGTGTGGTAACATCAGTAGACTTTTCTTGTATGCTAGCTGTTCATAGGTTTACAGCAGTATTACCATCTCAGACATCTATGGCATATCTACAGGATATACTATAACTGTATGATAAGCCTGGGTCTCACCTCTGGTAATTGCTCCTCTGCCTAAACTGGGGGTTCCCCAATCCCAACCCTCACACTCTAGCAGAGAATGAATAGCCACATAATCACCAATAAGGGGTATCCCCACCATCTTCTAGCAGGACTCTGCTGATGCTTGAGCTCATGGATGGAAGGCAGTAGGGAATTTCTCTACTAGGTACTTAAACACTAAGCATACTTATAAAAAACTTTTCATAAATGAATAGTACAGGTGCATATACAAAACTTTGTAATATACTTTATTAAAGAAATATGTTTCCTTCTCCACTTATCAGGCTGATCTACTTCTTTCATGATAGTCTATAGAGAGGGGAGGTGTAGGAGGAGACTGCTGAAAAAGTCACACTCTGCTTCACTGTGAGTGAGATAGCTCTTTTGACTCTAGTGCTATATCTAGTAAGAAAATGCTCTACCACTGCACAGCATTAAATCAATAGCCAGCAGCAGCCACCTCCTCCCCACTCCACTCTCCATAAACTTCTGTGTGTAAGGCTGAGTGCAGAGATGGTTTCTATTAGTGATAAGAGTCTGAGTGAAGGGAAGGAGGAGGAATCATATTTATTTTATAAGATATATTAAGGTAATTTTACAAATGCTACATACCATATTCTTAAGTTCATCTGAGCGAACTTCTAGATTTTCAAGCTTTCCTTCCCTCTCAAACACTTTTTGCACATTGTCTTTCATTAATATGGTCACCTCTTCAGCATTGCGCTGACACTCCTCCAGCTTCTGGGAAGTCTGGAATTGAAAGAGAAAAACATATAAAGAATAAAGTCTGGTATGTCTTTAGTAAAATTGTGAAAAACCTGCAAACAGCTGAATTAATCACCAATATACCGATATAGTAATACCCCCGACTCACTGTGGCTACCTGTCCCTGCTAGCTACTTCCTTTCCCTGCACTTAGGACTTCTCTCATACTGCACCAGACCTTTAGACTTGCTCCTAACATTCAGCATAACTTGCAAACCCATTTTTTTCAAGATACTTACAGTATGTTACAAAATTGTATTATATTTGCATCCACAAGTTATGGCCTATACAGACCCCAACCAGGTCACATATACTGCTATACTCAACATGTTGTCCTTGAACTTGTTCCACACTTTGCACCACTGAGCATTGTATATCTGTGTTTGCACATACACTGGCTGGGTGACAGCAGCCGTTCATGCAGTTTATTGGCTGTCTCTCTGGCCAAAAACTGTACTTTGTATCCATGAAATTAGTCAATGGATATTGATAGGCATCTGTGGCAATAACAGGAACATTACAGCTATTGTGGTTATGCTGAAATCTATTGTGAACCCTCATGACTATTTTATACTCTTAAAAACATTATCCAAAGAAAAGGTTCTGAGGCTTTACCGGAGTGTCAAAGGGATATATTGCCCAAAAAAGACTAAGCATTCCCCACCACTTTGTGATCCAGTGGGTGCAGATGTTGCATCGGGCACCAGTGTCACATGCAGTGCTGTCCAATGCAGTGCTGTCCACCAATGCAGTGCTGTCCACATTCGGTTGTATCAGCATCAACCCTGCCAGTGCCACATGGTGTCCCAGAAATTGGTCAACACCCTATGAGCTCGAGTTGTCTAGGATTACCTGTTTTTTACAAGGAAACTCACCTATCCTCACCTATCCCTGGTGCTCCGGTGTCTCCCACTGCAGTCCGGTTCCACTGCTCCAAGGTCTTGATTTGGTGGAAGTCCCGCCGCACTTGACTGCTGAGGTCAATCAGCAGCCTAAGGAAAGGAATCGGGACGTCTCTTGCATACATCACTTGTGACGTCCCAGTTCCTAAGCCAAGGCCGCTGATTTTCCTTAGTGGTCACATGTGGTGGGGACTTCCGCCAAAACAAAACCCCAGATCAGCAGGGCTGGACCACGGTGGGAGCCATAGGAACACCAGGGACAGGTGAGTATGTTTTTTTTTTCACCTTCCCCGGCCTCCATGCAAAAAAAAACAAAAAAAAAAAACAGGTTATCCTGGACTACCCCTTTAATTTCCATTACAGTAGTAGAGATCATGGTTAGCCTACATACATTGCTCATACAACCTTATAACAATAGATCATTATCAAGCTTTGCGCTCACTTTCATTTTTGGGAACCAGCAGACTTACTGCTCAATATGACAACTTGTGCAACCAGACACTTAAGTAAATGTCTCTGAAGGAAAAACCCACATCTATTATAAGAGACAAACAGGTTTCATTGGCCGTCATCACTTGTGTCTGTGTTCACACAGCCTGATATCCTGTCAGGTGTGGGTGCAATACTGGTACAGATCTACTGAAAACGGCAATCTTGGCGAGTCCTCATTGGACAAGCCCATTCTAGAGGTCCTGTTAGAGGGACTGTCCTGGATAAGAAAAGGAGTCTGATAACACAAATCAATATGTGGTATTACAGGAAAAAATACACCTAAACACTGTAAAGCAGGAACTGTCTATGCTGCCCATAGCAACCAATAATGGCAGAAGTTGCACTTTTATTCTGACTAAGGTCCGCACCCTCCACACTTAAAACCCCTTGCTGACATTGGCTCTTTAAATATGGTACCTGCTCTTTACACAGCAGAAACCCGGTGATAATGCCCATGATCCCAGAATTTCGTACAGCAGAAGCCCCCCTGATCCTCTTTTCTTTTAATTGAATTGAAATGATCAAAATGTTGGACATTCCCCAAAATGGTATAAATAAAAAACACACCTTGTACCGCAAAAAAGACGCCTTACACAGCACCATACACAAACATAAAAAAGTTATAGTTGTCAGAATATGGTGACTAAAATACATTTTTGAATTTTTCAAAGTTTTGGATTTTTAGAAGGGTATTAAAACATAACAAAAACTATATAAATTTGGTATCACTGTGATCGTGTCGACCCAAAGAATATACCACATACCACATTTTTACCACATACTCAGTGGCGTAACTAAAGTCTTCTGGGCCCTGGTGCAAACTTTTGTCCGGGGCCCCCTACCTCATCCCTACAGCGAATTCTTGATAGTGATGGTTACGGGTGCTAAGGAGTTTAATCAACCTTAGTGTGGTCAGGGTAATCTGTGGTTTATGGCCCAGATGGAAGCTGCAATCTCAATACTGATGCCAGTGCTTATGGGCCCCTAAGGCTCCTGGGCCCCGGTGCGACTGCACCCTCTGCACCCCTCAAGTTACGCCCCTGCACACACTGAACCCAGTAAGGCTAGGTTCACACCTATGCCTGGATTCTGTTGTCTGTTCTGGGGATTCTGTCCCTGAATTTGCTTGAAAAATGCGAAGAGAAAAGTCCCTCAATGAGAACATTGCCATAAGCTATTTTTGTCCTTGACCATTGTTCAATAATAAAGGGTTTACATTTGTCAAAAACATTTTTTGCTTATGTTATTGTGGCAACATCAATCCTCTCCAGCCATTTTTGCAGTTGCACCACAAGCTCAGTCAACATGGGAAGATCTGTTGATAGGCAGTGTAGGACATCACATCTAGTAATGGCGGGACTTTTTTTTTAAAACATAGTCCCCTCTAAACGGGAGAAATAGAGTGTAAAAGCAGTATAAATGGATCCCGGCAAGGGTAAATTTCCATAAGAATGCAATATAACATATCACTCTATCCCATCATTGTTTTATATTGAGACATAGCCAAATGAAATGCCAAAGATCCCCCAGTGGTTCTTCACATTTGGGTAGAAAGTGAGTTTATCAGAATGGGAGGCCAAGGCACAAAAATTTTATTTATATAACACTCTGTGCATTAGGATAAAATTCCAATACTACTCATTGGTTATCTGTCTTATCAACTTTTCCCAATCCTCTAAGATCCTCTCATGCATCTCATGATCCCAAAGAATTTTTTCCTATTTCTTGAAAAGTCTTTAAGGCTGTTTGTAGAGGAGACGGTCACAGACATGTCTGAACAGTGAGGATAGGGCCATGTTGGCGAACCTATGGCACATGTGGCAGAGGGGGCACTTAGAGCCCTCTCTGTTGGCACGTGCGCCATTGCCCTGATCGCTCACTAATGGGGAATACAGTGCAGGATTCCCCGTTAGTGAGTTATCACTTCTTTCAGCTGTATGTACAAATGCATATACAGCTGAAAACTGTCAGTGTAAGCCGTGGGTCCGCATGACCATGGCTTACACTGACAGAAGAGTGTGACTTCTGCCCCGAAGCAGGCACGATGATGTCATTCATGTGCGCCTGCACCATGGTAGGAGGATGCTACTTACCTGCTCTTCGTGGGTGTGCTGGTAAGTAACATATAATACTGTGTTGGTTTCCACTGAGGAGCATATTATAACGTGTGATGGCCACTGTGGAGCATATTATACTATGTGGGGGCCACTGTGGAGCATAATTTACTGTTTGGCAGCCACTGTGGAGCATATTGTACTGTGTGGGGCCACTGTGGAGCACATTTTACTGTTTGAGGGCCACTGTGGAGCACATTGTACCGTCTGGCGGCCACCGTGAAGCGCATTGTACTGTGTGGGAGCCCTTCACTATTTATATCACACAGTATCTTTTTTATAGCAGACATGTGATATTAGCACATACAGGCTGTAATAACATTGCACGGTCACTATAAAACAGATCCTGTGCAATGTAAATAGTGAACATTAATTGTTCAAAAGTACCAAATGCAAACTTCTACCTTTCAATACAAAGTTGTTTGTATTACTGAAAGCTCTGTAAAACCCCATTTACACGGATCCGTAACTGTCAGCAATTGTGGATCTGCACAGTATTAAGGTTAAATTGCCGTGTTGGCACTTTGTGATAAATTAGTGGGTTTTGGGTTGCAGTTTGGGCATTCGGTCTCTAAAAGGTTCGCCATCACTGGGATAGGGTGTCAGTGGTTGTGTTGCTCTAAAAGGTAATCAAATAAATTTGTGATTGTTCATTATGAAGATTATGAAATAATAAAAAATAAAAATAATGGTGCCTGGGGATGCCAAAGTATAAAGATATTTTCTGAAAGGTGCGGCACCTTTTGCACTCCATATTTAATAGTTTCAGTGGTGTATTTATTACTTTGGTTTTCCACATTCTTGTAAGGGCTCATTCACACAACAGAGTTCATAGGCCGAGTGCTAGCCATAATGGCCACCACATGTCCATAAACTTTAATGGACCTATCCGCACGACCATCTATGTGAAAGAACCAAGAACAATAGAACCTGTCATTTCACAGATCCCTCAATAGTCTCATGTGCAGGACTCTGGCATGTGAATTTAGTATAAATACTTTGTCTATCCCAAGGGAAACTTCAGGTTTCCCCAAAGACATGTGTTTGGAACTGAGAAAAGGAAGTGTTTCAGCAATTTCTTCAAACAGTGGTGTGTTGCGTTACTGATGGTTTTATTTGGGCAATTTGGCATATTTACTCTGAAGCAGAGAATCTAACCTCCAGGGAAGCGCCACTCCAAAGAGGAACTAAAGTTGTGCAAATAAGCATTCTAAGAAAGTTTTAAGTAAGGATCCCAGCTCTCTGTATAAGCCAGAAAAAAAACCTGAAATGTCTCCTGATGCCCATCTTGTGGAGAACCCTAGTCAGCTCTAGTTAACATTATCAAAAGCTTTCCATGGATCAAGTGCCAACAAAGTGTGTTGCCCTCTGGCTGTGGATGGCTCCAAACCTATGCAGTTCTGAGATGACTTACAAATGTTTTTGACCTTCACTTTATGCTTAACAAATTCCACCTGAGATGTTCTAATCAAGTTAAGGAACAAGGAGGTTGTCTAGTAGTGAAAACCTAGGATATTAGCATCCAGTCCAGATCTATGAAAGAGAGGTCAGTCTCTATGGTCCTGGGTCATTGGGATCTTACCAATTCTTGAGTACCAGTTTGGCATAAGCTTCACTGATGGTAGTCGGGCTGCACTCTATATGGGGAACATTGTTGAAGTAGCTTAGCAGAGATGGGAAATTTGATTCACATGTGCTTTGTAAAATTCCCCTGTGCACACCTATCTAGATCAAGGGAGTTGCTTGTCCAGGCACCTCATTGTTTACTTGATTTTCTCCGTAATGATATCACCATTCTGTCAAAGAGGGTAGTGACACATGATCTAAGAAAAGTTGCTACTTATTTTGAACATCAGGGTTTTCTTTGTAAAGATTATGAATGTAGTTCCTCAAAATGGTATTAATGGCTTTTGTGTACTTTTTTTTTTATTATTATTCTTATGTCCTGGGTTGCTTGGATATGTTAAGAGAGTAGAGACATATCTCTCCCTTGCCAAGCGGGCTACAAATCTTCCTACATTTTTCCCAATATAGAGAAATTCCTCCTCATACGTGTCACTAAAGAATATTTTGTGTCTACCGTGCCAAAGATCAAAGGTGTTTTTAGCAGCTATCCATTTGCTTTTATTGGATGACATGGGAGGTTCAAGATATGTGGTCTAAACCTCTCGATGTTTTACTAGATCGTACTTACTGTGGAGAGACTTCGCAGTTAAGGTGGAGGCATAGGTTGTTCTTGTTCTCCCTAGTATCATCTTCAGTAACCAGCCCTGTAAGGCTAAGGCCACACGTTACGGAAAAGCTGCTTTTTTGTTGCTGCGTTTTTTTTTGAGCCAAGAATGGGTACAAAAGGAATGGAAAATATATAGGAAGTTCTTATACTTCTACCATCTGATCAAACCACTCCTGGCTTTAGATTAAAAAAAAAACGCAACAAAATCTGCAACAAAAAAAGTTGCATTTCCACAATGCGGGGTGTGATGATTCTGCTTAAGTGTGGCTATAACGCAGATGTATTTTGGTCTCTGGGTAGCGTATTTCTCTCTAGTTCCATTTACTCATAATGTGCGCAGCTATAAGCCTAGGTGTATATTGGCAGTAGTAGCAGCACTGGAACAATAGGGCTTTGTATCCATCACAGCAGGGCTCCATTGTATTCATATACAGCCCTGAGTGATCAAAGAAACAATAGTGCATTGTTCAAGCCTGGGCTGTTGATCAGACCTGCCTGATAACATTGTATCATTCCACTTGGTCTCAGCTCTATACAAAAGATCTGGACTTGATTGCATTAACTCATCAGACTTGCTGTTGCCGGTGACCTCATTCTGGGAGGTGGCATAAAGGGTATAAAAGATGAGGTAAGAGGTCTGTGGGAGGAGATTATGCTATGGAGATTATGCTATGGAGTTGACACAGACCATCACAGACTACAGGATATTACAGACTTTGACTGAGATGCTACTATGAGCAGGCAGGTTGGAATGCTGCTGCTGACGATGATGAGCCTACAAGAGACTGAGAGAGATTACAGAGAGACTATGACTGAAAGACTGTGATGAGAGCATGCAGGCTGGATTATTGGATTAATGCCACATGCCAAGAAGCCTCCACTGGGTTACTCACACATACCAGAGCATGTGTGAGTGTTGGACTATAGAGCCACATCAAGGAGATGTGTGGTAAAGTAATCATTTCACCTTTATTCCCTTTTATTTTAATTGCACTGTATCTTGTAACTAGTAACTGTTAATGCTTGTATATATCTGCATATCTGTTCTGAACTGTATATGTTAGATGTTAATACCGACCCATTTAGGGGTTAATAAATATATAAAATTTAGAAAGCTTGTCTTGTATTTATCTGGTGAACCCGACATTCACTGGCGGTGAGTGTGGTTTTATATGAAAGAAGACTCAGGTGGGGCCACAGCGGTGTTGGCGCACTGAGGATCTTTCACACGGGGCATCAGCCTGAAAGTTCCTGGAAGGCATTTGTTAAAAAAGTGAGGATCATATCACAGACTCTGGGAGAGAAGTCAATGAAAGACTGGGTTATGGACAGGGACATCTCTCCTTGAGGAGAGCACCAGTTAAGGTGTGTAGAGTTTTGAGTTGCCTTTCGCCCTCTCCTAAGCATCTACATATCACAAGGCATTATGGGAAAGGAGCTGGGTTATGGACAGGCTTGGCTAAAATCCCTTTTGCTGTCTCAAGACTCGGTGAGTCAAAAGCAAACTGAGGATCTGTTACATCCAACAGAGGGCGCATGAGCTCCCAGCTCCTTTCCCATAATGCCTTGTGATATGTAGATGCTTAGTAGAGGGCGAAAGGCAACTCAAAACTCTACACATCTTAACTGGTGCTCTCCTCAAGGAGAGATGTCCCTGTCCATAACCCACTCATTGCCTCCCACAAAGCCAGCCAGTACACTTTGCTCTGCACTGATGAGGGACAAAAATCCCAAAACGGCGCTGTATGCAGATAAGTGAAACTGGCTTGGCTAAAATCCCTTTTGCTGTCTCAAGACTCGGTGAGTCAAAAGCAAACTGAGGATCTGTTACATCCAACAGAGGGCGTATGAGCTCCCAGCTCCTTTCCCATAATGCCTTGTGAAATGAAAGACTGGGGTATGGTCTTATACCACAAGGTCCTTGATCTTTGTGTCAATGGCCCTATGTCTTTATATTAGGAAAGAGATAATCCACGAGGGCCAGCTGTTACTCTATGTACATGGGTAAAGTGGATGAACTCTACTATCAGGTTGTCCAGTTGGGAGGTAGAACATTGCAGGCCTCTCCCATCCTCATTATTAGGTTAAGAACCATATTTACCCCCCTTCCCCCAGGATTTTAAATGGCGTGTTATCTGTATGTAACAGAAACTGAATTTGCCTAAAAAATGAAGTGTTTTCGCCATAGAAATGATAGGCACTCCACCTTTCCCTTCCATGCCATGTTGAAACGACTTTAAGTCTATTTGTCATCTGGATCGAGGCTATCCTCCTCTTATGATTGATCAGTCATTTGTGATTGGTGGCGGTCTGACATTGGACCCCCACACTGATCCGTGGTTCTGAGCATAGTGTACCTTGTCCCTTCTGACTCAGTATACTATGTAGAGGCCCAGCTGAGGTATTGTGGATTAGGTCTCATTTATTTGAATGGGTGCTGAGCTATAATAATGCGGCTCAGCTATTGCATAGTGTGTGCAGCCACCAGAAAACAGCTGATCGGTGTGGGGGGCTAGCTGTTGGACCCCCACCAATCTCAAGGACAGGTTATTAATTTTTGGTCTTGGATGACCCCTTTGACATTCTATGACTTAATACGTAAATTGTGAGAAGACTAGACAAAATTTTGTATCTTCGTCGGGGGTTTTAGCTTGTGTGCAGAATCTTTGAGCCAAAGGTAGTTTGTTCTACACCTAAGAAGGTACTCAATATGCCTCCAGTAGTCAGTGATGCTAAAATCATGCAAAATATGTTACGATAGGTGGTGTTATCAGTGATTGACAGATATATTTGTATGTACAGTCAAAAACAGGAGGCTGTCAGTCACCCATGGGAATCTGAGGGTGGAACATCATAGTTGGGGTTGTTGTTCTGCATAGATCCGCTAGGTTTCCTAAAAAGGACAGTTATAGCTGGTCAGAAGCCACAATGGAGCATTCTCTCCTGTGTCTTCACATCCCAGCACAGGAGTCAGAAGTCAACCTATACTTATTGATGTGACACCCCATATCTACATATTAATGTGCATCAACTTGAGTCATTGAGAAATTACCATTGACATTCTATCCCATGATTTTGTTTACCACTCCAACCACAAGCCTTGCAGCTTTTCCCCACTTTCACAGTTACATCACTTTATTAGTACATATCACTTTATTAGTACATACACCTACACTTCCCTTTTATCAACAGTTCTCATTTTCACTTTGGCCTTGTGGCCATGTGGCTTTTAGCCTTTATTGCCTAACATTTAGCTATAAATCTGATTCAGCAATAGGCCATGCCAATGTTTTGCGGTTTGCTGATGTGTTTTGCAATGATGAAGTGCCCCCAAGGTCTTCTCCATGGTATGCCTACCATTGCTGTGCAGACTTTACTGGGGTTAGACACTGGTATGTACTGGTGGTTGGCATGGATGCCATGTTGATCCATAAAACACTTTTACACTTTATGTACACATGTAGCAGAGTTACCCCGAACTTCTGCAGTGTGATATCTTATCACATAGGACAACAACAACCAATGTAAAGTCATTGAAAAATGTTTAAAATATCACACTGCAGCAGTTTAACCAACTGCAGATGTTCGGGTTAACTCTGCTTTATATTGCTTCAGATGGAGCAGTCTAAAGGAGGGCAGTTTAGGTAGGGCTCTATTCATAGTGCCCATAGAGACTTCATTCAGAGTTTCCATTGGTGGTTCTGTCCAATTTAACGGCAAGAATAATGAAGCATGCAGCAATTTTCTTGCCATTATGACAAACCAAAAATGGACTCTATTGTAGGCCAATGGAGATCCATTGGGCATTGTTGGTATTCATCATATGACCGTCCCACCATTGTGACTGCAAAGTTTACTAGAGTAAAACTGAGACAGGGACATTTAAAGCTTCCATATGTCTGAACACAAACAAAAGCATCTGCCTAACATGGCAGAAGGTGACAGTGGTGAGGACCTTGAAGCTATGAGGTCTCCTAGTTCCATAACTTCTACTGCTCCCAGTTGGCCATGTATTTATCTACTTGAAACCTCCAGTGATGTGACCTTTATCCATATCTGATTGACATGTCAGAAGGTCCCATTAATCTCTGCAAAGCTCCTACAGACTTGTTTAACCACAGACTATGCAGATTAATCTTGTGTCCCAATTTCACGATCATGACATCTTCTATTACATACATCGATCAGCCATAACATTGAAACCAACAGCCTTATATTGAGTACGACCCTTTGTGCCTCCAAAAAAGATCTGATGGTATCTGGCACCAAGGCTTTAGCAGCAGATTTTCCGAGGTGGGGCCTTAAAGGATGGGGCACACATCAGTGAACCTTACACAGTTATGACCCTTTAGCCAGTTCATCTATTGACCTTCCTTGCACCACTTTTGGTTGGTACTACGCACCACACACCAGGAACACCCCATAATACCTGTCATTTTTCAGTTGCTCTGATCCAAGTTGTTCAGATCCTTTTACTTGTTCATTTTTTATGCTTTCAAGATCAACATCAAGGACTGGCTGTTCTTCTGCTACCTATTATATCCCACCTCTTAAGGTAACCCATGTTATTCACTTCACCTGTCAGTGGATTTTATGGGTGAATCTGAACCTAATAGTCCAATGCGTGAAAAAATAGAGCACGTCCTATTTTTTCAAAGAAACCACATACCCATGAAACTTAGTGGTGTGAATAGTCTCCACTTATCAAACCTTCTGGATTACTGGATGCCAGATTTCCATTGTGTGTCTGTACTATACATGTGACTGCACATACATGGACACACAAACAATACTGAGAAGCTCACATTTACAGATATATACATGTATGTAGAAGGTAATGGTTACACAATGGCTACTTGTGGTAGCCATACAGCTGGGACAACTCAACAGCTATTTTGGGTTATCATAGCCGTGGCATTTTTCAGCGGGTCTACTACCCCCATCATGAATCCATACTGCACATGCTCTGAGTTACACATGATATCAACTAAATGTTTTCCTTTTGGTCTTAACATTTCTATTGCTATGTAGCTGCATCTAAAGCTGGCCGTACACATTAGAAAAATGAGAGCTAAACCTATCGTTTTTGACAGAACCAACTAACCATTCTATATAATAATAATAATAATAATAATAATAATGTTATTTATCTCAGCAAGTACAGCGGTATGCCTAAAACAGATAACAGGCAATGTCCGTTTCTCGTTCCCATGCGTCTTGCGGCCCGAATTCTCTGAGGGTTGCGTTATTAGAACCATTATGTTATTTTGTTCCACAATGGGTAAAATACTCACCTGGTCACCCTATCATGAGTGAGGTTGACTCCATTTTGGAACCACTCTTGAAATATTGTGTTTTTGGGTAATACATGAACTAGAATGGAGAGAAGGTTATCTTCTGGCATTCATAAATGTCGAAAGTTTATATACACATACACCCCAAAACAGGGGGATAGAAGCCATCCGCCATACCCTCAGTAAAACAGATAAGAGTCCTGATTTCTCCTATTTTTTAGGTGAAGCACTGATGTTGGTGTTGAGTAATAATGTCTTTCAATTCCAGGATAAATGGTATATATAGAAGACCCGAAGGGCCATAAGCACACCGGCCTCTTGTATTTATGCAAATTTATATTTAGCGCATTTGGAGGAAAGATATGTGTTTAACATCAGTAATCCCTTTTTCAGGAATGTTAAGTTATACTTTAGATACGTTGATGACATGTTTATAGTATGGGATGGAAACCCTGAGTTATTCAATGACTTTGTCAACTTTCTCAATGAGGTCAATGATATGAATATGTTTTTTTACTAGTAGGATGAGTGGAGAACTGAGAAGTGAGTTCCTGGATGTACTATAAGAGGTAAAAGGTAATACCCTAAGGACTTCGTCCTATAGAAAACCCACAGTAACAAATGCTTATCTACATTATCAAAATATCCACCCTTGGCATACAAAATCAATAATTCCTTATAGTCAGTTTTTAAGGCCTAAAAGGAGTAATATCTATAACAAAATGTTTTATAGCCAAGCCTCAGAAATGAGGGCACGGCTCTTCGGTAGAGAATACCCTGGTTCTTAGTTAGATGACGCCCCTAGAGAGGGTTATTAGAGTAGATAAAAACACATTGGTGGCGAAAAAAAGAGGGAAAGAGACAAACACAATGGTGGGTAAAGTGAGGAGCATAATTAGGAATAATTGGCACATGATTAAGAGGGACCTGATAATACATGATGGCGCCGTACGACATCCATGCGTAACTTTTAGACAAAGTAAATCCCTAAGGATGTTCTAGTTAAAAGCCAACTTATGAGGAAAAGAGAGGATGAGTGCAGATGAGTTGAGTACAATGGTAAAGCAGGAGCCATCCGCTCTCTGCTTCACCATTCGGCGACTGTCTCTGCTCTCAGTGTGTTGGAGCAGTAGACGCGATGTGGTGACATCACTTACATTGCTTACATTGCGCCTGTTGCTCCTTGAAGCCTGCTTTATCAGAGACAGGAGAAGAGAAAGGTGAGTACTAAGGGATTTTTTTCTTTCTTTGATATATACAGTGGGAGCAACTGAAGGGGTACATGAAACTTTGGGGGCAACCAGGAGGGATACATGAAACTGTGGTGGCAACCTGGGGGGGCATTATAATATAATGTCTGAGAGGCCACTGGGGTGGGACAGGTTAATGTCTGAGGGGCCACAGGAGGGCAAGTTATTGTGTGATGCATGCAGGGGCATTTGACTGTGTGATGGGCCACTGAGGGGCATTATATTATATGGGGCCACTAGGGAGGCATTACACTGTGTGAGGGTCACTAAGGGGGAATTTTACTATGTAGCAGCTACCGAGGGGGCATTATAATTTGTGCAGGACAGATATTTTTAAGTGGGGGGATGGGCCCACCAATGTGTTAAAATGGCCCTGATGGGGGTGTCCCAACTCTTCCTGCAAGTGTAGATAAGGATCAGGCTGATGGATTTCAGAAGAGTCTGGCATTAGCTCTCTCCGTTGACAATACATTCATGTGTATTGAGGGGAAGGGAATACAGCTGTCAGCCAAACAATAATATGGCCACTTATTAGAGTCCCTATTGCAGCTACAACACATGGATGCTGTGTGTATCTACCAAAACAAACTTAGATCACTATAGTCACATACTGCTGTGTCTGCACTGCAATATCCTGACTGACTCAGTCCTATTGAACCAAGGAAGCCTGTAGAGCTGCACGGGGCCCCAGGTGTAGCATCCATATATTATGGACTATAATACGTGGCTGCATTATATGCATTGCAGAGGTCTGACAGCTGTTGGCTGACTCTGTTTTGCCCTGATACGTGCTCAACCAAGGTAGTACGTGGTCCTATTGGAAGGAGGGGACAAGCCACTGTTGGACAACTCTTATCTTCCTTGAGAACAACGGACTAGGCATGCTGAAATTCAACATGCCCAATACTTTTTTCCTTATTCATTCCTTAACATCTAATACACATTAAATGGTTGACAAGTTCCTCAAATATCAAAGGTTTTGGCTATCCTTATAATTATATGTATGACCAGCTTAAACAGAGTCTGTCACCAGAACCCAACGTATCGGCTCAGCCCCACAGATAGATAGGTTAGGGTCACCTGAATCAGTGTTTTCTTCTTGTGAATCCCTGCCTCCGTTGCCAAGATATCTCTGTTTTTGTCAATATGATAATGATCTTTTTGGAGCAACAAGGACATTGTGTTGTTCCAAAGAGGTAAGCGGCAACACCCTCATTGCGCCAAATAGCTCATTTGCATATTGGCAAAAACGCCAATATCTCAGCAATGGAGGCACAAGGGGAATTCACAAGGGGAAAACACAGTTTGATTCAGATTACCCTAACCTATCTATCTGTGGGGTTGCTAAACTGGATTCTGGTGACCCAGATTCCCTTAAAGGCTTAGCTCAGCAACATTAGTGGCACAAGTGCTTCCCCCACCCATGTTTCTGATGCCAACTTTAGGGGAATCCAAAATGATATCGTCACAGTTGCATTCCATACAAGCCAATAGAAATGTACACATATTTATAGAAGTTTGACACTTTTCTGTCTACATTTGCTTCAAAATTTATGGTGCCCAGCATTTACAACATATGAACAGTATGCAACAGAAAGAACAGAAAAATTCAACAGGCTCGATATTTTTGAAAAATGTGCCCCAGAATGGACGTGGTTTAGAAGTGTCTGACTTTACGACACATTTATGAAACAGAAAAGAATGGCGCAGATTTTCTTGTGCAAACTAGACCAAGTTTACAATGGTGTAAACCTATGAATTTAGGGAAATTTACTTTGTGCGCCAAAAATTCCCATCGTACACCACGTATTTGTCTCCTCCATAAGCGAGAGATGATTTGTGTCTGCTTATTTTGCACCAAATATTGTAGGGTTCTTGATGTGTGTGCCAAATATTTGTTCCTTACAGGGTGCGAGTTAAGTATTTTGTATACAAATTTTGTCTACAGATTTCGCCTACATGTTTTACCCCAAATATTTTTTTCATGGTAACACTCGACACTTTTAGTCTGCTGGTATTTGAGTCAGAATTCTGGCACTTATAGGAACACTCCATATTTCTGAAGGTCCAAATGACAGATTCATAAATATGTATAAATCTACGAATGAGATTCATAGTTTAACAGTGCAAAGATCGACAATATTGATAAATGTGCCCCAATACTTTGTGGGCCTGCTATACAACCACAGCACAACTTTGCTGTTGAATTCTATGGAGGAAAGACAAAAGGTGGGCAAATCGGATCTAACACAGCTGGACTGACACCCACCATCAGAGATCACAAGATATAGGGGCGTCCTATACTGTATACCTGAACGCTCTATTAGTTTACACACCAAAGCAAAAACTATCATATACAGGATATAACATAAAAGAAGAGCTACTACACAGTCACACAAAATTGTCAGATCAATACCAGCAATATACATGTATTCTGCAGAAACATGCAGAGACTAAAGTTACGGAGAACAGGCAGAGTGCCAGGTTGACCTCTTGTACCCCTATATTGGGCAAGCTATACCCCCCTCCAGCAAGTACCCATGTTCCTTGTCGCTTACAGCTCGAAAGTGAAACTAGCAGAAAAAAAAAAAGCTCAAGGTGCTGGAATAGGCTGAGGAAGAAGAAGAAATCCAGGGAAACAGGGAAGCAGTGCCAGGGAGCTTGGTATACAGCTGTCACTTACCATGGCTTGCAGTGATCCTGGCAGCAGCGAGTATGAGTGCTGGTTGTAGGTGTGTTACATTGTAGAAATGAGTGTGAGAACAGCTGACACTCACTGTGCACTCTCTTCTAGTGACTGCCCGCCTTCCTATCCTTTAGTCCTCCCCCTCCTAGTTTGCTCCTGATATCCACCCCTGGTGTGGAGGAGGTGCTGGGACTAGTGTTTGTTTTGTGCTGTCACCAACATACAGGTAGTAGCTGGCATGAATACACATTCATTATCTGGGCACACTACACCCATATTATGCCAGGCAGCGCTGGGTCATTACGGGCACTATCACTCCCACAGTGTCACCCACAATGATGAGATTACATGCAGGAAACTGCATGCAGGGTAATTCCCCAATAGGAGTTTTATCAAAATGCTCCTGATTATAAAGTACAATAATGAAAATACATTTAAGGAATTGTCGCATATGCAATTACCTTAAAGCAACCCTTTGGGCACCCACTTACCAGTATATCAACCCAGCCCTAAAGGTCACCTGAATCCCAACCGTGTTTTCCCCTTATGAATCGGTGCCTCCCTTGCTCAGATATCTTGTCAATATGCAAATGAGCTCTTTGGATCAATGGCAATACCCTCCTTGCACCAAATAGTTAATTTGCATATTGACAAAAATGCTGATATCTCAGCACCAGAGCCCAATTCACAACTGCAAATACATTTTGATTCAGGTCACTCTAAGGACCGGTTCACATCTGCGTTCAGTTTCCGTTTGGGACCCCCCGAACGGAAACCTATACGCATAGAAAAGCGGTTTTATCTCTGCATTTTTCCACATGTTTCGTGCGGAAACCAAGTGGCAACCACACTGACCCCATTATTGTCTATGGGGTCCCGCAGGTTTCCTTAGGTAAACCACTTTCCTATGCGTATCGGTTTCCGTTCGGGGGGTCCCCAAGCAGACTCCCCCGAACGGAATCCCAAACGCAGATGTGAACCAGCCCTTACCTATCTGTGGAGCTGAGTTGATATTCTGGGTTCTGGTGACAGATTCCCTTTAAAGGGGTTGTCCTACAATTGCAGAGTAACACCTGTCCACAGGATCTTCATCAGTCCCATAGACTTTGAATGGAGCTACAGTGCACAAGTATGAGCATCACTTCTTTTATACTTGGGACGTAGGATGCCTGTTCCTGTGTGATCGGTGGATTAGTGTGATAGGTTGATGTTGATAAGTGTCGTATTCTTGGGGCTCCCACAGCTTGGATCTCCACTGATCACAGGAAAAGGTGTCCTGTGTCCCAAGTTTGGGTAAAGTAATGGTCACACTTGTGCACTGTAGCTCCATTCAAAATCTATGGGGCTGCTGTAGATAGCCAGGAGCGTTAGGGTGGTCTCTCACTAGGGTTGTTTTCATCCATTCTTCTGTTCCATCGTAGGACTAAACATTAAAGGGGTTGTGCTGAATTGTTTGTGATTGGTTGGGTTCCCAGCGATTGGACACTTAGTATCTTTCCTGTGGATAGGTGATATGATAGGTGTGGAACAACCCCTTTAAGGCTTATTATTTGAAGCAGTTACCTGATATTCATCTTTTTTTAACTCCTGGGTAACTAGTTTGTACCTTACATTTTAATAGTCTTCACAAGCTTTATGTGCACTGACTTTGTGCTGAGCTTGTGAACAACTTGTGTTTATATACAGCAGCCAATCAGAAGAGGTAGAGCTGCAGCGGAAGGGAGAGAGCAGCAGCTGGAACCAATGACAAAGCAGGGGGCGTGTCTTAGACTACCTCAGATTCCCTGCAGTAATTGTAGCGAAGCAGTAGTCAAAGATATGACAGCTTTGCCCTATGGGAGCTATGAAGCAGCAAATAAGGAAAATAAATAGCAAATAAGTAAGCTGGATAGTCACTTTATATATAACTATGACAATGATACAGTCTAATGTTTCCAGGTTTCACTATTCTTGACTTTCATTTTTTACCAAAGGTAACTTTTCATCCATGCTGGCATCATGTGATGTAGCAGTCATTGCCCAGAGTGCCCCTTTAAGATCAGGGCAATAGATCCAAACATATTCAAAGGGGATATGAGTTAGTGACATGAGAGGTAAGTATTTTATCTAACCATACATGTATACAGGGATAGCTATGGGACGTGCAGAGGTAGCATTCACACCTGTGATCTGGTCCCTAAGGGGTTCAAAGTACTGACATAGGATGGCACAAGTATTATGTACAACACATAGTAAGGTTCCCCGTTGTGGTTTTTGACTTTGGGGCCCAGTCACAATATCATTACCTTTGTCGCTAAGGCCTTATTCACAAGAATGTCAAAAATGGCCAATGGCCATTTGTAAAACACATCGATCTCAATGGGGCAGACTTATTATACCGTGTGCGCCAGTTTTTTTTTTTTTTTTGTGCAAATGTGACTTTTTCATTTCTGCACTGTTCTTCCCAAAAAGGGGGCGTGATGAGGACTGCAGGTGGCAGAGTTACAAGCCCTTCCAGAATTATCATTATTTCCACCAGTAATCTGGAAAATGTACGCCATCTATGAGCTGGCGCAGGGCCTCGTCATAAATAAGGCACACCCTCTGCTGACTGTGGTTCTGAAGCCTGGCAATAATAACACCAGTCTTCATAAACATGCACCAATGCGTTTATTCACATATCCGTTTTTTTGGCAGTCCGCATTAATGGGCCATCAAAAAATGGCCATCCATGAGAGATCTGTGAAAATGGATGCAAAATGGTCTGGTTTTTTACCCCGGTTGTTTTTCCTGAAGTCGTGTATATATAGTCTAAGGCTTTGTTCACATCTGCGTCGGAGTCTCCGTAAGAGACTGCTTTGCAGATTCCACCGAAAATTGGCGGAGAGAAAAGTTCTGCACATACGACTTTTCTCTGCACCTTGTTTCAGTATAAAACTGTCAGAAACCCACTGGATACCTGGTAGACCCCATTATAATCTATGAGGTCTGCTGGTAAACGCTGTTTTAGCGGGTTAGCTCTCCGTCGTTCAGGTCCCACGGTGGATACAAACAACGGAGATCACGGTGCAAGTGTGAACCTAGTCTAACTCATATTAGAGAGGTTCCCTTTGAAGCACTGTGTCCATACTGTCACCTTATTAACAGTATCTTATCTTTCCCCATGGCTGCCCTATTATCTGCTGATACATGCCAGCAATAGAAGTACGTTGGGGAATTGTTATTTAAGCAATTCTCCACTGTAAGGCAGTATATTCCTGTAACTGTAGTGGTATGTAGTTTCACAGCCCACACCAGTGCTCCCAGTTATGTTTCTAATTTTAGACCCACCTGTCCAGATCACTAACCATTGGCTATGAGGTCCTGTGCTCTAGATCTGGAGGCTCGCTGACATCACCGCCTGCCTGTAGGCTGTATTGTTCTGTGTTACAGGAAGTCATTTGACGTTATAAGAGCTGGATATAGATATAGATAGGACTTTCCTGTTTGGAACAGTTCTCTATTATGACTCTAGCACGATTGGATTGTTTTACTATAAAGCCTTGTTCACACTAGGAATGTGTTTGGGGAATGTACTATGAATGACTTCATCATACAAAGCTCATACATAAACCTATTCCTATTAGAGGCAGATCCATTCAGACCGTTATCAGTTCTGGAGGACCCGGCACAAAACTTTGTAATGCTTCATGTCCTTTTTGGTGGTGCTATAGAAAATGTGAACACTTTCTGCCAGAGATCATAGATGGACACTGAGTAAGGTCCCTTCTAACCAAAACTGGAGAAGTGGACAATCCCTTTAAGATCTCACTGTCAAAACAATATTAGTGGGAGGGCAGAAACTTTTGGAAGGTATTTACTATCAGTTGACCCACAGTGTGACAAAATATACGGTAAATGCCAGTTTTGACAATAAACAGATGTGTCATGTTGTCCTGCCTGGAAATACCAGCCCAGACAAATGCCTTCCTGATGAAATGTCAGCATTTTTCTTAGAATTCGCTCCCACTCACAGCTGAATGCAAACATTACAGGACGGTAATATCTATATAAATTCAATAAATTATAGATGATTTCCACATTTTACACCTTGCAAGTTTCATAAAGGATGAGTAATTTTGTAAATATTTTGCTTTACTTATCTTGCCCTCATTTTTGGGGCATGATCAGGGCCGGTTTTAGACAAAGTGTGGCCCTGGGCAAAATTGTGGAGCCCCAAATTCTCACAAACACATTCAGTTGATACACACTGTGCAGAGTGCTGCTGAATTGATTTCTAGCATTAGGGTATTTGCTAGGATCTTAAAAGACATATATCTTTATTGAATATTAATGCTATACAAAAAACAAATGTAAATATTATGTCCATATTGTTATGGAACAAAGCACGCCATGCACTAACGTTACCAATAATACCTTTATACAACACCGGGTTTCTGCCTGAAAAATGCGGATTCGGGGACAGAAACCCCGAACGGACAATGAAGCTAGTGTGAACATAGCCTTAATAATACCACCATACTGTTACTACCACTGTACAAAACCAATATTACCACAATACAGTGACAGGTACTGTACCTCCTCTACACAGATGCTCTGTTGCCCTTAATAACATATAATGCCAGATAGTGCCTTATATTTTGCCCAAAACATTAGTTGTGCTGCAAAATAATGATGCCCATAGTAATAATTCCCACCATCATGCCCCTGCAAAGTAATAATGCCCCTCTCTGTCCACTACACACTAACAATGCCCACCTTTGTACCCTATGCAAAATAATAAAGGTGGGCATTATTATTATGTGGGGGCAAAAAATGGATTATTACTGCTTTGGGGCAGAAAGGGGATATTATTATTATTGTTAATAACACTCCCTTTTTGTCCTGCAAACCCTACAACCCTACGGGCCCTATATACTTACCGTTCCCCGGGGTCCCGCTCACAGCCGCCTGCGCTTCCGATTCTGCGGAGGCGGCTGTGAGCAGGAGCGGGGATCGGTATGTGAGGCCGCTAGCCGAACACCACAATCTCTGCTATCATTATACTCCGGTGTCTTTGAAAAGACCCCCAAGTATCGGAGGCCCAGAGTTGGTGAGGGAACATAAAAAACAATGTACTTACCTCTCCTACAATTCTCCAGGCTTCGAGCCTGTTTGGTGACGTCCCAGACGTCAGTGGATGTCATTTTGCGTTGCGACGCCGGCCCGCATCACGTGACGCTGGCCTGGTCCAACATTGAAGAAGGCCGAAGTAGCAGTGAGTGGACCGGAGCGAGGAACAGGTAAGCAATGTTGTTTTTTTTTTATGTTTCTATCCTCCCCTGGGTCTCCAATCATTATACTCTGGGGTCTGAAAATGTGATCATTTTTAATGTTTTTTGTAATCTGAAAAAACATAAAAATGCCAAAAATTCTTAAATTTATAAACAGCAATTTACATTTATAAAAAAAAGGTTTTTTTTTGTTTTTTTTTTTTTGGTGATTGGTGATACATTCCCTTGTAACACCTTCCCCTTGGCGATTTTCGTTTTTGACTCCCTGCCTTCCAAACCCCATAACGTTTCAATTTTCCATTTACATAGCCATATCACAACTTAATTTTTGCAGGATAAATTGTACTTCGTAATGGTATCATTTGATATTCTGTATAATGTACTGGGAAGTTGAAAAAAAAAAAAAATTAAAGTAAAATAATTTTAAAAAAATAATACACCAATACCACGCCCACATCACAGCTTCTCGCCCCACCCCCGACAACACAATACCAAATAAAAATTACCGTAACGGAGACGAAAACCTATTTAATGCTAAGGCCCTACATTGCGGAACTCAGATAAAAACGCATTGCGTTTTTTTCCCGCAGTGTTTTTCATTGCATTTTTGCTGCATATTTGTCTGCGGATTTCCTTCCCTTATTAAACCGGAAGCAGATACAATTGACATGCTGTGTTTTTGAAAACGCAGCTTTTCCGCAGCTTTTTTTTTCACAATGTGTGGATGGGATTAGTCAGAATCTCATTCACTTTGCTCGCAATGTAAAATGCTGCGTTTTTTTCTGCTGTGGGAAAAACACGGCATTTCTACAATGTGGGGCTTTAGCCTTAAAAACTTTTATAGCAGCACTTTCTGCTATTAAAAAAACAAACAAACATGAAAAACAGAAACGTTTTCCACCCTTTTTTGTTTACATTTTCCCAGATATAAAAAAAAAAAAAAAAAACATGCAAAAATAACATAAAAATAAATCCCTATGTGTCACAGAAAAAAGACGCAAAAACTAGTTTAATAACCCAAATGAAAAAAATGTTATAGCCCTCAAAACCGCACATACGAAAAAAAAACAAAAATATGTCTTGCGCTGAACCAGGGAAAATGGCATGGTACTGAAGTGGTTAATGCTTATAATTAATTCCCAACAAATTTATAGTAATCATAGAATAAAAAAAAACTTCATATTTATTTCTTTGCAGACAAATTTACGGAACTACTGCTGGGGCTGAAATCCTATAGCGTCACGTAAGTATCGTGTGTGCAGTGTACAACATGAATGCTGTCTGAGCTGAGCTTAAATATAGCACGGCTGCCCTCTGGTGTTTCATATGAGCACTGCAAGTATATATTTTTTATTTTCACATGATTTTTGTATAGCTATATACAGTGGGTACGGAAAGTATTCAGACCCCTTTAAATTTTTCACTCTTAGTTTCATTGCAGCCAATTGCTAAAAGCAAAAAAGTTCATTTTATTTCTCATTAATGTACACTCAGCTCCCCATCTTTACAGAAAAAAACAGAAATGTAGATATTTTTGCAAATTTATTAAAAAAGAAATTGGGATTGTATTGGACAAGTGATGATGCCTGGTTTTCTCCACACATACCGCTTAGAATTAACGCCAAAAAGTCCAATCTTCGTCTCATCAGACCAGAGAATATTATTTCTCATAGTCTGGGAGTCCTTCATGTGTTTTTTGGCAAACTCTATGCAGGCTTTCATATGTCTTGCACTGAGGAGAGGCTTCCTTCGGGCCACTCTGCCATAAAGCCCCGACTGGTGGAGGGCTGCAGTGATAGTGACATTGTGGAACTTTCTCCCATCTCCCTACTGTATCTCTGGAGCTCAGCCACAGTGATCTTTGGGTTCTTCTTTACCTCTCTCACCAAGGCTGTTCTCCCACGATTGCTCAGTTTGGCTGGACGGCCAGGTCTAGGAAGAGTTCTGGTCATCTCAAACTTCTTCCATTTAAGGATTATGGAGGCCACTGTGCTCTTAGGAACCTTGAGTGCTGCAGAAATTCTTTTGTAGCCTTGGCCATATCTGTGCCTTGCCACAATTCTGTCTCTGAGCTCCTTGGGCAGTTCCTTTGACCTCCTGATTCTCATTTGCTCTGACATACCGAGAGCTGTGAGGTCTTATATAGACAGGTGTGCGCCTTTCCTAATCAAGTCCAATCAGTTTAATTAAACACAGCTGGACTCCAATGAAGGAGTAGAACCATCTCAAGGAGGATCAGAAGGAAATGGACAGCTGTGAGTTAAATATGAGTGTCACAGCAATGGGTCTGAATACCTATGACCATGTGATATTTCAGTTTTTCTTTTTTAATAAATTTGCAAAAATATCTACATTTCTGTTTTTTTTTCTGTCAAGATGGGGTGCTGAGTGTACATTAATGAGAAATAAAATGAACTTTTTTGCTTTTAGCAAATGGCTGTAATGAAACAAAGAGTGAAAAATTTAAAGGGGTCTGAATACTTTCCGTACCCACTGTACACCTTCATTGATAATTAAAGGGGTATTCCTATCTGGAATATTTATAGTATATTGACACACTTCTATAGGATTTCCAAGAATAGCCAAGCGTGCAGGAAGGCAGAATCTTGTTGAACTTAGCCTTAATGTTATCCATGGACCCATACACTTCAATGAATGAGCCCAGGCCACAAAATGGACAGGAATAGGACCTGTCTTGAGTTTTGCAAACAGATTCATGGCCCCAACACAGACCCCTGAAAACACAGTTGTATGTATGTGGCTATAGAAAAGAATGGGTCAGTGTGCTATTTATAAAATAATCGGAGGCTTTAGAGTATGTTCACACAGCAGAACCTGGCACTGATTTTAAGGAGGATCCTGCCTTGATACTGTCTCCCATTGTTTTAATGGAAGACAGAAAACGAAGCAGGATGCTGAAAAATAAGCGTCCTGCTCAATCCTGCCGCAGAGTCTACGACGTCAGGCATCGCTCTGATCAGCTCATTCATCTGAGTCAAAGCAGCAGAAAGCTGCTTCGGGACACTGGAGGGGTGGAAATGGAAGGGGATTTTGGGGCAGATGTCCACCTCAAATTCCTCTTCATTTTCCACCATGTGAACCCGGCCTTACAGAGCCTGATAAATGCTGACAAAGTCACTGTGAAGGGATGCAACATATTAGCAAAGGGAATGATAACACCCAGTTGTCAATTTAATTATACAGACATGTCAGGTCCTCTGTAAGATATTCTGCAGGTAAATTGTTTAATATGTTAGTAAGGCACGGGAAAAAACGTATTATCTGAGCACTGTCCTCAGCCTCAATCTAGGAGGAAAAGCTCAAGTACTGCCTAGAATAGAATATCAGTTTCCACTGTATTGCAGTAGAAAAACTATCAATGTAGAGAAATTTAGATAAATTTGTGATTATAAATTTTAAGTTGGTTTAATGTAAAGCATTTTCAGTAGCAAAACAGACAACACAGTCATTGTCACAGGTTCTAACAGTACTGGATTGACATGACACAGTAGGCACAGATATCTGGCATCATAGACTCTGTCCATCAAGTAGGCCACATCTTATATCATGTATGGCTTTATAATGTTTGTCTGTGTGGCGTGCTGATCATTGTGGTGCGCCTTCTGGATGTCCTTTCATTTGAGAGGATTGTGGAAGGTGAAAAAAAGTTACAGATAGGGCACTTGGATGCAGATCACGCCAACTTCATCCATCTGATGTGGTAGTGTCCGGCTGTGTTCTCCTTCTGGGTCAAGATGTTAGACCATCTTCGGGGTGTACTTGACACACCCTCCCTTCAATGCCTGGTTTATGAATTTTGGACCTCATCTGAGCACATCTTCCTGCAGGAGTCCCTATTTTTGGCCCTCTCATTCTCTCAGTGGTGTTAACTAGTGAATACTATCCCACCATATGAATATATTGTATACCGCAGCCGTGGCTGTCCTAAGTTTCAATGGGTCTGGGGTGTGTGCTGTGCTTCCTCTTTGACCCATTTTAGTGCCAGAGATGTACAGGATTCTTTACAGAGGGCCCAGTTGAATATCCTCACCCTTATGGCTTTTTTGTATAATTTTTGGAGTTGTACCCCCTGCCTGTGTGCCGCACCTCCAGCCTGCGTGCCAACAGTATACAATAGTCCTCTAAAGTTGTTTGAATATATCCTGCAAGCCAAATACTGCAAGTTTTCTTTTATATACCTGTTATTTGCTTACGTTCTGGGTTTTATTTTCCCATTTTACTTTATGGGTCTTGTAATGCCTCAATGTTCTGACATATATTCTCAATAAAATGTAAATCAGAACATGAGACATTACAAGATCTAAACATCAGTAAGATGCGAAAGCAATAATAGCAAGAATATATATACATATATACAGTACAGACCAAAAGTTTGGAAACACCTTCTCATTCCAAGAGTTTTTTGTATTTTCAGGACTATAAAAATTGTAGATTCACACTGAAGGCATCAAAACTATTAATTAACACATGTGGAATTATATACTTAACAAAAAAGTGTGAAACAACTGAAAATATGTCTTATATTCTAGGTTCTTCAAAGTAGCCACCTTTTGCTTTGATTACTGCTTTGCACACTCTTGGCATTCTCTTGATGAGCTTCAAGAGGTAGTCACCTGAAATGGTCTTCCAACAGTCTTGAAGGAGTTCCCAGAGATGCTTAGCACTTGTTGGCCCTTTTGCCTTCACTCTGCGGTCCAGCTCACCCCAATCCATCTCGATTGGGTTCAGGTCTGGTGACTGTGGAGGCCAGGTCATCTGGCGTAGCACCCCATCACTCTCCTTCTTGGTCAAATAGCCCTTACACAGTCTGGAGATGTGTTTGGGATCATTGTCCTGTTGAAAAATAAATGATGGTCCAACTAAATGCAAACCGGATGGAATAGCATGCCGCTGCAAGATGCTGTGGTAACCATGCTGGTTCAGTACTCCTTCAATTTTGAATAAATCCCCAACAGTGTCACCAGCAAAGCACCCCCACACCATCACACCTCCTCCTCCATGCTTCACGGTGGGAACCAGGCATGTAGAGTCCATTCGTTCACCTTTTCTGTGTCGCACAAAGACACGGTGGTTTGAACCAAAGATCTCAAATTTGGACTCATCAGACCAAAGCACAGATTTCCACAGGTCTAATGTCCATTCCTTGTGTTCTTTAGCCCAAACAAGTCTCTTCTGCTTGTTGCCTGTCCTTAGCAGTGGTTTCCTAGCAGCTATTTTACCATGAAGGCCTGCTGCACACAGTCTCCTCTTAACAGTTGTTGTAGAGATGTGTCTGCTGCTAGAACTCTGTGTGGCATTGACCTGGTCTCTAATCTGAGCTGCTGTTAACCTGCGATTTCTGAGGCTAGTGACTTGGATGAACTTATTCTCCGCAGCAGAGGTGACTCTTGGTCTTCCTTACCTGGGGTCGGTCCTCACGTGGGCCAGTTTCTTTGTAGCGCTTGATGGTTTAGGCCACTGCAGTTGGGGACACTTTCAAAGTTTTCCCAATTTTTCAGACTGACTGACCTTCATTTCTTAAAGTAATGATGGCCACTCGTTTTTCTTTACTTAGCTGCTTTTTTCTTGCCATAATACAAATTCTAACACTCCATTCAGTAGGACTATCAGCTGTGTATCCACCTGACTGCTGAACACCACAACTGATGGTCCCAATCCCATTTATAAGGCAAGAAATCCCACTTATTAAACCTGACAGGGCACACCTGTGAAGTGAAAACCATTTCAGGTGACTACCTCTTGAAGCTCATCAAGAGAATGCCAAGAGTGTGCAAAGCAGTAATCAAAGCAAAAGGTGGCTACTTTGAAGAACCTCGAATATAAGACATATTTTCAGTTGTTTCACACTTTTTTGTTAAGTATATAATTCCACATGTGTTATTTCATAGTTTGATGCCTTCAGTGTGAATCTACAATTTTTATAGTCATGAAAATACAGAAAACTCTTGGAATGAGAAGGTGTGTCCAAACTTTTGGTCTGTACTGTATATATAGACATTTTACAGGCCCCTTATAGTCAATAGGGTCCCCTCCGTTGGCATCCACAATTTTTCCATCTTGTTTGTTGTTATGGTCCTCCAATGGACCACAAGAACGGACACCTCCTGCAGATGTGAACTAAGCGTTAGAGGAGCTTTACTGCTTCTGTCTGACAATGGCTATCATCCATTTATGAAGTAGTCAGAGTCAGGCTGTGGAAAAATACAGGAACTGTGGTCGATGGTTTGGCCTACTGACTCCAGAGCCCTGAGTGGCAGGGCACACTGCAATGTCTGCATGCACACTTAGTCTAGTAAGTGGATGCATCATGGGCACGTCTGCTGCCCACTAGGTTCAACCTTTATGAAAACCTTGTACGTGCCACTGAAAATATTCCTACACAGGCTGTTTTACAGTATACAGTCATATGAAAAAGTTTGGGCACCCCTATTAATCTTAATCATTTTTAGTTCTAAATATTTGGGTGTTTGCAACAGCCATTTCAATTTGATATATCTAATAACTGATGGACACAGTAATATTTCAGGATTGAAATGAGGTTTTTTGTACTAACAGAAAATGTGCAATATGCATTAAACCAAAATTTGACCGGTGCAAAAGTATGGGCACCTCAACAGAAAAGTGACATTAATATTTAGTAGATCTTCCTTTTGCAAAAATAACAGCCTCTAGTCGCTTCCTGTAGCTTTTAATCAGTTCCTGGATCCTGGATGAAGGTATTTTTGACCATTCCTCTTTACAAAACAATTCCAGTTCAGTTAAGTTTGATGGTCGCCGAGCATGGACAGCCCGCTTCAAATTATCCCACAGATGTTCAATGATATTCAGGTCTGGGGACTGGGATGGCCATTCCAGAACATTGTAATTGTTCCATGAATGCCTGAGTAGATTTGGAGCTGTGTTTTGGATCATTGTCTTGCTGAAATATCCATCCCCGGCGTAACTTCAAATTCGTCACTGATTCTTGTACATTATTCTCAAGAATCTGCTGATACTGAGTTGAATCCATGCGACCCTCAACTTTAACAAGATTCCCGGTGCTGGCATTGGCCACACAGCCCCAAAGCATGATGGAACCTCCACCAAATTTTACAGTGGGTAGCAAGTGTTTTTCTTGTAATGCTGTGTTTTTTTGACGCCATGCATAATGCCTTTTTGTATGACCAAACAACTCAATCTTTGTTTCATCAGTCCACAGGACCTTCTTCCAAAATGAAGCTGGCTTGTCCAAATGTGCTTTTGCATACCTCAGGCGACTCTGTTTGTGGCGTGCTTTCAGAAACGGCTTCTTTCGCATCACTCTCCCATACAGCTTCTCCTTGTGCAAAGTGTGCTGTATTGTTGACCGATGCACAGTGACACCATCTGCAGCAAGATGATGCTGCAGCTCTTTGGAGGTGGTCTGTGGATTGTCCTTGACTGTTCTCACCATTCTTCTTCTCTGCCTTTCTGATATTTTTCTTGGCCTGCCACTTCTGGGCTTAACAAGAACTGTCCCTGTGGTCTTCCATTTCCTTACTATGTTCCTCACAGCGGAAACTGACAGGTTAAATCTCTGAGACAACTTTTTGTATCCTTCCCCTGAACAACCATGTTGAACAATCTTTGTTTTCAGATCATTTGAGAGTTGTTTTGAGGAGCCCATGATGCCACTCTTCAGAGGAGATTCAAATAGGAGAACAACTTGCAATTGGCCACCTTAAATACCTTTTCTCATGATTGGATACACCTGGCTATGAAGTTCAAAGCTCAGTGAGGTTACAAAACCAATTTTGTGCTTCAGTAAGTCAGTAAAAAGTAGTTAGGAGTATTCAAATCAATAAAATGATAAGGGTACCCAAATTTTTGCACCGGTCAAATTTTGGTTTAATGCATATTGCACATTTTCTGTTATTACAATAAACCTCATTTCAATCCTGAAATATTACTGTGTCCATCAGTTATTAGATATATCAAATTGAAATGGCTGTTGCAAACACCCAAATATTTAGAACTAAAAATGATTAAGATTAATAGGGGTGCCCAAACTTTTTCATATGACTGTATGTATATGTGTGCAAAAAGTGCCTTATATGAGGCATGTGACCAGCAACATCTGCCACAGACAACGTCACACCAATATGGGAGCAAGATCATGTATTTGAGCTGTAGTGAAAACACCAGCAGGCACAATCACAAGACAAAAGGAGACAAAATGACAAGATGGGATTTCACGCTACATACACTGCATACGTCCCTATTCATAAAGCTTAGGTGCAAATCTCACACCAAACATATATATTATAAAACAAAAAGAAAAGAACAAAAACTTTACAGTATGCTCAGGCCGAGCTGCCAGAAATATAGTCATTTATCTTCCATTAAAATACACTTTGCTAAATTACATTATTTCCATATCAGTGATACATTTATTCTGTACATACAAACATGTCTTCCTCAACCCCTTTATACTGCGATTCTCCCCCATTTCTGATCCACCAAGACAATCAATTTACAATAAAGGAAATCTTCTCCGCTCCAAAATTCTGCACCAAATCATTTTGTAATATATCTTTACAGAACAGTGGCAGCTTGCTTTGTCTGATACAGAGCTCCAAACCCCCCTCAGCTTGTGTTACCTTATCTAGTTATTGCTTTCTAACTGAAAATTGATGGGATTCTTCACTTTGGTTTGGTCATGTGATCTCATTCTGACCTGCTGAAACGGAAACCGCTCTATGATGAAAGAAGATAGACTGTACCACAGAGGTTCTCCACAGGGGGGAGACAAGCTCCTATCGCAGTTACTGCTAATGATCAGACAGGCTCCTGTCACACACTTATAATGAAGGAGATGACAATTCTGCCTCTGACTGTATACTTATAGTCTGTTAGATTATTTAGGCCCTATGCACACAACAGAATATGGTCTGGAAAATCTGGTCTGAACGTTGGCTTAATTTCCTGCTCCAAACCCAGTCTGGAGAACAGGACTCCTTGCATCATAGAGGTCTACGATGTTACGAATCCCTGACTCCTTGCAGCTCCACTATGCCATACTATATATAGTACAGAATAGTGGAGCCGTGAGGAGGCAGGGACTCTTAGCATCATAGATTACTATTATGCATGGAGTCCTGGTCTCCTAACTGGGTTCAGGCTGGGAAATCTGGCTGATGTATGGACCAGACCGTAATCTGCTGTGTGCATAGGAATATAGAGAGGGGGGATAAGTACGCTTTCTTCCAGCAGGCAGAATTGATATTGTCTCTAGCGGCCCATATGATGCTGTGGTGAGGCATCCTGGGATTGATAGCAGATCACAGAGTACAAGAGCATGGGAGCTTCCTGCATGCTGTGTTATTATTGGGATCAACGTATGAACAGTATGCAGTGAGCTCCATAACTCCCTCTAGTGGCATCTCCAGGATGCAAGCATATTCTAATTTAAATCTATTTCCATGCAGGGGATTTGGAGCTCTGCTTTAGTGAACAAAGCTCAGGCCATTGTAAAGATATATTTAATATATATGAGGTTATGCCACAAAAATATGTACCCTCTATCTATAGGAGAGAAGATAATTCGCTGATTGGTGGGGGTCCAACTGCAGAGAGCCCCATGATCCAGGGGGAGTTTTACCCCATTGTGAATGTGGTGGTGGTGGGGGGCTGCATCTTCGCCCACCGCTCCAATCACAATAGGTGGGATTCTCAGCGATCGGACCCCTACTGATCAGCAATTTATCCTCTATCCTATGGCTAGAGGTTAAATATTTTTTGTGGCCTGACCACTATGAAATTAATAAGCACAGAATTTCTTATGTGTAAGGGTGGACATTCACATCTAGAGGATTACTCCATAAAAATAACACAAAAGAACCCACTGCTAAATATAGGTCCTTGAATTGTTTGTTTCTGGGAAAGCTGTGTGACAACCAAGGTGGCTTTTATTTACAAATTGTACAGATACCAGCAAATTTACCTTTAAAGTTATCACTGGACAACTAGGTAGGTATGCTTTTCAGGTGTCTAGGAAAGCTGGGCGATATCTTCTGTAGGAGCTGAAATTGCAACCATACTAGCGGTCACATTGCTTGGCAAAAGCTATAAAAGATATAACAGCTCAAAGGACCTATACTTACTGGATTGGTAATATAGATATTTCAGTAGTTTTTACAGCAGGTAAGGCATTATATCATACACACCGTGGCAAAAAGTTTCTTCAGAATTGTATTGGTTACAGATCACAGTGGAGGCAGCCATTTTGTAATGTCATCCTATATGCATGTACACTTAAAGGGTAGCTCTTGGCAAAAAACAGTTCTCCTGAGACTAGTTTTGACTATTTTTCAACCCCCAAAGTCTTAAAGGGGTTTTCCAGGCTTATCAATTGATGACCTGTACTTAGGTGATCAATTAAAGATTGGTGAGAGCCGACATCCAAGGAGACTGCAGTGCTCAGGTGGACCAAGCATAGCGTTGTACATTTTACAGTGGCTGTGCTTGGTATTGCAGCTTGGCCGCCTTGGACCATGACTTGCTCCATTCTCTGCGTAAATAAATACTACCTCTATTTGATACAGCAGGGCACGTCACACCGCAGTGATGTATCTTGCCCCTAGTGTTTCACCCTAACAACTGCCTCCACTGTAAGTCAGTCCAGCTTGCACCAAAATCCAGACAGCATGGAACATTGTAAGACACAAAAGTATTAGATCAGGTTATCCATTTGCTGTAAATCTAGAACACAGATATAGATGCACTTACATTTGGCCATAGAAGAAAAGCTATTACATCCAAGTATAAACATGTAGACATATACACACGGCTATGTTTACTGACATTGTGGATAGCAAAAACAGGCTCCATTCATACATACAGGCAATTTATATACCCTCGACACTTAGAGGGTTCACATAATCACAGTCACATGAACCCCAGTGCCTGGTGCAGAAAATTGATCATTTGGGATCAGCGCAAGTCTTCAGGGGGATGGATGAAGAAGAGCATGGAAATAGAAGAAATCTATGTGGGGATGACACCGGTGGCCAAGAGGATGATGAGCAGGAGGATGATGCCAACAATTACGCAGATTATAGCGATCATCTTTGCGTTTTTCCACCAGTATTTCCTGGCAACTTTCTGTGATGTGGTCTTGAAGTGTTCAGACTGAGGAAGACAAGAATAGGGTTAAGAGACAATGAAGTAAATCAATTAGGTGGTAAACCGAGGAGGAAAAGAGATGATCCACATATGCACACAGGCTTCTATTACTCATATATTGTGATGAAACTGTATATGTCCAGCCGCCACTGCATGAAAACCTCATTCAATGAAATGCTTCCGCAAAACAGCTACTGCAGGAACAATGGCACCCTTGTTGCGTGGCCAAGCACCAATGGGCATGAGCCAAACCCCTGCCGGTGCAATGTTGCAACACCTAGCTACCATAGAGCTCTCCATCTATTGTATGGGGATTCCCATCCTGTAAAGTGATGCCATATTGCTAGAATATTCCATCACATTATGACTGGCAGACATTTGACCTCTGGGACCTCCAGCCATCCTGAAAATAAAGGGGCCCTTCATTGATTCCCTTTTACTTTGTTTTTCTGCACATGGCCACCAGCTGTGCAGGAAACTTCAGCAGGTCTAATTCAAGTGAATGCCGGGTGACTGGGAGTACCGCTGTGCAGGGAACACTTACAAGAGAATGCAGTTCTAAAGCAGCGCTGCGGCTGCTTAATTCTCAGAATCTCAGACCCCCATCAATATGCCATCAGTTTACAAGATCATAATAACCACCTATCCCCAGTCAAATACAGACTGGAAAATCCAGTGGCTACATTTCCTGGTCCGAACCCTGTGCAAAGACCCAGACTCCAAGCATCATAGTCGTATCCCTGCAGGATAACTGTCCCATATTGTATTCATGATCACAGTGTGGGCCAGTTATCTGGTGGGCAGGCAGGGATGTCTAGCATCATAGAGGACTATGATGCTTCGAGTCTAGGTCTCCACGCAGGTTTCAGGCAAGGAAATTTGGCCAATGTATGGACTGGATTTCCCAGACCACATTTAGCTATGTGTACGAGGTCTTATAAGCTTGCCAGGTAGTCAGTACCACCACTAGTAGTCTGAAATATACTGCATAAACTAGTCTATTAGAATTAGGGCCAGTTCACACTGCTGCTAAGATGGAGTGGACTATTTGGTACAAGAACAGATGTATTTTTATAATACTGCCTCGACTCACGAGCAGAACTGGTCATGTAGTATGGATCCCCGCTTGTCTTTAGGTTTCTCAACCAAAAGATTGCCCACTGCCTGCAGACAGTCATGGATTCTTCATACTAGACCCCAGCCAACACAGCGTGAACAGACATATGCTATGCCTAGTGGAAAGAACATTTCACCAGCAGCATAGATGGGGATTCTTTACTGTAAGAGCAGTGAAGTTATGGAGCTCAGTGGTATAGGATGTGGTGATGGTGGATTCACTGCAAGAGGGGCCTAGGCGCCTTTCTTGAATCCACAAAATATTACAGGTTATGGGTATTAGATTGTGGATTTGACAAGCTGATCCAGGGTTTTATATTGATTGCCAGATTTGGATTCGGGAAGAATTTTTCCCCCTGGATTGGACTGGATTGACCTGTGTCTTCATCCAACCTCACTGACTATGGATTTTACTACTATGTATGGAGTATGTATATGGAGTATACGTACATGTAGCTCTGCGTGGTATATAAACACTCAGGTGTCATTACTTACACTGGCCTCCAGGTCCTCAGTCTTATTTCTCAAGTGGTCCAGGTTCTCGCCTCGAGCTAGGATTCGCTCTACATTTTGAGACATGATATTCTTCACACCCTCCACCTCACTCTGCAGGTCCCTCACACGATCCGGGCCCCCTTGGGCCGACGGCCCTGCGGTTTCCTGATAATACAAAAATATAGCAATATTAATATACAGAATGAAGCAGCAATCTGCAATACAAGTCCTTTATACACATATATAAAGTCACTGAACGCCATGCTCTACAGAGCAATGATAAAGATGCTTAGACATGACAAAATATGTGGGGTGGGGGTGAGACAGAAAAATGAGGAAGGAACTAAAATGTAAAAAAGATTAAGGATGTGGAAACTGCTTCTGTGAAAGAGATTTCAACTGAAGGCACATATGGCGCCAAGTCATTCTAAGCGGAGAGTCAAATGAGTCAAATGTGGTATTGCAGATTACAGGCAAAGACTGCCCAGCCAGGGCACAAGATACGCTCATTACAGGGAATACCGGCCTTGTCATTTACAGCTGTGGTGTAGTCAGCAGTATCATTATGGACCACTTGGCAGTCTGTGTGCCGCCACATGGCACCTCTGTAGACATGCACATAGAGAATCTGCAAGAATAAAACCTCCATCTACCTTTGTATACAATTGCTGGCTCATAAAGGTTAAGTATGGCTTTTTATGGGTGCCATATTACAGTCCAACCATGGGGGGGCATGTTTTCTGTCAGTATTTTCTTTTTTGCACAGAGTCACAGCAGAATTACTTTACATGGACTGTTCAAGGAACCTGTAAAAATCCAGTTTACGGTGATACAATTGCTACAGTAGGAACGAATCGAGAGGTCATTGTGTTTCCTATGCCACACTGGTGTGAGATGCTGGTGTAAATTTTAGGTATAACACACACCAATTTTCTCTCCCCCTCCCCCCCATATGGTTAATATAGATATTACACTTAGGAAAAATTCATCATTCCTTCTACTGTGAATGAGTGATATATTGAGGTCCTTTCTTGTGCCAAATGTGCACCTCAATCCTCGGTCATGCCTTGCCCGCCACATTTGCGGTGCAGGGCAAGGATCAGGGAGGGCCTAGACATCCCTATCTCCGTCCAATAGATTTCCATTCTGGTGCAGGCTAAATCTCTCAGTCGCTGCACAAGTCAGGCTGTTTATTAAGACTGGCGTACAATATGTCAGTCTTTGTAAATGAGTTAATGAAAGTTTACTAGCTCATTCTAATAAACATCTGGCATAAAAGATCTGGCAACCAGAGTTTAGTATTGCAGAGATCTGAGGCATCACCTGCTGGCAGTAACGCAGAGCTGTGCTGGTTATATCTTGTATAAATCTAGTCCTGCACTCAGAGCTGACAATTTCATATCCAGTCTAGGCAACCCTACTACTAAAAACATTAGCAGCACAAACTTTAACATTTATAGGATTTCATTATCTTTACAATGTCCGGAGACCAGATTGTTTAGATCAGGAGGATCGCCAAGACTGGATACAATGTGTCAGAATCAATGACGCTGAATATTTGCATTCAACAACGGAAGCATTACCAGGAAACATGGAAATCACAAAGTACATGTTGCCCGCAGCCTTTATTTACAACTATGATCAGTACTGGAAAATTTGCAGAATAGGGTTAAATAGGGTTATTTCCGTCCTGGGCATTTATGGCCTATCACGTGGGTCACAAGAATGGGGGTACTCTACCGATGAGTTTGTGGACAATGTGAATGAAGATCTCCCTTCACTGGGAGTTCCTAAAATAGCTGAAATGCTTGTTTGGCTATATTTGGAATTAGAAATTGAAGTAAACGGATAGATGCGCATGTACATTCACCCTATCCAGTGACAGCAGCCATAAGTCCAGAGCTCAGGGTATCCCCATTCTTGAGATAGGTACAGGTCTCATCTCTGGAACCCGCACCCATTGGATATTTAAGGCATATCCTATGAATATGCCATAAATGTCCGAGATGAGAATACCTTTTTTTAAGGGATGTAGGTGGAGTACACAGGGACTGCTGTTTACTAGGATATTGGGCAGCATAGGGAGCAACAACCTGTGTTTACCATGGTCAAAAGTGCTTATATGCTTCTAGTAAGGAGGAAGGGCTGTGGGAACTCTTGGAAGTCAGAGAGAAGTAATATAAAGCAGTCTTTCTTCAGCTTCATAGTAATTACACATTCTTCATTCTTCAGGGGATTTTCTGCCCTTTACACTGAGTTCTTTATACCGCACACAAACCTTCAGAGGCTTTCATTTACCATCCAAGATCTGGCGTCCTAAGCATGCCAGCAAAAATACTCCACAGCCTACAAGGACTAAGGAATCTTGCAGAAATAACTATCTGCTCTTGTGCAGTCTTTTAAAGGACGTAACATTTCAAGTCCCCACATCTACAAGATAAGATCTGCTAAAAAGGAACTGGACCGAGATAAACTATATAGCCAAATTACATGAACACCCCTTCTAATACTGAGAGTACCAGAGCAAACGTGCATAAAATCAAGCACACAGTCATGCAATCTCCATAGACAAACACTTGCCGTAGTATGGCATACTGCCATATGAAGCCTTCCTATCCTCACTATGGAGTTCGCAAATACCTCTGGAACGAACATCAGTAAGAACTGTGCGGAAGGAGCTTCTATTGGGTTCATGGGCACAACATTCTTCAGCCACACTCAAAAATCCTGTGGAAAGTCTGCCCAGAAGAGTGAAGGCTGCTATAGACACAGAAAGGGTCCAACTATCCTAACACCCATGGTTTTGGATGTCCAGGTATCCATATACTTATGGCCATAAAACATTTACCCTGATATGTTTTGTGCCAAGACCTTTACTTCTAATGCAAAAGGTCCATGGAACCGAAAACCCAACCCTCACACCATTTTTGGAACCTGTCGATTCAATACATGGATGTCTATCAACTATTATTTGACATGCTAGTCTCTACAATATTTACTCAAATATAGATTTGGGGTCTCCAAAAGTGGTCCTTGCAAGGGTAATGACATAAGGGATGTAGAGATCAGGAAAGCATTGTTATAGTAAGCTTGCAGCCAGGGGCGTAACTACCGGGGTAGCAGTGGTAGCGACTGCCACAGGGCCCGGAACATTACGGGGCCCGGAGCCCTGTGGCAGTCGCTACCGTGAACCCCACAATCACTGCTATCGTTATACTCCGGGGTCTTTTGAGACCCCGGAGTATAACGATCTGGGGCCCAGGGGAGGTGAGCGAACATAAAAAACACCGTAACTCACCTCTCCGCAGGCTTCGGGCCTGTTTGATGACGTCCCAGACGTCATCCGACGTCATTATGCGTCACGACGCCGGCCTGGATCGCGCGAGATCCGGTCCGACATTGAAGATGGCTGAAGTAGCGCACGGGAGTGCACCGGAGCGAGGAAGAGGTAAGTTGCAGTGTTTTCTATGTTTCTCTCCTCCCCTGGGTCTCCGATCATTATACTCTGGGGTCTGAAAAGACCCCAGAGTATAATAATCGTTCATGGGTGGTCCATAATGGGGCATACTACTGTGTGCAGGGGCCACTATGGGGCAAACTACTGTGTGCAGGGGCCACTATGGGGCAAACTACTGTGTGCAGGAGCCACTATGGGGCAAACTACTGTGTGCAGGGGCCACTATGGGGCAAACTACTGTGTGCAGGGGCCACTATGGGGCAAACTACTGTGTGCAGGGGCCACTATGGGGCAAACTACTGTGTGCAGGGACCACTATGGGACATAATACCGTGTACAGGGGCCACTATGGGGCATAATAGTGTGCGCAGGAATGCGGTTTGTGTGTGGGGGGGGGGGGTTGGGGGCGGCGGCTTGGGGGGGGGCCCCCATGTCAAATGTTCGCCTTGGGGCCCAGCCATTCCTAGTTACGCCACTGCTTGCAGCCACACACTTTCTACATTTCCTCTCCACTCTAGGTATAGACTTCTGTTTATTATTGTAGTCAGAGCATAGACAGTCTGTAGTCAGAGAGGCTGGGCACTTACACTTTATTGTATATAGACTTGTGCTTAAATAGTAACCTCCAGCAAAGTTTGCAAACATGGCATGCAGGAATTTGTGTCCAGAATTTCCTACAGATTCATAGGCTTGTCCCATTACCAGAGGTGTTGAGTGAATCTGGACCTCAATACAAATACAGTGCCTTGCAAAAGTATTCGGACCCGTTGAACTTTTCAACCTTTTGCCACATTTCAGGCTTCAAACATAAGGATATAAACCTTTTGCTGCGATTACAGCTGCAAGTCGCTTGGGGTATGTCTCTATCAGTTTTGCACATCGAGAGACTGAAATTCTTGCCCATTCTTCCTTGGAAAACAGCTGGAGCTCAGTGAGGTTGGATGGAGAGCGTTTGTGAACAGCAGTTTTCAGCTCTTTCCACAGATTCTCGATTGGATTCAGGTCTGGACTTTGACTTGGCCATTCTAACACCTGGATACGTTTATTTGTGAACCATTCCATTGTAGATTTTGCTTTATGTTTGGGATCATTGTCTTGTTGGACGATAAATCTCCGTCCCAGGTTTTCTTCCAGAATGGTCCTGTATTTGGTTCCATCCATCTTCCCATCAATTTTAACCATCTTCCCTGTCCCTGCTGAAGAAAAGCAGGCCCAAACCATGATGCTGCCACCACCATGTTTGACAGTGGGGATGGTGTGTTCAGGGTGATGAGCTGTGTTACTTTTACGCCAAACATATCGTTTTACATTGTGGCCAAAAAGTTCGATTTTGGTTTCATCTGACCAGAGCACCTTCTTTCACATGTTTGGTGTGTCTCCCAGGTGGCTTGTAGCAAACTTTAAACAAGACTTTTTATGGATATCTTTGAGAAATGGCTTTCTTCTTGCCACTCTTCCATAAAGGCCAGATTTGTGCAGTGTACGACTGATTGTTGTCCTATGGACAGACTCTCCCACCTCAGCTGTAGATCTCTGCAGTTCATCCAGAGTGATCATGGGCCTCTTGGCTGCATCTCTGATCAGTCTTCTCCTTGTTTGAGATGAAAGTTTAGAGGGACGGCCGGGTCTTGGTAGATTTGCAGTGGTCTGATACTCCTATTTCAATATGATTGCTTGGCACAGTGCTCCTTGGGATGTTTAAAGTTTGGGAAATATTTTTGTATCCAAATCCAGATTTAAACTTCTCCACAACAGTATCACGGACCTGCCTGGTGTGTTCCTTGGTCTTCATGATGCTCTCTGCGCTTTAAACAGAACCCTGAGACTATCACAGAGCAGGTGCATTTATACGGAGACTTGATTACACACAGGTGGATTATATTTATCATCATCAGTCATTTAGGACAACATTGGATCATTCAGAGATCCTCACTGAACTTCTGGAGTGAGTTTGCTGCACTGAAAGTAAAGGGGCCGAATTATATTGCACGCCCCACTTTCCAGTTTTTTATTTTTTACAAAAGTTTAAAATAACCAATAAACTTCATTCCACTTCACAATTGTGTCCCACTTGTTGATTCTTCACCAAAAAATTAAAATGTTATATCCTTATGTTTGAAGCCTGAAATGTGGCAAAAGGTTGAAAAGTTCAAGGGGGCTGAATACTTTCGCAAGGCACTGTATAGCCCCCTTTGCCAAAAGAACGCAGTTTGGTACTGCAACTTCTTCACCCTCCATAGCATTCTTATTGCTCTTTACAATAGAAATGGATAATTCCGGAAGTATCTGCAGTGAACTGTACAACACCAATAGACACTGCCAGTATCTGTTATTCTGGCAGAACGAGTTCTGTGACTAACAGCGTCACTCGATGTTGTTATGTCACCTGAGCAGCATGCAGGCCAGCAGAGGCCTTTACAGAGACTGAGCTCTTGTCTCCAGATTAGTACCCAAGAGCAATGAGCAGTCTGAATACAGGTTTTAGGAAGATGCTCCTAGTTGTTTATTAGACTACAAGTCCCAGTAGTACTTAGCGGTACTTTGCACTGTGTGCTGTACATAGGAAGCTTAAAGTGTCTGCCACCAGTAACTGTGCACACTATGGGACATTGGAGCGCTCTACAGCATGCAAGCGTCAATGAGCTTTCATATTGAGATGGGCTGCACTGCTCACGTGCCCAGGTATAATCCACTTCCCATCGCTTACATATGTGGACCAGCTGCACCTACAATATACATACACAAAAACATCTTGAGGAAATCTCCAAGGACTCACTGCAGTTTAGCTAGCAGATTTAACCCAATATGGTGAAGTATGTAGTTCCAGATGCACCATCATGAAAGTATAACCAAGTCTCACGTTGCAGATATTACACAATATATGTACACAGTAATAGTAGTAGCATAAGACTGAGTTTACATACAGCAGATCTGTTGCATACATTTCTTTGACCATCCCATTTATCTGAATGCATCTTGCAGAAATCCACATGTTTGGCACCAAAACAATCTCATTCAGATAGATGTATGGAATGGATTTTCAGATATTTCTGTGACAAATCTATTGTGTATGATATTTATGCTATCAAGGACTTCTAAAATGGGGTCCAGACTACCATGACCACCCACAGAAAGTTCAGTCAGAAGAGGGCTCCACATTGTGATCAAAATGGTTGCCCAATTTGACAAAAAAAATTGCAAATGTTATCACTGGAGAGAGCATTATATACACGTTGCGAGACACTAGAGAAAGCATATATACTGTGGGAGGGGGGCTGGGGAGAGCATTATATATACTGTGGGGGGACTGGGGAAAGCATTATATATACTGTGGGGGGGGGGCTGGGGAAAGCATTATATATACTGTGGGGGGGGGCTGGGGGAAAGCATTATATATACTGTGGGGGGGGGCTGGGGAAAGCATTATATATACTGTGGGGGGGGAACTGGGGAAAAGTTATATGTACTGTCAAGGGCACTGGGGAGAGGTGTATATATATATATATATATATATATATATATATATAAGTGTGTGTGTGTGTATATATATATGTATATGTATATGTATGTATGTAACCACAGGGGAGAAATATGGTTTAGTTACTAAAAATTTGTTTTGGCTCCTACATTTTTCAGTTTAGAAGCTATGGTCTCCTAGGTTGTTTTTTTCAGTTTTGAGCACTGCAGAAGGAGTGCTAGGACTCCTTAAGGAGATTGCCTTTGCAGGCCACTGACTGTCTGACTAAACATGCTTTGGGGAGAACTTCACCTAGAGATGAGCACCATTGTTGCAGTTGATACACCCGCTAATGTGATAGTTACACCAAGGACTAATAGATGGTTTCGTTTCTAGATCATGGCTGTACGACATGGGTGTGACTACCAGGGTGTCAGGCATAGCAGCTGCTGTTGTGCCCAACACTTACGGGGGATGGGGTGGGGTATCTGTACACAGAATTAAAGAAACGTACAGTTTATAAATAAATAAAATAAATTCCCCCTTCATTTGAAAATGATCCTCGATCCGACTCCCATGCACCTGCATTGATATTCAAGGCGCATTTAGGGGCCAAGGAGAAGTAAATGCAGCCTCATTCTATAGCTTACTATGAAGCCCAATGGTTACCACAGCTATGTGTATTATATCTGTATGTGTTTCTGTATGCATTATTACTGTTATATCAAATCACTTTTTATTATCCCTGTACTGTGAAATTGCTGTATTCATTATCCCTGTACTGTGACATCACCGTATTTATTATCCCTGTACTGTGACATCACTGTATTTAGTAAAGCATTACTGGGTTAATCATTGCTACACCATAACATCACTCTGCATTAGGTGAAATATCGCAGCCTATAATTCTACAAGTACATTCACATTAGGGCATCTCTAACTCTCTAATCTAAATCTATAGGGAAAACATACAATGCAGTGTCATGGGTCTGCAATTTCGCAATTGCAAAAAATACAACAGTTTTATATCTTTTGTAAATGTGGTAGGAATCCATCTGAATTCACTCTCCTTACACACAACCATTGGGGAATATATTTTGTATGCGTTTGTGCAGTTATTGCATTCAAACACATTGTCACAAATATTGAGATGGCAACACTACCTTCATAAAACCTTCCCAACACTTGATATTCCCAAGTAAAAATACCCTGTAGGGTCTAAGAGGTGAGATCCCCAATGCCCAATGTCTCATGGCTGCAGTAAGTGGAGAGTATGCCACATGTGAGTGGCTCTGTCTCCATTCACTTTTATGGGACTTCTGAAAATAGCTGAACCTCCACCCCAAAGAAGTGCTATCAAAGTGTTGTGGTTACTGCTTTACTACAAGATAGCTAGTTGTACAACTTGTTCTGCCTGCACAAATGATACCACTAACTCCAGAGAAATGTAGTTGTCGGTGCGAGTCACTGCCGACACCAACATCATTAAACATTATGACAGCCTGGCGGAAGGCATTAACTTATGAACAGATCAGTAGATCGTCATTTAGACAATATGACCAGGCAAGAAAACATGTCGGAAGGCAGGTACGTCACAAAACAAAAATAACCCTATAATGTATACAAAAAATCTAAGGGAAGTTAACACTGTGGAATTTGGCGTCAATTTTAAGGGAAATTCCACCTCGAAATCAGCACCAAATTATGCCCTGAATCTGACTCCCATTGTTTTCAATGGAAAGCAGAGATCAAAGCAGACTTCTGAAAAAAATAAGCATCCTGCTTGATCTTGCCACGGATTGTACAGCCGATTCAGCCGCTAAACCCGCAGAGTGAGCCACTCCGCTGATCAGCCGTTCATCTCACCCTAACCAGTAAGTGAAAGCTGCGGCAGAAAGCCAGACAGCCGGAATGGAACTGAAATTCCACTTCCATTTCCACTGTGTGAATGTGCCCCAACACCCCGAGTTCCTGAGTTCTATTTCTAGGTAATTTTTCTGATAAAGTGAGAAATATTCTGTAACAGGTAGGTGCACCCAAAGGCCATGTTCACACAAACTACTGTAGTTTGGTACAGTTTTTGAATTCCACATAGAAACGTAAAATTAAAATTGACGTGATATAACGTTTGTATGATCTTCACGCTGCCCACATAATTTAATATACTATCCAAGTCTATGCGTGTTTGATCTGATACTCCCCACCAATACCCATAGAAATCATAGTTGCTAACTTTTCTAAATTTGCTGGGAAAATCCTGAATTTTCAGACACAATCCCGCCAAATTAGTGAAGGCTTGGTATCTTAGGTATGGTATAAAAGCATTACCGCAATATATAAGATTTAGGGAAACCAATTGTAATGAAACTAGTTATAGGGGCATGACCCTCTTTAGGGTGTCTTTTTATTCCTGTGATTATTGGGAGTCCCAGTTCATGGCCCCCACAAATGCTTAGGTGTCCTTGACGTGCCCCAACGGTGTACATAATGAACAAAGCCATCATTGTAGATGTGTGCAGAGAATCCTAAATTCTTCTGTATGGCTCCTTTGTATAAACCTCAAGGAAGAATATTCACTTACAGTAAAACAATCCACCATTGAAGGTGTAATTACATCCAGGCCGAGGGAATAAGACAGGATCTATAGGGTCTTGTGTGTAACAACTCTCACAGGTACAATACAAGATTGTGGAGGTTTTCCCACTGATACCACTTCTCCGCTGTCCACAGTATAGGTAACAAGTGTGTGATCATTTGAGGTTCAACTGCTGTGACTCCATAGTGATCCCAAGTACAGCGGTCCTCGAGTTTTTTCCTGTGTGAATGAAGCAATAGTGCACTTGCTTGACACCATTCCACTCATGTAGGGGACATGGAAACCCCCAGCATTTAGGCATTTATCTCTTATCCAATTAATTAGTAAGAAACCACTTTAAAGTGAAAATTAAAGGGGTTTTCCAGGCAAATAGGAAAATCCAGGTGGACCAAAGTAAAAAAAAAGAAGCAAAGCTTACCTACCCCACATCCTCTGTACTCGCATTTGATCCCCTGCTCTGTTTCATGCAGGCACCGGTCAGGCCAGAAGTGGAGTGAACCTAGCATGACATCACCAGTACCGAACCTTAACCGTTTCACTTCTAGCCTGGACAGTGCCTGCACAGAATGGAACAACGGACCAGACACGGGAACGAAGGACCAGGGGTAGGGGAGTATTACTTTTATTTTGCTCCACCCTTGGTCCTTCTGAATTTTCTATTTTGCCTTTAGATCAGTAGTAAATGTCAGAGCATGAGTGAATCTAACACATTGATCACAATGTCATCTACATGCCATGTAAACATATCATGAATATTTATATCTACAAACCACACTCCTATCCTCGTGCACATAGCCGTATTATGGTTCTGTACAACCACCATAGAAATATAATGTGCCTCACTGGACCACTGTAAGATTTCCTGCATATGTATACTGTGTTGACACTGGCACAGGCCTAGATGGTCATATTTTGGGTACCGGTGACAGCGCTGCTAATAAGTTACGCTAGGTTCACACTAGGGCCGGCCTATCCATTGTTCTGGAAAGTCAGGGACTGCAGGGAGACCTGCGTCCGGCATACCACCTAATACCCACTGTTCCAGATGTTTGTGAGTTATGTAGATAAGTTGAGAAATTTAACATATGGCTGTGGCCAACCCCGTTCACAAAAGAGTTAACTATTGGTCTAAACCTTAATATTTCATAACGCAAGAAAAAAAAAATTTCACAATAAAATCCTGCAAAAAAAACGTCAATGTCAAAACAGTATGTAATAGTATTATATAACCATTTCCTAACACCCCTGAATATGGTAGTTAAAGGGGGTTTTCCAAGAAAAATTGAGGAAATAGAAGAAATGGCACAACACAGAACCAGCACTCACTCAGCTCTCCTCTCTGATCTTTACTTGGCCGTAGTAAGTAATAGTGCCACCCTCTACCATGTGACTGCTGTAGCCAAACTAATGCCACCGCAGCAGTCTCATGCCATACACTGGTGAGGCCAAAGAATTGCTGCAGTGCTCACGTGGGTAGACAGGGATGTCTTTGCTGTAGCCAAGTAAACAAAGATCAGTAAGGAGTTCTCGGGTCAGCGATGGATTTTTTCAGGTCCAAATACTTTCGCCATGTGGTGCCTTATCCCATTCCCTTAAATATGCAGATATGTCAAACAATCAAAAGGCTGGTGGACATTTACCTATTATGGTCACTGTACTGATGGAAATATCCATCGGGTCAAGGGTATACATGCCTTGGAAGCAGACTATAAGTCTGCTATTGGGTCCTTGGAAAAAGGGGCACCAGCCTTGTTGGTTCCACACCCTTGCCATGCCTGTTGGGTGGTGAAAACCTGTGCAGGACTCCATGTAATACATGGTTGTGCAAAGTACTCCAGAGGGAACACCACACACTGCTCGGCACACCTCAGGACACTCAGAATTGCCGAAAAGGTTTTTTGAAAAAGTGATTTCCCAAACCAGACAACCCTTTTTATACGGAGTTAGATCATTTTCTTCATTCATTGTAGAATCTGCACCATAGATTTACAATTAGAAAAATAAAAAGTCTACTTTATATCATAGAAACAGCACCACGCTTTGTCAAATGGCCGTGTCAGGTATGGTAATTCGAGTTAACGCTGTTAAGATACATTACCAGGCACAATCCATGGACAAGAGAGGCGCTGTTTCTGAGAAAAACAAAAGTAGGTCATTTTTTTCTAATCTGAGCCCTATGCTATTGGATTATTGTATAGTATTACATTTATTTGAGATAGCCAATATCCCTGTTTACAGAGAAAGCGATCTCTGTGTTGCTTGCTCCATGCTGGAATTTGTTTTGAAAGCTAAACCCACACCTGACGTCACTGCCCTGGTGGGCAAATAATCCTCCCTGCCACCAGCAAAAATGACAATTCATTTGTATTTATAATAAACATGAAATTAAAGAGTGTGACACCATGGAACAATTTTATTATATACCAAACAGCTTTAATAAAGAGCCGCACCCTATTAAAAAAATATAAATATATATTATACCATGGGGCCTGTGTGTGCCATATAGATGGTTGGATAACATACTACATTCAGGATATACTTTTTGGAATTTTTTTTTGCCTTCAGGTAGGTTGGTGTTGGGAACTGGTGGCCAAAACTTTATGTAGTTTTGACCTTGGAAGCATTTTACAACACATTCTTGGCACCTTGTGCCATAGGCCCCATGCTGCCAAAAATGCACCAGAAAACTAATTGCAGAACCTGATGGCCATGGGCTATGGCTCTAACCTATGTCACATACTATCTGGAATTAATGATGCTTGAAATGGTATTTTTTTGGGTCATTTTATCAAAAACTACACCCACTATGCCCTTTTAACTTCTGGGTGAAGACAGCCTTTAAAGGAGGATCTTTCACAACCTCCACCAACTCCAACTCTTTGCCTCATTCCCAAGTTGTTTCTCCACTGATTTCGGTGCAGCTGGAGTTTTTTCTCTATTCCCCTCCATTCCTGAGCTATCATTTCTGTTAGTTACAGCACAGTTTTGCAGTCTGCTGACAGGTGGGTGGTTCCTGTGTCTGCTCCAGTCAAGAACCGCCCACCCGGCAGTAGAGAATACGATTGTGCTGAAAGTAACAGAATTGACTACTACTTGGGAATGGCGAGGGCTACAGAAAAAATTCTAACTGCGCAGGAATCAGTGGAGCAGCAGCTATTGAAGGATGCAAAAGAGTTTGGAGTTGCTGGAGGTCCTCTTTAAGCAGCATTTTCACCATACTGTAAAGTTTCCCTCTAGCCAATAGTCTGTGAGGTAGTAGGGTGAAATAAAGCACAATTGCTCCAACTGTCATTTGTCCAGTTCCACCCAGTCTGAACTGCATCATATGCCCGTTTCAAGACCAAAATCATATTCCCCATGTAAAAAGCGCATATGACCGCAACATCCAAGTATAAATAAATACATTTTGCATGGGAAGATTCCTTGAAAGGGTCGTCCAGACCCATGACATTCTTAAAACAGCTTACAACAGTGTAATAAAACAAAAGCTGCAATGCTCAACTTAGCACTCCTCTACCGATGCTTTCCTGGTCTCCATCTCTGTTCTTCATAGTCCGGCAATGACATGAGAGTACTGAAGCCAATTATGGCCATGGCAGAGATGTCAGTCATGTCGACACATCACCGATACAGTCAGTGAATTGTGCCAGGGGTAACATGCCAAGTCAAGAAGTCTTCATTGAAGAAGAAACAAACAGAGACCAATGGAAACCATACTTGCCAACAGCAAGGCTTTCAAGAGAATGGTGCATCAAAGATTTTAAGGCAAGGTCAAGCCCTTTTGGTATGCAACACACCCCCTTTGTGACATGGCTCAAAATATACTGACCATGGGAGGTGACCAACACATAAAATTACCCGGCTTATGTAAGCATTCCTCCAGGCCCATGAAATTTGACAGATTTTCTGGGATTCTGGGAGTTTATCCTTTTTTTGGTGCAGCCTTCTAGATGTTCAGGGAGAGTTGGCAAGTATGGTGGGGACCAGGGAAGCCTTGGTACCAAAGCAGCAGCGGACTGGTAAAGCGAGTATTACTCCGTCTGTTATTCAAGACCATTGTAAGTCATTTTTCTCATGGGGTTGGACAACCCTTTATAGGGGCATTCTCACTTGAAGGACTATCCCTTGGCTAGGCCATCTATTTAAAATTGGAGGGTGTCGGACTCCTGGGATCCCAACAGATTAGAAAAACAAAGTGATGATGGCATCTTCACAGTAATAACCGTCATAGTGACATCCATACACGTATGGCTGTACCTGGCACTGTAGTTCGCATGCCAAGTCAAAAGCTTTAATGGAACGCCAACAGATATTTGCGCTTACGTAGGTAAGACGCTTACATAGTAGGTATCTAGTCTTTCAGGTTTACAAATTAAAACGTAAGTCCACTAAACTAATACAACAGTCCCATTGCCGCCGGCAGCATTGTGCTGGAAGCATAGACAGCCCTCTGTGATACATAAAAACAGCCATGGCATCATGGCTATTTACAGACTGATGGGTTGTGTCCTATTTATATTTTCCATCATGCCTGTGTGACATGTATGTACCATGTGATCACAACAAATGTGTCATACGAGCAATCATGAAGACTATCTACATACTGCTCCCCATCTAGATAAGTGTTTAACTGTCTTGAAGGAGGAGGGTTATCAGTTTTATCAGGCAGGATAAGAAACCTTGTGTCATACTCCATATGAGACATAATGAGAGGGCAAGGGTTGGTAGGGCGGAAATGAACATGGGTGGTGACAAACGTCTGCCTGTTCTCCAAGCCACTTCTATCTCCAGTATCTTCTGGATTACTTATGACATATTCCTGGGAGTGTTGCTTGCATAACCGGTCAGCCATACTGCTAGTCATGTGTGAACTGGCCAACTTCTATCTGATATCTGTGGTCTTACAAAGTACTCAAAAATACTTCATTTTTAGCCTGGCTAAATATTGCTAATGTTCAGGGTGTTTTTTTTTTGTTTTTTTATTTTGGCATTTTTTTGTGCACACAGTTTTTCATGCATTTTGTCATAAAATATATAAGAAAACGCTTGAAAAAAACAAAAAAATTTCCTATTTAATTAGACTGTGTTCACATTACCGATATTAATGTCCATTGCTGTCATAGGATGACAGCAACGGACATTAACTGTAGTACAGTAGAGTAACATACACAGACGGTAGCCCCCTCCATCTATGTCCATTCTCATTGACTCTAATGTAAACAACATGACGGATGCTTTCTTCCATATTTTTTACTTTTGTAATGGAAGAAAAGAGTCCTGCACACAACTTTTTCTTCCGTCAGAAAAGTAAAAAGTTTCCAGCATATTTTTTTTGTGAACATGCTGGAAACCTAGCCTAACTTGTAAAATCTGGCTGGGGCATTTATTTTTTTTCCACTGACTTTGATTTGGTTACTAAAGACAGAAAAAAAATGTAGTAAGACAATCCATTTAATGGCTTGGGGTATCAGATCTAAGGTCAGCTGAATCCAATGATATTGGTAGGACTAGTCAGACATCTGATGTTTACAGGGTCCTTCCAATTCAACGGCAGATGTGGGGGTGGGAAGGATTGGGAAGTTGGATTTCAATATGCCTGATCATTGAGTGCACAGGGAAGATAACTGCCAGGCGGCTTTCTCTCCTTTCCGGATATTGAGTGTGCATATATATGGGGTCAGAAACAGTCAATAGCTACCTAAAGTGTACAGCCAGCCTCAATCATGTTAAGATATTATTTATTTCTCCTACTTGATTTGGCTTTACAATCTACATTCCCTATCAGTATGTCTCTGGAGTGTGAGAGGAAACTGGAGTATCTGAAGGAAACTCACACAAACACGGGAAGAACATACAAATTCCTAGCAGATATTGTCCTTGGTCAGATTTGAACCCAGGACTCCAGCGCTGCTAACCACTGAGCCACCGTGCTGCCATACTTTATATGAGCCCACCCACCATCCTAATTGTGTCAAGGACCCTGAGACCAATCAGATGCCAAAGAGCACAGCACTCAACTCAGCCTCTGCTCCTTTGTTTCAGCCTTCGATGGGTGTCTATACCCTGACCCTTACTGACCAAAGCTGCTTAAGTCACTATAAGCTTTCTGAAGAGACCCTTTAAATTCACAGATCTAAAATGTGCCCAGACATAGCTACACCCACTTTACAATAAGAAATAGAAAGGATGTATATAATATTTAAGGGTGGTTTCAGACATTATTTTGCATTGTATAGTCAGAGCTCCCGCCATTCTTTAACACAGAATATAAAATCACCAAAAGAAATTAAATATAATAAAACTCTATACTTATTTTTGTTGTTTGCAGAAATCTCATATATAAGAATGGATTATGATCTCTATGGGAAGGTCCTGGTCATTGATTCCGGTAATCCCATTATTACTTATAGTACTCATGCTACACGTATACAGCTGTGACTCATGTACCCTACCTTTCCATTTCACTGGTTTCATGTTAATGTACAGAGCACTGAAAAAGTCTGCCCCCAGTTTAACGCTGTGGTTCCATGCGCCATCAACAGTAAAATGTTTTTCAATCCAAAATCAGTTTTTACATGGGTACTATACAAGATACTTCAGGCCACGGTTATCACCGTGTATAATATCAGCCCTGGCCTAAAGCACTCCACACACCAGTGCGACCAAATGGGCTGCTGATACTGGAGACAGGTGAGGGTTTTTTTTTTTTATGTTACACCTGCCCGGTTCCTTCCGGAGTTTGTCCAATTTATAGACAACCCCCTTAAGCTGAGTATTGAAGCTGGGTGTACATCCCTGGCTTCTTATAATCACTACGCATGCGCCGGGGGGCCCAGTGATGTATATAAATCAGATGGCTTCAGTGCTCAGTGGTGCACATATGCAATTGGTAGTCAAGACTAATTTTGTAACTTCAGAGGGGACAAAATTTCCATTTTCACCTCAGACAGCAGAAAAGCCAGAATCGGCTCTGCCATACACATAATGACGTCAGCGCAATCCCCCAATGTTCTAATTTGGAGGAGACAGTATGATAACCATCAGTGTCTGCTCTCAGGGCAACTACCTCATCCGTGATTGATTTTCATGGCAGACATTATGGTTCCACATCCTCATGATAAGAATGCTATATGGAATTTTTTTTTTGTTGCGCAACTTATTGATTTTAACTACTGAGTGCCACTGTAGCTAAATAGTTAATATCAATCAGTAGTGCTACATAAGGTCTCAGTGTAACCCAGGCCTACATAATAGCTACACAACCTTCCCACATTGGCTCCAGTGCAAAATCTGGACCCCCCAACCTACTATGTGCCATCTAAAATACTGGTACCCACTTATGTGACAGAGGCCTTTGGTTCCTCTCAGGCACCAGGGTCAAGGTGTGACTGTTACCGCCCTAGAATTACACACGTGGACAAAATTGTTGGTACCCCTCGTTTAATGAAAGAAAAACCCACAATGGTCACAAAAATAACTTTAAAAAGCCAGTCTGGAATTTGCCAAACTACATGTTGACAAGCCACAAAGCTTCTGGGAGAATGTCCTATGGACAGATGAGACAAATCAAAATTTTTGGCAAGGCACATCAGCTCTATGTTCACAGACGGAAAAATGAAGCATATCTTGAAAAGAACACTGTCCCTACTGTGAAACATGGAGGAGGCTCTGTTATGTTCTGGGGCTGCTTTGCTGCATCTGGTACAGGGCGTCTTGAATCTGTGCAAGGTACAATTAAATCTCAAGACTATCAAGGGATTCTAGAGAGAAATGTGCTGCCCAGTGTAGGAAAGCTTGGTGTCAGTCACAGTTCATGGGTCTTGCAACAGGATAATGACCCAAAACATACAGCTATAAACACCCAAGAATAGCTAAGAGGAAAACATTGGACTATTCTGAAGAGGCCTTCTATGAGCCCTGACCTAAATCTGGCCCTGACCATGAGCAGTGTGCCAAAATACCTGTTGAGAGGTACAGAAGTCTCATTGACAGTTACAGGAATCGTTTGATTGCAGTGATTGCCTCAAAAGGTTGTGCAAGAAAATATTAAGTTAAGGGAACCATCATTTCTGTCCAGGCCTCTTTCATGAGTTTTCTTTTTTTAAAAATTCTGTTGAAGCATGGTTGAAAAGCAATGTCTGACTTTCATTTGTTCATTTTCATAGAATTTTTATATATTATTACTTTTGTCAGATTCAAGTTATTTCTGTGACCATTGTGGGTTTTTCTGTCATTAAACGAGGGGTACCAACAATTTTGTCCACGTGTGTATGTCCCTGATATGCATTAAAGGGTTTACTACGATGGAAAAGATCTGCAGTACCATTCATGATCACTAAGGAGAGCTGTGCTGTTTCTGGTGCTGCTGTGACCCCCTCAATCAACTGATCATTGAGGATGATGAGAGCTGGACCACCACCAATATGATATTGTGAATCTATACAAAGGATAGGTCATCAGTACAAAGCCCATCCAGGCCTGGTACTATGCTGTGTACAGAGCCAGAAACAGATGCCTGTGTACATTGTATACTGGCCATGCTGTGTTACTGCAGCTCTGTTCCTGCTTAAGTGAATGGAAATAACATGGGGGAAAAAAAAAACAAAAAAAAACAAACAAAAAAAAAAAACTACTATATAAGGTATGGACTCCGTATACCACATAGTACCAGCCCTGGCAGCAGTCCTGAACAATTGATTGGTGCGGGGGCCAAGTGTGGTCTCCCCACCGATGAAAAATTAATGGTCTATCCTAACAACACAACGTGATGATGTATGTGGGAGACATCACCAGTCCAGCGACTGCTTAGGTCACTGATAGGTCTCAGTGGTCATGTGAGCCTCCCTGCTTCGACCAGGCAAGCCCCGATATGTGAGGGAAAGGGACCATACAGAGTGCCGGGGACAGGGGGCATGTCTTTTTTTTTTTTGTGTTACTCACACCCTGGCTGCCCCTGAGTTTTTTGTAATACATGGACAACTCCTTTAAGCGTCGCCTATATTGATACAGTTGTATGAAAGTAAAACTGACCATACACATTAGAGGTGTATTGTCTGAACCTATAGATTTCTGCCAACCTAATATGTATGAAGGTCCTTCCAACTCTCCCCAGATAGCAGATGTCAGAGAAGTTAAGTATCAAGCAAGATGGCTTTTGTTCTCCAAGAGATAGGTTAGCACTGCAGCCTTGCAGCACTGGAGTCCTGGGTTCGAATCCTGCCAAGGACAACATCTACAAGGAGTTTGTATGTTCTTCCCGTGTTTGTGTGGGTTTCCTCCGGGTACTCCGGTTTCCTCCCACACTCCAGAGTCCAGAGTGATAGCTGTTTGGATGACAGTTCTCTTCGGTCTATGGCCGGCTCCAGATTAGGTGACAACTGGTTTTCTGCTTCTGAATATAAACAAGAATGTCCCTCATGGATTCAGTGACAAAAAAAATGAAAATACGTTAGAAGCTGCAGAACTTTTTGTAATACACGACTTAAGCAACAGCCGCATATCAGTTGGGTGCAACTTCCTGCAAACCCTGGAAACTAAAAGCAAAAATGGATATCTTGTTGTTAAAAAGCACCACTTACCACGGTGGTGTAACTATCCCTGACCCCGAGTGCAGAATCTGTGACAGGGTCCCAAACATTTACAGTACTCCTATGGGTCACAGAGAGCTTTTGGGCCCCCTCAGGCTCCAGGATACAAGTGCGACTATACTCTTTGCACCCTGTATAAGTACCTACACTCAGGTGTGTAACGAGGCAAATGTATATCTTGTATATGAAATGCAAAAAAGGTCTGAAATTTGTGTAGGATGCAATATGGCACGCCAAGTACATTTACTTTATCAAGCGCAAACCATCACATCCGGATTTGTGACAGTTTCGCGCTGTGCGCTCCAATGTGCTTTGCTTGTGCCAAGGATACATGGCAGCAGCTTAAATGTGCACATGCCCTTAGGCTGGGTTGTTTCAAGACGCTTCTGTGGCATTTATCCAGTATAGTACATAACATATAAAATACCATAGCACCTATAGGTCACCCATATAAAACAGGGGTAAAGGACTGTGCAGTTATGAGCCCTGCACCATCACTGGGGTCTTTGCAAACTTTTTTTTTATATTCATGGCCCATAGGGGATACATTTACCGTAATTCTCATACATTATATATGATGAAGACATGTCGGAAGCGGAAACTTGACAACAGGCCTCCTGTGGTTGTAGAAGTGAACGATCTCGTACAGTGACGCAAACATCTTGGCCGCACCACTGCCTCTTGCTCATTGAACAAACAGGTTATTTAGTAACAGCCGCTTTGTGTTTCGCAAGACTAGTTACCGATTTTTCATTGATTTGCAGCACACACAGCCTCCATTGTAATAGAAAAGGCGTCCCTATTGGTTTTCAGATTTCTATTGATCAAGATATGCATTTATCTACAACATCTGAATACGCTCCAGTGCAGGCAATAATCACAACGGGTTGGTCGCTGCCTCACCGGCAGCTAAACCACTGCGATCTATGGTAGGAGAATATAAAACAAATATCAATATACTGCAACTAAAATCCACGGCACACACTGAAGTTCACTGTGGGTATAAACCCCCCAATATGGCAATTTTTGCTGCAGGTTTCACTCTCTGCAATGCAATGGGTTAAAGTTGCGGGGAACCCACAGTTGACTTTACGTTTTATTAACATATACAGTAAACGTCACTTTTTCCAGACAGATTTTCAGGTCCACCATATATTATGCAGACTGGCCTTCTCCTTTGAGGAGACCACCCCACTTGAATACCATTTTTGGGTGGTATCAAAGACTTTTGACCTATTAATATTACTTGTGTAAACCAGCCGTGGACAGAAGCTACTTCGTAACTGGCATCTGTTCCTCTGTGACAGGTACTTTGACCCTCATGGACGCCAGAAAATACAAAACCTTTGAACTAAGAAATAACTTAAAGGTCCATTGGTAACTTATTTATTGCTCACTAGTCACTATGAAAGAGTCTAATATGCCATTTGAATTATTATCTGCTTCTAGGAAAGCTGGGTGACACCAATATACTCCCGAAATATCCTTATCGCCTTCACCATATAGGCAGATCGCTGTTCAGGACTCTAGGAGCACATTAGCCACACCCTGCTAGACCTGTAACGGCAACCAAGCTTTCCAAGGAACAGACAAAGCTAAGAGACGGATGAATAAAATAACTTGCAGAGTAAATCCATTCCATAAATATGCAGTATAAGATCTAAAACATCCCTGGCCGTGAAGGGGTGGCAGGGCCACTGCTTGCCTTATGTGTCACTGTCAAATAACCTGACGTCATTGCACGCACACACCTAATCTGTGTCCTGGAAAGTCTACAGTGCCTTTAGCCGCCACATAATGGAGCGTTAACTCCATCACTGCCAGACACAAGGGGCCTTTTATGTAGGGACAAAGGCAAGGAATAATGGTGATAACATATGACGCTCCTTATAGAAAAGCTTTACTTCTGTGGAGGAATCTGAACTCTCATTGTTATACAAGCAGCAGGAAATCATCCCGTATACAGGAGTGGCGTACAGCAGCTGTGTCCTTAACAACACAGTATACAGCCAGCTCCTAGCTATATACACATACAATCTCTCTGTGCGCCATTCAGGAGCTGGAATCTGAAGTAAACAAAGTCCAACAAGAGTTCCTGGTGTCTCATATCCTCCATTACAGCTCCCTATTATACTTCTATTATGTAGGCAAGCACCGTGGCCAGGCACTTGTGTAGAACTACATGTCCCAGCACCCTAACGCTCATAATCCATTTCCAAATTGGCTTGGAGCTACAATTGCTAGCATACCAAGCCACGTAATTTTATAAATAGGCTTCTCGACTTTACTGTCCAACTTTAGAAGTACTAGAAGTCCCAACATGTCCGGCCATGAACACTGCACCCTGGCTATTGCTGGTTTTCCCTAGTGGCCCTCTGGCTTGTGTAGAGCTACAATCCCTACACAACTTTACTTCTCAAATTGTGAAGTTTCTGCAAAGTTGTTCCCCTGACCTGACGTTTGTGGAACCACAAGATCTTGAAATCTTTAGTTCTGTTAGTGGGTTCCCTAACACCAGGAACTTTAGTAGAACTACAAGTCCCATCATGGCAGACCCTATATATCAGCACAGTTTAGTAGTGAGCTCTCTATTATCTTGCACACTTTGCACTGAACTTTCCACTTTGCTCTAGGAAGGAGAAGCTCTCGCACCAAGCTCCATGAAGACAGACCCTTCCTCAAGTCAGTTCCTTTATAACCGAGTCCATGACTTCACTACCCCCCTTATACCTTCTAGCTCCAACGTGTGTGCAGCACTTACCGGCCTCCTGTCCATGACTGTTCCTCTCTGTCGCTCCCCCTGGGTGCCTTTGTGAGTTTTTGCAGCAGTCTCTTCCTGTTGTGTGTGAGTTATGAGACTAGCCCTTCCTGTTCTGCACTTGTCTTCCCTCCTCCCTTCTTTGTAGGAGGGAGTGGTGTGAGGAGCTCACCTTCCTTCAGGTACAGCTTCAAGGAGCATTCCAGCTCGCCAGCTAACCCTGTAATCACAGGAATGCAGTCAGACAATAGGACAGATTTACTAATCCTTATTAAAGGTATATTCACACATGCAGGTTTTGTTCAGCTTTTTTTATGTAGTTTTTGAAGTCTAAACCAGAAGTGGATTGAAAAACAGAACAAGTACCATCCGCCCTTTATATGTTATCTCCATTTATAAGCCATTCCTGATTCTGGCTTGAAACTGTCTCAAAAAACCTGAACAAAAACTGCACATGAAAAGACCCATAAGCCCGCATTCACACAACCGAGTTTTAGCCATGAAACTCAGTCCGTGTTGTTGGACGGATTTACCAGCCTGAACAGTACAGTCATGGCCAAAAGTTTTGGGAATGATACAAATATTAATTTTTACAAAGTCTACTGCTTCAGTTTTTCTTATGGCAATTTGCATATACTCCAGAATGTTATAAAGAGTGATCAGCTTAACAGCAATTACTTGCAAAGTCAATATTTGCCTAGAAAATGAACTTTATCCCCCAAAACACATTTCAACATCATTGCAGCCCTGCCTTAAAAGGACCACCTAACATCGTTTCAGTGATTGCTCCATTAACACAGGTGTGGGTGTTGATGAGGACAGGGCTGGAGATCAATCTGTCATGATTAAGTAAGAATGACACCACTGGACACTTTAAAAAGAGGCTGGTGCTTGCCATCATTGTTTCTCTTCTGTTAACCATGGTTATCTCTAAAGAAACACGTGCAGTCATCATTGCACTGCACAAAAATGGCCTAACTGGGAAGAGTATTGCAGCTAGAAAGATTGCACCTCAGTCAACAATCTATCGCATCATCAAGAACTTCAAGGAGAGAGGTTCCATTGGTGCCAAAAAGGCTCCAGGGCGCCCAAGAAAGACCAGCAAGCGGCAGGACCGTCTCTTAAAAGTGTTTCAGCTGCGGGATCGGGCTACCAGCAGTGCAGAGCTTGCTGAGGAATGGCAGCAGGCAGGTGTGAGTGCATCTGCACGCACTGTGAGGCGGAGACTCTTGGAGCAAGGCCTGGTCTCAAGGAGGGCAGCAAAGAAGCCACTTCTCTCCAGAAAAAACATCAGGGACAGACTGATATTCTGCAAAAGGTACAGGGAGTGGACTGCTGAGGACTGGGGTAAAGTCATTTTCTCTCATGAATCCCCTTTTCGATTGTTTGGAACATCTGGAAAACAGCTTATTCGGAGAAGAAGAGGTGAGCGCTACCACCAGTCTTGTCTCATGCCAACTGTAAAGCATCCTGAAACCATTCATGTGTGGGGTTGCTTCTCAGCCAAGGGAATCGGCTCTCTCACAGTCTTGCCTAAAAACACAGCCATGAATAAAGAATGGTACCAGAATGTCCTCCAAGAGCAACTTCTCCCAACCGTCCAAGAGCAGTTTGGCGCTCAACAATGCCTTTTCCAGCATGATGGAGCACCTTGCCATAAAGCAAAGGTGATAACTAAATGGCTCAGGGAACAAAACATAGAGATTTTGGGTCCATGGCCTGGAAACTCCCCAGATCTTAATCCCATTGAGAACTTGTGGTCAATCATCAAGAGACGGGTGGACAAACAAAAACCAACAAATTCAGACAAAATTAAAGCATTGATTCTGCAAGAATGGACTGCTATCAGTCAGGATTTGGTCCAGAAGCTGATTGAGAGCATGCCAGGGAGAATTGCAGAGGTCCTGAAGAAGAAGGGTCAACACTGCAAATATTGACTTGCTGCATTAACTCATTCTAACTGTCAATATAAGCTTCTGTTACTCATAATATGAATGCAATTCTATTTCTGTATGTGATAAAAACATCTGACAAACACACATAAAAACCAGAGGGCAGCAGATCATGTGAAAATAGAATATTTGTGTCATTCTCAAAACTTTTGGCCATGACTGTATGCCGGGAGCGGGACTCCTAGCAGTACAGTTATCTATGATGCTAGGAGTCCCTGCCTCATACTGTCCCATACAGATTATAGTACAGGACAGTATTTCACTGGAAGGCATGGACTCCTTACATCATACATATCTATACTGCTAGGAGTCCCTCTGCCATCATACGGTTCAGGCTGGTAAATCCGGCCAACACACAGACCGAGTTTCACGGCTGAAAACCGAGTGTGGGAATGCGGGGTAAGGCTAAGGTCCCACGTAGCAAAGTACAGCTAAAAAAAACGCTGTGGAAAAAACATGATACGTTTCCTCCTCGTTTTTTTCCACAGTGTTTTCCTTTGCGGACTTTCTGCCCCTGTTATACCTATACGGAAAACGCCGGCGTTTCTGCAGGTATAATTGGCATGTAGCGTTTTGAAAACGCAGCTTTTTCACTGCGGATTTTTTTTTTCTGCAATGTGTCGATGGGATTAGCCAGAATCCCATCCACTTTGCAGGCACTGTGATACGCAGCGTTTTTTTGCCGTGGAAAAACTCTGCATTTTCACAACATGGGGCTTCAGCCTAAAGCTCAACGTTTCAGATCTGCAGCTGAAGAAAACACTGGCCCACATATGCTAAGATGGATGCGCCTCGAAAGTGGCCAAAAAGGCACCTCAACTTGGCACATTTGTGAATGTGGCGCATTTTAGCCTTTGCACACTGCTCACCACTTTTTTATATAGTGGATGGAGCGGGGTGGGAATCTGGTTGGGCCAGAGCAGGGACGCCCAGGTCCGCCAGCTAGCGTGGGTTATACCACAAATCCACAACATCCCTGATTAGCGTAGACCTGCGACCAGGCGCACCTATATGTGCTGCAATTACTAACAGGCCGGAGCCACAGTTACGTGCTTGGCGGGGACTGAATTAGACTGGTCTTGATAAATTCCCCCCACTGTGTTTTATGGTAACAGCAAAGTGAATGATTTGGTTAATTTCATTCACACATTGCGGGGAAAAAGGTTCGGAAAAGAGGCATTTTCAAAAACATGTATATTTTTGAAAAACTCAGCATATTAATTTTAGCTGGGACATCACAAGCATTTTCCCTATATATTTAATAGATGAGAAAAACGCAACAAAAACTCAATCAGGACGGGGCCCCACATGGCGGAAAAAAAAATGCAGCGTTTTACAGTCACTGTGTAGCGGATGGGACTCTAGCGAATCCCATCTCCACAGTGCGTTAAAATATGCGCAGGGGACACGCTGCGATTTCCAAAACCATTGCGGTTTTGAAAATCTCAGCATGTCAATTATACCTATGGAAACAATGGTGGTTTCCCTATAAGTATAATCGAAGCAAAAAGTCCGCAGAGGAAACCCGACGTGGCGTCCCTGCACATTGCAGAAAAATACCCGCAGCGGAAATGCTGCGATTTCCAAAACATGCAGACATACACTCAACAGAGGGGTTTAACAGTCCCTGCAAAGTGAATGGGATTCTACCGTATCCCATCCACACATTGCAGAAAAATACTCAGAGCGGAAATGCTGTGATTTTCAAAACCGTTGCGGTTTTGGAAATCGCAGCATGTCAGTTATACCTACAGAAACGTCGGCGGTTTCCCTATAGGTATAATGGAAGCAGAAAGTCCGCAGAGGAAAGCTCTGGAGACTTTCTGTGAAAAGCGATGCATGAAAAACCGTGATGTGTTGCCGCCGCGGTTTTTCCCACAGTGTTTTTTTACTGCAGCCCGCTACATGGGGCCTTGACCTGAAAAACATTGTGAAAAAAAAAATTGCAGCTCGTTTTGGCCACATGCTGCATCTGAATTTTTGTTGCGTTTTCTCTTCCCCTATTAAATATACACACGTGGACAAAATTGTTGGTACCCCTCGCTTAATGAAAGAAAAACCCACAATGGTCACAGAAATAACTTGAATCTGACAAAAGTAATAATACAGTGGGTAAAAAAAGTATTTAGTCAGCCACCAATTGTGCAAGTTCTCCCACTTAAAAAGATGAGGCCGGCCTGTAATTGTCATCATAGGTAGACCTCAACTATGAGAGACAAAATGAGAAAACAAATCCAGAAAATCACATTGTCTGATTTTTAAAGAATTTATTTGCAAATTATGGTGGAAAATAAGTATTTGGTCAATAACAAAAGTTCATCTCAACACTTTGTTATATATCCTTTGTTGGCAATGACAGAGGTCAAACGTTTTCTGTAAGTCTTCACAAGGTTGGCACACACTGTTGCTGGTATGTTGGCCCATTCCTCCATGCAGATCTCCTCTAGAGCAGTGATGTTTTGGGGCTGTCGCTGGGCAACACGGACTTTCAACTCCCTCCAAAGGTTTTCTATGGGGTTGAGATCTGGAGACTGGCTAGGCCACTCCAGGACCTTGAAATGCTTCTTACGAAGCCACTCCTTCATTGCCCTGGCGGTGTGCTTGGGATCATTGTCATGCTGAAAGACCCAGCCACGTTTCATCTTCAATGCCCTTGCTGATGGAAGGAGGTTTGCACTCAAGATCTCACGATACATGGCCCCATTCATTCTTTCATGTACATGGATCAGTCGTCCTGGTCCCTTTGCAGAGAAACAGCCCCAAAGCATGATGTTGCCACCCCCATGCTTCACAGTAGGTATGGTGTTCTTTGGATGCAACTCAGCATTCACTCTTCTCCAAACACAACGAGTTGTGTTTCTACCAAACAGTTCTACTTTGGTTTCATCTGACCATATGACATTCTCCCAATACTCTTCTGGAACATCCAAATGCTCTCTAGCAAACTTCAGACAGGCCCCGGATATGTACTGGCTTAAGCAGGGGGACACGTCTGGCACTGCAGGATCTGAGTACCTGGCGGCGTAGTGTGTTACTGATTGTAGCCTTTGTTACATTAGTCCCAGCTTTCAGGTCATTCACTAGATCCCCCGTGTGGTTCTGGGATTTTTGCTCACCGTTCTTGTGATCATTTTGACCCCACGGGGTGAGATCTTGTGTGGAGCCTCTGATCGAGGGAGATTATCAGTGGTCTTGTATGTCTTCCATTTTCTAATTATTGCTCCCACAGTTGATTTCTTCACACCAAGCTGCTTGCCTATTGCAGATTCAGTCTTCCCAGCCTGGTGCAGGTCTACTATTTTGTTTCTGGTGTCCTTCCACAGCTCTTTGGTCTTCACCATAGTGGAGTTTGGAGTGTGACTGTTTGAGGTTGTGGACAGGTGTCTTTTATACTGATAACAATGTCAAACAGGAGCCATTACTACAGGTAATGAGTGGAGGACAGAGGAGCCTCTTAAAGAAGAAGTTACAGTTCTGTGAGAGCCAGAAATCTTGCTCGTTTGTAGGTGACCAAATACTTATTTTCCACCATGTTTTGCAAATAAATTCTTAAAAATTCAGACAATGTGATTTTCTGAATTTGTTTTCTCATTTTGTCTCTCATAGTTGAGGTCTACCTATGATGTCAATTACAGGCCTCTCTCATCTTTTTAAGTGGGAGAACTTGCACAATTGGTCGCTGACTAAATACTTTTTTTCCCCACTGTATATAAACTACATGTTGACAAGCCACAAAGCTTCTGGGAGAATATCCTATGGACAGATGAGACAAAAATCGAAATTTTTGGCAAGGCACATCAGCTCTATGCTCACAGACGGAAAAAGGAAGCATATCTTGAAAAGAACACTGTCCCTACTGTGAAACATGGAGGAGGCTCTGTTATGTTCTGGAGCTGCTTTCCTGCATCTGGTACAGGGTGTCTTGAATCTGTGCAGGGTACAATGAAATCTCAAGACTATCAAGGGATTCTAGAGAGAAATGTGCTGCCCAGTGTCAGAAAGCTTGGTCTCAGTCGCAGGTCAACAGGATAATGACCCAAAACACACAGCTAAAAACACCCAAGAATGGCTAAGAGGAAAACATTGGACTATTCTGAAGTGGCCTTCTATGAGCCCTGACCTAGATCCTATTGAGCATCTTTGGAAGGAGCTGAAACATGCCGTCTGGAAAAGGCACCCTTCAAACCCGAGACAGCTGGAGCAGTTTGCTCATGAGGAGGGGCCAAAATACCTGTTGAGAGGTGCAGAAGTCTCATTGACAGTTACAGGAATCGTTTGATTGCAGGGATTGCCTCAAAAGGTTGTGCAACAAATATTAAGTTAAGGGAACCATCATTTCTGTCCAGGCCTGTTTCATGAGTTTTCTTTTTTAAAAAATTCTGTTGAAGCATGGTTGAAAAGCAATGTCTGACTTTCATTTGTTCATTTTCATAGAATTTTTATATATTATTACTTTTGTCAGTTTCAAGTTATTTCTGTGACCATTGTGGGTTTTTCTTTCATTAAACGAGGGGTACCAAAAATTTTGTCCACGTGTGTATAGGGAAAGTGCTCACAATTCCACAGATAAAATGAAAGTGCTGCGTTTTTAAAAACGTAGCTTTTCTGCGGCTTTTTTTTACCTGCAATGTGTGGGTGAGATTAATCAAAATCTCATTTACTATAAAGTGATGCGCTGTTTTCAGCTGCCTAAGGCTAGGTTCACGTCTGCGCTGAACTCACCTGAAAACTGTGAGTGTAAGCTTACACTGACAGAAGATTGTAACCTTTGCGCTGACGCGGGCGCAATCACGTCATTCATCAGCGCCTGCTTTGCAGTGGAAGGAGGCCATTTGGCTGCTCTTCGTGGGTGTGCAGGTAAGTACAGGAGCATGTTATATTGTGTGGGAGCCACTGTGGAGAATATTATACTGTGTGGGGGCCACTGTGGAGTATATTACACTGTGTGGGGGCCACTGTGGAGAATATTATATTGTGTTGGGGGCCACTGTGGAGCACATTATACTGTGTGGGAGCCACTGTGGAGCAGATTGTACTGTGTGGGGGCCCTTCACTATTTATATCAAACAGTATATGGTTTATAACAGACATGTGATATTATTACAGGCCATAATAACATTGCACAGTCACTATAAAACATCCTGTGCAATGTAAATAGTGAATCTTAATTGTTCAAAAGTATAAAAGTATACCAAAGGCAAACTTCTACCTTCCAGTACAAAGTTGTTTATATCATTGAAAGCTCTGTGAAACCCCATTCACACAACCGTATTTTGCAGGTCTATAACTGTCCACAATTGTGGAGTCTTAAAGGGAATCTGTCAGGGCAATTTGGGACACTGAACCACCCACACATCCATATGAACCTGGGATTTAGTGTCCCAAATCACCCTGTTATAACGCAATCCATGGCAGCATTAAAAATAAAAAAGCTTTATACTCACCCTGCCACTGTACTCCCTGCGTCTGCGCAGTTCTTCAATGAAGCCAGAGGAGTACACCTCGGCTTCAGTGCGCATGTCCCGTACCTCCGGCAATTGCGCAGTGAAGCCGGGGTGTCCATCTTCGGCTTCACTGAAGAACAGCGCAGGCGCCGGGAGGCGTGCCAACAAAGAAGCTCATGAATAAGCCGGACTGTTCTCGCTGAACAGCGTTGATCGGACCCTTCTCTAGGTAAGTATAAAGGTTTTTTATTTTTAATGCGATTGCAGATTGCATTACAACAGGGCGATTTGAGACACTAAACCCCAGGTCTATAAGGACCTGTGGGTAGTTTAGTGTCCCAGATTGACCTGACAGATTCCCTTTAAGTATTAAAGGGGTTTTCCAGCAAAAAATCTTTTTAAAAAAAGTTCTGTTAGTGCTATTAATGGGTTAAAAAGTGCACCCAAATACTTTTAGCAGTGTTTTGAGTGATTTCTGGGTTTCTCTGGAAGCTCCTGGCATCTTCTGCATTTGCTTACACTGTGTAGCTTCCTGCTGTCTTAGCTAAGGCAGTGCATCATGGTAATTGTAGGCTGACTCACACTACCTCCCCCTCCCTCTCTCACACCCCCCTCCCTGTCTCCCTAGCTATCCTGCCCACTACTAGTCCTTCCCAACTAACTCAGCCCACCCTCCCACCCCATCATACTTACGTGTCTTCCTTCCAGACTTCCTTCTGCGGAACAGCTCCTCCTATTCTTGGACGCTGCGCAGGCGTGGGAGGCTCCTCCGGCCTGAGCACACGATGGCAGACGTCACAGAAGAGGAGGAGCCGTCCCGCAGAATGAAGTCTGGAAGGAAGACACATAAGTATGATGGGGTGAAGGGGGGGGGGGGGAGTATTGGTGACATTCTGTTTCCCTGTTCACCGGATAACCAGAAAATGTCCCTGGGGCGGTCACGTGACTGTCCCAGGGATATGGGTAAATATACATTTTTGCTAAATTATGTAATTTAGAAAGTAGGCGGGAGGAGGGTGTTTAGATTAGTGTAGGAATTCAATTTTATCCCAGACAACCCCTTTAAGGTTAAATTGCCGTGTTGGAACTTTGCAATAAATTAGTGGGTTTTGGGTTGCAGTTTGGGCACTCGGTCTCTAAAAGGTTTTCTGCAATGTGCAGGAATGCCACATCGGCCCCGGCCTTACAGTATTATTTACTCCAGTTTTGTGCAGAAGGCATGATAAATCTGCCCCAAAAAGAGTCTAAAACTCATAATAAATGCATGTACAACTTTTTTTGGTACATATTAATTCTGGTAGTTAATTTACTTTATTGTGCGTTTATTGTATTCAGTTAAAGGGGTGTTTCAATTCATATTTTTTAGTATTTAAAGGGGTTATCCAGTTTCTAATAAGGATAGTCCATCAATATAAGAACTAAGAGGGTCTGAAACCCCCACAGATCTGCTGTTTGGGGATAGTATGGCTTCCCAGTATTGTTTACAAAAAACACCAATGCCTCTAAGAAACACATGCACTTGAGAGGTTTTTTTTTTCTACTGAAGTCAATAGGGCATAATGCAGAAACAGGAATACCAGGGGGCATACTGCACTGCTGTAAATGGGGCAGTATAATTACCTATGGGATTGTCCAGAACATCTGGCTTGCTGCACAATTTTAGATTTAATATAACATACAAAACAAATGGCGCACTTGATAGTAGCGGTGTTTGTGGCAGAAAGATGCACCACTACTGGAATCAAAAAATGCATGTCTAGGGGACTTGGTTTAAAGTCAGTGGGAAAACCATAGCATGCCTATGTCAGATAGGGCATAAAGCAGAGCATGCCTTAAAACCATATAGGAGAGGTTGACCAGCTCCTTTGTATTGATGACCTATCCACAGGGTATATCTGATGTAGTTTTCTCATCCTACCACCCTAGTGATGACAGTGGAGTAACTGTTGATCATAGTTTGCAGCGGGAGGACAAAGCTTGCATGGAATTTATCAGACTCAGGTCAGGGCTAAAGCTGAGCATGGACCAATTTCATATTGGAATGCATTCGGTTGACATTCGAGTGTAATCCAAGTGGCTTCCACCTCGTTCCATTGTCACAGAGAAGGATAGGACCTGCTCCATAATCATCAAAATGGAATGAAGCATCGGACCCCCATCGGAAGAGCAACAGCCTGCACTCGGTCATGTGCATGAGCTCTAAAATAGATTTAACCTATTCTGATCAAAATCAATATCGTGATCTTTGAAATGGCAAATTAATTGATTAACTGCATGGCCTTGCCCTGTAATCTGCATATCAGATTTTTTTTTTTGCTGTAATGATCAAGACCCAAGTCCTATTTATGAACACATAGAATGACCCAAGGACAATGGAATGTCATACCACTATCAACCACTAGATGGCTCTTCTTACTGGGCTACAGGGATTCTGTCTGATATTGCAGCTCATCCTTATTAGGGCAGTTTTAACCCCTTTGTCTCCCCACCCCCATAATTTATTATTATGCTTATTTGTATAGCACCATCATAGTCCACAGCACTTTACAGACATTGTAATCACTGTCCCATATAGGGCTCACAATCTATATTTCCTACCAGTATGTCTTTAGAGTGTGGGAGGAAACCTAAGCAAACACAGGGAGAACATACAAACTCCTTGCAGATGTTGTCCTTGGTAGGATTTGAACCCCGGCCTCCAGCACTGCAATGATACAGTGCTAACCACTGAGCCACCGTGCTGCCCTAAATTTATTTTTCCATTCTCAGAGCCATATGAGGGCTTAATGTTTGCAAGACGAATTGTTCTCCATAATGGTACCATTTAATATTCTGTACAATGTACTGGTGGGGTGGAAAAAAAAAATTCAGAATGGGGTGGAATTGGAGAAAAAGTGCATTTGTGCAACTTTCTTACGGACTTTGTTTTTATGGATTTCACTTTGCAGCCAAAATGACATGTCACCTGTATTCTAAGGGTCGTTACAATTCTGGGGATACCAAATTTATTTAATTTTATTTACGTTTTAACCCCTTAAAAAAATCTAAAACTTTACATAAAAAATTATATTCTTAGAGTGGCCATATTCTGACATCTGTAACATTTTTATATTTCTGTGTACAGGGCGTCTTTTTTTGCGGGGCCAGATGAACTTTTTAGTTATACCATTTTGGGGAATGTCTATTGCTTTGATCATTTTTTATCAAATTTTTATCAGAGGCAAAACAGCAAAAAAATGGAGGTTTGGCTCTTTTGATTTTTTTTTTTTTTCGTTCACTGTATGGGACCTTAATGCCTGGGATCTGTGCAGGCACTGATCGTGGGCATTAGCACCAGGTCTTTGCTGTAGTTTACAGCAGAGACCCGGCAGCCATAGCGGCCACCATATTTAAATACCCAACATCCGCTGTAATAGTACAGTGGATGTCGGAAAGGGGTTAAGGCAAGTGCTACACTGCGAGTTTTTGTAGCGCGAGTAAATGATTTTAACTGTTGAGCTACAGCTGCAGTCCAAATGAATGCATTGAGTTGTATGCAATCTACTGGGCTGCACTGACAATCAATAGTTAAAATCAATTAGTTGTGCTATAAAAAAGTCGCAGTGTAGCCCCCTGGTCTAATAGATTAGGAGGCCTTGGTTCAACTTTTCATAAGTGGGCCTCCCCCTTCCCCTTACACATAATTTAATTTCTCCTTAAGTAACCCCCTCATAAGGCCCCCTGACCCCTCAGTCACCAATATTACATATTAAAAAAAACAAAAACAAAGTTAGGCTAAGGCCCCACATTACGGAAATGCAGCTGATTTTGTTGAGGTTTTTTGAGCCAAAGCCAACAATGGCTACAAAAGGAATGGGAACTATATAGGAAGTTCTTATACTTCTACCTTCTGCTCAATCCACTCCTGGCTTTGGCTCAAAAAACCGCAACAAAATCTTCACCAAAAAAAGTTGCATTTCCGCAACGTGGGGTCGTAGCCTTATACTAACCAACTGCCACAGACTTGCCTGCAGGTGCCGACTGTAATGACAAGCGCCAACCAGCAAACATCATCAGCCAAAGGCTGAATAATAGCTGATATAAGAGCTGATAGCTCCACCACTGTATTCAAGTCTATCTGTGTCCTAAGGACATAGATAGAGTTGAAGTTTCTACTTGCCACCCCTGAAATGTAGAACCCTCCCTCTCAATCCGGGCCGACTGAGGTGGCCCCCAATACCAAAGGGGCGTGAGGATGCACCATTTGTCCTATAGTTAAAGCAGCTCTGATCCTAATTTAAGTGAATGGGGCACAAGTAGCATGTATGACACTGTGGGCTAAATACAACTAGTATGGTCAGAAGATGCCAGTAGTATGTAGTCATACCTCCCAACTTTCTAAGGACTGAAAGAGGGACAGGATGTTATAATGTTCCCCTCCAATAGCTCCCACAGTATAAAGTCCCTCTCCTGGTACCGCTGTTTGAACTGGGGGCAACTAGAGGGGGACATTAAACTATGGGGCAGCTGGAGGGGGAGATTAAACTGGGGGCATCTAGAGGAGGACATTAATTTCCCCCTCCAGCTGCCCCCAGTTTAATGTCCCCCCACCAGTTTCCCCCAATTTAATGTCCCCCTCAAGTTGCTCCCAGTTTAATGTCCCTCTCCATCTACCCCCCCAATTTAATGTCCCTCTTTATCTGCCCACCCCCAGTTTAATGCCCCCCCCCCCCTCCATTTGTCCCCAAAGTTTAAGATAAAAAAAACTCTGACACTCACCTCTCTTTGCTCCCCTGCTGCTCTGTCAGCCGTCTCTGCTTCAGGGAGCTGCAGGCGTGACATGAGTGACGTAATCATATCGCAATTACAGCTCCCGGGGCAGGAACACACAGGGGCACAGTGGTGAAGCAGATACAGATGAGTTGAAGCTGGGACATACCTCCCACCAAATAGGACAGAACCCGGAATCCGGGATTGTCCCACTGAATCTGGGACGGTTGGGAGGTATGTGTAGTATGTATGCAGAGAATTTGGCCCCACCCAATTCCACTTTGACTCTGCCCATCCCCATCTATTTCTCTTTGTTCCCCCACACAGTATAACACCCCTAATAATGTTATGCCCCCACATTATAATGTCCCCCACCAGGTGCCCCCACTGTATAAAGTCCCTCTCCTGGTGTTCCCACAGTATAATGCTCCCCTCCAGTTGTCCGGATAGCATAAAATACCCTCCAGTTGCCTCCACAATGTCCCTCTCAAGCTGCCCCCCCAGTATAAAGTACTCCTTCAGTTCCCCACACAGTATAAATGCCACCCTCCAGCTGCCCCAAAAGTATAATGGATCAAATAAACAAACTCTCACCATGCCCCATTCCCCTGCTGTCTCTGGTCCCAGAGGCCCCAGGGAGCAGCAGTTGTAATGTACTGTAAGTGACTTCAGCACGTCGCGCCTACTGCTCCCAGGACAACAGGAGCAGACACAGGGACCAAATGGTGAAGCAGGGAGTAGATGGCTCCCTGCTTCTTCACTCTGCTCAACACATCTGCATCCAGGACAGCACCGGAATCCAGGACTGTCCTGCTGAATATTGGGAAGGTAGGAGGGTATGTCTTTAGGACAGCTCTCTCAGGAATACACTGTTTGCAAGGAACATATAGGATGACCATGATGCTGAATTTCAGTCAAGGAAATCCAGCAGCGGGTTTCCCTGACCCCCGTACCCCCAGACACATTAACGCTTGGTTTGGCCAGCTGGTTCACCGTCCATGTGTTCTAACTAGAGAGAGCCAAGTAAGCCACTGCCCGACTCCTCTAGCAGTGACCTCTCTTCATTAAGAACACAGGATTGTCCATGTTTAACTTCAAGAATCCTTTTCTCTCGAAATAGGCCAAACATCCAATATACATCAGATGATCTGTCCGGCCTGCCAAAATCTGCCAGCCTTAGGCTAGGTTCACACTGCCGTTATTAAATGTCCATTACTCTCATCCATCAGAGGATAAGAGCAAGGGGCATTACATGACAGATGCAGATGAAGCCCCTTCCGTTGGGAGTCTGTCTGCATTCACCTCAATGAAGCTTTCTTCTGTCATGTTTTTATTTTTTCTGAAGGATGAAAAAGTTGTGCATGCAGGTCTTTTTCTTCCGTTACAAAAGTAAACAAACGTGGCGAACGAAAGTATCTGTTGTGTTGTTTACGTTAGAGTCAATGGGAACGGACACAGAGGGAGGGGGCTACGTTTGTGTCCGTTACACTCCTATGACGAATGACAGCAATGGACATTAATAACGGTAGTGTGAACATAGCTTTAGCCTTTTGCTGCAAAAAATGCTGTGTATTACAGTACCTGCAAAGTGGATGGGATTCTCTTTGCGATGCATCTTTTTTGCAGCGTTTTTTGGCTGCAGCTTACTACGTGGGGCCTTAGTCTTAGGGTTTATTTACACGTCCGCATCTTACATACATAGGGCGTCCGTATTTTTCATGCACAACACACAGATAACATAATATCAATGTATTTATTCCTACACCCATTTTTTTCTGAGCTGCGGATGCATCACATCCAAGCAAGTCTATGAGACCATGAAAAAAACTGGATGACATCCGTGTTTTATCTATTTTTAATCACAGATGAACCATGGACAGACCTGGACCCAAAGCTATAGGGGGAGAGTTATCAAGACTGGTCCAAAAATACTGTTGGCAACCAATCAGGTAGTGACTTTAGTTTTTGTATAATAAAAGGTGGAAACTGAGTGGTTGCTATGGGCAACAGCTTACAAGGTTTTGCTAAAAATGACTCATAGGGGGCACTCTCGTGCTGGTTATGGGGGAGAGGCATCCTGTGACTGTCATTATGGGCTGTGGTCTCCATGAGGGCCGTTGCTCAGAGTATATATATATACTCAGCCTGTACCTGGCACACATCCCTCAGACTACACCCTGGCACTAGTGAGCAGGTAAACACGTGTTACACAATCACATACTTGGTAAGTACCAGCCAGTGCTACGGGTTGGCCACGCCCTTGTCAGAGAACTAACCAATCAGAGAACGTGCATACTCTAATCTCTAGCGAGGCTTGGAACGCTGCCGGAAAGATTGGAATGACGAGCGCATGCGCACTAAGTGGGACACGGTGGTGCCTTAGTGGCACTTTTTTTTTGGTGGGGGAGAGAAGTTGCAACCTGGCAGCGATGGAGCGAGGAAGAGGAGCAGGTAAAGCCATATGTCTGCAGATAGTGAGGCCGGGGCAGGCATGCTACGGTGCATGGTGACCCAGGATGTAGGGGAAACAAGGGACTGCCTGTGTTATAATAGTCTCATCACTATGTATGAAGATACATTATTTATAGGGGTGTATATAGTGATTGTCACTAGCTGCTAATAACCATATACCAGCATCACACTATTGCACCTATGGTTGCAATATTACACCAGATAAAGTAAAATTATTATTTTTAGAAAAATATAATAAAAGTTTTATGGGGTTTTTTCTCCTCTGAATCAAAATGTGACTAAAATTCACAGAAAGATGCAATGAATGCTCTAAATGTGGATTTTCAAGGGATCTATCAAAAGCTATGTATTGGTTATATCCGATTCTAGGAAAGCTGAGTGACAACAGATATTGTGCCATTACAGTTTCTGCAGCTTCTCTTGCATTCTGAACAGTAAACTGCTTGGCGGTTCTCAGACCTGTAACTTGAAGCTCGTGGGCCCCTACTTTGTGCCATATAAAAATAGTAGTATATTTTATGTAGTAGAGGGACCTTTGGGGCCCCCTCAGGGTCCAGGGCCCAATGCACTCCCTATAGCTACGCGCTTGGCTGAACTGTGATATATATATATATATATATAAGGTCCCATGCACATCCATGTTTTTGTATGGATCACATATTTAGGGCACGTTCACATTTGCGTCATTTTGTCCGCTCATCTGGACAAAGAACGGGGTCTTTGTGGTGCCTGTTATATTTCACAGACATCACCAGATGAAAAGGTTGACCTTGCAGGACTTTTTGCCTGAAAGGCAAATCTGACACAGATGTGAACGTAGCCTGACTCATTCATTTTTATGGCCCTGTGGACATGATTTTCACAGGTCCATGTGGGGGTTGTGAACCAGGGCTGCAGAACTCAGGGCAGGTCCCATTCCTGTCCATTTTACAGACTCCTACACCACACACATTCATCTGCATGTAGCCTAAGGTCTTATTCACATGTCCAGGTCCAGTTTTTTTGTCAGAGTTCTGTCTGTGATTTACCATCCATGTATTGTTTGTTTAGGTAAATGGTCATAACTGTAAAAATGCAATCATCAGCTCGCCCGCCCCTCCTCACCCATTTTTAGCCTCTATCCCGCTGGACTCTCCTTCTGTTGTCTCCCCGACCATTCCTAAATCTATCCCTGCCCCACCTCCTGGCAGGATCTTCCAGTGACAGTTCTGGTTTGTACTGTTCTTTTTCTGAAAAACTTAATGAAAAATTTCTAATGGGAAAAATATGCAATCATCAGAGCATCCTCTAGCAATGGTACATGAAAATCGGATGTCATCTGTGTGCTGTCCATCTTTTTCACTGACCCATTGAGTTTCATGGGCTTGTTTTTATTTCTAAACATTGGACATGTGACTGTTTTTATTCTACAGAACTGCGGTCCATCTGAGTAGATGCATTTTAATTAAATGGGTCCGTGTGCTGTCTGCAGAAAACAGTGATGTCACAAAGACAAAAATCGCTGCTTACAGCCCCCCTCAATAATAGCTTATCAGTAGGGGTCTCTAATGCTGGACCTGCTGATCGCCAGGGTGGTGAAGATGAGACAAGCCTTTTAAGAAAAATTTTCTATGAACAGTGGTTACCCTCTAAATCCTAAAAACATGCTTCCTCCATCCGCACGTAGTGGTGAGGGCACAGGGACACTGCAGGCATTCTTTAGCTAGTGTGTCAGCTTTTTACACGTGTGTATTCAGGCACTAGGATTCATGTAGCCAACCCCACAGTGCATAAAGGGGCTCCTGTATAGAAGGGATTCAGGCTGCACAGGGAAGTATGCTACAACTCTTTTTAAGGAGATAAGTTAGAATTTATTTCTTCTTATTTATATGTACAGTAACGTTCCTTTAAAGGTGTGTTCACATCTGTGTTTCAGATTTCATCAAAAATGCCAGACAATATAGAGTTTCCTGCTGTACTATTTTATCCAGTAAAATGACAGAGATCCGATAGACCCTTTTAAAGTGAGTTCGGTCCATCAGGCTTTGTTGGTGTCGGTCATGCTACAGATCCGCCACTGTTGTTGTTTTTCCCACAAAGCAGAATAACTGCAATAACAACATTGATGTGAACAGAGTCTAATTCAGCAGAAAGTTTTATAATCCAGCAAAAAAATGCAGTATAATGTGGAATTTCACAAGAGCAGAAGGTTGGGCAAGAACCAATTTGGACGTGTAAATAAAAAATTTTAGTCTCTGTTCACATTTGGGACAGAATTCCCAGTTAATAGATTAGCCTGGTCTGCCACTTATCTATCCCAGACTTTTGGATGGCATATGTGCCTAGTGCTGTGAGAAATTTTTGTAGAAAAGTTAGGTGGCCTTTATGAGAGCTAATGGCATTTATATTATGTCACCCATCTTTTCTAGAGACAGATGTATAATTGCTGATAGTTGACACTAGTCCTTTTTTTTTTTTTTTTTTCTTGTGAAAGTTTCCTAAGTTAATAGTACATTGAAATGCCTATTTTTTTTTTTTCTTCTCCTTCAGCTCCCTTGAAAGCCGAGGCTTTCCAGCTGAGACAGCGTAAAAGCCACAATGCTACTGCCAGAGCGGCGCCGAGGCCCAAACCCCAACCACGCCAGGAGAAGGGTGGTTTCATGCGACGGGTATTTGGCTTTGATTGGTCAGATCTGTCCAGCTGGCAACGGTTTGTGAGTTTGATAAACCGGCCCACTGACCCTGCCGGCCTCGGGGTCTTTCGCTTCCTCTTTGGTGAGTTCTATAAACAGCTGAATGAATATTGTAAGTTATTAGATCGCTCTCCGTCCTGTGCCAGCTCCAGCCTTTCCTCATTCCAGTGAGGGGGTGGCCGTTTTCCACAGGAAATCCTCCTCCAGTCATTGCTTCACTAGTCTGCTTTTGATAAATTTTACCTACACGTCTCTTTATTCACGGCCCATAATCCAGTGTTGCGACTAGGCCGCAGTGATATCTTGTCCCGCTGGAGTCACTATGAATGAAATATCACTGGAAAATATATATGGTAACTGGAAGAATCCAGTCATATGTGGTCATCTTAACATGTCACTATGACTGTTACGCTTATTTGTGAGGTTCTCACAATGGGATCTGCGGACCAAAAGTCCTCATAAGGCCTATATGGGGCTTTCAGGACTGGAATTTCCAACAGCACCCACAGCCCCATAGAAGTGCATTGAGCTTTGGTTGCGTATGTGCTCTAGTCACAACGGGGCCTAAGGGAGAATTTCGGTCCTCCGTCCTCCTGATCACCAGGGGACCCATCAATCGGTCCCCCAGTGATCAGACACTTATGCCCTGTTCTGTGGATAGGGAATAAGTGTCCATAACAGAACAACCCCTTTAAGTCCCCGTACATGGTTGCTGTAACAGTGTTTCACCAGGGAAAAAAATTGTTGCTTGTGACCTTGCAATAATCATTATTCATCTGACCGTTTTGGATGCTTAGGAATAGTCGCAAGGTCATTCACACTTTTTTCCTTCAGCCATCTAGTATCCCTTCTTTGTACTGCTGAAGGGCAAACACCCCGAAATAGTGCTGTGTACTGATGGGTGTGTCTGGTTTGGTTGGCGTGAACTACTTTGCATGTCCTATACATGAATATATTAGACATCCCCTAGTGGAGGGAATTTTTAGGGTAGATGCTAAAATGGAGAGGGTAAAATGAGGTGCTGTCTGGTAAGCCTTGGATCCATTAGGTGGCGCTGCCTCCTGTGACTTAGTATGAAGCACCACCAGCTATATCCACTTCGGAATAGGCAGGTTAGGGTAGCACATAGTAGAGGCATAGTTAGTCTCTGCTATAACAATGCTACACCCCAAAAAATGCCAAGCCTCCAGGTGTGTGAGCTGTAATGGGCTGGCAGGCAGAGCCCTCCAGATTGCACAGCTAACACTTCCAGAGCTGAGGCCGTGCCACCTTTTGGATCCAAGACACACACCTGATATAAAGAGGACCTTTTGCCACTTCCAACAAGCCCAGCTCTTTACATAAATTAATAGCTGCTGCCCCACTGATTCCGGCACAGTTGGAAAATGGTGTCGGGCAGGAGCAGATAAGTGGTGTGATTCTGAGCTCTGACACTGGCTGCCTCTGATTGGAGCTCTGAGTCACGCCCCCTGCTTGACCCGTCTGACATTAAAGAGCTTAAATAGCACATCAGGCACCAAAAATACCTGCATTTGTTGCTCTGGAATGGTGGGCCTAGAGAGAAAATTCCAACTGTGCTGGGATCAGTGGAGCGGCGCCTATTAACTAAGCTAAGAACTTGAATTAGTGAAGGTGGTGAAAGGTCCTCTTTAAACCACTCCATTCTAGACCTAACCAAATGGTGATGGAAAGGCCCTTTAGGGTGTGTTCACATGGCGGAAAATGAAAATCATTTTCCGACGCCGGAATTTTCACCGTGGTCTGCCGCGACGGGATGCCGATGCAGTGCATCAGCATTCCATTGCGGCATCCCGCTCCTGATTAGACCCGGATGAATGGGCCTAATCAGGAGGGAGTCTCGAGCCGTGCACACCGTGGGCGGAATCCACCTGAAGATAGGTCATGTCGCTTTTTTTTTCCGCTAGCGGAAAAAAAAACTGCTAGAGGGAAAAGAAAACGCTACTGACTCCCATTGAAATAAATGGGAGGCATTTTTTCAGGCGGATTTTGAGGCGGATTCCACGTTAAAATCCGCTGGCAAAATCTCCGTGTGAACACAGCCTTAGGAGCCACTTAGTACACACTGAAGTTGCATCTTTGTATATCATCACTTTATGGCTGATACTACATGTGCAGAAAAGTTGCGTGTTTTTGTAGCCAAGAGTGGCTTCAAAAGGAATGGGAAGTATCAAGGAAGTTCTTATTCTGCTAAATTCACTACTGGCTTTTTCTCAGTAAATTGCAGTGTAAAAAGCAACAAAATACTGTATACAGCTTTTCAGCAACATGGAGCCTATGGCAGACTTTACTTACGCCCTGGTTGTAGCCATGATCGACTCTACAAATGTGGGATTTTGCAATGTGATAGAATAGATAATTTTGTGTACACAGTGGAGCAGAGGTCATCCTCCTCCTGTGTCCTGTGTGTGCTATCCTGTTTATAGAGAGTGGGTTCATGTTGTGCAATGATAACCTGATCTTTCATTTGTTTATACAGCGTGACTTCATGTATGTAGTCTGCCAATCTCAGAAGACATTGATGAGAAATCGCCCACTATTTACCTACTTTTATGCCCCCACCACTGACCTTAAAGGGTATTTCCATTGTAGGTAGATTAGCTTTTGTGCAGGAAGATGAAAGCTGTCTCTGTAGTGCCCCCTAGAGATAACTACCCTCAGTGTACAACCCTTTAACAATGACTTCTCTTATTAAAGGAAAAGGTACCGTTTTCTCTTCCTTTTGGAGAAGACTCTGGCTTTGTTAATATCCTTAGCCATGTTTTAAGGCTTGTTGAATGGTAGGACTTTGAGGGTAGTTACCTCCAATAAGTGGCACTAGAGACAGCGTTCTTTCTCCTGGATCCCAGCTACATCCCAGGTTGCTAGCTGTCCGTCTTTGCAAGGAGAAATTGCTCCCTCCGAAGATCATTGTAAACATTTATGACATGTCCATAGAATATGAAGAGACCAGTCACCTGATAGATAAGGGTCCTAGAGATGGGGTTACTGCATATTAGACATATATGGCAGATCCTGCGCACCCATTACTATTCCTTTCTATATGCTCGCAATTAAAAAATAAATAAATATAACTTTATAATATACCTGCTATCTCATAACGTTGTCACAGTGCACTGACGTGTTGTCCATTTGTCAGATGGCTTATAAAGAATGTTTACGTAGCTGTAATCTAAGGCCAGGGTCACACAGCAACATGTATCATATGAATAAAAATTGCATTAAATTTTAAGTGATTTTGTTGCAGTATAGGTGCGCCTGCAATTTCCTTTTTTTTTTTTTTTTTTTTTTTTTATGTCTTTATACTTTAAAGATTGAATTGAACTTTCTGCAGCTTCACAAACGCCCATGAATTAAACAATACAGGCAATGATCTGTACAGTAAGCAAAATGAAGTCAAAGACTAGAAAGAAGGTCGATGTACATAGAATAAGAACATGAAAATGAAAAAAGATCAAACTTCCATGTTGAAGGTCTTGCTCAGTGGATGTGCAGCCCCTGTTCACACAGAGGAATTTGCCATGGATTTTGCCCCCGAATCCGGGGCAGATTCCTCCTGGAACCTGCCTCCCATTGAAAACAATGGGAGGCAGAGAACGCAGCACGACGCAGAAAAAAGAAGCGTCCTGGTTGATCTTGCCGCGGAGTCTGCGGCTTGAGACTCCCTGCTGATTAGGCCCATTCATCCGAGCCTAATCAGCAGCGGGATGCCGCGACGGAATGCTGATGCACTGCATTGCCGGCGGCCGAAAATGAAGAGGAATTCCTCTTCATTTTCCGCTGTGTGAACATACCCTAACAGCTTCAGTGTATCTTGCAAAACTGTGAGTCACTTGGAAGGCCCAAGACACTAAGAAAAGCACCAAAACCCAAACCAAATGCAGCAATTTTAGTCGTGCGTGAGTCGCTGTTGCTGTCCATGGGAGCAATGTCACATGCAACATAAAGTCAAGCATGTTTAGATCTTGGTTCGACTGTTGCATCACAGTCACAGCATATCACATACAACACCATAGAAATATATTGCAATTTTTGTTGCGTCACTTTAGTGTGATTTTTCGACAAATGTCGCTGTGTAGCCCTAGCCTTAATCTTACATGTCCAGTAACCTTAAAGGGAATCTGTCAGGGTGATTTGGGACAATAAACCACTCACAGGTCCTCATGGACCGGAGGTTTAGTGTCCCTAATCTCCCTGTAATAAAGCCATCCATGCCTGCAATAAAAATAAAAAAGCTTTGTACTCCCCCTGCCGCTGTACTCCTCTCGCAGGCACCGTTCTTCACTGAAGCCAGAGGAGTACACTTTGGCTTCAGTGCACATGCCCCATACCTCTGAGGCTCATTGGACTCCTCTCTAGATAAGTATAAAGGTTTATAATATATATATATATATATATATATATATATATATATATATATAACAGTACAGACCAAATGTTTGGACACACCTTCTCATTCCAAAAGTTTTCTGTATTTTCATGACTATAAAAATTGTAAATTCACACTGAAGGCATCAAAACTATGAATTAACACATGTGGAATTATATACTTAACAAAAAAGTGTGAAACAACTGAAAATATGTCTTATATTCTAGGTTCTTCAAAGTAGCCACCTTTTGCTTTGATTACTGCTTTGCCCACTCTTGCCATTCTCTTGATGAGTTTCAAGAGGTAGTCACCTGAAATGGTCTTCCAACAGTTTTGAAGGAGTTCCCAGAGATGCTTAGCACTTGTTGGCCCTTTTGCCTTCACTCTGCGGTCCAGCTCACCCCAAACCATCTCGATTGGGTTCAGGTCTGGTGACTGTGGAGGCCAGGTCATCTGGCGTAGCACCCCATCACTCTCCTTCTTGGTCAAATAGCCCTTACACAGTCTGGAGGTGTGTTTGGGGTCATTGTCCTGTTGAAAAATAAATGATGGTCCAACTAAACGCAAACCGGATGGAATAGCATGCCGCTGCAAGATGCTGTGGTAACCATGCTGGTTCAGTATTCCTTCAATTTTGAATGAATCCCCAACAGTGTCACCAGCAAAGCACCCCCACACCATCACACCTCCTCCATGCTTCACGGTGGGAACCAGGCATGTAGAGTCCATTCGTTCACCTTTTCTGCGTCGCACAAAGACACGGTGGTTGGAACCAAAGATCTCAAATTTGGACTCATCAGACCAAAGCACAGATTTCCACAGGTCTAATGTCCATTCCTTGTGTTCTTTAGCCCAAACAAGTCTCTTCTGCTTGTTGCCCGTCCTTAGCAGTCGTTTCCTAGCAGCTATTTTACCATGAAGGCCTGCTGCACACAGTCTCCTCTTAACAGTTGTTTTAGAGATGTGTCTGCTGCTAGAACTCTGTGTGGCATTGACCTGGTCTCTAATCTGAGCTGCTGTTAACCTGCGATTTCTGAGGCTGGTGACTCGGATGAACTTATCCTCCGCAGCAGAGGTGACTCTTGGTCTTCCTTTCCTGGGGTGATCCTCATGTGAGCCAGTTTCTTTGTAGCGCTTGATGGTTTTGGCCACTGCACTTGGGGGCACTTTCAAATTTTTCCCAATTTTTCGGACTGACTGACCTCCATTTCTTAAAGTAATGATGGCCACTCGTGTTTCTTTACTTAGCTGCTTTTTTCTTGCCATAATACAAATTCTAACACTCCATTCAGTAGGACTATCAGCTGTGTATCCACCTGACTTCTGAACAACACAACTGATGGTCCCAACCCCATTTATAAGGCAAGAAATCCCACTAATTAAACCTGACAGGGCACACCTGTGAAGTGCAAACCATTTCAGGTGACTACCTCTTGAGGCTCATCAAGAGATTGCCAAGAGTGTGCAAAGCAGTAATCAAAGCAAAAGGTGGCTACTTTGAAGAACCTAGAATATAAGACATATTTTCAGTTGTTTCACACTTTTTTGTTACGTATATAATTCCACATGTGTTAATTCATAGTTTTGATGCCTTCAGTGTGAATTTACAATTTTTATAGTCATGAAAATACAGAAAACTCTTGGAATGAGAAGGTGTGTCCAAACTTTTGGTCTGTACTGTATATATATAAAATATTTTGGACACTAAACCCTTGGTCTATAAGGGTTGTTTTGTGTCCTAAATCGACTTGACAGGTTCTCTTTAACTGTGATTTCCAACCTGTGGCATTCAAGCAGGACTACAACTTGCAACATGCCCGACTGCCAGAGGTAGACATTTATGTAATGTGTATGGCACCTTACTACCTCCAGCGTTACCAATCAGCTTAACATGTATTGGCAGGCAGCAAACCACTGAGATCATTACAGAACGGACTTTGTTTTTATTTATTTTTTTTGTCAGACATGGCATTGTCTATATAAATGCTTTTAGGTTTTGGTGTGTTGCAGATAAAGTATTTGATCAATGGGAGTCCACATGTTGTGACCACTCAGGCTCTCGGATCAGGAGAATGGTTCCCCATTGGAATATAGTAGCAGTTGCATGTGCACGCTGCCGCCCCATTCAGCTCTTTGAGACTTCTCAGCTTCTCTTTGGAAGTGCCATAGAAATGGATGGAGCAGCAGCACACATGCGTGTTTCTCACTCTTTTTAGATGGGGGGGACTCAAGACCCTTGTTTTCATAAATGTGGGGGTCGCAGCGGTGGACCTCACCCATCAGACACGTGGCCATTTTTAGGCATACTATTGCTCTTTCAAGCTGCAATGCACATATCTTATATTATTTCCTAGAATATTAATAATTTCTTCTACTCATATAGCCATTGGGCTTCCTTACAATTCTGGTTGCTTCCACTCTGTTTTAAATGCAATTTATCTATCTGTCTCATTCTTAGGTCTGCTTATGGTTTTGGACATATTCCAGGAGCGTGGCCTCAGCTACCTGGACCACAAGTATCTGGATGGGCTGGATGTTTGCAGGTTCCCTCTCTTTAACTCCCTAAAACCTTTGCCTCTGGACTGGATGTATCTAACCTATGTGATCATGTTACTAGGTGAGTGTCTAAATCTGGGGCCTTCACCTCCAGAATAAGGTCCCTGACCCCATCCAGTCTGCTGAGGGGACTAAAGTCTTCCACATCCACAGATTTGTGCGACACTTTCCATTTACTTTTATGGGAGTCTTTTAAGCAGTAAAGCCTAGCTTGCTCAGTTAATTCCCGGAAAAGTGAATGAATGGTGTAGCCAACTCTCCGTTCTTTTCTTTACCTGGATGTTGCGGCCAGCAGCTACTCAACCAGGAGGGGATGGGGTTTGGGGGACTCCCCTTTGGAAGATCAGGTCACATAGGTATGTCTCTCATCTATTAGATGTTTATGGTATACAGTACATGGATGGGAATACTCCTTTAATAAATGTGCATCCTGCCCTCCGCTAACTGTATCTTATCTCCATCAGGTGCTCTGGGTATAATGCTTGGGTGCTTTCATCGCCTCAGTTGTCTATGTTTCCTCCTGCCATATTGGTATGTCTTCTTCCTGGATAAGACCACCTGGAATAACCACTCTTATCTCTATGGACTGATCGGCTTCCAGTTCACCTTAATCAATGCTAATCGTTACTGGTAAGCGTAAATGCTTCCTGCTCTCCTTGGGGTTGGATGTTCTGTTTCTTGTACTGTTGTTTTTGCTTGTGACAGTTTGGAGGAAAGGTTTTATGAAAAAGCCACACTGTGGTCTTTCCGAACAGGTGACCAGTGGGGGTCCTGGGTGTCAGATCTACACCAATCTGATTTTAATGACCTATCTTATGCTAAGTTAACATTTGCGCCGGGCTCAGTCATTTTGGGGTCCGTCAGGGGACCGGTGTGATGGAGGGCTCGTCTGCTAAAACAACGGACACCTGCAGACCCCATAGACTATAAAGGAGTCTGCCGGGTGTCTGTGGGGTTTCCAACGTCTTTATATTGAAACTAAGTGCAGGCTCTTGTGGATAGCAATGTCCATGTTGTATTGCCGTAATGATTTACTTCATAGAGCTGTATGCAAATTTTTCAGTGGTGTTTGTATGTGCCAAGGTTTAATAGCATCTGTGATATCTGTTTATCTTCTGCCCATCCCAAGCGCTGTACGTTGTCTTGTTTTCACAGGTCTATTGATGGATTATTTAGTCCTCGCAAGCGCAATGCGCACGTCCCACTCTGGAATTACACTCTTCTTCGTACTCAGGTAATACTATTATACAGGTAAAATGATGAGTTATTCCATTTGTATGGGAGGAGGAAGCGATTTCAGACATTGCTAGCAGCGTGACCCTCTGAAAGCAGCACAGTTTTATGGCTGCTGGGCATACAGCCTGGCATTGGATTGGCCACGCTAGTGAATATATATTAAATATATTCCCTTTTATGGAGAACGAGAGTTTGTTTTTGTCATGTCTATAGGACCTCAGGTATGTGGATATGATAGAGGGGAGTGTTCTTCATAGGAACCCCCCCTTCATACACCCAAATAGAGAGCAGCTCTTACATTGGAATACTAAGCCTGTCTGTGCATTGCACTAATAGCTCTGATTTCAGTTGATGTTGTGTAATGCCACGTGTCACTCACCGGCCATTGTGGATTTCAATGCTTTGTCAGGCAACCAAACCTTAAAGCAATATTGCCATTTTAGTAAATAAGGGTTATGCATTGCTTATATAAATTTATACAGTTCTCCAATTTACTTTCCATATCGGTTACGCATTTAAGACCTCTGCTTGCAGAGATAGTGGCCTTTATTGTGATGCTGGTGCAGGTGCACAGCCTATTGCCAAGGAGCGTTATGGTGACTGTAGTGTGACAGATCAGACAATGCACTGACTAACTACCCAGGCATAGTACTTTACATGACAGATGGGTAGATGGAAATTTATCATTGCTAAGCACCTCCTGCTGGTGACTTGTAAGGCTAACAAAACTGCTGATCTCACCCACTTTGCTGCTACTGGACATCACAACAGATTAGTCTGCACAAGTATGCGGCGGCTGATCTGCTGCAAGTAGTGGACTGGCATAAGTTACTGTGCACAACTAACATTGTTACTTGTGATCAATCTTCCAGATCTTCATTGTGTATTTTATCGCTGGTATCAAGAAGTTGGATGCTGACTGGGTGGAGGGATATTCCATGGGCTCTCTGTCACGTCACTGGCTGTTTGATCCATTTAAGTAAGTAAATTTGCTTTATGGCTATTGTCTTATTGTCTAGTCTTTATCATTTGTTCATGTATATATTATGTACATTTGACCTCTATTTCCACAAATAAAATTGCAGATCTGGAACACAAACTTTTTATTAGTTGACTGTCTCTTGTCATGCACAAAATTGCCACTAGATGGTGCTATTTGCTTACTGCCTGTGTAAATTGTATTAGTCTGATGAGAGATCTTCATGTACAGTACATGTCGCCACAAAATGCCCTTTGTCTTTAAGGGGGTGGCCTTCTCCTCGTCCTGTGGTAGCCATAGAAATGACTGACCTTTTCGAAAGCCACAACCATATAACCATGTTTAAATTAGCTTATCCAGCCAAACAGATGGGTAACTCTAGTTTTGCTGAAATGAGCTAATTTGACAATTTTTCCCATGGAGCAATGGGGCATTGCCTCAATAATAAGTCTCCATACACCACTGTAGGAACAGTATCCTCTTTCTCCCATCAAACCATATTCACCGATTACCGCCCACCCCATCAGCCTCACAGATATTTACCGGCACTAGCTTTGCTAATGCCATTTTTCTGATAATTCTGAAATTACTCATGAAATAAAAATTAACCAGTACAAACAGGGGCATCTCTGGGAATTATTTTATGGCTCTAGTGTGAGTTTCTCGAAAAATCAGTGCAGTGGCAGATACATGATAGTTGATAAATATCTGACTGCTGGGATCCCCTATAGCAGGGGTGTCAAACTCATTTTCTCCGGGGGCCACTTCAGCCTCACGGGGTACCTTGAAGGGCCAAGATTATTTTACACATGTATAAAAGTAACTTCTCCTTAACAGTTAAGCGAGCTATTAAGGAGTATTTACATTTGTACATTACTACTGTTACAATCAGCCCTTTGAGGGCAACCAGGAAGAACATAATGTATTGTTAAAACCTAAAAAGCATGTTACATACTATCCTCATCCTTTTCTGAATATATCAAAAATTAAGCACTATACAAATACCGTTTACCCCTGCAAACGGTATTATGCTCTATAGTTGCCCCTGCACACGGTATTATGCTCCATAGTTGCCCCTGCACACGGTATTATGCTCCTTAGTGGCCCCTGCATTGGTATTATGCTCCATAGTGGCCCCTGAAAACGGTATTATGGTCCATAGTGGCCCCTGCACCCGGTATTATGCCCCATAATGACCCCCCACCCATGAACTATTATTATACTGTGGGGTCTTTTCAGACCCCAGAGTATAATGATCGGAGACCCAGGTGGTGACAAACATAAAACCAGTGTTACTTACCTGGGCCCCAGTGCGCTCCCTGCGTTCGGCCTTCTTCAATGTCGCATAGACCGGCGTCGCGACATAATGACGTCGGCCTGGCTCACGTGACGCCTGTGACGTCACCAAAGAAGGCCGAAGCCTGCTGGGAGTGACATCGGATCACCGGAGAGGTGAGTAACTCTGGTTTTTATGTTTATCACCTCCCCGGGGTCTCCGATTATTATACTCCGGGGTCGATAAGTAAATAGGCCGTTACGTGCTGGGGATGCTCCAGCAGGCAAAGGCCTATTTATATATATATATATATATATATATATATATATAAAAAACTTATCCATCCTCACTTACCTCCGATCCCTTGATGCAGCCGCCGCCTCCTCCTCTTCTTGTCCCCGACGTCTGCGTGTCAGCGTAGGAGGCGCGATGACGTCATTGTATCGCCGCCTGCGCTGACCTGCAGAGGTCTTGTAAACCAGCCCAGGACAGGTATCGCGTAGCTTTGTTTTTTTTTTTTTTGTTTTTAAGCGGCCTGTCCTGGGCTGGTTTACATTACATAGACAATAAAAAATGCCGCGGCCCTGCGGGCCAGATAAGTGCCGGGCCGGATAACAGAAGGCAGCGGGCCGGATTCGACCCGCGGGCCTTGTGTTTGACACCTGTGGGCCCTATAGGATGGAGGTCCCAAGACCCCTGTTCTCAGCTGTCACAGTGAGTTAGAAACTCAAACCCATCCTTGCTGTGACTGCATTGAACTTGGGGCCCTCTTTCTAGTGATGGGTGGACCCCAGCAGTCAGATGTTTGCCACTTATCCAGTGGGTAGGTGTCACGTTGATTGTAGGAGAACCTCTTGAATTCAGGATTACGCACTAAACCACCAGTACAAAGTGGAGCGAGTGGGGTCTAGGAGAAGTGATCTTCTAGGGGGAGTTTTCTGGACCCTCTTCGCCTTGATCAAGATGTCTCCACTGCTGCAATACAGAGGAGTTCCTGGCCATTCAGCTGTGATAATGTTTCTTAAGAAGAGTATCAATTGCTATATTAACAATCCCAGTCACATAAGCTGTAATTTAGAAACAGTCACAATTTTATTTTATTTATTTTTACTTACTTATATAGCACCATCATATTCCGCAGTGCTTTACAGAAATTGTCAGTCACTCTCCCATATGTAGGGCTCACAATCTACATAGTACAATGTAATTGATCAGTTTTGTGTTCATAAGAATGAATGAAGTAACAAAATGGCAAAAGTGCTTTCTATTACATGAAGCAACCTGTAGCCCCATGATGGAGACTAACTAGTTAATAGCCTGCAGCTGCCTGGCAGCCATACTTATAGCACATCATTCAGACTGAGTCATATCATCTTTACTATCCTCAAGCATTAAATACATGATGTTTTATGTCTCTTTCAGGCTGTTTCTGTCAGAGGAGATGACAAGCCTTGTCGTCGTACACTGGGGGGGACTGATCCTAGACCTGACAGCTGGATACCTTCTCTTCTTTGATGTGACCCGTCCCATTGCTCTATTTTTTGTCTCTTACTTCCATTGCATGAACTCTCAGCTATTTAGTATAGGTAAGTGCGTCCTTGTATGTTACCCTTATAGGGGATGGAATCACACCCCTTATTGCTATCTATAGTGCTATACCGCTCCTCCTTTGATTCCGGATTTTATACGAAAAGCTTATATTGGGTGTCCAGGAATCATGCTGATCACAGGGAGGGGGCCGGTTGTAAGTACTCATGTGCTTTCAGTAGCAGTTTGATGAATGCACATTCAACTGATGGCTGTTCCTCCCAACTCATGTACACTCGAGGCTTCATAGTTCCATACTCATGTGCGCTCTGTTCAGCCAAGTGTGCATGTGTTGGGGAGGGGGATTAAGCCGCAAGCTTCCTCTGTTAGCTTATCTTCCCTGAAGACAAAAGACTTGGGCATTGAAATTCAACACACTCCATTCTTCTTTCCTCTAACATCGTCCGTCATTGGAGGGTCAGAGAGCAGAAACACATTAGATAGTCGGCAGGTCCTGTTGAAATCATCAGGTTCGGACAACTTTTTATACATATGGGGACCTTTACTACTGTGAACCCCTGTGATCTGCTAATATTACTGGAATAGCTGAAGTATAAATCCATTACTTGGATAAGGGTGATACAGGACATTCATTATCTTCAGTGGGTGCGTGGGGACCTCCAGTGCCATACTGCATGAAGATGGCTCTATCTGAGCTCTCATCTACCCTTTCACCACCTTGTATGACTTATATCTATTGTACATAAAATAACGTCTTCATGTCTTCTGTACTTATCTCCTCCTCACAGGCATGTTCTCCTATACTATGCTGGCTACAAGCCCACTATTCTGCTATCCCGACTGGCCCCGTCGTCTGGTGTCTAAGTTACCCTGCTGTTTACGCTGGGCACTTCCTCCCACCCAGCCGCCACAAAAGAGCTCCGAGTGTGTCTACCCAGGACAGAAGGGAAAGAGCTCTATAGGACTACGACATAAACTCGGAGCCATCTTTACTGTCATCTACATAGCTGAACAGCTCTTTCTGCCCTATTCACATTTTATTACCCAGGTAAGCGCTTATGGATGTGTTTCTGTGCCATGTCAATTCTGATTGTGTTTTTTAAGTGACCAAAGCCATTAGACTAAAATTGACAGGACCAACTAATATGTGCTAGTCATGTGGTCAACATTTGTTTGGCCTACGGGGAGAATCAGTCTATTTGATTTTTCAACATGCCCGACCCCTTCTGTTCTCAAGAGAAGCTGCCTGTAGAAGTATCTGATGGGCAAGTTCTTCTCTCCCTATTGAGTGCTCCGTGGAACAGTGTGTGCATGTGTATGGGGTAGTTTGGGGAAATCCCTGCACAGTGGGTGGCCTAGTGAGACACCATCACTTACTATATTAGGAAAACATTTTTTATAATCTATTGGAGGAAACATAAAAGTGTATTCTTCATTGTGTCTCCAGGGCTACAATAACTGGACAAATGGCCTTTATGGTTACTCGTGGGATATGATGGTGCATTCTCGTTCACACCAGCACGTAAAAATTACTTACAGAGATGGGGTCACCAGTGAAGTTGGATATCTTAACCCAGGGGTAAGTGTTTCTTTTTAAGGATGCCAGAAAAGCCTGGAACTGTGATTGTACTTCCTAATGACACTGTCTATTATTCGGTAAAAGACGCACACAATTTGGTAAGCGCCGGCAAACAATGTGAACAAGAAATCCAGGTACATGTTGATGTGGCTGCAATAAAATGGTGAACACAAAGTTGCACCAGCCCTCTGCTAGCACCAAGTGCATTACTGCAAATACCTGCTGTATATAAGGATACATGAATATGAGGTACTTGTACATTTTGAGAAAACTGTAATTTTAATTACAGTATAATATAAGTTAACTTCACCCCCTAGTCATTCAGAGGCCACAGGTCCAGAGAGAGAAGGCTATTTGTGGGGTGTGCAAGACATAATATGGCTGAGAAACACATTTGCCCTTACTTCATGGGAGTCCAAGGCCCTAAGAGAGAGGAGAGTAATTTCAGTGTAGGGACCCACCTAACAGAGGTCACCCTGGCTTGGCAGGTGGGCTTACAATGACAGTTTGATCAAAATGTAAAAAGTACCAAGATCCTCCTATTCATGTATCCTTGTATACAGCAGGTATTTGCAGTAATGCTCATGGTGCTAGCAGAGGGCTGGTGCTACTTCGTGTTTATTATTCAGTATGTAGTAGGAAGCTGAAAAATTACTAAAAATTAGTACAACTTATGTAGCTTGCTGTATTTTTCAGTATCTATGAGAATTGCAGAACCAGCCATGTCAGAGGTTAGACTCTGTATCCTGTAGAAATGCCACAATAGTCTATAATGGGAGAAATCTCTCCACTTAATATCAGTATACATTATGAAGTCTGTGGGGGATAGCACAATAACAGCGAGCACTTTTCTTATGTTTATACCCTATTGACATGACCATTCCTCTATTAGGTTTTTACACAGACCAAGCGCTGGAAAGATCATGCTGACATGCTGAAGCAGTACGCCACCTGCCTGCAGGGCCTGCTGGGAGCCTATAATATCTCCAAGCCTGAAATCTACTTTGATGTATGGGTGTCAATCAATGACCGTTTCCAGCAGAGGTAAGTACTTTGCAGCCATGTGACTTGCATACACTGCTGTATATGGCCGATGGAACTCTGAACCCAATAAGCATGTGTGCAAACTGGATTCTCCATCAGGTTGTACGACCCCACAGTGGACATTGTGAAAGCTGACTGGTCGCCCTTCCACAAAACACCCTGGATTAAACCATTACTTGTAGATCTGTCACCATGGAGAGCTAAATTTCAGGAGGTTGAGGACAGTTTGGACAATCAGACCGATGTGGTCTTCATTGCAGATTTCCCAGGTATTGTTGCAGGCCAAGGCACAATGTTATGTGGTCCATCCAACCCAGTGCATTATAAGGATGTTGCTTCATGGCATAATATGGTCATATGATTGTCAACTACTAAGTTTTTTTTTTTTTTTTTTTTTTCTTGTGTTTTTTTTTTTTTTTTTTTTTTTTTTTTTTTAAAGTTATCCTCCATCATTCTTGCATGCCAATGTCTTCAGAATTTCTAATTCACACATACACCTCTGCTGGACATAGTAAAAAAAAAAAAAAAAACTTTTTGGGACTTTATGCCACTTGTGTAGCCTCTTTCTATGACTAGTTAATTCTGAGGATTAACACTGTCATTCGATCTGAAATAATTCTAGAGAACATTTTCTTATAACTGAGTTGCGCCATTCCTGCTATTCCTCCTGGAAATGTATGAAAAGTAATGAAAGTTGGACATTGCAGTCTTCCTTGCCTATGAGACATGTTACTACATGTCCGTGCTGATAGTATCTCCATGCATAGTGCATCACCAGGCACCTTATTGCAAGGGGGTGGTAACGCCCAGTTGTCTCTATTTTGCATACATATTCAGGAGAAATAACAGAGGAATAGCACAATGCTGAATTGTAAGAAAGATGCTCCAGTGTTATTTAATGGGAAATACATGAATTTATTAAAACAGACATGTCAGGAAGGGTGACAGATCATCTTTAATCTCACCTTTTACTTCCATTTTCCCTAGTTTATTCATTGTAATGTCTTCATCTATTACTTCTATTCCCTGTGGATGACAGGTCTTCATTTGGAGAATTTTGTTAGTGAGGATCTGGGTAACACCAGTATACAAGTGCTGCAAGGTGAAGTCAGTGTGGAAATTGTGAAGGACTTGAAGAACTTCACCCTAAGATCAGGGGATCACATGCAGGTAAATGCAGGTTTAACTTCTGCTTTCTTGACTGTAAACTCTATTACAGTTTTAAGGCACTTGAAGGGAACTTGTAGGGTCAATATGGGACACTAAACCAGCTACAGATCCTTATGGGCTGGTGGAGTGTCACATAGCTATGTTGTAACGCCATCCGTGCCTGGACTAAAGAAATCAAACCTTTATACTTACCTAGAGATGAGTCCGATGAATCTCATCAAACTTGTCTCTGATGCTCCCCGTGCCCATGCAGATGTTCAGTGAAGTTGAGGGATGAAGACCTTGGCTTCGCTGTGTATGCACCTAATGTTTGGCACATGCGCACTGAAGCCGAGGTGTACTCCTCCACTTTCACTGAAGAACTATGCCAAACTCAGGAGTACAACTGCTGGGTAAGGTTTTTTTTATTTTTGACGTTGGCACAGATGGCGTTGCAACAGGGCTATTTGGGACACTAAATTTTTATGCAAAAATGTAATGTAATGTGTTTTAAGTGTTCTTACTGTTTTCAGATGGGATCCTCCAGTGGTTGTGTATTTCAGAAGTGATGATTTGTCAGTAGGGTGTTGTTACATTACAGACCCCAACAGAACCTCATTGACACATTATTTGCTGTGTCAGAAGGCCTGTACAGGAAGTATAGTGTGGGCTATGCACGGGTGTGAAAGATCCTCTGTGCGCCAAACCGCTTTGGCCACACCCTGAGTCCTCTTTCATATAAAAACCACACTCACTGCCAGTGAGTGCCGGGTTCACCAGATAAATACAAGACAAGCCTTCTAAATTTTATATATTTATTAACTCCTAAATGGGTCGGTACTAAAATCTAACATATACAGATCAGAACAGATATGCAGACTTATGCAAGCATTAACAGTTACTAGTTACAAGATACAGTACAAATAAAATAAAAGGGATTAAAGGTGAAATGATTACTTTACCACACATGTCCTTGATGTGGTTCTATAGTCCAACACTCACACATGGCATGTGTGAGTCACCAGTGGAGGCTTCTTGGCATGTAGCATTAACTCCTAGCATGTGGCATCACAGTACAATAATCCAGCCTGCATGCGCTCATAACAGTCTGTCACAGTCTCTTGTAGGCTCATCATCGTCAGAAGCAGCATTCCAACCTGCCTGCTCATAGTAGCATCTCAGTCAAAGTCTGTAATATCCTGTAGCATAAACTCCATAGTGTAATCTCCTGCATAATCTCCTCCCACAGACCTCTTACCTCATCTTTTATACCCTTTATGCCACCTCCCAGAATGAGGTCACCGGCGACAGTACGTCTGATGAGTTAATTCAATCACATTCAGACCCTTTGTATGTAGATGAGACAAAGTGAATTGATACACTGTTATCAGTCATATCTGATCAACAGCCCAGGCTTGAACAATGCACTATTGTTTGATCAGCCAGGGCTGTATAGGAATACAATGGAGCCCTATTGTTCCAGCCTGGCTGCTACTGCCAATATGCACCTATACTTGTAGCTGCGCACAGTATGCAAGCAAGCAAGAAGGGATATCCTATACCCAGAGACCAAAATATAGCTGAGTTATGGCCGTATTTAGGCAGAATCATCACAATGGGTTTGTCACAATTTGTGAGCATGTCCAGCAATAACTGTAGTGACCAAACCCTTGACTGTCCAGGAAAGGCAAATTACCCTGAATAAGGATTTACGTCCCCAAATCCGCTTGAAAAATGCGGAGTGAAAAGTCCTGCAAGCACGGAAAGCCGAACACTAGTGTGAACCTAGCATCACTCTTTCTGCCATGATACTAGCTCGCCAGCACGTTAGCATTGTTAAAGGGGTTATATGGGGAAAAAAAATCTTGCCAGTACATTCCCTGCACTCGTTAAGCTTACTCACCGATATATGTGTAGGAGGGCCTCTGTTGCATCTGCTTTTACGCGACAGGGGTTGGAAATCTTTCACCTGCCTCCCCTACGGGCATTACAATTCTTGGTCACTTGACTGACTCTACTCCTGCTTATACAAGGAGTAGAGGTCATATAACGGAGAGTCAGAGTCAAAAAAATGGACTTCCGACCCTGCTACACTCTGCAAACCTAAGAATGGGGGCTCCAGGGGACCTACATGTATATTAACAAGTAAGATTATCCAGTGCAGGGAAGCTTTATTTTATCCCTGCATAACCCCTTTAAATTGCAGTGACTTGGGTGAGTGTATTTTATTAGCTGTCACCAAGGATATGAAGAATAGCACATAGCACCAGTAGTGGAATAATATTGCCACCTTCTTTCAGTTGCCAGCAGGGGAATACCACAAAGTGTACACCATCTCACCAGGACCCTCGTGTTACATGTACCTTTATGTGAATACCACTGCAGTGAACCTAGAACAGAACCTTACCCGACTACAAGAGCTGAAGGAGAAGGTGGAGAATGGGAGTGGTAAGTGATCCCTAATGTGAGGACTGAGCTATCAAATCCCTTCTGTACAACACAAATGTGACATTCAAATGTGTAGAGGACAGGGATGAATGTTTCTGACTACTTTTTGGATTTTGCCCAGCGTACATGTTGTTCTATCATATTGGGGAGTGGATTGGGGAACTTAAAGGGGTTATCCAGCTTCCAAAAATTCTCTGCAAGTACATCCACAGCAGTGCTAAATCCTCACTGTTCCCTTGTGCGACTTTTTCTTGACTTTATGTTACTTGCTGCTACTTATATCACTGTTATTTACATGCAGTGAATCTGTGGACAAACTACATTTACCATGATTCATCTGCCTGCTCTCACTCTCTGTGTACCCCTCCCTTCTCCACTCTGGCCTGCAATGAAATCACAGGTAATAAATCACTCCGAGGTCACATGACACTGTGATGTTTTGTTTGGAAGCTCACCCTCCCACCTGTCTTCCCCAGCTTCTGACATTCCCTCCTTTCCCCCATTAGTCGGGTTGCCCACCATTTATGCCTATCATCGCTCTTGGCTGTAGCAGCAGCCTCAAAGTGGTACCTCACAGGAAGGAAGTCACATGCCGCATTCTCCTCCACGCTGGGCCAGTCACATTAAGGAAAACAAGTGAATGGAGGAAATTTTCTCTATAGGGAATGGGTCAAGCAACTTTATTAAACCCTGGTCCTGGACAACCCCTTTACGTTTGTTTTTTAATGCAACCAACCATATTTGGAACACAGCTCTGCAATGTATACAGCAAATCTGTGCATGGTATGGGATTAGTGATATTGACGGCTTGTCCCTTAGGTTTGATTCCCAACACCCCTAACACAAGCTGATTGAGGGGACAGCAGCTCACGGCTGCTTAGTCCCCTTCAAGGGATTGAAACTAAACTTCAGTACCTAGCTTAGCCTCTATTGAGTGTATAGAGCTGGAGCTGTGCTTGGTAAACTTGAATGGGACTGAGCTGTGTACAGGCCATGAGACCAATGAATGTGATGTCTCGTGACGTAGAGTTCAGCGAGCGCCACTTCCACTCCAAACTACTGATCTGCAGGGATCACGAGTGTTGGACCCATGCTGATCTTCACTTGATAACCTATCCTGAAGAATAGGTCATCAATTGATCATCCTGAAAAACCCTTTAATATCAAAGTGCTGGAAAACCCCTTTAAGCCAACAAAAATTTGGCTCAATTTGAGCAATGCTGTCTTGAACCCTCACCTTGAATCCACTTTTTGCTTTGCTTTCTAGAAACCTCCCCCCTGCCACCTGAGTTACAGCCCCTTATCACCGGAGTTGTGGAAGACATTAATGTGTCAGATCCCTTGGTGCTTGCCTACCTACACAGACAGAGGCGGATAGAAGAGGCAGAACGTAGGCGAAATGCAACAGTGACAGAGAGATTTCAAAGGTTTCTCAATAAGAAGTATTTTCTCCTGCGACGAAGGTAAGTGTCTGAGCTGTGTTGTATATACTGCAAGTCATATAAAAACCCTAAACCTATAAATAGCAACCTGGTCTTTGGCATCTTGGCTAGTGTGGCTCTGGACTTTAGGGTCACCAATGCCAGTCTTACACTGGTAGCATAGTAGCCATTGAGGGTTGAGCTGAAACACCAGCTGATCCAACTGAACGAGTTCATTCTGGTTGTTTTAGGATCTTTGTTCACACACCTTAGATAAGCTGTGGCCTGAGCACTTTTTCTGATGCCTCCCATCCCCAAACATGTGCACACTCAGATGAGAGTGCAGATGTCCTCAGTAGGGTAAACCTTGAGAACAAGGATTGGGCATGTTGAAATCCATTGTGCCCAATCCTGCTTCCCCCCCCCAAAAAAAAAAAACGTATAGAAAACAGCAAGTTCAGCAAACAATAAAATGTGTATGACCAACTTTACTACAGCATTTGGGCCTACATATTTATAAAGCAACAGCATATAACAGTGTCAGCCGAGTAATGCTGGAGATGTAGGGACTGGTTTTAGAGTCTGCAGAAAAGATCTTCAGACATAACCACTTTAATAGGAGAACTGCTCAAGACCCCCCAACAAACCAGCTGACTTTACTGGGGACTTTCCTTTGGCATTCTATGGTAAGGTAGATGGAAGTACATGGCGGTCCACCATAGTCAGAAACACTGCTTATTACTGAACAGTCTGCTTTGGCTTAAAGAAGGGATGCCAAGTGCAGGACCCCCTATAGGACACCTGTATACTTCAGTATGACGTATGAGCAATGGCATTGACACATAGAAATGTTTAGGAAGTGTAGCAGAACTGGAGATGTATTACATGGTACACAGGGGGGCACTTTACCCTGAACTTACTTTCTGTAATCCACATGAAGAACATCTCAATCAACTCTCTGAGAGGAACTTTAGTAAACCTCTACCTAGTTGGAATGGCTAGTAACAGAGAACCAGGGCTCTGGAGTCAGTAGTGTCTGATTCTGACTCCTCTATATTTTCACAGGCTGACTCCAACTCTTCATAATGGCTGATAGCTCCTCTAAGGCTAGGTTCACATGTGCATCGCAGTCTCCGGCGGAGAGAAAAGTCCTGCACAGTTTCAGTATTGGAAAAAAAAAAAAAAAAAAGATGTAAACCTGACAGCTCCCCGAATGACCCCATTATAGTCTTTGATGTCCATGGGTAACAGCTGTTTTAGCTGACGGCTCTCCATCATTTGGGTCCCCCAGCGGACCCGAATGACGGAGAGCCAAGTGCAAGTGTGAACCTAGCCTAATTCATGAAATAGCTAGTGACTGATTTCCTAAGGAATATGTAACATGCTATGGATCTAATTAATTATACAATATTAATAATCTTATAATTTGGCTTCAAAATCAAATTACAAATTATTTTTAATTGGAGTCAGTGACTCTTTGTTTTTTCCGACTCCACCCAAAATTGGCCCAGACTCCGCAGCCCTGCAGAGACCACCAGATTGCATTTCCCTTCACAGCAAATGCAGATAAAGCTGGCTGGTTCCCATTCTATCATTCAGTGCACATAGTGCAGGCTGGTATGGGGTTAGGCTACATTCACATCTGTGCTGTTTATTTCCATTGTTTTGCTCCATTTATTGGAGCAGAGAAAACATGATGGACCAGATCAGTTGTGTGACTGATACAAACCGCGTCGAGTGGGCTCCATCGACTATAATGGGGTCTGTCAGATATCAATCATGGTGCCTACTGGAGTCGGGTCCAGTTCTGGGTGGATTTGGAGTCGAGGGGAAATGGTTACTTTGGGTTCAGAATAAAACAATGATTGTGAATTATTTTATACAATTATCAATATAGTATAATTAATTAGATGTATAGTTTGTTGCACACTCACTTCTATAGGAAGTCAATAACAGGTTTTTAAGAGCTGCACCTGTATGACCATGGCGGTCATGCATTTGCAAAGGAGTTCTGGTTTTGTCTGATATTTTTGATTTATTCTGTAACTGAGGTTATTGACAGAGCTTCCACTGCAGATGTGAACACAGCCATAACATGCATATATGTATCTAGGACAGAACCATGTGACTAGTGACCAGGGGACATGGCCTGCTATCTCTGTTAGAGCTCTGTACATGTAAATAACATTCCTCTAGGCCTGGGAATAGGATTTAGTTTAGTCTTTACTAGCAGATTCTGCTACAAGGTTTCCACACACAGAATATGTGTGAACTTGGGTCACTGCTGACCCTGCAGATAGGAGACTTCTTATCATAGTATCACACAAAAGGGAAGTTTAGTATTTCCTCATTCACTGGGCCATGTATGTGCAAAGAATCCCATGAATGTGACTGCAGTGTATATACAGTATTTTTTTAGCTGCACTTTTTGTATCTTAGAGAAGTATTTGCTCTTATAAAACCGGTTGTGTCGGTATAGGACCGCTGCTACAAAGTACAATAGGGATGCCAGTATCTGCACTGTCTTATGCAAGATGTTTCAGGGGTTGCCTCACCATGAGCTTCCCAGCTCCTTTTCCCATAATACCTTGTGACATGCACAATGGTGGTATTTTTCTAACATATGGCACAAATGACCTGATATGGCTGCTGCCACTTTAACTTTCAATTACATCTACATGAATATTCTGCAACACTAATGTATACAGTTGTATAGACTCATGGTAGGTGTAACATGGATAGGAGAATATTGCTCCCTTCTCTCAGCCTTGGCAGCAGGAACACATGTAGTGTATGCATAAGGGGAGCCTATCTCTTAAAGAGGTAGGATGGGTATAAGAATGGTAGGACATCAAAACACTACATACTTTAAACCCAGATTTGGAAAAATGAAATCCTTAGGATAAATCATAAATTTTAGATCGGCAAGGGTCCAACACTTGGCAACCCCAACAGTCAGCTGATAGAAGAGGACACAAAACTACAGACAAGAACATTACTGTACATTGTATAGCAGGGCTTGATATGGCAGCACAACCTCGTAATAGAACTGAGCTGCAAACAGGCCTCGGTCTGATAAAATCACATGGGCTGAGAAGCAGAAACTGCTCTTAAGCAAGAACTGCTTTAAACAACTGTGGGTGCCTGTCAGCGGACCCCAGCAGGTTCTGCTGCTGTCCTATAAAGAAAAGGCTCTTGGAGGCTACTTTTGGCTAGTGTACTTCTTGGTGAAAGATAGTTGACTGCCTCACACATCACTGAACTGAGAGAAGCAGGATGGCCATTTACCTACCATCTAGGCCACAGGTGTCAAACACGAGGCCCGCGGGCCGAATCCGGCCCGCTGCCTTCTGTTATCCGGCCCGGTACTTAGCTGGCCCGCAGGGCCGCGGCATTTTTTATTGTCTATGTACACTATGTAATGTAAACCAGCCCAGGACAGGCCGCTTAAAAAAAAAAAAAAACAAAGCTACGCGATACCTGTCCTGGGCTGGTTTACAAGACCTCTGCATGTCAGCGCAGGCGGCGATACAATGACGTCATCGCGCCTCCTACGCTGACACGCAGACAAGAGGAGGAGGCGGCGGCTGCATCAAGGCATCGCAGGTAAGTGAAGATAAGTTTTTTTTATACATATAAATAGGCCGTTGCCTGCTGGAGTATCCCCGGCACGTAACGGCCTATTTACTTACCGATCCCCGCTGCTGGTCGTGGCCGCCTCCGCTTCCCCTTCTGCTATGGGACGCAGAAGCGGCTGTGTGCAGGAGCAGGGATGGTAAGTGAGGCCGCGGCCGGCGAACCCCATCAAATACTACTACTATTATTATACTCCGGGGGCTTTTCAGACCCCGGAGTATAATAATCGGAGACCCCGGGGCGTCAAGTGAGCTAGGCCGACGTCATTATGACGCGACGCCGGTCTGTGCGACATTGAAGAAGGCCGAACGCAGGGAGCGCACCGGGGCCCAGGTAAGTAACACTGATTTTTATGTTTGTCACCACCTGGGTCTCCGATCATTATACTCTGGGGTCTGAAAAGACCCCAGAGTATAATAATAGTTCATGGGTGGGGGGGGTCACTATGGGGCATAATACCATGTGCAGGGGCCACTGTGGACTATAATACCGTTTGCAGGGGCCACTATGGGGCATAATACCGATTGCAGGGGCCACTATGGAGCATAATAACGTGTGCAGTGGCCACTATGGAGCATAATACCGTGTGCAGGGGCAACTATGGAGCATAATACCATGTGCAGGGGCCGCTATGGGGCGTAATACCGTGTGCAGAGGCAACTATAGAGCATAATACCGTTTGCAGGGGTAAACAGTATTTGTATAGTGCTTAATTTTTTATATATTCAGAAAAGGATGAGGATAGTATGTAACATGCCAATGTCTTAGGTTTTAACAATACATTATGTTCTTCCTGGTTGACCTCAAAGGGCTGATTGTAACAGTAGTAATGTACAAATGTAACTACTGCTTAATAGCTCGCTTATCTGTTAAGGAGAAGTTACTTTTATACATATGTAAAATAATCTTGGCCCTTCAAGGTACCCCGTGAGGCTGAAGTGGCCCCCGGAGAAAATGAGTTTGACACCCCTGATCTAGGCTGTTGGAGCAGTGGTTAAGAGTGTGTCATACAGACCACTATCACCACCACCTATAAGGGATCTTCATTACACACCTTTCTCTGTTCCAGGTACTTAGTAGATGGAAGTTTGGGGTCACACACCCATTTGAGATCCTGTGACTTGTCTTCATGTGCAATGGTATCAAGAATAAGAAACCTGGACTGCAACCCATATCATCTTTAGCGATGAGTGCTGGTTCTGTTTACGATCCAATGACAGTTGGGTTCCAGGGCTCATAAGCGCATCAGTCCTGCCCCTGCTGTGGAGGTAGCACACTGGTCTAAATGCTTGTGTGATGATCTACAGAGCCATGGCATATAACAGTTGTCATCCCTAGTAGTGATATGAAAGACACCAACAGCTCTGTGATAGATGCAGGACAACCTCGGGTGACATATCTTAACTCTCATGGCAGAGCCCTGTTCCCAAATTTTTCAATCAAGAATTTATGATAGCAGCTTTGGCAACTGAGGGCATGCATGAATCTGTATGCTTCCATGCCCAACTGTATTTCATCTTGTTTCCAGGCAGAGGTGCCCAACAGGCCACTAGATACTCCTTTCACTTGACTTAACATATCATCGGTGCATTGTTCTTTTCGATAGAGCACATGGTTAGTAAAATGTCATTCCCTACCCTGCAGTTGTATATGGTGGCCAGTTAGCTGCTGGTGTGTATATCCTACATGACCAGAGAATTTGAAGCAGGATTAGTTGTGTAATATATATAATGTATATAAGAAATTCACCTTCTAAACTGTTTTTTGTGCAGTTTTCTGATGACGGCCATTTCGCTCCGAAATCTTGTAATTGGTAAACCACCCCTGGAGCAGCTGGCAGCAGAGGTGGCCTTTGCCAACATTAAGTATGAAGATCCAAGACGGCAGGAAGTTAAGCAGCAAGACCAAACAGTGCCAGAACCAGAGCATATAGACTTGTGACCCTGGCCTAGATGACTATTGCACTGGCCAGTATTGGTGGACTGTTTTCTATGAGGGAGTTTTTTTTTCTTTTTGTTTGTACAGATCATCAGGCAGAATACTTTTATACATGGGATTTGACACTATATGATGCAGCAAAAATAAAGAGAATTACTACTCCAACCAAAAGATGGAGGCTACATTAGAATCTCTGCATATCCAAGAGGTTCAGTGTTTGGTTACCCCTTGTTAGATACCTACCCACCCCTTATACTATGTATCACAACTCGCTAGTTCCTGATAACTAAGCCAGCTATGGATTCACATGCACCTTTTACAATGCAAGTGGTCTGACTTGAGTGTGGGGAATTAATATCCACCCTAAAGGTACTTTACAGGTTACCTGCTGTGATGTATAGTCTGTTTAATGGGTAGGACTTAGATGCAGTGTCTGGATGAGATCTAACAGCCCAAAGTGCAGTGTCTTGCATAGTTTGCACCTGCAGCTTATCACTGCATTGCGAAGCTTGAGTACTGGTGGCCATCCAGGAATCACAGCAGATTAGTTTTGGGTGACATCAGTAAGTCTTTGAAATAAAATGTAACTCTACAATTAGATGTATACATATTTCCTTTCATATGAATCACTGGCTTTTGTTTAGAGGATCTGTACCGTGCCTGTCAGCCATTTATGGAATGCAGCCACCCAAAGCTGAGTGGTCCTAAAGCTGTGTTCACATGTGGCAGACTGTCAAGAGTTCATCATGCTGCTGCTAGTATTAGTCATGACAAGATTTGCAGCCATAATCCATCTGGACTGTGGTCATTCTGAAGGGCACTATGCTGGGGGCTGTGGTAAAGTCTTCCAGTACATTCTCTGCACTAGATAAGCTTGTTCATAGGAGTTCAGCACCAACTTGGAGGTAGATTTCACCCCAAAATAAGGACCATGAACTCCAGAGTGATATACTCTTCTGATAATCCTCAAGCAGAGAAAAGACACAGGACAGAAGTTCCTTGGTGTGTGATTAGGCCCTTACTATATATCCAGGTGGCCAGATCTGCAGTACCCAGCACAGGGGGTGTTTGGGGTCTGTTTCATTTAGCCATATTCCTAGGACTACATTGGTAGTCTTCACCTGTCTTACTGATTTGCAATGCAGCCTGTACTTGGCAGCCCCTAAACAGGGCTGCATTAAAGGTATATGCTAGTGGAGGACAAGGGTTTAAATCCAATACAAGCAAACCATGCAGCTGACCCCAAACAGCCCCCCCTAGATGGCTTCAACGGTGCTATGGGTACTACCCCACACCCCAGCTGAGCTATGGTTGAACCAAGGAAGTAGAGCAGGTCATAAGATGTTGCTTGGGTGAAAGGCCCATCACAGATCCTTAGTACAGCAAAGAGTTAAAAACACCACAAGACACCAGATAAGGGAGCACCTAATACTTTATTCATGAAATCTTGCTGTGATTGTATTCTTTTACCAGAACCAGACACATGGAATAGTTTAAAAACTCTGGAGGTTAGTGTAACCTATTGGCAGTCAGAGGGTCCCCTCCAGGACAAGCGTGTAAACACCCAGTTTCTCTGTACAACACTGGTATGGTGTGCTTATTCCTGCAGGGGATGCTCCAATTGAATGAGATCTACACGGTAACAAGCCAGGACCTCTGCAAAGCACAGCTAAGGTTTTTCTGTACTACACCTTAGCATGCCAGAGGTAACTGGATAGGTGATGTATCAATGAGACAGCAGAAAGTGTATAAAAAAAATAAAATAAGATGTTGCCTGTGACACAGGCTACTCTGTACTTACGCCCATGCCTGGCAACACAATAAATAAAGCAGTTAACACATCCATTTTTCAAGTAAGATCCTTTTGCCCTCTCCTTGCCTGTTGCATGCCTTGCCTCTGCACTGGGCTAGTTTCTCTGTAGCCACACCAGCCAGTTGCAGAAGGGAATCTATAGTGAACATGGCACTGCCCGGCAAAAGATTATATCCCAGACAAGGAGAGGTTGTGCAGTGTGGCTGAGTGAAAAGGAGGTTTCTTCAAATAAAATAGAAAGGAGCATGTACAGGCACCAGGAGGAGGTTATAATAGCACTAAGAGGCCACTTTTTGGGGACAGGTGCGCACTGCTTAGCTACTGGAAATTACAAGTGTATGGTTTTGGCAAAGTGCTGAGTTGTATGCATAGGAATTATATGCACACTAGACATGCATGGGATGTTGCAACTGATCATTTGTATAGTAAAAAAGGAACGTCTAGGCCGCGAGATCCATACGGAAAATACAGAAGTGCATTAGAGGGGTTTCTGGGATCAGTATATTAATGTGCTATCGGAAGGACAGGCTATCAATACCAGATTGATTTGGAGGGTAGAATTTGACTCAAGATACCCCACAATCAGCTGTTTGATGGGCACCAGTGCAAGTGCTGTGGCATCTTCCCCAGCCCATATAGTGACTAGGATAAAGCTACAATACCCTGCACCACTACTGCCAGGTTGACAGAGGCTGCAGCACCTGCATCACTACACCATCAAACAGATGATTGGTGAAGCACAAGGGTCAAGCTCCCCTGACATGATCGGCCATCAATATGCAGATCCAGAAAAAACCCAGTTTTGCTTACGGAGGTCTATAGAAAGCTTGGGGAGCATATTCTTGGTCGTGAGATACAAACACTTAAGGCTATTGGAAAAAAAAAAAAAAGCCTTGTCTGCTATAAGCACCAAGACAGATTGACAGCAAGGAGATGCAGGGGGTGGTGACGAGCTTATACATGGTACCGTCTCTATGACTAGCAGGACATGGCACTGGAAACTACAGTGAACCAATAGAACAGGAAAGATTAATACAGGGCCTTTTCCTCCCTAAGAATCTGCAGGCTTCTCTGTATATAACGCCAGCAGCTCAGGGGAGGAAAAGCCTAACAATCAATACTCCAGCTTTTTGGGCACTTCCCAGGGGAAGCTGTCCCTACCAAAATGACCATAGGCTGCAGTCCTCTGATAAATTGGCTTCTTCAGATCCAGAGCCCTGGAATATACAAGTTTGCCTGTTAATGTACAGTATAAAGAACAAATAGTCATCAAATAAATATGAGCTACGGCAGGATCCTGCCCCATGGCTCCTGTACCAGGCACTTACCCTGGGGACATCCTGGACACTATACTCACCAAAAACAAACAATGCCTACAGCAGGGTCCACCCGTGGCCTGAAACCCCTTTGAGTCTTCTCATCGGGCCTACAGTGCTCAGCATACACTGCAGGATAAGCCCTTACCGAGTTCAGACTAGCTATATCAAGGACATCTACAACACCTCCCTCCCACCTTCTTGGTAAATAAAGCATTACTTGTTGCTGACTTTACCTGACAATAACACCAGGGCGAAGGTCAAAGTTCTTCTTTACGATAGCCAGCAGCTCCCTCTCGCTCTTTTGTGAGGTCCCATAGTGAAAGATTGAAATAGACAGAGGATGGGCAACACCAATTGCATAGGAAACCTGTTTGAAAGATTAACATCTACAGTGTGAAAATCACAGGCAAAGGGCACGTTCTAGATACTGACTAGCTGACCTTTATATATCAGTTACCAGGCGATCACAAGAATCTACATACCTGTACAAGGACACGGCGGCAAAGGCCAGCCTTAACTAGGGATTTTGCCACCCAACGGGCAGCATAAGCAGCAGATCGGTCCACCTTCGTGTAGTCCTTGCCAGAAAAGGCTCCACCTCCATGAGCACCCCATCCTCCATAAGTATCCACAATGATCTTGCGGCCAGTTAAACCAGCATCTCCCTGAAACAACATGCAACACAAGATGTCATTCCACTAGGAGCTGATACCTTAAATTTAGCAGAAGTAGCACTAAGCAGAAACTTGGTTCTCCCTTGGTATAACAACATCTACTGACCTGTGGACCACCAATGACAAAGCGGCCACTGGGTTGCAGGTGGTAGATTGTGTCATCATCCAGGTACTTTGCAGGAACCACAGCCTTGACAATCTTCTCCTTCAGTGCATCACGCATCTCATCCAGGCAGATTCCTTCATCATGCTGTACAGAGACTACAATGGTGTGCACTCTAATAGGGATTACAGCCCCACGGTCCTGCATGTACTGAACAGTCACCTGGAAAAGTGAGAAAATACTCTGTCAAACTGTGAACCATCATCAGATATTAGCAGGGAATAGACAGGTTTAGCAAGTCTTCCTCACCTGGGTCTTAGAGTCAGGACGCAGCCAGGGCAGGGTGCCGTTGCGCCGCAGCTCTGCCATCTTGGCATTCAATTTGTGTGCCAGGACCATGGTCAGGGGCATGCACTCTTCTGTCTCATCAGTGGCATAGCCAAACATGAGGCCCTGCAAGCAAGAGGAATTTAGTATGGCAGCCATGCTTAAGAGGGAACACTCTAGTTACTCGATCTTATTCTTACCTGGTCCCCAGCTCCTACATCCTCCTCATTTCTATCCAAGTGGACACCCTGGGCAATGTCAGGAGACTGCTGCTCAAGAGCAACCAATACATTGCAGGTCTTGTAGTCAAAACCTAAAGAATCCATTACATAACATTAGTTACCAGATCATCCCTTCATCACTATAGAAAGTCATGCAGGTGAGTTTCACTTACCTTTGGAGGAATCATCATAACCAATATGTTTGATTGTGTCCCGCACAATCTTCTGGTAATCCACAGCTGCCCTTGAGGTGATCTCACCAGCAAGGAGAATCATGCCAGTCTTTGCCACAGTTTCTGTAAGCAAACAGAACCAGTGTCAAGTGATGTCCTTGAAGTCACCCACTTCATACACATAAAACCTAGTGCACCAACACTTACCACATGCTACTTTAGCATCTGGGTCCTGCTTCAGATGGGCATCCAGGACTGCATCACTGATTTGGTCACAGATTTTGTCTGTAAAGAAAGAACCAAACACGAGTCAGCAAAATAGAAGTGCACCTATGACATACAGGTCTTCAAAGGGGAACCATGTTCAACACAAGCTTCTGGAATGAATGTATGGAGAGAATCTGATCTCAGACCATCATTTCTAGATTAGGCTGCTTAACATGGAAACATCTACAAGGGACTAAAGGATGTGTGTGCCTTTGACTGTCAAGAAGATGTCCAGTGAGAAAGGAATTGAACCAGGCATGTTAAAAACCAGCATGTCCTTTTGTTCTCATGGTAAAAGCAGCCATCTGAGGAGTCTTGTGAGTATGTGTCCTGCCATGACTTGCGTTCCAGGCATGTGTATAGCTAGCCCAGAAGTAGTCAGATTTACAGCAACCAACTGAGTAGTGATGAGTACAAGCATTTACAAGGTCTCGCCAATGTGGGAAACAGATGTCAGTTTGTGTAAATTTCCCCTTTAAGCATTGTAAAACTCAAGCCATTGACCTTTCGGCTTTGCAATTCAGAATGAGATGACCAAATGTTGGCTCCATATAAGGTGGCTTCACCCAACACCTGCTCCCCTCATACAGGGTAAGGGCTCAAGTTACCAGTGTAGTGACGAAACGTTACTTGACACAAACCCTACATGATCCCTCTGCTCAGGAAACCGACACCAAACCTCAAGTCTACTTCACCCTCAATTATGCAGTCATATGCAGTCTAGTGTTCCCTGTTATCAGCCACTTTAGCTGGAAAGATTTATGTTCCTGTAAATCACTGACAGCAGTTGTGGAGGACCTCATGTCTGCTGATTCCTAGTATCCAGCACTCAAATAGCAGGGGCCTAGAGACAGGGTGAAGACTTTATATGTTGAGTTACCATCCTTATTGCTCAATCCCTATACAAGGCATAAACTACACTGATAAATATTGCGCAAGCAAGACACTGGGATAACTAACACGCCACTTGTCTGTTTATTTCCCAAGGAAACTACAGCTGCCAAACAAAGCCAGGAACAGATCCAAGTAATGGTGAGGCCGTACCCCCAGCCCTGCCCGCTGCTCACATCCATCCTGAAAAGCATACACAGATCCCAGCAGCAATCCAATATCAGCAACAAATATAGACTATATAGGCAAATACGCAACACAGCAATCCTAAGTGTGCAGCTGTCCAGGACCTGGATGTCAGACCTGAAACCTGACCCACACTCCACCATTGGGCCATCCCCTCCCACACCCACCTGACAGGAGGAGACTGGGCAGTCACAGGGATGACGCACATTATACATGACTGTCTCATGCGGCCATCATGGCTGCTCGATATACAAGTACTTCTATCCTAACGATATCTAGACTTCTGACTAGTTAGATCTAAGTCTATCACTGGCGTCACACTTCCTGTGCAGTCACATGGTTTGGAGCCTTGCCAACCTGACTTCTTTACATATGATGTACCATCTTAGCGAATTTATTGGAAACAAATGAAGGCACCCGTACCACTAAGCCTGCCAAACACTGACACCACATTGGTGGAAACATCAAGTGGATCTGCCAACTCTGAACCACCCCTGCCCCTACTGAACACATTCATAAACTGTGCATCTGAACAGAGCTTGACTACGGGTCAGTGGGAAATGGTTGCCAACTGCTAGTGAATGCTTGGGGACACCTTAAGGGATTTTCCCAATAAAAGCTTTAAGTATGATTACAGGGGAACATTTCCTGTATAGCAGTGCACATGTGACCACCTCACCTCCATTACATAATTAAGTGGGGTGGTCACATCTGCACTACACAAACACTGGGGTATCAGTAACACTTAACCCCTATCCTAAACGGGATTCCAAATACTGGCATCCATCTGTTTAGCATAGTCTTTACAACTATGTGCCACATCATGACTCCTACAGGCAAAGGGTTAATCAACCCATATTACATAATCCATACAATTCTTCTAAAGATTATACTGATCAAATAATCTGTAGGCTACACAAGTAGAGCATGGATAGCCTACACATATGCAAATTATTACTGGGACACATCTATTTACCCATCACATGGCAAAGTAGAAACGGAGCACCAAAATCTAGAAGGTTCTTACACATGCCATGCCAATGGGAGGAGTCAGGTTGTATGCACTCTTGCACAACACAACTCCTAGTAAGGTTACAAGTGCTAAACCACCTGGCATAATGTACTCCATTCCTAAAAACTAGCCTAGCTCCGCTTGGTGTAACATGCCCTCCAATACTAGAAGCTAGCCTGGCTCCCTTTAGTACAACATGTCCCCCAATACAAGAAGCTAGCACGGCTCCCCCTGGTATAACATGTCATCTGTTACTAGAAGCTAGCCTGGCTCCCTCTAGTACAACATGTCCAATACAAGAAGTAGCCCGGCTCCCCCTGGTATAACTGTCCCCAAATACTAGAAGCTAGACTGGCTCCCCTTAGTATAACATTGCCCCCAAATACTAGAAGCTAGCCTGGCTCCCTCTAGTACATGTCATCCGTTACTAGAAGCTAGCCTGGCTCCCCCTGGTATAACATTCCCCCCAATACTAGAAGCTAGCCTGGGTTCCCCTGGTATAACTGTCCCCAAATACTAGAAGCTAGCCTGGCTCCCTCTAGTACATGTCATCTGTTACTAGAAGCTAGCTTGGCTCCTCCTGGTATAACATGCCCCCTAATACTAGGAGCTAGCCTGACTCCATTGTATAACAAGTCCGTTATCCCTAAGCTAGCCTGGCTCCCCCTGGTATAACATTCCCCTAATACTAGGAGCTAGCCTGGCTTCTCCCTGGTATAACATCCTTTATCCCTAGAAGCTAGCCTAGCTCCCCCCTGGTATAACATCCTTTATCCCTAGAAGCTAGCCTAGCTCCCCCCTGGTATAACATCCTTTATCCCTAGAAGCTAGCCTAGCTCCCCCCTGGTATAACATCCTTTATCCCTAGAAGCTAGCCTAGCTCCCCCCTGGTATAACATCCTTTATCCCTAGAAGCTAGCCTGGCTCCCCCCTGGTATAACATCCTTTATCCCTAGGAGCTAGCCTGGCTCCCCCCTGGTATAACATCCTTTATCCCTAGGAGCTAGCCTAGCTCCCCCTGGTATAACATCCTTTATCCCTAGGAGCTAGCCTAGCTCCCCCCTGGTATAACATCCTTTATCCCTAGGAGCTAGCCTGGCTCCCCCCTGGTATAACATCCTTTATCCCTAGGAGCTAGCCTAGCTCCCCCCTGGTATAACATCCTTTATCCCTAGGAGCTAGCCTGGCTCCCCCCTGGTATAACATCCTTTATCCCTAGGAGCTAGCCTGGCTCCCCCCTGGTATAACATCCTTTATCCCTAGGAGCTAGCCTAGCTCCCCCCCTGGTATAACATCCTTTATCCCTAGGAGCTAGCCTAGCTCCCCCCTGGTATAACATCCTTTATCCCTAGGAGCTAGCCTGGCTCCCCCCTGGTATAACATCCTTTATCCCTAGGAGCTAGCCTAGCTCCCCCCTGGTATAACATCCTTTATCCCTAGGAGCTAGCCTGGCTCCCCCTGGTATAACATCCTTTATCCCTAGGAGCTAGCCTGGCTCCCCCCTGGTATAACATCCTTTATCCCTAGGAGCTAGCCTAGCTCCCCCTGGTATAACATCCTTTATCCCTAGGAGCTAGCCTAGCTCCCCCTGGTATAACATCCTTTATCCCTAGGAGCTAGCCTGGCTCCCCCCTGGTATAACATCCTTTATCCCTAGGAGCTAGCCTAGCTCCCCCTGGTATAACACGTCCAGCACTGCACTAGCTAGCCTAGCTCCCCCTGGTATAACATCCTTTATCCCTAGGAGCTAGCCTAGCTCCCCCTGGTATAACATCCTTTATCCCTAGGAGCTAGCCTAGCTCCCCCTGGTATAACATCCTTTATCCCTAGGAGCTAGCCTGGCTCCCCCCTGGTATAACATCCTTTATCCCTAGGAGCTAGCCTAGCTCCCCCCTGGTATAACACGTCCAGCACTGCACTAGCTAGCCTAGCTCCCCCTGGTATAACACGTCCAGCACTGCACTAGCTAGCCCTACACAATGCAGCTCAGACAGCCGGGGAGACAGGACAGGAGGGGCCGCCCCGGACCACGTGCTCTCCAGCTGCATTGCGGAGCCTCCAGCACAGGCGCGCTCACTCACACGCCAGAGCGCCATTACTACAGTTCTGAACCTCATTTCGTTCCATAACGTTTAAAAAAACCTTTATCTTCTAAAATCCGACACTGAACAAACGATTACGTCATCCTGAGTACCGGCATAATCCTAGCCCCCATACTCACCAGGGTGGCCCTCCCCAACGGACTCTGAGGTAAAAAGGAAGCTGCCCTCATCGATCAGGGAATCGTGAAAACCGTTAAGCATTTGTCCGTTCATTTTGCTAGTGTAGGTTGTTCTGTAGCGTTTTTTTACACCGAATACTTCTGCTTGGTCCTCGCCGGTTGGAATGCGGAATGGCGCCAGGTATGAGGCGCTTTATAGCTTCCCTCGCGTGACGTCAAGGATCCCGCGCGAGGCCGATCGGCCATTCCTCAGTCCCCACCTAGTATGACGTAGCCGCTGGTGAGAGTGGGCTGAGCTATAGGGAACCAACCACTCGTCAAATGGGGGGGGTGCGTATAGTAGCGGTAAGAAAGAAACGACAGGTCAGGTAATATGAAACTCTATTTTAGAGCTCTGGTTGGTCAGTAGCAGATAATTATACAGTAGGGGAGATTATAGTGTAAGGCGTGTAGTTATAGCGACTGGAGTATTGGTACAGTCCAAAAAGAGGTTCTATAGGTAGTGGGCGGGGCTTAGTCAGACAGTCCTGGACGGCAAAGGAGATGATTGTGTGAGGCTGAAACGTGTGACAGTAGAGCCGTGTCCTGTCTAAACCAACAACTAACATGTCAGAAAGATAAAAAACTACTAGTAACTCCCATCATACACTGTGGGGCATATGTAATGTTCCCAATTCCTTTCATGCAGCCTTTCCATATGTCACCACTGTGCAGAAGCACATTTTGCCACAAAGTGTATATATTTTCAGATAAATGACAGATACCATTGTAAATTGGTGGGTTCTGTCAGGGGCTGTTATGTGACGGTCCCATTTCTCCATCGTTCTCAGTTTTCTGCTATTATAATGGAATAGAAAACTGGATATGACAAATGCAAATGTGAACAGAGCCTTATGTACAGTATTAAAATACAGTAGGGTCTGCAAAGGTCATTGTAGAGAAATTTCCCTGTGGTAAAGGAGGGGTTAATATGATGACCACAGAGACCATATATTCAATAGAATTTTTACAGCGCAAATACGAGAGCATTCTTACTATTTGGATAGCTGTATTGATCCAGTCAGGCTGCAGGGATGTTTTATACTTAGTTTCCATGGTATTGAATTCGGGATTTGGGAAATGCATTGTCCAGGTTCTTGAAATGAGGAGAGGGGGCCCCATGGTGCTTTTCATTTCATCATACCTCACACGAACCCGAACCCAAGCTTGGACTGGCCAACAGGGAAACAGGTGAATTTCCCCCGGTGGGCCCCTGATTCAATGGGGGATTGTGGCCCCTAGACCCCAAACCCTTGCAAGAGTGGTGCACGGCACAGTACACTCACTGCACGGCATACAGATAGGCAGTGGACAGCATCTCATACAGTCTATGCTCCTCTATAATAAACTGAGTAGAATATTTAACAATCTATAGTGTATTTTATATACACTATAGATTGTTAAATTTTTATATACATGCATTGGGTGGCTGAGATGACATCTAGGCACAGAGGAAGGTCAATCATTATCCTCCCTCCTGGGCCCTATCTCCTTACTGTCCCCATGGGGGGCCCGTCACCAATCATCTTGGTCACAGAGCTAAGGGGGCCCTATTCAGTGTAGTTTTACCAGCAATGTGAAACTTACTCTGTGGATAGGGATTAGTGTCTTTAATGGGAGAACCCCTTTAAGTAATTATGAAGCACAGCATGCTCTAGGTATGGTGTTTTTTCATGTGTTGAATAATAGGCATGTCAATTTGCCAAATAAGCTACTATAAAACTATTGCAAAAATAAAGGAAATTTTTACAAATTCCAAAAAACACTAAAAAAAGTATGTTAAGAAAGCCTAAAGGTTACTTTTTTATAGGACTGTTTTCAGTGATTCAGCCCACATTATAACTCTAAAGAGTGATGTCTGCGCCGAAACCCAATAAAAGAATAGACACACTATAGATTTCCCACATGATGATTTGTGCTGAAAACCTGCAGGTAATACGCAACAATTGTATTTGTCCTTAGGCCAGCTTCACACGGATGTACCGGCAATTGTTCTGTGAGATATGGGCCGGATGTTGACTCTATTTCTTGGATTGAAGCAGGACCAACATCATAGTCATCTATGCTTCTCTGTGGCCGTCCTATACTGAAAATACAATTACAGTATGGGGACAGCAGTGCCCCAGGGCAGCAGGGACTCCTAGCATCAGAGATTACCATAAAGCTGGGAATCCGGTCCTGACTCAGGTTTTGGTCTGGAAAGTACGTCTGATATCAGTCCATATTTTATAGACCAAATCTGCCCTTGTGAAACCGTCCTCAGGCTGACCACCACTGTAATTCTGCAACATGTTCCTCTTCAAGCCACCATAGCATCACCCATCTGATGATAGGTTCACACTAGTGTTGGTTACCTCATAAACTGTAATGGGGTCTGCCGGGTGTCCATAGGGTTAAGTATAAAACTGGCAGAGAGAAAAGTCCTCCATGCAGGACTTTTCTCTCTGCCGATTTTAGGCAGAATCTGCAGCAGAGTCCCCAACGCAGATGTGAACCTAGCCTAGTCTAGCCTAACCTGTAGGTTTTGCAGTGGCTTACCTGCAGATTTCTCTGTGGGCATCCATAGCTTTTATCCTGTGTACTGCAAAACTCAGAAACCCACATGACATGTTGGGGGATTAAAATCCTCAGTGCAGTCACTTTGTGATGCAGGTTTTAGTTGGACCCATTGTATATGGACCCCTTTATTTCTATGTCTATTCGGGCCTAAGTATGTATTTTCCTGACCTGAGTGGTATTTTGCCAATAACTATAACTCGCTGGCAGCTAAAGGCTATTTGGCCAGCTGTTATCATCACTGATCTCTTTTATTAACATGCACTTTTGACTCAGGGTGTGAATGTTGTATTTATGGAGGGAGGAGGTTTGAGACTGCTGGAAACCTCCAGCAAATTAGGTTGGGCTAGTACAGAATCCAAAATGGCCGACAGTCCATTTCTTTCAGAAAGAACAGGGTGTGCTGACACCTATAGGCAAGAGCTAGTGAGCAGAATCTGCCGAAAAGCTAGCATCTCTAGGCAGCTCGATGCTCTCCCGTACTGTGTCTCTGGTGCTTTGCTCGTGTATTCAGAGGACTACCTATAATATAGTATTTTCAGGTCTGCAGCGTCTGTGCACCGGCCTGCGATGTAGAGTGCAGGTTTTATATGATCTAGACATGTTCTGTACCTTTATGTAGAATCTAGGGAGATTACTAAATGTTTCCAAGAGTACTAGAGTCTAGGAACACGATCAGCCCAGGAGGATTACCCCGGATAATGCTGTGAAATGTTATTGTCCTGGGAGAAGTACAAGATTCACATTATACGCTGCAGGTCTGTGATGGAAGGGCATGAGATTTACAAGCTATACGGCTGTCTTCAGCGAGTATGCTTTACATAGCACATTTTATTCTGTTATGAGAATGACCTATGGAAAGACTCGGCCCGCTCTGCAGAGCTCATGTAAGTTACACCACGCTCTGCACTAGGCCTATGTCGTAAAAGGTGTTCAATAGCTCCCTCCTCCTCCTCTCTCTGCAGATTTTCCTTCCGCAGAATCATTGCTGAAGAAACAAAGAGCTGGCACGTGGAATCTGAGCTAAAGAGGGAGTAGAGAGCCATGACACTGCATATATTGTAAAGCACTGCATGTCTGCACGCTACCTTGTATTACAGTATATAATAGTATGTACTATATAATAGTGTGTATGTAAAGGCTTGTTCACACATGTCAGTTATCATTATTATTTGTGTATTTTAATTCAATCATAACAATAACTATGTAGTGTAAGATCACTAATGATAAACAATACCATTCATTTCTATACATGATGTGGTCTGTCGGATTTACTAACAGGACTGTGGAGCCGATAGGCCTAACTCAATAACTGTATAATATAATTAAAAAGAACTAATCCTTGTATTTTGCGACGGGAATCGGAGTCGGTAACTTTTTTCCCAACTCTACCCAAAGTTGGTCGTAGCTAATACTCCGACTCCACATGCCTGATTGCTACCGCCAAATTTCAAGCCATTTGTGCCCTATTTTTCCTGCCTTTGCAGTTTATACTTATTCAGTACTATAAGTGTCCCTACAGGTCATGATGTCTGAGATGCTGTGCCAGGTTTGGATGGCCTCCACAACTATACATGTCCATGGGCAGAGCTGGATTCAGGTTTGTGTGTACCACTGGGCAATGAAGTCTGGCAGGCCCTATTTAATCCAACGGGGTACTAAAGGCCCTTTACATTGCGCTGTTGCTCCTCCTCATTGTCTGTGTCTGTCCCCTCTTTGTGTATTTCTTTAATGTACTTGTGGTTCTGTGCTGTTCTAAATTGTCTACTTGTTTGTTCTGTTCTCTCTCCTATTGGTCAATGGTCATCATTCTTGTCTAGCTGTTGTTAGTGCAGCTACGTGAATAAGGTTAATTTTACATTTGCACCGGAGACTCCACCGCAGAAGCCGCCAAATATATACTTTCAGTATAAAAACGTGGGACACCTGGCAGAGCCCATTATAGTCAATGGGGTCTGCCGGTGTGCGTGTGTAACCGCTGTTTTAGTGGTACGGCTCTCTGTCATTCGGGTCTGATGGAGAGGCTGGCGCAGATGTGAACCTAGCCTAATAATCACAATCATTTGTAATGCACTTTTCTCACCAAGGGACTCAAAGCACAGGGAGCATTGTGGAGTAGGGGAGTTAATGGCTGCCATACAGGCGCTCATCCCCAATACCCATAAGGGTTAGTTGTGCTACAGAAAGCCAGTTTACCTATCAGTATATTTTTTGTCCTGTGGGAGGAAACCGGAGTACCACGCAAACACGGGGAGAACATACAAACTCCATGCAGATATTGCCCATGGTTGGATTTAAACTGCCTCAGCTCCCAAGTTGGTAAGGAGAAGGAAGTCAGCATTACCATGGCACTAGCGTCAGCGTCAGTGCCATGAAATAGAGGGGGAGAACTCTCCCTGACATGTACAGAAGTGTGAGAACACAGCAGTGAGTATGGTAACACAATGGGAATGGAGGGACCCTGCTACATTTAGTATGTGGGCCTGCCAGTACTTGTGAAGAGGCTGTATATCAGGATGGGTCTCAGTGGACCCCCAAGTGGGCCCTGGAATTTGCCCAGTTTTACCAGGTATTAATGCCAGCCCTGTCCATAGGTCTGTAAGACTTATACTCTGTATTAGTGCTAGTCGCACACTTTAGCTTTCTACAATATCATTCTATGGATCTGTATACATAAGGCTGTAAACTGTATATGGCTATGGATGTTTTCATATAAATCCATAGCCAGTACAATTCTGATGATTCACCCACAACAGAATGAGAAAGTTAAAGGGCATTTCCACAGTAAAATCTAGAAATCCCCAGTAAACATTGAAGATTTCCCAGCACATACATCCCCTTCAGTGCGGGCAGTCTGGTGGTCTCTGTTTACATTGCTGGAGCAATGACTTGCTGTATTGAAATGCGACCACTATAGGCAATCTCTGACCACTGAGGTGAGAGCCAGAGAATGGCTACAGCTTGCCAACATAGCACATCATTGCTTTATTGTAATGATGTAATCTAGGCTATAAGCTGCTATCAGGAGGTTTTATTACAGTATGAAAACCTCCTTAAGATGGTCATAGGCCGTTTTAAGATTAAGTTCCTCATACACTTAAAAGAAAACCCGACTAGCCCAACAATTTTCGTAGGATAGGATGGATTTTATGTGTATGGGGTACTCAGATGATTTTAGAGGAGGGAAGGATCAGGCATGTTGCATGTTATTCTACTCAATCCTTTATTCCCCTCAGAATTGCTACCTTGCTTGAAAGCAGCTTAGTTTTATCTCCCCATTGAGAACACATGCACACTTGGCTGACCTAAGCATGCATGCGTATGGAGTAGAGGGGTTGGATGGTAAAGCTGTCAGCCAAACTAGCAACCAAAATTTCCCCGTATGTAGCAATACAAAGACAGGTTTAACAAAGAAGATTAACAGCTTCATGTCAGAAGTAAAATAATTTTTCTTTTCCGAGTAGACATATACACATAACATGGCGGCTGGCTGATTTTCGAGTCACTGAAGGAAAATTGTAAATCTCTAGTAAAATTAATTAATACTATTGAGACTGCTTGAAAACGTATATAATATATTTTAGACAACCCCTTACATTTTGTCAGAAGATTTAGATTTACAGGCTCAAGACTTCCTCAGCTATGGATATGACCAATAGAGCAGTCATAAAAGGACATAATTTAGATGTGGGTATAAATAGATGGGCTCACCCTTATCTACATTATTGCATCACAAAGCCTTCATTCCAAAATATTGGATTAGGTTCCAGGTTTACGGGTAGATTCCTCTTTTTATATCTGTCCTTGGGCTCCTGATAGCGTATTAGGAAAGATATTAAATGTCGTGGAAAAATCAATATCCAGAGGTCTCTGACACCTGTAAAGGGTATGTTTATTTACAGCCTGTATGTATCAAGGGCACACAGGTTCATTTTTAGAAGACAAAACACTGAAAATGTTCAATGTTTTTTACCTTTTCTAAGCAAGGTTAAAAGGAACTTGGTACGGAGTACATGTAGTCCTAGTAGTTTTCGTTTCTCCGTTGTTCGGGCCCACGTGGGGACCTGAAAGATGGAGAGTCCATCCGCTAAAAAAGCAGTTACCCGTAGACACCCGCGGACCCCATAGACTATAATGGGATCTGCCAAGTGTCCGTCGGGTTTCAGTATAAAACTGGTGAAGAGAAAAGTACTTTGTGCCTCTGCACCAGGCCCTCTGGTAGTGGGGCCCCCCTCAGCCGAGCCCGATCATGCATGACAGTCCCACATTTCAGGTGCTGTTCCTGGCAGTGGTAATGATTTCATATGTGTTTCCTTAGGAGCTATCAGCTCCACGCTCCATTATTCAACCTGCAGGTAGATGCAATGAGCACCAATCTGAAGACACCATTGTAGCCGGTGCCTGCAGGCAAGGCTATGGGAACTGGGTTAGGTGAATATAACTTTTTTATTTTTGAATATAATACTGGTGACTGATGGGGCATGGGGCCTTATTTGAGGGCTTCTTAAGGGGACATTAAACTATGTGTGTGTGTGTGGGGGTTCCACCTAGTCTATTCAATTAAAAAATCTATTAAGAGGGCCCTGCAACAAGGATATCTCCAATTGCTCTCTTACTTGTTATGCTCTGCTTCTCTCTGAAGGTAAGCAATGACACCCACTCATACAACCCCTCTATTAGAATAGCAAGTGTTTTGTGTTTGTTAAATCGCAAAAAAATCGCAATGAGTTGCAGTCATGCACAACTTCTATTGTAATCTATAATGATAAACCTTGGGATTTCATGTGAATGTCATGTTGTGGTCATGAAGGGTCACAGGTTGTAACGTGATCTCATTGACAATCATTAGATGCAACGTTGTAATGCAACACCATGTGCTTCATATCACACAACGAAGTCACTGTGTAGCCCTAGCCTTATGAAATGGACATAAGACAATAAGTGTTATAGAGATTTATATAAAGTTTGCGGTTGAGGTGCCATTAAAAACTGCATCTGAAAAGCACCAGTGTTTTTACTGCAATTTGGTGTGGTCTCCTGGTGTAGTTTTTACAGGTGAAACATGTTAAATACTGGGTGCTTCACCTTTAAAAAAAAAAAAAAAAAAACTTGTGGCCAATTCCTACATGGTAAAACCACAGCAGATCGCAATAAGAATGCATGAAGTATTTCAGATGTGGTTTTTGGCACCCACAGAAATGTACAAAAGTTTTAGGCAGGTATGGAAAAATACTGTGAAGTAAGAATGCTTTCATAAATAGAAGTGATAATAGTTTATTTTTGTCAGTTACCAAATGCAAAGTGAATGAACAAAAGAGAAATGTAAATCCCCTCAATATTTGGTGTGACCTTTGCCCTTTGCCTTCCACCAATTCTTCTCGCTACTTGCAGACAGTTTTTGAAGGAACTCAGCAAGGAGGTTGTTCCCACCATCTTGGAGAACTAAGCAAAGATGTTCTGTGGATGTAGGCTTGCTCCAATCCTTCTGTCTGTTCATGTAATCCCAGACAGACTTGATGATGATGAGATCAGGGCTATATCTGCGGGGGCCATACAACAAAACTTTTAATGTATCTCTATGGTGTCTCATTGCGACAGTCACACAAAATCCAAACCTGTTGGATTCTGGTCTCATATTGCATTTTTACCATAGACTTACATTGAAGTCACATGCCACTCACATACAACACGTCTATTACTTGGATCTGATTATACAGCCAAATCACAGCTCTAAAAAAGTTATGTGACATTAAGTCGCAGACAACTGTTTTAATCGTGCGACTTGCCTGTGACTTTTTGCTGTGTGGCACATGTCGCCGTGTAGCCCTAGCCTTATGTGTTCCCAACTTTCCAAAGTGTTTCTGAAAGTGGCTGGATTTTACTGGATGATCTGATGATGCTGTAATACTCTCTCAGTCCAATATCGTACAAGCGTGATATTATAGCTGCAAATCCAAGACGACAGTGGGTCTGAACACCAAAACTAAGAGCATCATACATACCTCCCAACCGTCCCGGATTCTGCGGGACAGTCCCGGATTGGGGGTCCTGTCCCGCGGTCCCGGTTGGCGGGAGGTATGTCCCGGTTTCAACTCATCTGCGTCCTTCAGTGGCAGATGAAGGGGGGGACTGGTGGCAGATGAGGGGGGGACATTAAACTGGGGGCAGATGAAGGGGGGACATTAAACTGGGGGCACATGAAGGGGGGACATTAAACTGGGGGCAGATGTAGGGGGGACATGAAACTGGGGGCAGATGAAGGGGGACATTAAGCTGTGGGCAGATGAAGGGGGGACATGAAACTAGGGCAGATGAAGGGGGCATATGAAACTATGGGGAGATGAAGGGCACATTAAACTGGTGGCAGATGAAGAGGGGCATTAAACTGGGGGCAGATGTAGGGGCTACATGAAACGGGCAGATGAAGGGGGCATATGAAACTAGGGGCAGATGAAGGGCACATTAAACTAGTGGCAGATGAAGAGGGGCATTAAACTGGGGGGAGATTAAGAGGGACAATAAACTGGGGACAGCTGGAGGGGGACATTAAACAATGGGGGTCACTGGACAGAGACATTAAGCTGGGGACAACTGGAAAGGGACATTAAACCGTGGGAGAAGCTGGAGGGGGACATGTCCACCTCTAGTTGCCCCCAGTTTAATGTCCCGCTACAGCTGCCGTTAATTTATTGTCCCCCTCCAACTACCTCCACTGTTTAATGTCACCATGCAGGTGTCCCAGTTTCATGTCCCCCTCTAGTTTCTGCCAGTTTAAATTGGGTCACCAGGAGAGGGACTTAATACTGTGGGGCAATTGGAGGGGACCATTATAATGTGGGGGCATATAATGTTTGGGTGACGGTAGGAGCATTATACTGTGTGGGGTCACACAGTAAAATGGATGAGAATAGGCGGAGTCACCATGGAAGTGGGTGGAGCTAAATTTGCCATGGCGCGCATAGCACATTTTGTCTGTTCTTTGATAGTTGGGAGGTATGCATCATAGCTTGGGTGAAACTACAAGGGTTTCAGACATAACATCTGCTATGGGGACCAACAACTAAAGGGGCCCATCACTGTGTACATTAGCTCTGTACTGTGACATCACTGAGTATATTATCGCTGTACTGTGACATCACAGTGTGCATTACCCATGTATGCTGACATCACTGTGTGCATTATCTCTTTACTGTGATACCACTTTGTGTATTATCCCTGTAATGTGACATCACTGTGTGTATTATCCCTGTACTGTGACATCACTGTGTGTATTATCCCTGTACTGTGACATCAATGTGTGCATTATCCCTGTACTGTGAAATCACTGTGTGCATTATCCCTGTACTGTGACATCACTGTGTGCATTATCCCTGTACTGTGACATCACTGTGTGCATTATCCCTGTACTGTGACATCACTGTGTGCATTATCCCTGTACTGTGACATCACTGTGTACATTATCCCTGTACTGTGACATCACTGTGTGCATTATCCCTGTACTGTGACATCACTGTGTGTATTATCCCTGTACTGTGACATCACTGTGTGTATTATCCCTGTATTGTGACATCACTGTGTGTATTATCCCTGTACTGTGACATCAATGTGTGCATTATCCCTGTACTGTGACATCACTGTGTGCATTATCCCTGTACTGTGACATCACTGTGTGCATTATCCCTGTACTGTGACATCACTGTGTGCATTATCCCTGTACTGTGACATCACTGTGTGCATTATCCCTGTACTGTGACATCACTGTGTGTATTATCCCTGTACTGTGACATCACTGTGTGCATTATCCCTGTACTGTGACATCACTGTGTACATTATCCCTGTACTGTGACATCACTGTATGCATTATCCCTGTACTGTGACATCACTGTGTACATTATCCCTGTACTGTGACATCACTGTGTATTATCCCTGTACTGTAAAATCACAGTGTTATTCCTGTGTTCCTGTGTGTAAAAGAGACCAAATAATTGTACACTTTTCAAGTCCTGAACTTATTATGCCATTGCATCATTATTCCTTATGATGCTTTTAGTTCAGGTGATCTGGGCTGAGGCTAGGCAAGGTTTTGCATCAGTGCAGAAATGTATCCGTATTACATGGGTGTGAAATTGGCGTCCCTGATATCTAATGATTTATATTTCCTGGTATTTTTTTAGGTCTCTGCTCTCTCTGACGCAACCTAGGTGGACAAGTAAACTTTAGTTCGCTGATACCAGGTCATGCTAACCTCTACAGGTAGGGAGGGAACAACTCTTCTCTTTGTGATCGATGCCAGGGAGAAGTGACAAATGGTGACATGATAAACAGACCGGAGTTATTGTTCAAGAGCTAATTCTTATTTCAGAAGCAGGAAGGCTCCTGACCTACAAAACCGGCTACTGGGTCATCCCCAGCACCATGTCACCTACATTATTATGGATATCTCACTATGGTATTGCCTTATAAACTTGTTTTTATCATTCTTTATAACAGAGAAAGTGATTTATGACCTTACAGTGTCTAGGTGAAGGGAATGGTAAGTAGTGATAGATGTGCCTTACTGTAGGCCCATAAGGGGAAAGTTTACAGATTTTTTAGAGCAAAGTTCTTGAAGGAATATCTCTTAGATAGAGTATCACTCAGTGAACTGACCGCTATCTGAAATGACCCGACCATATCTCTGTTTCTTCTATTCTGCCTCACATCACCTGTCACAATTCTACAAGTCACATAGTTCCTTCTAGTTACATAGTTTTTTGCAGACCTACGATGGAAGCACATCTTTTTTTTTTCACAGATGCAGATGCCATGCAGATTTTTCACATAAATGAGTCTATGTGTCCGTGAAAAAAAATCATCCATGTGGCCTAGAGACATACAAAATATAGGAAAGAAACAAAAAACAGATGTGAAAAGCAGATCAACCCTGGACAGCGCACCACCAGCAAATGAGCAGGGTGGGGTGCTGTCCCCCCCCCCCCCCCCCCCCCCCCCCCCCCCCCCCAAAAAACCTTTTATTTGGTTTTCCCCTCCCCCCCCCCCCCTCTCTCCCCCCCCCCCCCCCCCCCCCCCCCCCCCCCCCCTCCCCTTTCCTTCTCCCCCCCCCCCCACACCCCTTATTTATTATTTCACCCACCAATGATTTTTTTTTTTATATATTATCCCTCTCTTTTCCCCCTCTTCCCCTTCTTTTTTTTTTTTTTTTCCCCCCCCCCCCCCCCCCCCCCCCCCCCCCCTTATTATTCACCCCCCCATATCCTCTTCCCCTTCCCCATCCTTTTTTTTTTTTTTTTTTTTTAATTTTTTTTTTTTTTTTTTTTAAAGCCAGGCACCCCCCCCCCCAAAAGAAGAGGAAAAAAAGGGGGAGAAACAACCCATCTCCTTCTTTTTTTTTTTTTTTTTTGGCCCACCCCCCCAACCCCAACAAAAAAAAAAGGAGGAAAAAACCGGAAACTGCCCCCCCCCCCCCCCCCCCCCCCCCCCCCCCCCAAAAAACACCAACCAAAACCCCCCAAAAAAACCTTCTTTCCCCCCCCCGGGGCCCCTCCCCCAAGGGGTTTTTTTTCCCAACAATAACGGCCCCCCCCCCGCCGCCCCCCCCCCCCCCCCCCCCGGGGGCCCCCCCCCCCCCCCCCAAGCCGGGGGGGCCCCCCCCCCCCCCTGCCCGGCGCCCCCCCCCGGGCCCTTACCCCCTTTAGGATTGCCCGGCCCGTGGCCTGGACGCGCATGGAGTAGCACGCGCGCAGGTCCTTCTCCGCTCCTCCGCTCGCTATTGAGACCCGTGGACCCCTCAGCAGGCGCAGTATGGGCAAGCGCTTACCGAGGAAGGTGGCCCCGGGCACCCCAGCGCCCGTGGAGAGGTCTGGGGGGGCCACCCTGGACGCCTTTCTGGCCCAGCGGCCTTCTCTACCGGGCCAGGCTGCTGCGGGGCGGCCATCTTGGATTTCCTCCGCTCTCCAGGCACAGGGGTCGCAGCGCAGCTTCTCTCCTCCCGCGCTCCCCCTGTCAGCCAGCGGAGCGCCGCTTCAACAGAGATCCCTGTCGGCGCCTGGGCAACCCAGAGTTTCCCCAGCACGAGTACTCCCACAGTCTCCTCACCCTGGGATGTCCCAGCAACTACATTCTGCTTCACCAGCACTCCTGGCAGAGCGGCATGAGAGGACCCCGGATGTCTCCAGCTTCTCAAGGAGTTCTGAGGTCAGTGGCTCTGCTCCCTCCTACACCGCTGATGAGTTGCAGCCTATGGCCACAGAGCTGGTCTCTGTGGCCCCCCACCTACTATCTTCCCCCATCGCCCCTCCCCTCCATAGCTCAGGGGGGGATGGCGCGGTGGAAGGCGCTGGCGTAGGGGCTCCTCCGCCCCCACACTCCCAAGGATTATGCCTCCCCCCCTCCAGTCCTGCACCCCCAGAGCTGCATTCCAGGCCCATCTTCAGCACCATCATCCATGGCGGACCTTCTTCTTCAACTTCCTACTAAACAAGACCTTAAAAGTATGGTTGCGGAAATCACAGCGTCCTTCCGATCTGAAATTGCTACCCTCCGCACTGATTTACACTCCATTGCTAACCGAATGGACACGCTGGAGAATGACCATGACACTACCAGGGACTATGTTGCCTCACTGCATGATACTACCACTGAACAGGGTTCAGCTATACGGGACATGCAACGCCACTTGGAGGATCTTGACAACAGGGGCCGGCGCAACAATATACGCATCAAGGGACTCCCAGAGGCTGACCAATCTGAGGATCTGCCTGTTCTGCTGGAGGCTGTCTTCAACACTATACTGCAGGAGCCCCCGTCCCACAAAATTAAGTTTGATAGGGCACATCGAGCCCTTCGACCCAGAGGATCTTCCGCCACACCCCGTGATGTCATCTGCTGCCTCCACGACTTCACCCTTAAAGAGGCTATAATGAGCAAAGTGCGCAAACTCAAAGACTTCGAGTTTCAGGGAGCTCCACTACAATTCTATCAGGATCTGTCGCTAATCACCCTCCAGAAACGCCGCCATCTCCGACCCCTCCTCCAGATTCTTCAGGAGCACCAAATTCCTTACCGGTGGGGATTTCCGTTTGCTCTCATTGCTCGTAGGGATGGTCGCTCCGCTACGCTTCGCTCCTTTGCGGATTTGCCTCTCTTCTGTGACCTATTGGATGTTCCCCTGCCGGATTTAACAGACTGGGAGCTATTCTCTCCACCCCCTCCCCCACCACCGGTTTGGCAACGATTGGAGCCCAGACGACGTCATGCATCCTCTGCGGTGGTGACCACTCGGAGGCCCCGGCTGGAGACTGATCCCTGAGGAGGCTGCCCCCCCTTGAGATGTTCTCCCTTTTCTCGGTGGTGCTTTGGAATCTGCATGCCTTAATGTTATGTTTGCTTCTTTTTTTTTTTTTTTTTAGGTCTACGGGTCTCATCTATTATGCTTATTATTGGATTGTTTTAGCGGAGTGGGGCGGGGTGGGGTTCCGGTGACTCCCCTTCCTTCCTTCTTTTTACTGGTGGTTGGGGATCCACCGCCTCCCCTCCGACCTCCTGTCCACGCTCTCCCCCCTAAGGGGATACTTGGACTGTGCGGCCATTGATCCTGATTGGACCTCTGGCTGCCCTCATTGGTCCCCAGGCGAGTGACTTAGCCTCGCCCACAAAGTATTGTTTAACTGTTTTTATTTTTACTTTGTCATTTATGATGTCTTTTGCCTCCCTCCCTCCCTCTCTTTCCCCCCCCCCTCCCTGATCTAGAGACCCTGCCTCGACTTTGGGTTCCTGTTTGTGGATTGCCCTTTTGCCTCTCCGAGGGAAACTTGCCAGCGTCATGTGAGATGGGTGAGCTTATTGCAATCCGCCACTGTCCTCCAATCCTGGGTCCCAATGGTTAGGTGCGTGACAATTAATGTCAAGGGCCTGGGTTCCAACATTAAAAGGCGCCATGTCCTTAGAGAACTCCGCTCCTTACGAGCGGATGTGGCGTTTCTTCAGGAGACTCATTTTGACCGCGCTGGTACTTTTGCCTTCGCTAAGCATTATTTTCCCGTAGCTTTTTCAGCCTTCCACAATCGACGCAGAGCTGGGGTGGCTATCCTTCTTTCTCGATCCTGCCCAATTACAGTGACGACTTCCCACATAGACCCAGGTGGCCGGTTTGTTATCTTGGAGGGGCTCCTTTATGGTGCCCCGATTGTTTTATGCAATGTCTATGCCCCCAATTCAGCACAGATCCCGTTCTTGCGCCGGGTATTCTCCCGTCTGCGCGCTCTCCCACCATCAGCTTGGCTGGTGGGGGGAGACTTTAACATGGTCTTCTCTGAACGGGCGGATCGTCTGGCGTTACCCCAGGGCCCAACCCCCCATAGGTTGGCCCAACTTGCAAGGGAGTTCCGCAGGCTGATCCGCGCCCACTCTTTGTATGACCTTTGGCGAGTGGACAATCCTACGGCGCGCTCCTACACCTTCTTTTCTCACCCTCATAACACTCACACCCGCATTGACTACTTCTTTGGAAATGCTCCCGCTCTTCGTTTGCTTAGGGACACGAACATTGGCCCTCTCACCTGGTCTGATCATGCCCCAGTCGTGGTTACCTTATCTACGACTCCAGTGCCTACTCGCCAATGTCATTGGCGTCTTAACGAAACACTGCTCAATTCGCCGACCTCCCTCGAGACCCTGCGCACACACTTGATAGATTATTTTAGGGACAACTTAGGCTCGGTAGACTCTCTTGCCATTCTCTGGGAAGCCCATAAGGCGGTCATGAGAGGATGCTGTATCGCATTGGCTTCTAGGCTTAAAAGGGACAGACAGGCCCAGGAACAGCTCCTCCAAGCCCGTATTCGGTCCCTTACGACGACTTTGGCAGCGCATCCATCCCTGGGGGTTCTTCGCCGTTTGGTCCTGGCCCGGGCGGACCTCCGTGATTTGGAGACCCGCCATGTGGAACGACTTCTCCTTTATACCCGTCAGCGGTTTTTTGAACGAGGTAATAAATCTCATACCCTCCTGGCAGGAACCCTCAGGGATCATCGGGCCTCTTCCACACCACACTCTGTCCGTGACCCCGCGGGTACTCTTCAACATCACCCTGATGCTGTGGCGCTGGCGTTCCACTCTTACTACTCTAAGCTGTATGACTTACCCCCCCCCACGAGCACTACTCCCTGGGGATGACTCAACACTACTGGAAGACTATTTAAAGGATTGTTGTCTCCCACGCCTTCCTCCTGAGGCCCTAACCTCCCTGAACACCCCCATCACCAGGGAGGAACTAGAAGGGGTCCTGAGGGACCTCCCAAATGGGAAAGCCCCAGGCCCAGATGGGTTCACTTACAATTATTATAAGGTTTTCCAGGGTGAACTCTCTGCTCATCTATTGTCCCTCTTCAATTCCTTCCTTTCAGGTTCCCCTATACCCCCGACTATGCTCTCTTCACTACTCACATTGGTCCCTAAACCGGGTAAGGACTTGCAGGATTGTGCTAACTACCGACCGATTGCTTTGCTGAACACGGACCTGAAACTTTTCACCAAACTCTTAGCCAATAGACTGAATGCTTGGCTCCCTCTGCTTGTCCATAAGGACCAGGTGGGATTCATCCCCTGTCGTCAGGGTGGTGACAACACCAGGAGGACTGTGGATTTGGTGGAGGTGGCCAATCATTATTCTACCCCGGCCCTTCTCTTGAGCCTGGACGCTGAAAAGGCTTTTGACCGCATAAATTGGTCGTTTATGCATACTACGCTTAAGGCGTTCGGGCTTACGGGACCTTTTCTCACAGCTATCCAGGCCCTTTACTCCTTACCCTCAGCAGCAATCAAGCTTCCCCATGCATCTTCGCCCTCCTTCCCTATTCGAAATGGCACTAGGCAGGGTTGCCCCCTGTCACCCATCATATTTGCCCTCTGCATTGAACCGCTAGCGGCCAAGATTAGGCGAGACCCTAATATCAAGGGCATCATGGTCCAAGATAAGGAATTTAAGATATCTCTCTTTGCGGACGATGTACTCCTCACTCTCACCTCCCCTCATACTACCCTTCCAAACTTGCTGCGCTCGCTAGAGACCTATGGTGATCTCTCAGGGTATAAGGTGAACCCCGCGAAGACTGAGGCACTCCCACTTAACATCCCACGGGACCTTCTCCTTCTCCTCCGCAGTAATTACGATTTCCAGTGGCGGGAGTCCTCTATCCGCTACCTGGGAGTCCATATATCCACTTCCTATGCGACCCTCTACTCGGCAAACTACCCGCGGTTGTTTTGTGAGCTAAGAGCCCTATTGGACAAATGGCAACCCTTGCCTATCTCCCTTTTGGGGAGAATTGCTGCGGTCAAGATGACTCTCCTCCCGAAGCTACTGTATTTTTTCGAGACTCTCCCAGTCGCGATACCTCGGGGAGAATTACGGAACCTACAGAAAGCTATCTTCCAGTTTATCTGGAAAGCAAAACGACACCGAATACCTAGATCTGTTATGCTGGCGGATAGGGGGTCTGGGGGTATGGCTGTCCCACATCTGTTACATTATTACTGGGCGGCCCACTTACGCCATATCCCATTCTGGGCGGCTATGCCAGCATACACCAGATGGGTGCAGGTAGAGAAGCTATGGCTGGCACCCATGCATCCTAACGCGCTTCTGTGGGTCAGCTCCCCCCCCCACCCCCTGCCTCGTACCTGTTGGGCCCCATTCGGTTTACTAGATCTATCTGGTCTACCTGTTGTGCTAGATTCTCCCTGATGTCCCCGCGCTCATCTATGGTCTCCATACTATACAACCCCCTTCTCCCAGAGAGCCTGACTTCTGCCATGACTAAAGTGTGGTCTGAAGCTGGCCTTTACCGGATTGCTGATATGGTTGACCCTGGAACCTTGGAACTCAGGTCCTTTGCTTATCTTACAGCTAATCAAAACCTGCCAAGTACTGAATGGTTCCATTACTTGCAGGTGGTTCACTTTGTCCGCTCCCTCCATGGGTCTCTTAAGGTGTCACTCCCCACCGCTTTTGAAAAGATTTGCCGTGCAGGCACGTCCACTAGGGGCTTTATATCCTCTATTTACCAACTTCTTAACTCACAAACTACAGGCTCTCCTGTTAATCATCGCTATATGTTTAAATGGGAGGAGGCGGTGGGTAAACCCATCTCCCAGGAACAGTGGCGGATTGTATGGTCTCGGGCCCAGAAATCATCTCAGTGCATTACGTTTAGGGAAACGCAGTATAAGCTGTTGATGCATTGGTATCATACTCCGGCTCTCCTTCATACTTTAAACCCATTAGTTCCCCCATGGTGCTGGCGCTGTGGAGCTGCGGTGGGTACCCTGCACCATATCTTTTGGACGTGCCCTCTCATCCTCGGTTTTTGGAGGGAGGTCAGGACTCTGACGACTGCTCTCTTTTTGCAAGAGGTTCCTCTTGACCCTCTTCTTTATCTCCTGAACCTTCCCCCCAGACACCTGAGCAATAAGTCATCCAGGCTTTTCTTGCATCTTTGTACTGCAGCTAAAACTCTCATAGCTAGAAACTGGAAGAAGGTGAGTCCCCCATCTAGTCTTGAGCTTGTGGCTAGAATGAAGGATGTGAGGAGTCTTGAATACCTGACTGCTGGCCTACATAATTCACGGGAAGCCTTTGGGGCTATTTGGGCACCCTGGGACATGTATTGTACATTACAGGGTCTCTGATCTCTAGTCCTCTCCTTCCCTCCCCCCCCCTTCCCTTTGGTCCTACCCTTGTCTTCTTAATCCCTCCATTCCCCCCTCCCTTGTTCACTGCTTAATTTAAATGCATATTGCTTAGGGGGAGGAGGCAGATAGCCTCTATTTACCTCAATGCTTCCTGTTTGTTTGATTATTATTGTTTTTTTGTTTTTTCTTTATTCCTTGTTAATGAAAAATTTTTCAATAAAATTACAGTTATATAAAAAAAAAAAAGAATTGCCTGTCCAATGGGGCTGACTAATAAAGTTTACTTTTAAGGTGTGAAAACTACTACCGTACATGACAAGACTTCTGCCCAGCTCCTCATACACACGCACTCTCGATGCATTCTCTTGGCTTGATGTACCAGACACTTCTGGCTACGGCTTCTCTCAGGTGAAAACAAAAGGATTGGGCACAATGACATTCCACGTCCCAAGCCATTATATATTTATTTATTTATTTATTATGCTTACTTATTAAGCCATTCTTTCCCATCTACAATAAATGGAGAATTGAGGCAGCCCATTATTCGTTAAATGGTCGGTCGGTCATACTGACTTTGGAAGGTTCATCTAGTACAGGGGTTAGCAACCTTCGGCACTCCAGCTGCTGTGAAACTACAACTCCCAACATGCTCCATTCACTTCCATGGGAGTTTTACAACAGCTGGAGTGCCGAAGGTTGCCTAACCCTGATGGCCAGCTTTAGTCTTCATGTAGTTACCATGAAGATCAGGATAGAGAGTACTAAAAATCCTGCTGAGAGTGTAAATTGGTGGAGGGGACTGAACATGATTATCATCAACATGCAATTCTCCATGTATGACCACAGACTCTTTGTGAAAGTAAATATTAGCATGTAAGTACATAAGGATTTTATACTGAAAATGTATTGACGTCCATATTATAGTACAGTGGTCCATTAAGTTACAATGGCCTCAGGATACAGTATTCCAAGCATAAAATGGTATTTTCTGGATCATTGTATTTTGAAATTAGATTCAATATACAATGCTTGGCTGGAGGTTCATATGACCATTTCACTGGTAAAACCCCTAGTATTAGTGAGGTGTAGTGACGGGCTGACTAGTAGGGCCTCTCTACAGTGTAGTGCAGCACTACATGTTCTGTACAGAGATGGGCGAACCAACTTGTACCAAAGCATTTTCGGTGTTTTACCAAAGCAAACAAATGGAGATTCTTTTTGGGTGAACTAAAATGGCCGCCACATTATACTCTGAGGTCTCTTCAGACCCCAGAGTATAATAGGTAGAGGCCCAGGGGAAGTGACAGAAATAAAAAAAAATTCATACATTGTGTTACCTCTTTTGGGCCACCAGCAGTCATGCATGGACACGCTGAATGTCATGACATCATTCACAGGCCTCAGTGGTGACCTTGTGCGCATGATGTCACAGGAGAGCACCAGACGTCACCGAGGAGGCTGAGAGAGAGTGCTGGACCCTCGGAGTATGATAATATCTCTTTTACTTTCACATAACTTCGGCTGTGTTTGCCTGACGCCAGGTTCACACTAGCGTTTGGGTCCACATAGGGACTCGAAAGACGGAGACCCTGTTAAAAAGCGGTTACATGCAGACCCCATAGACTATAGAACCTACAGAAAGAAGGCTAAAGTGGAAAGATTTGTACCTTTTATGTTTTGGACCTACTTTTGGTTATGACTTGCAAATACTGAAGTAAAATGCCATATCACCATGTGAAAGTAGCCTCTTGTAGGTGTTTACTCAGTTTTTCTCCAAACAGATGATACCATGACATCAAACCTGTGTTTGGCTAGTAAAAAAAATAAATAAAAATGTACAAGTAACCCATGGCCACAGATATTGCGCATGTCAATGGCAATGGGCCCAGCCTATGGAACAATAAGGTCTTTGTCTTAATATGTGCAAATAAATACTTAGTCAGAGTGTACTTGAGGCCTGAAATACCTCTGCCCAGGGAAACCTTCTCATAGGAAATTAGTCTGGATGCTAAAGACCCCGAGAGCACGGATCACTTGAAAAATAATGATCTTGGAAAAAAACATTGCAAAACTGGAATGAAGAAGACGTCTCAGCAGGTGAAGTTTCAAGGAACAGAAGCTGAAGGACATGGGACAGTTCCCGGAATGAAGTGACCTTTGTCCAAAACTTATCAATCATTGCTGAGAATCTCAGTACAAATACATGAACATTGGTTTCCTTATAGCAAAAAGTATCTCTGGAAAGAATGAAAGGCTATAGCCCAAAACAGCTGTCCATGGATGGGTTTCTTTTCATTTTGGAGGAGATATTCTGGTTTGGCTATAATCAATGTCACTAGTTTTCTAGGGAGGTACCTTTCAAAAGGTGGAGCTAGAGCCAGTTTTCCTTTTTACGCCAAGAACTTTTTTATGCATATTCTTTTCTGAAAAGAATGGAGAGGCATAGCCAACATTTCCATAATAACTTTAGTTGTATCTGAAACAAAAGTGACCTGTTGATATGGCTGAAGATATCTCCCTACAATTTAACCTCAAGTGTCTTCTGTTTGGATAAGATTCTGAGATAATGAGTAGTTACAGGGTGTTAGGGTCTTGCCAGACGTAGCAATACCCTCACACTACTGCAGGGGTCAGGGAGGAAGGACAGAGACAAGTGAGCCCTAATCTCACCCCAGCCACTGTCCCTTCCTATTGCCTCAGTTTACCCTAAACGGTAAAAGGACAACTCGAAGACAATCCCTATACTGAGTAAAGTGACACACAGAACAAGACAAACAACAGAGAAGAATGGTAAACAAGCCAGGGGTCACAACCAGAGAAGCAAAAGTGGTACCAAATCGAAATCCAAGAGAGTAGTCACAAGGCAAGCCAAAGGTCAGAGATAATAGCAAGGTAAGAATCAAAGGTACAAAGAAAGCAGGCAAAGTCAGTGCAATAACTGGCAACTTGCTGTGAAAGTGACATCCCGTATATAGAAAGTCTGGGCCCAGCCCCAGACCTGATAGGTACACAGGCACATCACACAGGCAAGGTAAAGATTAACTCTATGCGGTCCAGAGAGAAACAATGCTCAGAACACGGGTGTGGTTGGGAATCATTTACACAAGGAAACTAGGACCGTATTCAAACTAAGCATCAAGAATCCTAAGCAAAAAATCAAACTGAGGACGCCTCCTACACCGCAGCGTGCGAGCAGAGGGTGGCGCAGAGACCCGAACAGGCAGAGGGTTTTAACTGTGAGGGTACAGACCCAAACTCCTTGATAGAAAACTTACTCTAGTGCCACATTTTCTGTCTCCTATAGAGATGTTCTGGTTTGGCTCTATTCCCAAACAGTGTCTTTAGATTTCATAGAAAACCAAGCATTGATGTATAGGGAGCAACCTTCTAAAAGATGGTGCTAGAGTGAGTTTTCCTTTTCTAACAATTTTGCTGGCACAGTTCTTAGTTGCATGGGAGCTGCATCCTGACCACCTAACTTTCGATCTTTGGGACTGTACCATGATTGACTATTGATACAATCTTCTACATGCTTGATCTATTGAAAATCAATAGCCAAAGTTATATCTATCATGGTATCTACTGAGGTTATGTTGCTGTGTTAGGGCCTATGAAGATAGGTTGGAATATTTCCAACCAAGCCAATGCAGATACAGCCTCAATGGCACCCCATGCTCTTCTAAAATGCATGTGGCGGCCTAAGAGCTAGTGCCTTCTCTCCAGTTATTGGGTATATAGTGTCATTAAACTTCAGAGAAAGGGATCTTTTAATTTTATTACAGCTTTCCATGTGTTTCTTAGCATGTCCAATATGTCAGTAACGCTAGGTTCACACTAGCATTTGAGTCTCTACAAGAGTCCAATTCTGCTTAAAATCGGCGGAGAGGAATTCCTGCAAGTTTCCGCGTGTAACCGCTTTTTAAGTGGATAGGGTTTCCATCTTTCGGGTCCCCAAGCAGACCCAAAGGACGGAAACCCGAACACTAGTGTAAACCTAGCGTAAATGCTCATATACAACTATGAGACTGTAAATTCAAGTCAAAAAAGCTCCCTGCATATCCACAGTGGTGTAGCTGTAGGGGTGTGGTTCGAGCAGTCGCTGCTGGGCCCTGAGGGAGCCCCAAATGTCCCATTGTCACATAAAGTATATTGCTATTGCAAATGTCACAAGGTAGGTAGGGGCCCGTATATGTTAAGTTACGCCTCTGCATATCCATAGGTCTAAATTTACCAGATAGAACTTTTGACTCGCTATTGGTCAGTATACCTTTGTAAACCTTAAACAGTTTTAATACACAGGTATACAGCAAAAAATATGCTACACTTTATTGGTCAGAACTGTTCGTCCTACATGGAATGACTTCCCTTGTATATAGCCTAGATTTGTCTGTATTTACATATATACTCTAATCCTCAGATAAGGAATGCTCCATCACTACTGGACCTCACTTATAAATCCATTCACCACCCCACTCATTTCTCTTCCTACAAATTCCTGCCCCTATTCCCACCTTCCCCAGGTGAGATGAAAGCTAATTCCCCCAAGTCTTACTAGCACCATGTTGCCAACACCATTTTACTTCTAGCTAAATGGGATTTCCGATCAAAATGGGGTTTTCATACAGATGACCAATCCCCAGGATAGGTCACTATGTGATTTGTGGGGGGGGGAGTCCATCACCTGGACCCTGCAAAAATCAGCTGTTTCAGCAGCAGTCAGGTGCAGAAAGCTTCTTCTATTACTGCTATTGAAATAATAGGATCGGAGCTGCATCCCCGTAACTGCATAGTGGCGGTTCCAAGGAATTGCAGTGCCACTTCTGTTACTAGAATAGGAGCAGCCTGCTTGAGCTCCCCCATCCTCTGCACCATCTTCTGGATCAACTGGGTCTGGGGGTCGGACGCCAACAAATCACATACTGATGACCTATCCTATGAAAACTTCATTTTTGGACGGAAAACCCCTTTAAGGCAGTAGCGAGCTGCAGCAAAAAAGCGATGCAGGAAAAACCGTGGCAGCAACACATCGCAGATTTTCCCACAGCGCTTTTCAAGTTTCCTCTGCGGACTTTCTGCTCCCATTATACCTATAGGGAAACCACCGGTGTTTCCATAGGTATAATTGACATGCTGAGATTTCCAAAACCACAACGGTTTCACTAGTATACCATCCACTTTGCAGTGATTGTAAAACGCTGCGGTTTTTGCTGCAGTGTTTCCGCCACGGCCAAACTGCGGCGTTTGCGCCACATGGGACTTGGCCTAAATCACTACTGACCCTATTCTATCTTCAGTGCTAAGGACACCCTGACTCTCTTCAAAGCTTCTAGGGCTTAGACCTCATTCACATGTCAGTAATTTCTATCCATGTACTGTCTGTCTTTTCCACCAAGAGCACACAAACACATTGAAAGACACTTGACTGCCAATGCCTCGTTCTGTCTTACAGTATACAATGTAATATATCATGGTATTGAATTAGCTGCAATTCCCATATAATATTATTAGCTGAGTCACTCTACAAGTAAGAACCATCTGGAATCAAAGTCACTGTTGTCTCTATGCAGCCACAAGACTAATACTACTGTTTCATGACTAGTGGCACTTAAAAAGCAAGTAAAACCCCCCATAAACATCAGAATGTTTACCCCGTAAGAAAACTTAAAAGGAATGTGGCCTTGGTCAAAAAAATTTGCGCAACGATCTCTCTGAAGCCAACATTAGAATGTTGACAAGTATGACCATATCCTACATCCAGCATGCTGTGAGCAGTTCTGTCAGTTTGACAAGCTGCTGCATGCTGTGCCATTCTTGCCATTGATTCCAAAGATTTTCACTATCTGCTGTGTATGGGGTTATCGTATCATGGGGTTATTACTCAGCCTAAATGAATGGGTTTTTGTTCTACATTTATTTAAGGTATATGCCTACGCTGTACAGCTATTGAAGGTGTATGCCTACCCTATACAGCTACTGAAGGTATATGCCTATGCTGTGCTGCTAATAAAGGTGTATGCCTATGTTGTACAGCTACTGAAGGTGTATGCCTACGCTGTACAGCTACTGAAGGTATATGCCTATGCTATACAGCTACTGAAGGTGTATGACTATGCTGTGCAGCTACTGAAGGTGTATGCCTACCCTATACAGCTACTGAAGGTATATGCCTATGCTGTGCAGCTACTGAAGGTGTATGCCTACCCTATACAGCTACTGAAGGTATATGCCTACGCTATACAGCTACTGAAAGTGTATGCCTATGCTGTGCAGCTACTGAAGGTGTATGCCTACACTGTACAGCTACTGAAGATATATGCCTACTCTGTACAGCTACTGAAGATGTATGCCTACGCTGTACAACTATTGAAGGTGTATGCCTACCCTATACAGCTACTGAAGGTGTATGCCTATGCTGCACAGCTACTGAAGGTATATGCCTATGCTATACAGCTACTGAAAGTGTATGCCTATGCTGTGCAGCTACTGAAGGTGTATGCCTATGCTGTGCAGCTACTGAAGGTGTATGCCTACGCTGTACAGCTACTGAAGGTGTATGCCTACCTTGTACAGCTACTGAAGGTGTATGCCTATGCTGTACAGCTATTGAAGGTGTATGCCTACTCTTTATAGATACTGAAGGTATATGCCTACTCTGTACAGCTACTGAAGTTGTATGCCTATGCTGTACAGCTACTGAAGGTGTATGCATACACTATACAGCTACTGAAGGTGTATTCCTATGCTGTACAGCTACTGAAAGTATATACCTATGCTATACAGCTACTGAAGGTGTATGCCTATGCTGTGCAGCTACTGAAGGTGTATGCCTACGCTGTACAGCTACTGAAGGTGTATGCCTACCCTGAACAGCTACTTAAGGTATATGCCTACTCTGTACAGTTACTGAAGTTGTATGCCTATGCTGTACAGCTATTGAAGGTGTATGCCTACTCTTTATAGATACTGAAGGTATATGCCTACTCTGTACAGCTACTGAAGATGTATGCCTATGCTGTACAGCTAATGAAGGTGTATGCCTACGCTGTACAGCTATTGAAGGTGTATGCCTACACTACACAGCTATTGAAGGTATGCCTATGCTATACAGCTACTGAAGGTGTATGCCTACGCTATGCAGCTACTGAAGGTGTATGCTTACACTGTACAGTTAGTGAAGGTGTATGCCTACTCTTTACAGATACTGAAGGTGTATGCCTATGCTGTACAGCTACTGAAGGTATATACCTATGCTGTACACAAGGCACTGACTTATAACACAATAACCCTGTATATTGCACTGTGCACTACTGTGTGTTCAGTACTTTATTACAGTAGTATAATAAGGGCACAATAGTTCACTTTGGAGATTGGGGGAGGTGACTGTATTAGAGTACACCCCTTGTACTAAGTAACCTTTGCACCATTGAAGACAGCCTGTGAACAGTGCACAACAGCTTGTGTACTCTCAGCAGTTGTGCACCTTTTACAGGCTGTAGAAAAGTCCCCCTTGTAAACTTGGGTTTCTCTGCAGTTTGGGCTGAAGTTAATCCTGTTCCATCACTTGTGTCATATGCAGAAGTGTACATTGAGGCACCTGGGCCATAGTGCAGAATCTGCAGTGGGGCCCCTTACATACCTTATGCTACCTAGAGTAGTTATATATTTTATGTGGCAGAGGGACCTGGTAATATGCTACTACCTGTTGTGGTGATGCAAATCTGTAGGTACAATAGTTTCAGGTATCCCATGGAGTGACATGTGGCATTGTGACAGCAAACAGATTGTAACCTTTCACCATCATCACTGTAGAATGTGTAAGACTCCCTCTTTATCTGAATGGCTCATACACAGAAGGTGCCTTTGAAGGTTATACGTGGCACCACACTATATTGTTATTGTTGTAATATTATATTATCATTATTATATCATTATTACCTTATTTATTATAATGATGCAAAGATAATACTCTGAAAATATCTGACGAACCATTAGTCTCCTGTATTGCCACTATTTACAGAGCACTGCCATGAACAGTAGGACAACCTAAAGTAGCCCATAGGCATTAGATGTGTATAGCCTTATCCTGCTGTTTGGATGGGACCAGGCGGGGTCCTCCTCACTGTTCCCTGACATTTGCCAAAAGGGGAGAGTCAACTGCCCAACCCTTTTGGGGGAGGCGGTTCGAGGGGTGGGGGGGCCGTGTCAAATGTTCGCCTTGGGACCCAGCCATTCCTAGTTACGCCACTGCGCGTGGCCAAAACCATAGTTTTTCTTGCCAGTTTTTCTTTGTGTTTCTTGCGAACAAATGTTATTTTAAAGTATAAAGGGAAACATAAAATATTCTGCATATAAAGTGTTTTTGTTTTGGGTGTTTTTGGTGTATTTTTTTTTTTTTAAGAGCAGCATGCTGTGGATATGGCATATTTTTTCTGGCATTTTTCAAATAGGCTGTGCTATTGGACTGGCCTAAAACTGGAATTTCCTACAACAGTCTCCTCCGGAGATGTGTGGTGTGCCAGAATAAATAATTCTGGAGCATCTCAAGAGGTTCAGATCTCCAAGGTCTGACATAGATTTCAACTATAAGGCTGAGGCTCCACATTCGTTTAACGCATAATTTTTTGTTGCAGATTTTGCTGCGTTTTTTTTTGCACAAAAATTAGCGGTGGCTTGAAAAGGAATGAAATATGTTAAGAAAGGTCTTAGATGTTTCCCTTATGTTTAATCCACTCCTGACTTTTGCTCAAAAAATTGCAGCAAAATCAGCAACAAAAACCAATGTGTTTCCGCAATGTGGGACCTCAGCCTTACTTACACTAGTTTTCTGGTGCAAGTTATAGTAAATCTATCAGGCCAAGGCATCCTGACCCATCCACTATGATCCCGCCCTACTACACCCACTTTTTGAGTGGTGTGCACAGCAGAAAAATGGTGAAGTGTCACATTTTTGTCACAAAATGACATGACTGACCTCAGCAGTGATGTGCCACTTGTATAGCGGTCACCTGTTATTGGCTGCAGCATTGACCTGCCCACAGGATAGGGGATAGGTGTCCAATTGCTGGGGGCCAATCACCAGGTCCCCCAGTGATCAGGAGGACGGGGGACCGAAAGTCCCCCTAAGGCCTCCTTGTGAATGAAGCACCAGTGTGAGACTAGTGCCCCATTCACTTCTATGGACTGCCAGGACAGTAATGCACCCGCAGCCCCATAGAAGTGAATGGAGCGACAGTGGATAGGGAATAAATGTCCATAAGAGCACAACCCCTTTAAGTGAAACCACAAAATGCTGCATTTTACAGTTCCAGCAAAGTGAATGAGATTTCATTTAATTTCAACACATTGTGGATAAAAGCTCTGCATTTTCAGCATGTTATTTTTACCTGTGGAAACACTGAGGCAGATTTAATAAGACTGTCATACCGTACACCAGTCTTAAAAAATTGTTTATTTCCTGACCTGCTGTAAATAACTTCCCTACTTATATTGCATTTTGTTATTTTTAAAGATTCTAAGATCCTTTGAATGACCATGTCTTTTGTGTATAAAAAGTCTGTGAATTTTCAGTTTCTTGTATAACACCATGTCTGAAGAAGAGAGCTAGCACTCTCGAAAGCTTACCATCAAATATACTCAGTTAGCCTCTAAAAGGTATTGCCTGATTTCTTCACTCTTTCACTACTTTCTATGGCTAACACGGTACAACATTATACTACCAGTCTTAATAAAGGCAACCAACTGGCACAGGGAATGAGTGATTTATGAAGAGGCTACGGCGTGAAAATTGGCGTTAGTTATAATGAATCTGTCAGGCTGAACGTCCCCTGAACTTGCTCACCCCACACCTGCCCAAATTCGCACAATGTGGCACAATTCTGACGTTATCAGAAAACTGGCGTGGAGGGATTGATGAACTCCCCCACTGTGTGTTTACTCCATAGACGTTTTTGCTGCATTTTTTTTTCTGCTGCACTTTTTTCTGCTGTGTTCTCTGTGTTTCGCTACATGTGGCCATAGGATCAAGGTTTATTCACAGCTTACAAATCTAATGCAAAATCTGCATATGTTACATCTGGGGTAAAATCTGCAAAATATAACATATCCGAATCTGTTCAGTTTAGTGCATAAATTTTACCTTCCTACACTATGGTGAAGCTGTGTCAACCATAGATAATACTGGCATAAGATTAGTTCCGTTCCGTCTGTGTTGTGGATTTAATAACCCCAGATGATCCACTTAACTTCCATATAAACAAGACTCAGCATCACGATATGATGTGAGGCACGTTTCAAGGAAAGAAGTGTCATCTGTCCATCATGATATCCATGGTGTGTTTGAAGGCAGAGTCCACATGTGCTTAGATTATGACCTGAGTGATAAGTCTCCACGAGATAGAGCTTCAATGAGGCAACTTATCATTGGGGCCTCAGAAAATGTGACAAAGGGCAAGATCACCAGCCATGTGGCAGAGGTTATGGCCTTTATTACTAAATCCTGACTCTGCGGGTTAGGTACATTTATGTAATTAAACAGTTATAACATTCTTAGTAATGGTTTATTATGAGAGACATAGCCTTAAAGGGGTTTTCCGACCCCAAATAGAATTTTCATACTGATGACATAGGAGACATATCATCTGTTCTAACAGCCTCCAGGTGCCAGAAGCTGCTAGTATATAGGAAGCGTTATAGGATCTGCGCTGCAGTTCACCCGGACAACCATTATGCAGTGGACAGGGGATGCTGTGCCGGTCCTATTACTTTATTACCTATCCTGTGGATAGGTCATCAGTATGAAAATTTGATTTGGGGCAAGAGAAACCCTTTAGAGAGGACCTTTCACCACCTCCAACAAGTCCAGCTGTTTACATCAGTCAATAGTCGCTGCTCCACTGATTCTGGCACAGTTGGGATTTTTTTTCTCTAGTCTAGCCCACTCCGTTCCTGAGCAATTAGTGCTGTTAGTTTTGGTGCCTGATATGCTATTTAGGCTTTGTACTGTCAGGAGGGCGGTGTCCGGCAGGAGCAGACAAGGGGTGTGATTCTGAGCTCTGACACTGGCTGCCTCTGATTGGAGCTCTGAATCAATCCACCCCACACCACCCCCATCAGACACCACCCTTCTGACATTACACACCTTAAATTGCACATCAGGCATCAAAACTACCTGCTCTTGTTGCTTGGGAATGGTGGGGACTAAAGAAAAAATTAACCTATTAACAGATGCTAAGAACCAGAACTGCTTGAGGTGGTCCTCTTTAAGCCCCAACATCAAATAACACCTCCTTATGCTAAAAAAGGTCCTTTAGGCCTCCTGAGGTACCAGAGTCCAGGAACATTTTTTATCTCTGCAGCCCCTGTGGCTATGTTCATGATGTACCTACATGGAGGCAGGGTAAGGAATTGCTATGGGGCCCATGAAGGCAGGGGGCCGACATGTCCCTCTCACAACACTTTAATCTCTTTTGATGTCTAACAGTTCAAGTATTACAAAGTCTTCCCAACCACACATTTCTTTTATTTTTTGTTTTTATTATTCACATGCATTACCTAAAAATATAATTTAAAAAAAAACACATTTTTCCACAACCCCTGTCCTTTTGTACTTCTTTACTCTGCTGCGGGGCCTAAAATAGTGTCTACGTTGGCCCGTTGCTTAAAGGGGTTGTTCAGCCCCAAATCGATTTTTTATACTGATGACCTATCTGCAGGATGTGATGAGGTATGTGGTCAGGATCCTTATTTTATGACTAGTGAAGAGGGGTTACAAAGGGTAGCTCTTGCTCTGGAGGACCTGTCCTGCATTATACACAACAGGCAGCCCATTTTTATTGAACTATGTAATACTATAAGTTATGTGCTCTCCTTATTCTCAGAAGGAGCCTCATCCAATAGCAGATATTCCTTCTCCATGGGCAAACATTAATTTCCCTGATTGTTAGCAACCCTCTTTTATGTTGAACCAGGGGCACATGTCATAACAACCCCCTAAACGCCCCAATATTCCATTCCTGTTGTACAACCTATACCATAGATATCTAGTCTCTTTATACCATTTTAGCTCTGATTTTCTTCTGTTCTTACTTTTTACATTTCTTATATAGTCCTTTCATCTATTTTGTCTTCCTCTACTGTATTCTTAGTAAATCAATACTTTAGGGAAAGCCAGGCCATACACATTAGATGACATTTGACCATTAGCTATCTCTTTCGACATCTCTTGAATGGCCAAAGGAAACAATCCAACTTCCAATCCTTCTCCCTGTCTTTCGGGGGAGAGTCAGAAGACCCCCATAAACTTTAGAGTGTCGGCTAGTCACCACTTTTTTGGCAAATATTATGTGTACCAAAACATCCTGTCCCTCCACTGTTTTACCAGTATTAATTTTTAACCTATATATTCTTTTTCCTCCTGTTCAATTGCAACCCTTCATGTCACCTTATCTTGGCCCTAGTGAAGTGTTTCCTTCTACATCATACATATTTACCTTTTTAGTAAAGGATCCACAACATAATCCCATCCCGTGCTAGCAGTCTGGGAACAGACCCATATTCATTGCACAATCCTGCACGGCGTTAATATGTAGTGTTACATAATGTTATGTTTAAAGAAACCCTGACATGTCGGCTTTAGTAAATGCTTGTATTCCCATGAAATAACAATTCTGGAGTTGCTTTTGTTAGAACTCAGCATTGAGCTGCTCCCCTATTATTCCTCATGGGAACTCGGCATATCCTGACAGTACTGATACTACAGTGTTAAGCTGTGATGGGGCATTAGGGCCGGTCATTGATTTTCAGTGATGTCTGTTTGCATGGCATGGGTAGTGAGCGGCAAATGCCAACCTCTCCCATGTGATGTAAAAGTTAAAACAAAAATGTTTTCTATATGCTCTACTGAGGTTCCCAAATAAATAATTCAGGGGCAGTTTAAAGGCATTATCTGGTTTTTGAAAAAAAGAGAGCCACAATTTTTCTAAAATAGGAAGAAAACATTACTTCCCTCTTAAATCCCTCATCCATCCAGTGCAGATACTCCAGCAGGTCTGCCGGTCTTTGTTGTTACGAGCTGCTAGAGATCTGCAGCCGATCAGTGAACTTATCAGTCATATGCCGCATGGGGATTCTAGTAGTATGGCACATGACCGCTGAGGTCACCCGCCAGATCACGGGCAGCTTGTAAACAAAGACCGACGGGGATTACCATAAACCTGCTCTGGATCAGTGGAGGACTGAAGTATGTAACTATAGGGGGTGCAGATTTAGCAGTTGTTTCCAGGACCTGAAACCTCAGGAGGCCCCAGAGGTCCCTCTGCCATATAAAAAATAAACCATTATTTTAAGTGGCATAATGTAAGCCCCATAACAGATTTTTCAGTGGGGCCCAGGAGTGTTAGGTTACACCTCTGGCTGAGGGTTCCAGCAGTTTGATTCCCGAATATTATCATTTTGTTTGTGCATTGGGGAAAATGTATATTACGGTGGCTCAGTGGTTGGCACTGCAGCGCTGGAATCCTGGGTTTGAATCCTGCCAAGGACAACATCTGCAAGGAGTTTGTATGTTCTCCCCATGTTTGCGTGGGTTTCCTCTCACACTCCAAAGACATACTGATAGGGAATGTAGATTGTGAGCCCTATATGGGACAGTGACTGTCAATGTCTGTAAAGCGCTGCGGAATATGATGGCGCTATATACAGTAAGTAAGCATAATAAATATATTGTGAGCAGGTGTGTAGCTAGGGAGGACAACCAGGTTATGTACCCTGGGTGCTGGTTTTGAGGGGGGCACCAACAACCCACTTTTATGCATTTAGATATAGAGTAAGGGCAATGAAATGAACCTTGCGCTTGGTGATGGAAAGCCTAGCTACAGCTCTGTTGTGAGAAATTCCCTTTAGGCTCAGGCTCCTCATTGCGGAAAAGCTGCTTTTTTTTGTTGCAGATTTTGCTGCAATTTTTTACACAAACCTAGTAGTAGCTACAGAAGTAATGGGGAATATCTTGGAAGTTCTTATACTTCTTCCTTCTGCTGAATCCATTCCTAGTTTCAGCTAAAAAAAAAAAAAAAAGCATAATCCAAAGGCTCTCTTTCTATTGTAACCTAGCACTGTGAATATACAGTACCAGCAATGTTCATATGGATAGAGGGCTAGGGCAGGCCACATGCCTCAGGATGAAGTCTGATATATTTCATCAATAGTCCAAAGGACCAGCAGGTTAGTTTCTATGATGATGAAAAGTCTGGGTTCTCCCACTGTCGCCCCATCATCTCCACCTTTAGCTGGAGCGGAGTTCATGATCTGACTGTGGAAGTTATCAGGATGAACAAGAGGTTGTGTTTATGCTCTGGGCAAGCAGATAATTCACTTCATGCATCACGCTGTATAGAGATAAGGATCAGGCCGGGTACCTTGGCACTGGGTGTTCTCATACACAGGTACATCCGGAGAGCCCGGGGCAATGAGATGCTGTGTTTGGTGGAAAAAAACAGACTTCTAGATGGAAGCAAACTGACAGGAGCTGGAGGAAAACCAGAGATTAGAATATACTTTTACGTCAAGCTTCACTTTCTGTGCCAGGAGGTGTATTGCCAGGAACTGATGTGTAAATGTGTATCTTCATTCTGCTGCTAAAAACACCATCGGGAGATTGATCATAAGGGAAGTTTTATAGTCTGTTTTTCTGGAATCTGCGTTGTGTGATGTTTGATACATTAAGTCTAACACTTCTGTCCGGAGATCTTACTCCACTTTCTACATAATGCCCCAGTCCCTTCCCCACTAGAGTGAGATTGTGACAATTTTTGTGACTTTTTAAAAATTTTGCTGAATCGTGAAAAGTGAAAATGAGAAAATAAAAAATTTTGATGAAAATGAAAAGTGAAGTGAGTGGCATAAAAACACAAAATTTTGCAGTCACAAAACCTTACAGGCGACTTTTTAACACCATCGTTTTAGAGTGGAGTGTTTGACAGATTCCGCCCTATATGTTTCTTACAAGAGAATCCATTGATGATGCATCTCACAATTACATCCGTTCATGGTCCATAGTCATTGCTAGCACCTACACTATGGATATTTAAGTATTGCACTTTCTAGCTAAGCTTAGTAAAAATAGTCATATTAATCCTATTTGTTAGGAAATTGGTAAAGAGGGGGCAGTACTAATTTACTCCCAACCATAGACTGTATCTGATGTGTTTCTGCATTACTGATACTTGTAACTGCTTCATCATAGGTACAGTCTAACTAAGTACAGCAAATATTTTCAGCTCCCCAAGTGATATGTGCCAGGGGCGACAACTCTAAGACAGATAAGTGTGCTGGTGGCAAATTATTTTTGTATTAAGCCATGTCCCCTTTGACTTTGTCCAATTCTACTGTGTCCATTTGTACACCAGCACAGTTATAGTCCCTTTCAATGTATAACATACAGTGGTGATGCCACCTTAGTTGCCACCACACAATATAATTACCCCCAGACTGCCCCATTCAGTATAATGATCACTAAGTGGCCCCACTCAGTATAATGTCCCTACTTAGTATTATGCCCACTAAATGGCCCACACAAGTATAATGACCCCTTAATGGCCCACACACAGTATAATGCCTCCTCAATGCTCTCCTTAAAATATAATGTCCACTTAGTGGCCAATTACACAGTAAAATATGTCTTCAGTGGTCCATCATACAATATAGTACATAGAAAAAGAAAACAATGTTCACCTAGCCCCGCTCACACAGATCTGCCTGCAAGCTCCAACTCTAGTGCTGTCTTTGGCTTAGTGTCCATTGTATCTCCCCGCCTCAGACAGCATTAGTGGAAGACTGAATGGTGGAACATAGAGCTGATGGCTCTGTGCTCCACCATTATATTCAACTCTATCTGCATCCTGAGGATCCAGATATAGTTGAAATGAGGACCCAACACCTGGAACAGTGGGACAGCACCTGAAATGTGAGACTGTCTCACTGGATCCGGGATGGCTGAGAATAGGCCTCCACAGTCATAGGGAAGGGGTTTTATCCACATGAAGCCCCTCTTAAGGTTAAAGAGAGAAATGGCCAGGGTGAACTTTCCATTTGGATTTTGCTAGCTTACAGGAGTCAGTCAGGTCCAAAATGCCCCCTACAAAACCAAAAATAGTGCCATGTAGGGCAGAAAGATATCTTTGTGGTTACAACCGATGAAGCAGTTCAGAGATAATCAGCTAAGAAAGTCATTCATGGCTAAATGTGCAGCATTGGAAAGTGATTTCTGAGGTCAACTGTAGCCCTGGCGGCTGTCTGTAGGCAAATCTGGAAAATCAGGCTCTTATATGTACGCATATGTAATCAGGGGTATAGCTATAGGGGGTGCGGAGGTAGTTATCACACCTGGGTCCTGATACCTAAGGAGGCTTAGGTTTCTCTGTCACATAAGAAGACCCCAGCATTATAAGTGATACATGAGAGGTAGGGGCCCTGTTAGATTTTGCAATTGGGCCCAGGAGCTTCGGGTTATACCTCTGGATGTAATGGATGTCTTTGCTTTAGGGAATTATACTTTAAACCCTTTGTAAACTCTGGATCACAGTCTGCAGCTACTGACCCCGCGGCTCTGACATGACAGCAGATGTACAGACACGTGCAGTCAGTACATATGAAACCGCCATTAGAAGAACGTAAAATTGAACCTTTTACCTGGAGGACGTTGATACTATGGGAATAGGAACATCTCCTTTCTGAGCTACTGAGCTAGGCATAGCTCTAAAACCAAAGACCGTGATGGTTGGTCTTAGAAGTGAAAAAAATATACAGAAATGTACAGACCCTCCCCCTTCTTTTCTTCTATCCTAAAGCGGATATTCAGTTCTGTGCCAAAAGAGGCCTAGTTACCCCCCCAGGCCTTTGCTATTAAAAGGAATCAGGTCTGGGCCTTCTGACTCGAGCAGCAGCGGGAAGCTCAGATCTGTGATAATGCAGGCTCCTTACAAGTAATACTGCAGGTACGGGATAGTCTCTCCTATGTGACTTTGTGGCTATGTCACTATGTTGGTTTGTAGAGTACTATGGACAAAGGCCAGCCGAAATGTTTTAGCTTTATACAAATTAAGCCACATTTTAATCTACATGCAGTCCAGATATGTTGTATGCAGAATACTTGGCCACAGGTAAGTAGAGCTGGAAAATGAGCCATTATAGGAATATTCCAGATACATCTGCTGATACTATAATAAGAATTAGCTAATTATTAAGTAGCCATCCTTTGCTTTCCTAAAGGATTCTACCTACATATCATCAGACCAGTGTAGCCTAGGTAAGATGGTTTTAAAGGGGTTGTCCAGGATACAGGTTTTTTTCCAAGGAGGCCGGAGAAGGTGAAAAAAACCAACAACCTATAATCACCTGTCCCCGATGCTCCAGTGTCTCCCAGCGCGAACCAGTCCTCCTGCTGCGGGGTCTTATAGAAGTCCCTCCCATACGTGACTGCTGAGGCCAATCAGCGGTCTAAGTAAAGGATGTGATGTCCTGGTTCGTTGAGAGAGGTCACATGCGGTGTGCCAAAAAAACACCCCGAAGCAACAGGAGCGGACCGTGGTGGGAGACACCGGAGCACCAGGGACAGGTCAGAATGGGTTGTTGTTTTTTTTCACCTTCCCCAACCTCCTTGAAAAACGATTATCTTGGACAACTCCTTTAAGTTAAGGAGTGCTGTATCTGCACTAAAATCCCTACTCCTTCCTGTCTGGATATGTGAACAGGTCCTTATATTGCATGGCATTCGCACACAGCTTTGACCTTCACTAGGATTAAGTCTCATTAGACAAAACAAATTCCTACTCTTATCTAACAATCCAATGGTTCCCAGGACATCAGTGCACAGAGCAGCCTCCATGAGTGACATGAAGCTAGCTGCTGCTGACTACTGCGGCCAGACTCCTGCTGGTTTCCTGTTTGACATTTGTGCTGCCAGGCCAAACACTGCAACAACACTGCCCTCTTTTATAAACCTACAACTAACTACCACCCACAACTACCATCATCGTGTTTATTTTAATATTCCTTCGTCATTACCTATATTTAAATAAATCCTAAAATCCTGCAGGTTTTACACTGATCACTAAGCCTAAGCCCACAAGTACACAGCCATGTCAGGACTGGGGAACATGGTCCTTGCCATAGTTCCCAACCCGGCCGCAGCTCCTGTAACCTGAACTTACAGCATCATAATGATTTATGATACTGTGAGCTTCAGAAATACCACAGCTGTACTGTCCTAAGCTCGCATGAGACTTTGCGTACAGGACAGCAGAGCCATGGTATTCCTGAAGTTTAGAGCATCATAAATCATCATGATACTGTAAGCTCAGGTCACAGGAGTCGCAGCCGGGTTGGGAAATGCGACCGTCACATGGATCGTGTTTCCTGTCCCAGACATGGCCATGTGCATGTGGCCTAATAATATGCTTCCTGTTCACTATTCAGCAGTTATTGTATTATCATCAGAGGCAGGATTACAATGAAAGATAATACCTATATTATAGGAGTCACAATAGGTCACAGATTAGCTACTCTCCCTCCCTACATAATGACCTCTGCACAGGTCACAGAGCATGTCTAGTATCTCTCCCATAGAAGTCAAGGAGTCATCTCCAGACTACTGTGTCTATAATCCATCTGCCTGCTGTAAATCATATATCTACAGTAAATGCTGTTAACATGCAAGATGGCTGCCACATGAAAATGTACAGAAAGTCAAATCAGAAAATAAAGAAAAATTAGAAAAAAAGAATAAGAGTCAGTATCTGGTTTTAATTAAACTTAATGTAAAAAATATATAAGTGATATATTCCCTTTAATAAGAATTAGGAATTTGGCACAAATTCTATAAATTACAGAAAACTCAGAGGTGGCCAGGTTGACTGTAAACTAAAAAAGGTATACTCTCTTATACTTGGCGCTCTGTTTTGGGGTCCTGGTCCCCTTTCCTTCCTGGCCTTATTGGGTCAGACGTGGAGAGGCTCATTACAAGGCTGTGGACCCCGAGGGGCCTCAAAGGTCACTCTGCCTCATAAAATATACAACTATTCTAAATGGCACAAGGTAAGGGCCCGTTACAGATTACACACGGTGACGGGCAGGCCCCATTGACTATAATAAAAACTGAAAGTGGTGGAGAAAATTTCTCCATGCAGGACTTTTTACTCATCCGATTTTTGATGGTCTCTGCGATGGAGACTCCAACACAGATGTGAACCTTAGCCTGAAAAAGGATTAGTACATCTGCCCCCACCAACTGGTAGCAGTTTCATGTTAAAGTGAACCTGATACCAATTTGTGGGTGTAATTTTTATCACTTTATAGGATACACCATCACTTTATGATCAGCGTGGGTCTGACCAGTGGGAAAAATACATCACATCAGTGAATCAAATGTTCTTCAGGCCTGGAGGCGAAGAAATAAAATGTAAGGCCATCTGGTACTGAGAAGCAATGATATACTTGTCAGGATGAGATCAGCAAATGCGATACCTGTAATGACATCAGCAAGAACTCTGCTTATAGGAGCCGCTATTTACACAAGTGACAAGTGAAGGTGACTCTGTGGTTTCTTGCTTGTTACATGTGTATGTGCCGTATGATAAAATAATAATAAGTAAACCTTCCCGAATTTTCAGAATGAAGTCTGTCTCCATGTTTCACTATCTGGCTGAAAGAGAACAATAAGAAAGGCTTAAAGTGACCTCCAATTATAAAACAACCTTTTCGTAAATTAATAGTACAGGTGAATAGAAGAAACTTTGTAATATATCTTATTAAAGAAATCTGTTTCCTTTTCCACTTCTCAGGCTGAGTTTTTTTTTTTTACATAGAAGTCTAAGGAGAGGGAAGGGGGAGACTGCTGGAAAAGAGGCACAGATAGCTGCAGCTGCTACACTGTGACTCAGGGAATTCTTTTAACACTGCTGTATTTACAAGATAAGACTCTAGCACTGCATAGAATGAGGCAATACATCAATTATCAGCCTCCTCCTCCCCCTCTTGTGTGTGTGTGTGAAGTGAATACGAAGAGGATTCTGACAATAAGGAGGAGCAAAGCAGCCTAATAAGTGGTCAAAGCATCATGACCACTGACACCCAATCACAGGCCTCAGTGGTGACCCAGGGCTGCTGATGTCACCCAGGAGGTTGGCAGATGCCAGGAAAGAAGACCAGATGCTGCAGCACAGTATTCGAGAGATGAGAAAAGGTAAGTATGAGCTGTTCATTATTTTTCCACTCCTCCCCAGGTCCTCCAGTTATTATACTCTGCGGTCTGAAACTTGTGGGAAAACCTCACAAATTTTCGTGAGAACAAACTCATGAGCTTCGTCCATCACTAATCCTAGCGATAAGTCATCAAATGTTAGTGTTAGAAAACCTCTTTAAGGCTAAGGCCCCATGTTACGGGCCGCAGCCAAAAAAAGCTGCAGGAAAAACTGCAGTGGAAACGGATTGCGTTTTTTCTGGCAGTGCTTTTCACAGAAAGTCCGCAGAGTTTTCCTCTGCGGACTTTCTGCTTCCATTATACCTATACAGAAAACCCCAACGTTTCCATAGGTATTATTGACATGCTGCGATTTGCAAAAAACGCAAGCGTTTTTCAAATTGCAGCATTTCCAGTGCGGGTTACTTTCTGCACTTTGAAGTTAATGTAAAACCCCTTTTATGCCATGTGGGGCCCCGGCCTCAGGCTGAGGCCCCACGTTGTGGAAACGCAGCTTTTTTTGTTGCAGATTTTGCTGCATTTATTTGAGCCCAAACCAGGAGTGGCTACAAAAGGAATGGGAGATATATAGGAAGCTCTTATACTTTTCCCTTCTGCTCAATCCATTCCTGCTTTGACTCAAAAAACGCAGCAAAATCTGAAACAAAAAAGCAGCTTTTTTTCGCAATATGGAGCCTCAGCCTAAAAATGTTTTCTGGCCCCCAAACAAAATTTAGAGGAGGGCATAGAAGAGGTTAAAATAAAAATGACCAAATTTACCTGAGCTTCACCCTGCTGTCCCAGCCGTTGCTCACCAGTCTTTGGCGTCAGGCTGATTTTGGCACTTTGGCATGTGTGGTAGTCAGGTATGTCATTGTGCAGAGATTCTTGTTCATACAGCAACGACGTACCCAACAAAATCAAATATTTGTAATGAGCTTTTCTCACAGTAGACAATAACGCAGTCCGGTGAAAAACTAAACAGTATTTTTCAGTATTCTGTGTATAGTGAGGGTGTTATTTGCTCTGAAGTGCCAGACTGCAGAGATGTGTTCTGAGTCTTGATCTAAAATTATTCAGTGATGATCTCTCTGATCGGTCTGGGTAATGCGTTCCAGAGAGTGGGGGCGGAATGGCAGAAGGATCTGGCTCCAAATCGTTTAAGGTGGATTCAGAAGATCTTTTAAGTAACCAGAGCCTAAGTTGTTTATGGATTTGAAGGCCATCAAGCAGACTTTAAAAGTTCTTCTCTATTATATAGGCAGGCAGTACGGGAATATGTCAGGAAACCCACACAAACACAGGGGAACATACAAACTCCTTGTAGATGTTGTCCTTGGCAGGATTCAAACCCAGGACTCAGTACTACAAGGCTATAGTGCTAACCACTGAGCCACCGTGCTGTCCAGAGACAGTTCTCCATCAATTACGCTGAAGTTTTGCACATAGACTGAGCTTGCAAAGGTTGTGTTTCCAAGGGATAGAGATAGCTATTCTGCCATTAAGCACTGACCTCCAGCCATGAGAACTTCAGTTTTGTCCAGTTTCAGCTTTATCCAGCTGGCATTCATCCAGTGTTGTAGTTCAGCTAGGCATGAATTTATGACTAGAGATGGGTCACTGATTCCGGGCTTGAAGGATATACATGGTGGGTATCATCTGCATAGCAGGGATAGGCCAGGCCATGACTCTGGATTATTTTGCCTAATGGAAACATGTAAACTGCAAACAACAATTGGGATAGCACCGAACCCTGTGGAACTCCATGTTTTGAGGGAACTGGTGATTACAATGATGAGCGAAGAGATACCATATGTGGTCTGTCAGCCAGGAAGGAAATAAACCACTGAAGAAATGCGCCATCAATTCCACAAAACTCCTTGAGTCTATGTATTAGGATGTCACGGTCAACTATATCAAATGCTTCTGAGAGGAGTAAGAGAATTAGGATGGTGCTTGGGCTTTGTCCCTGGCCATGAGCAGGTCATTTAGTACTCGCAGTGCTATGTTTTTTCTTGAAGCCTGACTGAAAAGGGTCATAGATGCCATCTCCAGATAACCTGGTATCTAGTTGGATAGCAACATTCTTTTCTATAACTTTCCCTAGGAAGGATAGGTTATAGTAAGGTCTGTAGTTACTCAAGGCACCTGGGTGCACAGATGGCTTCTTTAGAAGGGGTTTGATAATGGCCGCCTTCAGTAGATCAGGGAAGATCCCGCTCTGCATAGAATAGTTCATTATGTTCTTCTTTGCAGGAATGAGCAGGTCAGGACATTCCAGGAGAAGTGACGTTGGGCCTGGGTCTAGATCACATGTTGTTCTGCGTAGACTCGGTCAAGCCAGCGACCTTTGGACTGTTAAAGTCATTTGTTGTTGTTTTCTGGATGCCATTCCGGATCACTGAAACTTTGTCCCTGATGTAATAGGCAAATTTTTCACAGAGTTGTTATGATGATGGGATAGTAGGTCTTAGACTGTGTTGCCGGCAAGTTCCTTGCACTTTCTATTCCTTGTGGTAGAAAGGTGGACTTTTTCCTCATTTATGGACGATTCTTAGGTGTTGGGTCAGTGAGATTTTGCTCTTCAATGACTGATGTTTCCGCCACTAGTGTTCAAATTTCTGCCCTCTTTTTTAAGTTCTTTGATGGAGGGGTCAAACCAGGGTGCATGAGGTTTAAGGTCTGAAGTTGTGTCAGGCTGTCATTGGAGGCTGAGGTTGTTCCAGATTTTTTGGGAAGATAATCCTTTAAGGATTCTGTATTTTCTTGGTTCTTTGCTCTGGTGTTTGGCAGCTGGAGAGTTGAATGAGGAATCGATAGTGTGATGATCTGACTAGGAGACTGGATTTACTGTTACTTTTGAGATTTCCAGTCCTCTTTGGAATATTAGGTCAAGAGTGTGGCCCTTTCTGTGAATTGGCGAGTAGACAGCTTGAGAGAAGCCTAGTTCATCCATAGTAGTAAGAAGCCCAAATTGTGGAAGACAGTCAACTAGTGTTAGCCATAGAAGTAGTGGAAGAGTGAAGAAATCAGGCGATACCTTTTAGAGTATCGCCTGATTTCTTCACTCTTCCAGTCAACTATCCAGGCATTAAAATCTCCAAGTATGATTCATCACATATGATGACTGAAGTACCCTTAGCCAAGCTAGCCAGCCACACAGGACATATATAGCATACTATGCTAACCATTCAACTGCAAGGCCATCCATGTAATATATGGTTGTTCTGAGTCTGTCAGAGAGGGAACTGCTTTTACAAGGCACATAACAGGGGTCACAAGCAGGACACTCTCCTTTATAACGCCCATAAGTCCAAGGAGGGTATTTGGACATGTGTTTTTCTGATGAGATTAACCCTTTATGTACCTCTTCAATCTGAGGATCATTCCAGTATCGCGAAGTTCATTATTCTTTTTGTACTGTCTTTTCCAATGTTTTATCCATTACTCCAATCCTAGTCTCCAGTCATGTTGTATATCTGCTCACATTTCTGTATGTCTATTAGAGATTTCTAGCTTCTTTTATGAAATGAATCCCCATTGGAAATAGAAGTGGCTGGGCACATACCAGCTGATCCTGCAAGTGGAATGCATTGGATTTTTTGGGCTTCCTACTTTGCTTGGGTACAGGCCAAAACATGAAAATGTGCAGCCAGGCTTCAGTTAGCAAATGTTATTTACAGAAAATAACTTGTATACCTGTCAGACCTATTGACGTCACATTTTCTTTGCCCATTTGGATAGGAATTAATACTACTTATGGGAGATGCCAACCTTACAAAAATATTGACAGTGCATATTCAGCCATGCCAGGGCCAGCCCAGTGACCTTCCATCTTTCTGCCTATCTATCTATCTGAAGCGTAACTTGTAGTTCCTGGGTCCCAATGCAAAATGTGTAATGTGGCCCCTGCATATATTGTGTCTTTTAAAATAGTAGTATATTTTATGTGGCTGAGGGACCTTTGGGGCCCCCACAGGGTCCAAGGACCAGTTGCATCTGCTACCACTGCTACCCCTATAGCTATGCCTCTGCTATCTATCTATCTATCTATCTATCTATCTATCTATCTATCTATCTATCTATCTCTTGTTTCCATTTATGTGCATGTATATACATAATATACGTACAAAACCATTCATCTTTTTTCCTCTGATGCAATACCTTTACTAATCTAGGTTTGCAGAACCTTTCCAAAATAGGGCAGATGTAAGATTACATAAAGCTTTTTCCATGATCTGTTTGCACACACCTGTGTTGCTAGCTATTAGATAACTCCCTGACAGTATTAGTCGGTGGGAGGTTTCCTAATACACACCCCCTGGCAGATATACTACTATAACAAGTTATCTAAATATAAGCAGAATGTAACTCCATGGGGCGTCTATCTGAGCGCCAGGTGTTTGTATACAAAGTGCACGCTGTGTTTGACATGCTGCACCTTATTTTGAAAGGCCACTAAACCATAAATCAGCAGCTTATAAAAATAAAATGCATCTAAGGCTGGGTTCACGTCTGCGAGATAAAGGCGATACATTCAGGTGAGCCTGTCCTATCTAACTAGCACTCACGTCCCCGTACGAGACTCTGTCCCAGCTTCCGCTTAAAATCGTCGGAGAGGAATAGTCCTGCAAGGTGGACTTTTCTCTCCGCTGGTCTCATTATAAAATCGACGAAAACCGGACAGAAACCAAGCAGACCCAATTATAGTCTATGGCAGTGATGGCTAACTTTTTAAGCTCGGCGTGTCAAAATTCGTAAAAAAAACCTAGCTTAACTCGCGTGGTGTGTCACATCCAGAAATATCCATAATTTTGTTATATTTTTGATATACAGTATGTATTTAGATTATATGATTGTCTGGCCCATCACACGGTATATAACCCCCTTTTCCTGGCCCATCACACAGTATATGACCCCCTTTTCCTGGCCCATCACATGTATATGACCCCCTCTTCCTGGCCCATCACACGGTATATGACCCCCTTTTCCTGGCCCCTCACACAGTATATGACCCCTTTTCCTGGCCCATCACATGGTATATGACCCCCTTTTCCTGGCCCATCACACAGTATATGACTCCCTTTTTCTGGCCAATCACACGGTATATAACCCCATTTTTTTACCCCCCACGGTGTATGATCCCCCTATTTATGGCCCCCCACACAGTTTGACACCTTTATACCCCACCCCACACACACAGTATATGACCCCCTGTTATCCCCCCACCCCCACACAGAGTAGTGGCCGATACTTTTCACTCACCTGTCCACGCTCCAGTCTTGGCCGCCCTCTGCTGCCGCCTCCAGGGTGTGCTATTGCCGATGCTGAAGAAGGCCAGGACGCTATACGTAGCGTCCCGGCGTTCTTCAGCGTCGTGACGTCAGTGTAGCACCGCCTAGAGGAGGAAGCGGAGGGCGGCCAGGATAGGAGCGTGGACAGGTGAGTAAAAGTATCAGTAGCTGCTTATTGCAATAACACAATACATAGCTGCCGATGCGTGTCACCCAAAATGTCTTGGCATGTCACCTGTGACACGCGTGTCATAGGTTCGCCATCATATTGGGTCTGCGGGTTTCCACATGTAACCACTTTTTAAGCAGACAGGATTTCCATCTTTCGGGGCCCCAAGCAGACCCGAAGGACAGAAACCCGAATGCTAGTGTGAACCTGGCGTAACTGTGTTGCTTGTGTAATATGCTACACCCTGGTGACAGACTCCCTTTAAGTAGATAAAATACCCTTTTGTGTAATAAAAGATGTGATAACAGTATTATAATAGCCCACCTTGTTCACTAGTGACAGCTGTATGTGTAAATGTGTGCCTTTAATGACACTATGATAACTTGCTAGTGCGCAGACAATATGCTTTGTCCAGGGTACATTACAATAATCCCTATAAAGGTAAAAAATACCTTTTTATGATACTCATTTATTTTCACTTGCTTGTCTTTGTTTGCACCATTTGTGCCACCCCAGTTTCTTGTCTAAAACAGTACTTGGTGATGTGACCGTGGTGGCCATTGGTGGGCTGCTATTGTAACACCTCATCTCAGGCAAAAAAACAGAACCGTAGCCTATATATATATTTTATCATATTTCACTTGTTAATTTTTCCTTAAAGGGAATCTATCTTTAAAAAAAACACTTTTAAGCTAATGACATGTTGGAATGGCCATTAAAAAGGCCATTCTTCTCCTACCTTTCATTGTCTTCTCCCAGCTGTTTCTGTAAAAATTCTGTAAAGGCCTTTCCAACGTCCCATTAGCTTAAAAGTGTTTTATTTAATTATAGACTCCCTTTAATTTTATTGTAATTGTAACAGATCATATTTACATAGTAAGAAACAAGCGGAAAGATTCCTTTAGGGTCAGCAGAAGATTCCCACACTTCATTCCCTGTCCCAGCGCTTTCTATTACTATGTTACAATGGGAACATAGTGGGAACTTGAGAATTGACAGCTGAGTAAGGATATATATAGATCCTGTTTTGTTTGTAACTAGAATTGGGAAAATTTTCTGGAACATGATCAAGAAGGTCAAAGTAATTGCAGGAGGAGCAGAACTTAAGTACCAGACTGGGCCCAACCCCGTCACATAAGGAAATGTCAGTGTCTATTCTCTGTACTGTGACATAACGGTGTAAATTGTATGTACATTGTATTTTGTCACTGTTTTGTGACATTGGGGTGTACATTATTTTTGACTGTGGTCTCTAGTCATCTGTGACAACACTGTTTTTTTTTCCTGTTCTATGACATCACTGGCTGCATTACTTACATGCAGTGACATCACTGTGCAATAATCATTTCATATTATTTCACAGTGCTTATTATCCATGTACTGTGACATCATTGTCGTCCTTATCCAGTTACTAGCTGTGACATCACTGTGTGCATTATTCCCATACAGTTACATCACTATGCAATAATAATTTCCTATGACTTCATAGTGCGTATGTGGTGAACTTCTCAAAGTGAAGTGCGGTGAATTTCTCAAAGCCATACAGGCCATGTCCACTTTTTATGAGAAATCAAAAGTAGTACTAGGCAAGTGCAAATCTATTAGAAAATAAAGTAAAAGTTTGACTAATAAGTACAAAAGAAATTGGGAACAGAGCAGAAACCATTTGATGAATTCCCTCCAATATCTATTAAAGAAAAAATGAGTTATGAAAATAGTAGTACTTTTACTTTTTTAATTCCAAAACCGCAAGCCCTAGCAGCATCAAAACAAAGGTGCAGCCCAGAGCTGTACAAACTAATGAAAGTTATGATCTTTCTCATCTATGGTGGGATCACATGGTAGGTATTTTGTCTATTTTTATTAGCTAAGAAAACCCCTTTAACTCCAGTAAGCCCTTTAAATCTCCTACCAATTAATTTACTGTCAGCATTTGGACACATCATTCACCATACCATTGGACAGAAAGAATAGATGTCATCATAACAGAAATTACTATGTATACTAAGTAATGCCATCTAGAGGCTAACACAATGAGGAACAATAGTCCCATCAGAATGTGACTGACACTCCTGCTTTGTAGCGATCACTAATACTCAGCATCCTATTTCTTTATCCCATAGACTGGCACGGATTACCCTCCTCAATACTACTCTCATCAAAGCACACACAGCTGAAGATTGAGGCCATCTCTTCTGCCAGCTGAATTTACCCCCCTCTCGTATACACCCCATAGTGCTGAATCACATCATGCGGCTATATTCTCATAGTGACTCAGCACATTGCTGCTGCTCGCAGACAAAGAGGATTCTTACAATAGTCTGGCTCTATGTAGTGGGCTCGGCAAGGATGACATCCCAGAATATACAGCTTTATCCATATCAGACCCACAATCTGTGCTATATGGCTTTAATCCTTCTGTATATCCCTTCTACTATAGGGGTGAAGGTGTCTTCCACTTCATTGTACTCATGTCTCTTGCCCATATCTTATTTGGGGGTTGTAGAAATGTACTTTAAGAATCACCCCTTACATACTTAAGATATACTATAAGATATGTTAAAAGATATAATACAACTGAAATCTAAGTATATAAATAAGTATATATATCTATATATCTATATCTATATAGATATATAGTGCCAAGAGAGGCCACTTGTTAATCCCTTCAATAAGAATTCTCCTAGACCTGGGAGAACTGGGCATTCCTAGCAGGAGCTTGCTCTAAGAGAAGGTCATGATCAAAATAACTGGAAAATAAATCTGGAGTCCCTGTCATTGAATGTAGCAGTGCGTGTGCAGTTAATGGGGCCCTGAGCAGGGTAACAGTTTTAGGTCTCCTTCTTTTCGGCTCTCCAGCCCTAGAGGCCGCTCTCATTCTAGCATGCCTTAGTTTATTACTCTCTATTGGATCACAAATATCCTATTTCAATATTAGTCTGTGCAACTCAAAAAAATTAAAATGCAGTATTTGCTCAGAATTCGATGTCTTTACTAGCCAAAAATGACTAACTTACCAGGTCTAGTCTGGGAGTGCGCAGCTAAACCTGTTGTCCATTTGTCAAAGTGGCATATACTGCCCAGGGGCCTGCAAAGAATGGCTTCTACTTGTCCTACTTGTGTGTACGCCACATTTTTGTGTTATTTTCGTGCTGTAGTGCTTACATTAGGGACAAGAATCTCTCACATTGAGGAGAGCACCAGTGAAGGTGTGTAGAGATTGAATTGCCTTTTTCCCTCTACTTAGCATCTACATATCACAAGGCATTATGGGAAAGGAGCTGGGAGCTCATACGCCCTCTGTTGGATGTAACAGATCCTCAATTTGATTTTGACTCACCGAGTCTTGAGACAGTAAAAGGGATTTTAGCCAAGCCAATTTCACTTATCTGCATACAGCGCTGTTTCAGGATTGTTGTCCCTCATCAGTACAGAGCAAAGTGAACTGGCTTGCTTTGTGGGAGGCAATGAGTGGGTTAGGGACAAGAATCTCTCACATTGAGGAGAGCACCAGTGAAGGTGTGTAGAGATTGAATTGCCTTTTGCCCTCTACTTAGCATCTACATATCACAAGGCATTATGGGAAAGGAGCTGGGGAGCTCATACGCCCTCTGTTGGATGTAACGGATCCTCAATTTGCTTTTGACTCACCGAGTCTTGAGACAGCAAAAGGGATTTTAGCCAAGCCAATTTCACTTATCTGCATACAGCGCTGTTTCAGGATTGTTGTCCCTCATCAGTACAGAGCAAAGTGAACTGGCTGGCTTTGTGGGAGGCAATGAGTGAGTTAGGGACAAGAATCTTACATTGTAATATCTTTGTGAATCTTTTCCTGACAAAATTAAAACCAATTTGCAAGTGGTGTAAAAAGCACAAAAGTGCAAGGATTAGCTTTAACTATATCTATATTATACATGTAGATACATATCTATGAATTCTAATAGTAATTATATTTAGTTTTTATTTTAATGTGTTATATAAGTAATATGATAAAAAAAATTATATTGATAAAAATTTCATGCCTCTTAATTCAGGATTGTGTATGTGCCTTTATTTAGAATTTCTTTCTAATACGGGGGCCACATTAAGGACTCATGCACATGGCCGCAAATTTATCTGCAATCGCAGGTCTGAAGTTGCGGATAAAAGTACATTTCAATGGGACCATACACACAGCCGTAGTTTTTGTGGTTGTGTGTATGGGCCACATTTAAGAGCCACAAATACTGGAGCAGGTCCTATACCTGTCCACATTTGCGGTTCGGGCCATTCAATAGAATGGATGGATCAGTGAAGACCACGGATGACACCCACATAGCAATCTGGCTGTCCTCCGTGCCTTTTTCACTGACTGCACATCATCGTGTGCATGCAGCCTTAACCCTTTCCCTGCCAGCCACATATTTATACGTCCTCCTATGGTGGCACTTCTGTAGCCAAGCATGCTTCTAATATGTCCTTAATTCTAATCCCGATATCTCAGGGCCCGTTAAGACTATTAAGAAGATCTGGGATTCATTTAAAGATGATAATCTCATCTTTTAAATGATACCAAGATCTTCATGATAGCTCTTAAAATTCCGGAGTTATTCACTGTTGAAAACACTATTCGGCATTGAGATCCCATTGCAGATCTCAATTCCTGACAGCATTTTTAACAGCAATTTGCTCCGAATTTGTAAGGGCTATCAGGAAGATCTTGGTATCATTTTAAAGATGAGATTTTTATCCTGAGATATGGGGCTCTAGGAGGGGCCGCCCTGCAGACTGCACAGAGGTGAGAAATCATCATCATCATCTGTGCATCACCTGTATGTGACTGGGTGGGGGGTGGGGGTTAGCAGGGACTTCTGTCCATGTTATCCCCTCTCCTATCAATCAGAGAGCATACTATACTTTTGCTCTCTGTCACATAGAGAGATAATGTAATACCCCTCTGAGCCTTATTAGAGGGGTATCTTCTGTAATACCCCTCTGAACATGACCAGGAAGTTTATTGGCGCTGTGACCCAGATGTTTACCATCGTCATTTTGACCACCGGTCAAATTTTGGTTTAATGCATATTGCACATTTTCTGTTAGTACAATAAACCTCATTTCAATCCTGAAATATTACTGTGTCCATCAGTTATTAGATATATCAAATTGAAATGGCTGTTGCAAACACCCAAATATTTAGAACTAAAAATGATTAAGATTAATAGGGGTGCCCAAACTTTTTCATACGACTGTATATATGACATATTAAGTTGTGTTTTTATATATGGTATGCAGTGCAATCTCAAAAAAGTTAGATTTTGGTATCACAGTCACAGTTTGCTAGGTGCAGTATAGATTTTTAACATATTAGTGAATAACAGCAAAATCTTGCTTGTCTTCTGTATCAGCGTTTTTGAGAGTACGAGCTCTTGTTGTAGCTGATGTTTGTGGTATATATAAATTGTGTACACCTTGATCTATTATTTTAAATGTATTTTGTTTGTGAATGTAAGATTGAATAGGAGTTTTAAGTGCAAATATATGTTTTAGTGCATTTTTTCAAAAAATTATTTGTGTTTGTCACAAAGTTACATGAAGGTGGATGTGGCTATTGATAACCCATTGAGACACATGTAATCTTCAGGTTGTCTACTTTCAAAAAATATATATGGTTTAGGGGTGCGCTTGCTTTCCACGGTGTGTAATCCCTACATTTTATAGGATGATACTTTTTTAACATTTCCAACTTCAAAACAGATTTTTGCTCATTCCAGTTCTAGTGATTTTCTGAAGATATGTGCATGCAGGTGTAGGCCTTAGTGATATAAATGGACTCTGCACATGTTGATCTCTTATTTTTAGGAGGTTTGGTGCATGAAACTTTGTGTCTGGTTTCCACTTTTAGCAACTAATATACATTTATTTGCATTTTGTTTATAAAACATTCACTTTAAATCAAAATTGCATGAAGGTGCTTGTTCACATACAGTACCAAGTGGCATTCTGACAATGCTGCAGGTGTCTACTTTAAGAAAATATATAGGTATTGGGGGGGGTTGGATGATTTTTTAATGTTGCAATTTAGGTTTGATTTCTCCATCTCAAAACTGTGAAAATTGCTCTGACTACCCGAGGTGCAAAATTTCCGGAGAACCCTGGCAGTGAAAGGGTTAATGTAGTTGGAGCTGTGTTAACCCTGTATGCTTGCTGCATCAAAAATGTGCCAAAAATTGTGCCATATTCCAAAATAAAAAGAGGGTTTATAGAAATGTTTCCTTTAATGAAAATGTGCCAATGCTCATAAGTTAGTTTGTTGGAGAAAAAAACTATATTTATATAAAACTATATATAGTACTAGCTTCCTTCATCTAACACCATGTCTGATGAAGGAAGCTAGTACTTCCGAAAGCTTACCATCAAATGTACTCAGTTAGCCTCTAAAAGGTATCGCCTGATTTCTTCACTCTTCCACAGTTTTAGTAAATGCTCCATTTGACTTTGCTGCCAAGGTCAATGCACTTTGTAATAGAGACCTAAGATGACAGCCAAGAGAGAGACAAATTTCAAAGACATATTGGTTAAAAGTCACCCCGTCCCAAAGAGATCCAATTTGTTTGGTTTTGTCATGTACAAATATAGTAAGAACAAACACCTTAGAATAAGATGATACGTTAAGACAATGTAATATCCGGGATTTCCTATCTTGCAGCACTACACATGTGGTATATTATTAAATATATATTGGTCTTACCTCAGGAGAACTTAGAATCAGACAAGAGAACATGTGAGGGATATTAAAAATGTCAAAGATGGAAAGGTGAATGGGATATAAAGAAATTAAAGAAATATTGCAGTATTATACAATGTATCATGATTGTAGCCACGTGCACTAGCATTTGAGGGGCAGAAAAACATGGCTGATGCCATAGAGAAGAATACACGGCTTTTCTAATTTATTTTTCATGCTCTGTAATTATTATGTAAGAGAAAATAAGAGCCAGAAGAATCAGTAGATGATGTGAGGAGTCATATAGGGATTTATTTATTCTTTTTTTATTTGTTTGGTTTATGGGTCCTTTAATATCGGCTGATTTTACCCATTTTGGTGGGACTGGATGACCCTCTAAGGGTGGGTTCACACTTGCGCCCGGAGTCCGTCTGCCGCGAATCTGACCTAAATGTCGGAAAAAAAGATAGGGAAAGGATTGGGAAAGGTTTGAGTCGCATTGCTTAAAAACCCATTCACTTCAATGGGCTTTTAAAGCAATGTGCATTTGTCCGATTGCACCCTCTGCTCCGTGAAGCTGGTTTTTTTCGTTGGACACAAAATCCTGCATGTTCGACTTTGTTTCCTATGAAAAAAAAACCGGCTGCACGGCGCAGAGGGTGTAAGTGCACACCCGCGCATTGCTTTAAAAACCCATTGAAGTGAATGCGTCTCAAACCTTTTCCAATCCTTTCCCTATCCTTTTTTCCGACATTTAGGTCGGATTCGCGGCAGACGGAGTCTGGGCGCAAGTGTGAACCAACCCTTATACAGTGGGGAAAAAAAGTCAGCCAACAATTGTGCAAGTTCTCCCACTTAAAAAGATGAGGCCGGACTGTAATTGACATCATAGGTAGACCTCAACTATGAGAGACAAATATCCTTTGTTGGCAATGACAGAGGTCAAACGTTTTCTGTAAGTCTTCACAAGGTTGGCACACACTGTTGCTGGTATGTTGGCCCATTCCTCCATGCAGATCTCCTCTAGAGCAGTGATGTTTTGGGGCTGTCACTGGGTAACACGGACTTTCAACTCCCTCCAAAGGTTTTCTATGGGGTTGAGATCTGGAGACTGGCTAGGCCACTCCAGGACCTTGAAATGCTTCTTACGAAGCCACCCCTTCATTTCCCTGGCGGTGTGCTTGGGATCATTGTCATGCTGAAAGACCCAGCCACGTTTCATCTTCAATGCCCTTGTGATGGAAGGAGGTTTGCACTCAAAATCTCATGATACATGGCCCCATTCATTCATTCATGTGCACGGATCAGTCGTCCTGGTCCCTTTGCAGAGAAACAGCCCCAAAGCATGATGTTGCCACCCCCATGCTTCACAGTAGGTATGGTGTTCTTTGGATGCAACTCAGCATTCACTCTCCTCCAAACACGACGAGTTGTGTTTCTACCAAACAGTTCTACTTTGGTTTCATCTGACCATATGACATTCTCCCAATACTCTTCTGGAATATCCAAATGCTCTCTAGCAAACTTCAGACGGGCCCGGATATGTACTGGCTTAAGCAGGGGGACACGTCTGGCACTGCAGGATCTGAGTCCCTGGCGGCGTAGTGTGTTACTGACGGTAGCCTTTGTTACGTTAGTCCCAGCTTTCTGCAGGTCAGTCACTAGGTCCCCCCGTGTGGTTCTGGGATTTTTGCTCACCGTTCTTGTGATCATTTTGACCCCACAGGGTGAGATCTTGCGTGGAGCCCCTGATCGAGGGAGATTATCAGTGGTCTTGTATGTCTTCCATTTTCTAATTATTGCTCCCACAGTTGATTTCTTCACACCAAGCTGCTTGCCTATTGCAGATTCAGTCTTCCCAGCCTGGTGCAGGTCTACAATTTTGTTTCTGGTGTCCTTCCACAGCTCTTTGGTCTTCACCATAGTGGAGTTTGGAGTGTGACTGTTTGAGGTTGTGGACAGGAGTCTTTTATACTGATAACAATGTCAAACAGGAGCCATTACTACAGGTAATGAGTGGAGGACAGAGGAGCCTCTTAAAGAAGAAGTTACAGGTCTGTGAGAGCCAGAAATCTTGCTTGTTTGTAGGTGACCAAATACTTATTTTCCACCATAATTTGCAAAAAAATTCTTAAAAAATCAGACAATGTGATTTTCTGGATTTGTTTTCTCATTTTGTCTCTCATAGTTGAGGTCTACCTATGATGACAATTACAGGCCGGCCTCATCTTTTTAAGTGGGAGAACTTGCACAATTGGTGGCTTACTAAATCCTTTTTTCCCCACTGTATGTGTATTGGAATCCTGGCTATACCCAATGGTAGATGTCAAGGAGAGAAGGATTGGGCTGTTTTCAACATGTCTGACCCTTTGCTGTCAGGGTGAAACACATGCATAACTGGCTAAGCCTAGCATGCATGTGTATGGGTGGGTCTAGAGGAATAGCCGTCAGCTATATATGCATGTGAATAACGCAATAATCAGAGCAGAAAGGCATTAAGAAGCTATGACTGGTAGTCCATTTATTAGGCTTACAATTTACTCCACGTGTTGGGTTCTTTTCTTGCTGTAGCACTTACATGTTCTACCCCCTCTGTAGAATACACAGCTGTAATACACTGTTGGCTTGTAGAGCTGGAGGGCAAATATTTACCTCTGTATAATCTTGTTACATGAGTGATGAAACCATAAGCCACAAACTGCAGGAGAATAGGTCTAGAGTTTCTGGGGAGTTCATCTTGCATCTGCTTCTTGCTCTGTCGGCCATTTTTCTGGAGTACGCTGGTGTAAGAAACTAAACAAAAATGGCTGCCGGAGCCACTCTGAGTTCAGGCAGAGCCGACGGAGCATGCTCCGTCGGCCATTTTTGTTTAGTTTCTTACACCAGTGTACTTCAGAAAAATGGCCAACAGAGAAAGCAGATGCAAGATGAACAGAAGAAGATGCAGGGGTCATGAAAAAGCAGCACTGGAGGCGGGTTGCGGCGATGACGCGGAGTGCTCGGAGCACAGGGGGAATGCCCCCAGTGCATCATTTACATATGAGAATAAAATGTTTTTTTTGGACAAACGGCGGTGAGGAGAAGAAAAGTAAAGGTAGGAGTACAATAGCCTTTATAAAGGCTATTCCAACATTGCTTCAGTTAAAAACACGTTTCCCCAATGATAGACTCCCTTTAAGGTGGTCATGGTAAACTGGGGCTTGATTACAAGCTTTGCTATGGAGCCCCATGGTTACTTGTCATGCCCCTCTCTAGATAGTAAGTCTAAGGTCCCATTCACATGGCGGAATTTGACACTGATTTTGAGGCGGATTCTGCCCCAAATTCAGTGGCATAGTCCACTCTGATTACTGCAGGACGCTGGAAAAATAAGCATCCTGCTTGATCTTGTTGCAAATTCATCTGGACCTAGTCAGTGGTGGAGAGCTGGGACAGAATGCTGATGCTCTGCATCAGAGTTTCTTGCTGCGGAGAGCCGGGGGTGGAAAATGAAGTGGAATCTTAGGCTGATGTCCGCCTCAAAATCCTTTTTCATTTTCCACCATGTGAACATACCCTTAAGGTCATGTGTGTGCTCAAAATAATCAGAAATCCCTTTCCTGGATCAGAGGTTGGCTAGCAAGACTGGCCAGTTACATCTCTAGGGTGGCCAATTAGGAGGTGTGTTAATTCGTCAAAAATGTCTCCTAATAATAGGCTTAGGTCCATTTACACAGTTGTTAGGCCTGTTCTACCAAGGCAAGCTCTGACCTAAGTATTCTGGGAAAATGTACTATCCAAAAGTACATCATGTATGCACAATGGTTACGTCGATTTGTAGATTTGTATTTCTGTTTGCATTGGCCTTTTACATAAAGGATGTGATCACCCAAAAAACAAGGGCACTACAATTTGCCCTTTGACCCATGTAGTAGGGCCTTTAGGTTTATTGGGCCTTTCATTGGCTCATGTAACTGTACAATAACAATCCAGTGGAACAATTGTACTTTTTTCCACCACTAAGAGGAATAGATACCACATATACACTATATGGTGCTGGGGGACATTTAGGGTGCCCACAGACTCCTGGACCCTGGTACACCTTACTCTTTGTTGGGTTGTTGGTATGTGGTGTCTTTTTTTAGAGCATCTTCTAGATATTTTTCTTCTTTTCCGCTGGGTTAACGGGACTGTACTATGGCCATATTTTAGTTTATTCATTATAGCTACAGTACCCAGACTTGGTTGTTCAATAGAACTGAACATAGCTCAGCCTAGATATAGTAAAAGCTGCAAAATCAAAGAAAAGAAATAGCCTGCTAATACTATAGGAATGGTTAAACCTCATGGCAATGTCCGTGTCCTTGCAGAATATAGGTAATTATTTAGTTAACCCCGCAGCGCCTGCCACCCCTGCCCTTGGTGAGGGGGCTATTAATTACAGGCACACATCTTGTACCGCTAATCACTTCATTAATTAGATGGAGCTCCCCCCACAGGATTGTCTGTCTCTATCTGATCAGGTTAATAGACTCTTAGCTGACCTATGGTCGCATAGCAATGAGCCCACATCAGGCCACCATCATGTACCTATCACAGACATGTTCCCGGCTAAGCATCATCAAATTACCAGCCCCCCCTTCATCTGCACATGATCATTGTTTCTTTTACTCAGCAATGATGGGGTTACTGGCTTGTCTCCCCCTCCTCTAATTCCTGCTTATCCCCTTTCTATTCTTCTGCAGAGTGTGAAGCAGATTCTTCTGCTGCAACTGATGCAAGGATGATGAAACCTTGGATGATGCAAGAGCTCACAGTGATTTCTAGTACCAGTTTCCTATACGCCGCAGCGGATGTATAGAGGCACAGGGCCGTATACTGTGCAGTGTTGTATGACAGTCCTACTATAGTATTCACTACTAGTGTAATCTAGCAACTCGGGCACTCTTTGTTTAGTGAATCGTATGGATAAATATATTACTATGTGTATGTGGATAGCTATAGAGATATGAGATGGATAGATAGATAGATAGATAGATAGATAGATAGATAGATAGATAGATAGAAAAAAATATTAGGCAGCACCAGGGCTGTGGAGTCGGAGTCGGTGCCTATTTTGGTGGAGTCGGAGTCGGTATAAAATGGACCGACTCCGACTCCCAAAATATATAATAAATTGGTACAGTTAGTAGTACAATGCAGTATGTGCTGAATATATTTTCATAAGAATTTGGGAAAATGATGAAATGTTGAAAATGATGAAATGTCCTGTAAAGGTCTGTTCTATTCCTCATATAATGATGGGACTGAGTTCTGAGTGAACCTATAAGGTTTAGCAGTGCCAGGGCTGTGGAGTCGGAGTCGTGGAGTCGGAGTCGGTGCCTATTTTGGTGGAGTCGGAGTCGGAGTTGGATTCAGGGGAAATTGAGGAGTCGGAGTCGGGGCTTTGGCGTACCGACTCCACAGCCCTGGGCAGCACTCCAATAATACAAAGGGACTTTTATTAGCCCACTAGGCTGCCTATTTTTTGTTCTTGTTTTGTTTGGTGGTGCTCTCTTCTTTTTGCATGAGAGATAGATAGATAGATGTAAGAGATAGATAAATAGATAGATAGATAGAAGTAAGAGATAGATAGATGTAAGAGATAGATAGATAGATGTAAGATAGATAAATAGATAGCTAGATAGATAGATGTAAGAGATAGATAGATAAATAGATAGATAGACAGATGTAAGACATAGATAGATAGATAGATAGATAGATAGATGTAAGTGATAGATAGATGTAAGAGATAGATAGATATAAGTGATAGATAGATAGATGTAAGACATAGATAGATGTAAGTGATAGATAGATGTAAGAGATAGATAGATCGATCGATAGATAGATGTAAGAGATAGATAGATAGATGTAAGAGATAGATAGATCGATCGATAGATAGATGTAAGAGATAGATAGATAGATGTAAGAGATAGATAGATAGATGTAAGAGATAGATAGATGTAAGAGATAGATAGATAGATAGATCGATCGATAGAGAGATGTAAGAGATAGATAGATGTAAGAGATAGATAGATAGATAGATAGATACATAGATGTGGCTGCTGTGTAGCAGAAAACAGAGCGTTCCTAACTTTACAAAATGATTGGTTATTGGGTGCTCCTATATGATGGCAGTACATTAACCTGCAAAATGTCCAACCATTACAGCGGCTTGTAAAAGTATTCATACCCCTTGAACTTTTTCCCATTTTGTCACCTTACAATCACAAACTTAAATGTATTTTATTGAGATTTTAAGTGATAGACCAATACAAAGTAGCAGATAATTGTGAAGTGGAATGAAAATGATACATGGTTTTCAGAATTGTAATCAAATAAAAATCTGAAAAGTGTAATGTGCAAAAGTCTTCAGCCCCCCCCCCCCCACATATCAATACTTTGTACAGTCATCTTCTCTGCAATTACAGCTGCAAGTCTTTTGGGGTCTGTCTCTACCAGATTTGCACATCTAGAGACTGAGATTTTTGCCCATTCTTCTTTGCAAAGTAGCTCAAGCTCAGCCAGATTGGACGGAGAGCGTCTGTGACCAGCAATTTTCATGTCTTGCCACAGATGCTCAATGGGATTTAGGTCTGGACTGTGACTGGGCCATTCTAACACATGAATATTCTTTGATCTAAACCATTCAACTTCAAGAGGTATGAATACCTTTGCAAGCCACTGTAGATAGGAACACTCTATAACCAATTATTTTGTAATAAGTGAATGTAGTACAGCGGTGACAGGCAGGGGCGCACTGTTTTCACAATGGCCGCATCCCTTGAGATAGGGATGAAATACTAGAATCGCTCCTGATCCCAGTCCTAATCTATGTGGTTGCTGTCAGTTATAGAAGAGCCACCCTGTAACCTATGTGTTATATGGCTCACACACCGAGGTCTTAATGATACATGATCTTTAATGAGGGATACTGGTACGTATGGTAAGCCGTAGGATGGCTGACCCACATATAAATCTAGGACATTGCTCTATTACAAAGCCTTTGGCCCAGATTAATACATTCCCATAAGAAGCAGAGAAAACTGCAGCTCTACATAAATACATGAAGTTACTAAAGGTCAGGTGTATACACCAGGAGATGACACAGGGTATATATGATTGCAGGTAAAATCATAGAAATTATTGGCACTGTATGGGAATACCATTGGCGTAACTATAGTTTGACAGTAGTCCCAGTAGCGACCAGGTCCAGAAGTCAGAGGGGCCCATGGGTCATCCTTACCACAGTAAGGGTGCTTTCACACAGACCATCTGTTTTGAGGTCTATACCTAAAAAGCAGACATTGTACATCCTAGTATATTTCCATGTTTGATGCTTGTGTCATCCGTGTCTTCATCCATTTTTATTTTTTGCGTACACAAGTGAAAAACTGTTCTAGGAATGTTTTTCAGCATCACCTAGCAATGAATCCCAGAAAATTGGAAGAAACATTGTCAGCACACTGATGATGAAAAAGAGAAATAAAAAGATGCAAAAAGATTTTTTTCTGAGTCTGTCTCTTGGCCCGTATTTAAAAACAGATGACGGGTCCGTGTGCTTTATACCATGGAAAGTTGTTAGTGAGCAAGTGCCCTATGGCATATTAATCATCATTGATCTCCTGATTCTTTTTCATGGCTGGCAGTCTGTGCGTCGTAGATTTATCAGCCCTGCCCTCTGATGCACTGGAGAAGAAGATTTATGATGCATACACAGGCTTTCACTGTCAGAAAGTAGAAAATTAACCCTTTGAATGCCAAAATGAACCTTTGGTTAGCAAATAGTCAAGGTGAGATTCTGCAGAGGGAGGTCGTGGCACAAAGGATGGACTCTGAGTGGGAGCGACGACAAGGGGCTGAGAATGATGCGAAACGCCCTATGACTGGCGTTTCTGAGGCTGTACCACACGTATGGTCTAAAAACATTTTACTATAATTGATTCTTCCTGCAAAAACCATATGTAAATGTCCTGTGAATTATAATTTTATTACAGTGTGAGACCGGCCATAACCCCTTAATGACGCAGGGTAGTTTGTATGTTAATGCTCGGTGACTTTTTTCATATTTTCCCTCCCCGTCTTCCAAAATTCATAACTTTTTTATTTTTCTGTCCACATAGCTATGTGATGGCTTATATTTTGCGTGATGAGTTGTACTTTCATTTGCCACCATTTTGGGGTACATATAATGTTTTGATAAGCTTTTATTAATGTTTTTTAGGGTCCATGTGAAATAACACACAATTCTATCATAATTTTTTACATTTTGTATTTATGGTGTTCACTCTGCATTATAAATGACATGGCATCTTTGTCCGGCAGGTCATTACAATTACATCGATACCAGATTTATATTGGTTTTATTGCGTTTTATTGCTTTTACAAATAAAACCTCACTTTTTGAAAATGAAGGATTTTCCTGGGGTCCCCGTATTCTGACACCTATAACTTATTTATTGTACTGTTGACGGAGATTTGTCAGGGCTCTTTATTTGCAGGACAAGTTGTACTTTCTATTGGTACCAATGTTTGGTATGTATGACTTTTTGATCACTTTTTATTGTTATTTTTTTGGGAAAGCAAAGTGACCAAAATACGTTAATTTGCACATTGCAGTATATTTTTTTTATGGCGTTTCTATTAATTTCATGTTTATGGACACCTTGCTTTATAATGTACCGCCACAGGAACCACCATTCAAGATATGTCGCACAATTACTGTGTGAGAAGCAAAGTGCAAATGATATGGACTCCTACATTATTCAGTGCGGAGCTTCTTCCAGGAAGAGTTAACCCCTTCATAGACACCTCCATTTTTTCATTTCTAGTCTTCAGGAATTCCTACCATGCAGGAATATCTTTGTAGCTGCTGTGTTATGTGCCTGTTTTTATTGTATTTCAGCAAACAATACATTGAAATTACAATGGAAACCAAATCAACCTTCTGGTTCACAGGAAGATCATCTACATTGGCTTAGTTAGTGTTTAGCTAAAGTGCAAGGAAAACTTGGCCTAGACGGGAAGATCTGTTCTATTTTTGAATATGGCGACACTTCTTGGTAGTCTAGATCTAGAGTTAGATTGTGAACAGAGATAAAAAATATTTATTTTAGTTTGCTTCTTTAGAGCAAAATAGCATTGATGCTTATGGAAATGTAAAGAATGTCATGTCCTCTCCCATCCTCTGGTTGAACTTGATGGATACATGTCTTTTTTCAACCATACTAACTATGTAACTATGTATACCTGGGGAACAAGGGTGAGGGGATTAGTGGGAGACTTTGTGCCAATGTTCTTCTATGGTCATTACATACAGTCAATATGTTAATATTTGATGCTATGTCTATGGCCATCCTTAGTCATGGCCTGTCTATAGTCATATGTACTCATGTACCAATCTGTACGGTAATCTGTCAGCATTTTAATTTATCAATGATATTTTACATCACTTACATATAGTGACAGTCTCTATACAGCGCTGCAGAATATTGGCGGTAAAAGCGACAGGAAATGAAATACTAGCAAGCTACATGGAACTGTGAGATTGATGCCACTCTGTGGGCAAAAGAGGAACTGCAAATAAAGTATATATCTATTTCCAGGTGTATATATATATAGCTATTTGTGTGTGTGTATATATACAGTATATATATATATATATATATATAGTGCCAAAATATTCTGCAGCGCTGCACAGAGCCATAGTTGCTAAGTATACCGAATTTCCCGGGACAGTCCCTAATTTTCATGAGCAATTCTGGCATGTCCAGGTCACAAAGGAGGCGCAGGTGGTTCAGGGGTGGGTTTAGGAGTAGCACCGGAAGATATTACATGCCCCTATTTTACCAACTTCTCTGTTGGTAAGTATGCATAAGTCATAATCCTTCACATCTGTCCCTGACCCCAATGGAGCTCATAATCTAAGTCTGTTATCTATTTTTTTATTTTTACCTTCCCCGGCCTCCTTGCAAAAAAATGGTTAACCTGGACAACCCCTTTAAGTTGGTGAGTGTCAAAACCATAGGGAAGCATAATTTTAAAGGGGTTGTTCAAGACCCCATGGAGCAGATTTATTAGAATGGTCTAAAAACAAAACTGTCTTAGTTCCTGTAGCAACCAATCATATTGCAGCTTTTATTTTTCAGGAGCAGAATACTAAATGAAAGCTATCCCTTGTTTTTAAACTGAAATCTGTGACCGAATAGGTTGTGCGTGCAGGACTGTTTCGTATGCCTTAGGACTCGTGATTAATAAAGACATTATCTTATATAGGCAGCCTTGTTTTTTTATATTGAATATTAAATACTATATGAGATCATCCTAAATAAAAAGAGGAAAAAGTAAAGTCACCAGTATATAACCTGTATAAAATATAACTCAAAGTATGGCTGCAGCCTTGTCTGTAAAGATGAAGAATATGATAGTATAATCCTTCTGGTTGTAGAAGATTCATTATACATTGTCCATCAAGGATAATGGACATAGAGGAGAGAAGGTTTTATGGGGTAACATGGGCTCATAAGACAGCAGGATATAACAGTGCAGTGCACTCTCTCTCTGATGTCTGGCGATTCACCAGATTGAGAGGTTCATGCTGGTAATGCTCGATCAAGTGAACAACGCTAGGGAATACCTAAGGAGGGAAAAACACATATCATGAGTCCATAGCATATGACTGGCGTATTAGTATATTAGATGTTGTATACAAAGGTCAGGACAATTATGGCCGTTTCAATGCAAGTGTAAGCAGCATGTAGGGATGTAGAGACTAATGCCCCAAAATTTGTGCAAAACCATCATATTCTACCTCTGCAAGACACTTAAGATGAATAACAAAAGACCTAAAAAAGCTATAACAAGGTTTCATCATGGACAATCATTATAACAGTCAATGGAACAAATTGTATTTGGTTAATATTTTTTAGAACAAAGGCAAAATTCTACATACAGTACATACATAGACCCTTGTTAAAAACACTGGGACTGGCCAATATAGCATAATATAATGGGATATGTAGACAACTGGGGCGTGTTCACACGGCAAAATTGTATTCAATGGGAGGCAAAGATCAGAGGAGGACGCTGAAAAAATAAGTGTCCCGCTCAATCTTGCTGTGGATTCGGCCAATCATCTAGGCCTAATCAGCGGCAGAAAACTCAGCTTAGCTTTGTCATTAGGGAGTCAGAGGCAGAAAACGAAGCATCAAAGGCAGATGTTCACCTCAAATTCCTCATTTTCCACTGTGTGGTCTTAGCCTTACATTTTCTGTAGTATACTCACTGCATAATATGAGCACACTTAGTAATATACCCACAATGCCCCATTGCACTGAATCTTAGATCTACAGAGCACTGTGGGCGGCCGGAAGTCTCTGTGCTCTGCCTCTGTTGCTGGTGAGGCAACTCAGCTCTATTCTATTTACAAGTAGCAGGAGTAGAGCTGGATCAGTCATGTGACCCTGAGTTCGCACATCAACAGCAGAAACAGAGTGCAGAGACCTCCGCAACCCCCAATACTCTGCAAATCAAAGAATGGGCGTGACTGGGGCCAGTATGTATATCAGTACAAGGGGACAGATTTTGGGGGAAATGCTCTTTTTTCCTCTCATTATCAGCACTCCACAAAATGACTGTAGGAGATTAAGTTCTGTCATGATGACCTAATTGTAATAGAGAGATGTAATATAGTAATTCATGATTATGTCTTTATAGTTTTTGGAACATGCTGAAGGGTCTTAGATAAGGGATTCAATACTTGCAAAGCCTGTAAACACAGATACAGTATGCGTCAGTCACATGTAAGACAATACGCTTGGTTATATACAGTACAGACCAAAAGTTTGGACACACCTTCTCATTCCAAGAGTTTTCTGTATTTTCTTGACTATAAAAATTGTAGATTCACACTGAAGGCATCAAAACTATGAATTAACACATGTGGAATTATATACTTAACAAAAAAGTGAAAAAAAAAAAAAAAATATTTTTTTTTTTTTAGTTTTTTAAAGTGGCCCCCCTTTTTTTTTTTTTTTTCTTTTCCCCCCCTTTTTTTTATATAACTGTAATTTTATTGAAAAATTTTTCATTAACAAGGAATAAAGAAAAAACAAAAAAACAATAATAATCAAACAAACAGGAAGCATTGAGGTAAATAGAGGCTATCTGCCTCCTCCCCCTAAGCAATATGCATTTAAATTAAGCAGTGAACAAGGGAGGGGGGAATGGAGGGATTAAGAAGACAAGGGTAGGACCAAAGGGAAGGGGGGGGGAGGGAAGGAGAGGACTAGAGATCAGAGACCCTGTAATGTACAATACATGTCCCAGGGTGCCCAAATAGCCCCAAAGGCTTCCCGTGAATTATGTAGGCCAGCAGTCAGGTATTCAAGACTCCTCACATCCTTCATTCTAGCCACAAGCTCAAGACTAGATGGGGGACTCACCTTCTTCCAGTTTCTAGCTATGAGAGTTTTAGCTGCAGTACAAAGATGCAAGAAAAGCCTGGATGACTTATTGCTCAGGTGTCTGGGGGGAAGGTTCAGGAGATAAAGAAGAGGGTCAAGAGGAACCTCTTGCAAAAAGAGAGCAGTCGTCAGAGTCCTGACCTCCCTCCAAAAACCGAGGATGAGAGGGCACGTCCAAAAGATATGGTGCAGGGTACCCACCGCAGCTCCACAGCGCCAGCACCATGGGGGAACTAATGGGTTTAAAGTATGAAGGAGAGCCGGAGTATGATACCAATGCATCAACAGCTTATACTGCGTTTCCCTAAACGTAATGCACTGAGATGATTTCTGGGCCCGAGACCATACAATCCGCCACTGTTCCTGGGAGATGGGTTTACCCACCGCCTCCTCCCATTTAAACATATAGCGATGATTAACAGGAGAGCCTGTAGTTTGTGAGTTAAGAAGTTGGTAAATAGAGGATATAAAGCCCCTAGTGGACGTGCCTGCACGGCAAATCTTTTCAAAAGCGGTGGGGAGTGACACCTTAAGAGACCCATGGAGGGAGCGGACAAAGTGAACCACCTGCAAGTAATGGAACCATTCAGTACTTGGCAGGTTTTGATTAGCTGTAAGATAAGCAAAGGACCTGAGTTCCAAGGTTCCAGGGTCAACCATATCAGCAATCCGGTAAAGGCCAGCTTCAGACCACACTTTAGTCATGGCAGAAGTCAGGCTCTCTGGGAGAAGGGGGTTGTATAGTATGGAGACCATAGATGAGCGCGGGGACATCAGGGAGAATCTAGCACAACAGGTAGACCAGATAGATCTAGTAAACCGAATGGGGCCCAACAGGTACGAGGCAGGGGGGGGGGGGGGGGAGCTGACCCACAGAAGCGCGTTAGGATGCATGGGTGCCAGCCATAGCTTCTCTACCTGCACCCATCTGGTGTATGCTGGCATAGCCGCCCAGAATGGGATATGGCGTAAGTGGGCCGCCCAGTAATAATGTAACAGATGTGGGACAGCCATACCCCCAGACCCCCTATCCGCCAGCATAACAGATCTAGGTATTCGGTGTCGTTTTGCTTTCCAGATAAACTGGAAGATAGCTTTCTGTAGGTTCCGTAATTCTCCCCGAGGTATCGCGACTGGGAGAGTCTCGAAAAAATACAGTAGCTTCGGGAGGAGAGTCATCTTGACCGCAGCAATTCTCCCCAAAAGGGAGATAGGCAAGGGTTGCCATTTGTCCAATAGGGCTCTTAGCTCACAAAACAACCGCGGGTAGTTTGCCGAGTAGAGGGTCGCATAGGAAGTGGATATATGGACTCCCAGGTAGCGGATAGAGGACTCCCGCCACTGGAAATCGTAATTACTGCGGAGGAGAAGGAGAAGGTCCCGTGGGATGTTAAGTGGGAGTGCCTCAGTCTTCGCGGGGTTCACCTTATACCCTGAGAGATCACCATAGGTCTCTAGCGAGCGCAGCAAGTTTGGAAGGGTAGTATGAGGGGAGGTGAGAGTGAGGAGTACATCGTCCGCAAAGAGAGATATCTTAAATTCCTTATCTTGGACCATGATGCCCTTGATATTAGGGTCTCGCCTAATCTTGGCCGCTAGCGGTTCAATGCAGAGGGCAAATATGATGGGTGACAGGGGGCAACCCTGCCTAGTGCCATTTCGAATAGGGAAGGAGGGCGAAGATGCATGGGGAAGCTTGATTGCTGCTGAGGGTAAGGAGTAAAGGGCCTGGATAGCTGTGAGAAAAGGTCCCGTAAGCCCGAACGCCTTAAGCGTAGTATGCATAAACGACCAATTTATGCGGTCAAAAGCCTTTTCAGCGTCCAGGCTCAAGAGAAGGGCCGGGGTAGAATAATGATTGGCCACCTCCACCAAATCCACAGTCCTCCTGGTGTTGTCACCACCCTGACGACAGGGGATGAATCCCACCTGGTCCTTATGGACAAGCAGAGGGAGCCAAGCATTCAGTCTATTGGCTAAGAGTTTGGTGAAAAGTTTCAGGTCCGTGTTCAGCAAAGCAATCGGTCGGTAGTTAGCACAATCCTGCAAGTCCTTACCCGGTTTAGGGACCAATGTGAGTAGTGAAGAGAGCATAGTCGGGGGTATAGGGGAACCTGAAAGGAAGGAATTGAAGAGGGACAATAGATGAGCAGAGAGTTCACCCTGGAAAACCTTATAATAATTGTAAGTGAACCCATCTGGGCCTGGGGCTTTCCCATTTGGGAGGTCCCTCAGGACCCCTTCTAGTTCCTCCCTGGTGATGGGGGTGTTCAGGGAGGTTAGGGCCTCAGGAGGAAGGCGTGGGAGACAACAATCCTTTAAATAGTCTTCCAGTAGTGTTGAGTCATCCCCAGGGAGTAGTGCTCGTGGGGGGGGTAAGTCATACAGCTTAGAGTAGTAAGAGTGGAACGCCAGCGCCACAGCATCAGGGTGATGTTGAAGAGTACCCGCGGGGTCACGGACAGAGTGTGGTGTGGAAGAGGCCCGATGATCCCTGAGGGTTCCTGCCAGGAGGGTATGAGATTTATTACCTCGTTCAAAAAACCGCTGACGGGTATAAAGGAGAAGTCGTTCCACATGGCGGGTCTCCAAATCACGGAGGTCCGCCCGGGCCAGGACCAAACGGCGAAGAACCCCCAGGGATGGATGCGCTGCCAAAGTCGTCGTAAGGGACCGAATACGGGCTTGGAGGAGCTGTTCCTGGGCCTGTCTGTCCCTTTTAAGCCTAGAAGCCAATGCGATACAGCATCCTCTCATGACCGCCTTATGGGCTTCCCAGAGAATGGCAAGAGAGTCTACCGAGCCTAAGTTGTCCCTAAAATAATCTATCAAGTGTGTGCGCAGGGTCTCGAGGGAGGTCGGCGAATTGAGCAGTGTTTCGTTAAGACGCCAATGACATTGGCGAGTAGGCACTGGAGTCGTAGATAAGGTAACCACGACTGGGGCATGATCAGACCAGGTGAGAGGGCCAATGTTCGTGTCCCTAAGCAAACGAAGAGCGGGAGCATTTCCAAAGAAGTAGTCAATGCGGGTGTGAGTGTTATGAGGGTGAGAAAAGAAGGTGTAGGAGCGCGCCGTAGGATTGTCCACTCGCCAAAGGTCATACAAAGAGTGGGCGCGGATCAGCCTGCGGAACTCCCTTGCAAGTTGGGCCAACCTATGGGGGGTTGGGCCCTGGGGTAACGCCAGACGATCCGCCCGTTCAGAGAAGACCATGTTAAAGTCTCCCCCCACCAGCCAAGCTGATGGTGGGAGAGCGCGCAGACGGGAGAATACCCGGCGCAAGAACGGGATCTGTGCTGAATTGGGGGCATAGACATTGCATAAAACAATCGGGGCACCATAAAGGAGCCCCTCCAAGATAACAAACCGGCCACCTGGGTCTATGTGGGAAGTCGTCACTGTAATTGGGCAGGATCGAGAAAGAAGGATAGCCACCCCAGCTCTGCGTCGATTGTGGAAGGCTGAAAAAGCTACGGGAAAATAATGCTTAGCGAAGGCAAAAGTACCAGCGCGGTCAAAATGAGTCTCCTGAAGAAACGCCACATCCGCTCGTAAGGAGCGGAGTTCTCTAAGGACATGGCGCCTTTTAATGTTGGAACCCAGGCCCTTGACATTAATTGTCACGCACCTAACCATTGGGACCCAGGATTGGAGGACAGTGGCGGATTGCAATAAGCTCACCCATCTCACATGACGCTGGCAAGTTTCCCTCGGAGAGGCAAAAGGGCAATCCACAAACAGGAACCCAAAGTCGAGGCAGGGTCTCTAGATCAGGGAGGGGGGGGAAAGAGAGGGAGGGAGGGAGGCAAAAGACATCATAAATGACAAAGTAAAAATAAAAACAGTTAAACAATACTTTGTGGGCGAGGCTAAGTCACTCGCCTGGGGACCAATGAGGGCAGCCAGAGGTCCAATCAGGATCAATGGCCGCACAGTCCAAGTATCCCCTTAGGGGGGAGAGCGTGGACAGGAGGTCGGAGGGGAGGCGGTGGATCCCCAACCACCAGTAAAAAGAAGGAAGGAAGGGGAGTCACCGGAACCCCACCCCGCCCCACTCCGCTAAAACAATCCAATAATAAGCATAATAGATGAGACCCGTAGACCTAAAAAAAGAAAAAAAAGAGAAGCAAACATAACATTAAGGCATGCAGATTCCAAAGCACCACCGAGAAAAGGGAGAACGTCTCAAGGGGGGGCAGCCTCCTCAGGGATCAGTCTCCAGCCGGGGCCTCCGAGTGGTCACCACCGCAGAGGATGCATGACGTCGTCTGGGCTCCAATCGTTGCCAAACCGGTGGTGGGGGAGGGGGTGGAGAGAATAGCTCCCAGTCTGTTAAATCCGGCAGGGGAACATCCAATAGGTCACAGAAGAGAGGCAAATCCGCAAAGGAGCGAAGCGTAGCGGAGCGACCATCCCTACGAGCAATGAGAGCAAACGGAAATCCCCACCGGTAAGGAATTTGGTGCTCCTGAAGAATCTGGAGGAGGGGTCGGAGATGGCGGCGTTTCTGGAGGGCGATTAGCGACAGATCCTGATAGAATTGTAGTGGAGCTCCCTGAAACTCGAAGTCTTTGAGTTTGCGCACTTTGCTCATTATAGCCTCTTTAAGGGTGAAGTCGTGGAGGCAGCAGATGACATCACGGGGTGTGGCGGAAGATCCTCTGGGTCGAAGGGCTCGATGTGCCCTATCAAACTTAATTTTGTGGGACGGGGGCTCCTGCAGTATAGTGTTGAAGACAGCCTCCAGCAGAACAGGCAGATCCTCAGATTGGTCAGCCTCTGGGAGTCCCTTGATGCGTATATTGTTGCGCCGGCCCCTGTTGTCAAGATCCTCCAAGTGGCGTTGCATGTCCCGTATAGCTGAACCCTGTTCAGTGGTAGTATCATGCAGTGAGGCAACATAGTCCCTGGTAGTGTCATGGTCATTCTCCAGCGTGTCCATTCGGTTAGCAATGGAGTGTAAATCAGTGCGGAGGGTAGCAATTTCAGATCGGAAGGACGCTGTGATTTCCGCAACCATACTTTTAAGGTCTTGTTTAGTAGGAAGTTGAAGAAGAAGGTCCGCCATGGATGATGGTGCTGAAGATGGGCCTGGAATGCAGCTCTGGGGGGTGCAGGACTGGAGGGGGGGAGGCATAATCCTTGGGAGTGTGGGGCGGAGGAGCCCCTACGCCAGCGCCTTCCACCGCGCCATCCCCCCCTGAGCTATGGAGGGGAGGGGCGATGGGGGAAGATAGTAGGTGGGGGGCCACAGAGACCAGCTCTGTGGCCACAGGCTGCAACTCATCAGCGGTGTAGGAGGGAGCAGAGCCACTGACCTCAGAACTCCTTGAGAAGCTGGAGACATCCGGGGTCCTCTCATGCCGCTCTGCCAGGAGTGCTGGTGAAGCAGAATGTAGTTGCTGGGACATCCCAGGGTGAGGAGACTGTGGGAGTACTCGTGCTGGGGAAACTCTGGGTTGCCCAGGCGCCGACAGGGATCTCTGTTGAAGCGGCGCTCCGCTGGCTGACAGGGGGAGCGCGGGAGGAGAAAGGCTGCGCTGCGACCCCTGTGCCTGGAGAGCGGAGGAAATCCAAGATGGCCGCCCCGCAGCAGCCTGGCCCGGTAGAGAAGGCCGCTGGGCCAGAAAGGCGTCCAGGGTGGCCCCCCCAGACCTCTCCACGGGCGCTGGGGTGCCCGGGGCCACCTTCCTCGGTAAGCGCTTGCCCATACTGCGCCTGCTGAGGGGTCCACGGGTCTCAATAGCGAGCGGAGGAGCGGAGAAGGACCTGCGCGCGTGCTACTCCATGCGCGTCCAGGCCACCCCCCCCCCCCCCCCCCCCCCCCCCCCCCCCCCACCCACCACAAAAAAAACCCACAAAAAAACCCCCCCCCACACACAAAAAACCCCCCCCCCAAACCCCCACCCCCCCCCCCCCCCCCCCCCCCCCCCCCCCCCCCCCCCCCCCCCCCCCCCCCCACCACCCCCCCCCCCCCCCCCCCCCCCCCCCCCCCCCCCCCCCCCCCCCCCCCCCCCCCCCCCCCCCCCCCCCCACACCCCCCCCACACCCCCCCGGGGGGGGGGTGGGGCCTCTCCCCCCAAAAAAAAAAAAAAAAAAAAACCACAAAACAAAACCCACCAAAAACACCCCCCCCCCCCCACCCCGCCGCCCCCCCCCCCCCCCCCTCACCCCCCCCCTTTATAAAAACCCCCCCCCCCCCCCCCCCCCCCCCCCCCCCCCCCCCCCCCCCCCCCCCCCCCCCCCCCCCCCCCCCCCCCCCCCCCCCACACGCCCCACCCCCCCCCCCCCCCCCCCCCCCCCCCACCCCCAGGGTGGGCCCCAAAAACCCCCATTTACACCCCCCCCACCCACCCCCCCACACCCCCCCCCCCCACACCCCCCCCCCCCCGTTCTTCCCCCCCCCCCCCCCCCCCCCCCCCCCCCCCCCCCCCCCCCCCGGGGTTCCCCCCCCCCTTTTTTACCCCGAAGGCCCCCTGCCCCCCGTCTCCTCTTAACAGTTGTTGTAGAGATGTGTCTGCTGCTAGAACTCTGTGTGGCATTGACCTGGTCTCTAATCTGAGCTGCGGTTAACCTGCGATTTCTGAGGCTGGTGACTCGGATGAACTTATCCTCCGCAGCAGAGGTGACTCTTGGTCTTCCTTTCCTGGGGTGGTCCTCATGTGAGCCAGTTTCTTTGTAGCGCTTGATGGTTTTGGCCACTGCACTTGGGGACACTTTCAAAGTTTTCCCAATTTTTCGGACTGACTGACCTCCATTTCTTAAAGTAATGATGGCCACTCGTTTTTCTTTACTTAGCTGCTTTTTTCTTGCCATAATACAAATTCTAACACTCCATTCAGTAGGACTATCAGCTGTGTATCCACCTGACTTCTGAACAACACAACTGATGGTCCCAACCCCATTTATAAGGCAAGAAATCCCACTTATTAAACCTGACAGGACACTCCTGTGAAGTCAAAACCATTTCAGGTGACTACCTCTTGAAGCTCATCAAGAGAATGCCAAGAGTGTGCAAAGCAGTAATCAAAGCAAAAGGTGGCTACTTTGAAGAACCTAGAATATAAGACATATTTTCAGTTGTTTCACACTTTTTTGTTAAGTATATAATTCCACATGTGTTAATTCATAGTTTTGATGCCTTCAGTGTGAATCTACAATTTTTATAGTCATGAAAATACAGAAAACTCTTGGAATGAGAAGGTGTGTTCAAACTTTTGGTCTGTACTGTATATCCTTGGTTACATTACGTCTTGTGATATACTGTAAGAGGTGTTATATAGTCATCTCACACGCATGCAGGTACTAGTAAATGTTTACATGTTGTCTACAGAGGGAACCAAATAGCTAATATAAAAGCCTTGAGGCCAGTGTATTCCCGTGTTGAGAAATATCAAAGGGTGGAGCAGGAAAATTCTGATATAAGACCAAAAACTCTGTTGTTCCCTGTGGTGAAGCAGATTGCACAATGCGGCGTTGTTTTGCAATGTGCTGCCATATGACATGCTCAGCACACCGTGTACTTACAACACAGCAATAATAATAAAGCTTTATTAGACATACTGACCTATATTACACAACCATATACTACAGAGACACTATACCTAAAATCTATGGAGTTTGAAACAAATCTATTGTTCCCTGTTATCAGCAAAGTCAGACTGGGGGACGGGCTGACTGTATTTTACTTTAAAGGGAACAAGTCAGGGTGATTTAGAACACTAAAACACTCCACAGGTCCTACGTACCGGATGTTTAGTGTCCACAATAACCATATTGTAAAGCAGTTGGTGACCAAACCTTTATACATACCTACAGATGACTTTAATGCGTCTCATGGGACTTATCTCTGGTGCTCCTGGTGCCTGTGCTGTTCTTCAGTGAAGCCAGAGTTCACTGCGCATGTGCCCAAGGTCCGGCGCATGCGCACTGAAGCCAAAGTGTACTTCTCTGGCTTCACTAACGGGTGGGGAGTACAGCTGATAGGTGAGTACAAAACTATTTCATTTTTAATGGGACTATGGATTGCTTTATAACAGGGCTATTTGGGAAACTAAACCCCTTCTGTATGAAGATCAGAAATTCCTTGCCCCCATTACTTTAACTCACATATCATCAGATCTTCGATTTATTTCCATATGTGTGATTAAAATCAGGTGACCATACACATTTGGGTCCATTCACATCATCCATTTAGCAGATCTGCTTAATGGATGCAAAAAATGGATCCAAATGGATTAAAATGGACCTCATTAGTTTATATAGCGATCCATGTCATTAAAAAATGGATCTGTTTGCATCCGTTATTTACATCCATTAAACAGATCTTCAAAACTTGATGTGAATAGAGCCTTAGGCCTCATGCACACGACCAAGTGCACAGGCCAAGGCTCCTCCAATGCTCCGTTCCATTCTGATAAATATAGATTGGGACCTATCCTGCTCTGTGACATTGGAATGGAATGGAACCCCCCATTGAAATCAGTAGGGATGGAAGGTACTCGGATGACACTAGGATCTCATCTGAATGACACCTGAGACCATTACACTCAAAAAAAAATCAGACCCCCCTCAACTGGCACACTTGGTCGCATACATGAGGCCTCAAATGTCAATTGAACCTGCCCATTTTAGTGGGACTAGCTGACCATCCAATGTGTATGGGGGTGTCCTGATGTTTGGGAAAACAAGGGTCAAGCATACTGCATTCCAATACACCCTATCATTTTGTTTTAAAGGCAGACAAGCCACCATCTGAGGTATCTAGCAGCAGCAGCTTAACCCCCTCTGATCACTGAGAACACATGCACACTCAGCCAAGCCCAGCATTTATTGGTATAGGGGTGTCAGGAGGAATACGTGTCAGCCAAATGAGTGTTTGGTTGACAGCTATTAAAGGGGTACAGGCAGCTTTAGGGTTACTTGTCCCTTAAAGGTACATATCACTACTTTAGAAAGAGAATATAACATATGGCAGCCTTTTCCCTTACACATACTCCTCTGCCACTTACCTCTTCATTCCTTTTGCCCTCCTTTCCTAATGAAAACCCACGGTTGCCCACAGCTCTTATGGGAATGTTGTAAATGTGGTCATGGTAGAGGACAGCCAGGGTATACGGCTGCGTTTGATTTTGTGAAGAGCTTAGGCGCACCAAGAAGCAGCCATCCTGTGGGATATACAGAAAAGGGGGTGTCATGGAAGCTCAGAGGTATCAATGCAAACATGGGCTTATACTAGACCAGGGGTAGGCAACCTTCGGCACTCCAGCTGTTGAAAATTACAACTCCCAGCATGCATATTTGCTCTGTTGCTATTAGAACTCCCATGGATCTGAATGGAGCATGTTGGGAGTTGTAGTTTCACAGCAGTTGGAGTGCCGAAGGTTACTGAGCCCTGTACTAGACAAATACCCTGCATAGAGCTACATGGTGTGTCACAGGGCAGGCTATGCTGAGTCCTGAAACACATTATATAGAATTTTATAGAATATGTCTATAAAAAGATTTGGAAATATCAAAATTGTGGACTTCTGGAACAAATAAATGCAAAATAATACTGATAGTAAATGTGTAGATTGTATGAAATAGAGTTTATAGGTACCGCAGCTATAATAGGGTGATTATTTACATGTCCCTTGCGCACAAACCTATGGACAGTGTATCTAGGATGTGTCTATAGCAGGGGCATACCTGCCATGGAGGCAAGGGACAGGGTGCTAGAGGGTCTGCACAAAACTGTCTCATCTCCTTACCGAGGCACTGCAATAGTGGGGCACTCACTGCATACAGATTAAGGCCTTATTCACACATCCACATCTGCGGTCAGTGCTTTTCACGGACAGCACTCCACCCTGCTCATTTGCGAATGCTGTGCTGTCCATGGGTCATCCGCTTTTTTATCTCTGCGAAAAGCAGATCAATTTTTTTTATTTTAATTTTTTATATATTAAATGCCATTGGGTCTGTGAACAAAAGATTAATGTCATCCGTTGTGTTTCACAGACCCATAGACTTTCATTGATGTGATGCATCAGTATCGGTGGGAAACAAAAGGAACGCAAAAAAACACTGATATCTGCACAAACACATTGAAACGAATAGCGTAATTGCGGATGCCGTTATGTGCATGAAATGCGGACATGTGAATAAGGCCTTACACTGAGCTCAATACTACCTGTAGTAAGTGCCCCCTAGTGTTGGCAACATTCTGAAAAATTATGCCAGTTATCCGTTCAGAAATACAGAGCTACAGATATACGATATATACAATTGTACAGACTTAGATAGCATTAGCTTTAATGAAGGTGCAATACATTTTGCAGAGTTTTCCCTATGGGACCCCTATGATCTCTGTGTACCCCTTCGGTATAAAGAGACTTATGGATACAACCAAACCATGAACAAGGTGTAAATAAAAATTCTGCCACATGGTAAAATCCAACCTATCTGGTCATTCATTTTTCTTGGTATACCTGGCTTGAAACTGTAGTCAGTGAGTGATGGTCTTGGGGACCTTTTCTGCATAAGGGGATGTTTTACATGCTGATTATCTACAGCATATACATGATCTGTAGGGAGCTATGTATGGGTGTGTCTTGTATATGGAGTTGCTGTAAATAAACTCATCCATATAGGTTACTGTGGGTCACATCCACTTCAGTTATTCAACTATACTAAAAGTTAGTATGGTATGTACCGCCCAAAACAAGGTGTACAAAGTGTGCAGCTCCAGGCGTTGGCACGCCTATATCTCATGGAGCTTAAAGTACTCTCCCATTAAGGAGCATGGGAGCATGAAAGACGCTAAATAACTTAGCTGGTGCTTATGAGGGTCATGTACAATCTGTGCAACCACACAGGGGGCCAGTAGAAGGAGGCCCACTACCAAGGGAATGTGTCACCAAATATGACCTATGTTTTAAACCAGGCTTTTATGCGAAGCATATTTTTAAGGATTTATGATGATTTCATTTTTCATTTTCCATGCCACTAGCTATATTAAAAAATATATATATATATGTATATATACTATATTCTGCAATTTTCACTCTGTCCACTAAGCCTAATCATAGACTGACACTTGACAATTCTGTAGAGATTTTCATTGCAGCAGTCACCTTGTTTATATCACACACAAATCATATATATCACAATAAAAGTTCATACCTCTATAGATAACACCCATAGTGACCCATCATTAGATCCACTACTGACAATAGATGATGTCACAGGTTATCTACTCCCCCTCCCTGCACAGAGCATGTCTAGAAAACTCTTCCATAGACCTTAGCGAGTTTGGTCCAGACTATTGCTGCCTACGGCCATGACTATATTGCAAAGCATACCACTAAATGCTGTTAACAGAGCAGAGGAAAAGCTCAGACAAGATGGCCGTCCCCATAATCATGTATTGACTAGAATAAAAAAAAAAAAATCTACAATCTGAAAATAAAAGTAGATTAGAAAAAAGTGATATATTTCACTCAGATGATGAGTGATGGAGACCGCCCACTTTACAATACATGACAGTACACGTCTACCTTAAATTGGGGGGTCCTCCAGTGTCTATTGTCATCGGTGGGCAGTGAAGAACTACCCATGGTTTTTTTTTTATACATCTGCAGAACATGAGGGTATCAGGCTAACCACTTCCAACTTTTCCATCCACTTTTCAAAAGTGGATAGAGCAGAAATAAAAGTGCAAAAAGTTGCAAAATGGTTCTGCAACTGATCCCAAAAAGTTGCGTAATATTTGAGGTGATATAAATCTAAACTTGGCAATGATATATATTGCTAGGTTGTTATGCAAAGGGAGGCTCCTTATAGGAAAAAGGTGGAGATGCGGAGGACGTGCCCAGACTGACAGCGCTGATCTCACAGCTTGTTTACAAGAAGCTCCATATAATCCCGAACTGGTAATCTGTACCTTATTAATTCTACGAAGAGCCGTCTCTGCTTCTTTCCGCTCCATCTCACCGCCATACCAGGGTCTGCCCGTCACTTCCAGATCCTGTATTATAATACAGCATTTATTAATAAGACTGGGACATAGAGCAGTATATATATATGTCATTCAGGGTCACTGACAACATTGGTGACAACCCCTATGGGAACGGTGATACATGACAACAGTAGTTGTCACCTACATACATGTAAGGCTCTATTGAGATCACGTTTTTTACATCAGTTTAATGGATGCAAAAAATGGATTAAAAAAAACGGACGCAAACAGATGGCCACCCGGCTCCATAGACATCAATGTTAAAAAAAAAACGGCAGACCATATGGTCCCGAGCTGCCCAGTCCTCATCCTGCATTACATTCCGTGAGACCCAATATAAAATCCTCATGCATTGGTATCACACGCCTGCACTGCTTCATACCCTTAATCCTAATATTCCCTCCTTGTGTTGGTGTTGTCAGACCTCGCTGGGTACGGTGTGTCATATTTTTTGGGATTGCCCCATCATTTGTACTTTCTGGACAGAGGTGCAACTCCTTACTGAGGCCCTCTTTACACAGGTGGTCCCCTTGGACCCCATGATTTACTTACTTAATCTTCCTCCCAGACATCTGGGCAAGGGGGCGTCTAGGCTTTTTTTTCATACTTATGTACTGCAGCAAAGACTCTAATAGCCCGTCACTGGAGGGAGACGCTTCCTCCCACGGGGACTGAACTGTGTGCCCGCATGAAGGACACCCGCAATCTTGAATTTTCGGCGGCTACTTTGAACCACACTGTGGAGGCCTTTAACTCCATATGGTCGTATTGGGACTCCTATTCTAGCTCACATGGCCTTTGACTCCAACCAAACTATCCTCCCCCCCACCCACCCCCCTCCCGTTCTCCGTTTCCCTTCTCTCCCTTTTTTTCCCCTTGTCTGATGTCTGATTTTGTTTTTATTATCTTTGTAATTTTTTGTATGCAGAGGATTTTGCTACCATGTTGCTTCATCTGTTGTGATTTTTCCTCTTTAAATGTATACTTTATTGTAAAACACTTTAATAAAAACTACAGTTTAAAAAAAAATTTAAAAAAAACGGATCCGTTACTGTCCGTTTTTTTTTACGGACACAGAAGTATGGTATACCACATTTTTATGTCCTTTCAAAAGAACGGACAGCAACGGTTCCATTTTTTTTTTAACATTGATGTCTATGGAAACGGACAGCCATCCGTTTGTGTCCGTTTTTGCATCCGTTTTTTTAATCCGTTAAACTGATGTAAAAAACGTAATCTGAATAGAGCCTTAAAAGGCTAATGCTCTGAACAATCTCAGTAAATAAAAGTTACAAATTGGCGCTGTTTTGTAATATGATTATTAGCTACACAGATCTTACTGGGGAAACATGTGTTGTTAATAGAGATGGTGACCTCAGAGTATAAGTGGGGGAACAGGGGAGGTGTAAAAAAATAAAAAACATTTGTACTCACCTTGCCTCACCTCTTTTGGGACTCCTCTAAGTGGACAGCACTCTCTCCTGGTCTCCTTGGTGACGTCATGTGCCCAGGGTCATCACTGAAGCCTGTGATTGGGCCTCAGTAGCGACATGATGTCATGACGCTCAGCCTGCTCATGTCACCGATGTGGTCCAATCACAGGCCTCAGCGCTGACCTTGGACGTATCACGTCATCTGGAGAGCGCCGGACGCGGCAAGGAGGCCCAAAGGAGGTGAGTGAAGGAGAGTATAAATAGGAAATGACCACTCAACCAATTACTGGCCACATCCATGTATGAAGCACAGACTGGCGGGGGTCCTGGGAAGAGTTGGGATACGGACACCATAATTGTGGATAATACACAGCAACTAAGGGTAGGTTCACACTTGCGCTGGCACTCAGTCCGCCGCGAATCCTACCTAAATGTCGGAAAACTGGATAGGGAAAGGTTTGCGACACTTTGCTTAAAAACCCATTCACTTCTAAAGCAAAATGCGCGGGTGTGCGCTTACACCCTCTGCGCCGTGAAGCCATTTTTTTTTCGTCTTACACAAAGTCCTGCATGTCCGACCCTTACTATGATCGGGTGTACGAGGCTGCACAAATCTGGTAGTTTGGTTCAATGTCTCAGTCTGGAATCCAGGCTAGCTCTGAGCGTGAAGAAGCTTTAATTGCCAAAACTGGAAACCCCTTTAGTCCCTGTGTGATAAAAAGCTATGAAATGTTCTGATATAGTTAGATACATGTAGTGAGATACTGGAAATGTCCTTGTCCATATCCAGAGGCAGGAAACACGTCCTTAGATGACCCTGGGTGTGTCTATTGTAGGCAATCCTGTGAACTAAATAGTAGGAATTCCAGGCTGGGTCCTTTCTATCTACACCCACTTAGTTAGACTCTTTTCACACTTTTTTCACGCCACATGTGCCATTCTGTCAAACAGATCCACAGGCCTCCATTTATCAAACAGAGAGTGTCCTCACAACACTGGAACCTATGGGTGACAGATGTCACTAAGGCTGGGTTCACATCTGCATCGCAGTGACCACCAAAAGAACAATTTCAATTTAATAGAAAGGACACCCAACGGATAACATTATAGTCATTAGTCGTCGGTCATCTTTGGTGTCTGCTGTTTCAGCGGTCTGTGTATCCGTTGTTCTGGACCAGGACAACGGACACACAGGTGTAAATGTGAACATTGTGTAAGTGGTTTTTGTTAAATGTTTCAATCCACAGTTACTGTCAGCACATTCTCCAGATGTAAACCTCAGAGAATGCAGTGTGAAAATAGTCTAAGAGCCCTTGACACTATGAACTGCTTCCCTGCTTTCCTTCACAATAGAATTCTGCCTGCCTGTGATTGCCACTAGGGGGCGTATATCTGATACAGATATATACACGGCACTCCCATTGAGTTCACCATGTGCAGTGAGCTCCATCTAGTGGCAGCGGCATGCAGACAGAATTTTAGCACTGTGAGGCTATGTCCACATCTGTGTCGCAGAGTCTATTAAAAATCACTGACTGAGAGATGTGAACATAGCCTTAGTCTATTACAGCATAGAGATGAGCAGGGGATTTGGAACTCTGTGTAATGAAACTTTAGCGCTGAATTATATCAGTGCAGAACTTTGGCCTGAACAATACAATATAGCTATAGGATATTTTCCTTTCTCCCTATATTTCCCTTAGTTTTGCTGCGGTCCTATCATATCTGATGTCCCTGATCAGGACAGGACATTTATGGCACATTTACATGAAACTTTTTTGACATTGTGGTCAAAAAGCATCAAAACCCACAAGGGGTTTACTGGTGAGGAGTTTATCTACAGTATATTAAAAAGTCATAAAACTTTACATTATTCAACATGTAAAGTTAATTAGCAGAAAATCAGACCCCCCTTTAATATCAGTATATTAGGTAATGACGTCTATTGCACTTCCCTATTTTATGTAAAGCACCTACTAAGGAAGTCCTCAATAACATCACTATATAAGGCGTATACCTTTTCCTGTTATGTCATATGTGCAGAAAAAAGTGAACAACATGTGGCTACAGATCTCTGCCCTCCAGGGGGTCAGATACTTCTATGGGGAACAGTACCTGCCTTTCCAATGCACAGGTCATGCCACACCTCCAGAGGGCAGCATTCCTTCTCTATATGTTCTATATGTGGCCATAGCTATTTACTACAGTCATGGCCAAAAGTTTTGAGAATGACACAAATATTATATTTTCACATGATCTGCTGCCCTCTGGTTTTTATGTGTGTTTGTCAGATGTTTTTATCACATACAGAAATATAATTGCATTCATATTATGAGTAACAGAAGCTTATATTGACAGTTAGAATGAGTTAATGCAGCAAGTCAATATTTGCAGTGTTGACCCTTCTTCTTCAGGACCTCTGCAATTCTCCCTGGCATGCTCTCAATCAACTTCTGGACCAAATCCTGACTGATAGCAGTCCATTCTTGCAGAATCAATGCTTTAATTTTGTCTGAATTTGTTGGTTTTTGTTTGTCCACCCGTCTCTTGATGATTGACCACAAGTTCTCAATGGGATTAAGATCTGGGGAGTTTCCAGGCCATGGACCCAAAATCTCTATGTTTTGTTCCCTGAGCCATTTAGTTATCACCTTTGCTTTATGGCAAGGTGCTCCATCATGCTGGAAAAGGCATTGTTGAGCGCCAAACTGCTCTTGGACGGTTGGGAGAAGTTGCTCTTGGAGGACATTCTGGTACCATTCTTTATTCATGGCTGTGTTTTTAGGCAAGACTGTGAGAGAGCCGATTCCCTTGGCTGAGAAGCAACCCCACACATGAATGGTTTCAGGATGCTTTACAGTTGGCATGAGACAAGACTGGTGGTAGCGCTCACCTCTTCTTCTCCGAATAAGCGGTTTTCCAGATGTTCCAAACAATCGAAAAGGGGATTCATCAGAGAAAATCACTTTACCCCAGTCCTCAGCAGTCCACTCCCTGTACCTTTTGCAGAATATCAGTCTGTCCCTGATGTTTTTTCTGGAGAGAAGTGGCTTCTTTGCTGCCCTCCTTGAGACCAGGCCTTGCTCCAAGAGTCTCCGCCTCACAGTGCGTGCAGATGCACTCACACCTGCCTGCTGCCATTCCTCAGCAAGCTCTGTACTGCTGGTAGCCCGATCCCACAGCTGAAACACTTTTAAGAGACGGTCCTGCCGCTTGCTGGTCTTTCTTGGGCGCCCTGGAGCCTTTTTGGCACCAATGGAACCTCTTTCCTTGAAGTTCTTGATGATGCGATAGATTGTAGACTGAGGTGCAATCTTTCTAGCTGCAATACTCTTCCCAGTTAGGCCATTTTTGTGCAGTGCAATGATGACTGCATGTGTTTCTTTAGAGATAACCATGGTTAACAGAAGAGAAACAATGATGGCAAGTACCAGCCTCCTTTTAAAGTGTCCAGTGGTGTCATTCTTACTTAATCATGACAGATTGATCTCCAGCCCTGTCCTCATCAACACCCACACCTGTGTTAATGGAGCAATCACTGAAACGATGTTAGGTGGTCCTTTTAAGGCAGGGCTGCAATGATGTTGAAATGTGTTTTGGGGGATAAAGTTCATTTTCTAGGCAAATATTGACTTTGCAAGTAATTGCTGTTAAGCTGATCACTCTTTATAACATTCTGGAGTATATGCAAATTGCCATTAGAAAAACTGAAGCAGTAGACTTTGTAAAAATTAATATTTGTATCATTCTCAAAACTTTTGGCCATGACTGTACAATCAGCACTGTTCTGAGGTGCCTGAGTGTCTGAGTGCCCATGCACATTGACTTTTACATAGTGAGACCAGGATTATAAAATACACTATAAATATGGTATATTATAATAAATGCTAAAAATTAAAATAAATCACTTTAATAATCCAGATACTCACCTCTGACTGTCTCTTAGGTTTTCCTTCAGTCCCTATAGGAAAGCAATAGGTTGTTGTTTAGGGCTGTGACCTCTTGGTAAAATTTACTTTTGCAAGTTAAACTTTTAGAACACTTTTACTGCATATATATATATAGGGGGTATGTCCAGGGGCGTAGATATAGGGGTTGCAGGGATAGCAGTCGCTACCGGGCTCTGGAACCTGAGGGGGCCTGTCCATCTGCCACATAAAATGATGCCACTATTCTAAATGGCACATGGTAGGTAGGGGCCCCATTACAGATTTTGCATTGGGGTCCAGGCGCTTCAAGTTACACCTCTGGGCATGTGTACTGTTGAGAACTATATGGGGGGATTACCCCCACCCCAGCCATGTTGTCACAGATTTAGCTATAATTTTCTGTCTTGGATTCACAAAGGAAATAATAAATGTAACAAGGAAACACAATGGTAAGCAAAAATTTCAGTGCACAAAAAGTTATAATATTGTTAATTCTGTCCTGAAGGTCCTAGGACCTTCCAAATGTGGTATTTTAAGGGCAATGAGACTGAGTGGTACTGGGGCTTATACTTACGAGAGTACTATGGGTCCCTGTTAAAGGCACGTATAAGCTCAGTTGGGGCTGGCACAAGAATAAGAGACCTGTGGCACCTGCTTTGTGGATGTGGACAATATAGGGGGTGAGCTTAATTCCTAATGTACTTTTTGTGTTCTTACCTGTAGCGACATCATTGTGTGTGCTGACCTGTTAAGAAGAAAATAAGGGAGCATTTACCTTATAAAGTAGCTAGACATAGGTTTGACTATTTTTCTTTTACATGGCACTCCAGACTAAAGAAAAATCATTTTTTGCCCAGATGCTATGCATAATACAGACCCTCTCCCTTCAGTCTGACACACCATTCTAGAGTTTCCTGTCATCTTCAATTGTCCAGATGAATTTGTCTTCTGTTGCCTTACTAAGAGTGGATTCACACACAGACTTTTTGAGAAAAGCGCTGTGGTTTTTCAGGGTTTTTTTTGCTGCAAAAATGCTGCATCTAAATGTTTATATGATAATCAATTGTGAATAGTGAAATGCTTTGTAAACAGTGTTTTTTTGTAGTAGTGAATCACATGAAACTCATCATGTGGCGACATCATCCTCACAGTGTAAGGCCCTGGCAGGTAAATAGTAGTATGGGCTTTGCGGTGTTTTGTAAAAACAGGAAATAGACATGGGTACATTTATTAGACATGAGTACAGGAACTAGACATGGGTACAGTTGTCAGACATGGGTGCAGGCACTAGACATGGGTACAGTTGTCAGACATGGGTGCAGGCACTAGACATGGGTACAGTTACTAGACATGGTATAGGTGTCACACATGGGTACAGGAACTAGACATGGGTACAGTTGTCAGACATGGGTGCAGGCACTAGACATGGGTACAGTTACTAGACATGGTATAGGTGTCACACATGGGTACAGGTACTAGACATGGGTACAGGTGTCAGACATGGGTACAGGTATCAAACATGGCCTATATTTAATAAATGAGTCTTTATGTGACTCACGTAGATGTCCTAGTAAATGGCCACCTGTCTTCTACATTGTAATGATGTCTCAGAAATAAGAACATGATGTCTCAGAAAGAAGATTTCCACACAATGCCAACTAAACAGCCAGGGAGAATTTGTCCCGCTCAATGTCCCGACCATCAGGCCAGAACTTCCAGAAATGGCTTTTGTTCTATGGTGTTTCCAAAACTCCACAGAAGTAGATAAAGATTACAGAAACAGCGTAGTTTGCTGTTGTACACTGTATCCATAAGTCCCATAGAGGTAAATAGGAGTTATGGAAACAGAGCACAAGAGTCAGGTTCAGCTGTTTCCATAACTCCTGATCACCCCAGTGTGACAAAAACATGGGTACTCTCATCTCCACCATTAATCCCTTTAATAAAATCTTCCAGTCTTATTCCACATCAAAATATAATAGAATCAGATATGACTTGAGAAAGAAGGAATATAAAGCTGGTAAATGAAATGTAAAAGGGTTTCTGAGCATCCATTTGGACACTACTATGGACAGATCTGCCTGTTCTCCAACAGGCCACGGGAATGAAGCCAATTGTAAAGATGAAGATTTATGGATTTTATTACCTGTGTCTCCAATAATGTCAAGTACAGATCTGCAATGAAGGATACAACAATATTCAGTCAATTATATGAAGTTGTAGGCAGCCAAAATGTCACCTTTTACATCAAAACTGGCCACACGCATAATATTATACACACAAGCCCACAGAGTTGTACATACCACACTGTGGCCAATACAAATTTTTAGTGCATAGCCAACTTAAATGGGTTTGGTAAGGGTCTGGGATCACAACATTGATAGTCTATCATTGGGCTAGGCCATCAATATCAGATCCCTGGGGGTCTGACTCTCTGCACCCCCATCAATCCACTGTTTAAAGGGACAAAGTGTATCACTTAGATAGGCCAAAGCTGCAATACTGTTCATCCCTGCTGCTAAGTATACTAAGTATAAGTGTACAAATAGACAGACTAATATATTGTACACAGTGAAACGACCACAGCGCACACTGTGACCCTTCAAACAGCTATCTGATATTAAAGGCTTGTCCTAAAAATAGTCCATTAGTATTATGATCCCTGAAAAACCTGCTCTTCGCAGTGGCTCCTCGATAATGCTGAGTGGGTGGTAAATTCTTGACAATTCCATATGTGCAGCAATGCAAGTGTTAGATTCCTGGATATCCTGATATATGCACTTTAAAGGGGTATCCTTTTTAACAGTATCATGGTATATCCCTAAGAAAAGCTACAGCATTATGTTCAGTGGAGATTCAACCTATGGGACCACCTGCCAGTCCTGAGAATGAAGAGACTTAGGTCCTGTTGGCTTATACCCAGCACTAGAGGGCGCTCAGTAGGTTATTCTTTGTTATTTTCAGGTTCAATGTATATAAAGTATGCAGTACTCATAAATTCCGTCTAGAGGGAGTTGTAGAGCTCTGTCACTTAATGGTATATCTATACAAGGATGCTGCACTCTATAGACCTATATGAAGAAATTAATCACAATTTGGACATATTTGTATGTAATAAATTCAAACTTGGGCTCTATTCAGATGACCATAATGCAAAACAGATGTGAAGTAGGGACATTTTTCAAAAGCCATTTTGCTTCCATGAGGCAACCGGAGGAAAAATGGAGTAGTTGGAGTTGGTGATTTAGCCTACCGACTCCACAACTCTGTGTAAAATAGTCCATTTTGCATCCATAAAATACTGATAATTTTTCACACAAGTGGAGGTCCGTATGTCTGCAGATGAAATGGACTTAGAGACCGTCTCCAATGGTTTCCAAGTCTGTGTCTTCCGCAATATAGACTAAAATAACGCATGCTATCATATTTTCGGTCATGACCTTCAGCATTGCCTACTGGGGTTTAGTGTACTGTCCTTTGTATACATGAACAGCACATACACTAAAATATAGTTGTGTGAAATAGCCCTTAGACTTTACAGAATACATTATCTTTACCATCCATTCCTCGTGGGAAGTTGTTGTTGCACACTGGTGGTGAACGCATGGCTGTACAGGGCAGGGACATCCTGCGATCAGGAAGGGGAAGAGGGGGACCATGTTTTGTGGCTGGTGCTGGTCTGGTTTGCTTTGGTTCTGCAAGATAAGAAATGAATGTAGTACAAACCATCTATCCAATACAGCGATAACCATACGTACAGTGCTGGTCAAAAGTATTGGCACCCCTGCAGTTCTGTCAGATAATACTCAATTTCTTCCAGAAAATGATTGCAATCACAAATGCTTTGGTAATAATATCTTCATTTATTTTGCTTGCAATGAAAAAACACAAAAGAGAATGAAAAAAAAAAGTCAAATCATTGATCATTTTACACAAAACTCCAAAAATGGGCCGGACAAAAGTATTGGCACCCTCAGCCTAATACTTGGTAGCACAACCTTTAGACAAAATAACTGCGAACAACCGCTTCCGGTAACCATCAATGAGTTTCTTACAATGCTCTGCTGGAATTTCTCCAGGTCCCTGAGATTTGAAGGGTGCCTTCTCCAAACTGCCATTTTGAGATCTCTCCACAGGTGTTCTATGGGATTCAGGTCTGGACTCATTGCTGGCCACTTTAGAAGTCTCCAGTGCTTTCTCTCAAACCATTTTCTAGTGCTTTTTGAAGTGTGTTTTGGGTCATTGTCCTGCTGGAAGACCCATGACCTCTGAGGGAGACCCAGCTTTCTCACACTGGGCCCTACATTATGCTGCAAAATTTGTTGGTAGTCTTCAGACTTCATAATGCCATGTACACGGTCAAGCAGTCCAGTGCCAGAGGCAGCAAAGCAACCCCAAAACATCAGGGAACCTCCGTCATGTTTGACTGTAGGGACCGTGTTCTTTTCTTTGAAGGCTTCTTTTTTTTCCCTGTAAACTCTATGTTGATGCCTTTTCCCAAAAAGTTCTACTTTTGTCTCATCTGACCAGAGAACATTCTTCCAAAAAGTTTTTGGCTTTCTCAGGTAGGTTTTGGCAAACTCCAGCCTGGCTTTTTTATGTCTCTGGGTCAGAAGTGGGGTCTTCCTGGGTATCCTACCATAGAGTCCTTTTTCATTCAGACGCCGACGGATAGTACGGGTTGACACTGTTGTACCCTCGGACTGCAGGGCAGCTAGAACTTGTTTGGATGTTAGCCGAGGTTCTTTAGCCACCATCCGCACAATCTTTCGTTGAAATCTCTCGTCAATTTTTCTTTTCCGTCCACATCTAGGGAGGTTAGCCACAGTGCCATGGGCTTTAAACTTCTTGATGACACTGCGCACGGTAGACACAGGAACATTTAGGTCTTTGGAGATGGACTTGTAGCCTTGAGATTGCTCATGCTTCCTCACAATTTTGCTTCTCAAGTCCTCAGACAGTTCTTTGGTCTTCTTTCTTTTCTCCATGCTCAATGTGGTACACACAAGGACACAGGACAGAGGTTGAGTCAACTTTAATCCATTTCAACTGGCTGCAAGTGTGATTTAGTTATTGCCACCACCTGTTATGTGCCACAGGTAAGTAACAGGTGCTGTTAATTATACAAATTAGAGAAGCATCACATGATTTTTCAAAGGGTGCCAATACTTTTGTCCACCCCTTTTTTATGTTTGATGTGGAATTATATCCAATTTGGCTTTTTGACAATTCTTTTTGTGGTCTTCCATTGACGACAAATTAAATGAAGATATTATTACCAAAGCATTTGTGATTGCAATCATTTTCTGGAAGAAATTGAGTATTATCTGACAGAATTGCAGGGGTGCCAATACTTTTGGCCAGCACTGTATGGTACCACCACACAACCAGTCAACATCTAGCTACATTCAGAACATTAAAGGCGAGTCAAAATCATTATCCAAAACCAACAAATCTCCAGTTCACTTATTGTGCCCGCCATATTGACGCCTCCTCAGGACTGGAACATTGATGACCTAAAACACACACACTTTATGAAAACTCACGTGGTCGCTGCTGCCACTGACCCTGGGAAAAAACAAGGATATAGGGGGATTAGAAGTTTGACTTGGGATATGGGTGGATAGTGTGACAACCCCATGTGGCTATGCCCACATATTGTGCCTAATGGTCACGTCATTTAGCAGGTAAGACTGAACTGGTGACCCTAACCTATCTATCTGTGGGTCTGGATTGATATGCTGGATTCCGGTGACAGACTCCCTTTAATGGGAATGGAGGCGCAAGCCAGTCTTCCTACCAGGTCATACACATGTGTTCACTCACCAATAAAGTCTATGAGAGATATGAAATGGACTCAAAAAATGTACTTTTATAACACATATGTATTTGGATGTACTGTAAGGAAATTAGACTATGAATACATATTGTATACAGCACTGCATTATATGTCAGTGCCACTGTAATATAAGTTATAGTTCTCATGAACCAGAAATATACAGTATGTAAAAAAAATAGGGAAATGCAAAATGTCCTCTTTATAAAGTACACTCAGACTATGACACCTTGTGGTGGAACAATGAACTTTAAGTGTTTGAACGTTCAAGAATTCTGAAACTACACCGTATGTCTGTACATACACATAGATTACGATATGTAAGTAGGTATTTTGGCTGGCGACTATGGGCACTGTAGCTGCATCTATTATGGCACTGCATACTAAAAGAGCATAATGGGGGCAGTACAATGTAAAAAGTGTTAAAACACAGTGAGGCAGATTTACTATTCAATATAACTAGAATTTTATTTCAGTTTGCATAAAATCCCTGCCACACATGCCGTGTACCACATTTAGTAATTGTTTTAAAAAATGTTTTGCCTTGTCTGAGAAAGCGGTGGGATTTGCCGAAAAGGAGCCATGGCAAGGATGTGCTGTGTCAGATTTATCATCATTTACGCCTTGGACCATAATTTATATGTATATTTATATGGCGAGATAGCTGTCAACCAAACAAACATTCGGCAGACAACTGTCTTGTGTGTGTAGTCAGCTTAAATTGTAAGTAAACTTTTATTTATTACTTATCCATAGTGCAAGTGAAGGCAACTAACTTTGTAATATAATTTATTAAAGAGGACCTTTCATGTCCTCATGTATATGCGGTTTTACATACCGCTAGAAAGCCGACAGCGAGCTGAATTCAGTACACTGCCGGCTTTCCCGGTATGTGCCCCGGGGCTGGAGATATCGGGGGTCTAAATTTCACGGTTCACTGTCAGAAGGGCGTTCCTGACAGTCTAGCTGGGCTGTGAGGAACGCCCTCCCTGACTGTGCTCGTCCATAGCCCTGTACTGGGGGGCGTTCCTCACAGCTCAGCGTCATCACTGGGCGGTAAGGAACGCCCCCTCTCTCTGAGCTGAGTACTATCAGAGGGGGCGTTCCTTACAGCCTAGCGATGACGCTGAGCTGTAAGGAACGCCCCCCCAGTACAAGTCTATGGATGGGTACTGTCAGGGAGGGCGTTCCTCACAGCCTAGCTAGACTGCCAGGAACGCCCTTCTGATGGTGAACGGTGAAATTTAGACCCCCGATATCTCCAGCCCTAGGGCATACAACGGGAAAGCCGAATTCAGCGCGCTGTCGGCTTTCTAGAGGTATGTAAAACCGCATATACATGAGGACGTGAAAGGTCCTCTTTAAAGAAAATAGCCTGCTTTTTCACTTATTTGCCATCTTCTGCCACTGATAAAATCGGTATAGTAGATGTCTATGGAGAGTATAGTAAATGTCTATGGACAGGGGAGGGGGAAAGGAGATCACAGATCTATCGGCACTAAAGAAACACAGTTCTCTTTCACAACACAGCTGGGTTATCTGGAATTACTATCCAGCATTTTCCTGACAGAATTAACTCATTTAATGCTGTAGATGGCCTCATATCTATTTCTTGCTTATTTCCTCCTCCCCCCTCCCCTGTCCATAGACTGCATTGTAAACTGACACTGCTTGTGTACTAAGTACAGACTAAAATTGCTACGACAAGAAGTAAAGACAGAAGGTATAAAATAAAGACAGAGGCATTTTACTTTAGTGAAATATATTGTAAAGTTTGTTCCCTTCACCTACACTATAGATTCATGAAAAAATAAATAAAAATCTACATGCACTTTAAATTTACACTATCTATATTAGATAGGATTAGGAAATGTGCCCTATTGTCTCTGTACCGCACACCAAACCTCTATGATTTTCTTTTGACAGACTGACTATGGTTATGACCTACATATGAAGCCCTCGTGTCTCAGGACAACTCACAATGATAAAATAAAGTCTGCTTAGGGTATTCTTATTGGTGGCGTTCTGATGGGTATAATTGTTGTCGGCACCGTCTGAATATACTCACTGAGATAATACCATAGTAACTAGAAAGAAGAGTGAAAAGTTAAAAGATCACAGACTTACAGGATCTGCAATATAACACTTACCTGCTGAGTCCTGTCTGGTGTGGGAGGTTTCTGTAGAGAAGGACCAGCTGCTGAGTGACCTACATGGAAATTATGGAAACTCTCTTTATAGTGCACAAACTAATAAGAGGTTAACTATGGCCCTGTACATATCCCAAGCATGTATTGTGTACCTCCAGTTATAAACAACTTGTCATAAATGAATATCAACAGGGCGTAACTAGAAAAGACTGGGCCTCATAGCAAACTTTTGACTTGGGCCCCCCCACTCACAGCACCCTCTTTCCTGACGCCCCCCCCCCCCCCTTTGGCCTCCAGACAGTATAATATCCCATAACTGTCCCTCTACACAGTATAATGTCCCATAGTGGACCCTCCATACAGTATAATGTCCCATAGTGGCCCCTGCACACAGCATTATGTCTTATAGCAGCCCCTGCACAATGTATAATGTCCCATAGCGGCCCCTGCACACAGTATAATGTCCCATAGCAGTCGCTTCACACAGTATAATGTCCCATAGTGGCTCCTCCACACAATATAATGTCCCATAGCGGCCCCTGCACACAGTATAATGTCCCATAGTGGCCCCATCACACAGTATTATATCCCATTTTGGCCCCTATGGTGTTTGTTACAGAACCTGAAATTTATGGGGTACACCACCCACAAACTATTATTATACCCTGGGGTATTTTCAGACCCCAGCGTTTAATAAGAGGAGCCCCAGGTAACAGCATAAAAACCAGTGTTACTTACCTCTCCTGGGCTCCGGCATGACTCCTCTTCAATGACGTCATAGACGTGGATTACACTAACATCATTATGCATCATGATGTTGGCCTGACCCACGTCACATCTGTGATGTCACTAAAGAGGGCCGAAGACAGCAGGGGGCGTACCGCCGGAGCCCAGGAGAGGTAAATAACACTGGTTTTTATGATTGTCACCTCCCTTGAGCCTCCGATCGTTATACTCGGGGGTCTAAAAAGGAAGTGGAGGCGGCTGTAAGCAGGAATGAGGATAGGTAAGTAATTAGGGCCTATTAAAATAAAAAAAGAATCAGGGGCCCGCCGGTCCCCCTAAGGTCGCGGACCCCGTAGCAGCAGAAACTTCGTAATATATCTTGTGAAGAATATTGCCTCGCCCAGCCGCCTGGCACGCCTGCGATCAAACTTCTTTCTTAACCTCCCACTCACACACCATGAGTAGACCGGGTCATAGGATAGAACGAAACGAGCGATATAAATTTTATATGTTTAATAACCCAAGTGAGTCGGTATGAATTAATAGCATATACAGAAATATACAATATTAATATGATCAAGCATAAACATACAAGCAAAAGAGCAATGATACGGCACAAAACAAAAATGGAAATAAAAGATAGAGAAAATACCGGCATAGGCTCGTAGTCCGTTTCTCTAGGCCACAGCAGAGTTTTGGGCCTAGGGCGCAAGCTTAAGCAAGTTGCATAAAACAATTCTTCTACATGTTGTCCAGAACACAGTGAAAGGCTTCAGGCCTCAATGCTAGGCCCTCAATGCATTCCTCAGTAGGGCAAGCTCTCTCATTTTCTCCCAGATCAGAGCTCCTTACTGCCTCTTTGCTGAATGACCCAAGAATCCAGGTCTCCCCACAGCATATGGCTAGTGCCCCACCCACCCCTTCTACCCAGGCAGCCCCCCTTCTCCCTCCTTTGCAGAACCCTTGGAGAGATGGGTGAAGTTAAGGTCACTGGCTTGCTATCCCCCATTGCCATTTGGCCAGGGATAATAAAAGTGCCTGGCTATAGCAAGCCATCTCCCATGAACACACATAAAACCAGTGAAGCGTATGTAGACTCAACTAAAGCACCACATTCCAACAAGTGGGGGAAGGACTGACATAAGCAAGTAAAACACACTTCCAAGAAAGATATAAAACTGAGGGTCGGTTCATCACATATCTTATTAAAGAAATCTATTTCTTTCTCCACTTCTCAGGCTGAGGAGAGGGAGGGGGAGGCTTCTGGAGAGAACACACAAATAATTGCTTTGGTGTTGCAAGATAATAAATGAATGTAGTATGAACCATCTATCCAACACAGCGATAACCATACGTATGGTACCACCACACAACCATCTACCTACATTCAGAACATTAAATCCCTCAGTGCATCACCTCTATGTGTTTCTAGCACTGTTATTTCAGGGATGGGGGATATAGGCAAGTCAAAATCATTATCCAAAACCATCAAATCTCCAGTTCACTTATTGTGCCCGCCATATTGACGCCTGCTCATGACTGGAACATTGATCACCTAAAACACACACACTTTATAAAAACTCACGTGGTCGCTGCTGCCACTGACCCTGTGGAAAAATAAGGATATAGGGTGGTTAGAAGTCTAACTTAGGATATGGGTGGATAGTGTGACAACCCCATGTGGCTATGTCCACAAATGGCGCTTAATGGTCACGTGATTTAGCAGGTAAGACTGAGCTAAAATTGAGATATTCCTAAGTGTTACCTGTAAAATCGTGCACCACATCAACAAAACCTGAATGTGCGACCTTACCTTTAGTATATTGTACATCAGTTACTATATCTTGTTATTTGTTGCTCATCAATATAATTATTATAATGGTCATAATAATAATTATCAAAAACAAGACAACGGCTTATTAGAATAGATGCCAGCATGGTGCCTGTTTACTCTGACCTGAGGCGATCAGCTAATACGTACATAGGGTGTCTTTATGAGACATGCCTTTTAGGATATATATCCATGACCATGTCTGTTTCTCGGCAGTGAAAAAACAGTCTCTTTTCAATAGCTATTTAAATTCATTCTGTGTGTTTTATCCATTTTTGATTGCCGAGTGTCATCTGTTTTTAACAGACTGTTAAAAGAAGTCTCTCACCGGAACCCAGCATATCAACCCAGACCCGCAGATAGATAGGTTAGGGTCACCTGAATTAAACTGTGTTTTCCCCTTGTGAATGGGTTCCTCCGTTGCCGAGATATCGCTGTCTTAGTCAATATTAAATTGAGTTCTTTGGAGCAACTAGGGTGTTGTCATTTCTCTATAGAGGTAAGCGGCAACTCCCTCATTACTCCAAATAGCTAATTTGCATATTGACAAAGACAGCGATATCTCGGCAATGGAAGTAGACAGCTTTTCTGTTTCATAACTGTATTGTTCCAAGTTTTTGTTTCTTTTTGCTTGATTTGTTTCCTCTATATTTCAATAAATATTTTTGAAACTAACATGAAACCTGCTAGCACGTTGGGTCGTACGACTTCATATATCAGTAAGAGTGAAGTAAACGACTTGGAGTAGATTCAGAGCATCTTCACTGTCCGCGATCTTAACGGTTATGATTTGGGAAATATGATGCAAAACAAAGGCCGCCGACCTAGGTACGCATGTGCTCCAGTGGCGCAATCGGTCAGCGCGCGGTACTTATAAAGCAGTAACTGTCGAGCAATGCCGAGGTTGTGAGTTCGAGCCTCACCTGGAGCATCTCTTTCTTGCTGCCTTCATCTGTTATTTTAGAACTGCAGTAGGAAAGCACAGTCTCTAACGCCTCATCATGAGCCATTAATGAAGAAAGTAGGAAAGCACAGTCTCTCACTAAGACTCATCATCATCATCATAATCTATTAACACCACTGAATCAGAAATCAGGCAAACTTATCTGGTTTGGAAGAGTTCTGGCCCTCCATTAAGCTGTTCTTCTTCACCATTAACAATATCCTGTGACTGTGTCATCCAAAGGAGGCAAGAAAGGAACCCCTTCCTCTTTTTGAAAGAACGCAAACACGCGAATAAGAAAGCCTTATACTGTATTTGGAACGCAAAAGGTACAAGACCGTTCTTGATAATGCAATTGCGAGTCTGGTGCATGTCAGCTTTCTTCGAAAAATAGAATCACCACAAATTGGTGCCACATCTAGCTCCAGTGGCCTAATGGATAAGGCACTGGCCTCCTAAGCCAGGGATTGTGGGTTCGAGTCCCATCTGGGGTGTTTGCCTGCCTAAGCTTTCCAAGCAAAACCTGCATGTCTTTTAGGTAGAGATTCATTAAAAGTTCTCAACAGTCCTCTTCCCGGCGTGATTGTCCCATTCGATTCTTAAGTAGATCTTGCCAAACCTGGCCCCGTACTAACATAAAAAGGCAATTTCAATGTTCCAAAAAGAGAGACTCAGTGTAACAGTATCTTCTATGAACGTGGAGAAGGCCATATGCTTTTGAAAAAGACAGCACCTTGCTTTAATCTTCATTTATACCCCATTGGCTAGACAAACACGGGGTACGGAATCTGAGATATCCATTTCCTCCCAATTGTGATTTTTTTTACAACTAGAATTTGTTTACAACACAATCCTATATTTTTGGGATAGGGCACACACATGGATTGCTAAAAATACACGCTAACTCCAGAACGCATTAAATACCATTCCAATGTCACTTTCATCGCATTTTCAAAAGGAGTCTGTAACAATACCCAGCATATCAAACAAGCCCCGCAGAGAGATAGGCTAGGGTCAACTGAATTGCACGGTGTTTCCCCCTTTTGAATGGGTGCTTCCTTTCCTGAGAGCTCGCTGTTTCTGCCAGTATGCAAATGAGCTCTTTGGAGCAACAAGGGTGTTGCCATTGCTCCAAAGAGGTAAGCGGCAACGCCCTCGTTGCTCCAAATAGCTCATTTCCATATTGACAAAGACAGCGATATCTTGGCAACGGAGGAACCCATTCGCAAGGGGAAAACACAGTTTAATTCAGGAGACCATAACCTATCTATCTGCAGCTCTGGATTGATATGCTGGATTCCGGTGACAGACTTCCTTTAACATGAAACCTGCTAGCACGTTGGGTCGTACGACTTCATATATCAGTAAGAGTGAAGTAAACGACTTGGAGTAGATTCAGAGCATCTTCACTGTCCGCGATCTTAACGGTTATGATTTGGGAAATATGATGCAAAACAAAGGCCGCCGAGCTAGGCACACATGTGCTCCAGTGGCGCAATCGGTCAGCGCGCGGTACTTATAAAGCAGTAACTGTCGAGCAATGCCGAGGTTGTGAGTTCGAGCCTCACCTGGAGCATCTCTTTCTTGCTGCCTTCATCTGTTATTTTAGAACTGCAGTAGGAAAGCACAGTCTCTCACGCCTCATCGTGAGCCATTAATGAAGAAAGTAGGAAAGCACAGTCTCTCACTAAGCCTCATCATCATAATCTATTAACACCACTGAATCAGAAATCAGGCAAACTTATCTGGTTTGGAAGAGTTCTGGCCTTCCATTAAGCTGTTCTTCTTCACCATTAACAATATCCTGTGACTGTGTCATCCAAAGGAGGCAAGAAAGGAACCCCTTCCTCTGTTTGAAAGAAGGGGTACAAGACCGTTCTTGATAATGCAATTGTGAGTCTGGTGCATGTCTGCTTTCTTTGAAAAATAGAATCACCACAAAACGTTGCCACATCTAGCCCCAGTGGCCTAATGGATAAGGCACTGGCCTCCTAAGCCAGGGATTGTGGGTTCGAGTCCCATCTGGGGTGTTTGCCTGCCTAAGCTTCCCAAGCAAAACCTGCATGTCTTTTAGGTCCAGATTAAAAGTTCTCCCTGGTTGCTCCAAATAACTCATTTGCATTTTGACTAAGACAGCGATATCTCAGCAACGGAGGCAGCAATTCACAAGGGGAAAACACAGTTTAATTCAGGTGACCCTAACCTATCTATCTGCAGGTCTGGGTTGATATGCTGGATTCCGGTGACAGATTCTCTTTAACATGCCAGACTCCCTGCCAGGTCATACACATGTGTTCATTTACCAATAAAGTCTATGAGAGATATGAAATGGACTCAAAAAATGTACTTTTATAACACATATGTAGTTGAATCTACTGTAAGGAAATTAGACTATGAATACATATTGTACAATTTGGACTTAATATTCATGCCAGCTTCATGTCACACTATGTTTGAACCATGAACTGAACTCAATATTCATGCCAGCTTCATGTCACACTATGTATGACCTGTGAGGGTCACAAATCACCTCCTGATAGCAAACAGATAACAGCAAGAATTACTGATCCCTCCGTCACGCACCACAAGTTTCCAGACTGTTTTTTTGATCTGTTGTAAATAACTTCTCTACTTATATTGCATTTTTTTTAAAGAATCCAAAATGCTTTGAAAACCATGTGTATAAAAATCTGTGAATTTTCAGTTCTTGTATCACACCATGTCTGATGAAGGGAGCGAGCACTCCTGAAAGCTTACTTATAAATATACTCAGTTAGCCTCTAAAAGGTATCGCCTGATTTCTTCACTCTTCCACTACATATTGTATACAGCACTGCAGTATATGTCAGTGCCACTGTAATATAATATAAATTATAGTTCTCATGAACCAGAAATATATGGTATGTAAAAAAATAGGGAAATGCGAGATGTCCTCTTAATAAACTACACTCAGACTATGACACCTTGTGGCAGAACAATGAATTGAAGCTCTTGAACTTTGACCAATATGCATATATATATCATTGCCTGGATATAACCACAGACTATATACCCAAGGGCATCCAATAATTCTGAAACTACATAGTATGTCTGTATATACACCTAGAATATGATATGTAAGTAGGTATTTTGGCTGGCGACTATGGGCACTGTAGCTGGATCTAGTATTAGTATTACTTAAAGAGCATAATGGGGGCAGTACAATCTAAAAAATAGTTAAAACACAGCATAGACAAGAAGTAAAGACAGAAATAATAGCTAAAGACATAGGCACTTTTCTTTAGTGAAATATATTGCAAAGTTTGGTCCCTTCACCTACACTAAAGATTCATGAAAAAATAAACAAAAGTTTACATGTGGTTTAGGTTTAGGCTTCGTTCACATCTGTGTCGGAGTCTCCATAAGAGACGCCGTTGCAGATTCTGCCGAAAATTGGCGGAGAGAAAAGTTCTGCACGAAGAACTTTTCTCTCCACCGGTTTCAGTACAACCTGTGGGTAACCTGTGTTTTAGCGGGCAGGCTCTCCATCGTTCGGGTCTCACAGCGGATACGAATGATGGAGAGCATGGCGCAAGTGTGAAACTAGCCTTACACTGTCTATATTAGACAGGATTAGTAAATGTGCCCTATTGTCTCTGTACCGCACACCAGACTGACTATGGTTATGACCTACATATGAAGCCCTTGTGTCTCAGGATACCTCACAATGGTAAAATAAAGTCTGCTTAGGGTGGCGTTCTGATGGGTAGAATTGTTGTCGGCACCGTCTGAACATTACCATAGTAATTAGAAAGAAGAGTGAAAAGTTAAAAGATCACAGACTTACAGGATCTGCAATATAACACTTACCTGCTGAGTCCTGTCTGGTGTGGGAGGTTTCTGTAGAGGAGGACCAGCTGCTGAGTGACCTATAGGAAATTATGGAAACCCTCTTTATTGTGCACAAACTAATAAGAGGTTAACTATGGCCCTGTACATATCCCAAGCATGTATAGTATTGTGTACCTCCAGTTATAAACAACTTGTCATAAATGAATAGTGCAGGTGAATACAAGAAACTTGGGTCGACATGACCCATGTCACATCTGTGATCTCACTAAAGAGGGCTGAAGACAACAAGGAGTACCGCTGGAGCCCAGGAGAGGTAAATAACACAGTTTTTTATGTTTGTCACCTCCTCTGGGACTCCAGGGGTCTAAAAGGGAAGTGGAGGTGGCTGTAAGCAGGAACGAGGATAGGTAAGTAAATAGGGCCTATTAAAATAAAAAAGCAGCAGGGGCCCGCCGGGCCCTCTAAGGTCGCAGGCCCCGTAGGAGCAGAAACTTTGTAGTAAGTCTTATTGAAGAATTCTGTTTCCTTCTCCACTTCTCAGGCTGAGGAGGGGGAGGCTGCTGGAAAGACCACCCAAATAATTGCTGCTGCTAAATGCTGCTACTCTGTGAGTGATCTCTTTTGATACTGCTATATCTTCCAGATAACACACTACACTGCACTGAATGAGGCAGTATATCAATTAACAGCCTTCTCCTTCTCCCCTCTCCATAGAGTTATGTGTGTGGCATGAATACAAATCTTTATGTAAGCAAACAGTGGGAGTAAAGATAAGGATAGCAGCCTAATAAATAGATAATGGATTGGTAGGAGAATCTCCCAAAAAATGAGGTGTGGGGACCGCGCTTCACCAAAGATGCTTTATTATACTCAAATAACACAACGCGTTTCGGGGAAATCAGATCCCCTTTATCAAGTGTACAAGAGACAGCCTGAGGAGGTAGGCTGTGAGATCTGAAGTAAGTGAGATCTCACAGCCTACCTCCTCAGGCTGTCTCTTGTACACTTGATAAAGGGGATCTGATTTCCCCGAAACGCGTTGTGTTATTTGAGTATAATAAAGCATCTTTGGTGAAGCGCGGTCCCCACACCTCATTTTTTGGGAGATTCTCCTACCAATCCACTACCTGTATACCGTCTGGATCCAGGAGATTCTGACGCCTAGAGGTTCCGCAGCTCACATATACCAAAACATACTCTGGATCCATCCACTGTGTTAGTTGTGGGCCAGCACAACTTGAAAAGGTGAGAACCCACCTATATTAACATCCATAATATCTAACTATCCTGGTTGTGAGATCACCAATTGAAGGGGTACTGTTTACCATCAGACCCAGCCAGTTGAACACTCACTATAATATAGACCAGTGATTTTGTGCTACTTAGTGGCTTTCTACCATACTTTCAGTGAATGATCCTTGTTGTTTCTCCAATCATTTGACTACCTCCTGTTCTCAATACAATTATCTATGTACAACCTATTTTTTAAGCAATATCACGCTATGTGCCGCTCGGCGTTGTTGTTTTTATTTTTGTTTTGAAGTAATAAATAGATAAGGAAGTTGGTTTCCGTAATATGATATACTAGAAAGTTTGTTATATTCACATGTACTATTCATTTATGACAAGTTTTTATAACTAGAGGTACGCTTTCATGCAACACTGCACAATCCACTGACACCTTAACAAAATACCGTCTTGCACACGCATAGACTAGGGCTGTGTGTACAAGAGGGCATTTTGTTAAGGTATCAGTGGATTGTGCCAATACATGATAGGCAGTGTTGCATGAAAGCAAAAAAAAAAAAAAATACATGGGAGTATCACAAAATATTGTTCTAGTCAGTGTCATGGGTGACATATGACTCGGGGCCTCCAGATGGACCTAGGTGGACGCCACCAACCCTCCCTGTTGGCTATTTGGTCATTTTATCCAGCAGAGAATTTGTGGTTGCACATTATAAATCATACAAAGAGAATGCTTCAATAACGTGATACCTAAATATGCACTTTGATTCTCCTGTGCTGTCCACACACATGGCAATGGCCTACTCTGTAGGTCACATGGTGGGAGCTCATACAAGTCATCCTCCTCCTCTTCCTGGTAAAGAAATCACAGAATTGTGAAAAGGACACAACCACAAAAAAACAAATATGGGAAGAACATGGCGGCACTTACCTCGACCAGGTCATTTTCTGCAAAAACAAATGCAAAGAAGACTAGTTATTATATAATGTCAAAACTGTGCAAAAGTTTGAGTGTGGATGATAACTGGAGAGATTACATGTCTATGGCTGGTTGTAGACCATCACAATGAGATCACTTAAAAATCTTGACTATAAAGCTGACCATACAGATAAGATGTGTAAACTGCCAATTTCAATGGGTTTGGCTGACCATCTAATGTGTATGGGGGTCTCCCCGAAGATGCCTGAGCCTTTTGTTCTTGGGGAAATAAGCTACTGCAGGAGGTGTCTGGCCGCGGCTTTCTCTCCTCATTCGGAACAGCCCAGATTGCATGTGTGGGGGAAAGTCATTCAACACCTACCTAAAGTGTATGGGCCGGTTTACGCAAATGAATGTGCTCATTGACATATACCGAGGAACCAGTAATGAAATAATCTATTAGATGCCATAACATGTCTATTTATGCTTTTACTAAATATAACTTTAGTCTAAACCGACAGCCCAACCTCTTTAAGTAACTAAAAGTATTTTCTGACTCATGTAATAAATCTGAAATTTAAGCCCAAGTTATTTTAATTGCTTAGAGTAAACAGTAATACTGTAGACTAAGTCAATATTGGGGCGAAAAACAAGGGACGGAAATGAGTTATTTTGTGTTTATAGTTTTGTATGCCGGTCCATATGTTTCCATGGTAACAGACAACAAACACACCCTGTGTAGTCTGATTCGACAGGCTACACAGGGTGTAATCTGCCAAATTTATGTCAGTAAGATTTAAGAGACAGATAGAAGGGAGTATAGGCTACACAGGGTATATTTGTAGTCTGCTACCATGAAAACATAGCTCTGCATAGGAACTGTAGAAGAAAAAATATTACTTCAAAGGATATTTCCAAAGAAGCTTCATTTTTTTTATTTCAAATGCATGGGAACAATTGGTTGTGAAGGTGGACTGCCTTTCACTTTTGGAGAATTTCCAGCAGGGAACTACAAAGTCCCCTCCTTTCCCCCTACGATTCTGCTTCATGAAAAGAAAAAATCTACAACGTATCCGGAAGCTGGAACTTGGAAGCGTTGTTGGCATATTTGCGTATAAGTGTGCCACAAAGGTATTAATGGAATGGAACAAGAGGTACAGTAAATGCAATGCAACAGCGAGTAAGATAGCCATATACATAAGGAATATACATCAATGGTCTCTGCCAACAAGTATAAATGACATGAAATATCTAAGTATTAAAAAATAAAATAAAAACAGGAATGCAACATCAATAAAGTCAGCAATAAGATTCAAAATGTTTGCAAGAAAAGAAAAATTAGGAAAAGAAAGAGGGGTAGCGCTGTATCCAACAGTAGGGGCTTCTACCTAAGAGAAGGGATGTCAAACTTGGAATTCTACATCCAAGTATTACAATTGTAGACAGTACGGCAAGCCCAGGATCTTAGTTCTTTAGACCCAAGGAGACCACATTGAATTGTGTCCTAGTATCAGATATGCCATAAACCTTTATAGCCAATGTGAATTGCTATGGCACTTAGAAGAGTATGGAGATCTGACTGCCCAAATATATCAAAGAGCACGCAATAATTATTAATATAGTAACTTCCTAATCTATGTTATTATACAAACTGCTGTGAGAGGTCTATAGTCAGCAGATCCAAGTGTGGCTAATAGGAAAGGGCACGTTGCTTGGAAGAGTTTTGCAACTTTTTGATTTGGCCAGTGGTCAATGTCTACTGGTTAGAACCCCACAATTCAGACATTTATTATAGCATGAAAACCCCTTTAATAAGTTTTATTTTACCATACTGGTAGAGAGGGCGGGGAGTCGCATTGGACCTGAAAGAAGAGCCATGTAGACATGCATTAGAGTACATATTATAGCTCCCAAGGTATACATGATAGGAAATATTATTTTATATTGTTATTACATACTGAATTATTATTCCTTAGCCATATTATAGCAAAAATAACAACTTACTGCTTCCTGTTGCTTCCGTACATAATCTGAAGGAGAAGGCAATAAAATTTACTATTCAAATATAGTATAAAAGACAAATAAAGACATTGTCAAGGGAAAGTGTTGCCAGGAAATGATGTATGTTTTTATATTCAATTTATGTTTTAAGTATTTTTTATTATTTTAAGTTTCCATGTTTTATATCTATATTTTACATTTTTCAGAAATCTTGCAATTTCAACTATTGCCACTAAGCCTTAAATAATTTGTGACTTACGTCTCCTGGAGACGGACCATGGGCCATAGAAACAATGGTCTCCTGGAGAGTTTTCTAGGTATGCTCTGTGACCCGAGTAGAGGTCATTGCACAGAGGGGGAGTCAGTAGGTAAGCTGTGAAATCACCTATCGTGACTGGTGGTCTTACCTACATATGAATGATAGCTGTGTACATCAGTGTGCCAATAAGTGAGGCAGCTGCTGCAAAAAAAACCTGGAAATCTCAGTGTATTATTGGTTCAGTGGAAGATTTTTAGGAATTATTTAGAATATACAGACGTGGACAAAATTGTTGGTACCCCTCGTTTAATGAAAGAAAAACCCACAATGGTCACAGAAATAACTTGAATCTGACAAAACTGGAATTTGCCAAACTACATGTTGACAAGCCACAAAGCTTCTCGGAGAATGTCCTATAGACAGATGAGACAAAAATCGAAATTTTTGGCAAGGCACATCAGCTCTATGTTCACAGACGGAAAAATTAAGCATATCTTGAAAAGAACACTGTCCCTACTGTGAAACATGGAGGGGGCTCTGTTATGTTCTGGGGCTGCTTTGCTGCATCTGGCACAGGGTGTCTTGAATCTGTGCAGGGTTCAATGAAATCTCAAGGTTATCAAGGGATTCTAGAGAGAAATGTGCTGTCCAGTGTCAAAAAGCTTGGTCTCAGTCGCAGGTCAACAGGATAATGACCCAAAACACACAGCTAAAAACACCCAAGAATGGCTAAGAGGAAAACATTGGACTATTCTGAAGTGGCCTTGTATGAGCCCTGACCTAAATCCTATTGAGCATCTTTGGAAGGAGCTGAAACATGCCGTCTGGAAAAGGCACCCTTCAAAACTGAGACAACTGGAGCATTTTGCTCATGAGGAGTGGCCAAAATACCTGTTGAGAGGTGCAGAAGTCTCATTGACAGTTACAGGAATCGTTTGATTGCAGTGATTACCTCAAATGGTTGTGCAACAAAATATTAAGGTAAGGGAACCATCATTTCTGTCCAGGCCTGTTTCATGAGTTTTCTTTGTTTTAAAATTCTGTTGAAGCATGGATGAAAAGCAATGTCTGACTTTCATTTGTTCATTTTCATAGAATTTTTATATATTATTACTTTTGTCAGATTCAAGTTATTTCTGTGACCATTGTGGGTTTTTCTTTCATTAAACGAGGGGTACCAACAATTTTGTCCACGTGTGTAGATAATAACAGGGAAAATTTTTAAACAGCCCATCAAAAATTCTTTAAAAATATGTTTAACATAAAACTTGATTTGTCAACACATTTCCTTCAAAGAGACTGTCCTTTTAAATATAGGTTCCCTCAAAATGATAAAGAAAAAATCCTATAGTCAGTTTCTCCACTTCTCCATGAGGCTATAATGGACTATAGTAGAGACTATAAAAGAGAACAATAGACTGTATATACCTGCACAGTAAATTGACATAAGATTGGCTTCACTTGAAGAGACAGACGTTCATTCCACGTTACTGTAACAAACCAAAGAGATACACTTTGATTCCATGGATGAATCTAGAAAGTCATTTAGCCCCAACTACCAGGTTCACACTAGCGTTGGGCTGTCTGTTCTGGTCCGTCACAGGACCAGAACAATCGACAGACTACTAAAATAGCAGACACATATGGAGCTCAATGGACGCCTCTGACTATAATGGGACCTATTGGGTGTCTATTGTTTTTAAACTGAAAGTGTCGGACGAAAAAAATTGTGTGTGCAGGACTTTTTCGCTTCTCTATTTCAGGTGGACACTGTGACCAAGTCTCCGATGCAGATGTGAACATAGCCTTGCTCCTTGAGTATAAAAGTTTTACCTTCAAAACCACGATTATACATTTTAACAAATATTACTTCCTTTTAGCATTAAATTACTGCTGACATATAGAGTTCACATAATACTACCATTTAGATCTGAAATAATACCATAGTATAAGCAAAATGTAATACTGAGATCTTATAACACTTATTTGGGCTAAGGCCCCACGATGAGGAAATACAGCTTTTTTTGTTGCAGATTTTGTTGTGGTTTTCTGAGCCAAAGCCAGAAGTGGATTGAGCAGGAGGTAGAAGTATAAGAACTTCCTATATATTTCCCATTCCTTTTGTAGCCATTCGTGGCTTTGGCTCAAAAAAACGCATCAAAAACTGCAACAAAAAAAGCTGAGTTTCCGCAAAGTGGGGCCTTAGCCTTAAGCGGATTAGGTTTCTGTTCTTTGGGTCCCCAAAAGGACCCGAAGAACGGAAAGCCGAATGCTAGTGTGAACCTGACGTCAAATATACTCTTATGTATAGCTATATGTGTGCACTGTATAAAGTACATTTCTATATAGAAGTTGGTATAATATATATATACTACTTGTGTATAGGTATATATGTGTATATATGTAAATAGCTGTTGGTATATTACACACACACACACGTGTGTGTGTGTAGCGGTGCTAATGCTGTACAGTACTGTACCTGTAACTGGGCTGTGTGTAGAGATGGGTGTGTTTAAATATGAGTATGTATCTGTGTATATACTGTATAGATAAATACTTGTATATAGATATTTATGTGTACATATGTACATAGCTGTTGGCATATTACATATATGTATAGTATTGCTGATTCTGTATAGTACTGTTCCTGTAGCTGAGTTGTGTGTACAGATGGATTGTTAATGTATGACTACTGTATGTGTCTGTGTGTACAGTATATAAATATATATCTATACTTATGTAAAGATATATGTGTATAGATATGTGTGTACGTATGTACATAGCTGTTCACATAATATATATTTGTGTTTCTCTCTCTATATATATATACACTTGTGAACAGATCTATGGCTGGTCGTATATAATGTATAAGTCTAGTACTGTACCTGTAGCCGAGCTGTATACAGCTGTGTGTGTTTGTATATGTGTATGTATATATGTGTGTCCAGTATATAATATATACTTGTGCATAGATATATATGTGTACATATGTACATGGCTAGTGGTATATTATGTATAAGTCTAGTACTGTAACTGTAGCCGGGCTGTATACAGCTGTGTGTGTTTGTATATGTGTATGTATATACCGGTATGTGTGTCCAATATATATATATATATATATATATATACTGTATATCATATATAGTACTGTACCTGTAGCCGGGCTGTATGTGTGTCCATTATATGTATATATAATGTATAATTCTAGTACTGTACCTGTAGAGGGCTGTATACAGCTGTGTTTGTATATGTATATACCGGTATGTGTGTCCATTATATGTATATGTGTGTATATATATATATATATATATATATATATATATATATATATATCATGTATAAGTCTAGTACTGTACCTGTAGCCGGGCTGTATACAGTTGTGTTTGTATATGTGTATGTATATACCGGTATGTGTGTCCATTATATGTATATGTGTGTATATATATATATATATATATATATATAATGTATAAGTCTAGTACTGTACCTGTAGTCGAGCTGTGTGTGTCTGTGCTCTGCTCCTCTATACAATGAGCTTTGTTCTCATGATTTGTGTTTTTTTTTTGCATATTTCTGTTTCAGTAAAGAGGAAGCAACAAGTACCAGATAATACTACACAGACACAAGACTACAGGCTTGATTTGAATAATGACTGGCACAAAGCCGGCACACAGGTCAGAGGTCTGCACTCTGTGACCCCCCACAATTGCTATGATACTACAACTCCCAGCATGCCCGAGCTTCTGGGAAGCCCCAGATTACAAGTGGTAGCTAGACACGTGCGACCTTTGAAGTGGGCGGGGCATGTTCCTTTGATCCACTGCTCGCAGGTCTATGAGGTGACTACAGGGGCGGGGCCATGTCTCTGGTTGCGAAACTGCGTATACGGGTTCATTTGCATAATGGGCGTGGCCGTGGAACCGGAAGTCTCTCTGGCTGCACAGTAGGTTGTGGGAAGAGAAGGCCAAGTTTGGAGGGAAGGTGTATGGGCATGGAGGGAAGGTGGTCACAGCAGGCCACGAGGGAGTCACAAGGTGGGGGCCATTAGGTACTATATACTGGGCTATGTGAGAATGATATTAGTGGTAAGGATTGGGTTAGATGTGTATACAGGTGGTATACAGGTGTGTGCATGGTATAGCCAGAGGGTGCACCCAGCAGGGGGGTTAGGGGCTACAGATTATATAGGATTGTGTATAGATTACACATTGGTGGGGGAGGATTTAGTAGTGTAAGGTTAGAGGCCTGTTTACATTGAACAGTTTTTTTTTTTATATATAGCTACCTCAAACAATACACTGTCCATAGGGATTGCAGTAAAGTTGCAATATGATGCTATGCTATAGGAAATACTCAGACATTTGTGTTCTATTGGATTCTAGGTATACAGGAGTAACTAATATCCTGCTTATAGTCACCCAGCTTTCCTAGATGCCTGAAGGAATGTATCACTGTAAGCTGGTTAGCCATTCAGGACTAGGAGAACTGACTACTTACTCCAGCTTTCTTTGATTCAGATATGACTGTAGAACTGATGAATTAGACCTTATTCACATGTCAGGGTTGTGCAATAGTGATTGTAAGCCAAAACCAGGGTGTGTCAGTAAGGTTTTAGGCTTCATGCACATGGCCGAGTGTCTGCACATGGCTGAGTGTCTTCATGCAGATGGCACTTGGATAATCTCCAAGAGGAGTCCATTTTTTTCACCGTGCCATTGATTTCAATGGGCAGCTCGGAATCCATGAAGACAATCTGCATTGGACATGCTGTATAATTATCGTGTGCACGAAGCCTTGAATCTTTGCATGTGGATAGAGAGTATAAAGTGGTGCAGGGTCTGGCGGTAGAAATGGTCAGGACACTTCACAAGTTGTCTATGAGCTCCTGGTAATTTTCTGTGCTGTGACTTTAGTTCCATTTTCTTTCCAGTCAGGAAATGATCTGTGTTCGGAGGGTGGAAACGATGAATCAAGCAAAATAACTTATATTCTCCAAGTAAGTCCGACTCATCATATATTACATGTAGTACATTGTGACAGATCCCCCCCCCCCCTTTTTTTTTTTTTTTTTGATCCACCCACCCAATTTTTTAAATTAGGGAAATTGGAGAGTGAAGATAACTATACTCCTTAGCTGTCACTTGACGGCTATTCCTCATGGCTCCTCCATACACATGCACACTTGGTTGAGTGTGCACCTGTTCTCAACAGGGAGAGGGGAGTAAACCATTGTTAGATTCCTCTGGTGGTTATTTTCTCCCTTGAGAACAAAACGATCAGGCATGCTGAAATCCAGCTGTGCAATCCTTTCCCCCTACATCTGTTGTCAGGGGAGGATTAGAAAACCCCCATACATGTTAGGGTACATTCACACGGAGGAATCTGCTGCGGATTTGGGGGCAGATTCTCCCCCAGAATCCGCGACAGAATCTGGGTGGAATCTATCTCCCATTGTTTTCAATGTGAGGCAGAGATCGCATCAACATGCTGAAAATATAAGCGTCCTGCTCGATCTTCCCATGGATTGTGTGGCTGGGCCTAATCAGCAGTGTAGAGTTGTGACGGTATACCAGTGCCCTGCATCGGCATCCCATCGCAACTGGCCTGCGGCGGAAATTGAAGAGGAATTCTTCATTTTCCACCGTGTGAACATACCCTTAGACGTTTGGTTGGCCCCCTGCCAAAACCAGTGGGTTTGGCCAGCCTTTGGCTAATGTGTTTTGTCACTTTACCTCTAGGGTTTTGACTATGATTGAGGTAATCCAAGAAATGGACAGGAAAAGCAATCTTACACGTAATAACTTTCGTCCCAATTCACATATATTGGAAGGACAGCTGTCTTAAATCAAACTGGTTATACCAGGTTTTTCTTATTTTTGTGGAACTAAAATATTCATGGTCTATCCTTGGGCCGGCTTCACATGGGTGGAATTGGTCTGTGAAATATGGACTGTATATCGGTCATATTTCTTGGACCAAGCACTAAGCAGGGACCTAGACTCCCAAGCATCATTGTCATATGTCATGTAGTAGTCCCTGCCTCTCCAGCAATACTGTTCTGTAATAGTGTTTGCAGTACCCAGCACAGCCACTATATGATGTATGGCGCTGTTTGGTAAGCAGTGAAGAGGCCACATTTGTCTGAAGGCTATATTCATCTGCCTGCTTTAGATAGCTGGTTTGTGTGTGACCGCCACTGATCTGACATTGATCTAGCCTAAGGATAAGTCATAAATATCATAGACCTTGAAAACTCTTCTGTATGTCCTTGAGTAATAGTGGTGTCTTTACAGCTCAGGTTGTCACCTAATCCACACCTAAGGGTATAAGCATATAGGAGTGACCATAGAAAAACCGCCTGTTATGTGCATACAGCTTTGGGCTTCCTACACGTGCTCATAATTTTTTTTTTTTTTTTGTGGTGCCATTTGTCTAATGCTAGCAGAAAACTACACGCATGCTGCACAACCCACCCCATTGAGCTTAATGGAACTGATTTTTTTCAAAAATTTCTGCAAGAAATCTGCTATAAGTGAATATATACTAATGTTTCCATCCATAGACTGCTTTGTGACAATATTGTACCCACAATTTATTTCATTTTTTTTTTTAAATGTAGGCATAGGAATAATATATATGGAAACAACTACTTCATTCCACATCCCAGTAGAGGTATTCTGCCCCAGCTTGCCATGTTCTCTGACCCTTAAAATGGGTTGTCCCGAGACTTCTGTATCTCATTTTGGGTGGCGGTTTCTTCATGTAGGACCTGGGGATTCTGGGCTGGTTCAGACCCTGGGTCACGGGATCGAAAACCAGCCCCGATCTCTTGGTCGCTCCGCCTCCTGCTTTCTCTCCTGATTTCACAGGTATTTACCTGTGTTTGAGGGGCCGACAGACTATAGTAAAGCCAACTCCTACAGCACAGGAGGAAGAGTGACCTGAGGGATTGGGGCAGGTTCTGATCATGTGATCAACCCGGAACTCTCAGGTACTGCATGAAAAAAATCGTCAGCCAAGTAAGTTAAATAGAAGTCTCCGGATAACTCCTTTAAAGAGACAGAGGGCATGACACACTAGGGGAGAATACCTCTACTGTGTATATGATGTGTAGTGTAATAGTTTTTTCTATATTTATTCCTATGCCTACATTTTACATGAAATATATATGACTAGTGTAGATTTCAATCCTGGCTCACAGAAGTGCATCTGAAGCCACTTAATACATTCCCCCGCTGGCACTACCTGTGACTGAATTGTTAACACTGGTGTACAAAATGCCAGTCTTAATAAATTCCCCCACCTGGGCAAATTTACTAAGACTTGCATATTGTATGACGGTCTTAATAAATGACCTGACTGACATGGAAAGAGAGATTTATGTAGAATTCCTGCCTACATTTTCATAAGGTGGTGGGTTAAACACGGCTCAGGGTTTGTGGTGCAAAGTCTTTGCGCCAAACATGCACCTCCATATTATCCCTCTGCAGATGAATTTCCCCCATTGTGTCTAAACAAAGCTTATTAGTGCCCAAATGACAGTACTAAATTGTGTATAAACAATATAGCCATACAATGTCCTAGTACTACTTCTGTACAGTGGAAGCGATGTACAAAGGATGAATAAAAATTTAATGTAATGAAAAAGGGTTGTTTGGCATAACAAAGTTTTTTGTTTTTTTTTTCTTTAGAAACAGTGCCACTGCTGTCTGTGTTTGGTATTGCAACTTACTCCCATTCTCTTGAATATGTAAATGCAATACCGGACACATTCCCTGGACAAGGCTTGCACTAAAAATATATACCTCTTAAACAAGTTTAAACCATCCTTTACATAAGATCCCTTTAGTGACCTGTGATGTTGTGAGATCCAGCCCATCCGTGGCTCTACCATCCTGTAGTCAGATGATGCTATGAGTGTGGTACCATAGACCTGTGGTCGGGCATAAATTCATAGAATCATAGGTTGCCATGATGCAGTTAGTTCAGTTGAGCCAAGCTATGATCATTCTGGGCCACACTGCCCATGTGTATTGGCCCTTAGATTTCCTTCCGCTCCACAGCTCCTAGAGAACCCTTATTGTGTCTGTATATAGACATGTGAACAATTCCAGTGACTTTCTTACCTTTGTTTCTCTGCAGTTCAGGTGTCATGATCCCTCTTAAGAGAAGGAGGAAAGAGGCGGCAGCCCCCAGTGAACCAGTAGCCCCACCAGTCTTATTTCCTGATGTCTGCATCTTTTTAGTGGAGCGAAGAATGGGGGCTGCACGAAGGGGCTTCCTCACATCACTGGCACAGAAGAAAGGGTTCAGTGTGGTACAAGAGTACAGGTATAATGCAGTAGACCCCTTTGGCATGACACAATTGTAGTGGGAGACACCCAGGATCATACAGATTATATAACCCCACTCATACAGCAGTGCAAATGATCTTCTGTCAAGATGTTTCACAAGTTGGGCTTTTGAGTAGGGATTTAGCTATGTATTATGAAGTTTATGGCTCTAAAAGTGTAGTTAAAGGACCCGTGCCTTTAAGGTGACTTCCATAATATTTCAATGATGACATATATTAAACCTACACCTATCCTGAGAATGAAGGCTCTGCCATACGGATTTAGTAATCTGGCCCCTTCACGGTTTTTCCCTACACAGCAACCCCTTTTCAAGAGGCAGCTTGATCCAAGTGAATGAGGCTGACTGCAGTACCCTGCATAGCCAGATGCCATGGAGGACTGCTGTGCAGAGAAAACTGAATCAGGGCTGTAGCCCTTCTTTCTCTTCACTGGACCCCCGCCAATCATAATGTGATGGCAGATCTTGGTGTGCCTCTCTTTCGACATTCCTCCTGGAAGTGTGTGAATAAATTGATAACTGATTTACTTATTTCTCTTACTTATATAGCGCCAACATATTCCGCAGCGCTTAACAGACATTGTCAGTCACTGTTCCATATAGGGCTCACAATCTACATTCCCTATCAGTATGTCTATGCAGTGTGGGAGGAAAACTGAATACCTGGAGGAAACCCACAGGGAGAGCATACAAACTCCTAGCAGATGTTGTCCTTGGTCAGATTCGAACCAAGGGCTCCAGAGCCAGCGTGTTGTTACCATTCCCTTTCAGTGTGGTGTGTCTCTACACATTCTGACACTCAGCACCTCTTGGTGTTGGAATACATCTTATTAACATAAGGAATGGTAGTGCCGAAGTGGCAATTTGTTCATACATTTCCAGGCGTAATGACAGAGGAACAACACCATGCAGAGCTCTTAGAAAAGATGCTTCAGTAGTATTTCTTAGGGAATACATAAATATACTGAGCCAGACATACCAGGAGAGCTGACCGCTCCTTTGTAAACCACTAATGTCCGGTAATGTTTTACACACACATTTACTATTAGCGGTGTAGGGCTAGTGTCCTGAGCACCTTGCAAGCCAGTTATGCCAGAAATAAGTGACCACCTGGTGTCTTATGGTGAGTGATGTGATTCCTGCGTTCTTGTTGCAGCGGAGCAGTGACACATATAGTGGCGGAACAGAATTCGTTCACAGACGTCCTCAGCTGGATCGAAAGGAAAACTGGGAAACCAGTGCGAAATGTGGAAGATCAGGAGTCACCACATATCCTGGATGTCAGCTGGTTTACAGAGAGTATGAGTGCAGGAAAACCTGTGCCAGTGGAGGCCAGGCATAGTCTAGGGGTAAGGGCTTTTATTTATGTTTTTTTTTTTTTCTTCTGATCTATAATAAATATATATCTATATCAATTTATTTATTTTTTAAAATAATTTTTATTTATCTCAGAAGATTTGGGAACAAACTGTGATCTCGCCTGACTACTTCCTGCCAGCACAGGTGCACAGAGCGCTTTTACATACTTGGGCTCTGTGCACATCATGCTGCCGATCCATTCACACTCTATGGGAGCTGAAGCTTGTACATTGTCAGCCTTCTCTCCCCATGAATGTTTGGCTCTGCCAAGTGTACATGTGTGATTCTATAGGGAGAGGGGATTAAGCCTTTGCCAGACACCTGTCAGTGGCTTATCTCCCAGGGCAACAGACTAATTTAACATGCCCCAGCCGTCTTTCACATATCCCGGTGTCTGCAGTCTAACTGTTGAGCTGTCCTCATACTTATTAGTCTGTGTTCACATGTCTTCATTTTTACTTATTCAGTATGTGTGTCGGGAAAACTCCTGGTACATGTACTTGTCCATAGACCCCTATGTACTATGTGCCTCGTCCTAATGTGGCAGAAATGATTTTTTTTTTTTCTTTTAACTATATAGGAAGGTGTAGTCTGCCACACTTTCCTAGTAGTATAATGTTGTACCGTGTTAGCCATTGAAAGTAGTGGAAGAGTGAAGAAATCAGGTGGTTGCAAATAGATAACAGATTCCTCCGTCACACCCCACAAATTTTCCAGACTGTTTATTTCCCGACCTGTTGTAAATAACTTCTCTACTTATATTGCATTTTGTTATTCCTTTGAAGATCCATGTCTTGTGTGTGTATAAATAGTGTGAATTTTCAGTCTCTTGTATTACACCATGTCTAAAGAAGAAATCTAGCAATCTCGAAAGCTTACCATCAAATATACTCAGCCTCTAAAAGGTATCGCCTGATTTCTTCACTTCCACACTTTCCTACACAGAGGGACACTGTAAAAAAACAAAAGAACAAAAAACGCATAGTCTGGCTTAAGCAACTAAGGTGCTGACTGTTTAATAAAAGTTACACAATTTTCCAATATATTTTCTGTATCAATTACTCAGTATACAGAGGAATATTCCTATTTTTGCAAATCGTGTTTGACATGGGAACGACAGGCAGGTTCCGACCATGAGGCTGGATTTATATACATAAGTGAACAGTGCTGCTCTACAGTTTCCATCCCATCCAAGGAGGTGAATGGAAGCACAGCTGAGCTACACTGTTTCCGAAGTGCCATAGTTATAGAAAGAGCATAGCTATGTCTGCTATGCGGTTTCTGTGTTCCCCTTTCACTTTTAGTGCTTACCTGTTTCCATAAGTCTTGCCCCAGTGATTGCAACTTGTGGCCAGTTGTTCTCACCTTAGCTACGATTTGCTTTAACCGAGTACATCAATGCCCTCATTGCTCCAAAAACAGCGATATCTTACGAATCAGTGCCTCTGTTGCCAAGGGGAAAACATAGGTTAGGGTCACCTGAATCAAACCATCTGTCTGCAGGGCTGGGTTGATATCATGGGTTCTGGTGACAAACTCCCTTTAAGATCTTTGTTTGCTTTATCTGCTTCAAGTGGATACAGATATGTCCTGTTCATGTGGTGAACATGGTTCTGGTTACAGGTCAGCTGTCAGAACTGGATTTTTCCATCACATAACCCGGACTGATTCATACCCACTGTACATAGACAGTGAAGGTTCCTATGGACGCAAGCAGTGACCTTGAAAGCTGTGAGGAATTGATCCAGAAAGTAAATTGATAAACTGTATCTTTTCATCATGCAATGAATAACCTTAAGATAACTTGTATGAATGTCTTGTAAATAACCTCTGATGTGATTGGTGATAAAACGTAATGTGCAACATTGAGTTATTTTCTAATTGTATCTTTTGTTAAATTCTAGATTTTCGAATCTCCAGTATCCAAAGAAAAAGATGAGCTTTTTACTGTAGCACCATATGCCTGCCAACGTCACACACCATTAACACATCATAATTCGGAGATTACAGTAAGTGACTCCTGTGTATGCATGTCATTAAAAGCTTAGCAGATTCTACTCCCACGGATGGCGCCCCATAGCAAAACTTGTAATGGGGGGCCCCCTCTCTACCAGGACCATCTTAAGCAACAGGATCAGAACTTGAAAACTGTAGAATTATTTTGGTCTCCTTTTCACAGAGGAGTAATACACATAGTGATGTCACAGTACAGCGATAATAAACACAAAAAGATCACTTTGTACACTGTGACATCACAGCATATGAAGAAAGTAGTTAATGATGTCACATGCAGGTATTTTTATGTTCCGGCATTAAGTTTTCCACATCCCCTTCCACCATATTGCACCCTAGGTCTCAGTGGAAATGGGCCCCCTAGTTGTTGACCCCCATAACAGCTTCTAGGTCTGCTACCCTGATAATTATGCAGTGTTCTCTTTCTATAATGATTCATATGTATATATAATGTAGTTGAATGTAATAAAATGTTAAGCATCTGAATGTATACTGCCACGTTATGGTGAAATATTAGAAGCAAACATATTTAAAGGGGTTTTCTGGTTTCTAAGATTGAAGGCAATTAATATTAGATCTGCGAGGACCCTTAGTGTCGGACTGTAGCTGTGAGTGTAGATTGTTCAGTGCTGATCCTACTTGAAGTCTTTGGGGCAGCGCTGCAACATCTATACTCGCCGCTACAGCTTGTACGGTGAGTGAGTAGTACGCCTCTCCTGTGCTGCCTCTGTACCGGAGATCTGTGGGGTTTCTGAGTGTCGGACTCCCGCAGATGTAATATTGATGGCCTATCCTGAGGATAGGTCATCATTCTTAGAAACTGGGTAACCCCTTTAAGTGTTTTAGAGGAAGACATGTAACAGGAGACTGTCCTTTTGAAGGAGAATTTATAGCACCATAAGGGCTTAATATTTAGCAGAATCTTGTTAGATGACCCAGTAATATCAGGATTTGTGGATAGCCTCACTACAGCCATGTGACAGTCATCTTTTTGGATTCCCCCATAGACTTGCACACTTGGTTTAGCCAAGCCTGCTTATGTTGTAAATAGGGAGCGGAGAGAAATCCTCTTTCAGTATCTTCTCTCCTGCCAGAACAAAAGGGTCTGATATTGAAATCCTTGTTCAGTCTCTACCATGACATAATCTTTCAGGGAAGAGTCAGGGGGCCCCCCATAAAGAATGAGAAGTTCATGGTGCCCCAAAATCAGTTGGTTTGACCATTGCCCAGTGTGTATGGGGCGCCTAAGGGGCTATTCCAACAACTAATATGTATAGTGAGTGCTTGATATATGTGAAAGTCAGTTCATTGTCACTACCACTAATTGGCTAATGATAGAAACAGACAAGCAAATGCACCCGTCTATTGCCATCACTCTTCCCAGACTTCTGAGATGTGTCTGCAGCAGAAGTACTTGTGCCTAGGTCCAAGCCAGCAATAGTTGGGGAACGCGATGGACTGTACATTTTCCCATTGATAGTCTGAAAGTCTCAGATTCTTGGTTTGAGAAGGGAAACCCTATAGATGCTAAAAACAGTAACTGCATGTTCATTCACCACTGACTTGCATGTGAACTTGGATTTTAGGACATTCTATTTTAACAATTGGGTTATTCATTTCTGAAGTGGCTATGTGTAATTTTGGGTATTTTGCACTTTTAGGATGCATTGGAGATGTTGGGAAAAGCAGCTGCTTTTCAAGGCTCTGAAGTCCGAAGTCTGGCTTTTGCAAGAGCGGCATCTGTGCTGAAGTCTCTGCCAGCCAAGCTACAGTCTGTTGAAGAAGCAAAAAACCTGTTTTTTTGTGGTGGTCACTGCCAGACTGTCATCCAGGTAATGTGGTACAGCATGGTGCCCCTGTACAAGACCTATATGTGGCTCCCTTTGTCTTTTGCTGACTTGATGAGGTTGGCAAAGTCAGTGAGTGTGCAGGATGCGGCCAAATATTGAAGAAAATATGCGCTTTTTATGCAGATTTTGCTGCATTTTTTGAGCCAATGCCAAGATTGGCTTCAAAAGGAATGGGAAATATAAAGGAAGCTCTTATTCTTCTCCCTTCTGTTACATCCATCCATGACTTAGGCTCAAAAATTTGCTGCAAAATCTGCAACAAAAAAAGGGAGCTTTTCCACAACGCGTGGCCTTAACCTAAAGGGGTTTTCTCCTCTTATAAAGTGATGCCTTATCACTTTATGATCAGTGAGGGGTCTGACCGCTTGTACCCGTACCTATCCTGGGGCTGCAGTGCTGGTTTAGTGCTGCATCTCATTCACTTTTCTCACTTGAATGTGGCTGTGCTGCAGTATCCTTCACAATGTGTGGCTGTGGTGCAGCAGGGAAAATAAGCCAAAGGGAATACTGTGCTAAACCGGTGCAGCAGTGTATGTATTCTAGGTGACTACACCTCAAGGTGGCAAGGTACACTCTGCCCAGCAGACCAAACAATACTACACCTAACATTTTCATGACCGCAGTGCATACACAGTCCAGATGCTTCAGGACAAGTATTAAAGAGCAAGAACTCTAAAACTTAGGATTAAGAAGCTCTTTGTGCTCCTCTCCTTCTTAGTAGTACAGATGTAATGGACTACTATTTTCTTTTGTAGGAGATTCTTGAAGACGGTTTATGCCATGAAGTGGAGGCGCTTAAAATCAGTGAACAGTACAAGTGTATGGAGGTATGGGCAAATATTTATATTTCTGTGCATATATGGAGTAAGATAGGGAGACACTGCTACAACTTTAGTCCAATGCTCTAGTATTAAAAACAGTTAGAAGTGGCTGTCCCATTAAATACAATTATTCCCTATAAGTGTCACATCAGTGGACATCCTACTGCTGGGGGACTGACCACTGGATTCCCTGGGGAAGTCTCAGTGAGCGCAAGGGACCAGCACTCCATTCACTGCGATAGGGCTACAATCTCTGAAAGCCCCAGAGAAGTGAATGAAGAGGTGGTCACATAAGTGCACTCTATTCACATGGAGGTGACATGAACGCCCAGCAATGTTACACTTATCCTCTGACCTGTGGACAACCCCTGTAAGAGGATCTTGGTTAATAGTATTTCCAACCATTTACACATGCATGCTATGTGCATCTCTGGCAGGTTCACAAAACATATGACTGTACAAGTGACATTATACAGCTGGTGCTAAAATTATTGGCGCTCATACTAAACAATACCTATTGACGTCTATGGGCCAGACCTCTTCATTTATCAGATTTATACCTAGTTAGTGTTTTTTCCCACAGTTCTGAAAAGCGTTGGCTGGTACGTTTTTGCAGAACAGTGCCACCATATATATGAGCATACCATAATATACTTTATTAAAAAAAAAAAACAAAATTCACAAATCTATATTGTCAATTGTTAACCTCTCAGGAATGTAATAGGGGTACAAAGATGGCAGACCTTTATTAGGCCCTCACCAGCCGTAAACACCTATTGCCACCCTGTAGTCTCATTGTGGGGTCAGCAGTGTGGTGACCGAGGGGAGTCCCTTGTATCCCGCTAACAGCTTTGATGCCACAGTTAAGCGCAGTTAAGTATTGCCTGTGGCATCTAAGGGTTAATCAGTCAGGTTTGGAGATACAGCTGGTGACTGGGAAATAACTTACACTGCAGGTAGTGTAGGCTCATCCCCATTGTGTACATATATGGCACATTATGCAAAGTATGTGGTGCCAGTCCTATATACTGTATACAAGGGGCACTTATTATGTATTGTATATGAGTGACCTGGTGTAAAACTTCAGTGATTGGCCAATATGGCTGGTGGTGGGTGTCACTTCTTGAACTTTGGGGAGTTGTAAATGTCCACCATAACCTTTTACTGACCATCAGTCTTAGGCGGGGGCCCCGCTTTGCGAAAATGCAGCATTTTGCCCACAGCAGAAACGCTATGGCAAAATGGATGCGTTTTACATTACCTGTAAAGTGGATGGGATTGTGGCTAATCCCATCTACACATTGCAGAAGAAAATCTGCAGCGGAAAGGCTGCGATTTCCAAAAACGCTTGCGCGTCAATTATACCTACGGAAATGCTAGTGGTTTTCGTATAGTTATAATAGGGGCAGTCATATGGCCTGTTCACAGCCGAATCCCATTCAAATGAATGCGCTAAGCTGTGAATCCAAGCACATCTGCTATACAAATGTATGGCATTGTATGTGGTAAGTAGTGAAGAGGCTGTGACACTCACCCAAATGCTGAAGCCTCTTCAAACAGCTGATTGACAGGGTCCCAGGTGAGTCGGATCCCTGCTGATCTTCAAGCCTTAAAAAACTCTGTAAATGGAGTCTGTCAACAGAACCCAACATACAGTGCCTTGTGAAAGTATTCGGCCCCCTTGAACTTTTCAACCTTTTGCCACATTTCAGGCTTCAAACATAAGGATATAAAATTTTAATTTTTTGATGAAGAATCAACAAGAGGGACACAATTGTGAAGTGGAACGAAATTTATTGGATGTTTTAAACTTTTTGTAAAAAATAAAAAACTGAAAAGTGGGGCGTGCAATATTATTCGGCCCCTTTACTTTCAGTGCAGCAAACTCACTCCAGGAGTTCAGTGAGGATCTCTGAATGATCCAATGTTGTCCTAAATGACTGATGATGATAAATATAATTCACCTGTGTGTAATCAAGTCTCCGTATACATGCACCTGCTCTGTGATAGTCTCAGGGTTCTGTTTAAAGCGCAGAGAGCATCATGAAGACCAAGGAACACACCAGGCAGGTTCGTGATACTGTTGTGGAGAAGATTAAAGCCGGATTTGGATACAAAAAGATTTCCCAAATTTTAAACATCCCAAGGAGCACTGTGCAAGCGATCATATTGAAATGGAAGGAGTATCAGACCACTGCAAATCTACCAAGACCCGGCCGTCCCTCTAAACTTTCATCTCAAACAAGAAGACTGATCAGAGATGCAGCCAAGAGGTCCATGATCACTCTGGATGAACTGCAGAGATCTACAGCTGAGGTGGGAGAGTCTGTCCATAGGACAACAATCAGTCGTACACTGCACAAATCTGGCCTTTATGGAAGAGTGGCAAGAAGAAAGCCATTTTCTCAAAGATATCCATAAAAAGTCTCGATTAAAGTTTGCCACAAGCCACCTGGGAGACACACCAAACATGTGGAAGAAGGTGCTCTGGTCAGATGAAACCAAAATCAAACTTTTTGGCCACAATGCAAAACGATATGTTTGGCGTAAAAGCAACACAGCTCATCACCCTGAACACACCATCCCCACTGTCAAACATGGTGGTGGTAGCATCATGGTTTGGGCCTGCTTTTCTTCAGCAGGGACAGGGAAGATGGTTAAAATTGATGGGAAGATGGATGGAGCCAAATACAGGACCATTCTGGAAGAAAACCTGTTGGAGTCTGCAAAAGACCTGAGACTGGGATGGAGATTTATCTTCCAACAAGACAATGATCCCAAACATAAAGCAAAATCTACAATGGAATTGTTCACAAATAAAGGTATCCAGGTGTTAGAATGGCCAAGTCAAAGTCCAGACCTGAATCCAATCGAGAATCTGTGGAAAGAGCTGAAAACTGCTGTTCACAAACGCTCTCCATCCAACCTCACTGAGCTCGAGCTGTTTTCCAAGGAAGAATGGGCAAGAATTTCAGTCTCTCGATGTGCAAAACTGATAGAGACATACCCCAAGCGACTTGCAGCTGTAATCACAGCAAAAGGTGGCGCTACACCTACAGTTTTTTATTTTTTACAAAAGTTTAAAATATCCAATAAATTTCGTTCCACTTCACGATTGTGTCCCACTTGTTGATTCTTCACCAAAAAATTAAAATTTTATATCCTTATGTTTGAAGCCTGAAATGTGGCAAAAGGTTGAAAAGTTCAAGGGCGCCGAATACTTTCGCAAGGCACTGTATCAAGCAACCCTGCAGATAATTAGGTTAAAGTCACCTGAATCAAACAGTGTGTTCCCCTTGTGAATTGGTTCCTCTGGGGGGCTGGGTTTTGTGACAAGACCCCCTTTAAGTGCTGCCTTAGGTAGAATTGGTTTTCGATTGTCATTTTACACAATGTTCTTCATATCTTTTGTGTTAATCTTTGTTGTTTAGCTCCTAACAAGTATTTTTGGTGTTGGGGTGCGCACAGCAGAACGCTGGTATAAAGGTGGTGTGCGGAAACTAAGTGACTTGGAGGACACGGATATTAAATTGACTCCAGAGCAGAAAGCAGGTACAGTCTGTGGAAGGATGTTGTCTGTATATATTACCTTATGGCACTCTTCAGGAAATGGTGTTGCTAGGCTATATGATAAGCAAATTGAACACTTGGCTTTATATACGTGGAGAATGCCAGCTGTGTTAAATATTGGACTCTGCCAAAAGCTTCTGGGTTCAGAGATGATTTATCAATACTGTCTAAATTTAGACAGTGCAAACTTGCTTTAAACTGCGTCAGATATATCAGTGTTTGATAAATCTGTCTTCTTTTTCTTCTTATTGTTTATTCTTAGACTGTCGAGTCTAACTTTACACCTCCTATTCTAGTTTAAACCAAAAAAAAATATGGCAAACGTTTGTACCACTGTTAATCCACGTTCCTTTTGCTGTATGAGTCTCAAAAGTGTCTAAAACACTTGATAAATGTGGTGCACAGCATGTCAGACAGTTTTTTGGCATAAACTATGCCAGAATTGTGCTGCGTTTTGCTTGATAAATCTTCTCTAATACGTTACAATATCAAGGTTTTGTATTATATAAACAATTGAGGAATCACATGTTGAAGTCCCCCATGAGGACTAAAAATGGTAAAATGATTTTGAAAATATAAAACTAAACTGAAGTATTAAAGAGGACCTTTCACCACCTCCAACAAGTCAAGCTCTTTACATCATTTAATAGATGCTGCTCTACTGATTCTGGCACAGTTGGAATTTTTTTTCTCTAGCCCCCACCATTCCTGAGCAATCATCTTTAAATAGCATATCAGGCATCAAAACTACCTGCACTTGTTAGGGAATGACGAGAGCTAGAGAAAAAAAATTACAACTGTGCTGGAATCAGTGGAGCAGAGGCTATTAACGGATGCTAAGAACTATTGGTGGAGGTGGTGAAAGGTCCTATTTATCTTCAAATCACCCCTTTTTCTATGTTACATAAAAGAACACTAACTTCACTGAAAAAAAAAAAGCATAATATATATAAAAAAAAAATTGCTGAAAAAAGGGGACATTTGAAATGCTAGAACCTACCCTGCTCATGGTTTTTAGGTGTATGAGTGGTTGCTTCATCATATATTGCAAGGGCTTGTCTGCACCCTAAAACCATGGTTTCTTTTGGCACCTGGTAAATGTGGCCTTATTTTCAGTAATGTAAAAGTACACTTAGGCTAGGTTCACACTTGCGCTTTGTTTTTGTTTGGGGTTTCTGTTCCCCATTCCACTTGAAAATTGCGGAGAGTCCTGCGCTTTTCTCCGCATTTTTCAGGCGGAAACCCAGTGGACCCCGTTATAGTCCATGGGGTGCGCGGGTAACAGTTTTTTTTTTTTTTTTTTTTGTTTGTTTTTTTGTTTAGTGGATTGAGTTTCCGTTTTTCGGGTCCTCAAACTGACCTGAAAAACGGAAAGCCCAACACAGGTGTGAACCTACCGTAAGCAGTCAAAATGAAAAAATTAATTTACTAAAATATATCAAGCTATTTATCCCCCACTATGAAGCAATGTCAGAACTGCGTATTCCCATTTTCCATTACAAAACACTTGTTTAACAATCTTATACATTGTATGGAGGATTAAATGGAGCCACTTGTAAGTACAGCTTGCCCTGAAAAAGAAAAAAAAAAAAGCCTTGATACTGCTACATGAGTGGAAAAGTTTAATAATGATGGTTCCTGAAAAGTGGGGATGGAAAAAACATGTAACGTGGTAGAAGGTTAAACATTTGGGATAAATTTCAGATGAAAAGGAAATAATACAATACAAATACAATGTTTTTATGTTTCGCACAGGAATAGAACATTACACAGATCTAAAGCAACCAGTGAGCCTTGAGGAGGCCAAACGGGTGGAACACTTGATAAAAGATACCCTAAACAGATTTGTCCCAGATCTCATAATTACCATGACTGGCGGATTTCGCAGGTAGGAAAAGTAAAGGAGAATTTTTTTTATTTGCCAAAACGAGGGTAACTTCATGTTGGTGAAGCTTTCCTTTACTCTTTATAAAGGGGATATTCCCATCTTAACAAGTTATTCCCTATCTTTAGGATAGTGGGTAACTTCCAGACTGGTGGGGAGTCAAACCGCTGAGACCCTCACTGATCAGGAGATTGGGGGAGTTGTGTCCCTTGTTCTGAATGGAGCCTTGGTTGGGACAGATGTACCCTGCTCCATTCATTCCAATGGGAGCGCTGGAGATAGCTGAGAGCTGTTCTTCGGTGATCCCCTGCACTCCTGACAGGACTACGGGGTTTCAAGGAGCTAGTTTTGCTTTAATGGAAGATGTGCTGTTTTGTAGAAACTTTTTTGATTACAGGAACTGAAAGCACATGTAGTCATACACAGGCCATAGAGCATGCCCACAAAACCCTTACAAAGATGTGAATGGGTCCTCTCCAATTTAGCTGCTGTAAAACATTTCTCAGAATACTGTTATGCACAGAAAATGGAATAAAATATTTTTATCAGTTTTATTAAAACTTTATATTACAGGTAGTCATGCAAACAAATCAACTGGCAGATGACAAAATTGTAAGGTACAGATACACAAGCCAAATCCACATGCCCCCACAGCAGTTATAAAGGAGATATATAGACAATATAGTAGCATATCAAAAAAAGTGTGGGTCTTATAATTGCCAATAGTAAGACTAGCCCTTTAACTCTTTCAGCAGGCACATCATAGGATGTCCCTATTTCTCCCCAATGTGAAGTGCTGCTGCTGTTGCGACCCTTGATTCGCCAACTGAATAGAAGTGAGACTAAGGCTTCACAAACATAACTAGGATTAGTGACTGTAGCTTTAGCTGCATTGTGTAATGGAACCAAAATCCACTCTCTCTCCCTCTTACTTTACACTGCAGTCTTGCTTGTACAGATTGACTACTATGTGTAAACTCAAGCCAGGCAAAGACTTGAAACAGAGCAGAAAAAAAAGGTCACACTTGCCCAATACCAATTACAGGGACATTCATGTATATGACATAGGATGTACAGATGCATCTCAATAAATTAGAATATCTTTGACACGTTCATTCATTTCAGTAATTCAGTAATACAATTCATAATCAGTGTCTTCCATGATTGTGTGTCCTACTGAACCAGACTGAGGGACCATTTAAAGGCTTAGGAAACCTTGGCAGGTGACACTGAATTTACAACACTGAACTTTTTTACAATATTCTAATTTTCTTAGATTTGGGTTTTCATTACCTGTAATCCATAATCAACATTTACAGAAATAAAACACTTGAAATAGAACACTCTGTGTGTAAGGAATCTAGAAAATATAGGTCACTTTTTAATTTAATTACTGAAAGAAATAAACGTTTCAAAGATATTATAATTTATTGAGATGCATCTGTAAAACATGGCTTTATGTAACATGCAGACAGATCCTGTTATTTTTGCAGGGTGCTTTTACTGCTGAGGTGCTGTCTGATCTAGTAGTGTGGATGTGACCAATAGGCTGCTCTTTGGCGCTGAGCGTCTCACATTATGTTACAGCACCTTGTATTAGTTTTATCTGTGTGCATTAGAAATGCAGGCATCCTCCCCCTTATGGATTGTACGTAGGTGCTATATCAGCATTGTGCACCTGAGCCGTTTCTATCATATAGTGCAAGTCTACATCCTACATAGTCATGTTTTATTTGGTATTGGGGAAGTGTGGCCTTTTTTCTGTGGTTTTTGTATATTATGTCCTTTTTAGTAATGTTTTTTGATTCCAGGCAAAGACTTGCCAACTACTCAGTGAGAGAGAGTAGATTTGCATTATCAGAGCAATATAATGATGAAAAGATTAAAGGGGTTGTCCAGGATGATGATAAAAAAAAAAATATATATTAGGCAGGGGGAGGAGGAAAAAAAATACTCGCCTGTCCTGCTTCTCAGTTGTTTTTCTTCCGGCGGATGTCCCTGCCGCGTGTAACCGCTGAGGCCAATCAGCGGCCTAAGGAAAGGGACCTGGGATGTTACAGCCGGCGTGGACTTCCGCCGCAAGAAAACATCAGAGCAGCAGGACCGCGCTGGTAGGCACTGGAGCATCGGTACAGGTGAGTTTTTTTTTTTTTTTTTTTTTGCTTTTTCACCTCCACCGGACTAATTAAAACAAAAAAAAAAAAAATACTGAACACCTAGTTTAAGCACTTGCTCTTTGGGTGGAGTGTGCACTATACGATACTTTCTTGTGACTCATGGTGCTGTACCTGTTTTAGTCGATGCCTGCAACCACACAACTTTACTTTTCTGTGCCCAGATTATTCATTGTGCTTTGTGTGTCCAACAGGGGGAAGCAGCAGGGGCATGATGTGGACTTCCTCATAACACACCCTGATGAAGAAGCAATACGTGGAGTGCTGAAAAAAGCTGTAGACTGGATGGATAGTAAAGTAGGCAAACCTGAACTACTCTTGGATTGTGTAGGATGTTTATCTCATCACTATCCTACAGTCTGTCTGGTCTTTAAAGGGGTTTTCCAGGCTTCTGATATTGATGATCCATTCTTAGGATAGGTCATCAATACTAGATTGGAGTGGGCCTGAAACTTAGCACTCCCATGATCAGCAGATAGAGGAAGCTACCAGTGGCAAAAAACAATACAGTGGATGGAACCAGAAGCAGACGGTGAGGTCTACTGTGTAGTGGCCAATCCTGTTTACTGCAGCTCATGTCCTAGTAAGATGGCTGCTAACTGCCCTACACTCCCATTACACAATGGACACCTTCTGGCTCTGTTCACTGTGTAGTTCTTCCACTGGTGGCGTCCTGTATCATCTGATTGGTGGGGTGCTCACTGTCTGATAATGATGATCTATCCTAAGGTCAGTAGCCTGTAAAAAGTCCTATAACACCCTCACTAGTCATTGGTAAAGAGGGTTATGTTATAACAGAAAATCCTTTAGGTCTGAGAGCTGCTGCAGCAAGTTTAGCTCCTGAGACCCTAACAGACAGCTGACGGACAAATGGACAGCTTGAGTCCCCGCTAGAGCAAGCGCCTCTGCTCTGGGTCTGGACTGGTCCCAATAGTATTAGTGTCTCTGCCATATTCTTTAAAGGGGTTTTCCATGATGCTAATACCGATACTTAGGATTGCCCTTCAGTGTGCGTTTGATGGAGGTGTGACTCTTGATGCCCCACTAAACCTACAGCTGTTTGAATGGGCTGCTGGTTCTCTGGTACAAGCACGGGAACAGCCCAGCACCAAACACTGCCTGTCACTGCAGCGGTACTATTACCATTACATCACTGAATACAGGCGGGGAATGGTGGTGATAGAAATCCGAGCAGGTACATTGAAACATGATACCGCTCCTATAGACTTCAGTGGGCGTACACGGTCATCAGCGAATGCTCCAGTCCAGATCACCCCCGGTAAACTATTTTCTTGGGTAACCACTAAATAAGTGGGTGGGTGAACTTTAATGAATATATGGGAGATGTTTCATATCTTTGCAGGCTTGGTTGTAAGGCTTTAGCTGCTATATGTCATTGCAGGGCTTACTGTTGTACCACCATACAAAGGTGCGCTCTCACACACCCGCTCACAGGCGCGGCACGCACATGGATGGTCATGAAACATGTTATGCGATATTCGCTCTTCCAAACCTTCACTCTGACTGTGGAGCTCCTGGTGCGGCACACGTTGATCTTACATCCCCTGGTGCCCGTACATGGAGAGCTGTCAGGGTGGATTTAGTAGTCTCGCCATATGATGAATATCCCTGTGCCCTTCTGGGTTGGACAGGATCAAAGGTCAGTGATGCTAAGCTCTATTTTTAGGTTAAATTGGAATCTGCCATTGTAAGAGTAATGGCTGGAGAATTAGGTGTCGGGGAGATTATAGGGCGGGTTTTACAGAATGTAGACACTTTAACCCATTCACTGCCCACAAAGAAAACATATCCCCAATCTACAGGACAAGGGGATAAGTTGCAGATTGTGGGGTCCCCACTGATAACAAGATTGGGGTACCAGTCTTTGTCCAGGACCACTGTTGCTCTATTCCTTTCTGTGGGACTGCTGGACATAGCAGGGCACAATACTTGGCCATAGAAATGAATGGGGAAGCAGCGCTCCATTCTTTATGACCAAGCCAAATCTTTAAAAAGAACTTGTCAGGATGATTTGGAACATGAAACCAGCTACAGTTCCTTGGGGTTTAGTGTCCCAAAGAGTCCTGAAAAAAATCCATTTGTGTCCATGTTAAAAATAAAAAAAGTATAAAAATGTAGTAGGACTACACCTCGGCTTCAGTACGCATGCGCCGGACCTCGGGTGCAGTGAAACCAGGGTGTATGTGCCTGCCTTCACTGATCTACTGCACAGGCTCTGGGAGCACCAGGGATGAGACTTACTAGACTCATCTCTAGGTAAGTGTTAGGCTGAGTCCCTACGTTGCAGAAACGCAGTTTTTTTTATGTTGCAGATTTTTCTGCATTTTTTTGAGCCAAAGCCTAGAATGACTCCAAAAGGAATGGGGAATATAAAGAAAACTCCCGATCCACTCCTGGCTTTGGCTCAAAAAACTGCAGCAACATCTGCAACAAAAAAAGCTGCGTTTCCGCAACGTGGGGCCTCAGCCTAAAGGAGTTTATTTAATGTGGCATGAATATCATTGCTACAGGTCTGTATAGGACACTAAACCCCTGATCCCTTTAAGGTCATATTAATAAGCAGGAAGGATACAGGGTGTTTCCTGTATAAGGGCTGGGTCTGGGATAGCAGCTCAGCCCCAGTCACTGGTCAGATTTTTAATACATCTTATCCGACCTCTTTATTATTGTAAAGTGAGCAGGTACTTTTTTTTTTTCCACACCTTATGTCAGATATATAAACAGTCTTCTGTGATGCTGTGTGAAATAGTCCAAGGGTGTGAATTTGTACTTAACCTCTCTTGCAGCACTTTGAAAGGGAACTACGTCGCTTTTCTTGGAATGAGAAAAAACTGACTTTAAACAGTCACGGACTTTATAATGCAGAGAAGGTAAGAAGCTTCCAGAATATAGGATATATCTATATATGGCCTTTGCTTGCTGTCATTCATTGTCTACTTCCAGAGGGTAAAACTCAGTCAGTGGTCATGTGACGGCCACACAGGTGCTCGGCTTGTTACAAGACAAACTGTATAACGTTTCATTATCTGAAGAATATTTGCTGAAAGTGTAATATCACTTTATTCAGAAAACTGCTGTAAGTCTGGGGTGGCATGTGGCATGGTCGCTGTGGGTTAGGCCCCTGTGATCTACAGTACCAGTGTAGTGGATGGGACTTAAACCCCATCGCATCCACACACTGCTGAAAAACCTGCCTGCAGCACAGAGTTTCTTGTGGGTCAAATTCTTTCTGCGGGTTCAGCTTGGTTTTCAACCCAAAAACTTGCCCAGCCACACAGGTAAAACCCACACTGTAGGATCATGCTCCTATTTTAACCAATATTTGTAACCTTAGCCTAATCTTGTGCCAAAGGGATCTGTGTTCACACAAGTTTTTTTTTTTTTTTTTTTTTTGCTTGTAGAATTGTTCTATCCCAGCGACCTCTGAGGAAGAGATATTTGCACTTCTGGGTTTGCAGTATGTGCCGCCTCCATACAGAAATGCCTGATTATTAGTCAAGATGGTAGCAGCATTTGTCCCTCTCAAGGTACCGCTGTGTACTGAAAAATTGTTTTATAAAGTTATTTTTAAGAATGGTTTTGGAGTAAAATATTGTGTATAGCATAGAGAGAAATTTCTTAACTACACTGCTGGACTGCAGACTGCCGGCAATACTAATTGCCAGTATTTAGCAGGCACTGCAAAATGATCTTGGATGATGTAGCAGTTCTAAGTGTAGAGGGATGAATTTCAAGGTAGTAGGGCTGAGTGTGTGGGAAGTCTGGATGTAGCAGTGCTGTGTGGAGCCTATGTGAATGTAGCAAGGGCTGTGTGTAGGTGGGTGGATGGAAGAAGCAAGCAGCAGAGCAGAATATACAGTATACAGCTAAGAGGCCAAATATAGCTGACTTTTTATTTTTTTTTTTTCCAAATGTGACTAACATAATGGTGGGGTGGGGTCTCATCTAAAAAGGGGTTCCTGCTTTCAGAAAGTTTGGAAACCACTGGCATAGTGAGACCACACCACAGTAACTGCCACATTCGGTAGTGCTTGTAGTCAAATGTAGAGTCTACTAATAATACTGTCGCTAAGACTGGGGTTAGACGGTTTCTAGTGCAATGGCTCTGGTTTTAACTGTTGTGCATTTTGCATGAAAGATATTTTAGCCCATACCTTTGGTATGTCACGTCAGTCCTATGTAATCGTTTGCCTGTAGACTGCAATATGTCGCAAAATCATTGAAATTAAAACTGTAGCCCTGACGTAAATGAAACTAGTCACCAAATAATGCTGAATTCATGATTGTCCCAACTACATAGCCTGTTAGTGTCAGAAGGGGTCAAATGACTATACTAACCTACATAAAGGGAAGTGATCAACCCCATCCCGCCCCGATCAGCTGCTTAAAGCTGCGAGCGCTGCATCTCCATCATTGAATGCCAAGCGCAGTGCTGTACATAGCGTAAGGGCTGTGCTTGCTCCATTCACTTGAATGTGACTGAGCAGCTGGTGCACCATATGACTGATAAACATGACCCGTGAAACCGTCGCCTCTTCAAACATCTGATGGGCAGGAGTTGGACTCCAACAATTACATATATTGATGATCTGTCCTAGTGATAGGTCATCGATAAGTAAGTCCTGGAACATGCCTTTAATTGATTTCTTAACTGACCAAACTCATCAGAACTATGTAAAAGATCATAAGGGTAAAGATACACACTATGCACATGAGCAAAGCTACACCCACCCAGTGAGGCCAACCATTTTGAAGGTAAATATTGCCTATGTTTGGGGTGGTCAGGGCTTTGGCTGTATGTATCTGTAACCTTACATGGCACTGGTTGCCAATGACACAAATTCAGTTAAATCTTTTTCATTAAATAAGGCCACTGGAATAAGCAGATTGTGAAGAAACTGTGGCTTAAAAACTTTATTCGACGAAAAGGACCCATGGCCCAGATAAGATTTATCACACAGAGTCAAGCTTATGTAAAAAATGGTTTATCTGTTCCATTTTTGTATAAAACACACGGGAGAAACCTAGCCAATCGACACACAGATTTCATTTACAAGACTTCAGGAACTTTTTTTTTTTTGTGAAACTTTAAACCTAAAGAACATACAAAGGTTTTCCTTTAAGTCTACACTCTATTACCTTCCATTTATCTATTTCTTTTAGAAAAAGTAAAATTTTCAACGAAAATAAACAAAACAAATTCCACATATCCCCATTTTTTTCTGTCCCAGTTACAGTACAATGGTAGAGGGCAGCAGGTTGTGTACTTTATGCAGTTTTCTGCTGTCCCTTCTTTCCAATGAGAGATTTGTGGATATGAGGAATAACGCCTGCAAAAAAAGAGGCAGAGAGTCACTTGTCTGGCATAGATAAAATACTATAACAAGGCTATAATAAGTTTTTGGTTAAAGAGACTGTCACACACTTGGGACCCTCCCCCTCTATGAGCCAGAACTAAGAGGCGACTGCTGGGGAAATGTCTTGTTGGCCACAGCTTCCCCTGGCAAAATTGTCTGGATTTCAGGATGTGCTGCTGCATTCTGAAAGATGTAGTCTCTGCTGGACACATCTACTGTACACACCGTTACAGTCTACTGTAGACTATGCATAAAACGACAAAACTGCGCCATGATTTGTGCCTTCTCGTGGTCAGAACATGGATTTGATCAAGCATTAAACAGATTAGGAAGTTTTAGAAGTACCTGACATTAGGAAAGGAGGAGGTGGTTGTGTGGCATTCTGGTACCAGTGATGTGGCACTTCTTAGATATTTTGTGCTACAGTGGTATTTGCCACATTCAGAGATGTATTTTGTGGTGGTTGGCTCTTCTGGGAGGTATTTACTGCTGGATGCTAGTTTTTGGTGCTGCTATATAGGTATGTGTGCTGTACTTTGGTAGTTGGCTGCCACTGATGAGTATTTTGTTACAGCACAGTGGCTTTTTGTTTAGTACTCCATGGTAATATTTCTTTGCTGGTGAGGCCCCGGCATCACAACAAACTGACTGACTGGTGAGGCCCGAATCAAAAATGTTTGAGAAGGCCTGGTTTAGATCTTGAATAATGTCTAAAATATTGGAGGCTAAAATATGGCTATAAAAAAAAATACAGCAAGATGTACCTCCTCCTGCAATGGTGGCCTTGATGAGGGAGTCCAACTCTTCATCACCACGAATGGCTAGCTGCAAGTGACGAGGAGTGATACGCTTCACCTTCAGATCTTTAGAGGCGTTTCCTGCTAACTCCAACACCTGTTTTATAAAATTTTAAGATTATACTTAGATCTTGACAAGTCACATCTACTTCATGAGTAGAATATTACATGTGTTTTATATATTGGAGTACTTGAGGTAAACCTACTTCAGCAGTAAGGTATTCCAGAATGGCAGCACTGTACACTGCTGCAGTAGCACCAACTCTTCCATGGCTTGTAGTGCGTGTCTTCAAGTGTCTGTGGATACGGCCCACTGGAAACTACAACACATATTCTGTTATAAACCATGGACAGCACTAACATCAGATTTTCCTAATCTGCATAAGAAAGCATGTCAATGTCTACTTTCTCAAAAGCAAGCTGCTTTGTGGTCAGCTACTATGTGACACCATTCTTGGCACTAAATATATTTCTTAATAAATATTTACTATATATATTTGGTTTTGCACTGGCCACAGACTAAGAACCTACAGCATATTTATACTTCTTTAAAACCAATTCCTGCTTCTGGCTTAAACCAAAAAACACAGGCTAAAGACTACTTAAGTTGGGATAGATCATAAATATCTAGTCAGTGGAGTGGTTGCAATATGGACAGCATGAAGTGAAGACTCCTAGCATCATAGATAACTACAATACTAGGAGACGTCTCCCGACATAGTCTACAGGCCGTTAAACGGCTCACAGACGGACCAAGACTCTTACTGTGAAATCAGCTTTAAGAAGAGTGCATCTGGTATCTGTTAAGCTAGGCTCACACTTGTGCCAGGCTCTCCCGTCCGCTAAAATAGCAGTTACCCACAGTCCCCATAGACTATAATAGGGTCCGCCATTTTTATACTGAAACCAAAGTCCTCCATGCAGGACTTTTCTCTCCGCCGATTTTCAGTGGAATCTGCAGAAGAGTCTATTACAGAGACTCTGACGCAGATGTGAACCTAGCCTTAGACGCCATTAAAGAAGCACTCCGGCTGAAATTTCTGGCTTGGCATAATGTAAATTTGTAGTCAATGTAACAGTCTTACTATTGGCTGTATTTGTAACTTAATCCACTTTATTCTGTTCTTCAGCAGCAAGACTCAGATGTGAGTCCAATAGGGATGAATCAAGAAACTGACTTCCGTCCACACAGAAGACACTGTCAGTGTTGTCACATGACACAGCTAAGGACCAGAAGGGAGTGAATAGCTCAAACACAGCCACCAGTAGGAATACCTTTACTACAATTTGCTTCATGTATTTTCCAATGTGTCACAGAATAAACATTTTTGTGACCGTGCTTCTCAAGTTAAAGGGAGTCTGTTCTGGGGACTTAGAAGATTTTTAGCCCAAATCTGTCACCTTCAGCAAAAAGATCTTACCTGTAGACCTGCTCTTTGAGAGCGAGATACAGCTTTCGCCTTAGCCTTCCCACTGTCCTTCCCAGCCTTACCACCAGCCTGTATGAAAAGAAAGTGAAAGTTATAAATACAGAAGTTTCCTTACATTTAAGGTTTCAGTGAGGAAGTGCATTACTGTGATTTTTTTTTTATCATTTGAACACACATTAACAAGTCTGGCGGCTAAGCATTGAAGTAGGCTGGGAGTGAACAACATGTCTTGTCCATAAAACAGTGCTGCAGTTTGCCTCACCTTGCTGGCTATGTGCATTGGTCACTTCCAATTCTTTCCCCATGTATAAAATGCTAGGAGTCCCAGTCTCCCGGCAGATCCACTGTCCTATGCTGTCACAGTGTTTTCCGTTCAGGACAGTGGAGCTGTGGGGAAGCAGAAACTGCAAGCATCATAGATGACCCTAGGTAAATGTGTTATGGGAAACAAGTCCTCCTAGGTACAATAAGGGGAGAAAGGTTATATTTTCAGCAGCCGAAACCTAGTCCAACTGCAGTGGCCATCATTACCCAAGTAACATGTAGTCATTGGATACTGCAGGTCAGTAGTTTTGACCATGTGGTTACCACATACTGGCTGCTAAAGGAAATTCCAACCTTAGTGAAGTTCCAATTTGCAATAACTGATTTTTTTTTTATTAGTAAATGTCTCCATTACTGGCACTTTCACTCACAAATTGTAAATTTGTGATACATCCATAAATCTCTGCAGGGTATTTTTTGATGACTTACACCATCATATTTTGGTCACAGAGCTAAAATCAGTCAATGCAGCTATTGACATGTCTGTACTATATGCAGTGTGTTTTATCACTAGTTGTCTATATTAGTACTGTGTTTTCCATTGACACTAAAAACTTGAAGCCTCTTTTTTGGTTGAAAAATGGATAAGAAAATTCTGACAGATCTGAGCTTGGGAAATCAGAATGGGCATAAATATAGTCCCTTTTGCCTATATGCAATTACTTAGAATCCTGGTCCCAGCGTTTTGTCCGGCTCCCTTTTTATTGCACCTTTTCAGTCATGAGGTCATGGGCAGTATAAGGATGAGGGTCGGCTATTGATATAATCTCATAGTTACCTGTTTTGTTTTTTGCAGCAAAGTAAAATAATTTAGTTTTACTGGCTTGTTTGCCCTTTTACTATCTCAACCACAAAATGTAATCATTGTTGATGAGGGTGACTATTAGTATCTGTGTCTTCTGTGACACTGGCATGTGGCTGTGCTTGGTAGTACTTGCACTAGCTGGCTGATTGAAAGGGCCACTGAACTCCAGATACAGCCACATACTGTGTTTAGAGGTTGTAAATTTATACTGCAGCTCATTCTTATTCACTTAAAGGGGTTTTCCGGGCAAAAAAATATTTCTTTTCTTTTTTTTTTTTTTTTTAAAGGTCTGTTAGTGCAGTGTTTTGAGTGATTTCTGGGTGGAGCTCCTGGCATCTTCTGCATTTGTTTACATGGTGTTAGCTTCCTGCAATGTAACTTCCTGTGTACCTTCCACACTACCTCCCTGTCAGGGCTCCCTGCTCCTCTCTCACTTCGTTACACCCACCTCCCTAGGTAAGCTATCCTGCCCACTGCTAGCCGTTCTCGAGTAACTAACTAAGTCCGCCCCATCGCATGATACTTGCCTAGCTTCCGATCTGGGAGACGGCTCCTCCTTTCTTCTTCACTGTGCGCAGGCTGGAGACACTGCACAGACCGGAAGTACCTGTGAGGCCTGCGCAGTAGAGATGGAGTGACATCTCTACTGCGACATCTACTGTGACATCTCTACTGCGCATGTCGTGCAGTTACCTCCTGACTGCGCAAGCAATTCAAGAGAGGAGGAGCTGTTATAGACATAGGAAGACACACAAGTATTGATGGGGTTGGGGAGGGGTACTGGTGACATTCCATTTCAGAAGTGGTGAAACAGAACGTCACCGGATTATCAGAAAGTGTCCCAGGTATATGAGTAATTTATACATATATATATTTTTTTTAAATAGAAGTAAATTAGAAGTTAGGCAGAGGAGGGGGTTTAGTTTAGGGGTTAATTCATAGTTTATCCCAGACAACCCCTTTAAGTTGTTTTAGCACCGGGACTGAGCTATTTGTCATACGTGTGAATGGAGCTGTGAACATGCATGGGCACCATAGCTCCATTCACATAAAGCACTTAGGGGAAGTTTAGGGTTCCCAATCACATACAGGACCTTCAGCGATCAGACACTTATTTACTATGACTATGCTGCAGGTAGTGTATACAGTGAGAAGCCCATTCAGTAAGACTGCATTACCATTAACCACCTCTACACAGTGTATGGAACCGTGACTCTGTACAAAAACTATGCCATATTTAGTGTTTTTATTTTGTGCAGGCATTTAGATGTTTTTGAAGTTGTATATAACCTTATATAAAATGCCTGAAAAAAGTGACACATACCGAAATAGTGTAAGTAAACCTAATGCTAACATCTGGCTGTACCATTAAGGGCTGGTTCACATCTGCGTTCAGCTTTCCATTCGGGGAGTCCACTTTCAGCACTTTTCTCTCCGCTTGCTTCGTGCAGAAACGACACGGACCCCATTATAGTCTATGGGGTCCGCGGGTTTCCTTAGGTAACCGCTTTTCTATGTGTATAGGTTTCCATTTGGACTCACCGAATGGAAAGCCGAACGCAGATGTGAACCGGCCCTATCAAAGCCAATATTGTGGGCAAACCCTTTATTCTTATTACTCATCCATATCCACTGTTAACTATATTAAGACTCAAATTACACATGCAATAGATCCATAAAAGGACTGGTGTAGGGGTGAATTCACATGTGAGAGATTTGTTACATAGTGGATATGCTGCAAATTTGCAGACAGAAAATCTGCAGTGAATTATAGTAGCAGCAAGATGAACAAGACACTCTGCAGAGAAAAATCCAATTGGTGTGGATTTGAAAGGTGTTTTCCAATGGATAGATCATCAATATCAGATCAGTAGGGGGCTGACACTCAGGACCCTTGCTGATCAGCTGTTCTCAGGAGCCGCTATGTTAGCGGGAAGTAGCTCAGTGGTTGTACTGGGAGCTTGCTGCAAGAGCTTGGTTCAGCAGCTACACACACAACAGAGCTGTCACCTTCCTTCTCTGTTCTCTGAATAGTGGCTGGTGAGAATAGGCGATCAGCTGGAGTCCCAAGTGTCAGATGGCGCTGATCTGAGATTGATATCCTATCCTAAGGATAGGTCATAAATATAGTTTGCCTGGAAAACCCCTTTAAATCCACAACTTGTCAATGTTCTGCAATGCATAGGGCAAAATCTTCATCTAATGCATGTGGGCCTTGTCGAATCTGCAACATTCCTGGCATGTCTTTATTCATAAATATTTATATTGCCTATACTATAACAATTGTGGAACTTTTTTTTTTTTTTTATTATTATATAACTCTGTGCTGTTCTGTTCTTCTCTTAATGCAGGTTCACACTACTGTTCTTGATGTCCATTGCCCTCATTTTATGACAGCAATTAATCGCAGAATGCAGACTGAGCCGCCGCCTTCTGAATTCACCCCCATGTAATACATCAGAAGCTTTCTTCGATCATGTTAACTTCCCTTACAAAAGTAAACAAACATGATGGAAGAAAACTTTTGTCATGTTTACATTAGTCAGTGGGAATGGACACGGACTGAGGGGGCTCAGTCTGTGTCTGTCACTATCACTGTAACAGTCTGTTTTCATCCAATGATGGATAAGAGCAATAGACGTTCACAATGGTAGTGTGAATGTCTGCTTATTTCTACTAGACATTTACGAACACATTGATAGCTGGATGTTATCATTTGGGGGTGGATCCCTGTACACCGCTCACTCAATGCTGATAATATCAGGCTGTGTAGGGACACACCCATTTGACAGTGGAATGGGTAACACCTTGTTGGCAGTTTATTCATACATGTCTAGGGGGAAATGATAGAGAAACGGCACAATGTAGATTTATAAGAAAAGAGGCTCCAGAATTATTTCATGAAAAATACAAGTATTTACTAAAACAGACCCGTCAGGAGAAGTGACATTCTCTTTATTAAGGCATTTGTTTTGTTATTTTAACGTGAGGTACACTGGTGACTTTACTGCAACAATGCTAAAGTTGTGGATCCACTACAGTTCCCAGTTATTTTTTATGTAAGTTATGGTGTATAGCTAACAAGGGGTATTGCCTATTGAATGTGGTGAAATATCTAATAACCAGTATAAATATTGACTGACAGTATGTGGCTCCTGACTGTGTCTTTAAATACAATCACGGCTGATGACCGGGGCCCTAAGGCAATACTCCTGAACAGGTTTTGTTTTTGTGTGGATTTGTTTTCTATCCGCTTTATATTTTATCTAAGAATGCATTCAGTGACCTCCAGGCCCGTTCTGTTCTGGAGGAGTAACTATTCACATCCCACGTCTGAACTTGAGTATGTGAATAGTTAAGAGTCATATACAGCATGTGTTATATGTAAACAATCCCCACCCAAATATTATAGTGAGTATACTGCGCTATATATGCCGTAAAAGACTTTATACATAGTATGGGACTATGAAAAAACTACAATCCCATATACGTGACTGTATAAAAAGTAACCTTCACCATACTGAAAATCGTTCTACATGGTCACTACATTCAATTCTGTCTTCATATTTTCATGCACTTTAGGTTTTCCTTTTCCCCATGAAGACTAGAGTCTCCGGTGATTTCTGATAAATCTTACAGATGAATAAAATTGAACGCCATGTCCCTGCTGTGTACAGAGATTGGCCATTCACACAACTGGAAGTGGCGGAGGACCCTAGTGAGTGACTGCACAGAAATGTCCCTACATGTTAATAGTAAGTATAATATTTTCGTTTTTTTTACATGTATACATTTTGAGCCACTTACAAATGGTTACGGTTCAGACCTGTTTTAGTGTAATGTGTTTATTGGCTTGTTTAAAAAATAAAATTGTGTTTTGTATAAGCTGCTCTTTTTGTTTACACCATTTTTTCGGGTGTTTTTGGAATGAAAATATCCATACCTGCAATACTGTTTTTCAGAAATAGCACTACCCTAAATAAAAAATAGTGCTTTAGAATTCCCTTCTGACCTGCAGCTAAACAACTGCCTGAGGTGGGATTTTGTTTCTGCACAAAATGGTGCAATTTCTATTTTCCACATGTAATAGGAATTGAGCCCTTGCTGTGGGCTGTCCCTGTCAATATCAGCTGATCACAGAAGGCCCTGCAGTCAGCTGGTGGTAGGGAGAATTACAGGCAGAGTATGACAAGACAAGCCTTGAGAGGGGGTAGTGGTAAGCAGCCTTGGTTAAACGTAATCCTTAATAAAACACCAGCTGTAATAAAGAATGTGTGCTGTGTTCTAATAGAGCTACACGTCTACATAATGATGGGGAATATGGTGACAGAGAAAGCCTGCATGGTTGGTTGCAGTAACTTGTGGGTCAAAAAGTGGTCAAATTCTTTATTTATTTTATGTACAGTATAGCGGCATAACTCTGCAATCTTATGGAGCATGACCACAACTTGCCATGTTGCCTAAGGTTAGGCACGTGGCCCGGATTTTCCATGTAGAGTTCAATGCAGAAAATCCACACTACAATCCATTAGCATTCAAGTCAATAAAAAATTCTCTAATGCACATGATGCAGATTTTTGCTCCAATCGGAAATAACCTATGTTAGGTTGAGGCCCCACGTTGCGGAAATGCAGCTTTTTTTTTTTTGTTGAAAACTTGGCTGCATTTTTTTTTTTTTTGCCAAAGTCAGGAGTGGATTGAGCAGAAGGGATTAGTATAAGAAGCTTCCTATATATTTCCCATTCCTTTTGTAACCACTCTTGGCTTTGGCTCAAAAAACGCAGCAAAATCTGCAGCAAAAAAAGCTATGTTTCCGCAGCCTTAGTCTGTTTATTTCTGGCATGAATTTAAATTAAAAAAAAAAAAAAAAAACTGATCACGTGCATGTACCTACCTAGGAATGGATCTGAGGTGTATTTTCTGCATTAGTTTACATGTAAATTTTATGTAAATATCCAATAACTGGGGCATAATCCATGTTGGGTTCTATTCGCATCACTTTTTTTTTTTTTTTACACCCATTTAGAAAATCTTTTAAACGGATGGAAAAAAAAAATTTAAAAAATCCATTTCATTTTTTAATATATTTTTTTTTTATATCGTACTGCCAAAAAAGTATTTTTTCCTTAAAACACATTGATCTCAATGTAAATAAATGGCCATCCATTAAATGGATCTATTAAACAATGTAAAAAAAATAAAAAAAAAAAATTGTAGAGCCTTACATTCACATTTTGCCCCGGTTTAAGGGTAAATCCACTGAAAATATTCATGCAGAGCAATTGCATGTAATTCCGCAGCCAATACGCAACATGTGAATTCATCCTAAAGGCGAAGGAACAAAATTGTAATGTAGAAGTTTTTCATCATATCTGGTATGACACAAGATGTATGTCATACAAAGGGCTTCATTATTTCTGGGTGAAGTCAGGACATGTCTTATGGCTGAGAAGACACAAGCTGTCATTGGTGACATGTAATGGTCACCTCTGCAGGACAGGCTATTGTGAGAGCTGTCACTGTGCAGGACACAAGTGATGATAGGAGGGATAGAGGTCTCGGTCACGGCGCGACATTTTATGCTAATGTCGCACAGTCAAAACAGAAGCCGCTGCCGCTTTTGGTAGGTGACGGGCAGTTTGTGTGAATTTGGATAACTAGGCGTGATAAATGTCGCTGCGGCGGTTACTACTACTCCACACCAAGCTTTCCAGGAGACGTGACGCTCCAGTATAATCCCCCGTCCACACTGAGCGGTGGCAGTCCACAGAACAATACGGCTGACATTGCCCTGAGGTGAGCCTGTGCTGCGGGCAGTGCACACTCCAGTGGCCGCTCGGTGCAGGACACCCTGGTGCAGCCCTGCAGAGCGCACACTACCACCTCTATGTTCGAGCATATCGCTCTTCCCGCCTTTTTCCCTCTACCGGGACATTTTACGTGCTATTCGCAGCCTTCCTTAGTGTCGGCGGCGCTGCAACACTCCCAGCATTCCCTCCTGAGGTAATCCACAATAATTACCATGTTGCGGAACTTCAAGCGTCGCCGTTAGAAAATCCGGATACCGTTGTCCCCGTGTCTACGCTCCTCACTGGTGCCGGTACCGCGTACTCTCAGCCTCACACACACACAATAACCCCCCCCTGCCCGTCAGGCCCGACCGAGAGGACACAGTACAGCCAATCACGGCGCGCCTTCCTGGTTTGAAACCGCGTCTTCACCAATCAGGTGCTGTCTTCTTCCCCAGGTTCCTCGTGAGATCCCGCCTCTTTCACTTAACGGCTGTTTCCCTCCCAAGGCCCCTCAGCTTGCTTTTGCACACGGCCCGCTAATGAGTGGGCGTGATCACAACGCGTCAGCGGGAGAACGATAGCCAATCAGAACAGATGTGTACCGTTAACTGATAGGTATGTTGACGAATTACGCGAGGAAATGTCCAGCAGGCAGGCGTCTGCTGTGCTCGATAGGACGATTAACCAATAGGATGAATGGCTTCTAGGTGGGGGCGGGTTCATCACTTTCCCGCCCTCATTGCCTTGTTTGCTTTAGGAAAAAGCTAAAATGGCGCCTGATCTCTCTCGACAGATAGCGCGGGCATAGCGTCCTGCGGACGTTTTACTATAATGTCGGCAAAACCGTCAGATTCTACTTCCTGAATAAATATATAGTAGAGTAACTTACGTATACAACTGCATAAAGAGACAAACGCATGTGTGTGTTTAAGGGCGTAGATAACTCTCATTGTCACGAAAGTAGATAAACATGACAGAACACGTAGTGTAATGTATAGTTGTGAGGGAAATAAAAGCGTTTTCTCCTTTTTACATAACACCACAAACTTGCATATATGAACATTTTTTTAAAGTTATTTCAAAAGAATTCAAAATGGAATTTAGTAGTTTACAATGTGACAGGGAAAAAAAAAGTTTAATGGTATTCTGTAAAATTAATGATATTTTTTTATTCTGCGCTTCACAGATGTCAGTTACTGCCCTATTTAGGGCTCACTATGTAAAATTCTCAGGCTACGTTCACATTTGCGCGGGGGTCTCCATGGGAGACTTCGTCGCAATGTCTGCCTGAAATTGTCCTGTATGCACAGCCTTTTTTTTTTTTTTTTTTTTGTTCTCTGCTTTCAGTTTTAAAACAGCGGACTCAATTATAGTAATTGGGGTCTGCTCTGCTCCTCTGATGGACCAGAACAATGGACAGACACTAGTGTGAACCTAGCATTATCAGCATGGCCTTTGGAGTATGAGAGGAACCCGGAGCTCCTGTGGGAAACTCATGCAGACACGGGGAGAATATAAGAGTATGTTCACACACAGATTTTTGCAGGCTGAAAAAAATCTGCTTCAGGAATTAGGAATCGTTTTTTTTTTTTGTTGCTTTTTTTTTTTTTTTTTTTTGTACTCCAGCAGCTTAGCTGCATCAAAGACCACGTAAAAAAAAAATCACATCACGTTTTTTTCCGCCTCCCATTGATTTCAATGTGTTTTTCTAGGCAGTATCTGAAGGTGGGTCATGTCACTTAGTTTTCTTCTAGCTGAAAAAAAAATCAGCTAGAGGAATAAAACTGCTACTGACTCCCATTTAAATGAATGGGAGGCGTTTTTTGAGGTGGATTCTGCCTCAAAATAAGCCTGCAAAAAAACTCCGTATGAACATACCACAAGTAAAGTACTGCAGAAAATGATGGCGCTATACAAGTAACCAAAAATAAAATAAAAATATTTCACATGACTCATCAAAGAGGAATTTGGATCATAAGTTACCCCTTATCCGCGGGATAGGGGGGGGAAACGTGCTGATCTGTTGAGTCCAACTGCTGGGACTCCCGCTGATCAGGAGAACAGGGATGTTTTGAATCCCAGTATGAATGGAGTGGTGGTCAGAAATGCATTTTGATCTGTTCATTCCAGTGGAACCGAAGGAGAACGCTGGACTTCGCCTATATCCGGAGGTCCCATTGAAATGAATGGAGCAAAGGTGCACGGTACTGACGACCATTCTATTCTGTACTTGAACCCTACAAATTGTACAGTGCTGCGGAATATGTTGGCACTATATAAATAAAATGTATTATTATTATATATTATTCAAGCTAGGTGCAAAACATTCCTGCAGGGCTACGTTTGTGTCCTTCCACGTGGTGTTCCTTGTTCACACTCTGGAATTTTTCCTAGTTGAAAAATTCAGCTTCAGGAATTTGAAGATGATTTTTTCAGCTTTACCAAATCCTGAACCTTTTTCAGTTATCAGGCAGAATTCTCCTGAAGATCAAGTGTGACTCTTATTTTGTTGGCCAGCTGAAAAAATTCAGATAGAGGAAAAATTTAACATCTGACTTCTATTAAAGTAGGTGGAGCAGGTCTCAGGGTTTGTTCACATGGTGAAAGGAATTTGAAGCTTCATTTTTCTGCTTGACCAAATTCTGTCGTAACCAGGTATAATTTTTCTGCCTCTTTCAATTCAATGGGAGTTATTGGCGCTTATTTTTTTCTGCTAGTTGAAGCTGAGCAGGTGACATCGAGAGTGGGTGTCAGCTGTAAGCAACAGCTGACACCCGCATGTAACACCTGCGGCCAGAGCTGAGCTCCGATCTTGGGTGTTAACCCCTTAGATGCCGCGGACAAACATCCAAGGGGTTCCACCATGTTGTCGCGGTGAGATTGGGGGGTGCCGATATCTATTATCTGCATCCCGAGGTCTGGCCAGTGACCCCAGGCTGCCTGGACCTCCAAGTAACTGGTTGATCCTGCCGGGACCGCCAGAAAGTCAGTCTATGTGTCTGCATAGACTGACTTCCTGTATAGACTGCAATACACGTGTATGCTGTGTATTGCAGTGTATAGTTCTGAAGCAGCGATCAGTGTATCGCTGGTTCAGATGGACAAGTAAAAAATGTAAAAAAAAAAAAGTGTAAAAAAAACCCAAAACTAATAAACTTATAAAACCTATATAAAATGAATTATATAAAAAAAAAAACTAAAAATTAATAAAAACAATACATATTTGGTATCGCCGCGTCCGTCACAACCTGTACAATAAAACAAACAATATTTAACCTACATGCCGAACATCGGGAAAAAAAAAACTGAAAAAAAAAATGCCAAAAGTAATAATTTTTCGCCATCTCACCTTTAAAAAAATATGCAATAAAAAGTGATCAAAAAGTCATATGTACCCAAAAACAGTACCAATAAAAAGCACAGATTGGCTCTCAAAAAATAAGCCCTCAACCAACTCTGTAAACCAAAAAATAAGTTACGCATCTCTGAAGATGGCGATGCAAAAATAGATTTCTTTCCCCAAATGGGTTTTTGTTCTGCAGAATTAGTAATGCATTAAAAAAAAAAAAAAAACAATATAAATGAGGTATCACCGTAATTGTGGCAACCCCCAGAATAAATTTAACATGTTACCTGTGCTGCAAGGCAAAAAATTTAAATGGTGAAACGCAATGCCAGAATTGATGTTTTTATTTTATCTACTACAAAAGAGAGTTAATGAAGTTTATTCAATAAGTTATAGGCGCCGAAAAATAGTGTCATTAAAATATGCATCTCATACCGCAAAAAAACAGCCCTCATATGGCTACATCATCAGAAAAATAAAGAAAATATAACTCGTACAATGTGAAGACAAGAACCCCAAAAATCACCAAATCATTAGAACATAACTGGCTGTGGCAGGAAGGGAATGTATAAGCTGTGCGAGCGTATATTAGGGTACAAACCAGATTTAGAGCTTAAGAGGGAAAATAAACCAGAAGTGACCCCCAGAGTGACCCCCCCCCCCCAATAATAGGAGCTACTGGGGAAATAGTAGGGAATTTAGTGTACCCAATGTACTACGCACAGCTTACATATTCATTCACTTTTCCCCATCTGCTGTGCAGTCACGTCTTGGATACTAATGCTCACTACACCCCCTGATAAATTCTTTGAGTGGTGCAGTTTTCAAAATGGGGTCATTCCCTAGGGGATTCCACTTTACTGGTACCTTAGAGGCTCTGCAAACATGACATGGCATCCAGATCCCAAACATCTGAATCTGCGCTCCAAAAGCCACATAGCGCTCCTTCACATCTGCGCCCTACTGTGTGCCCAAACTGCCCACATGTATGACACTGGTGTACCCAGGATAACGTACTTAATGTCATATCTGGGTATAAACTTGTTTGGGCACAACCAGACACAGAAGGGAGGGGAGCATTATTTGGTTTTTGGAGCACAGATTTAGACAGTTTGGTTTTTGGACACCATGACACTTTTGCAGAACCCTGAAACGCCAGTACAGTGGAATTCCCTGACACGTGACCCCATTTTGGAAACTACACTCCTGAAGGAATTTATCCAGGGGTACAGTGAGCATTTTTAACCCCAAGAGTTGCTATAATTTATTATCCATAGATGAATACGCAGCTGATGGTGAAAGGTGAAAATGACAATTTTTCCAGGAATACGTCATTTCAGTGCGTAATATGTTGGGCACTGAATTGGCATATCTCTAGAAAAATTGCAGCTTTCACTTTTCATTATCAGCTGCGCATTCATTTCTGGAAATTAAAAGAATGCAACAGTTAAGGGTTAATAATGCTTGCTACCCTACTTGATAAATCCCTTGAAGGGTGTAGTTTCAAAAGTGGGGTGACATGTCTGCGAATTCCACTTTATTGGCAATTCATGGGCTCTGCAAAAGTGACATGGTGTCCAAAAAGCAAACTGTGCTACAAAAACCAAATAGCTCTCCTTCCCTTCTGTGCCCGGCTGTGACCAAACAGCTGTTTATACCCACATATGACATTAAGTACGTTATCCTGGGTACTTCAGTGTCATACATGTGGGCATAAACTGCAGTTTGGACACACAGCCGGTTGCACATCTGAATGAGCACTATGTGCTTTTGGACCGCTAATTTAGATTGTTGGTTTTTGGACGCCATGTCATACTTGCAGAGACCCTAAAATTGCCCCTACAAAATGGGGTCACTTCTTGGGGAATTCCAGTTTACTGGCACCTCCAGGGGTCTACAAAAACATGGTGTCCAGAAAGTCCTTCTAAATCTATACACCAAAAGCTAAAAAACGCAGTGCTCCTTCCCTTCTGAGCGCTGGTGTGTGCCCAAGCAGCAGTTTACGCCCACACATACAACTTCTTTGTAACCAGGATAACCCACCTAATAGTTTTAGGAGTTCATGTCTCTGATGACCCAAAGTGGGCGAACATATTGGGCACTGAAATGGCATATTTCTTTATAAATTTCAATTTTCACTTTGTACATTCATTTTTCGGAAGCACTATTGGCCTCAAAATGATAATACCCCTTGAGAAATTCCTTGAGGGGTGTAGTTTCTAAAATGGGGTTACTTTTAAGGAGTTTCCATTGTACTGGTACTTTAGGGGCTCTGCAAATGCAACATGGTACCTGAAAACTATTCCAGCAAAGTCTGCCCTCCAAAAGCCAAACAGCGCTCTTTCTATTCTGAGCTCCACCATGTACTCATACAACATTTTATGACCACATATGGGGTATTCTTGTATTCAGGAGAAATTGTGTGACAAACCGTGGGGAGCTTTTTCTTCTTTAACCCCTTGTTAAAATGAAAAATTTGGGGCAAAATGGATGGTTTATTGGAAGAAAAGTAATTTTTAATTTTTACGTTCCATTGCTAATAAAATCTGTGAATCAGCTGTGTGGTCAAAATGCTCACCTTACCCCTTAAGAAATTCCTTGAGGGGTGTAGTTTCTAAAATAGGGTCACTTTTTGGCGGTTTCCATTGAATTGGTACTCGAGGGGCTCTGCAAATGTATCATGGCACCAGAAAACTATTCCATCAAAATCTGCCCTCCATAAGCCAAATAGCGCTCTTTCTATTCTGAGCCCCGCCATGTACCCATACAGCAGATTACTATCACATATGGGGTACTCCCGTGTTCAGGAGAAATTGTGTAACTACCTGTTGGGTGCTGTATCTCCTTTAACCCCTTGGGAAAATGAAAACTTTGGGGATAAAGTGACCTTTTAATAATTTTTCATTTAAACATCTCAATGTTAATAAAATCTGTGAAAAAGCTGTAGGGTCAAAATGCTCATTATACACATTGACAAATTCTGTCAGGGGTGTAGTTTCCAAAATGGGGTCACTTTTGGGGGTTTTTTATTGTTTTAGTACTCTAGGGGCTCTGCAAATGAGACATGGCACCTGAAAACTATTCCGGCAAAATCTGCTTTTCAGATGCCCAGTGTCGCTCCTTCCCTTCTGTGCACTGCCATTCGCCCAAACATCAGTTTACACCCACATGTGGGGTATTTCTGTGCGCGGGAGAAATTGCATAACAAACTGAGATGCATTTTCTCCTTTAACCCCTTGTTAATGTGTTAATTTTATGGCTAAATGAATGTATTTTTGAAAAAAAATTAAATGTCTAAATTTCACCTCCATATTGTTTTAATTCCCGTGAAATTCTTAAAGGGTTAATAAACTTCTCAAATGTTTTTTTGAATTATTTGAGGGGTGAAGTTTTGAAAATGGGTTGATTTATGGGGCCTTTATAATCCACTTTAGAACTAAAGTCGTCCCTAAAAAAAATTAGTTTGGGAAATTTTCTTGTAAATCTGGAAAATCGCTGTTACACTTGTAAGCCTTCTAACGTCCAAAGTAAATGAAAGGACAATTAAAAGATGATGCCGATATAAAGCAGAGATATGGTAGATAATATTTATTTATGTATTTGGGTGGTATGACTATCTGTCTGAAAAGCAGAGCATTTCACATTATGAAAATTGCAATTTTTTTTTTCAAAATTTCTATTTTTTTTTATAAATGTTTACCACTAACATGAAGTACAATGTGTCATGAAAAAACAATCTCAAAATCACTTGTGTAAGTTAGAGTCTCAAAGTTATTGCCATATAAAGTGACACATGTCAGTTTTGAAAAATGAGGCCTGGTCATTAAGGTACTTTTAGGCCCGATCCTTAAGGGGTTAAAGGGGTTTTCTGGGCAAAAAATCTTTCTTTTAAAAAATGTCAGTGCTATTAATGGGTTAATAAATGCACCCAAATACCTTTAGCAGTGTTTTGAGTGATTTCTGGGTTTCTCTGGGAGCGCCTAGCATCTTCTGCATTTGTTTACATTGTGTAGCTTCCTGCTGCCTTAGCTAATGAAATGCATTATGGTAGTTGTAGGCTCTCACATGATCTCCCTCTCGCTCCTCCCCCCTCACTGTCTCCCTAGCTATTCTGCCCAGCCAGAGACCCGGTTTTGCGCTGTAGCCTTCACTCCATCTCTACTGCACATGCGTGGGCGGTTCATTCGGGCTCCCATGCTTGCGCAATAGAGATGGAGTGTCATCTACAGCGCAAAACCGGGTCTCTGGCTCTTTTGTGCGTGCGTGGTCAGACGACACAGAAGTAGGAGAAGCTGTTTCCCCCAAGAGGGAGTCTGGAAGGAAGAGAGGTAAGTATGATGGGGTGAAGGAGGGAGTAGTAGTGACTTTCCGGAAACAGGGAAACGGATCGTCGGTGGATAATCAGAAAATGTCCCTTGGGGCGGTCACATGACCCAGGGATATGGGTAAGTATACATTTTTGTTGAATTATGTAATTTAGAAAGTAGGCGGGGGGAGGATGTTTAGATTAGTGTAGGATTTTGTTTATCCTGGACAACCCCTTTAATACTGAGGTTTTCTTTTGGGAAAAAAACAACTCACACATTAACATCTTTTGTCTTAAAAGAAAAACACACAGTGGGCCCCCGCACAGTATTATATGCTCCACAGTGGGCCCCCGCACAGTATTATATGCTCCACAGTGGGCCCCCGCACAGCATAATGTGCTACTTACCTACCTCCCACGAAGAGCAACTGGGCGACCTCCTTCTTCCACTACCACACAGTCGGGGCAGATGTCACAATCTTCTGTCAATGTAAGCCACTCAATCGCTAACGGGGAAGCTTGTCTCGGATTCCCCGTTAGCTATTGGGACGCCTGGATGGGGCGATGGCGTGCGTGCCAACAGAGAGGGCACTTAGAGCCATAGGTTCGCCACCATGGCCCTAAGGCTAAGGCCCCACATAGTAAAACGCGGCAGAAATGAATTGCAGTTTATTCCACAGCATTTTTCATTGCATTTTTGCACAGTTTCCTCTGGACTTTCTTCCCCTATTATGCTAGCATTTCCACAGGTATAATTGACATATGTTTTTGAAAATGCAGCTTTTCTGCTGCGCTATTTTGTCTGACAAAATGACAGACACCATAACAGAAACTCGGGGTGCAGTCAGTGTCTGTCATCATGGATCTGGCACTTATTGTTTCTCTGTCCCTATATGGAAACAGAAAATCAGCAGAGATATGAACTTACTGCAAAAAAATCATTCTATAAGTAATGTATGCTAAGAGTACCAGAAAGTGATGATTAGGGCTGTGTTCAGACACTGTGCTAAGTCAAAGCTTGAAAAACAACAGCGTCCAGTTATCTGGAATAATTTCACTAAAATTTAGCATTTTAAAGTAGTCTCCGCTCCAGTTGAGGAGACATTGGACTGTTTGAAGCTACTAAGACGGCATTATACTGTGCGGGTGGGGGTGAAGACTATGTGGGACAACTTGGGGACATTCTATTGTGTGGTGGGAACTAAGGGAGAAGCAGCCTTGTGTGACTAGGTGAGGTTAATAGGGATAAAGAGTGGGTTAGAGGTGTGACTTAATACACATTACTCTTATTAGCCTTTATGTCCTCTGAAAGTTGGGAGGTATGTTTTAAGTGTGGGGGGGGCTCTTATGAATCTTTTGCACTGGGCCCACCGATGTGTTAACAGCCCTGCCACTGCTTTTATCCAGTGTAATATGGATGTATTTTGACCGTGTTGATTCCAGCCATACCAGTGGTTTTCACCGGAGCAAGAGTTGCTGCTCAGTAGCGGCTCTTCTCTCTAGCTCATAGAAGGGGAATGTGATACATTTCTAGATCGCGTTTTAAAAAAATAAAAAAAATCTGATTTTGGAGAAAAGTGCTCTTGAACTTTGAAGTAAATTAATGACAATGCTGGAACATCTTCACGAGTCCTATTAGTCATAGGCTTCTATAGACGCTAATATGACTATCATACGTGACATTTCACAGCAGTACAAGGTGACTAAGAACAGCTTACTGTAATGCAGTTGCATCAGTCATAAAACTGTAAACGAATTAAAGGGACTTTTGGGAATACAAAACGATCTAATTCTTAATACTCTATGTTGTAATTTGGACCCTTCGGCACCGATCTCCAAAATGTTTTACTGGGTTGGCTTCACTTCTATGGGACAGAACTGTAATACCCTGCACTGCTGCTAAGTGTCAGTGTACAGGCAAACTGTGAATAGGCTGCAGTGCGCACCTGAGTGCCGAAGGTCCTTCAAACAGCTGATCAGCAGGGTCAGACTGTCAGATCGCCACCATATCATCACTTCCAGGGTAACTCCTCCAAAGGGTGTCCCCCCTGCCTCCTTCTGTTACATACACATCAGCTTGTTAATGATGCCTTGAGGGAAGGGGGAAACCAATGCTCATGTATACACTATGCTGTCCTTACATAGGATATCCTAAGAGTCAGTGTTGCTGTAGTCGGCACAGGATACAGTGGTGACATCCGGACGTGAATACATGACTGCATCAGCCAATCTGTGGTCTCAGCTGGAACATGGCTGACGCCAGTGATTGGCTACAGTGGTCGCTTTGTGTTGATGTGACATCACCACTACATCTGATCATCAAAGGGTTTATACAGATGGTTATAAGGACACTAGGGCACTGTAGCCGGCAGAATTGGCCTTTTCGATAGTCTAAAATCTCTAGTGTATGGACAGCTTTACTAGTCATAAACCCCTGAAAAATCTATGGTAAATTCCCACAGACAACTTTCATTTTTCTTCCTAGTGACTATAAAAAGGCAATAGTGCAGGCATGGAAAACAAATAGACCCTATACTCCAGCAATCCAGGCCCCTTTAAAGGGAACCCAATTCTAAACTGCTTCTAATGTCATTCAGGTTTGTAACATATTCTTATCCTTATTTTCTGTTGCAGCAATAACTAATAAAAGAATTTGGTGCATGCACAAGGAAACAAAGTGCATTGACGTATCTGGCCTCGGAGATATAGATTGGCTGTCAGTCAGATGAGAGGAGGAGCAGTTTACGCTTAACATCATGAAAATGCCAGAATCTTATCTACAGCAGAACGCCTTCTCTCCTGGATATCATACAGTGTGGGGAAAGCTGTACCTATTGTAGCGCAGCGTCATTCATTTGAATGGGACTGAGCTGCTGCTGTACCATGTGACTGATGAACTGATGACGTCATCAGGACTGAATCCAGCTCATGAGTGCTGCAGTCACTTCATACAGTTGATGGACTTCCAAAAACTACATATTGATTACCATTTTTTTTTTATCATCTAAAATCTTAGCAATAATGATAAATGTTATAAATGCTAGTTTACCATTTATTCTTATGTTTTCGTTATTGTCCTCTTGTGCTATTATTAATACAAGGTTTGCCTGTCTCTGAATAGGTCCGTGTGCTGGGGCTTGTCCTTTGTGTTCTGAGATGGCACTGACCATATACGTTCAGCTTTGCCCGCAGTGAATTTGAGGTCATATGGTAGGCTAGTCAGCTGTCACTATGCAAGTGGCTAAATTGTGTACTTTAACATGGCCGGTCAAGGTTGGGAGCCATAGTGAATAGTAGTAGGCAGTCTAATACAGAATGGCAGCGGGTTCAGCAACAGATGGGCAACAGTTCAGGGTGAAAAGGGAGCTGGCTGCTGTATAGATGAGGGTCCTGATTATTAGTTTTGCAAAGCACAGTAGGGGAGGGGATGAAATCTTCATGCTCCGGCTCCCTGTGATGTTACTGATTCTGCTCTACTCCACCTACAGATTTATATAGAGCAGAGACTGTCATGTCAGCGAGAGTCAGAACATCAGCAGAGAAGGTTGAGGAATGAGACTTTGAGCCTCCTTGTTGCGCTCTATAAAACTAATAATCAGGTTATACAATAAGCATGTTTATACAGTGCCCTGAATGGACCTATACAGAAAACACCAGCATTTCCATAGATGTAATTGAGTTGCTGCAATTTTCAAAAACACAAGCGTTTTTTTGAAATCGCAGCTTTACCGCTGCAGAACTTTTCTGCAATGTCTGGATGGGATTAGCCAGAATATCATCCACTGTGCAGGTACTGTGGGGCCCCAGCCTAAAGGGAGTCTGTCACCAGAATCCAGCATATCAATTCAGCCCCACCGATAAATAGGTTAGGCTACATGCACACGACCGTACTGATTTTTATTGTCGACAAAAACTGATCCACAATCCACAAAAGACATTGCATCATTGCATCATTCGCAATCACAGATCTGTATAAAGACTTCTATCATCTCCTACACTTGTATGTACGGGCAGAAATAGGATCTGCTCCATATTAGGACACTGATGTGATGTATGTATAGGTCCATAGAAGTGGTTCTGTGTGCTATCTACAATTGTGCACACTATACTAAAAATAACCATGGTTGTGTGTATGAGGCCTTGGGGGTCAGCTGAATCAGTGTTTCCCCCTTGGGTGCCTCCTTTGACAAGATGTCTCTGTCAATATGCAAATGAGCTCTTTGGAGCAACGAAGGTATTGCCATTGCTCCAAAGTGGTAAACAGTAATGCACTTGTTGCTGCAAAAATTTGCTCATTTGCAAATTGACAAAGGGAACAAAACCCATTTGATTCAGGTGATCCTAACCTATGTATCTGCGGGGCTGGGTTGCTATGCTGGTGACAGACTCCCTTTAACCGCTTACCGACATCCGCCATAATAGTACGACGGATGTCGGGTGCTTAAATGTATTATACAGCAGACACCTGGCGCTAATGCCTGCGATCAGTCAAAGCTGACCGAGGTGCCATTTTACCAGCGGCACGTGGGCGCCGCCATTTTGCGTCCCATTGCTATGACAGCCAGGAGCTTTGTGAAGGCTCCCAGACCTGTCTTTCATTAACTGTTTTTTTTGCAATGCATTAGCATTGTAATGCGTTGCTTTAGTGACCAGACCCCCTGGGGTCTAATAAATGCAAAAAAATATATATATATATATACTGTGTGTGTGTGTGTGTGTATATATGTGTATATATATATATATATATATATATATATATATATATAAAATTAAAAGTTCAAATCACCCCCTTTTCCCTAGAACACATATAAAAGTAGTTAAATACTGTGAAACACATACACCTTATGTATCTCTGTGTCCGAAAACATCCGATCTACAAATCTTTAAAAATATTTTTCCCGTACGGTAAATGCCGTAGCGTGAAAAAAAAAAATCAAAAGTGCCCAAACGCCGTTTTTTCACTGTTTTGCCTCTGATAAAAAATTTGAATAAAAAGTGATCAAAGCAATAGTAATTCCCCGGAATGGTGTAACTAAAAAGTACACCTGGTCCCGCAAAAAGACGTCCTATGCATCCCCGTACACGGACGTATAAAAAAGTTACGGGTGTCAGAATATGGCGACTTTTAAGAAAAAAAGAAAACATATATATATTTGCACAGTTTTGGATTTGATTTTTGTTAAGGAGTTAAAATGTAAATAAACCATATAAGTTTGGTATCCCCGGAATCGTACCGAAACATAGAATACAGGTGCCATGTCATTTTGGCTGGAGAGCAAAAGCCGTAAAAACGAAGCCTGAAAGAAAGTTGCACAAATGCACTTTTTCTTCAAATCCACCCAATTCTGAATTTTTTTTCCAGCTTCCCAGTACATTGTACAGAATAATAAATGGTAGCATCATGAAAAAAAATTTGTCCTGCAAATAGTAAGACCTCATATGGCTCAGAGAATGGAAAAATAAAAAAAAAGTTATTGGGTTTGGAAGAGGGGGGGAGGAGTCAAAAACGAAAAACAAAAATCGAAAAATGTCATCGGCGGGAAGGGGTTAAATACCTGTCAGCAGCTATGTTGTCCAGTTCAATTTTTTTGAGCAGGGAGAGGGGACAAAGCTGCTGCCAAATTACTTTCCGATCCTTATCTCCACTGACATCTGTGGTTGGGACATGTACATATTAGATGTCAGACAATCTTGCTGAAATGGGTGGATTAGGCTGACATACATCAAATGTATATAACCAGCTTTAGGGAGCCAAGATCTTGTGCATTTATATCTTAGTAAAAGCATGTAGGTTCTCATACTACAGCAGCACATACGGCTACCACCATTATTAGACACCTTCGTCCTCTAGGCATAAAAACTGAAGACTGACTTTATTCTGGAATTGACACAGATCTGAGACCCCAGGCTATGGCCCAAACCTTCCTTGTTATAATCCTGTGCTGTATGTCTGTGATAAACATGCAAATTGCCTAAATAATGTGCTCTAACCAATTCTAAACCACTTTAATATTGGCTTTGAACCGTTTCCTGTAGACATTTGCTTTGTATGCCGAGTTTATCAGCATTGACAGAGCATCTTATTTCTAGTTCTGCAAAGAATCAAACATAACATGTGATATTATTTATGCCCAAACACAGGCCGGTGGAAAATATTACCATTGGATACTTCATCTGTGATCTCTCCCACCTTAACATTCCTGACATGACTGAGGCTTCATGCACACGACTGAGTATACAGGACAAGTTAGTGACGAGTTGTTTTCTTTTTGGCGCGGAAAGCACTTGGATGACACCCCGGTACGTTCTGTCCTCCATTAACTTTAATGGGGGGTGGGGGGAGGGTTAGGGGAGATTAGGGCAGCAGGTTAGCAGCACCTGCTCTATAAATATCATAACAGGGCATCGGACCCCCCCCCCCTTCCAATCAGAAGAGCCTCGGGCTGCACACACTATCATGAGGCCTAATATACATACACATACTGAACAGGACCAGCAGTCACATGCAGCGGGGACTTTGGCCAAAACAAGACACTGGAGTAGCAGGACTGGACCACGCTGGAAGAAACAAGCACACCGGGGACAGGTGAGCAGCTGGAAAAAAAAAAAAAAAAAGTCGTCACCTGTTGAAGTAACCCCAGCAGGTAACGGGCCCTATTTACGGCTGCTTGTGGGCCCCATGTCATGTCCTTGACAGCGATGTGATATGAAATGCCGGCGTCCCCTGGAAGACAGAAGGGAAAGTGGAGGCGGCCGTGAGCATGAATGGGGATCGGTAAGTAGGGCTGCAGGTCCACAGCTAGAGTATATGTTGGAGGAACCGCGTGAGATTCATATTGCGAAGTTCGCCTGGCGGTTCTGTTCAGACTAAATACATCCGAATTGAAACTGCTATTATATTCTGTGGTCTCTTCAGGCCCCATAGTATATTGATTGGAGGTCCTGGGAGGGTGATCAAAAATAAAAACCCCTCCTGGGCTCTGAAGCGACTCCCTGGCCTCTTCAATGATATTACAGGCATATGTATGGTTTGTTTTTTGTGTTCATCTTCCCCGGCCTCATATTAAAAAAAAAAAAAAAAAAAGTTTATCCTGGACAAACAAATGATATGAGGGCAAAAAAAAATTTGGCCATGCTGAATTTTAATGCCTGATCCTTTTTTATCTTGTGAAGAGGTATCTGTCAGCAGCTTACTCCACTCTACCTATTAAAATACTGATTTGATAATGACTTCCCTTTTGGCACAACTAAAGATTTCCTTCAGGTACTCTGGTTTTCTTCCACATTTCAAAGACTTACTGATCGGGAATTTAGATTGTGAGCCCTATATGGGAGAGTGACTGACAATATCTGTAAAGCGCTGCGGAGTATGATGGTGCCATATAGCTAAAAATAAAATATATAAATATAATAAATAAATAACCATATTGTAATCCCCAAAATCTGCCATTTAGAGCACCCCCCCCCCCCTCTCCCATACACACTGGCTGGAATCTAAATTCTGACAATATTTTATGTTCATTGGAACAAGGAAAATTGAATTGTTATTTTGCAGTCAATATAATAATGTCACAAAAAAGTGGTCTGTGATACTTCTATAACTCGACATGTAATAACCAGGATTTCCTGAAGGTCTACATCTATCACAATGAGTCTACCATTTAACTGGGAATTGGATGGATTTCGAGAACACAAGTAAATGCCTAATAAGAACAATCATTATAGATGGGCTTGAGAGGACCTTTGGAGAGTGTCCAGCACCGTATGATTCTGGTCAGGTCATAATTTCCTGATTCTTAATTACAAACATCCTTTTGTAAGTAATGAAAATGTAATAATATAACTATATGGTACATTCTGTAAACCATTGGCTGTTCTTCATGTTACATGGGCACTCAAAGCACTCTTCCCATCTTTTCAAGTTTACACTGGATCTCAGTTTATTAGTAGGACGTGCACTTTGCAATACACTTTGAACACCAGGTGGCGTCATAGAGTGTAAGTCAATGTCTTAACTCTTCGCTCAGTCAGGGTTTTTTTTTTTTTTGTTAAACACTAATGGTCATTCAGTGTTCTAAGAGGGACTACCCTTCCTTTGTTTAACCTACCCCACTCTGTTTAGTTGGTGGAACATCAATGGATGGATATCGAGGCAGTCTTGAGATAGTAGCTGATTCTGGTTCTTGGTTTTAATCATATGTAGGAAGTGTTAGTGAGAAATCTCAAAACTAATAAAGATAAGACCTTATAAGAGGCACCTTCAGAGAGAGAGAACAACCCCTTTAATAGGAGAGCAAAGCAATTCTGGATAATACTATACTCATAAGACATGTGCAATGTTCCAGAACTGTAGCAAACAGAACAGTGAATACATGTAGATGTCATTTGTATGTTCAGTGAATGTGTACACAGCTTAAAATCAAAGGGACAATATTTTATTACAGACTCATCTTTCTGTCAAACCGGTACACAGACGCATCTACCTTGTGTCAGTCGCTGTATTGGTTGCCCATCCATCACAGAATACAATATAAAGTTATCACACTGACCCACAAATCCATCCATAGCGCTGCGCCCCCTATATCTCCTCTCTCGTCACTGTCTACCGCCCTAACCGTCCTCTCCGTTCTGCCACTGACCTTAGACTTGCATCCTCTGTTATCCGATCATCCCACTCCCGTCTCCAAGACTTTTCTCAAGCTGCACCGGTGCTCTGGAATGCTTTACCCAAGACAATCCGATTAATCCCCAACTACAGCAGCTTCAAAACTGCCCTAAAATCACATCTGTATGGTCAGGCTTATCACGTGACCTGATCACAGTGTAGGGTGCAGAGGTGGAGAACAATAACACCTTTTATCCTTCCTCCTCTGTTCCTAAGATCCCGTCCTCTCCATCTAGAAGTTACTCTGCACTCCTTGCACTTAGTATCTGGTTATTCACAGATACAGGCTGGTGACGGCTCATACAGCTTCAGTTACACAACCTTTTCTATTAAAAGATGGCTGGACCATTGTAGCAAACAAGCCCTCTGACCCCTTGTGTCCCCCTATCTCCTCATAGATTGTAAGTTTTTGCGCACAGGGCCCTCACTCCTATTGTTTGATATGTTTATTTCTTTGTCACATTGTAATGTCTCATATTGTCTGTTCATGTGTTCTCTGATTTGTAAAGTGCTGCGGAATATGTTGGCGCTATATAAATAAAGTTGTTATTATTATTATTATTATTATTACTACATCCATGATATGTGAAGAAATAATATACTAATGGTTGGTAGAGGACATTGATATATGTGATATAAGACACTAAGTACCTCCTTACCCCACTATATGCTGGCTTTTACCTCTTGAGAAGCAGCTAGTCTTTATACAACTAACATTTTAACATATGTCTATAAATTTTACTTGGGTAGCTAAAATTGCTGAAAATACATGTAGATGGGTCAGGTAAAATAAAAGAGCCATGATTCCAAATCTCTATTGCTTTCCATTTTGGAACACAAAGTAGACAATGCCTTTAAGATCATGTTCTCCCCCTTTCTATGCATAGTGGCCCACAGATTTTCTTTGTAGAAGTATCACAATTATCTGCTTGTAATAGCACCCCTTTGTGTTCACAATATATATAGATCTGTGCATGTTCTAGTGAGGCTCTTTTAGTCACACCCAGTAGAATACAGTACAGCTTCTGCTGTATCCTCAGTGAAAGAAGCAGGGATATCATTTAGGCTGAACATAGACTTTCGGATTCTCAGAAGTCCTAGCATGGGTAGCAGCATTTGTGACAGTGAAAGGTAGATGTCCTGATACAGACCTCAAGGAGAGAGGGGAAAAACCATTAGATAAGCCCCTCACCACTCCATGATGCACTCCTCATAAGGAACAGAGCAGCACAAAGTAGTGAGGGGCTTATCTAGTGGCTTTTTCCTCACTGCTTCAGGTTCCTTACAGTTAAAGTAGTAAAACTATGTAATGTCCTTCCCCAAGAGGTAGTAATGGCAGATCACATATCAGCATATAAAAAGAGCTAGATGGTTATCTAATAAATTAAATTAAGAGTTATAATTAATCGAACTATAAATTGTAGGAACAAGATTTCTGAATATGATTTTTCCCCTAATATGATATAACCGACTTTGCAGAGGTTTTTACCTTCTTTTGGAACAATGCTGTAGGGTAACAGGTTGAACTTGATGGACCTGCTATGTGACTATGTAACTGTACAAGGATTCTGTATCAGGACATCTACCTTCAACTATTATAAATCTTCCTGTCCATGCTAGGCTTTCTCTCTGAGAAGCAAAATCTCTATTTCCAATCTAAATGACATCCCTGCTTTTTTCACCAAGGATACAGCAGCAGAAGCCATACTGTACTCTACTGGGTGCGACTAATAGAGCCTCACTAAAACGACATGAACAGATCTATGCATTTTGAACACCAGGGGGTGCTATAACAAGCAGATAACTGATGATCCTGCAATGATTTTTTTTTTTTTTTTTAACCCCTTCCGGCTGAGTAGGTACAATTGTACCTATTCCTATGCAGCCTGTAATGTTGTAAAATTATGCAGCCTGACAAGGGTTAAAGAGGACCTTCATGTCTTCTGACATCGGCGGTATTATATACAGCTAGAAAGCTGTCAGCTTTGCCAGTATGCGCCCTGGTGCCAGAGATATTGGCACCAGGGCACCGATATCCCTCCAGAAGGGTGGGCCTTACAGCTCAGCATGAATTCAGCACACTTTCTAGCTGTATAAAATATCACCAATGTCAGAGGATATGAAAGGTCCTCTTTAAGGTTACTCTAAAATGGATATTCAGTTTACTTATCGTAGGGGGTGTGACTAGATATAAGATAAGGGTGAATTCACACATTTTGGATTTCTTGCAGATTTTGGGTGCAGCTTGAAATCTGTGGCAAATTCACACCTAAGCGCACATGTAACACATCTGCCATGTCTGGGCTTACCTTTATTGCCAGATCAGTGCAAAGAACAATATAATGTCACCAACTTAGGGCTCATTCACACGACCGAGTTCATCAGTTGTGTGCTAGCCGTTATTAATGGCCAGCACACGGTCCCATAGACTTGGTGCAGGGCTCTACTATGTGAATGTATAGTAGCTATTTACAGTGGCTTAAAAAAGTATTTATTACCATTTTTAAATGATATTTTATCCATAATTATATTAGACTATTACAGTTTTTTTTTTTGTTTAGTTGCGAAAAGTCAATTAAAATGAAAAATGAAACATTGCAGTTTTCATACTTGCCACTAGGTGTCAGTATGTAAGAAAACATTATGATTATTGAGGCAAGTCTCATTTTACTGGCACTGTGCAGTGTCTAGCTGTAGGCTGGGGACATGTATAGTTGAGGCCCCACACTAAAATCAAGGGTCTATATGTGCAATATATAATCAGAGGTTTACATTGACAAATACATCACGCTGCTAGTATCATCCAGTGCACTTTACTTCCAAGAACATGTAAAGTGTTCCTAAGATTCCTTGCTAAACATCAAGTAATAGATTTAGTTTATAATGTCTGTAATCTGCTGCAGTATATAGATGAATGCAGGCCTAAAAATACAACTAGGTGATTAAAACCGTGTCCCTCCGTATTAGGGACAACTAAAGCATCCTTGTACAGTATACAGCAGTCCATATCTCAGCTTCCTTCACCCTTGTACGAATGAACATTTGCAGCTAGGTGCATTTAGATCTGAATTTACTGACTACTTCTTGCCTGATGCAGTTGTTATATAAAACCACAATTTTACCTAAACGTATCATTACACACAGATATAATTGCAGTGAAATGTCTGTCCTGCTTTACATAGTGAGATTAGTTAGTAATACACTTAGGAAACGCATGAGAAATCTGGCTATAGATCACATAAGTGTCTGCATATGCAGCTTTCAGGATGGAAGGCAATGCGGGTAAACTAAGCTAAAAATACAGCAGGCTCAGGTTTCAGTCACCCTAGTGAATGCACATCCCTAGTGAGTGCAGAAGAGAATATAAGCGAGGCGTTAAAGCAGAAAACAGACCATAACATGCCATAGAGGAAGCCCATATGGCTGCCGAGGAGAAAGGGGCCACAGTTCTGGTTGGTCTAATCACATTTGCTATTACGTGGCAAGAACTTCCACAAGATTCCCCTTTCCAGAGAAACAGCATTGTCTCTTCTATGTATGTTATTGACTGAATATACCGTGCACTGCAGTCCTATGGGACATTAACACTAAATGCGCAGTAGACCCATAGACTTATACTGTTATCTGCTTTATCACCACTTACATTTCCCAGATAATCCACACGTATAGGCAAGAGAACACTCAAAATGAACATAACGCCGACACATTCCCTTGACCACAAAGAAATAGACTAGTGTTATACAAAATTCTAATTATACTTTATTGAAATAAACATACACATTCATCACAGAAAAAAAAACATTAAAATTGTTGACGGACCATTTCCAACTCTAGAGCATCCATTCTAGAAATTGCTTCTCAGAACTGAACCACATATGTCAGATGTGGCTGAGGAAACTGGTAATGTAATGCACACGGTGATGTCACAGAACAGGGCTATAAACACAGTGATGTCATAATACAGGGATAATGCACACAGTGATGTCACAGCACAGGGGTAATGCACACAGTGATGTCACAGTACAGGGATAATAAACAGTGATGTCAGTACAGGGATAATAAACACAGTGATGTCATAGTACAGGGGCAATGCACACAGTGATGTCACAGTACAGGGATAATAAACACAGTGATGTCACAATACAGGGATAATAAATGCAGTGATATCGCAGTGCAGTGAAAATGAACACTAATGTTACCCTAGAGATAAGGAGGAACAAAGTCATGTCACTGTACAGGGATAGTAAATATAGTAATTTCACAGTACAAAGATAAAAAACACAGTGATGTCAGCACAGGGAAAATAAACATAGTGATGTCACAGTACAGAGATAATGAACATAGTGATGTCACAGTACATAAATAATGCACACAGGGATCTCACAGTACAGAGATAATGAACACAGTGATGTCACAGGACTAGGATAATAATAATACATTTTATTTATATAGCGCCAGCATATTCCACAGCACTGTACAATTTGTATAATGAACACAGTAATGTCAGCACAGGGAAAATAAACACAGTGATGTCACAGTACAGCTATAGCAAACACAGAAGTTGCTGCAACCCATTGGAGAATATCCGGAGACTGAGAGTATAGACAGCAGTGATTACAGTGGTTGGTAGACTCAACCATCCCCAGCTCACCTCCTGGGCTGGTGCAGAGCTGAAAGGGCCTGCAAAGTACTTCATGGTGGTGGTAGCTGTCCCCAATGCACATCTGATCCAGATGGGAGTAGAAGTGTCCCTGAAGATGCAGGTAAATGACTCAGGAGGCACATGGTTGCAAAGAAACAATTCACAATTTACTGAATAACCAATGCAAAACAGCAACCAACAGCTTCTACAATGATGGAGGTACAGGTGTAACTGAGGAAGTGGGGTGAGCTTGGTGTGACTCTCTAGATATATGTGCCAATCTCTCCACTCCCTCTACCTAGGATGCCCTGTCCTGTTGCACAGCTGGTCTGTACTCTAACGCCTGTAAATATCCTTAGAAAATGGCACTCCAATCTTCTCCTAATAGTTGGAGCTTACTTTTCCCAATCTCAGGGCTTGAGTGCAGTTACACAGGCTTGGCTTTGTCCCCAGTGTACCAACCCATTTAAGGGTCAACACACAGTTACATATATAAAACTATATACAAGCTATATTTACAGTGGCACTGACATGGCAAATACAGAATACACATCATAAAACAGTTTGATGGGATGTTGCATGATGTCACAGTACAGAAATAATGAACACAGTGATGTCACAGTATATGGATAATAACAACAGTGATGTCACAGTACAGGGATAATAAATGCAGTGATGTCACATTGCTGTGAAAATGAACACAGTGATGTTGCTCTACAGAGATAAGGAGGAACAATGTAATGTCACAGTACAGGGGTAATAAACACAGTGATGTTACAGCACAAAGATAATGAACACAGTGATGTCACAGTAGAGGGAAAATACACACAGTGATGTCACAATACAGGGATAATAAACAGTGATGTTACAGTACATGGATATTATAAACAGTGATGTCATAGTGTAGGGATAATGTACACAGTTATGTCACAATACAGGGATAATAAACACCATGATGTCACAGTGTGGTTATAATGAACACTGTGATGTCAGCACAGTGATACTGTGTACAGTGATGTCAATTACAAAGCTAATATACAGTGTGGTGTTATAATCCTGCTATAGATTTTTAGTGCAGACTTTCTGACTTGCATGCTAGAGCAGAATTGAGGAACAGCAGGGTCATGAGTAAACACAAGTCCTGGGATTTTCCTTCTATGTCAAGTATTCCTCTTCATTCAGACTCTAGTAAAGTGTGGATAACTGCAGCATCATAAGTTGTCACCCAGTTTCCTCAGAAACATATAACCAAGAAGATGCTAAATGTAGCTTGTAACAACTTGACAGAAAAAAGTGACTCAAGGACTGGAAGATCATGGTAGTGATGGTGGAAAGGGCAGAGATTTCAGGACTTTCTACCATAATCTCATTGAAGAACACTACAGACAAAAAAAAAAATATCAATTTTAGTTTCAGTGCTCCTATAAGTGATGTATTTGCTCTTGTTCACTTGAAGACAGTATAAATATGCCAGTATCTGTCTGATTCCATAAGCTTGTCCTATTAGCCTTGCCTGCTATTTACCTCCAGCTTATTAGTACTATTAACTTGTGTGAACTGCACACAGTACGTAAGGTGATACCCTATGGATTTGCTTTGACCTCCTTTTTCTTATTTTAATAGGCTGCATTAGAGTGGGGGCTTGGAAGCTGCACAATTTATAACATGCATGGTCCATCCCCCTACTCTAACAAGACTGTCTATATATAGCTGCGCCTCCTGCAGCTGCATACATACAGCACTCTGTTCCCCAGCTGTCACCACTTCAGCATGCACATGGGGCCCGCACGTACAACAGGGAGAGAAGAAACATTTGATATAGTCAGTAATATGCAAGTCTCAGGAGGAAACAGAAGAGGGCAATCCACATCTGCAGGGAAATAACATAGTTTTTTTATCTACATCTCATATGTATTGAATGCTTATGGTGATTATTAGGAGCTTATATACATAGAATGTTTTCTACGTACATATCTGTAATACAGCACTTATAGACTGTTAGGGGTTCGCACTGCTTCTCTGTTTACCCTTGATTTCCTATGGATGGATATATGGTTTCTATAAGGGCTTAAATGGGTTGTCCAGGATCTGAACATTTTTGATACTGTTGGATAGGTCATCAGTATCAGATCAGTCGGGTTCCGACATCCAAACCGATCAGCTGATACTACTGCCAGAACCCATATACCAAGTATACGGCCAGAAGCAGCCCTGCTCCAGTTAAGAGCTCTGTACACTGTAGCAGTGGTGCCTGAAACTGCAGCCCCGCTCCCAGAACAGATCTCCCAGTGGCCGCATATTTCTCCAGAGAAGACCGCTCTATTGAAGATTTTTGGGTAGTGGTTTTAATGGGACATTTTAAGATGCAGAGGGAGAGAAAGGAATGGGAATATAAGTCAAACTCTGTAATTTGGACTTAATATTCATGCCAGTTTCATGTCACACTATGTATGAACTATGAGAGTCACAAATCACCGCCTGATTGCAAACTGATAACAGATCCCTCTGTCACGCCCCACAAGTTTTCCAGACTGTTTATTTCCTGACCTGTTGTAAATAACTTCTCTACATATAATGCATTTTGTTATTCCAAGATCCTTTGAAGATCCATGTCTTGTGTGTGTATAAAAAGTCTGTGAATTTTCAGTTTCTTGTATTACACCATGTCTGAAGAAGAGAGCTAGTACTCTCGAAAGGTTACTATCAAATATACTCAGTTAGCCTCTAAAAGGTATCGCCTGATTTCTTCACTCTTCCACTACTTTCTATGGCTAACACGGTACAACATTATACTACTATTCACTTAAAAAGGAACAGGGCTTCTTCCAGACATATTCTTGGTATATGCCTTCCTGGCGGTCACATCAGCTGATCGTTTCGGGTGTTGGACCCCGAGTGATCTCATATTGATGACCTATGTCTGACAATACAACCCTGTTCTTGTGATCGGGAACTGCATGTGCATCTGGATCATAGAGGACCCGGATTAGCTCTAGAGTAGAGCAAAGGAGGCTGCATTCCTCCTGAAATTGGGGCTAAATGTATGAGCCCCAGTTATAGGAAAAATCAGCCAGAAAAATAAAAAAGGAAAGTAAAATGCACAACCCAAAGGTCTATTATGAATTTATGAGGTGAAAGGTGCAATATATAATAAAATAAAAAAATAAAGTGGAAAAAAATAGGCTACTACCACGCCCACATCACAAGTTCTAGCCTTGCTCCCAGCGACACAATGTCACCTACATAAAAATTACCGTAACGGAGAGCGAAAACTATTTCAAATTCGTTTTAGTAGCAAAACATGAGAAATGTGAAAAACAGACACGTTTCCCCTCCTTTTTTGTTTTACATCTTCTTGGCTGTTAAAATAAAGAAAAAATTGGGGAAAATAAAAATAATGTAAAAAATGAAGCTGTATTTGTCACTGAAAAAAAATTATTTGAATAATCCAAAGGAAAAAACTGTTATAGCCCTCACCACCGCATGTATGAAAAAAATCAAATATGTGTCTGGTACTGAACCAGTGAGCCTGGTTCAGTATAGTTTACTATTAAGTATAGGATTAGGTAAGATCTCGCAGCGGTTTCCAGCAATGAATGAAGGGAGGGTCATTCTCCGCATGTGATATGGCGTCCACATCATTGGTGCACAGCATTTTTTTGCACTTTTAGCAATGAGCGGAGGGTAGGTCAGTCTCATATGTTGATATGGTGTCTTCTCTGTCAGTAGCAGCACGGTTGGGATGAGAAGACCAAGAAATAATGTTCACAGTTTTCATTTTTCTTTGTTGCCAGATCCTAGAAAAGAAATAATCCAAATGAGAAAAAGAATCTACAACAACCAAGATGATGATGGAGATAGTAAAGGCCATGATGTTGTGGCAGCCTTTATAGGTAGTCACCACAATATTGGGGTGGCGACACTAATTAGGGGTCTAAGGTAGTAGGTGAGGTTATGCTGCCCTCTTCTTCTATGAGGAGCTCAGGGCCCAGGTGGTACTTGGCACTTCTGAAAGGTCTTCCATGTCCACGTCATCACGGTGACAAAGCATATTGCCGTATTTTTTATTGCAGTTGCAAAATAGGCTATGTTCCATATGGTTCAAGTAAACTCAGCCTGCCGAAAATCGAAGGAGGAATTCATTAATCTTTTACAACAGTTTTATGGGGTAAAATAGTTGCAAATTGGTGATTTGCGACTATTTAAAATCACTTGCAAGCAGATTGTTGGAGGTGGCGTCTTTGTACCAGCCTCACCAGTTTTCAGAAAGTGAACAGGACAAGGAGTGAGGCATGGACAAGTGTTGGATTGGCCCACCAGAGTACCAGATGATCCACCAGTGAGCCCAGGCTCTAACACAATAATGGTCCAGCAGATGACACTCCAAGTTGATGGATAATATGGTCCTTGTTGGAGTGTAGGCCCCCCAGGATCAACTTCAGTCCAACACTGGGCATGGATTATCATTTCTGCCATTTTTGTGGCGTAAATGGGGTATATATATGGTATAAATAAACATCTCTCAGTACATTAACTCCCCTCCTACTCTCACTGTCTGTACAATGTACAGGAGAGTTTTTGTTGCACCTGAGGCTTCCCCGGCAGCAGCTGTGTCATGTAAGTACTTTCATCGCTGATGACATGGCTCATACAATCTGTGCAAATGCTTGTAACAATGTAATTAGAACCTTAAGTGGGTGGTGGGCAATAAATAGCACGCCATACTAAGGAAAGAGTGGCATTATAATGTATTATGCCCTTTTTATTAGGCCTCTTACTTTCTATATTCTATATAGTGATGAAGACTGAGTTGCTTGGTAAGTCATTGAAGCATAATATAATACCATATACAGTGCCTTGCGAAAGTATTCGGCCCCCTTGAACTTTTCAACCTTTTGCCACATTTCAGGCTTCAGACATAAGGATATAAAATTTTTATTTTTTGGTGAAGAATCAACAACAAGTGGGACACAATCGTGAAGTGGAACGAAATGTATTGGATATTTTAAACTTTTGTAAAAAATAAAAAACTGAAAAGTGGGGCGTGTCAAATTATTCGGCCCCCTTAAGTTAATGCTTTGTAGCGCCACCTTTTGCTGCGATTACAGCTGCAAGTCGCTTGGGGTATGTCTCTATCAGTTTTGCACATCGAGAGACTGAAATTCTTGCCCATTCTTCCTTGGAAAACAGCTGGAGCTCAGTGAGGATGGATGGAGAGCGTTTGTGAACAGCAGTTTTCAGCTCTTTCCACAGATTCTCGATTGGATTCAGGTCTGGACTTTGACTTGGCCATTCTAACACCTGGATACGTTTATTTGTGAACCATTCCATTGTAGATTTTGCTTTATGTTTGGGATCATTGTCTTGTTGGAAGATAAATCTCCGTCCCAGTCTCAGGTCTTTTGCAGACTCCAACAGGTTTTCTTCCAGAATGGTCCTGTATTTGGCTCCATCCATCTTCCCATCAATTTTAACCATCTTCCCTGTCCCTGCTGAAGAAAAGCAGGCCCGAACCATGATGCTGCCACCACCATGTTTGACAGTGGGGATGGTGTGTTCAGGGTGATGAGCTGTGTTGCTTTTACGCCAAACATATCGTTTTGCATTATGGCCAAAAAGTTTGATTTTGGTTTCATCTGACCTGAGCACCTTCTTCCACATGTTTGGTGTCTCCTAGGTGGCTTGTGGCAAACTTTAAACGAGACTTTTTATGGATATCTTTGAGAAATGGCTTTCTTCTTGCCACTCTTCCATAAAGGCCAGATTTGTGCAGTGTACGACTGATTGTTGTCCTATGGACAGACTGTCCCACCTCAGCTATAGATCTCTGCAGTTCATCCAGAGTGATCATGGGCCTCTTGGCTGCATCTCTGATCAGTCTTCTCCTTGTTTGAGATGAAAGTTTAGAGGGACGGCCAGGTCTTGGGAGATTTGCAGTGGTCTGATACTCCTTCCATTTCAATATGATTGCTTGCACAGTGCTCCTTGGGATGTTTAAAGTTTGAGAAATCTTTTAAATTTCTCCACAACAGTATCACGGACCTGCCTGGTGTGTTCCTTGGTCTTCATGATGCTCTCTGCGCTTTAAACAGAACCCTGAGACTATCACAAAGCAGGTGCATTTATACGGAGACTTGATTACACAAAGGTGGATTATATTTATCATCATCAGTCATTTAGGACAACATTGGATCATTCAGAGATCCTCACTGAACTTCTGGAGTGAGTTTGCTGCACTGAAAGTAAAGGGGCCGAATAATATTGCACGCCCCACTTTTCAGTTTTTTATTGTTTACAAAAGTTTAAAATAACCAATAAATTTCGTTCCACTTCACAATTGTGTCCCACTTGTTGTTGATTCTTCACCAAATAATTAAAATGTTATATCCTTATGTTTGAAGCCTGAAATGTGGCAAAAGGTTGAAAAGTTCAAGGAGACCGAATACTTTTGCAAGGCACTGTACCTGTAAAGGGGTTTAATATCAATGATCTAGCCTTAAAGGGGTTGTGGCGATAAGGACAGCTATTCCCTATCCTCAGGACAGGGAATAAGTGTCTGATGTGAATGGAACACCGCTATGCTTGTTTGTGAAGAGACCTCAAAGTATAATAATGGCAGATCCAGATGTGTTCGGTCCAAACGAAACTGCCGGGTGGACCTCACAAATATTTGCAAGACGAATCTTGCGAGGTTGGCCCAACACAAACTCACCTGTAGACCCCCATGTCCTGCCACAGTTATCCACTGTATTGGCGGATACTGATACAGATAATTACAAGGTTGGATGATAATGGGGCAAATGTGCAGTTACTTGCCGCTTGGTCCGGGGCAGGGGAGTAACTATCGAGGTAGCAGCGGTAGCGGCTGCCACAGGGCCCGGGACATTAGGGGGCCCGGAGCCCTGTGGCAGCCGCTACCGCGAACCCCACAAACCAGTGGCGTAACGATCGCGGTCGCAAGGGGTGCGACCACGACCGGACCTAGCAGGGTATGGTGCCCGCGGCCAGCTGGAGATGGCCGGGCCCCGGACCACTATGATAGAGGTCGGGGAAAGCCTGGTTCCTCGACCGCTATACATACTGTTATTGGAAAGGGACCCTGGCATATTGAAGGCCCCTTTCCAATAGATGGCAGCTCAGGGGAGGTGACTGAAAATAATAAACACATATTCTCACCTCTCCTGGGCACAGCTTTCTCTCCGGCGCTCCTCCATCATGACTGAGGCCTGTGATAAGGCCCCAGCTGTCACATGGGGCGCGGCCACGTAATGACGTCAGTGCGCCCCCATGTGACCGCTGAGGCACAATCACAGGCCTCAACAGCGATGTCGGAAGTGGGCCTGAAGATGCTGAAGACGGCAGGATGGAGCGAGGATGCCAAGGAAAGGTAAGGCAAGGTGAGTATGAATGTTTGTTATTTTTGATCACCTTCCCTGGACCTCCAATTATTATACTCTGGGGTCTCCTCCCCAGAGTATAATAATAGCACCGAAGTGGAGGGGGCTGTTGGTAGCTTATAATACTGTGTGGGGGCCACTGTAGAGCATATACTACTGGGTGGGGGCCACTGTAGAGCATATACTACTGGGTGGGGGCCACTGAACAGCATATACCACTGGGTGGGGGCCACTGTAGAGCATATACTACTGGGTGGGGGCCACTGTGGAGCATATACTACTGGGTGGGGGCCACTGCAGAGCATATACTACTGGGTGGGGGCCATTTTAGAGCATATACCACTGGGTGGGGGCCACTGTAGAGCATATACTACTGGGTGGGGGCCACTGTGGAGCATATACTACTGGTTGGGGGCCACTGTAGAGCATATACTACTAGGTGGGGGCCACTGTGGAGCATATAATACTGGATGGGGCCACTGTAGGGAGCATATAATACTGGGTGGGGCCCACTGCGGGGGCATATAATACTGGGTGGGGGCCACTGTGGGAAGCAAATGATACAGGGTGAGGGGCCACTGTGTGGAGCATATTATACTGGGTGGGGCCACTGTGGGAAGCATATTATACTGTGTGTGGGGGGAGCAATATAGAGCATATAATGCTGTATGGGGGCCACTTTCGAGCATATAATACTATCTGGGGCCACTGTTGAGCATATTTTATTGTTTGGGGACCCGTAACAAGTTCGGGGGGGGGGCACATGTCAAATGTTCGCCTTGGGGCCCAGCCATTCCTAGTTACGCCACTGGTCCGGGGCTACTACACATTTCACTCATATTATAATCCGCCCCTGGTGGTAGCAACTGGGGGTTATTGCTATGTAATTATTTTATGGTCACCCCTATATGGCTGGCAAAATTTTATGTTGTGGGCACAATGACCGGGGCAAGTCTGTATGACTGTACTGGCCTACACTACTGTGAGCATTACAGTGTGGAATATCTGCAGGACCACTGTATGGGAACTACGGAGTTAAAACTACAACATGGCAAAGAGTATTATCGCATCACTAGTTCACAAGAGAATATAGGATTCTTAGTTAACCAACCATCCCTGGCATATAATGGAGGATAGTAACTGACTGGGGGAGTATGTGTGCTCTAGCTGTGTCATGGAGTGGAGGAGAATTCCTTTCTACCAGCTCTCGCTGCTGCAGTTCACAGACCATAGAAAGGAGGGGGGATATAGTGCTGGATACTGTGAAGGGATAGCGTCAGTAGTGGAGATTAATGGCCCTTTATGGCAGGACTGGGAAAACTGAGCTGTGTGGGTGTCAGGACCCAATACATTGCTTTGCTGTATATACATATGTATAGCACTATGATAGGTGGGGCCTACTGAGGCCCATAACAGAAATGTACGTAGGCCGTGGTATGCAACCCACACAGCTAGATGTATGTACTGAATACAGTGTATAGTAAAATGTAGCACAGAGAGAACCGGTCAGTGCACAGCTAGCTATTCTGGAGGTGCGCTATTTTTGCAGATTATCAGAATTTCCAAATCATCATTTGTGATAATAATGTATAATATACATGATCAAATATATTCTAAATATTAAAATACTAGGGCTTTGCTCGGTCTCCATTCAGGGATTCTGTCTCCCATTCCGCTTGAAAAATGCGGAGACAAAAGTCCTGCAAGCAGGACTTTTCTCTCCACATTTTTCGGGCAGAAAACCCGGCAGACCCCATTATAGTCTATGGGGTCTGAGAGTTTTCCGCAGATAACTGCTTTTTAAGCAAATTGGGTTTCCGTTTTTTGGGTCCCCAAGCGGACCCAAAGAACGGACATCCAAACCTAGCGTATCTGTAAGTACCCAATCTGTAAGTACTAACTCAGCCAGGAAGAGGCAGACGGCGCCAACTCAAAGAGCAAGACCACCGAGTAATAAAATGCGTGGTGTGTAAAATTCCCCTATTCTCAGTTGCATCACTCACTGCCGAGCTCTAGACTGTCTCTGAAGTGACATCAGCACAAGAGCTGTGCACCAGGAGCTTCGTGAATCGGGTTTCCATGGCGGAGCAGCTGCACACAAGCCTAATGTCACCACACGCAATGCCAAGTGTCAGCTGGAGTGTAAAGCACGCCATCACAGGCCTCTGGAGCTGCACAAACATGTTCACTTGAGTGATAAATCACATTTCACTATCTGGGTTTGGTAGATGCCAGACAATGATACCTACCAGAATGCATAGTGCCCGCTGTAACAGCAAGCAGATCTTGTAAATGGTGGAGAATATTTATGGGGAGTGTATAGGAAATTACACAACTATTCACAAGCGCTATTTACATAACACTCCTTGAACATGTGACCATTCACTATTACTTGTTCTAGTGAAACAGTCAAGTTTAGTGACTGACAACTGCAACTGGTAAGTGTTAAAATCGATTGTCACCCTTTATAGAATGTGACAGTCTCTTCTATTCATCTCCAGGCAGGAAATGGGATGGAGAGAAAGTCTCCAGCACTTGTAAATTCTGCACTGTATGTCCCGTATAGGGCTAGATTTCAGTATACACTATGTCGACAAAAGTATTAGGGATCAAGACCACTGAATGCAGGAGTCCCATTGTCACAGGTGTATAAGTTCCAGCACTCGCCATGCAGTCGCCTTTACAAACATACTAAAGAGATCATTGAATTTCAGCATGGTATTGTAACAAGTCAGTTCATGACATTTCTTGCCCCCTAGATATTCCGCCAACTGTGAGTGGCATTACTGGAAACCGAAGCGTTTAGGATACACGGCAACTCAGCCACAAAGTGCAGGCAGACTACATTACAGATCGGGGTTGCCAGGTCTGAGGCACATATGGGTAGATTTATGAAGATTGGCGATCTCCACGCCAGTCTTCATAGCCCCTCCGCCGGCAAAGGGTGTGCTTTCTCATAAATGACCCGCACTCTAGACCCTTTAGTTCCAGTGAAGGGAAATCTTAATGCTTAATACCAAGACATTTTGGATTTTGTATGCTCCAAGCAAGGTCCATATAGGCATGGTTGGGTGAGTTTGGTGTGGAACAACTTGACTGGTCGCACCTCAACCCCCTGCAACACCTTTGGGATGAACTAGAATGGAGACTGTGAACCAGGCCCTCACATCCAACATCAGTGTGGGACCTTACAAATTCTCTTCTGGATGAATTCCCACAGATACATGCCAAAATCTTGTAGAAAGTCTTCCCATAAGAGTGGAAGGCGTTTCAGCAACTCCACATTATTGCCTATGGATTTAGAATGAAATGTCATAAAAACTCCTGTAGGTGTAATGTGTAGGTGGCCCAATACTTTTGTCTATATAGTGTATCATTAAATATTTTACATTACACTTCCATCTAGTTGCAAAAGTTGTATCATTCCTGCAGCCCCCTCCCCTCCGAAACCATTTGTTACCCTTGCACACAATATGTGATTGTATCACCGCTGACTAGCTGACAGCTTTCTATCCATCTACATTTACAGAAAGACTAAGCCTACTGATATATATAGTGAATCATCCAAGAATCATCTCCTGCTTAGAAAATTACTCACATTGCATTCCAAACACAATAAATCGTATGGAAACTGCTAGTAAGTAAGAGCAGATTACAGATAATTTTGTAAGGCTGTGAAGTCAAGCAGCATGTTGGGTGGCCTCCTTTTTGTCAAAACTGTCAAGTGTATGATCAATCCAGTTTTGGAAAAAAAAAAAAATTACAGCAAGTCGTGAGCTTACTAGGTGTCTTTTAATTATGTTCAGGCAGCTGTCAGCAAAAGATGCCATTGCCAGCAGGTGACATTGCTAAAGAAACAGTACAGAGCAGAAAGATGGGGAACATGTATTCATACAGCAACATGTACGACGCTCCAGCACTAGTATAGTTATAGTAGGCATCAGGTACTGACTTAGGCTATGTTCACATCACGTTTAGTATCTGTATTTGGCCAAAAACCGCTGTGGATACGTATGCAATTTGTAACCATAGGGTGCCCACACCACAGAGGTGTCCTTTCAACATTCAGCATTTCTTTTTTGGCGGTATTGAACAGCATACTAGATCACACTATTCCATACAAATATTCAGGAATAAATGTATACTGCGTGATATAGTTTTTTAAAATGACAGCCTATTAGGTACATATCCCCTAGAATACATATTCAGTAGGATACATTGCAGTCTTCCATTGGAGATACATTTCGAGTGATCCTCCAGCGTAGACTTTAACTATGATGTGAACAGGGCCTTACCTATAACATTTGTGCACACAGCTCAACATCTACCTCAAGTTACATTCAGTAGATCATCAAAATCAGTTCTTGTCAAGTTGTAAAAAAATTCTAGTCAGCTATTTTTTTATGTCTGTCTCCTTAATAAAATGTGACAAGCATTAATGGCTACCAGGGGCATAACATGAGGCTAACGGGTCGTGGTGCAAAAGTTGAGCTTGGACCTCTCTGCGCAACTTCACCTCGCAACCATCAGCCACATCCCACTTATACATTTTAGCAGCATTTATATTTCCGTTTCCTTTTCTATCTAGACCCAGACCACCATGAAGACTTGTTCACAACATGTCTGATCATATAAGCTTCCCAACATTCCCATCCCCTATCACTGCCCCCCACATAGTAATCGTTCTCCTTTTTTGTTCCAGTCTACCTTCACAGAATCCCTTCTTCACTATATGATGTTGAGCAACTGCTACTTTTTTGACCAACAAAGGGTTCAATTTCTCCTTTCTCAAAGTAAAAGGTTGTGTATCATAAATCTCACTTCAGTGCACCAGAGGACAGGGGTAATAAATTTACCATGCAACAACTGCAGCCATCAAAAAGAATCGGAAAAAAGATCAGGGAAGTTTATTCAGCCATAGTGTGTTGTGGGGCCCCCTGGATTATGAGCCTAGCTGAAGCTGTGACTACTGAGATCCTGATAGTTAAGCCAGTGGGCTGCCATGATAACTCAAATAGGGACTTTCTTTAAGCCTTTTCGGACTTGTGGACAGCAAATTTGCCTTGTTAAGGTGCAATACAAACTGCTGTAGGAAGTGATGGTGGTAAGACTACGATCACATCTGTCTGGAGTCTCCATTAGGAGTTTTCTGTCACAGTGTCTGTTAGAAATTGCTGGATGAAAAAGTCCTCCAAGCCTGACTTTTTAGTCAGGCAAATTTAGTTAAAAAATCAAAAAGAATCCCTTGAGGATTTCAATGTGTGATCACTGGGGGCTCAGCCCTTCAGGATAGGCCATTAATGTGTGATCAGTGGGGGCTCAGCCCTTCAGGATAGGCCATTAATATGCGATCACTGGGGGCTCAACCCTTGAGGATAGTCCATTAATGTGTGATCACTGGGGCCTCAGCCTTTGAGGATAGGCCATCAATGTGTGATCACTGGGGGCTCAGCCCTTGAGGATAGGCCATCAATATGTGACCACTGAGACCTCAGCCCTTGAGAACTCGCCTGACTAGTAGAATCACTTTAAAGAAAATAATTTGCAGTTGCAAAGTCACACAATGTTGTACCTGGAGAATTGTTGCATGTGCCATGGGGCTCACTGGAGTGCCAAAGCCCCCACCGATTACACATTGATGACCAATTTCAAGGACAGGCCATGAATCTATATTGCTGGAAACTCCTTTAATATGGAGCACTGCATGTTTTTTCTACTATAGTATGCACCTATCCAAGACAGACTGTTAAGTAATGGCTGGTTTTCCTACTGTCAGCTGTTGTGTCTTGCTGACAGGTGGTCTTCATGGCAGCTGTGGTGGGAAGATTGTGGATTTTAACACTGGAACAAAAAAGTCAACAAGCTAGTGAAGCAGCACTGAGTATAGAGAACAGCTGTGACCTGCCATATGACCAGCCGATTCCAGCGTTCATCTTGGTCCGCCCTTCGCCAGTGACAAGATTTGTATTTCATGAGATTCTATAGTAGAGTAAAAAGTTCTATTCTATAATAGGATGGTCTATGGAAAGACCATTGGTGGACAAATGGTGGATTCATCTGTAGCAGCATTAAAGCTGCCCATACACTTGACAGCTACACATTCTGACTCCCCATACACATGCATACTTAGCTCAGTCAAGCTTATATTTGTTTTCAATGGGGAGAGAGAAATAAGCTGCCTCCAGACATATACAGTGGGGAAAAAAAGTATTTAGTCAGCCACCAATTGTGCAAGTTCTCCCACTTAAAAAGATGAGGCCGGCCTGTAATTGTCATCATAGGTAGACCTCAACTATGAGAGACAAAATGAGAAAACAAATCTAGAAAATCACATTGTCTGATTTTTTAAGAATTTATTTGCAAATTATGGTGGAAAATAAGTATTTGGTCAATAACAAAAGTTCATCTCAATACTTTGTTATATATCCTTTGTTGGCAATGACAGAGGTCAAACGTTTTCTGTAAGTCTTCACAAGGTTGGCACACACTGTTGCTGGTATGTTGGCCCATTCCTCCATGCAGATCTCCTCTAGACCAGTGATGTTTTGGGGTTGTCACTGGACAACACGGACTTTCAACTCCCTCCAAAGGTTTTCTATGGGGTTGAGATCTGGAGACTGGCTAGGCCACTCCAGGACCTTGAAATGCTTCTTACGAAGCCACTCCTTCGTTGCCCTGGCGGTGTGCTTGGGATCATTGTCATGCTGAAAGACCCAGCCACGTTTCATCTTCAATGTCCTTGCTGATGGAAAGAGGTTTGCACTCAAAATCTCACGATACATGGCCCCATTCATTCTTTCATGTACACGGATCAGTTGTCCTGGTCCCTTTGCAGAGAAACAGCCCCAAAGCATGATGTTGCCACCCCCATGCTTCACAGTAGGTATGATGTTCTTTGGATGCAACTCAGCATTCACTCTCCTCCAAACATGATGAGTTGTGTTTCTACCAAACAGTTCTACTTTGGTTTCATCTGACCATATGACATTCTCCCAATACTCTTCTGGAACATCCAAATGCTCTCTAGCAAACTTCAGACAGTCCCAGATATGTACTGGCTTAAGCAGAGGGACACGTCTGGCACTGCAGGATCTGAGTCCCTGGCGGCGTAGTGTGTTACTGATGGTAGCCTTTGTTACGTTAGTCCCAGCTTTCTGCAGGTCATTCACTAGGTCCCCCCGTGTGGTTCTGGGATTTTTGCTCACAGTTCTTGGGATCATTTTGACCCCATGGGGTGAGATCATTTATCAGTGGTCTTGTATGTCTTCCATTTTCTAATTATTGCTCCCACAGATGATTTCTTCACACCAAGCTGCTTGCCTATTGCAGATTCAGTCTTCCCAGCTTGGTGCAGGTCTACAATTTTGTTTCTGGTGTCCTTCCACAGCTCTTTGGTCTTCACCATAGTGGAGTTTGGAGTGTGACTGTTTGAGGTTGTGGACAGGTGTCTTTTATACTGATAACAATGTCAAACAGGAGCCATTACTACAGGTAATGAGTGGAGGACAGAGGAGCCTCTTAAAGAAGAAATTACAGGTCTGTGAGAGCCAGAAATCTTGCTTGTTTGTAGGTGACCAAATACTTATTTTCCACCATAATTTGCAAATAAATTGTTTAAAAATCAGACAATGTGATTTTCTGGATTTGTTTTCTCATTTTGTCTCTCATAGTTGAGGTCTACCTATGATGACAATTACAGGCCGGCCTCATCTTTTTAAGTGGGAGAACTTGCACAATTGGTGGCTGACTAAATACTTTTTTTTCCCCACTGTAGCAATATATTGATTTTGGCTGTCTCTCATCTAATATTTTTCATCTAAAAGTATAAGGGGTATAATAACATAAGTGCATATAAGGGGTATAAAAACATAAGTGGCATAACCAAAACTTAAAGGGTTATTCCCACCTTGGATGTATGTGTCTTATCTACAACTTTAAGGGGTATTTCTACCTTGGATGTATGTGGCCTATCCACAACTTAAAGGGGTATTCCCACCTTGGATGTATGTGTCTTATCTACAACTTTAAGGGGTATTTGTTCCTTCGATGTATGTGTCCAATCCACAACTTAAAGGGATACTCCCACCTTGGATGTATGTGGCTTATCTACAACTTAAAGGGGTATATCCACCGTGGATGTATGTGGCCTATCCACAACTTAAAGGGTTATTCTCACTTTGGATACATGTGGCATACCCACAACATAAGTCGTAAATGTCTGATAGATATGGTTTTCATCTCTGAGACCTATGTGGAGAAAGGGGGGACTGTTGGCCACCACATCCAGATACAGAATGCATAGAGGGTTGTGCATGTGTGTAACTCTCTCAGTTGACTTTTATAGGAGTTACGGCCAAATCTTCTTTCATTCTCCACCTGGATGATGGGACCAGCAGCCACCTATACAGACAGGCCGGTTGGGGGACTCCAGTTCTCCACACAGTTAGTACCCACATCTATCAGATATTTAGGACATATCAGTATTATTTTTCTTGCTTATATAGTGCCAACATATCCCACAGCACTTTACAGACATTGTCATCACTCACTGTCCCATATAGGGCTCACAATCTAAATTCCCTATCCCCTATGTGGATGTTTCACAAACATCCAAGTTAGGAATACCCTTTTAAGATCATGCCTCATTCCCTCATGAAAATCTTATTGCAAAAAAAGGAATAAAAACATACACAAGATTTACTTCATTCTTCTGGTTGATAATTCAGAAAAGATTGGAGGATACCAGATCTTCTCCATCCTGGGATCTCATGCACTCATAAGGTCTCATACACGCTGCTATATTCTACAGATCCATAGTACAGCACCCATAGACTGATGTGGGCCCATATGGTACTTCTGTGTGCTTATGATTTCATGCTGATGTTTTTACTCATGGATATATGCGTAATCCATGATGACATGCTCCACTGCGTTCCATATTATGTAAGTATTCTCCTCTAGAAACCATATCATATTTGGTATTTAGGGCTTTGAAATGCTAATACATGTATCTGACAGCGTATAATGCCTATAAGAAGGATGCGTCACTCTTCAGATGTAATCACTTGCAAAGAATTAAGCATGAAACCTCCAGTGACCTCATTTCTTGCTGCTGCAAATGTTTTGAACAAGCTGATATGATGCCCATCTAACACTGAGAACAGACTAAAGTAACAGTCCCAAACCTTAATCTAAGGGTACTATATATTTAACCCCACAAAACCTCAAAATACCATAGTACTCTTCGAAACACATACATGTTTGGCCATGTTGAGCATTGGAGGGGTCAAGAGGAATAGATGTTGACTTGTTCATTCAATAGCCAGCTTTTAAAGAGAACCTGTCAGGGCTATTTGGGACACTAAACTACCCACAGGTCCCAAATAACCCTGTCCTAACCCTGTTGGTGCCTTTATTCATTTAAAAAAAAAAAAACCTTTATACTTAGCTGGCTTCCTTCACTGAAGCCAGAGGAGTACACGTCAGCCTGAGTGTGCATGTGCCGCACATTGGGCACAGTAAGCCGAGATGTACTTCCAGAGGCATAACTTGAAGCTCCTGGGCCCCAATGCAAATTATGTGATGGAGCCCTAACCTACCTTGTACCATTTAGAATAGAAGTATATTTTATGTGGCAGAGGGACCTTGGGGGTCCCCTCAGGGTCCAGGGCCCCCGTAGTGAATGCTACTGCTGTACCCTTCAGTGAACAACTGCACAGGCGCCCAGGAGCACCAGAGATGAATCCTATGCAGGCTCATCTCTAGGAAGGTATAAAGGCTATTTGCAATACTAAACAACTGGTCCTTAAAGGGGTTTTCCGGGATAAAATAATATTTCCACTCTAAGCTAAACACCCTCCCCCCGCCTAACTTCTAATTTACTTAGTTTACAAAAAAAACCTAGATTTACCTAGATCACTGGGATGGTCATGTGACCACCTCAGGCAGATTTTCCAGTAACGTTTCATTTCCCTGATTCCGGAAACGATATGTCACCTATACTGAGTCAGCTCTGAGTGAAGCGCAATGCATCATGGTAGTTGTAGGAAAACAGAACAGGCAGCTACCCATGTAAACAAATGCATAAGATGCCAGGATCTCCCAGAGAAACCCAGAAATCACTCAAAACACTGCTAAAGGTATTTGGTTGCACTTATTAACCTATTAATAGCACTAACTGACCTTTTTTGAAAAATGATTTTTTTGCCTGGAAAACTCCTTTAAGGGATAAGGACCTGTAGGTGGTTTAGTGTCTCAAATAGCCCTGACAGGTTCCCTATTAGGGTTTTTTACAATTATTGCCTAAACGAATATTCCTTCCTGACCACCGGCGTGTGTGAAAGGCCCTGCGATCAGCAAATGCAAATGCTCCTTTGTCAGTTGATCTCATCTTTCATGATGCAGCATTAAAACTGGTTGTTTGACAGTGAATAAATTGGGTGTTAACAGGGTGCGCTGCCAACAATAATGGAACTGAACTCCCCAAAAACGTTCATAAATTATAACAGATAATCTGAAATCAATCACCTATCCTGAGGTTCTCCGATAAACCCCTTCAATACCAGTAACCCTGTATATTATTTTACAGCAAAGATACCATCCAACCAGTACAAAATCCTGCAAGAGCATGTTTCTTACCCAAAAGCAATAAACTTATGTCCTCTGTTTTGCATCATTTTTTTTGGGACCATTTACATGTTTTTATAGATTTCATATATCCCCTCAACCTACTCTAATCCTGTCATAACTGAGATCTTTCATTTATTCATTTGGTTGATGCACAAGTATATGGGAGGGAAATAAATTAGTAGCAAAAATCCTCTTAAAATATAAGGTCCCATGTACACGACCGAGTGTGCATCTGATAGCATAACAGAATGCACTCCGAGTGTTATCCAAGCACATTCTGCTGCAAACTCAGCCCCAAATAGGATTCTCACTTGGTTGCGTGCATGGGGTCTAAGGCCGGATTCAGATTACTAACATGACGGTAACATCTGGGACCAGGGTTCTAATGAATCAAAGGGGTCCCATACCTGCAGGATCCCACATCACACCTGTGCGGAGACCAGTTTCAGTAACTCCGACTGAAGAGAGGTGCATACATGTGTGGTTGCTGCTTTATTCATGCTCCGTCTGGATAAGGCAGCCAACCTTAGACCCTCAGATGGGTCAGAGACCCCCACTATCCACATAGGTGCAGATCCCAGACATTTATGGCACATCCCTTTCAATTACAACTACTTTCCATTATAATAAGGAATGTTTTGTTTTTATAATTTTTTTGGTTCCTTTAATCTCAACATATAACATTACTGGGAACTGATGTGCCTTAATCCCAAAGTACCTAGTTTTCCATAGCATGTACCAATGAAATCCAACAAGCCTGAAACAGCATGTATAGCATGGAATGGCTATACATGTTTAAAGGGGTTATCCTGGGAGTAATAAAGCAGGGAATGCACTAGTTAAGCTTTATTACTAATCTACACACTGGTCCCCTGTTTATTACTTTTCCGGAGGGCAGCAGGGGAGAGAGGAACTCTTATTCCTGTCTCTCCACTGGAGCCACTCCAGCTCTGTGATGTCACCAACTTGGGTCGCAGCTCCATTCAGTAGACGGAGTTGGTCATGTGACTGAGAGCCACAGCAATTGCAAAGGACACAGAGGAAAAAGAGTCCCATCCTCCCCTGCTGCCCTCCACAAAAATAATAAACCGGACACTGGACTGGGGTCCACAATAGTAATAAAGCTTAGGCTACCAGACCATGATTGAACAGCATGGACGGCACATGGATGACATCCTTGTGCTGCTCATGCCTCTATGGCCCCATTCACTGCTGCCAGTGAGCATGGGCTACAAAACAGACAGGAATAGTGCCTGTCCCAAGTTTTGCCCCGTATACAGGCTCGTGAACATACACACCCTACATAAGGGGCCATAGAAATCAGTGAGTCAGTGTATTAGCAGTGGGAAAACCCAACACTGATAGTGCACACGGTCGTGTACATGGGGCCTTAAACAGTGCCCTGTTAAGCTTTATTGCTCGCCCGGTAACTCCTTTTAGAGCTTCTTACACAGGCCGTGGGTCGGGTGAATGATTGCAAATGATTCAATGTCCGTCCCCTATCATTATTCTGTGCTTGCTGACTTATTGCATTGTTACCGTGAACATAAAACTTATAGTTTGTTGGCAGCCAGCTCCCCGTGTAAACAGGGTATTTGCTGCCAGAAGGTGTAGGAGAGGAGGCCAGTACTAGCTCTCGCATTAGGGATCGCTGGTTCACTTTCCTCACAATCACTGCACAATGAAAATAATAATAAGTGCTAATCAACTTGCCTGCTATTAATTGACACAAAGGATCTGGCGCCGTGTGAACACGCCCTTACTGCTAATTGCTGGAAAACACCTGGAATTCCATTGGAATCAATAGCCAGCAGTACAAGTGCAGCCTGGAAATTAGTGGGGACTTGTGATTAAGGCTTTATATTCTCATGACTGAGAGTCTCAGCCGTGTGGTGTCCGTAAAACAATAGGACATGCTCTATTTATAAACGCATTGGTCCCACGAGTCCATTTTCATGGATCAGATTCGCCCACTGGTGAGAAACGTCTATATAAAAAAACAATCCCATACAGAATGCAAATTGGCAGTGTAAAAACATGGTTGAGAAAAGGCATAGGTGTGCGAATATAGCCTAACACTAATTATCGGGCTGTAATTGTACTTGTTGGTCATTTGTGCATAGCGAATGTAGCCTGGGCACACTGTGGACAAGCTCAGGCTGCATTATGGTAGGTTTCCACCCACAACCCCAGAATAAGAAATAAAGGTATAGGGTGAAAGCGATCTAAACCCAAAAATATTCCCATTATAGCTAATTAATTTGAAATGATATAATTAGTATTCTATAATTAATTAATGTATTCCATATTTACTTTCATAGAAGGTCAATCACTGTTTTTTAATGAACTACATCAATGGTTCTCAACCTGTGGTATGCGTACCCCAGGGGGTACACCGAGCTGTCTTAGGGGGTAAGCGCCATGGCTGAGAACCATCGCTCTGGAAGTGGACATTTAGGGATTGCTTTGGTTCCAGGTTCCTGGGGAGCTAGTGCTGCCCAAACCACCCATCATCTTTAAATTCTGAGACACCATGGCTGCCAAGCAGAAACAGGCAGAAGACGACGTCGGGTCAGAGTTAAGGTGTCGTGTTTCTTCTACAGTAGCGTGTAGTCTTTTACCCTCCCCACAAGCAAAAGGATTTGCTTGGCACCATAGACATGCCAGTTTTTCTTCCCTGTTTGAAATCAGGAGCAGGATGTGTCACATGATGGACACCACAGGGTCTATTGGGGATACTTGGTTAGAATTTTTTTCACGAGGGGGTACTTGGCTTGAAAGGGTTGAGAAACACTGAACTAGAGGATCTTTACTGCTTTTGACTGATCATATATGAAGGAGTCGGCGGTTTGGCCTACTGATTCCACAGTCCTGGTGTCGGGAGCACAAAATAACACAAACACACAAATCACGGGACACGGTTAGATATGGTTTCATTCACTTTTCCGCATACTTTATTTGTTACAAACATACAATTTTTTAAATATATAGATTGTAAAACTCAATTTGCAAAATTCTGTTATTGTAAGGAGTGCTGACGAGCCATGAATTCTGAACCTTATGCTTCTTCCATGTAATTGCTTGTTCTTTTAAAAGGTTAAAATTTCCCCGGCTTTGTAAAGCTAGTGGTAAATCCAAAAACTTAGAATCCGGCCAGGAGCACTGGCTACATTACTCAGGGATTCGCAACAGGGACAGAACATTCTCAGCTGCCTCCTGAAGGGAGTCTCACCCAGAAGAGGTTTTTACAATACCCAATCGAGCCCAACGTAAGAGGAATGGTGCAAGTGTTTATTGTCAAAACCTGGCCTGGCAGCCCTGAGGAGAGTTGGGGAAAGGCCGAGATTGAAGCCGTGGTCAGCAGGATGAATAGGAGGGATTGAGGAACAGCTACCAACCATGTAACCTCAAGGGGTAAACTGAAGGATAGACTTTGCTTGTAGTTACTAAGGGTACAGCTGCTTACGCTGTTTTAACTATTTAAAGTGCTTTTAAACAGAAACAAAAAATAGACTTTTTTTTCCATATAATTCTTTTTTTTTTTATTAGTCAGCTAAATGCATTTGAAGAATACGTAGATTAAATGCCTACAGCAGAAATGCTTTTATCATCTATATAGGGTAGAGCTCAACGGTGTAAGCGCCCAAAACTACATCCGCTCACCCTGCCTACAAGGCTGAGCTCTGTGCGTGCAGCCAGAACGCGTCTCTTCCTCTTGTTTGGGCGAGTGCAAGTCATTTGTAGGAGTCTGTGCTTTCCTCTTAACCACCTAATGTGCCTGCTACTTCTCTATGGTAAAGTCTACGCACCACAAAAAAAAAAAGTGGGCGATCAACGAAAGATCTGTAGTGCAGTTTACGTTAATGGCTTACTCCACTCCCCGCGCTCTAACTGCACCCGTACAAGTCTCAATAAAGCTATCATTAATAGATCAGTCTCTCAATTTAATTTTCCAAAGAGATTGCTGGTTACAAGGATATTAAAACTTCAGTTTGCTCAACTTAGGACCTCCTCTAGATACAGGAGTCAGATTCCTAAAATAGAGGAGGTAACGTTTCCCTTTACAGGGGGCACTCCATGATGGCAACCAGGCTCATTTCTGCCAAGGCATTCAACTCGCAACTCCAAAATATTACCACAATCTTTAAAGCAGCACACCTTATATAGGAAGTGGGGGGCTGGTCATACATCGATCAATGGACCATACTAGGAGCATATCATGGGAAACTACTGTCAGTACAATTACCATCTTTACAGATAAGATTTTCCATGCCACCATTCCATAAGGGGGTTCAAAAAGTTCATATTTGTGTTCATTTTATCAATACCAGGAGAGTTAAAAAATGGACTGAATTGCTGACCCCAATATAAGTCACTGTTTAGTTGTAAAGTCGACATTTATATATTCTCTATAGGTTTAAAGGCATTGTACAGGATTAGAAAAAAAATGGAAGCTTTCATCCAGAAACATCACCACTACTGTATGCTGGTATCAATGGCGCAGAGCTGGAACACCACAAACTGTGGACAGGTATGGTGCTGTTTTAGGAAGAAAACAGTCATATTTCTAATCTGTACGACTTCCTTAATACCTTTACATGTGCCCTGTCCGCCTGTTTCAGAACATTTCCGTATCATGCCTATACAATGAATTAGACCCCCTTCCTCTGAAGCATTATCTGCCTGATCCTCCTTATCACATGCTACGTCTGCAGCTGTCGATCAGGATAGATTTCATTACATAAATGGTTTCCAAGCCTTAGACATTGAGCATTGATAGGAGAAACTATAGGTATATCTAGAGAACCTGGGAAGTCTACGATCCCCCGGTACATTTGGATACAATGAAACCTCTTATCCAGACCAGATTGCCAGTCACAGATTTTCAGTTTCAACATCTACTATGTATACTCATCACTAGAAGACTACTTTTCAAAGCAATTCTATGCGGCTATCTCAGAAGTTTCATTGTATATGACCAAATCCAACATTTTCCCAGCAATCGCTGCACCGTTCAGTTTGGGCTGGAGTAGTTTCGGAGCATGAGAGAAAAACAACAAAACTGAGGGGAGGTTGATGGAGGAGCACATCTGTAAAACATTCGGCTTACAGTCACCCCCTGTATATTTATATACAGATATATATTTTAGAGGCTATACAACATTTACAGATAAGGATCTGCTATTTTATACAGGCATTTGATATTATGAACAAGCTGCGTATGACAGGGTCAAGTCTTCCCGAAACTATCAAGACTGTGGCCAAGATAAGGATCGGGACTGTCGTTCTTCAAGTCGATGAGTATGGACATTTCTTACGGCATGAATTCTTTAGTAATGATACTCTCACTACTCCGCTAGCCACTGTTTGCTCAGATTGCAAAAGTAAATGTCAAGATGTCAAAGCCAGTATTGCTCGTGGCTTAACCCCTTTGTTGACTGAAGGGTTGACCTATATTGCACCAGAGCACCATATGGCGGTAAATGGCACAGGTCGAGCCTTGAGAATACTGCAACTAGATTATACGAGCATTGGGCAGCATGCTGCCTCAGATTTCCCCTAACAAAGTTCTACATCACTAAAATAAGCATTGCTTTTCAGTTAGCAATCCAATACCTGTTCCTGGAGAACCATAGTGCAATGTAGTGCTTAGGAGATGGGTGGGAGTTGGGGATGTTGGTTTCTCTCCCCTGTCATACGCAATAGCTTATTTATGTAATGGTGAACCACTGAATTCAGGGGCTGAAGCCACAGTGAGCAGGAAGAGGCAGGTCTGGGTAGAATTTTACAACCTCCCCAGTAAGAGGTTAAGAGTATGCACAGGACTACCGGCTGCTCATTGAGCACGTTATATATCTATATGTAATATATGCCCGTCCTTGGTTTACACCGGGTGCAATATAAATAAAAACTTTGGAGCAAGGCAAGCACAGACTCTTGCATTACCTGTGCGAGCGACACACGAAAAAAATAAAAAAGTTAAAAGGACTTTCCTATGAGCCCTGCAGGATGGGGGCTATATAACTTTGCAGTGGATGAAAGCATGACATCTGCCACAAGTAACCGGAAGAAGAAAAATATATCCATGTAAGAATGGTACAGCAGGACACACTATACAGCTGCCTTGCAGGTACAAAAATACAGTACAATATACTGATGTGATTAAAACATCAAGAAATACTATTGCTCCCATACAGTTCTGAAAAAATAATAAAAAAAATAAAACATTTCCAACAGGTAATCCGATGACATGAGAGAATGCTGGGAGAAACAGAGATGTGGTGCAGCAGCTCTAATCTCTGCCCTTAGAGTAGACCTGCTATTTACACACATGGAGGCAGCTACTTTGTGGACTGCACCTTACCAAAAGAGGACCCGGAGCCTCCTTTAGTAAATATACTTCTATGAATCAAGTGACAACTGGGGGGTTACTAGTTGGGGAGGGGCCATGCACTATCCAATCAGTGCCTGCTTGTGTACGGACATGTAATTGGAACTGTAACCCCCAGTTAATTATTGTACACAGTTCCAGGAAGAATAACAGAGGAATAGAGTTGTAAGAAAAGGATGTTCCAGAATTATTTCATTGGGAATATAAGTATTTAGTAAAACAGAAATGTCAGGAGAGGCGACAGGTCCCCGAATTTGACTAGTGGGAACATTAACCTCTGATGTGACTGTGCTAGTCCTAAAAAAATAATGGCTGCCTCTGATGTGGCAAAGCAATAGGCCTTTACCGTCAGTCACCTGCCAAGCTCTACTCCACTTTACCAGAAATGGTTACATTATCCTTTCCCTGTCTGTAATACACACACTTGGACCCCCAGAGGGCCTGTTTCGATGCTGGCAGGGCCAAACTAGGTCAGAACACAATAAATACATAGATACCAAATGAAACCATGAAGTGGTGCAGACAAAGAAAAGGCAGCGTAAGTGAAAAGAGACAAAATGAATCACTTCTATGCATCAAATACTGGAAGCTGCTACATCTCCAGGAGCCTCAACGACCATGGGGCCCCATACAGAAGAACCCTACTGCCGAGGCTCTGGAGATGTCCATGGCAATAACTGCACACCTAGTACGGGGGAGTTCATGATCATTTCATACAAGTACACACACGAAAATAAAAATACTAGAATTTCATTTCAACTCTTTGGGCACAGAGGACGATGTGGGAAACCACACGCACCTCTGTTCTCAAAAGGTTTATTTCTCGTCATGATGAATAGAAGCAAGGGAGCTGTCCAGTAAGAGTTAAAACCATTATAGTAAAAGTACAGGATAAGATCTAGATACAGGAGCCCCCCGTCATCAGGACTCAAGTGGGGGCTAAAATACGAGAGCATCTTGTAGGCAGTAAGTTCATAGAATTGTGTGGAGGGCCTGAGGTTGTCACAGGCTGCACGCTCTTCTCTCCCGTTGCTTGTAGTGCTGTGGACTGTTCACCACCTGGACAGTTTCGTCCCAGCGTTCGCCAGGAACTATTTTTTTTATATTTTTATAACTTTTGGAGGCACCATTACCCTCCGAGGTACTGAGAATTGAACGGTCTTTTAAGAATAAAAAGCCTGTAAGAGAAGAATCATGGACCTGAGCTTATCTTTAGTTGATGTTTGTCCGTTTGCATGAACCTAAATTTTTATTTTTTTTGTCTTTTTTTCACTTCCTGGTTTGGAAGGGTTTAATATGGAGATTTCACAGATTTTTTTTTTTTAGGTTTTCCTCAAATTTCCTCTGTTCTGAAGATCTTAACTTTTGCTCTTGTGTTGCGGTTAGTGCTGGTATTAAAACAAAAAAGGAAAAAACAAAAACAAAGGTGACCTATGGCAGTCGGAAATAATCCATGATTGGCGGGATCAAGAGTTCAGTCCTGGTAGGAATGGTAAGCTGGTCCTGTCACCGGAGACTCTGCGGACAGTAGATGCAAATCTTTGCAAGAAATCCAAACAAGCTTTATTTCTTATTTTTTTTCCTTGTGCTTTAGGAATGGGTGACAGCTTTCGGGAACTGCAGAGTGTGGTGGGAACAGAACTGCTGGTCTTCTCTCCTTGGGGGGGCGTCAATGAAAAGCCCCTGATGCAAACTGAAATGGTGGTGAGAGAGGCAAGGGAGAAAGGGGTGAGCCTGCGCCTTGACTAACTCTCCTGTCCCTTTATTCTAGCCCAGCCTGTACCCCCTGTACCTTCTCATCCTGGGTAGAAGTTGCTGCTGTGTTATAGTGAAGCTACGGTCACTGGGCTGGTCTGACACCACCAATGAGAACAAATGGGAAGTCTAGGTTTGCCTATCCAAGTGGCTTGAAGTATATATGACCTAGCACCATCTAGAACATAATACATAGAGGGGGATGGGGGACTTCTACTTCCTGCCAGCTGGTGCATTAAGTAACAACCCCAAAAAAAATAATCAACCAGTCCGCAGTCATCGTCCAGTGGTTTCTGCGAGGGTGACTGGGGACTGGAGCAGGCTGACCGATGCCAGTGCCCACATCATACATGGTGGAAATGTAGGGGGGAGGGGGAACTGGTACATTTAACAGGGAGCACTGCTCTAAAGCCAAATGGGATTTAACCCCTTGGGTCTGGAAATGTCACCTGACATGAATGAAAAACCATGGCATGTTCTAGACATACGGAACATGCCAAGGTTCATGTGTGATGAGAGAATGACATCTAAATCCTGCTATAACCCCAGCTGTGCTAACGACAACCTGCTGCTCTCTAAAGGCTGCAGAACTACAAGTCCCAACCGTGGCATCCTAATAGAAACTGCCTTGGTTTCCCATAGCAACCGCAGCACAGCTTCCATTTTTTTCAATATCAATAGAAAATGAAAGCTGGGCTGGGATTTGCTGCTTTGGCCCATAGCAACCAATCATAGCACAGCTTCCATTTTTTCAAGAGCAGAATTTTAAAATCTAAGCAGTGCTGTGATTTGTGGCTTTGGCTCATAACAACCAATCAACTTGTAGCTTTCAGTTTTCCATAGCAGAATACCAACTATAAGCTGCACTCTGATTGGTTGCTAAGTGCAACAAAGGCAGTTTTGGGACTTGTCAGGAGATTTATCACTGGAGCATGCTGGGATAGAGTCCCACAACAAGCTCCAGTACTGGAGTATACGAACACAAGCATGCTGGGATTTGTAGTCGCCAAGGCAAGTCCACGGCAGGGGCCAGTCAGGACTTGTAGTCCGTCAGCCGCAGTAGTCGGGTTGTCGTGTTCCTGACCTCCCCCCCTCCCCGCTTTCTCCTCTGCCTTCCTCGGTCTCTGTGCGTTCAGTCGTCGTCCACATCTTCTGTCTCGGAGTCTTCGCCGCCACCCCCGGAGCCCAGGCCCCCGCCTCTCTCCCCGGGCCCCCGGCGGTCGTAGAGCTTATCTCGCTGCCTCTCCTGGATCTCCTTCATCTCCTCGGCGTAGCGGCAGAAGGCGCCGCCGAACTTGCTCCAGGCCTTGAGGGGCACAGTGATGGAGTTGCGGTAGCTGGGCTTCACCTCGCTCACCCGCAGGAACACGCCATACTTGTTGCAGCCCACATCGAAGAAGAAGCGCTTGGAGTCCACAGTGATGGACGTGCCCTCAGGCAGCTCCCCGTACAGGCCCCCGGCCGCTCCACCTCCTCCTCCTCCGGGGCCCAGCCCCACGCCCAGCTCGTCGTCCTCCCCGCCGTAGTCGTCTATGAGCTTGGCCAGGGCGTCGCGGAACTCGATGAGGCCCTGAGCGGGGAGGGCGATGGTCTGTCCGCTCTGCAGGCCGGCTCCCCCTCCAGCTCCTCCGCTGAAGCCCGGCCCGCGGTTGATGGTCTGGCGGATGCGCAGGAAGCGGCCGCGCTGGTTCTCCTTCAGGTCCAGGTAGTACTTGCGGTTCTCCCGGACCAAGAACTCGCTCTTGAGGGCTCGGCGAGGACCCCCAGCACCGGAGCCGTCGTCCCCGGAGGACTGCGCGATCTGCTCGGGGCTGCTGGGGCCCAGCTGGGCATAATGCTCGATGAAGTCGCCCAGGTAATCGCGGAACTCTGCGGCCACAGCCATGGAGAGGGTGAGGCGGCTCTTGGAGCCCCCGGCGCCGACCTCTGCGATCTTGATGAAGCGGCCCTTGGCATTCTGCTTGACGTCCAGGTAGAAGCGCTTGTTTTGGATGTCCAGCCGCTTCGAGGCCAGCTCCTGCGTCTCCTGCTCCCGGGACATGTGCTGCTGGAAGCCGCCGGGGCCTCCCCCTCCTCCGCTGCTGCCCCCTCTCTCGCTCCCGCTATCCCCGTCCGCCATCTTCTTCTCCTCCTTCGCGCTCACACAAGCCTTCTGCAACTGCCTCCTCTCGGCTTCCGTCCGTCCCTTACCCCGGGACTCCCTCCGCCTCCTCCTTCTTCCCGCGGGCTGCCCGCCTTACTGTCAACCCGCTCTCTGCCGCTCCTCACCCTCCTCCGCTCTGCTCGCCCCTCTTCTTCCCTCTCGTTCTCTCTGCCTCAGCCCAACCTTCTCCTCCTCTTCCTGCGTGTGCGTCCTGCGCAGCTACGACTGGTGCGGGGGCCCGGGCAGAAGCCGGCAGCGCCATCTTGACTAAGGGCATGACATCTTCATGGTTGGTAGGGTGCAGTGAAAGGATTGGCACTGGTAGGCACATCTGTAGGGGCATGTGATAACATTAACACTTACACACACGGAAGTGATGCACTTCATATATATCTATATATATATATAGATATATATATAGATATATATGAGTGCTGCCCAGAACAACCATTTCATTGTGTAACCTGTGTGAAGAGATGAAAGCTGGAATCTAATTGGTGATGGGTAACGCTTCTGATCTTTAGCTGCACTAGTTTTTAGGTCTGAGACCCTATTCTGGAAGAAAACGGGGGGCACTGGGGTAAAATACCATATTTATGAAGCACGTGTGCCAATTTCCCACCATGCTCAATTGTACTGTACACTGCGCTAGTTTATCCGGAACGGTGGTGCCTCTTGGGCACAGTTCATATCTGTCATACATCGGGTCCATGTCTTGCTTTGTGTTCAGGTTTTTTTTTCAACTATAATGTAGCAAGATAATAACCTTAGTGTAGGAAAATGACACTAAGTCCAGCCGTTCATGAATCAGACAGACGCTGCAGGGAGTGAGTGTTGTGCACTATTTGGTAGGCCAGTATTAAAGGGGTTGTCTATAGGCAGATAAACATGGCTGCTTACTTGCAGAAACAGTGCCACATCTTCCCCTAGGCCGTACTGGATATTGCAGCTCAACTCTGTCAGTCATTTGTCTTTCCTGGTTACCCATTGTCCAGTGAATTCTTGTAAAGACTTTGTCTAAGACTGACAATTTATAACGTATCCTATCATAGGTCATTAACCAGCGATCAGTGGGGGTCCAACACTGATGCTGCAAATCGATCACCTGTTTTTACTGCAATGTACAGAGCAAGGAGTTGATGATTCCATACACTGTGTAGTTGCTCATCTACGTAGTGAATGGGAGCTGAGCTGTAATAGTGGCTCAAGATATATATTGTAAGGATATATCATTTATTGTTAGTTTTGAGCAACCCCTATAACATACTAACATTGACATACAAGACTATGCACAACCTGTCCCCTCCATAAACCTCTGGTCTACTCTCCCAATGGCTCCCCACATGTAATCTCCAAGTCTTCTCGTTCTTCTTTTGAAGATTTTCCAACCATCATCTCCAGAAATTCTCAACACATCAGACTCTCCAATCATCTAAACGTTCACAAACAACCTGAAAACTGAACTGTGAAGGAAAGCCCACACTATACAATAATAATAATAATAATAGTCCTTTAATAGTCCCCCAATGGGGAAATTCAGTGTGTTACAGCAGCAAAGATAAGCAGATACAAATACAAATACAACATGTACAGGAATGTTCCAAGGTGAGAGGCATTACATTAATAGCAGACAGACAGATAGGGCGTAGCAGAGGGGGGGGGGATTTAACAGGCAGAGAGATATTTCAGTTCTCTGTATGTAATGATCTCCGCTTAGGTCGGTGTTGGTTGTACAGCCTAACCGCAGTGGGGAGGAAAGACTTCCGATAGCGCTCCTTCTCACACCTAGGGTGGAGCAGTCGGTCACTGACAGTACTGCTCAGCGCGATCACAGTCTCATGCATCCTGGGTTTGCTATTATGTACTTTCTGTCAATATTTGACTATACAGTGTCTCAAACTATGATAACATGACATAAATAATCACAGTATTTGAGTCATCTTCCTACACTATGCATTAAAATTAAATCACAAGAAAGTTGCTTGTAGAAACTACATGTCTGAATACCATTTCATTGAAAACTGAACACTCACAACTACAGCAGAGACTACCTTCATATTTGTGTTGGAGGCTCCGTCATAGTGTCTGCCGAAAATCAGCAGGGGAAAATGTCAAGCACAGATGACTTTTTTTTGCTGCCAGTTTCAGTTTAAAAACGTGGACCCATTATAGTCAATGACGTCTGACGGGCTCCATGTGTAACCGCTGTGCTTTTGAGTCCCCCGACGGACCTGAACAATCAAGATGCAATGCTAATAAGAATCGTCTAAGGCTGCGGCCCCACGTTGTGGAAACACAGCTTTTTTTGTTACAGATTTTGTTGCATTTTTTTGCACCAAAGCCAAGAGTGGCTACAAGACGAATGGGAACTATATAGGAAGTTCATATAATTCTACCTTTTGCTCAATCCACTGCTGGCATTGACTCAAAAAACCGCAACAAAATCTGCAACAAAAAAAGCTGTGTTTCCGCAACATGGGGCCACAGCCTAAGACAAGTTTGTAGACTACACCTAGGAAGAGAGAGGCTATAAATATTCTTATGGCCGGTTGCTCACGACCGTGTGCTTACTGCTGGCTGTGAATTAAAGAAACGGGTGGCACACCAGGGACACGGAAGCAGGGCCGCAAAATCGGACAGGAATAGGATCTGTTCCATATTTAGCGGCCCTGATTGTCGTCCCGCACACGTAACCGTGTCATTCACGGTCATGTGTACGGACCCATAGAAATGAATGGGTCAGTGTTATCCGGGAAAAAACGGAAAGCCTAAAACAAGAGGCTTTAGGCTAAGGTCCAACATAGCAGGAAAAAACACTGCGTTTTACATTACCAGAAAAGTGAATGAGATTTCATTTAATCTCATCCACATGTTATGGAAAAAAAGGCTTCAGGAAAGCTGCTTCAAAAACGTATGTGTTTATGACAATCGCAGCATGTTAATTTTAGCTGCAAAATCACATTTTCCCTACTGATTTAATAGATGGAATAAAGACTGTTTTTCTGCAGCATTTTTAGTTGCGTTTCATTCATGGGTCCTCGATGAAAATAACTGCTGTCGTTTCCCTCCTAGATTGTGGATAGTACGTGTGTATGCAGTAGCTGTACTAGTCACGTGTCAGCAGCCACTGTCATTGAAGACCCATGAATCCCGGAGAACCCCTTTAAGAGGCAGGTCTAAAATGTTCACCCAGAAGAATCTGAGAATGACAACTATGAGATTATATTTGGGCCACAACTTGGCAGGGCAGGTAAAATGTTCATTGGGTTGGGGCCACACATTGCCGGCAGCTAACCTGCTCTGAATTACAGTAGCAATGAAGTGGATGGGACTTAAACAAATGTCATCCACATACTGTGGGAAAAGCCTGCAGCGCAAAATGCTTAACATTTAGAATCCGCAGCATGTCCGTTATTGCTGCATACTCCGTGGTGGCTGTCAGCCTTTCAATGCAAAGCTCACTCCATCATATTTTACAATGATGCACTGTATCCATTTACACAAGTATGGTCTGCCTGGGAAACTGCAGCCTGCACACGGCACAGGCCAAGTGGATACGCCCTTACTCTTGTATATTGAAGAAATTTATCATAGCTTGGTAGTTCAGAGACTGCTAGGTTGTGTTGGACAGGGAAGAGTTAAGGGTTTGTCTCTGTGTGAATATGCTTTAATCACAATGTTGGGGCTGTGGAACAGTCATTATTATTTCCTTTCTTCTGATAGCTATTGTACTCCCAAGTGGCGGATTGTAACATTGTTTCCAGGAATGTCAGTGGAAGCCCCTTTTTCTCAGTTTGCAATGTGCAAATATCACAGTCTTGCACAGAAATACTTCAAATGTAGAAATCCAGATATATATTAATGGGTGATACTGTATGTCTTCTTTCAGTCTAGTATGCAGAAGGGTGATGTAGTTATAATATAGTCAGAGTTTATAGGCCTACCACCAGGCTCTCACTGGGCCCACAGGTGAATCCCCCGGAGGGCTCCTGGCTCATCCTGGCATGGCACAGTACACTCACTGTATTTCACACGGATACTCATCATACAACATGTCAAGTTATGTTTCAGTATGATACTGGGAAGATTATTTAAGAAACTACCCAGCTTATTTTTTATAAATTTAGACACACTGGGCACATGAGATGACATCAGGGTGTCAGGATCCTTCCTCTCTGGGCCCCATTTTCTCAATCACACTGCAGGGGCCCTAATCGCCAATCATCTTGTAGTTTATTGGTGTTGTATGAGGTCTAAGTAACTGTGGCCGCAGCCTTCGGACAAGAAGTGCATCCTCTTCACTGTGTCATATATTGTATAGTGACCATGCTTGATATTGCAGCCCAATTCCATTTGAATGGGACTAAGCTGCACCTCGGCCATGGGACTAAAGAACATGGCTTTGCGGGCCTGAGACAAGAAAATGGTGCTTGCTTAGTACCACTGCCTCTTCAACCAGTTGGTTGGTGCAAGCTGTTGGACCCCCACTGATCTGATATTGATGACCTATCTTAAGGATAGATCATCCGTATCATAGTCTTGAAAAACCATTTAAGCATTCCTTAGTATTTTGTAAATGACTCTTTAGCTGTAACCTAAGTCTGATACCAGAGGAAGGTAAGGAAAGTACTCTACTACACTTTCAGAGTTGTCCCTGAGTTGAACTGTCCCTGCACATGTAGTTCACAGCAGGTAAATTGCTATTGGTGTATTCAGATGGTGTGGATAAAATTTCATATAAAAATACATGTTTATGCCACTATTATCAATGAGGTTGTAGTTTTTTGTCACAGGTAAAATACATTTATTTCAAGTGAATCAGTCAGCAGAACCCAGCCTCGTAAATAAGTTAGGCTCTCCTGAATCAAACAATGTTTTCTCCTTTTTAAGGCCGGTTGCAGACGACCGTGCTGCAACCAGTCTGCCGTGAATTAAAAGCACGGGGGCACACGTGGGACACGGTGATGTCCCCTGTGTGCCTCCCGTGCAAGGGTCGTGCTTCCGCAGCTCCTTTCATTAAATGAATAGGAGCCATGGAAGCACGGGCCGCAAAATAGGACAGGACTAGGGCATGTTCTATATTTTGCAGCCCATTTTGGGTCATAGAAAAGAATGGGTCAGTGTGCTATCCACGGCCACGGTCGTCTGCAAGGGGCCTAAGGGGATTGGGTGCTTCCATTACTGAGATATCGCAGTTTTTTTTGTCAATATGCAAATTAGTTCTTTGATGCAACAAGGGGGTAGCAGTTGCTACAAAGAGGTAAGTGGTAACACCCTTGTTGTTCCAAAGAGCTCATTTGCATATTGATAGAAATAGCGACATCTCGGAATGTAGGAACCGATTCACAAAGGAAAAACAGACCCTAACCTATCTATCTGCGGGGCTGGGATGATATGCTGCATTCCTGTGACAGACTTCCTTTAACATTTCTGGCGTGGTTTTGACTGCACCCAATGGTGTCATCTGAATGCACCCTAATGCTATATTCACATGACAGTGAACATCTGCTGTGTGCGGCCATCTTTTAACAGCCGTCACAAGGCTGCATTAAAGTCAATGCATGTGAATGGGGGCTATTCACATGACCAATACAGTTGTAACAGACCTTCAAAATATAGGTCATGCTCTATTTTTGTCCACAATACACTCAATTATATCTGGGATATGTGAAAACAGGTGCCCCTTGGGTTCGAAACGGCCATGATAAACGTACATTTTTCACGGCTGTTTTGACCATTGGTCACACAAATGTAACCTTACAGGGAGGATGCCTGGAATACATAACCTGGCTCAAAACCTGTCTACTCTGGGGAGTTATTGGTATGATATGTCAGTTTCCCTGTGTATATGCACAGTGACAATAACATTTGCATTCCAAAGGTATTCTGCACCTTTAAGAAACCCTATATCCCTATATATATACAGGTACCTATATACCTACTTTTCCTGTAACACTGACAATGGAAACTACAAGGTTAATAAGTGTGGTGCGCTATTTGGACTATCTAGATCTAGAGACTTTTGTAAAAAAAAATATATCATTTGTCCTATTCTCTTTCTTAGCTTACTACATTGACAATATATTATTCTTTGGCGCCCCCTGTCTGGAGGTGAAATATGACATGATCATGAAGAACACAAGACCAAGGTGGTTCACAAGGGTATAGGTAGGTTTTAATAAAGGTTGATATAAATGTGTTTCTGCGTCTTATCAGCAGAACTGCCATTCGCTCTAGTCTCAGCAGTGAGAATGGAATCTGTGTCTTTTTTCCAATTCTACATTTCAAGGTTTTCCATATTATATCTTTTATGTTGTATCAGATAACATGGTTATTCTGTACATGGCCTCCAGTTCAGTATATAACCCCCTCCCCCATGTCCCTGGACCTCGCAGCCTTATTCTTTGCACTACATTACCGAGTGTTACAGTACATGGTGCATTGCAGACCAGCTTACGTTAAACCATTTGCTGCAGGATCCCAGGCATTGCATGTATACGGATGTGTGTGGGCACAATGCTGTGTGTGCAGTCAGCCTTCTGCATCTAAAGAAAGATGGAACCTGCAAGGACGCTTTCAGTTTTGTTAACACTGTACAAGGAGATTATATAAACTGCAAAGGCCGCCGAGTTACAAGGCTGCAAACTTGCTGGTGTGTATTATCACACAGTTACCGTGGCGACTACTGCTTGAGCGTGGTGGGGGGTATAAAGCCCAGAGGATAGCTGTGTAGGTGTGTGGGAAGGAGGACATGTACGGGGGTGTGAGGGGGCAGGAAGAGAGAATGTGCTCTGCTCTTATGCTTGGATTTTATGCTTCTGTCTTCTACAGCAAACAGAGATGGCAGCGGGATTGGACAGGGCGCAACAAACCCTTCACCGGATTGAAGGATGTGACCTTCAGGGAAGGGGGCAGATACTTTTATATGCGCATCACATCTGGTAACAAAAGGCAAAATGTGAAGGATACTTTGTATACAGTTATTGGATATAAATGTCCTTGTGATCGGACTCTGCATAGGGCATATTCCACATCTGAGGCATGTGAATACGCACTTAAACATTCATTATTTTGAGGGTCATGCTTAGTCATGTCACTGGTGCTAATACATCCAAAATTCAGAAGAATTTAGGATGCTGTAAACTCCCATCCACACCCTCACCACATCCGCCGCCGCCTCCAGTTCAGATTCCCAAATTAATCTTAATGAGAGAACTAAAGTGTTTGTTTGTGCACTTATCCCTTTGCATCCAGGTTGGCTTCTATGATACCATTATCATTTGTACTAGATTACAATGTAGCATAAGTCTCTGCGGCGATTTTGGCTGCAGCACAAGTCACGCGCTGCCTTTATCGAGTAACAAAAGTAAATATAGTGGTGTTACGACTTGCAAGTTACCATGACACAACACGAAATCTGTGGATTTCTTCTGACTCCCATATCACAATCTTGGCAACTTGGTCATAATGTGACCACTTTCATTACTTGCGATGAAGGCATTGCTACCCTGTGATCTTTGGCTGTGTTGCAGCCAAACTTGCCATGTCCAGGAACAGCTCCATTGCACCGAGAAAATCTATATTTTACAATTTCTGTTACATATATGATGACTACATATTCCACAGCATTGTACACGGACTACTCTTCCTCAGCAGCTGGTTTGCTGGTACTCTAGGACTACATATCATAATGCTATCTATGTGATAAACATGCAAACTGGTATTGGCAGTACACATATTTATTGCCATAGGTACAGTAAGGGCTATCAGATATTTATCATAGTGAGAACATTGGATCACACAGATTAATATCCAGCATTCCTGATCTTTGCATCCTCATGATAGCAGACACCAGGAGACAATCTGACTGCAGCCATTGCTGGTACACTCTGTCAGAAAGGTAAGGAATGTCTAACAACCGTTTAAAGGAGTTGTCCTAGAAATAAATATTAATGTACTTAATATGGCTCACTCTACCAGATGTGTCAGAGCCTCCTGGGCTGTCCGACATCAGGCTTCTGCATGGCTGCCACCTGGGCCTCTGTCCATACTTTTACCAGTTCTACTAGATCAATTTGGTGGCCTCTGCTGATGCCATTTTGGGCCATAAGGTTCTGCAAGCGGCTGTGCGCTAGGCTGCTTGCTTGGCTGTTTTTTCTTCCAACCCTGCCTTTGGATGTCCCATGGTGCTGTGCCCCCCAATGGTATAAACAAGAAAATTGGATTTTTGTACTTGCCATAAAATCCCTTTCTCACTGTATTCATTGGGGGACACAGATCCCACCTATTTTTTTCCCGCCCCCGGCTGTTCAACATTCTTTTCCGGCTTCAGGACATGTTGGTGGTTGTTGGTTCCGTGTTCTCTGGTTCCTTGTTTACTTTCTTCTCTCTCTTACTGCTACGGTAAAAAATGGCTAGCATAGTGTTTGAGGAGAGAGTATAGCCTAAGGGCGGAGTCCACACTTTTTTGTTATTCCTAGTGTCAGCCTCCTAGTGGCCAGGCCTGTATCCATGGTGCTGTGTCCCCCAATGAATACAATGACAAAGGGATTTTACAGTGAGTACAAAAATCAAATTATGGTGCCCCCTGGTGTTCTGTTCTCAGAACCTCTACCTAATAAGTCCAGTACCAGGGGTCACAATTACTCATATCCTCTTCTACACAGTCAATCAGGTATAAGAATCATCAGGCTAAAAGCCACTTCTCACCAGTACTCTACACATTAGGTGGACATTCTAAGAGGAGATTTAAAAAACAGCAGGGGGTGCCATAACAAGTATCTAGGAAAACTATTCTTCTCCATCTACACCATGGGTCTAGGACTACCCATAACATCCGATGGCTTTTGATACCACTTCTATGCTGACGACACTCCATACTGTATATACAAATATATATCTCTGGCCCAGATGTTACAGCTCTTCTATCCAGAGTTCCAGTGTCTATAGGCTGTAGCCTCCTTATTGTCCTCTTACTTCCGAAAACTCAACCAGGATAAAACAAAATTCATCATCTCTCCCCCACCTCACTCAGCCCCCCTACCTGACCTATCAATCAGTTGACGACTCCACACACTCACCAGTCTCACAAGCCGGATGTCTCGGGGTAACCTTTGATTCTGCCCTGTCTTATAAGTAATACATCCAAACTCTTCCTACTTATTATTGCTTATACCTCAAAAACATCTCTTGTATCTGCTCCTTCCTCACCCTGGAGTCTAAAAAAATTTTAGTCTGTGCCCTTATCATCTCCCATCTACTGTAGACTATTGCACCATCCTTCTCTGTGACCTTCCAGCTAACTAACTTACTCTCCTTCAATCCAGCCATAACTCTGCTACACAAGATCAATGTCTCCCTTGTTATTCACCTGTCTCCTCTGCCAATCCCTTCACTGACTACTCATTGCCCAACAAATTCAATTCAAGATATTAGTTATGACATACAAAGCCGTCCACAACCTGTCCCCTCCATACATCATTGACCTGATCTCTTGTTACATCCCTACACCTAATCTCTGATGCTTACAGGACCTCCTTCTTCACACTGTTCTGATCCACTCTTCACACAACCTCCTCCAAGACATCTCCCATTCATCCCCCATACTCTGGAACTCACTATCACAATTCCTAAGACCGTCCCCACAATCACAACCTCATATGCAACCTGAAGACTCTTCTCTTTAGAATAGCATACAACATACATTAACTCTGCTGCCATTATGCCACCATATCAGTAACTATTATGTCCACCTACCTTCCCATATAGATTGAAAGCCTGTGGGCAGGATCCTCTTTCCTCCTTGTATCTGGTTAGTTATCTAGTTAGTTTTGTGTTTATATTTGTACTATGTAAGTAAACCTCTTCACAAATGGACAGCACCATAGAATTAATGGTGGCAGATAAATAGAGAACAGTCATATGTAGACACAGTAGCAGGTTTTAGAAAGTACTTCAAATGTGAAATTGTTTTGTGTTGTCTGATCTAACATAAATGTACATTCATTGTGGAACTAGTCAGTTTAGGGGTCAGTTTATTGCTGGGAACCTAATAGAAGAAAACAGCATAAATTAATTTACAATGATACATCTGGTTGGGAACATCATATCAATGGGGTTTCCTGTTGGGTTGATGATTGGCCAAAGGCAGGCGATCTTGCCAAAGACTGTTATTTTGAGCCAACAGCCAGCCAAAAATATCCAGCATGACCAATCTGATTTTGGCAGACTAAAGCCTGTCATCAGCCAGCTGTGAATGACCATTTGCCGCATGTACGTGTTTGATTACTGGCTAAAAATCTAATAAAATGGCTTAAAGGGGGTTTATGGTCTTAAAAAAATTGATGTTAGGTCTTCAATATCAGATTGGGGAGGGTCCGACACCCAGCACCCTCATGAATTAGCTGTTCTTAGCAGCTGATATACAGAGAATGGAGCAGGAAGCAGTTAGCGCTGTTTTCTGTGTAGTGGCCAAACTGAGTCACTGCAGCTTAGCTGATCTGCAGTAACCTGGTCTGTCCACTACATAGAAAACAGCACTGTCTTCTTCTTGCCTCATTCTCTGTATATCAGTTGTCCGGGTATCAGACTTCCACCAGTCTGATATAGATTACCTAACTATAGAATACCTCATCAATATTTTTAGTCCAGAATAATAATAATAATACATTTTATTTATATAGCGCCAACATATTCCGCAGCACTGTACAATTTGTAGGGTTCACATCTGCTGTGCTCATTTCATTTTTCAGTTCCATCAGAGAAACCAAAAAGGAAACACTAAATATGAATCCATTACATGACGGACATGAATGGAGACTGACAGAGTCCATTGACTATAACTGGAGTACGTTGGGGTTTCGTTTTTGTATATGTCTTTTTCCTGCAAGATAGGGCAGAGCGTGCAGGATTTTTTCGTCCGGGATTTCTGACGGAATCTTCTCCACTGGCTCCTGATGGAACGTTTTACACAGATGTGAACTAAGTCTTATCTGGTTACATCATGAATCATTTCCTTTGCTATAAGGAGACCTGAATGTGTACACTTTCCATACAAGACAGGTGGTAGGTAAGAACTAAGCTTCACTATTGTCTTCTCCTGCATTGTAATCTGCTCCTTCCCCATATACCTGAATGGTGTTGTATTATTGTATTATTCCTAAGGATTTGCACAATGGCAACCTGTGGGAGATATAATATGATGGTTGTCATGTTGGTTATTACCTGAAAAGGATATAGATAGAGAAATGTCTGAATAGAAGACAACTTATGGCCTTGTGAAAACAGCAATGATTACCAGATGGGCAAATCTACCTAGGGCTGTCCGGGGAACTTTACATTCCTTTTAACTCTCCATTCAGTCCATCAGCATACTGCAGACTATTTCAGACTACAGACTGCCTTGAACAGTAGGCAGTAGTCTGGGATGAATCCGGAGGGCATGATGACTACTATACTATCTTTTTGGATGTGAGCTCTTTTGTTGAATGGGAGGCAGAAAAACTGCTCCAGAGAGTTGGGAAGTGTCTTTTCAGGCAGATTCCACCTGCAACAACCTCCATCTGAAAATACCCTTAATCCCTTCCCAACATCTGCCGTAGCAGTACGACGGATGACGGGTATTTTAAAAATGGCGGGCACTCAGGAGCTGAGCAGCCACCATAGCTGCCGTGTCTTTGTTGTATTATACAGCAAAGACTCGGTGCTAATGCTCAGGATCAGGGCTTGCACTGATCGCGGGCATTAAGGCCCCCAGCAACTCGGTCAAAGCTGACCGAGGCGCCATTTTCCCAGTGGTACATGGGCGCCACCATTTTGATGAGGATTGCCAGTGCTCAGAACGAGATCTGGGGCCGCCGGTCCATTGCCATGACAGTTGGGAGCTCATATTTCACTTATTGGACAACAAATCTGTATATGCAATATGTTATAGCTTATTCAAGTAATAGATCCATTTTAGACCTCATATATCATATACACTGGTGCTTGAAAGTTTGTGACCACTTCAGAATTTTCTATATTTTTGCATAAATGTGACCTAAATCTGTAGTAGTTTTTTACATCAGTCCTAAAAGTAGATGAAGAGAACCAAATCAAACAAATGAGTTAAAGGTTCACATACTTTTGACACTCACAGATACAGTATGTGAAATTGGATCATTTTCTTCTATATATAAATGACCAAGTCTTAACATTTTTGATTCACTTGTTTGATTTTCTTCCCTTTATTTCCGGTATAGTCTTAGGTTAAATTTATGCACAAATATTGAAAATACAGCTCAGAAGTCGAGAAATCCAGATATTATTTAAAGAGAAAAAAAAAGGTTTGTCCCTGAAAATCAGAAGCTGTTGACAAGTATGCATCTCCGACATCGTGACACCTACAAATATAAGAGGAATTTTTGATGTTGTTAAGCACCGCAACAATTGCATTGTGTAAATGACAAATGCATTGTGGGAAAATGGTAAATTATTTATCACTGTATGAAAATGTCATGTACTAGATCATAGTGGCCGAGACAGCATACCAAGACAGCCCATTTCTGAAACCATATGAAAGCAAAGATGCGTACTCATGTACGACAGTGCTAGTACCAGCTCACGCTCCACAATGTGCATAGACTCTTAAAGGGTTGCCTCATGAACTAATGTCCCTATTCCCTGTACATATGAATATAATAGAGGGGGCTACTTTATAGGGAGTGTCAGATATCCAGATAGCACCCCTCTGGAGGACCAGTACTGACCTGCACTAGATAGACAATTCATTGATTTAAATGGACACTGTGTAATCCATCATTTCTCCTGTGGTGGCGCTGTAGGGAAATTGAACACATATTGCCAGGTTTCCCCACAGATTAAGAAGTATATGTTGTGCAAAGTGGATAAACCCTTTAAGCTGGTTATAACCAATGAAGTTTTTACCTGGTATTATGTCAATTACATAGGTTCACCTTTGGTTAATGTATGCTTCTATACATAGGAATTGTATATATAGCATTTTTTTAATATGGTAGCAGAACAGAGCTATGACTATACGGGTTTTTGCAAAGATTTGATGCTATCTCTGCTACCGTGCTCTTTTATTAAAAAATTTCTTTTTGCTATAGAAGTACTTGGACTGTGGGTGGAGCAGGGCATGGATCAAGGCAGGCGAGGATGCCTTGGTCTGTCACATTTATTATAACTCATGTCAGAAAACTGCTGTGAGCTATGCCTAAAATCCATGTCAGTCCCTGGCTGATGTAGACTTTAGTTCAGATGCCCAGGACCTCCCAAGATGCACCAGAATTATAAGGGGCAGTTCACACAGCAATGCGTTGCTAACCTGTCGCTATCCAGTCCCTATACAGTTTCCCGATATTTTCAGGCGGATTCGCGGTAGACGGACTCCGGCGCAAGTGTGAACCCACCCTGACTTTCTTGAAAGTATACAGTGAACATTCTGCATTTCTTGTTTGAGCACTGCAGCCTCTTTAGTGCTCAGAGGGTATAGACCATTAAGACAGAGTCCTGGAATACTCCTTTAAGTGTTTAATTCCCCTGCAGCGCCATCCCAGGGAAATTGAAACATTACTTGGTGTCCATTGAAATCAAAGGCTGTCTATGTAATGCACAAATGTGCCAATTCCTTCAAAGCGAGAAATACTCTTTGTAGCCGTTCTCTTCTCCAGCTAAATGACACAATTCCCTAACTGGGTATTTAAAAAATGGGTCATCGAAACCGGATGATTCCTTTGAAACCCCTTAGCACTGCTGAGAGATCAGAAAACATTCTAAAAGAAAACTTACACACATCTAAATGGTTCTTTGCTTAGAAGGTTGTGTCGGAATACTAGTCACAGAAATCAGAAGTGATCTTGCAGTTTATACTCTCTGTAAATGTCTGGAAGTGAGTGATGGTGAAAGGCCCTGTTAGATTGAGCAATTTTACAGGCAATTATTGGAAATGAACATTTGCACCACCAATCACCCAATAAACAAGTGTTCAAGAGGGAAGCACAGTGGCTCCGTGGGTTAGCACTGATGCCTTGCTGCTTGCATGGGTTTCCGCTAAATCAGTGCCAGATTCTACTAAGTGAACCCTATTTATATCCCACAGTGGTAGGGCAGGAAACCTATGGCTTCCTGCTCTACCAGCAACAGAACAGGGTCGAATTTCTTTTCCCTGGTTGTAATTTTAACAACCAGATTGGCAGAATTGGCTGCACCCTACCTCTAACTGTGATGGTAGCAAGCAATGAAAGTACATGCCAGAAGAACAATTACAGGGGTTAAGTATCCCCCAGTGATCAGGAGGATGGGGGACTGAAAGTCCTCCTAAAGCCTCCTTGTCAATGGAGCACCAGTGTGCTTCCGTGACCGAGGCTCCATTCACTTCTATGGGGCTGGAGACATTGCAGGAGATTACAGTCTCGGCATCCCCCATCCTATGGGGCACAAACCACAGTGGTACAACCCTTTTAAGACAGTGTTTCCCAACAAGTTACTCATGGACCACATGTGGCTCTTGGCTTTTCTGAAGGTAGCTCTCTAGCTCTATCATGCATTAGAGATACCAAGGATATAATAACATTACTAGAACTTGGAAGTATGATCAAAACCCAATCACTGGCAGTGAATCTTAGGGTAAAATCCAGGTCACAAGAATATATATTTTAATGGCTTTTTTGGGAATTAAATATTGGTGACCTATTCTTAGAACCGAAACCTGGCAATCCCACTGATTTGCTGGTTGAAGAAGCTACAGCTTTTGGATGAACCCTGCTGCCTCTTCACTGGATGAAAAAACATTGGTGGCAGAGGGTAAAATACAATTGATTTCAATGGTGGCATCAGCTCTTCTGCGATTGGTCAATTTCAGTTTAGCACCACTGCATCTGTATCACCAGCATTCCCTGGCTTGTACATGCATAGTCCAGTTCCTGAGCCTGCTTGTGCCATCTGGGATTGTACTGCATATGCACCAGCTAGGAATATCAGCAATAAGCGCAGTTTCTTGAGGATAGGAATGGCTGTCAATCAAGTGGAAGGGGCGGTGGTGGCAAGGGTTTTGGTTGAGATTCTAAACTAAAGAAAGAACCCTTCCAGGCCTTGAAGCACCCCCATTGCACTTTAAGCTCATTGCTAAAAACGGCTTTTTCTCAGAGAGGGAGAACCAGTTTACCCATGTGGATGTAGGAGTTTGTTTGAAGAGGACCTGGGTCTGAAAAGCCCAACAACATACACCACCTGATTGTCTATTAGCCATTCCAAAGATATAAGCCCTTATAGTATTGATGCAAATTAGGCAAGTGGGCGTTAACATTGCAAGATATACAGCAGAGAGACTCTGCCCCCAGAGATACCACAGTGTTATTGCCCACTTGGCTAGTATACCCTAACCTGCACCAACGCTATAAGGGCTTTTATCTTTGGAATGGCTGAAGTGGATAAACATAACACCAATAGGCTCAGGGTGGCAGATGATGGCTGTTATTGGGTTTTTCAGACCTGGTGACAGGTCTTCTTCAAATGGAATGTGACCTGCAATATACTGTGTGTTCCTTTAATAGGATTATTCACTTTTACTATTCAGTATGACTTAACCTCTTCTGCTTTTAGGAAAGTGGCTCATGACCTGCCGCGACCACTTTTCTAAAATCATAAAATTTACCCATGTGATCTTCTCTGGTGTTTATGTGACATATCAAAAGTCTGAATTTCATCTTTAAAAATATTACAACAAGTTTCAGGCCAGGGAACAGATATGGTCCTATAAAGTCATCTGGTATCAGATATACTCCTATTGGATCACCTTGATTTATTAGCAGAAATATAGACACATCTCCAGAACTATTGAGTTTGTCTTTTCTCCAAACCTGCAGTGAGTTGTGTATTAGCAACACAAAAACAGACAAGTGTATACCTAAACCACTATAGGCACTTCCAACAAATGATCAGAGATGAACCAGCTTCCTTGAGATCATCAAAATACTTAGAGGGAGTCTGTCACCAGAATCCAGCAAATCAACCAAGACCACAGATAGATAGGTTAGGGTCACCTGAATCAAACTGTGTATTCTCCTTGTGAATTGCTGCCTCCGTTGCCAACATATGCTTCTGTCAAAATGCACATGAACTCTTTGGAGCAATGAGAGCGTTGTTGTTGCTCCAAAGAGCTAATTTGCATATTTACAAAAACAGCAACATCTCACCAACGGAGGAACCCATTCACAAGGGGAAAACACTGTTTGATTCAGGTGACCCTAACCTATCTATCTGCGGAACTGGCTTGATATGATATGCTGGATTCCAGTGACAGACTCCCTTTAAAAGAAAATATGGTACATTCTGCAGGCAGCATATTATAGAGCTAGAGGAGATGAGCAGATTAATATAGTGATGTCCCGTGTCCTTTCCTGAGGCCGCAGATTGACCTCAGCCATCACATGCGGCTTGGGGCACCGCGGGATCAGACAATGGCCTGGGACACTGGAGCACAGGGGAAAGGTGAGTATTTTTTTTTTATTATTATTTTCTCTTTCCCCAACCTCCAGAGAAAATTTGGTTATTCCTGGACAACCCCATTCAATGACTGACACCTTCCTGCACATACTCAGTCACTGAGCAGGACCCATAAAAAAGAGAATTGTGTCTTTCAGCTCACCATATCCACATATGAATTAACTCACGTGTTAGGATGCAAAGGAACGCTTACTGGACTCTTCTGAGCGAAATATATTAAAAGTACTGAGTCAACAAAAAAGTATGGGCGTTGGCTATGACTAAGGGGCTATACGCCCTGAAACGCGTAAGCTGTCCTATGGATCGTCAATTTTTGAAACTGGTTGTTACTTTTTTTAAGCTATGTAGATTGAAAGTTAAATTTTATTCGTTGGTCATTCTTTCGTTGGATGGTGGAACTTTTTTGTTGACTGAGCAGGACCACCCACTGGACTCCTAAGGACAGACTGAGCTGAGGTTGAATCTTTTCCCATAGAAGTATATATGAATCTGCTCCGCTCCTCCTGCTCTATATCATGCAGCCCACAGATCAGACATTGTGGCAGGTTTCCTTTAGTTTATAAAACTGAGTATTAGCAAATAAAATCACGTTATCACATGAATGAATTCCCATCTCTATAATTTTACAGCAATGTCCCCAAAAAGACAGTAAGAAGAATATAACACAACTATGAATGTGCATGCTTTTCATTGCTGAGGCGAAAGATAAAGAGTGAAATAAAATATATATTTTGTAGAAGTCTCTGAGGCCACTTAAACAGCACACATGCCTTTAATCTTGCAGCAAGTAGCAGAACCTAATGGCTGGTGACGTTGGCATGGAGTGAGATATAGCTCTGTAGAAGCAGCATTTTGGCTTACAACTTGGGTACCAATTTACCACATGGGTTAAAACGTCACCCAGTTTTATAGACCTGAATACCAACCGTTATCTTTATACATTGTTCCCATTGCTGACACTTTGCAGGGAAGCTTTGGACATTTCAGTGCTGACCGTGGAGAGCGGAAAACTCTCATATTTGTCCTGACTCCCCACACACCGGCAACGGAGTAACAAGGTCTTTACTTCTTTTTGGAAGTTGTTGTTCAGAAAACCATACATGACAGGGTTGACACACGTAGACGCCATGGCAGACAGGTGGCAGAGAGAGAATATGAGATCGTGATAACAGGCAGAAATACGCTTATGGTCCCAATCAAAGAGGGCGTTAAAAACAGTGAGAGGCAGCCAACAAAGACCAAAGGCTACCACTATGGAAAGTAACATGATGTTAACCCTGCGATGACCTCCCTTCCGTCCTCCGGAGTCTCCCCCTCCTGCTCTCTCCACTACATCCCTTCTTCTCCGTAAGCGTAGGAATATACGGAGGTAACACAAAAGAATAAGGAGCAAGGGTAAGCAGTACTGGAAGAGCAGGAGGCAGGTTGTATAAGCCAGACGGTGTTGTTCAGATGGCCAGTTATCAATACACACAAAATGGTCAATGTAAGGGTCAAAGGGTAGTGAGAGGTTCTGGAATGGTCGATTGGTGAGGATACTAAAGGAAAGGAATGGTAAGGAGATGAAGCATGATACTGCCCAGGTTACTGCCACAGCCAGATAAGCGTGCCATGGCAAGGGTTTCCAACCAGTGGGATGTATTATGAGCTGATGGCGCTCCAAAGCAATGAGGACCAGTGACAATACAGAGACAGTGACAGAGATACACTGGACAAATGGTGTCACTTTGCAGAGAGCCTCGCCCAGGATCCAACGGTTCATCAGAGTATAGATTACAGTGACGGGCACGCACACCAAAGCCATAAGGATATCAGAGCAGGATAGATTGGCAATAAAAATGTTGGTGACATTCCGCATCTCCCGTTGGCGAGCAATGACAAAAACCAGGCAAGAGTTTCCAATGAGTCCCACTGCTATGAGAGCGCTGTAGGCTATAACTAAGAAGGTTACATTGCCAACAGAGTCTACACAAGAGGCTTCCCCTTCCCAGTTGGGGCCCAGATATCCAGTCAAGTTTATGGTAAAAAGATGTAGGTAATCCTCCATCTTCTTATGCTGTGGTGTTCCTAAGGACACCTGTAAATCACAAACAAACCAATGGATGAATCTGTACATCGTCATTAGGCTTACAGTAAAAAAATAAGTCAACAAAGGAACATGGAATACCAAAAATGTACAAGAACATAAAAAAACACAGAATTTCCTACTTATGTATCCCTGTCTCTTTTGATCCTACTCTGTGATCCATAACATTCTCAATTTTCTTCCTTCCTCCACCCACCTCAGGGAAGATTTCACTGGCTGTAAGGCAACTGACTGCAGCAGTAGCCCTCCCCCAAAGCTTTATACATGTATGTACATTTAAATGATTCTTATCAGGTCAGTGTCAAGCTTGGGTTCCTTGGTCCCACCAGATGACATGGCTAACCTCTATCTACACAGGATATGCGCATGTCCACTTTTAATTGTTTTGTAAATTTGATGTAAATCAATTCATGAGATTGGATCCAAAGTCAGCTCTAGATGGAGTTATATTCTGTTGGAACTTTGGGGCCAATTGTTTTGTCATAGACTGGGATTACTAAAGCATCCTCTAGTTTTTCTGGTGGGCCAGTCCAACCGTGTATGAGTTAATGCTTCACACGCCATTGAGTTCCTGTAGACTACCTGGATTACTACCAAAATTGTATATATATATATATATATATATATATATATATTGGGAAAATGGGATTTAGGGAAAATAGGAAATATACAGTACTGTGCAAAAGCTTTAGGCCAGGTTCACATCAGCACGTATACATGCAAGCCCCACTTTTTTGTCCGGTGATTTCAGTTAAAAAAACGGATACCTGACAGTCATGCAGTTATAGTCAATGGGGTCCCTCGTTGGTGTCTGCTATTTTGGCAGTCCGTTCTTCTGTTCCCCTGATGGACAAGAAGAATGGACACCTAGTGCTAATGTGAACCTAGCATTAGGGAGGTGTAGAAAAAATACTGCAAAGTAAGAATGCCTTCAAAAATAGAAGTGTTAATAGTTTTCATCAATTAACAAAATGAAGTGAATGAAGAAAAGAAAAAATCCCATCAATATTTGGTGTGACCTTTGCCTTCCATCAATTCTTCTCGGTACTTGCAGTCAGTATATGATGGAACTCGGCAGGGAGGTTGTTCCCGCCATCTTGGAGAACTAAGCACAGATCTTCTGTGGATGTAGGCTTGCTCCAATCCTTCCGTCTCTTCATGTAATCCCAGACAGACTGGATGATGTTGAGATCAGGACTCTGCGGGGTTATATCATCACTTCCAGGACTCTTCCTTCATAGGGCAAAGGTCACACCAAATATTGATCGGATTTAGAGTTTGTCTTTTGTTCATTCACTTTATTTATGTATTTTTTATTTTATGCTTACTTGTATAGCTTTATTTTGCTAATTGACAAAAGTAAACTATTAACATTTCTATTTCTGAAAGCAATCCCGAACTGCTCCAAAAGTGACCAAACCATGTCCTATGACAGCCCTTGTCTACATCACTACAGCTTTGGTACGCCTTACTGACATGGCCACTGGATACTGTCTCTTCAGAGGTCACGTGCTATACATGGTGGCAGTGGTTAGCTACAGGGGTTATATGCTGCAGCATGCATTGATGCATGGTAGCATCAGAAAATTCTTTTTATTTTGTAATAATATCTTAGATTTTGGGTTTATGGACAAATCACATAATATTACATATACCTTCTTAATGTGACTGAATGGTCAAACTTACCAAAGAGTTAGGAACGACATCTGGACTGAATCATTATGTGACTTGATGCTGCCCTACAGAAGATTCCTATAAGAAAAGAAGACAAATCTTGGCTAAACTGGGTGAGGAAAAGTTGCACAAACTAAAGCTGGCCATACACATTAGATATCTATTGGTCTACCATTTGTTTGGTCAACAGCTATCTCACCTGACACCCCCATACACATGCAAGCTCTGCATGACTGGGGACTCAGAATAAGCCACTGCCAGACACCTTTGTTGGGGGTTTATCTCCTCAGGATACAAAAGAATTGGACATATTAAAATCTGATGTTGCCCATGGACATTTGCTGTTGGGAGTAAGTTGGGAGGCCCTCATTCACATTACATGGATGGCCATTGTTGGTCAGTGGGCCCAGCCAGTAGACATGTAATAGTTATAGCCAGTTTATAACTTAGGCTAAGTTCACCCCACATTTTGTATGTATATAGGGCATATACAATGAGAGACCCTTCTAATGTATACATCTAATATGATCATACAGAATCATTAGCTAAATCCATACCTTTTGCCATTTGTATGGCCAGTATATTTTGTTGCCTCAACTTTCCTGAAAAGTGTAGTCAATCACGTGCATGCAAAAAGTCCAGTCCCCCAGTTACAGTGTCAATACTCACCTTTCCCACATTTCTGCCCCATTCTTCTCCCAAGGGGCCTGTGATAAAATGTCCTCAGCCGCGGCACCTCCACCAAATACCAGAACATAGGTCTGAAAAGCTCAGTGCCAAAAGACACCCGAGGGGATTTTATATAAACTTATCTATTTTTTATTTTTAATAAATTTTGCAGCAGACACGAGCTTGTAACAATTGTTCATGCATATTTCATAGCATTCAGGCATGTTCACGATAAATATGGCTTATACATGCAAGAGTGGATTTCATAGAACATTAAGGACTGATGTATAATAAACTAGCACAAGCAAACACTGGAACAGATGCCCATACTTGACACAGGAAATGGCCACATACTACATATTACAGGAATATTTCATTTCACATATAATCTTTTATTTATTCCTCTGTCTAGATTTTTTTCAAATTTAGATTTTTTCTTGTTTGTATTTCTTATATCCCATTAGTTTCTGTCCCCTCCCCATGACTGCTATGATTTTTTTTGCAATGCATGCAAAATGAAGGGAATTCATGATAGTGAGGCACGCGTTTGGCGTAATGCCCTTTCACCCACCACATTGTGCAATTGTGGAAGGGGCGGGGTTGAGGAGGGGGGTGTCTTGGCCCATCTGATTTATTATAACCCACGCCAGTTTTCTGGTGTGAGTTAGAATAGAAATCTATGCCAATTCCTACTTGGCATAGATATCCATTCTGTCATCGGGACGTCAGATTTATGAAACGGTCACAGCTAGTTGAGCCATTTATTAAGACTAGGGTATGATACGCCAGTCTTAATAAATGTGCCCAAGTGTTTTAGGGTTTTTCTGAGATTACAATCTTGATGGTGTATCCTTAAGATAGGCCATCAATATCAGATTGAGGGGGCTCTTTCTCTTGCCAACCTGTCTGATCAGCTGTTTGTATGAGCTGTGGCATACGGGCAAGACCTGCGGCCTCTTCATTGTTTATGCTGCTTTATACACAGTCTATTTAGTAGTGACTGGCCAGGGTATTATAGCTTTGCCTCATTGAAGTGAGTGGGACAAATCTACAATACCTAGTACAAGTATGCTTTATTTTAGGGCTTCTTACTACAGGGCTTTAGGGCTTCTTACTTAGGGCTTAGTTTCTTACTACAAATCCATATATATATGGAATTTTACAAAAAAAAAGGTATTGTATTTTATGTTTGGTTTCACCATATTTTTTCACATTCCTCTTAGAGTAATAGGGCTTCTGCAAATGGTTAAACTGCAAACCAAGGAAAAAACAAAAACCAATGAAAAGTCCAATGACTTAGTCAGCCACCAATTGTGCAAGTTCTCCCACTTAAAAAGATGAGGCCGGCCTGTAATTGTCATCATAGGTAGACCTCAACTATGAGAGACAAAATGAGAAAACAAATCCAGAAAATTACATTGTCTGATTTTTTAAGAATTTATTTGCAAATTATGGTGGAAAATAAGTATTTGGTCAATAACAAAAGTTCATCTCAATACTTTGTTATATATCCTTTGTTGACAATGACAGAGGTCAAACGTTTTCTGTAAGTCTTCACAAGGTTGGCACACACTGTTGCTGGTATGTTGGCCCATTCCTCCATGCAGATCTCCTCTAGAGCAGTGATGTTTTGGGGCTGTCGCGGGGCAACACAGACTTTCAACTCCCTCCAAAGGTTTTCTATGGGGTTGAGATCTGGAGACTGGCTAGGCCACTCCAGGACCTTGAAATGCTTCTTACGAAGCCGCTCCTTCGTTGCCCTGGCGGTGTGCTTGGGATCATTGTCATGCTGAAAGACCCAGCCACGTTTCATCTTCAATGCCCTTGCTGATGGAAGGAGGTTTGCACTCAAAATCTCACGATACATGGCCCCATTAATTCTTTCATGTACACGGATCAAATGTCCTGATCCCTTTGCAGAGAAACAGCCCCAAAGCATGATGTTGCCACCCCCATGCTTCACAGTAGGTATGGTGTTCTTTGGATGCAACTCAGCATTCACTCTCCTCCAAACACGACGAGTTGTGTTTCTACCAAACAGTTCTACTTTGGTTTCATCTGACCATATGACATTCTCCCAATACTCTTCTGGAACATCCAAATGCTCTCTAGCAAACTTCAGACGGGCCTGGATATGTACTGGCTTAAGCAGGGGGACACGTCTGGCACTGCAGGATCTGAGTCCCTGGCAGCGTAGTGTGTTACTGACGGTAGCCTTTGTTACGTTAGTCCCAGCTTTCTGCAGGTTATTCACTAGGTCCCCCCGTGTGGTTCTGGGATTTTTGCTCACCGTTCTTGTGATCATTTTGACCCCACAGGGTGAGATCTTGCGTGGAGCCCCTGATCGAGGGAGATTATCAGTTGTCTTGTATGTCTTCCATTTTCTAATTATTGCTCCCACAGTAGATTTCTTCACGCTAAGCTGCTTGCCTATTGCAGATTCAGTCTTCCCAGCCTGGTGCAGGTCTACAATTTTGTTTCTGGTGTCCTTCCACAGCTCTTTGGTCTTCACCATAGTGGAGTTTGGAGTGTGACTGTTTGAGGTTGTGGACAGGTGTCTTTTATACTGATTACAATGTCAAACAGGAGCCATTACTACAGGTAATGAGTGGAGGACAGAGGAGCCTCTTAAAGAAGAAGTTACAGGTCTGTGAGAGCCAGAAATCTTGCTTGTTTGTAGGTGACCAAATACTTATTTTCCACCATAATTTGCAAATAAATTCTTAAAAAATCAAACAATGTGATATTCTGGATTTGTTTTCTCATTTTGTCTCTCATAGTTGAGGTCTACCTATGATGACAATTACAGGCCAGCCTCATCTTTTTAAGTGGGAGAACTTGCACAATTGGTGGCTGACTAAATACTTTTTTCCCCACTGTAAATTAAAGGAACCCTCCAGTGTTCAGCTGTAATCCTTGGGGAAAATCAGCAGTGAGTCTTCAATTACCCTGCAGCACCCCTGCAGGAGACTCAAAGTATTACACAATGCCCACTGACATCAATGAGTCATTCTCATATTGCCTTGTGTGTCAAGTCCTCCAGAACCTGAGACATTCTTTGTAGCTCCTCTCCACTCCACTGGCTAGTAGATGATGGTCTTTTACGGGGAAATCTCCTAGGGTTTATTTTAAAGGTTTTCCAAAGTAGAAAACCTTTAAAATCATTACAACCTCTTGTACAGTTCTCTTGCTCCTTCTCCAGTCATTGTGCCCTTAGTTGTATGTAGATACCTTTCCAGAATTTCCTCGCTTTACTTGATCGTTCTTGCTCCCTCTCCTCCCGGTCATGCTCCAGTTTATAGTAATTAAATAATAGCGACATCGGATCCTTTTCCAGTGACTTGTTTGTGATTTTCCTAACATAGTGAATTACTGTGCTCCAGATGGCCAATATATCTGTTCACAGCCACAAACTGTGCTGAAAATTTGCCTGCGCTAAGCTGCAGTCTGCTCTCGCCAAACAAGAAATAAAACACATAATAAATTCCATCAGTGACATATTTTAGAACGATACAAAATATGAAGCGCCATTTCACCCTTAACTCAAGAAATCACCTGGAAATACAGTTCTCTACATTTTTTCAATTTTTGGCTAGTTATATATGATTCCAGGAAACACGAGTGACAACTTATATGAGTACAATTACATTGACAATAAGGGTTGTCAGCCAACTTGCTCAGTGTTCTGAATGACAAATCTATTACTGCATTGATACATCTCCTACGTTTATCCAACAGTGCACAATAAGGCTCCTTTCACACTAGCTAATGCCAGTCATATACATTAGATATTCAGTGGGGAAAAAAAAGTATTTCGTCAGCCACCAATTGTGCAAGTTCTCCCACTTAAAAAGATGAGACCGGCCTGTAATTGACATCATAGGTAGACCTCAACTATGAGAGACAAAATGAGAAAACAAATCCAGAAAATCACATTGTCTGATTTTTAAAGAATTTATTTGCAAATTATGGTGGAAAATAAGTATTTGGTCACCTACAAACAAGCAAGATTTCTGGCTCTCACAGACCTGTAACTTCTTCTTTAAGAGGCTCCTCTGTCCTCCACTCATTACCTGTAGTAATGGCTCCTGTTTGACATTGTAATCAGTATAAAAGACACCTGTCCACAACCTCAAACAGTCACACTCCAAACTCCACTATGGTGAAGACCAAAGAGCTGTGGAAGGACACCAGAAACAAAATTGTAGACCTGCACCAGGCTGGGAAGACTGAATCTCCAATAGGCAAGCAGCTTGGTGTGAAGAAATCAACTGTGGGAGCAATAATTAGAAAATGGAAGACATACAAGACCACTGATAATCTCCCTCGATCAGGGGCTCCATGCAAGATCTCACCCTGTGGGGTCAAAATGATCATAAGAACGGTGAGCAAAAATCCCAGAACCACACAGGGGGACCTAGTGAATGACCTGCAGAAAGCTGGGACTAACGTAACAAAGGCTACCGTCAGTAACACACTACGCTGCCAGGGACTCAGATCCTGCAGTGCCAGACGTGTCCCCCTGCTTAAGCCAGTACATATCCAGGCCCGTCTGAAGTTTGCTAGAGAGCATTTGGATGTTCCAGAAGAGTATTGGGAGAATGTCATATGGTCAGATGAAACCAAAGTAGAACTGTTTGGTAGAAACACAACTCGTCGTGTTTGGAGGAGAGTGAATGCTGAGTTGCATCCAAAGAACACCATACCTACTGTGAAGCATGGGGGTGGCAACATCATGCTTTGGGGCTGTTTCTCTGCAAAGGGATCAGGACATTTGATCCGTGTACATGAAAGAATTAATGGGGCCATGTATCGTGAGATTTTGAGTGCAAACCTCCTTCCATCAGCAAGGGCATTGAAGATGAAACGTGGCTGGGTCTTTCAGCATGACAATGATCCCAAGCACACCGCCAGGGCAACGAAGGAGTGGCTTCGTAAGAAGCATTTCAAGGTCCTGGAGTGGCCTAGCCAGTCTCCAGATCTCAACCCCATAGAAAACCTTTGGAGGAAGTTGAAAGTCCGTGTTGCCCAGCGACAGCCCCAAAACATCCCTGCTCTAGAGGAGATCTGCATGGAGGAATGGGCCAACATACCAGCAACAGTGTGTGCCAACCTTGTGAAGACTTACAGAAAACGTTTGACCTCTGTCATTGCCAACAAAGGATATATAACAAAGTATTGAGATGAACTTTTGTTATTGACCAAATACTTATTTTCCACCATAATTTGCAAATAAATTCTTTAAAAATCAGACAATGTGATTTTCTGGATTTGTTTTCTCATTTTGTCTCTCATAGTTGAGGTCTACCTATGATGACAATTACAGGCCGGCCTCATCATTTTAATTGGGAGAACTTGCACAATTGGTGGCTGACTAAATACTTTTTTTCCCCACTGTACCTTGGCTAAAGGTTCGTTTGTCAGCCAACTCTCCCGATCTCTGCATACACATGCACACTTGGCTAAGAGAATGGAGAAAACTGTAGCAAAAAGTGTGTTATCTCCCTGAGAACAAAATGACTGGGCAGATGTAACCTAACTGCCCCATCCTTATCTCCCCCAACATCTACAGTCGGAGCAGAGTCAGGAGCTCCCCATAGACATTTTGCTGACACATCTAATATGTATGGCCAGCTTAAAGGGGTATTCCCACGAGCATAACCATTTTTACATTTGTAGATAATTAAAGGTTAAATGTTTTTGCAAATGTAAGTAATTAAACATTTTGCAGAGTTTTAAAGATTTTCTCTAGATATCTTGTGGTCACAAGTTGTTGTCTTGATCGGTTGCCAATGGATACGACCAGGAATGCAGGACCTTTCTAAGGTCAGAAAATTAGCTATGATGTCTTTATTGTGGCCGGGATATCTTCTGATACATGTAGTGTCCCTGCCTGATAACCCAGCTACAATAAGAAAATCATGACTGGGTTCCTGACAGGTACCAGACCATAGAAAGTTTCTGCATTTGTGGTCGTATCCATTGGCAACCGATCAAGACAACAGACTGCCACCACTAAGATAGAGAAAATCTTTAAAACTCTGCAGAAATTTGAACTACTTATATTTGCAAAAATGTTTAACTTATCTACAAATATAGATATTATTATGTTCATGGGAATACCCCTTTAAGTTACCTGGCTCTTACCCTAGGGTTAAAGGGATTGTCTTACCTTAGTAAGTGGTTGCACATCACACTACTAAGCCTCATACTGGAGACATCTTCACAGTCTTCACTTGAATGGAGCTGTTTTACAATTCCTAGTACAATGGACAGACCTGAGCGGTACTGTGCAGGTAAGAAACCAAAGGGACTTCCTTCCCATCATTCTTTGGATCAGTTAAGGCCCTTGAGTTTAGTCCCCTAACATCATAAAATTTTGTCATATCCTTATTATGCCATAACATTACAAAATGAGAATATCCCTTTAACTGCAGTGATATGGTTTTGACTCTAGTGCAAAGCTATGACATTCCCGGTACCTCTCGGGCATGACAAAATAGTGCTTAGAGTTACCTTTGGATGGATAGACACTGACAGGAACCTAAGGTTAACTGTCTGGGGAACATTCATGTATAGCATACATAGTAATATCTTTGTTGCTCTGCACCATAAAAATAACAAAAATATATTACAATTCTGTCTGTCAAACATGGGTCACTCACTCACCAACACAGTCCTCCAGATGATGTCATGATGGTGGTGGTGATGTCACAGGTAATACAAAGCTATCAGGAGTTGCCATGCAGCAGTCCCGTTTTAAAAACAGATGAGGGTGAGATCCTTGAATGTTCAGTTTATACGGCCCATAGAAGTAATTGTATCCAGCATACCAAGGCAGGCAGTATTCCTATATTATCGTAAGGGAAATAAACTATATCCTGTAGACAAGAAAACAGGATATAGGATATCATAGGGGCAGGTTAGGTAAATTGTATCCCCTCCTAAATAAAAGACTTAATGTGGTTGCCTAAATGACAATGATATAACAGAGCTTTAAGGGGACCTGTCATATAAAAATGCTGGTCGATGTGCAGACATCATGTTATAGAGCAGGAGGAGCTGAGCAGATTGATATATAGTTTTGTGTAAAAAGATTCAGGATAACCTGTCATTTATCCATTGAAATCTCCGCTCTTTCTATACTGAGAAGTCCAGGAGGCGGACCTATCAGTGATTGCTCCTCCCCTCTATGAGAGTGCATACAGAGATAGCTGTCAATCACTGATAGCACCGCCTACTGGACCTCTTAGCCTAGGAAAGGTTTACATGGATAAATACCAGGTTATCCTGAATCTTTTCCCACAAACCTGTATATCAATCTGCTCGGCTCCTCTTGCTCTATAACATGCTGCTTGCAGATTGACCAGTATTTTCTATGTGGTAGGTTCCCTTTAAAGGGTTGTTAGAAAGTCCATGTTATTCTGTGTATGATGAAAAATTGTAAAGTTTTCCAATATGACTTCTATATCAGTTCATGATAGTTTTCAAGATCTCTGCTGGCTGTCATTCAGTCAGATCCTTTATGGTTTACTTTCCATGGATAATATCTGTCCTGGTCATGTGATGGCCACACAAGTACACGGTTCATTACAACATACAGTTCTGATACCTTTCTTGTAACGAGCTGTGCAGCTGTGTGTCCATTACATGACCAGGACATATATTATCCATGGAAAGAAAACCATAAAGACTGAATGATAGCCAGCAGAGATCTTGAGTGCCATGTGGTATTGATGTAGAAACTCTTCATACCATGGATAACATAAGTAATGCTTACACCTCCTCCTTATATATGCTCTGATCAGATTTGGTTCTCAAGGTCTGATCATGAGGTCAGTGACTCGGTGAAGATAGAGGGGTATTGCTTACTTACATATGGTTCTTTATGATGCTACCTATCCAATGGAAAGCTTACATATATGTTTTTCTCACATACAGGGCAGTCTAAATGGATGGGATGTATGTAAACACTACTGCCGCCCTAGTGGTCTTATATAAACATTGATTATAAAATTCTACATTCCTTCATAACCAACCCTACATTATATAGTCCACAGTCATCTAATGATATCAGTGAGTTTCCTGTAATGCTTCAGCATAGTATTGGCAGTGGCTCCCCTGCCAATAACTGCAAAACCAAATGCAATCGGCTACTAAGAGGGAAACCACTATGTCACATGGGGTTGTTGAAAGTAGTCAGCAACTTTATTATTACGACTGAGCACAGATCAAGCCGTTGTTCGCAATTTCCCATGAATCATGGAAATGTGTTAAAAGGAATGGTTTATTATCTGCACATATAGATACTGTGATCTGGAAGTATACAACCTCACCGGGGATATAAATGGAGGCTTCTCCATCCAATACAAAATCTGTAACTGCCCCCCCACCTACCATGTGTCTTTATAATACTGGTGTCTTCTTATGACTTCTGGACCTCACTATGGAGACCACGTAGAATAGCTGCACAATCCATTGTCTATCACTTGTATTAAGGCCTTAGAACAATGAATGACTATCACTCTGTCCCAACCAAGAAAAAGTTGAGCTGCACTGCTAAAATAAGACATAAGCCCCCTGAGAAATCAAAGCCATGTAAACCATTTCAGACCCTCAAGACAGAGTAAGACATGAGCTCCCTGAGAAATCAAAGCTATGTAAACCATTCCAGACCCCATGATGGATAAAGGGTTAATGAGAGGGAACACATGTAGATCTTTGATAAAACTGAGGTTAACCAGAACTGTAACCAGTCTCTCTTTCACCTGGGGCAAATATTCAGTAGCTCTGTATATAAATACCCCAACCAAGGCAAAGAGGCATGTTGGCACCCAGGGCACATGCCCCACCAACCTTTCTCTATCTACACTCCATAGGATAGTAGAAGACGCTTAACAGAATACACGTCCTGCTCCACATGCTGTATAGAAAGAAACAGATCTGAGAATCACAGGACATAACAAAGTGACAGACCCAGAGCAAGCGGAGAGTCACTTACGTGTCACTTACAGGAGAGTATCAGCATGTAGGTACCAGGTGTCCAGAGAAGATGGTGAGAAGCGGCAGAGAAAGAAGGAGGAGAGACCTGTCAGATGTCTGTGTACTCTCTATCTCTTCTGTCCCCCACCCCTTTATCTTTCCTCTCACCTCACTCTTCACCTTTCCACCACCAGCCCTTCCGCCTTATTTTATAGTGCCACTATAGGTCCCATGTGTGACCCTCATGCTTTCGTCCGCCTCCAGCAATCTCTCCGGTTTCTGTCACCGTGTGTGTCTCTTGCCTTGTCCCTCTGCCTAAATAATCGCTCTCCTCCTAGTGTTTGCACTTTCTCATCACCTCTCCTGCTCTTTAGCCCCGTCTCTCCCTTTTGCGCGCTTGCATTGCTGTAGCCAAGGGGTCTCTGAAGCACGCTCAGATGGGTGCTAGGATGGTAGGGGTGCAGACCCCCATCAGCTCCCCCAGAAGATTTGGTTCACTAGAGAAAATCTCGTAGCTTCTGCGGGAGAAATGAAGAGATCTCAGCAGACGGACAGACTCATTATGGGAAATCAGCTGCTGTTGCTAGGAAACCAAATTCTTTTTTATCTGGAATCTGCCAGCAACAGAAAACAAATTATTCCGAATCCTTCTCGCACCCCGCAGCCCAGCACCTTCTGCTGTTCCTGGGCATGTACACACTGAGCTGCTCTTACACCCTCTGCTCCTCTAATGCATGCATTACCCTGTCACAGCAACATCTGCTATTTCTGCTCCAGCATTGCCGTGTCTCTAGGATCTCTGCTATTTCTGTTCGCTCACTTCGATATTAATGAAATCCATGGTATTCCTGAGCACTCACTGGAGCAGAAGTCTTCATGTAGAAAATACACAGAGACGCGGAATGCCCAGTGCAGATAAAGGCCAAGCTGCCCTGCTGTGGCACTATTCAGCTGGCAGCTTTATATGACATGTTTCCAGTTAAACTTGGCTACCCTTCCAAATATCAGTTCCCAGTACCATGCAAGCTACAGTTCTGCACCAGGTTAGGAAGTTGAAGGTCACCCAATTTACATTTTTAGGTCTAGAGCAGGGATAGGCAACCTTCGGCACTCCAGCTGTTGTAAAACTACAACTCCCAGCATGCATACTTGATTTGCTGTTCTTGGAACTCCCATGGAAGTGAATGGAGCTTGTTGGGAGTTGTAGTTTCACAGCAGCTGGAGTGCTGAAGGTTGCTGACCCCTGGTCTAGAGGAACACTAGACCCGTGCAGAAACTCTACTCTATGCTGAGTTATAGTCAGAGCTGCATTCACAATTCTACAGGCTTCACAGCTGAAATCTCTTAGCATTCCGTGCTGGCTCAATGTCTGCACAGAGCTTGCTGTAGTGATTTGCATTCTGGGCAAAATATAGTAATCTCATGTATAAAAAATGAAGTGTTTGATAGTAGATAGGCTAAACTGTTAAGCCATGTTTAGGTGTGCATTTCATGCCTAAATCCTGACAGAATCCACAGACTTTCTCCCTGCGTGTGAATGTTTTTTTTTTAATAACCTATTCACATGCTCCTGAAAAATCAGGGCGTAATAGTGAACAGCCTGTGGATCTTAAAATCCTGACATGATCATTACTGCTGTGAATCCTGCATGGATAAGCCACGGATTACAGTGGGGCTAGTCCTCTGCAAGAATCCACTGCAGATTTCCATCAGGCAAATTAATGCCACGTGAATATAGGCTTGTTGGTGGCTTGCCAACTGGTTCTAATACCAGCAGAATTGTGAATGCAGCTCTGCAATATATTACACAATGTAACTCAAATGACTTGATGTATATTATGTAGATCACGGCTTCTCAAACTTTTTTTGACTCACCAGCAAAGAAATACCACGTAGTGCCATACATATGCCACTGTGATGCACATATAATGCCCAAAGCAGTGACAACTAAATACCACAGTACGGCACACATAATACCTATAGCAAAACCAGATTGCAGCACAAAATACCTTCCCAGGAATGCAAAATGCCAGAATCCAACAGAAAATACCTCCTAAGGCCAATCCTGCAGAAAAGAATGCTGCGTTATACAGTACCTGCAAAAAGCTATTTCAATACGTTTTATTAGTAGCCCGGATTCATATCGCTCCCAACTGGAGAAAATCTTTTCTCTCAGCGGCTGAGGTCGTGTGACGTGTGGATACCATTATGCTTCATGAGAAGGTTAATTCCATTATATCTGATACCCACCTGATGTTTGATAAGGTCTGGGGTCAATAGGTCTCGCATCCCAGGCCTCCCATTCTGTCTTCAGCTCTATCCCTACAACTGGACTGAGTCCCTGCCCTCCCCTCAGGCGGATCTGTGGTTGTTCTACCTTACTGCAGTAACCCATTGTAGTGCTACATCTCCATTCATTCTCTCTTCCGATTCAGGTTGATTATTATTTTTTTATTTTCTCTTTGTTTCCCCTATGTTCTTTTTGTATACTGTCTTTTGATGTATAGTACTGATTTTGATGTCTGATGCCTTCTCTGTCAATTTATGGCTGTGTTTTGTATGACATGTAATTTACTATGTATCTTCCTCCTGTTGTTGTAATAAATCCCTTTGAAACTACAGTACCTGCAAAGTGAATGGGATTCTAGCTAATCCCATCCACACATTGCAGAAAAAAAAATCTGCTGCGGAAAAGCTGCGATTTCAAAAACGCTCACATTTGTCATTTATACCAGCAGAAACTATGGCAATTTCCCTATAGGTTTAATGAGGGAAGAAAATCCGCAGAGGAAAACTCAGCAAAAACACTGCAGAAAAAAAAATTATGCGTTTCTACTACGTTTCTTTCTGCAGCATTTTTTTTTAGCTGAGTTTCGCCTTAGTCTAAAAATTTAGCCCATAATACTTTTCTAAAACTGCATCACAACATCTTACCCTAACAGTGCCAAGAAAGTCCGACTGTGCAGCACAAAATACCGAAACACCACATTACAGCATCACTGGTAATAACATTGACCCCCGACTTCCTCCTCTCCTGTCTGGTACAGTCTCCCCCTTTCCACTTCTAGCTCATTGGCAGCAGCAATCTCCCCAAATAAAACCTTCCACACTTATATCAAATCTTTCCCCAATTCTACCCCTCTGACACTGTCAGGAGCACCCCCAACAGGGAGAGGAGATAAGAGAAGAGCCTCCTACCCATAGTACTAGTGTTAGGCCTCCTGCACACGACCATAGTGGTTTTTACTGTCCGCAAATACTAACCTGCAACAAAACATGTCAATATGTTATCTGCAAACATGGATCCGCAAAAAGACTTCTATGATCCCCCTAAACTTGTCTGTGCAGCAAAGGCAGACAAAAATAGGACATGCTTCATAATCCAGTCCTTGGATACGTCACAAACACATGGCTTCAAAAAATGTGGTCTTGTGTCCGGGCACATAGCAATGCATGTGTCCGTACTTTGATCTGCAATGGCGGATTAAAAGTACTGTCATGTGAAGGAGGCCTAAAATGCACACACCTCCAGATTAGATTTGTATGGGGAAAATCTAGCGTCATACAGTAGCGTTTAAGTCAATGAGATTTTCTTAAAGTCCAAGACAAAATCTGTGGAGTTTAGTGCAGATTTTGGTGTAGAAAGTCTGCAGCATATACTTTTATGTGTGTATGTAGCCAAAAATGCACATGCACATGGTTGGAACTGGGGGGCAAAATACCTTGTTTCTTGAGATCGGTAGTGGTCCCAGCAGTGGGTTAGGGGAAAATGTATTCTAACTGGTATACCCTTTTAAGTAATTTCCCATCAATCATAGGCACGTATCGGGCAATTATAGTAATAATGGGGGGGAATGTTCTGCAGCATGATCATGCACCTGAATGTACATTTGCAGGCTTAATGACATTGAGGCTCTTATGTATCATTAGGTTTCTTCAGGGAACAGGTAGCCATAAAAATATTTTTCTGCTTAAGAAATTATGGCAATGACAGGTCCTATTCAGACGTCAGAGTATGCCAGCCATCGTGTAGACCTAGCCTGAAAGACCCTGACTGCACACAGGCCTGTTTTCAATAAAGCCATACAAACTAGTCAGAAAGCGTAGCGTATGTCCTATTCTGATCTGTTTGACAGCATCACAGTAGCGCTTCGAAATATACAGTCGAAGATTTCCTTGGACTGCATTGCAGAACACATGGGCCGGCATCCGTTTCTTTTTTATGCTTAGGCGTTCCCAGGGTTGCCATGGAGGATAAAATATTGGGCATGTGAAAAGCGTCTTACCTTCTACTGTGTTTTAAGGAGAAACTTTCCCCTCTTCAGACATGTCTACTTTAATAAATTCTTGTATTCCCCATGATATACCAACTGTAGAGCATCTTTTCTTATAACTCTTCTTTGTGCCATTATACCCATAAATTTATGAATAAATTGGCAACTGGGCATTACCATTTGCCTTGTCAATGGGGTATGTCCACTGTGAGCACTGACTGGAGAGAGTCAGTAGGGTCATACCCCCAACTAGTGACGCCCAGTTGTCAGTTTATTCATAAATTATAAGAAGACATGCTTCAGTGTCAGGAGTCTCAGTGTACTAGCTCCTGTTTGCAGTTGCCGCCTTAAGGTTTCCATGATATCAAACAAACTCTGTTTGGGTCTGCAGAATCAGAACTTTAAGACACAGACCCAATCAGATACTCTGTCTCGTCTTCCAGTTAGGGGTTAATGTTGGGTATTTAACCCTTGCTGAAGTTCTGTCATGTGCCTGTGATTGTCTTGTGCAGTTGAGCTCCTGAATCTACTTGACTTGTTTACTGCTGATCTCTGGTTCTGATTTCTGGCTTGTTCTCCTGGTTTACCCCTTTGGCTTCTGATTTGGATATTGTCATGACTTCTTGGATTTGACTTTGGCTTGGACTCTAACCCTCCTCTGATACTTGTTTCGGCTACTACATACACGCCTGGGGCGACCTCGGCTTGTTTATTACTTCCTTAGGGTATGTTTACATGGAGATTTTTGCAGGCAGAAAAAATCAGCTACAGGAATTAGGAAATGGTTTTGGGACGCGTTTTTTGACCTGACGCGGTTTTCTGACGTGGTTTTTGACGCAGTTTTTTCTACGCGGATGTAGGATGTAGTTTACACCCCTTTTGGTGTGGGCCTAGGAACTCAGCTTCAAAAAACCGCGTTGCGATTTTTGCAAAAACCGCATCGCGTTTTTTCCGCCTCCCATTGAATTCCATTGTTTTTTCCAGGCGTAATCCGCCTGAAGATAGGTCATGTCTCTTTCTTTTTCCGCTAGCGGAAAAAAAAACTCTGGAGGAAAAAAACCGCTACTGATTCCCTTTGAAATGAATGGGAGGAGTTTTTTTCAGGCGGATTTTGAGGCGGATTCCGCCTCAAAATCCGCTGCCAAAAACTCCGTGTGAACACAGCCTTAGTTCTCCTTAAGGTAACTGATTTTTTTTTCATATATCTACAAGAGCCCCTGTAGTACTATACTTGTCTAGGCTTTGTGACCTGGGTCCCGAGCGGCCAAGTCCGTCCTGCCTTGCAATGGTCTTAATTGAAAACATCGAGGGCACCTTAGACTCTACATTCCAAGCTAGAGTCGGATAATAGGCAGCAGTTTACTTAAGGAATTCAGACCTAATATGTTCCTAGGACATTTTAAGGAATAGTTGTACCTGGGAGTTGCATATGTTGTAACTTCATAACACTTCTGAATGGTTATTTTATACAAGTATTTAGTAATACAGTCATGTATGGATAAAGATTAAATATTGATATATATATACAGATTATAAGCGAGATGAAGAAAGATGCTGAGTGGATGGCTACATGTATGAGGGAGGGGCCTGAGAGAAATGAGGAGTGTGCCTTATTAATAGGAACACTAGGGATTGGTTGGGAAAGGTCAGGGGCAAGTTAATGAATGATCATCCATAGGACGGCTATCATGCTAAATGTCAGGGACCAAGGGTGATTTGTTCTTTCCTTGGAAAATAGAATTTTGTCTAGCTACAGTAGACATATGTAAAGGTTTGTTCACGCAGCATGATCTCGATGCAGAGAATGGATCAGAATCCTCATCTCTGTCTCCTGATGTTTTCAATAGGAGGCAATGACTGATTCATATTTTTTCAGCGAGCTGAATAAAGACATGTCTGGCATTATACTGCAGCAGATTCACTTTATTGACTTTTTTAAGAAGTTTAAGGATATTCAATTTGGAGAGAAATCTGAGGCTAAGGCTCCATGTTGTGTTAAGGTTCCTTTTTTTGCTGCAGATTTTATTGCCGTTTCTTGAGCTAAACCTAGTAGTGGCAGAAGGAATGGGAAATATATAGGAAGCTCTTATACTACAGTCTGCTCAATCCGCTCCTGGCTTTGGCTCAAAAAACTTGCAGCAAAATTTGCAACAAAAAAGCAGCTTTTCCACAACGTGGGGCCTTAGCCTGAGGCGGTCTTCTGCCTCAAAATCCACTGAAAAAACTGGCCCTGTTATACTTGCAGTAGAAAGCCAAGGTTAATGGGGTTGTCCAGGAACTGGACAAACTACAGAGGGGTCGGGGGCAGGTATAACATAAAAAAATAAAAACATACTCACCTATTCCAAGAGTTCCATTGTCCGCCGCCACAATCTGTTCAGTCAAACACAGTGTCTTGGTCTCCAGAAGCCCGGCACCCCAACGTTAACACAAAGGCCAATCAATGGCCTAATCTGTAGCCGGAGAGGAAGCCGTGACATTATTCGTGTACAACATTGGTTCCTTTCCATTGACTTCTGATTGGCCTTAGCGGTCACGTGGAGCACAAGACTTCTGGGTACCAAGGCACTGTATGCGCTGGCAAACAAAGGAGCTCCAGGGACGGATGAGTATTTAATTTTTTTTTGTTACACTTGCCTCAGGGCCTTCTGAAGTTTGTCCAATTCCAGAACAACCCCTTTAAGCTTTAGGTTTCTGGCATGGATTTGTACACGTGATCAGCCTCATACAGGAGTCAAATGCCACGGTTTCAGCAATATCTCTGCTGCAGAAACCACAGCAAGATGCAACAGGATGTTTCTATCAAAGTCAGAATACATCCGATTTTTGGAGAGGATTTTCAGGTGGAAAACTGCCCCATAATCCTGTCCATAAACTGACATGTGAACCCTGAGGGTGATTTTAACCCCTTGTGCCATGACTAGAACCTCGCATCATACAAATGCTTTTCATGCTGTTCACTCATTGCTCCTCTTGCATTGTCATTGTGAATGCAGTGTGGCGTCACACACGGAGCTGTTTTTTTTCCCCTTTGCCTTCTTTGCATTATCATATGTGATTTTCTCATACAAGCGCTGCGTACTATCAATAGCTCTTATTATACAGCTATACACTGCCATCACTAAACACTCCTGAATCCTATGACAATGCCATCACTGACCTTCGTGTATGGCTGCACAGTATATACGCCAGTGGATCATGTATCTTTTATATGACCCTTTTGTGTATGATTTCTGCAGTGTGCTAACATAAGAATCTTGTATCCTATATCTGCTCCATTTTATCTCTTATCTTCTTCAGCCACGTACCTACATTAGGCCATTGCTGGGACCAGCCAGTACCCTTTCTAAATTACTATTGGACCCGTTTATAGCATAGGCTTGCCGTGTGCTTGTATAGTAATCTTATATCCTATATCTGCATCATGATGTCATTGGACTACTATAGTCTATGCCTGCACTGCGCTATTGCATAATCTATGGACCACCTTCATCCTATGCCTGTAATATACTGTATCTGCTTGTAGCATGTCGAGGTATCCTACTTAAAGGGAAAGTATCACCTATATATTTTTTTACTAATAAAATATTATATTATTAGATATCATAATAATATATTATTATATTCTAGTCTGTTTTATCCATCTGTAGATTTTTTTGTATTGTTTTCTGTAAATGATTATGGGGCAGCCATCTTGCCTGATCTGCAGTTCAGCATTCAGAGATATGCTTTACAGCAGCCACATGGACCATGAGGATGTTCATTGATGTCTATGGGAGAGTGTTGTGGGCATGCTTTGTGACCTTGGCTGAGGTCTTTGTGCTGGTAAGGAGAGGAAATGAGCTGTGATCATCACCTCTTGTTAATGCTCGACCCTGTATTATCTATCTATCTATCTATCTATCTATATACACACGTGGACAAAATTGTTGGTACCCCTCGTTTAATGAAAGAAAAACCCACAATGGTCACAGAAATAACTTCAATCTGACAAAAGTAATAATATATAAAAATTCTATGAAAATGAACAAATGAAAGTCAGACATTGCTTTTCAACCATGCTTCAACAGAATTTTTCTAAAAAGGAAACTCATGAAACAGGCCTGGACAGAAATGATGGTTCCCTTAACTTAATATTTTGTTGCACAACCTTTTGAGGCATCCACTGCAATCAAACGATTCCTGTAACTGTCAATGAGACTTCTGCACCTCTCAACATGTATTTTGGCCACTCCTCATGAGCAAACTGCTCCAGTTGTCTCGGGTTTGAAGGGTGCCTTTTCCAGACGGCATGTTTCAGCTCCTTCCAAAGGTGCTCAATAGGATTTAGGTCAGGGCTCATAGAAGGCCACTTCAGAATAGTCCAATGTTTTCCTCTTAGCCATTCTTGGGTGTTTTTAGCTGTGTTTTGGGTCATTATCCTGTTGCAAGACCCATGACCTGCGACTGAGACCAAGCTTTCTGACACTGGGCAGCACATTTCTCTCTAGAATCCCTTGATAGTCTTGAGATTTCATTGTACCCTGCACAGATTCAAAACACCCTATGCCAGATGCAGCAAAGCAGCCCCAGAACATAACAGAGCCTACTCCATGTTTCACAGTAGGGACAGTGTTCTTTTCAAGATATGCGTCATTTTTCCGTCTGTGAACATAGAGCTGATGTGCCTTGCCAAAAATTTCGATTTTTGTCTCATCTGTCCATAGGACATTCTCCCAGAAGCTTTGTGACTTGTCAACATGTAGTTTGGCAAATTACTTTTGTCAGATTCAAGTTATCTCTGTTACCATTGTGGGTTTTTCTTTCATTAAACGAGGGGTACTAACAATTTTGTCCACGTGTATATATATGTATAGCGCAGTGCAAAAGTTTTAGTCAAGTGTGGAAAAATGCCGCAAGGTAAGAATCCTTTCAGAAATATAAGGGTTAATAGTGCTTGCAGCACTTTCCTCTCCGCCTGCTTCGTGCAGAAACCGAGCAGAAACCACACGGACCCCATTATAGTCTATGGGGTCCGCAGGTTTCCCAGATAAACCACTTTTTTATGCTTATAGGTTTCCGTTTGGGGGGTCCCCAAGCGCACTCCCCGAACGGAAACCCAAACGCAGATGTGAACCGGGCCTAAGCCGATGATTTCATGAGCGAAGTATGCAAAAAAAACTAACCAAAAGATTTAGACAGACTGGTGAGGTAATGTGTATATATAGGATAATGCACGCTGCAAACACTGGAGACTTTGTTCCTATGGGATTTGTATCTTTATACAGCCTTTTAAAGGCTATGTGTACCTTTGTGCCATTTTTATTACCAATTTTCATGTATTTTAGGCAGCAAATATTTTCATTAAATATTTAGCCTTATTTGGTTTTTCAGCTTCTTTGTTCTGTGCATACGTTATGAACAATTACTTGTGTAGCTCTTCATCTCCGACAGTTGTGTAAAAAGGCCCTTTAATGATTACCGATGAACTTTTATATCACCTATAGCTGCTCATTGCAGTATTTGTGTAAAAGGACACTTACACTACATAGCAAGCTGCTGAATGCCACTCATTAGCACATTTATGGGTGTTAGCTCCAAGGCCAATTTATAGTTCAACTTCATAAATCAGCTTAGAAGATCATTCAAGAAAGGTTAGTGAGGAGTCGTCACACTGCCAGTCTGATGGATTCATGAAAGAATGGCACTCTGCAGCTTGCTATGTAGTGTAAAACATAGAGGATGAGAATCCAATTGACACAAGAGTGTTAATAAAATCCTGTAATAAAAATGTTTTCATCCCAAAGTACATGTATGAGAGAGTCCAGAGCCTTTAAAAGAATATTCAACCTAATATATATTCTGTCTTAGAAGGCTGTGAATGTCAGTGCAATCTATTGCTACCTGCTATTTCAGTCTAGGGTGGTGTTGATGCAGTGTCCAGAAAAAAGGTCTGTCCCCACGATAATATCTATAAATCTTGAGAACAGGTTTACTGCTTCTTCCTTACATTGTGTCACAAGATATATATCTCTAATATTCCATTTTCCAGATTTATGGCCATATAAATATATATGACAGGGTCATTTATGTTTGCTGGAATTGCTTTCCTTAGTTGGGCCATGGTATGAAAAATATGATCAAGCTGTCAATATTTTCCGTCATATGTATAAATATGTGCAAGAATTGACTACTATTGGCCTGTTAATGTGCCAGTCCTTGCCATGTGTAGAGAAAATGGGCACGGCAGTAGAACAGACAGTCCCCGAGATCTTGCACATGGTAGTTATTTATGGCAGAACAGTATTGTGGTTATCAGAAACAGCTGAATGAGCGCGTTCAAGTATTTGGATTGCCCCTAATAAGGCAGTGTTTTACATCAGTAATTGTAAGCCAAAATCAGGAGCGGGTCGAAAACACATAAGAGGTGCAAATTTTTCCACTACACCGTACCCCTGTATAGTCTCCACTCCTGGTTATGGCTCACAATCACTGACATGTGATAAGACCTTAGATCATCATCCCGCTCTCCAACCAAAAATGGGGACTAAGTGACCCTTTTTATCTGCAATTGTAAGGATCTCAGAGGTCAGACCCCCGTCTACAACCTGAATTCCAAAAATGTTGGGGCGCTGTGTAAAATGTAAAGATAACAAGAATGCAATGATTCTGTCTGATTCTGATGGTTGTGACTCCCAATATCAGCAGATCATGGGGATACTGAGGGTCCTAGGGATAGGTTACTAAATCCCATAAAACCCCTTTAATTGTACTTTTTTCATTTAAGGCTCCACCGCAGAAACCGCTAGAGAAAAGTCCTGCATGGAGGACTTTTCTCTCCACCAGTTTCAGTATAAAAACAGCACAACACCCGGCAGACCCCATTAAAGTCTATGGGGCCGCTGGTAACTTCTGTTTTAGCTTCCTGGCTCTCCATCATTCGGGTGTCCTGGTGGACCCAAACAACAGAGAGCCATGTGCAGATGTGAACCTAGCCTAAAGCTAGCTATAGAGATTCAATAATACATCCCATAATGAAAGTTTATAGTGCTACTAAAACCTCAAAAATGTTGACTTTGGTGGGCAATCTTTTTTGTTCAAATTTTCCCACAAAAACACGTTGGTCGCAAAGTGTCCAACAATTGGCTGTAGTCCATATGGGAACCTTGCGGTAAGTGTTCAATTATTCTGCAGTGCCATATTGAATGATATAGTGCTTATAGAAATCAATGGGTCAATATATGTAATGCATGGACATGCCAGGCCCTCCAGAGAGGGACACTCTTTCTAAAGGCTCTGTCTAATAAATGAAGATACTTAAAGGGGTTTTCTAAGTTAACAGATATTGATGTTCTATTCTTAGGATAGGTGGTCATTGCTATCAGACTGGTGTTCGTAGAAACCTTGCACCCAAACTGATCTGCTGTTCACAGCAGCCACAGAGGGGGGAATTTATCAAGACTGGCATTTCTTATACACTAGGTGAGCCAAAATTACTAAGAGGCTGTGTCTTCTTAAAGAGGTTTAAGCAAGAAATAAGTTATCGCCTATCCATAGGACAGAGGATAAATTGAGCAGTCAGACCCACACTGATCTGCAATTTATCCTCTATCCTATGGATAGGGGACAACTTGTTTAGAGGGAAAATCCCTTTAACCACTTCAGTACCGCCCATAGAATATACGTTCGGAAGATGGTTGCCTTGTTCTGCAAGGACGTACCGGTACGTCAAAGCGGAACTCAGCAGCTGCACAAAATCGTGCAGTTGCTGAAAAAGGGAGCCGGCTGTAACTACAGCCGGAGCACCCAGAGAGAAGACAGGGAAGGTGATCCGCCGCTATCAGCGTGTGGTAGAGCTGCTCTGGGTCCTACAGGACCCAGATCAGCTCTATAGTTATGTGTAAGTAACGTGCAGGAGGCTGAATTCCTCCTGCAACTGGGGCTAAATGTACCAGTCCCAGTTACAGGGGAAATCAGCCTCCCCCACAAGAAAAAAGTGATCAGATGTCCCCAAAGGTCTATTATGACCTTATGGGGACACAATGTAAAAAAAAAAAAAAAGTATAGAAAAAAAAAATGTTAATAAAATAATTTAAAAAATAAGTAAAATAATACGCCAATAAAACGTCCTTATTAAAGGTTATAGCCCCACCCCCGACGACACCATAAAAAATAAAAATTACCGTAACGGAGAGGAAAAACTATTTTATCAAGTTTTTTAGTAGCACTTTGTGTTATTAAATAAAAAAAAAAATGTGTACATCCTAACCACATCCGATCTGCTTACAACCACATGAAGAACAAAAACATGCTGCTTTACTGAGGCACTATCTAGTTTACCTGTATTGGTACAAATTATGGCTGGGTGACTGTCTTAAGGGGAATGTGTAATGTTATAAAACGTTTTTACTAATGTGATTTGTTTATTAATTTTAAGATTTTTTGGCAGTGATTATTTCACATTTCAGGAAAAATAATTAATATTTCCCACTGTTGGTCACTAGAGGGAGCATTATCAGTGTGCTGTGTCAATGCACACGGCCCATAGGAGAGATACAACAGAACCGACCCATCTCCTATGCTGCTACATATCTGAGGAAGGTGATAAGCAGAATAAGGGTCTATTCACATCAGATTTTTTACATCTATGATGCAAACGGATGGTCATCCGTTTACATAGAGAGCAGACCGCTAAACAGATGTAAAAAACGTTATATGAATGAGTCACATTTTGAGTCACAAAATTACAATGTGACCTCTTTCTTCTTAGCATGGATTGTTGTGCAAACAGATCCCTCTCTGCTTCCTACCAATACCATTAACAGCTCATCCCACCCCATTTTTCCTCTGCCTCTCACATAATCTGCTCCCTATAGCTCCCCCCTATCCTACAGTCAGGTCACCATGCCCCCATTACAAGGACATCATCAAAGCGTAAGGATCTGGCACATATATAGCATTCTGAACTCGGTAGTATTTTATAGAAACAGGTGGTAGACATGGGTGACAGCCTCAGCAATACCATATTTTGAATCTATTTTGCATAGCTTTCCAATAAAAAAAAAAACATTGAACTGTTGCTTTAAGGGCCTTGTATGATGTCATCCTATGTAGAGGCAGTGACACGTACAGCTTATTTATAAAAAAAAAAAAAAAAAAAAGCAGTTAATATGTACTACTCAGGGAGATGCAGCAACCAGATCAGCACAGTCTTTTTGCTGTTTATAAGCTTTAAATGTAGCAATGAAAAGGTGTATTATATGGGCAGATGCTAGAATGGGTAAAATAAGGTGCCGCCTGGTATGCTGTGGATACAGTAGGTGACGCTGTCAAACCAGGCGGGTTCAGGTTACATATAGGAAAGGCCTAGGTAGTGTCTACTTGGATCATGCAGCAGCCATAAATGCCGAGGCATTTACCTACCTTATTTTAACCACTCCATTCTTAACTCTATTATATGTGATCACGATTGCTTAAGAACCTTGATGATGTCTTTGAAAGCCTTTTAGCAGCTAGAAATCATCTCTGTGTGTTGCATTGACACAGTATAGAGATGATGCTCCCTCTAGTGGCCAATAGTGCAAAATATGAAATATTTTAGAATTTTCAATATTTCCTTGGAATATTTCCATTTGCGGAAAAAAATTTAGAATTTTTTTTTTTTTTTTAGTGAATTATTGCCTTGAAAGAGGTTGCCCAGAACACAGAACATACACATTAGAGGTATGTCAGCTGAACAAGTCAATTTCAGCAGCACTATCCGACCATCTAATGACCTCTGGGGTCCTTCTGGCATCTGCCTTTGAGGGAGAAAAGGGTCAGGCCGTTTGATTTCACTACCAGAGGTGTCTAGCAGTGGCTTTTTCCCCATGTCCCACTGCGTCAACTGTTATGCTAGGTTCACACTAGTGTTGTGGTCTCCGTCGGGTGACCCAAACGACAGGGAACCGGACCCCTAAAACAGCTGTTACACATGGACACCGATAGACCCCATTTTCAAACTGAAAGCAGAGAGATAAGTTCTCCGTACAGGACTCCTCTCTCTGCTGATTTTCAGCAGTTTCTGCAAGTTTCCAACAGAGACTTTGGCGCAGATGTGAACCCAGCCTTAATGTGCATGGGAATGTTGCACAAGATTGCTGTTGCCCAATGGTAGGTCAAAAGCTATCTAATCTGTATGGCCAACTTTACACAGCACTATCTATAAATCCCCTTTGTATTGAAAAGGGCCCCCTTATCTTCTATAGCCTGAATGTTTTAATATACTCTCTTCTTTGTGGCAGATGTGGTGTAAAATTTAGCCAGTGTGAACTTAAACCAGGCTGTAAGAAGTTGCACCAAATTCTTCCCAGTTGCTAGACACTAATAGAGTCAAACAGCACTCCGATTTGGTGTGCATCTTAAAGGGGTCATACAGTTTTAAAAAAAAAAAATATGAATAAAATAACAGGAAACACCAGGACTATTGTAAAATATCCCACACACAAGCCCATTAATGTAAGGAGACACAATAAAGAGGCGGCACAAGGTGTACAGGCTGGGTGCATGTATTATTATGGTCCCGAGCCAAAGAGGAATAAAATACAGTACAATGTAAACTGGAATTTATGTAACACAAACAAGCAAGACATGAGGCTGCTGTGTCCTTAGTGGTGGTGTACATGCGGTACAAGCTTGTAGTGAGCACCACATGATGGGCAGCGCTGAGCATCTCCCTTGTGCAGCCAGAACCAGACCACAGAGGTGTTCTCCTCCTCACCTGGAAATGAGAGACAACATCAGAATGAGAGCAGAGGAATAGCTATACAGAACTATACGTAACAGCGATCAAGAACTAGGTCCATTCATGGATGTGGCTAGACATGGCTAGCACCCTTACAAGTTCAGAGTCAAAGTGAGCAAATCCCCCCTCTGCTCTATAAGGGCAAGCTATACGGATAAAATGATCTTCCCACTTGCATACCAAATCTGGGAACATCCAGAGATTTGATGTTCATGGCCTACCCTAAGGACAGACCATTAAAATCAGATTGGTGGAGGTCCTAATCTGGCACAGGTAAACCATGAGTGTCAATATCGCATCAGTCAGCTGACTGGCAGGGGTGCAAGGATAGAGCATCAATATCAAAGTCCCAGAAAAGTCCTTTTAATAGTGATGGACATGCACTGATTAAAGGAGTTTTATAGGACTTAGATAGGTCATACATATGTGATCAATGGGGGCCTGTCAGCCAGAACACTCACATGTCAATTTCTTCATTGTGCTAATGGTGTCATGTTCTTCGGTCACATGTTATAGCAGCAGCTCATTCGAATATAAGTGAATAGGACTGAGCAGAAATAAGTCTATACCATATGTACTGTGCTGTGCTGTGCTCGGTAGTCACAGAAGAGGCTGTAGTGCTCACATGAATGCTGTAGCTTCTTAAACCCAAAGATAGGTCATCAATATGTATATCCCAAAAACCCCTTTAGGCTGAGGCCCCACGTTGTGGAAACACAGCTTTTTTTTGTTGCAGATTTTGCTGCGTTTTTTTGAGTCAAAGCCAAGAATGACTCCAAAAGGAATGGGAAATATATAGGAAGCGTCTTAAGCTTCTCAGCCTTAAAGGGGAAAACTACAAATCTTTGCTTACAATACAGTTTTCCCAATTAGCTTCATACCAATGGACGCCCCACATTCAGCTTATCTTTGGGAAACACACAAACTCAGATGGAGCAGGGCCAATGTGTAGTGCTTTATCAGAAGCAGAAATAGTCCTGTATTAGATATAGAAATGTATACTTTTGGGAAGGCCAAGTCTTTTCTGGTACTTTCCACAGCAATGTTCCCCAAGCTTTGACCTCCTGCAAAACTACAACTCCCACCATGCCTGGCCTGCAAGTTGTAGTCTTGTAACCGCTGGATAGCCATAGCTTGATGAACATTGCAGTACAGTATACACAAACTCTGAAAGTAAACGCCTCGCTTCAAAACCTCTAAAATGACCGGGCCGCAAAAATCAATCTGTTCTAAAGCAAGCAGAAGATTTGGACTTACAGATGCAACCCACAATCCTTTGGTTATTCACAGAAGGAACAATGTGAGGGTCCTCCTTTGTCCCTTTGTAATGCTTAGGCTTCAGCATGTTGTATGGATCCTAAAAGGACACAATATTTTAGTGAAGAGCCTTTATACATCCATTAAGGTGGGAAGGAAATAGTCAACCCCCACTATGAATTTATTCTATTAAAATATCGATAAAATTAAGTGAACCTTCTGCCCCCTATTGTCAGCCAATGTTTATTTCATAAGGGATTTGGATCATTTTTATATAAGGTACATAAAGAAATAAAGAATAAGATACACAAAGAAAACTGGTGTAGATTTACTAGACAGTCTTAAACTGCCCCAAATATATCAAAGTATCTGATAAATCCGGTGTTTTGTTAGACTGTCCAGACTAACATCAAACCACTTAGTAGTTGGCTTAAAAGTTCTTAGCAGAGTCACAACTTAAGCCACGCACCTTTTTGCACAAGTTGGAAAAAATGTCTGAAACAATTGATAAATGGGGCTCACAACATGGTAGTCAGTTTCTTTTTTGGTCACATTTTTGCTTAAATCTCCCCCACTGTGCTCAAAATAGCGTACTTATTAGCATTAAACCCTGGAAACAGCAAATGATACAACTCATGTGCATACAGATGTCACGTTCAGTGCTGACATCACCACTGTACCACCATTCCATAGTAATAAGAAGAGAAGGGTGCTGGGTGAGTGAACTCGCCTTTCTTCAGATGCCAATATGCACAGTACTAATGGGCCGGAGAATAATACAATTCGCTAGAGCGTAGCTATAAATGAGGTTGGGAATGGTGCAGTGCAAACATGTCAGTTCTGCCCCATTAATCAGAATAGGATACAGAAGTGAAGGGTTAAATCCACAATCATTAATAAGTTAAAGGGGTTGTCACTTACCTTGTCTTGGGGTTGCTTTTGATGGATCTGGCACTTCTGCTGAAGTCACAACTGGAGGCATCGTTCGGCTCAGAGTCGCCATGCCCATTCTCCCCCAGTCTCATAGGTAATTTTACCTGTGCTATGAGGGCTAGCTTTACTATATAGTACAACCCGCCCCTATAGCACAAGAGAGAGGGGGGAGAAAGACCTGAGAGTCACAACATTGCAGGAACCCCATGGTGAATCAAAAGCATCCCTGGGAGCAGGTAAGGCAGGGTTCACACTACCGTTGATGTCCTTTCTGATAGTGTCCATTAAAAAAAGAAAAACAAAAAAAAAACGGACACCTATCATAACAGACATTAACAGACACTAACTGATGTTAATGTGTCCGTTTTTATTAACTGATCCAATTAATGGATTAGTTAAAAAAAACGGACACATTAGCATCAGTTAGTGTCCGTTTTTTTAACACTTTTTTTTTTTTTTTCTGCTTTCTGAGCATGCGCAGGAGAAAAAACGGACATAAAATAATGGACAGTAACTGATGGCTATCAGTTACTGTCTGTTATAAGTCCGTTACCCATAGACTTCAATGTTAAAATAATAACGGACACATGCTGTCCGTCAAGAATCCGTTTTTTTCAAACGAACAAAAAGTCCTGCATGTAGGATTTTTTGTCCGCGAAAAAATAACGGACTTCTGACGGATTTGGTGTAAACGGACACAATATAAAAACCCATTAAAATGAATGGAAATTTTAACGGATTTCTGACGGTTCAGCTAGTGTCCGATGCTAAAATCTTGTAACGGACAATAGCAACGAACACTACTGACGGTCACCAATGGCAGTGTGAACGCCCCCTAAGTGAATAAATACAACCCCTTTAAGACACACCCTTCACCTTATCTGCTGAGCCAATTTTGCCGTTATACATTGGACTGTTTTGATGCTTTATTTCATAATATACTACAAGTAAAAATATAAAGTATACTTTATATTTCCAGCTAAAAAAAAGGCACATTTTTGGTCATTCTGATATAAAATTAATATATATGGTCTTGGGTAAACAGGGAAGCTAGGACAATAATTTAGGATGAAACACGATGGAGGTGAAGGTCGATGTTATAATACATTACCTCACCACGCTTCAGTGCGGTCATAATTTCTCTCTCTCTACCAGTAGATTGCTCCTCATCGGTGGGCATACCTGCAGACACAGAGAGCCAGTGTGATGAAATACAGTATATCCTATGATCAGAGGCAAGAAATCTCTATACGCCACAGCACAGCAAAGCTACTTACTTATAGGAGGTATGAGAGTGGGGGGGGGGCACCATGTTGTATTTCTATTGCTTATGTTTGCTGCTGTAACACACTGAATTTCCCCATGGTGGGACTATTAAAGGAATATTTTTATTATTATTATGTAATGTGGCAAATTTACCTTTAGGCGATCAATCATTGTATGTTAGAAGAACATACTTGACATCATTCAGTCTTAACCACTTACTGGCACAATGGCCTCCAATGTGGAGAACCTAAAACCATAGGTAAACAATGTGGTCAAGGTGACCTGTCATCCATGTAAACATCTCTACCTGCACAAAGCAGATTATGATTGGTCACTGTACTGTTTTGCCTATGGCGGGAGCTTCACCCTAGTAGCTTCGATCTAGATTTACTCCTCAACTATCCATTTTAGACAATTGGGGTGGTGGGTGGTGGTTCTGGGTTGGTGCCATCCCCGGGTTTGGAAACAGCATCAGGAGACCAAGTTGCTCCATCTGCTCCCTAATCTCCCATGTTCACATCTGCACCCAGGTGTCCGTTGTTCTGTTCCATCGGAAGACCAGAACAACAGACACATGAACTGCTAAAACAGTGGACACCAACGGTGCCTGAAGGACCCCACGGACTATAATGGGATCCATTGGTTGTCTCTTTTTTTAAACTGAACCCACGCAATTAAAAAAAATAAAAAAATAAAATAGGACTCGCAGCAGTTTCTTTATCCAGCGATTTTTGGCGGTCACTGCAAAGGAGTCTCAGGCGCAGATGTGAACCCAGCCTTACCTGTACTATGAGGGCCAGTTTTAGGTAACTAGCAGTAAACATAGGAGACTCGGAGCGACTTGGAGGCCAAGTGCTGGTTCTGCTCACTTGACCCTGAACCCCTGGGTTCTTTGCTTGAAAAGCACCAGAGGAAGTGGGGATAAAACTCCCCCGGAGAACCCCTTTAAAGGGTTATTGCCATCTTTTTAAGGGATTGTATTTTTTAAATGTATATAATCGATGAGTCTGATCTCTGGGATCCACCAATTGCGAGAATACAGGGGCTGATTTAGCGCTGTGCCCCCTTCACAAAGCAAGCCTAGGCCACAAGGTCAAGCAGGAACTGCAGTCGGCCCCATTAAAATGCTGCAGGACCTTGCAGAGTGACTGGCTCAAAGTGGAAGGCGGTGCAATGTTATGTCAGTCCCGTGGCGTCTTCCTTTGCAGGATCGGTGGGCACTCCCGAGGTCAGACCCCTTCCATAATAAAGTGATGACATAGTCTAGTGATATACACCATCACTGTAGAAGACAGGGATACCCCTTCAATATGGAGCACTATTTGTAATGCTGGGCGAGTACTTGTGACAAACGCTGTCACCCAACTTTCTATAACTCCTGAATGGGTAACCTGTATAATTACACGGTGACATCTCCAGAGAGACATGTCAGCCACAATATGACAGCACTCCTCCCCCCTACATCACCTTAGGCCTGTCCAGTAACCTCACTACAAGTCTATGTCATAGTGGACGCTTCCACTCTGGAGGGAGGGGGGACGACGACAAAACTTCAGAATTATATTTTCTTTTCATACACATCCCCCTGCTCACAAGTGAATAAATCTGGCCTTACCACGGCACAGTACACCATGACACAGGCAGGGGCTGCCATAGGGCACAAGTGTTGGCAGGAGCTCGGGTGAATCAGATACATATTGCATATGAACGAACTTACCTCCAGCAGACATATATCTGGCTGGGGCAGCCTCCCCGCACGGCGCTGGTTCTGGTAAAAGCGCGGACAGCACTGCGGAACAGTAACCTTGAAGCCATGATGAATGAAGTCTTTTCCTGCCGGCGGCCGCACACAGAGGACGATCACAGGAAGCCGTACGTCACGTCCTGTCCTGCGCTATTCCCCCTGCGGCCGCCAGGGGTGTAATGTGCCCTGAAACTACTATGTGATCCCGGTACTGGCCACCAGGGGGTGAGAGTCACGTGATGAGGTGTGCGTCAGTGTGCGAGGAGATGGGACATTATACACAGTTCTGTACATAGAGTGTGAGGACTGCAGGACATGGCAGATAACGGTGACAACACCTCAGTCGCAGCTATATAGTCATGTAATGACGTCACTTGTATCCTCTAATAAGTATAAAGACTATTTTGTGTTTATACTCAGAATGTCTTTGTTCACACTTGACTTCCATGGTTAGGCTCAGTTCTCATTAGAATCATGGCTTCCCTGGCTAACAAAGCCATTTCCAAATCCTAACGGTCCCCACTGTCTGTAATGGGGTCTGTGAGGGTTCTGGTATCCAGGATAGTGCTGCAGGCTGTAGCTCCCTGTTCACATTGTATGTTACATTCTCTTGATGTATGAATCAAACAAAATGCCCCAATGTATGCAACTCTTGGCATACAGGTACATTTGTTACCATTGTAAAATAATATATATTTATACTGTGTGGTCTGCGACTATTGTGGTGGCTGACTTTATAGGAATATACAGATTTATCAAGGTTGGCGCACATATAATACCCTTGCCATGCCCCCTTTTCATAAAGTGACAAGGACAGGGTTAAAAATGCTATTGGTCCCAAAAATTTTTTATTTTTTTAGCGAAAATGACACTTGAAGAGTCACAAACTATGTCACATTTGTACAAGAATGATAAATCTTCCCCATAGTATACCAGTCTGTCAGATGACATTGAGAGGACTCCTTTACACAGTCTTATCTTAAGACTAAGGCTAGGACTACACAGTGACATTTGTTGCGCGACTAAACAAAGGCATTAAAATCACGCAACAAGTAGTAAGAAAAATTAAGGCAAGGATTATAAAGAAAGCAATTGTAGTCGTGCATGAGTCTATGGTAGTGATGTTACATGCGTCATAAAATTGTGACACTGGTGTAATCGCAATTGGCGCAATTGTGTACATGTTTTGCATTTTTTGTTGTGTGACTTTAGTGAGATTTTAAGTGATGCGTGTAGCCCTAGTTTAAAGCCATACATAGCTCAGGCAACACAGCGGTTTGGCCACAGAAACGTAGCAGCAGAAAAAGCTGCATTTTACAGTTCCATAAAAATGAATGACATTTAATTTCATTATTTTTTCATTGCGTGAAAAAAATGCAGCAGAAAATGCAATCCCAAATATACTTGCTTTTTATGCTGTTTTCCTATGAGGATGACAGAAGATGTAAGAGTAGAGGTATGACAGAAGATGGAAGAGTAGAGGTATGACAGAAGATGGAAGAGTAGAGGTATGACAGAAAGATAGAAGAGTAGAGGTATGACAGAAGATGTAAGAGTAGAGGTATGACAGAAGATGGAAGAGTAGAGGTATGACAGAAGATGGAAGAGTAGAGGTATGACAGAAAGATAGAAGAGTAGAGGTATGACAGAAGATGTAAGAGTAGAGGTATGACAGAAGATGGAAGAGTAGAGGTATGACAGAAGATGTAAGAGTAGAGGTATGACAGAAGATGGAAGAGTAGAGGTATGACAGAAGATGTAAGAGTAGAGGTATAACAGAAGATGGAAGAGTAGAGGTATGACAGAAGATAGAAGAGTAGAGGTATGACAGAAGATGGAAGAGTAGAGGTATGACAGAAGATGTAAGAGTAGAGGTATGACAGAAGATGTAAGAGTAGAGGTATGACAGAAGATGGAAGAGTAGAGGTATGACAGAAGATAGAAGAGTAGAGGTATGACAGAAGATGTATGAATAGATGTATGACAGAAGATGTAAGAGTAGAGGTATGACAGAAGATGGAAGAGTAGAGGTATGACAGAAGATGGAAGAGAAGAGGTATGATAGAAGATGGAAGAGTAGAGGTATGATAGAAAATGTAAGAGTAGAGGTATGACAGAAAATGGAAGAGTAGAGGTATGACAGAAGATGGAAGAGTAGAGGTATGACAGAAGATGTAAGAGCAGAGGTATGACAGAAGATGGAAGAGTAGAGGTATGACAGAAGATGTAAGAATAGAGGTACGATAGAAGATGTAAGAGTAGAGGTATGGTAGAAGATGGAAGAGTAGAGGTATGACAGAAGATGTAAGAACAGAGGTACGATAGAAGATGTAAGAGTAGAGGTATGATAGAAAATGTAAGAGTAGAGGTATGATAGAAAATGTAAGAGTAGAGGTATGACAGAACATGGAAGAGTAGAGGTATGACAGAAAGATAGAAGAGTAGAGGAATGATAGAAGATGGAAGAGTAGAGGTATGACAGAAGATAGAAGAGTAGAGGTATGACAGAAGATAGAAGAGTAGAGGTATGACAGAAGATGGAAGAGTAGAGGTATGACAGAAAGATAGAAGAGTAGAGGTATGACAGAAAGATAGAAGAGTAGAGGTATGACAGAAAGATAGAAGAGTAGAGGTATGACAGAAGATGGAAGAGTAGAGGTATGACAGAAGATGGAAGAGTAGAGGTATGACAGAAGATGGAAGAGTAGAGGTATGACAGAAAGATAGAAGAGTAGAGGTATGACAGAATATGGAAGAGTAGAGGTATGACAGAAGATGGAAGAGTAGAGGTATGACAGAAAGATAGAAGAGTAGAGGTATGACAGAAGATGGAAGAGTAGATTTATGACAGAAGATGGAAGAGTAGAGGTATGACAGAAAGATAGAAGAGTAGAGGTATGACAGAAGATGAAAGAGTAGAGGTATGACAAAAGATGTAAGAGCAGAGGTATGACAGAAGATGGAAGAGTAGAGGTATGACAGAAAGATAGAAGATTAGAGGTATGACAGAAAGATGTAAGAGCAGAGGTATGACAGAAGATGGAAGAGTAGAGGAATGACAGAAGATGGAAGAGTAGAGATATGACAGAAGATGGAAGAGTAGAGGTATGACAGAAGATGAAAGAGCAGAGGTATGACAGAAGATGGAAGAGTAGAGGAATGACAGAAGATGGAAGAGCAGAAGTATGACAGAAGATGGAAGAATAGAGGTATGATAGAAGATGTAAGAGTAGAGATATGACAGAAGATGGAAGAGCAGAGGTATGACAGAAGATGGAAGAGTAGAGGTATGACAGAAAGATAGAAGAGTAGAGGTATGACAGAAGATGTAAGAGTAGAGGTATGACAGAAGATGGAAGAGTAGAGGTATGACAGAAGATGTAAGAGTAGAGGTATGACAGAAGATGGAAGAGTAGAGGTATGACAGAAGATGGAAGAGTAGAGGTATGACAGAAGATAGAAGAGTAGAGGTATGACAGAAGATGTATGAATAGATGTATGACAGAAGATGTAAGAGTAGAGGTATGACAGAAGATGGAAGAGTAGAGGTATGACAGAAGATGGAAGAGTAGAGGTATGACAGAAGATGGAAGAGTAGAGGTATGACAGAAGGATAGAAGAGTAGAGGTATGACAGAAGATGTAAGAGTAGAGGTATGACAGAAGATGGAAGAGTAGAGGTATGACAGAAGATGTAAGAGTAGAGGTATGACAGAAGATGGAAGAGTAGAGGTATGACAGAAGATAGAAGAGTAGAGGTATGACAGAAGATGGAAGAGTAGAGGTATGACAGAAGATGTAAGAGTAGAGGTATGACAGAAGATGGAAGAGTAGAGGTATGACAGAAGATGGAAGAGTAGAGGTATGACAGAAGATAGAAGAGTAGAGGTATGACAGAAGATGTATGAATAGATGTATGACAGAAGATGTAAGAGTAGAGGTATGACAGAAGATGGAAGAGTAGAGGTATGACAGAAGATGGAAGAGAAGAGGTATGATAGAAGATGGAAGAGTAGAGGTATGATAGAAAATGTAAGAGTAGAGGTATGACAGAAAATGGAAGAGTAGAGGTATGACAGAAGATGGAAGAGTAGAGGTATGACAGAAGATGTAAGAGCAGAGGTATGACAGAAGATGGAAGAGTAGAGGTATGACAGAAGATGTAAGAATAGAGGTACGATAGAAGATGTAAGAGTAGAGGTATGGTAGAAGATGGAAGAGTAGAGGTATGACAGAAGATGTAAGAATAGAGGTACGATAGAAGATGTAAGAGTAGAGGTATGATAGAAAATGTAAGAGTAGAGGTATGATAGAAAATGTAAGAGTAGAGGTATGACAGAAGATGGAAGAGTAGAGGTATGACAGAAAGATAGAAGAGTAGAGGAATGATAGAAGATGTAAGAGTAGAGGTATGACAGAAGATAGAAGAGTAGAGGTATGACAGAAGATAGAAGAGTAGAGGTATGACAGAAGATGGAAGAGTAGAGGTATGACAGAAAGATAGAAGAGTAGAGGTATGACAGAAAGATAGAAGAGTAGAGGTATGACAGAAAGATAGAAGAGTAGAGGTATGACAAGATGGAAGAGTAGAGGTATGACAGAAGATGGAAGAGTAGAGGTATGACAGAAGATGGAAGAGTAGAGGTATGACAGAAAGATAGAAGAGTAGAGGTATGACAGAATATGGAAGAGTAGAGGTATGACAGAAGATGGAAGAGTAGAGGTATGACAGAAAGATAGAAGAGTAGAGGTATGACAGAAGATGGAAGAGTAGATTTATGACAGAAGATGGAAGAGTAGAGGTATGACAGAAAGATAGAAGAGTAGAGGTATGACAGAAGATGGAAGAGTAGAGGTATGACAGAAAGATAGAAGAATAGATGTATGACAGAAGATGAAAGAGTAGAGGTATGACAAAAGATGTAAGAGCAGAGGTATGACAGAAGATGGAAGAGTAGAGGTATGACAGAAAGATAGAAGATTAGAGGTATGACAGAAAGATGTAAGAGCAGAGGTATGACAGAAGATGGAAGAGTAGAGGAATGACAGAAGATGGAAGAGTAGAGATATGACAGAAGATGGAAGAGTAGAGGTATGACAGAAGATGAAAGAGCAGAGGTATGACAGAAGATGGAAGAGTAGAGGAATGACAGAAGATGGAAGAGCAGAAGTATGACAGAAGATGGAAGAATAGAGGTATGATAGAAGATGTAAGAGTAGAGATATGACAGAAGATGGAAGAGCAGAGGTATGACAGAAGATGGAAGAGTAGAGGTATGACAGAAAGATAGAAGAGTAGAGGTATGACAGAAGATGTAAGAGTAGAGGTATGACAGAAGATGGAAGAGTAGAGGTATGACAGAAGATGGAAGAGTAGAGGTATGACAGAAGATGGAAGAGTAGAGGTATGACAGAAGATAGAAGAGTAGAGGTATGACAGAAGATGTATGAATAGATGTATGACAGAAGATGTAAGAGTAGAGGTATGACAGAAGATGGAAGAGTAGAGGTATGACAGAAGATGGAAGAGTAGAGGTATGATAGAAGATGGAAGAGTAGAGGTATGATAGAAAATGTAAGAGTAGAGGTATGACAGAAAATGGAAGAGTAGAGGTATGACAGAAGATGTAAGAGCAGAGGTATGACAGAAGATGGAAGAGTAGAGGTATGACAGAAGATGTAAGAATAGAGGTACGATAGAAGATGTAAGAGTAGAGGTATGATAGAAAATGTAAGAGTAGAGGTATGGTAGAAGATGGAAGAGTAGAGGTATGACAGAAGATGTAAGAATAGAGGTACGATAGAAGATGTAAGAGTAGAGGTATGATAGAAAATGTAAGAGTAGAGGTATGATAGAAAATGTAAGAGTAGAGGTATGACAGAAGATGGAAGAGTAGAGGTATGACAGAAAGATAGAAGAGTAGAGGAATGATAGAAGATGGAAGAGTAGAGGTATGACAGAAGATAGAAGAGTAGAGGTATGACAGAAGATGGAAGAGTAGAGGTATGACAGAAGATGGAAGAGTAGAGGTATGACAGAAAGATAGAAGAGTAGAGGTATGACAGAAATGGAAGAGTAGAGGTATGACAGAAGATGGAAGAGTAGAGGTATGACAGAAAGATAGAAGAGTAGAGGTATGACAGAAGATGGAAGAGTAGATTTATGACAGAAGATGGAAGAGTAGAGGTATGACAGAAAGATAGAAGAGTAGAGGTATGACAGAAGATGGAAGAGTAGATGTATGACAGAAAGATAGAAGAATAGATGTATGACAGAAGATGAAAGAGTAGAGGTATGACAAAAGATGTAAGAGCAGAGGTATGACAGAAGATGGAAGAGTAGAGGTATGACAAAAGATGTAAGAGCAGAGGTATGACAGAAGATGGAAGAGTAGAGGTATGACAGAAAGATAGAAGATTAGAGGTATGACAGAAAGATGTAAGAGCAGAGGTATGACAGAAGATGGAAGAGTAGAGGAATGACAGAAGATGGAAGAGTAGAGATATGACAGAAGATGGAAGAGTAGAGGTATGACAGAAGATGAAAGAGCAGAGGTATGACAGAAGATGGAAGAGTAGAGGAATGACAGAAGATGGAAGAGTAGAGGTATGACAGAAGATGGAAGAATAGAGGTATGATAGAAGATGTAAGAGTAGAGATATGACAGAAGATGGAAGAGCAGAGGTATGACAGAAAGATAGAAGAGTAGAGGTATGACAGAAGATGGAAGAGTAGAGGAATGACAGAAGATGAAAGAGTAGAGGTATGACAGAAGATGGAAGAATAGAGGTATGATAGAAGATGTAAGAGTAGAGGTATGACAGAAAGATAGAAGAGTAGAGGAATGACAGAAAGATAGAAGAGTAGATGTATGACAGAAAGATAGAAGAGTAGATGTATGACAGAAAGATAGAAGAGTAGATGTATGACAGAAAGATAGAAGAGTAGATGTATGACAGAATGAAAGAGAGATGAGCCTGGCCGCTGCATATAGGATAGACTGGAGAGGGGAGAGATTGGTAAGGGGAAGACTGACTAGCAGGGACAGTAGTCAAGACAAAAGTGTATCAGAGCGACAATAAGGGTCTTTAATGTTTCCATGGTAAGGAATGGGCAGATTCTGGAAAGGTTTATGAGTTGCGGCTGACATGAGCGTGTGAGTAATTGGATATGGGGTAAATGAAAGGTCTGAGTCAAGCATAAATCCAAGAAGCTGCCTCGGAGTCATAGTAGAAGCACTAACTGAAATAGAAATACCAGGTTTAGTCAGTTACTAGAAGGTGGAAAACCAGGAAACTCAGTTCTTAAACGTTTAAGTTTCAGACAGAGGGAAGACATGATGTGAGAGACAGCAGAGAGACAGTCACTGGTGTTCTGTAGTAGTGCATGGGGAATGTCATGGGATAACGTATATAGTTGGGTGACATCGGTATGATGATGGGATTGAAAGCCAAATCAGTGTGGAGAAAAAAACAGAAAAGAACTTAGGACTGAGCTCTATGGAGCCTCAACAACAAGGAAAGGGGGAAGAGGCAGAGCCAGATAATGATACAATGTACAAGTGGTCATTGAGACAGGAAGAAATCCAGAAGAGAGCAGTATACATTGGTACATCACAAAAAAACTATGGAATAGTGAGGTCAACTAAGCTATTTAATATGACAGGGAATAACGCATGGCACTCCCCTTTTTTTCCCCAATGGGCAACATTTTATGCCTGTACAGTGGGACACATTGCAGAGATATATATTAGGAGCTTTTCTCAACATATACCTGTACATAACACCGGCAATTATCCTGATAGGAACTAGGCCGCAAAAAGGACTGCAGAAAGGTAAAAACCCCTTAATCTGGCAATGGTCTAGGCTAGGATACCCGCAAAGTACAGGTGGGTCGGGTTTTGGCCTCATATGGTAAGTACACGGTGGCCACTATGTAAGACATCACCCATCTTCACTTAACCCATCAATCTGCTGCAGTCTTCATAGAATTCAATAGACTTGTAGTCAGCGGTGCTTTAGTAATCGTGACCACCTTCTCATTGCACTAAATGGCGACTACGAATCAGTGGACATAGAAAATTATATAAATGCTTTAGATAGGAATATCACTTGTGAATGTTATATTTTATGGAGACCTGCTCATTACCTTCTACTGATCATATAGGTGAAAGCAACCCTGCCAATAATACGTGCATATAGTATAGAAGAGGAACATAAGAAGTTACTTCAGTGACCATGTGGCTACTGTTACTGTTCCACTGGAATCCAGGTGTGTAGGATTATTTTAAGGTAAAATGCACTATAGTTAATGTACAGTCCAAAGTATGTTCATGAGTAGTTTCAGAAAAAACAACTGTTTCTTCATTTTTTGCAGTAACCACTAGGTGTCACTGTAATCTTGCCATGCTAATGACTATTCTTCTGAACTGGAATAAATCTGCAAACTTTCATGCTGTTTTGTCAGAGAGATGCAGCACAAAATCTCCTCGCAGATGTAAGAGGTAAGACACAAGCTAAAGAACATTTACATCTTAAGCCTGAGGCCCCACATTGCAGACATGCAGCTTTTTTTTGTTGCAGATTTTGCTGCGGTTTTTTGAGCCAAAGCCAGGAGTGGATAGAGCAGAAGGGAGAAGTATAAGAGCTTCCTATACATTTCCCATTCCTTTTGTAGTCACTCTTGGCTTTGGCTCAAAAAACTGCAGCAAAATCATCAAGAGAAAAAGCTGCATGTACACAATATGGGGCCTCAGCCTTAAACCAAACCCTACAAAATTAGTTAATGTACTTTAACCTTTCTGGATTCTATTCAGATGAACGTCAAAAACAGTCGTGTGATGGCCTTTAAAACACATTGGGGCATATTTATGAAGATAGGCGTATTTAAAGCCAATCTTCATAACCCCGGCGCTGGCAGAGTAGCCGCCTCATTTATGTGGTATGCATCTTCATAAATGCGAGAGCTCCGAGGGCTACAAGCTGAAGTAGATTTCGACGATCATTTGTGCCAGTACATATTTTGTCGCAACTGGCATTTTAAAATTCCCAAACCTGAGGTTTGCGACTTTTTTACACCAAATATCTGGGGTAAAATTAATAATGCATATCTCCTATTGATTTCAATTGAATTATTCACATGTCCATTTTTTGATGGTCCGGATCGTCAAAAAATAGGACTGATCCTTTTTCTGGACTCTGGAAAAGGGATGCCCCAGGAATGCCAAACAGTTGTGAAAAACTGACTGTTTCATCCATTTTTCACAGCCTTTTTTTAGCACAGTGGTGTGGATATAGACTTAGTTTACCTCTTCTCAACACAGACCTGACTATTCACATTCTAATAGAAAAAAAAGTATTTTCATTAGGTCGTGAATAGGCATCCACTCTTTCCCCCAGGGACAGCAGTTCTGGGTTTCCCTGTCTTGCACCTTGCTGTATGCACCCAGTTGGTTAACCCTTTAGATGCTGTGTTCACCAGGTAATAAGGTATTTGACAGAAGGAGGGGACTTTATCTGTCAGGCTATCAGCTGCCTGTAATGCATTAGTGGGGTGCCAGTGAGTTTTCATGGCAATCAGAATAGAAAAAAGACAAGCCCCCATGTAGCCATGTAGACAGAAAAATAAAGTTTTAAGGTCTTGGCATGCATGGAACAAAAAAAAAAATAAAAAAAAATGTTCCTGATGGTAGAAAGTGGGCTGGTTAACAAATGATTTTCCAACTAACGAAACATATTTCTTGTCCTGTGAAAAGGGTATCCACGCCTTTAGTAGGAAACGTCATATCTGTCTGATCTGTGGCAGTTCGACTGCTGGGACCCCGCTGATTTCAAGAATGGGGGTCATGTGTTTCTCATGTATGTCCATTATACTATACTCTCACATCTCTTTGTGACTGGCGCAGATGTGTGGCTTACCCAACTCCAGCAGTCCATTCTTCCATACAACCAGAGAGATGCAATGCCCCCATTCTTGAGATTGAAGGGGGGGTCCTAATACTCAGAACTCCACTAATCAGACACTTATGGCGGTTTCCCACAGTAAAAAGGAATAAGTGTCTATAGTGGGAAAATCCTTTAAGAGTTAAATCAGTTTCCGTACCTCATATCATATGTCCAATAGGGGGTGTCACCTAGCTTGTTCTGAAAGGTAATTTTTCTCAGTTATGTAGTAGGAATAGGGCATGGATTACACATTGAACGCTACCCAGGCATATAGTGAATACTGTATATTGCAAGAAAATTTTCTTCTAGCCAGTGACTGACCTGTATGACCTTTTTCACCTGATATACAATGGCCTGCCCCCCACACACTCAGTGTCAGTCCAGGTGGATAAACATCATTCATGTATAGTCAGATGTCTGATGGAAGGTGACAGCGACAGAGAAGTGCTATTTTTTTATCTACAACCTACACAACTACAAGGCAGCAACAATAAAATGCCCTGCTGTAAGTTGCTATCTGTGTAGTAGGAAGGCAGCGGTTGTCACAGGGATAACTGATGTCTCTGACTGTGGTAGTTTTAGGATGGGTAAAAATCTGGAAAAGCAGTCAAAACTGTACATTGTAAAACAAGGTTATCACAACAGATGTCACACCTAACTATATGGCTGCTGTAGGGAGTATGAAAAATATAGCATTACATGCCAGTCATTCAGATGACTGGCTGCCAAATGTAATGTATGGACGGTTCTATCAGGTTGGGAGCGCTCCTATAGAATGGATCTCCATTTTTTCTCCTAGGGGGGAGTCCTAAGCAAAACCCCCAAATAGACATATGGACTGGGTTATTCTCATGAGAAAACCTCTTTAATTGGGTGGTTATTTTTTTACGTTAGGGATAAAGGTCTACATTGAGCCATTTTGGAGGCCACTGTGGTTGGTGTTGGTAGGCCAAACCTCAATTGCTCTACTGCTCTGACTCTGCCTCCATGTCAGTCAGAATCAGTAAAGATCCTCTAATTCAATAAAAAAGCTAAAAGATATTAACAAAAAAAAAAAGGTCTTTGTCACTCTTTTATGATTCACAGAGTGCGCCCTCCACCATGGATATGACTTGGTATAGGTAATGGCTTACTTTTAGGGTGGGGATGTAAAATAATACTCCTCCACCTCAAATCCATTTAGGCTTTGTATTATTTACTTGCAGAGTAGATTTCAATTGCATCTCAATCCCGTAATATTCAAAACGCCTCTGCACTTGGAACACGCAGATACCAATAACAATATAAACAATCAGGGTGATCACATCTAAAATGGAAAAACTCTCAGCAATAATGCAATAGCAGTCAGTACTCACCTCAGGGCTGGCGGGGGAGGGGGGATTGGGGTAGGGGAGAAAACACTACACCCATATCCAAATCCTCAGAGTGAGTCACTTGCTCCTCCACAAACTACCACCAATAGAAGAACTTCCTCTAATTTTAGTTAAAAACTAAAGTTTTTCCCTATTGGAAGAAGTTTTGCAATGTGGAGGAGTTTTTCCATATTGGTATCATTAACCATTAACCTCTTTTAGGCCTCGATGACCAAACCATTTTTTACATTTTCCGACATCACATACCAAACCTTATAGCTTTATTATTTTTCCGTCAATGTAACTGTATAAGGGTATCATTTTCGCAGGACAAGTGGTACTGTGTTATGGCCCTATTTTGGGGTAGATATACCTCATTGATTAACTTTTATCAATCTTTTCTGGGAAGGAATAGAAAAAACTGCAATGTTGCCCTCGCCGTTTTATGCTATAAATTTTGCTATAAATCCGGATAAATTTATTCACTAGTTCACGAGTTTTATTTTTAGGTTTTACTACTTTTGCAACGTAAAAACCCTTTTTGTAATACTTTTTTTTTTCGCATAACTTTTCCATTATTTTTTGTTAACAGAAATGTGCTATGATTTATTTTTTGCAGGAAGACTTGAAGTTTTTATTGATGCCAGTTTAGGGAACATAACGCTTTTTGATAGCTTATTCAGTGGCCAAAAGACAAAAAAACGGCAATTTTGGCATCATTTTTAGATTTATTTTTACATTTGTATTACATTTGTATTACTCAGGTCCTAATGGACCCAATATGTGTATTATGTTTTTATTATTTATTAAACATTTTGGGATGGGGAGATTAATGTGTGATTATTTATTTATTTATTTTTTAAAAACCCTTTGTTTCCTTAGGTCCTCTGCTGCTATACATAGGCACTGGATCCCTGCACTCTGATTTGAAGGGGTGCCGATGCCTACAGGCAGTTTCCCCCTCTCTCTAAAACCCCATAGATGCTGCATTCGTTATTGACCGCAGCATCTAAGGGGATAAACACTGATCAGCGGTTTGCCATTTATGGGTGTTAGGAGCAGCCGTACACTGGGGCCTGAGCATACGGGAGAGCCTGCATTATTCCACTGCAAAATGATGTGGAAAGTCCATTATTTCTCCTCGTTCTCCCCCCCCTCTCCATAGCCTTCTAGTGAGCTGCTAACCCATCTTCACTAAAGACTGTAAACAATAACAGTAAATTGAGAGTGAATGAATAGAGCAGGGGAAAGAGATAAAGTGGCTGATAAGTGGAGAAAAAGGCATTTTTCGCTGATAGGATAAGTTACAAAGTTTCTGGCAGTCACTTGCCCTATTGATGTATGACGGTTACCCCATAATGTGCTGCTATTATTGTGGTGCTGTATGAAAACTCTGGTTCTTTACTTTATACATCTTCTGACATGTCTCAGTGGTATAATAAAAGATGTTATGAGTGAGGGTTTGGGAGGATGCACATTAATTGATCTCAGTGGGACAACCCGCTGACAGGATGTGCATCCAAATGTTCCCAAGCCACAGACTGAAGGAATATAGTGCTCAAAGTGTTTAGATGGTGTCCCAGCATACATACCCCTATCAATGATATTTTCGGGTTAATGACATGTAATAAGTGTCTTTCACCAAAAAGCAGGTTTTTTTTGCATCTTTCGATCAAATGTAAATTCTTTATTTAGTGTTAAACCGAGGAATTATGCAGATGCGAACGGGGGACAATAACATGGGACAGAAAAAGTACAGTAGGATACAGTTCTCTACTAACTTGAGTTTGTCTAGTCTGATGATCGTAAATATGGATCAACATGATAGAATCGCATGGTAAATGTGAGGTGCCCATACACATTAAGAAAATATCAGCCCACAGCTTTCAGCACAAATGGCTGACCTGCTAATGTGTATGTGGCACATCAGACTGTTCCTCAATAACAGGTTTCAGGGTAAAGCCGAGTCACAATGCCCTATACTTTGTCCATGCTGGAGGTATTTGTCAGAGGCTTAGGCTATATTAACACGACTAAGGTGCAAAATGGCCATGAAAAACATACATTTTTCATAGCTGTCTTGCATCCAAGGGGCACCCGTTTTCATGGATTCCCCCATACATTTCAGTGTATGGAGGGATCAGTGAAAACGGCCGAAAATAGGACATGGCCTATAATTTGATGGGAATGAGAATAGCCCCCATTTACTGAAATTAATGCTGCCGTGTGATGTCAGTTAAAAAACAGATATAACACTGCCAGTTTTCACTGTCATGTGAATGTAGCCTCATTCTGCTCAGTTTTGTGCACGTTTATGGACACTGCAGTTATACTGAATTTATCTACAGTATCTCACATTTTTGTAATTATTTCATTATATATTTTCATGGGGCAACACTAAAGAAATGCCACTTTGATATAATGTACAGTAAAGTAGTCAGTGTACAGCTTGAGAAAGCCCATTGAAACGAATGGGAGGCTGAAAATAAACTTTTTACGGAATTCGACACGAAATTTGTCAAAATCCGCTAGCGGAATTTGGAATTTGTGCTGCCAATAAAGACAAAGTACAGTGGCAATCTTCTCAAAATGCTGCTTCGAATTCTGCTCCAAATTCAGCATCGAAATCAGCTTTAAATTCAGCGTCAAGATCCTCTACGGTTTTTGTCAAGCAGAATCCGCTTCAAATTCCTGGCAAATTCAGTGTCGAATTCAGTGCCAAATTCCTCCATGTGAACATACCCTAACAGCTCAGGCTAGGTTCACACTTGCGCCGGGCTCTCCGTCATTTGGGTCTGCTGGGGGACCTGAACGACAGAGAGCCAGTCCGCTAAAACAGTGGTTACCTATGGAAACACGCGGACTCCATAGACTATAATGGGGTCCACCGGGTGTCCGGCGGGTTTCCGACATTTTTATACTGAAACCAGCCGAGAAAAAAAGTCCTTTTGCAGGACTTTTCTCTTCTCCAATTTTTGGGGGAATCTGTGGCGGAGTCTCCTACGGAGACCCCGACGCAGATGTGAACTTACACGTAGGTCTATTCACTTTAATTGAGCTGAGCTGTAGTAGCACACACATTCTATAGACGTGTGGTGCTGTTACTGGAAGAATTCTATACAACCCCTTTAAAACAAAGATATCTAATATCTAATGCCATTTGTTACATTTGCTGCATTGTACGTTTAAAACGGTATGATGCTTTGGTTGCATGCAGATGAAACTTTTTTGGCTAAAAGTAAATCTGCCTGTGTCCGCCCCTGATATACCATCATCCTATTGCAATGACGTATGGACATGTTACCATTGCTGCCAACCATTAGCTGCTGTGGTGACCTAGTTGTGTCCACTGTAGCCAGTGATTGGCTGTAGTGTGTCGCATGACCATGTCCAAACATGGATGTCAAGATAGAGATACTGGTGGGTGACCCTGCAGCTTATAAAGTGATATCACTTTCTGAGATGTGAATACTCCTTAAAGAGGACCTTTCAACTCCATCAACTCCAGATCTTTGCATTCTCCAATAGGAGCCAATCCACACAGATCATAGTGCAATAGGATGATGATAGGCCAGAATAGATAGAGTGGTGGGGGACCCAAATGCTGGTGTTGCAGGAGCAACGAGGAACCAGAAAGTGAAGATAACTTACCATATCAGGGCACTATGTGGCAATATCTAACATCAATTTAACCATATTGCCCATATCTAATTTGCAAGGTCAGGACCACACAAGCAATACTCACAATGGGTTAGCCACTGTATAATGACCATTGACTAACACGCTGTGATCTACAGTAACATCATATTGGATAAGATTACACAATTCTCATCCAGACGCTGCGACTAAAGCGACTTGTGCTGCGAGTTTTGAACCCCCAGCGTGTCACTTATTGCAGTGGGCTTCACCCGTGGCTATGAACATTTGCAAAGGCTGAAATCTATGGAGGGTGAAGTGCCTGCATTTTATATTGCACATTTCTACATGGATTTACATTTTTATAGAAGCATATTTGTCCAGTGTGATGTCCTCAGCTTTGATAGGAAATATTTGGTTGTGTCTTCTTGGAAAGTCTGGCAAAGAATTACGCGAGTCAGAGTCAGAGTTCACTATGCATACAAACGCGGCTTTGGTACACAATTTGCATTTTGCATTCTCTTTCTGCAACCCAACTCAAGGTGCATAACATTTTAGTCCCACACAAAGCATTTTACTAGAAGGGGGAATTAAAGGATCAATTTTCTGCACAAGATCCTGCTTTGAAATGAAACAAAGGTTCTTTGACTGTTGCCAATAAGCATACGCCTTTGCTTCCCCCGCCACAGAGTTAAGACATGTCCATTGCTGATGTGGTTAAAAATTCGCTTCCTCCACAGAAAATTCCATGAGTGAAAAGAAAGGGTTTCACTATGTATCTGCTCCATTCTCTGCAAAAGATAACAAATGCTTGAGCCCTAAGGCAGACATAGTTATACTCAGTATCTCAAAGCTGTGTCTGTAAAACTCCATTCAACCTGAAAACTTAGGTGCTGACTGTAGATAACTCCAATATTCTTCCTTCCCCCTTGTCACACATGCAATAAGTGATGCTATATCCACATAAGAGATGCAACTGACGACAGCTAAGCGAATTATCGTTTCTCATGTGATCGCTATTCAGTTGTAACGGACCGTCAAAATATAGGTCATGTCCTATTTTTGTCCATTTTCATGTACCCTTCCCTATACTCAAATGTATGAGGGATCTGTGAAAATGTTTGCCCCTCAGGTGGAAGACATCTGTGAAAAATGGACGTTTTCCACAGCAATTTTGCACCTCGGTTGTGTGAATGTAGCCTTAGGCTATATTCACACAAAGGTCAAAAACAACTTCTTGACAGCTGTTTTTGTAATGAGCTTAACACAACCTTTTTTAGAACACATGGGGGCAGATTTATTAAGACTGGTATCCATGCACCAGAAAACTGGCATGAGTTATAATAAATATGTTGGGCCCAGGTGTCCCCACCCTGGCCTGCTCCGCTCCGCTCATGTGGCAAGCGAGGTGCAGAACGGGCGTTGTCATGCAAGATTTCAATGTGGCTATCAACATTTTCTAACAGACCGTCAAAAAGTAGGACATGTCCCTATCTTTATCTGTTTTCATGGATCCCTCAATAGCCTGGTCTATGAGGAATCTGTGAAAATGGGTCCAAGATGGATGCATAACAGCTATGAACAACCGGACAGTTTTGTGTGTTTTTCACAGCCATTACTCTCCTTAATCATGTGACTATAACCTTACGGTGAGTTCACACTGGCAGGTTTAATACAAGCAGCTTCGAAGGCAGATCTGTGTTTTTGAAGTATTTTTATTTATGGAGCATATTTTTTTAGACATTCTATTAATTTGAATGGGATTTGGGGCATTTTTTTTCTGCCTTAAGAAAGGGTAGGATACTTCTTGTTTCAGCTAGCTAGAAGAAATATCGCTGGAAAAGAAGCTAGCTGACTTCCATCTACATCAATGAGAGTATTTTCAGATATTTTTGAAGCTGCTTTACAAGCTATTTTTGAGTCAAAAAGTCTTAAGAACAGCTCCAAAAGATGTTTGTAATGTACATGTGTAATGTCACTATACCAGATGGAGATCCCTTCCCTGGTATAAAACAGCAGTGTCATACCACGTGACATGCCAAAGTACCTCCTCCCATCGTACAACACCAGCAGTCAGCGAAACATGCATAACCTTGAATAAAACACTGTAATATAATGCTACACAGGGGTTGCTAACCTGTCTTGCCCATGGACACTGTATATGGCCATCTACAGTCACCCACCTAAAGTTGTCAAACTAAGGTAGTTAAGCTTCATCTCCTTACATGTTGAGAGGGATTTCAATCGATAAACCCAGTGGGGATTTTGTGTCAAGTTTTTTTACCCCCTCATGTGCTGATTTGAAAGCAATGGGGGACGGTTTGTGGGTAGATTTTTTTTTTTTACAATCTATTTTTATAGAACTTTTTGAAATTTTTCCATACAGAAGCAACAAACAGGGTAACAATGCCAACAAGGATGACCACGTAAGGCCTAACCTTTAAATTCACTTGTATATATAGGCATTGAAACAGCTAAGGGTATAGAAAATAGTATAAGACCGGAGATGTCTAACAAAAAAAAAAAAAAGGGGGGCATATTAGAAGTCACGGAGGACTCATCATCTTAGGGATGAAACTATGGTAAACTATTAAGGTAGTACAGAGTCTCAAGTATAGGTGATGTGATTAAGTGGTGGGTTTAAGTAGGGCAAAGGGGGGCGGGAGGTAGGGAGATAGTACTGGAGTCACTTAAGACGGATGGAAGCGTTCCAGTTTCCCTGGGTATACCATGTCTTCAGGAAAGATTGTCTAGAGTTGGTGTCTCAACTATAGAGCTCTCCAAAATGATAGAGTTTATTAACGTTTTCTCTCCATTGCTGGAGTGTAGGCGTCTCTGTTTCCTTCCATTTTGATGGCATCAGGAGTTGACCACCTGTATTAGCCACATAACTAAGCAATGTCTTGAAGGATGCATATCAGCAGAGAGAACCCAAAAAAGTATGGTTTTGGGGGCGAAAGAAAATATGTTTGCCACGTATTTTGTCCATTTGAAGGGGGACATTTTAGGACATGTAGCCAAATATGCGAGATGGCACCCAGAGAGTTGAGTGAAGAGTACGTTCTCGTGAACATACCATAAGACCTCACATGAAATTCATACTATTTTGTAATACAGAACTGTAGGCACTCTCTGTGATCCTATATCGTAATACGGTGCTTGGGCGTAGTCTCCTCTAGAATTAATGCTTCTAAAGGAGAATGCACACAATTATTTTTTCTCATGGATTCCATGTGGATCTGTGAAAAAAAACCTTGTTTGCCTCTGTAGGAAACTGGGAGTACACATATGTACAATATGGTCCCAATATAATCTTGTGGGTGGCGGATTATGGATCCACAACACATTTGTGTGTATGAGGCGTGGCATGCTTGTTCTCCCGTTCATGGAGGCGAGTTTACTCTCCACAATTCTATTTTTTCCTACAAGATTAAAATGAAATTGATGAGGACATTAAAATGTGTAATAAGATTATATCATAATGATGAGTGGTGGAGCACTTCCAAGCGTATTTCCTGGCCACTACCACAAGTTCCTCAGCTGCTCAGCTCTATTGTTATTGATTTTCCTTTGTCTTTAATCTTCTTCATTGTTATTTCTTCTCTTGTCGGACGTCTTAATTTACTGCTCAGTGTACTTCTTACTGACATGCAGCTGTAACTATTACCAGAACAGCTGGGGACATCATTTTTCATTCATCTAGGCACACGGAAAGAAAACTAAGCAGGGATTCTGTCCAATGAAATTTCTGTGCTACTCTTTCTCAATTTCATTTCATTGTGCCACACTCAGGGGGGATTTAACGACAAGGTTCCTCAAGTGTGAATGTGTCATTCCAGCAACAGAAAATGTACAGCTTGGGAAACATGTATGATGATAAGGCTAGTTCTATACAGAGACCTTGGCTGCAACACACCTGACGTGGCCAAAGACCATTGCTGGTAAGGCTCCACGTACATGTACATCTATTTTTTAAACAGATAGCACACTGACACAGTCTTTTCTTATGGCCCCATACACAAAATTGTGTATTATCACAGGTCAGTGTAGGGGGCCCAAGTCTGGAGGCCAAACTCTGGACAGGTCCTATTCCAGCCCATTTTGCAGTCCGGGCTTATTAATTGAAATCTGTGGGTCATCGAAGGACATGAATGGTACAAGAATAACATCTATGTGCTGCCCATGCCATTTTCTCATGTTACTGTACATGCACAAGTATGTGTGCATGTAAACTAGTGCAAGTTGCTGTGGTGCTATGGTAGCAAAATATCCAAAATTGATGGATCTTCTTCATCCACTGTGTTGTGCCAGCTTGAAAGTCATATTCATTTTTATTACCTGTGGCCTTTATCATGGCCATACTAACCCTAGCCTAAATGAGTAATAATAATAATAATAATTTTTATTTATATAGCGCCAACATATTCCGCAGCACTGTACAATTTGTAGGGTTCAAGTACTGACAAAAAAGATGCATTACAAATAAATAGTCAATTCACACAATGGGACTGAGGGCCCTGCTCGCAAGCGTTTACAATCTATGAGGTAGAGGGGGTGACACAAGAGGTAGCAGGGGCCGCATCGCAGGTAGCATTGCTTATACAATGGTCAGACAATTTTGTAATAGAGGTTACTGTCATTACACATATATAAAGCTGTATGAGCCGTCACCAGTTGTGTCCTTTAATGTGCAGATGGTGCCTGGACATATAAAGTTAGTCTGATACGGCATAATATCTTGTGGGGTAATGCGAGAGCGTGAACAGAGGAGGGTACGTTTTAGGGAATCTAACTACGGAAAGGTTTACATTAGGAGTTGTGATAGGCCTGTCTGAAAAGATATGTCTTTAGTTTACGCTTGAAGCTGTGGAAATTGGGCGTCAATCTAATAGTCTGGGATAGAGCATTCCAGAGAAGTGGTGCAACTCGGGAGAAGTCTTGTATACGAGCGTGGGAGGCTCTGATAATAGAGGATGTTAGTCTTAAGTCATTGAGTGAACGGAGAGTACGGGTTGGGCGATAGACAGAGATGAGGGAGGAAATGTAGGGAGGTGCAGCATTATAGAGAGCCTTGTGGATGAGGGTGATAAGTTTATATTGTATTCTGTATTGAATAGGCAGCCAATGTAGTGACTGACACAGACCGGAGGCATCGCTGTAGCGTCTAGACTGATAGATGAGCCTGGCCGCCACATTCAGAATAGATTGTAGAGGGGAGAGTTTAGTAAGGGGAAGACCGATTAGTAAGGAGGCAAGAGTGAATCAGGGCAACAATAAGTGTCTTTAGTGTATTTGTGGTAAGGAAAGGGCGGATTCTGGAGATGTTTTTAAGGTGGAGATGACATGAGCGTGCTAGTGATTGGATATGGGGGGTGAAGGAAAGGTCTGAGTCAAACAAAATGGGTCAGTGTACTGGTACTGGTCAGCTCAATTGTGTACAGGCGGTAGTGCTTGGTTAACTTTGTATATCAAAAGGGCTAGGACCCCTGGCGATCACCGATTATTGCCTAGAGCTGTGGCCTGTAAGCCTTTGTTGCAGGGAAATCAATCAGCATTGATTGATCGTCATTGTAAAGCTCATATGTTAGATCTTCCAGAGTGATAGCTGCTGTCCACTGGGTGATAGATGGGAAAGCAGCTTGGAAGGCCCTCCTTTAATTCACAATGCACTTATAAGACACAAGGAAAGAGGTTGTCTTAACCAGACAAGAATAATTACTAGAAGATGCATGCTAAAGTCCCTTAAAAAATTACTCGTATTTCCTGTGAAATAATTCTGGATTATCACTTCTCATAACTCTACACTGAGCTGTTCCTCTGTTATTCCTGCTAGTAATTTATAAATAAATTGACATCTGGCTGTTGTCATTGTCAAAGGGGTGTGACTCTACACAGTCCGATAGTGTCAGCACTAATTCGATAGACTATGTAGGGCAGGGGTCTCAAATACTTGGCCCGCGGCCGCATGTGGTCCCTGAGGCTGCCATCTGTGGAGGACTGGGAAGAAAAGAACTCTGGACTCAGTTCTAAAGCTTCCCAAGCTTGTAGGCCAGAAACCTGCGGCCTACAGGCTTGGGGCAGCATCAGAGCAGATACTTACCTCTCCTCTCCCCAGCATGCCCCACAGTCTTCACACAGTGCACCCGGTAGCAGAAAGGTAGGTGCTCACTGGGGGCCATTTGAGGACAATGAACTATGTGGGGCCACTGTTGGAAGGACAATAAAATGTGTGGGGCCAATGCTGGGGGACATTAAACTGTATGGACTCACTGCTGGGGGACATTAAACTGTATGGGGTCACTGCTGGGGGACATTAAACTGCATGAGGTCACTGCTGGGGGACATTAAACTGTATGGACTCACTGCTGGGGGACATTAAACTGTATGGGGTCACTGCTGGGGGACATTAAACTGTATGGGGTCACTGATGGGGGACATTACACTGTATGGGGTCACTCCGGGGGACGTATAAATTTGTATTATAAAGAATTTGGAAGGATTGCGGCCCATCAATTTCAAATTCTTTATGCGGCACATTTGCCTGGCCTAGTTTGAGACCGCTAATGTAGGGAGCCACCAAAACTGGTAACACCAGGTTGTCAAATGATATATACATTTCTTATAGGAACAGAAGAACAGCACATCCAATATATTGATTCTATTTTCTGTTTACAAACCCAGAATAGGTACCTGGATATCTGTGCATCCAAGACGAGGACCACCTTGAGTTGCTGTTGTCTGTTCTACTTAAAGAGGACCTTTCACGTCCTCTGGCACTGGCGGTATGCGCCTGGGTGTCAGAGATATTGGTGCCGTTAGTTTCGGCACCGATTTCCCTCCACTGTCAGAAAAGCGAGCCTTACAGCCTTGTGTCATCGCTGGGCTGTGAGGAACTTCCCCCCTGACAGTACTCTTCAATAACCTTGTACTGTCAGGGGGCGTTCCTTACCACTAAAGCTGACAGTGCACTGAATTCAACGCAACTGTCAGCTTTCTACTGCGGGTGCCAGAGGACGTGAAAGGTCCTCTTTAAATTCATATATATATCTATATGCATGTGAGATAAAATGGTTGTCATGGGGTCTGGGATTTTAAGAATTTCCTGCATATAATCTAGTTGAAGAATTCCACAGGCTGCCTCTCTTGCCAGTTTTACACAAACACTATACATAAAAAATACACAAAAAAACAATAAAAATATGTTTCCTCCCTTCATCATCTTCTTCACCCTATCCTTTTCTATTTCATATTACAATTAGAAGTGATAAATTCATAAAGAATTTTTCTCTCTGTGTCTTAAGAGCCAGGATAGGTTATCAGTATGTGATTGCTGGGGGACCGAAACCTGAATCCCGCACAGATCAGCTGTTTTGGCAGCCTATAGGCACCAGAAACTGGTGCAGAGAATGGGGAGAGTGCACAGGCTGGTTCTATTCAAGTAATAGGAGCGGCACGGCAATTCCCCAAAAACACCACTATGCAGTGGATGGGTCTGTTGTGCAGCTCCTATAAGGCTAAGTTCACATTTGTTGGAGACTCCGCCACAGAAACTGCCAGAAATCAGCGGAGAGAAAAATCCTGCAGGAAGGACTTTTCTCTCCGCCAGTTTGAGCATAAAAATGACAGAAGCACGACGGACACCATTATAATCGGCGAGCATAGAACAGATGTGAACCTAGCCTTACTTGAATAGGAGCAACAGCCCTGTCCTCCGCATAGCGCAGCTTCTTTTACTTGAATAGAAGCAGTCTGTACACGCTCCCCCGTCCAATGCGGTAGCTTCTGCCACCTAGAGGCCGCTGGAACAGCTGATCTGTGCGGGGTTCTGATGTCAGACCCCCCCCCCCCTCCCCGATCATATATGAGACTGGAAACCCCTTTAACTTGCAGGATTTCTACAATATTGGTTCAGAAACATTCAGAATATTTTGTCGAGTGACAAACGGCGAGTACAGGATTATCTCATGTTTACCTTATCCTTTATTTCTAGGTTTAGTGTTCCTTTAAATGGCTGATAATAACACAGCAAATATAGATGCATGTGTAAGAGACAGCCAATGTTGTCTTAAGCTTCATTTGTCTGTATAAACTGTTAATGTTGAATGTATTTCTGTGATTCTGTTCCTTTAAGACAGCAGCCATTGTAATTGTGACATGATGCTGGAGTGAGACCCCCCCCCCTTTTATGTCAGCCTGCCTGTTCTGCAGACAGAGTGTGAGCAGAGAAGCAGGAAGTGACGAGACAGAGAGCAGCAGCCATCTTGGCAAGTGTTGTATTGAACTGGTGTGGAGATTTTTCTGTACAGCTAAGCTGTATCTTGGTCCAGAGACAAACAGAGTGTAAAGAGACAACAGGACTAGTGAGTCCACGTGAAAGGAACTGTGCTCAGTGGCTGATCAGTGAGACTGACATTGTGACTGTGTATATGGATACCACAGATAGAGACTCGCAGTGCTGTTGATGTACTGGACGGCACCTGCTAAATCCCGCTTTACATCCCAGCTCAGTGTATGGATTCGGCAGGACTGTCAGTGTGCTGAGTGGAATCTGCTGTTGGATTACATTGCATTCAGTTGGTTTCCCTGTCTGTTAAAGAGGACTTCATTTCTCCCAAGATCCTGATAACCGTGAGGAGAGGACGCTTCACTATAAAAGAAAGGAACGACTTTGGGCCCCACCGCGCGCTTCTACGGACTGTAAGCGGTCCACCTGGACCACTGGGGAAAAGGGGGTGCACCCAAATGTGAAGTCAGGGTCAGTTAGGGATAGTTTTGAGTATATTGTTCATTCAGTGTCCATACTGCAGAAGTGGACAGAGTAAAAGTAGAAACCATTGCAGAATTTGCCTTGAAATTGTTCATGCTATATTGTATATTTTGCTTGTCTTTAGCCCTGTCATTTTACCTTTAACTAGCCTTTATTAACTTATAGTAAATATATATTTTTTTCTTGAACTACCGCGTGTGCGTTCATTTCTGGTTGCGGAGTCCAAACCACCTGCCTTGCTCTCGGTTCACACATGTTAGATTTATCTTCTAATTGGAACAGAACAGCTTGTGTCCCCATGACAACACTTCCTGTTCCTGCGCTCTTGCAGCTCGGTGTTATCAATAGAACACCTGGCTTCATAACAGTGAATCAGATCTTTTTCGATCATCATACACGTGTCGGGAAAATAAATGCTAGATTCCGATTACATCCCACAAGCCCTATAGCAGTGAAGCCGCATGTATTTTGCAATATCCATAATCGGTATGATTATTTAAATGAGTCGAATTTTTAAGGGAAGGCTTTCTGATTTTTGGTCGAAAAGCCCTGAGAACAATTTGTTTTTGCTGCAAAGTAGAATCTCCTTGAACTACTTAGCACCGGGAAGCTTGTTCACTCACAGCTAGGTGATTCCCTCTCATTGCTTAGTAATGAGGGTCTGAAGAGAGGTATCATCTGCTTCCTCCTGTGGAGATCATTTCATTAGAAATGCTAATAAGAGTTCAGGCAGCCTGGAGGGATACACAATGCTGGCTCATGAATACCAGATGAGCACGCGGCAGTCACTGTTAGGAGAGCCATCACTAGAGGAATTTGTCACCAGCCAAGACACTTCTGTGTTACTGGGACTGAGGAGACACAGTTGGCATTAATTATAAAGGTTCTCACCCTCTCGCCCTGCAGAACCTATACATTTGTCAGGGAGCACTAGGTAATATTCCTTGAATAAATTATTATTATTACTATTATTTATTTATAGAGCACCATTAATTATATGGTGCTGTACATTATTATATTAATTCCATGGTGCTGTACATTATTATATTAATTCCATGGTGCTGTACATTATTATATTATTTCCATGGTGCTGTACATTATTATATTAATTCCATGGTGCTGTACAATATTATATTAATTCCATGGTGCTGTACATTATTATATTAATTCCATGGTGCTGTACATTATTATATTAATTCCATGGTGCTGTACAATATTATATTAATTCCATGGTGCTGTACATTATTATACTAATTCCACGGTGCTGTACATTATTATATTAATTCCATGGTGCTGTACATTATTATATTAATTCCATGGTGCTGTACATTATTATACTAATTCCACGGTGCTGTACATTATTATATTAATTCCATGGTGCTGTACATTATTATATTAATTCCATGGTGCTGTACCATTATTATATTAATTCCATGGTGCTGTACATTATTATATTAATTCCATGGTGCTGAACATTATTATATTAATTCCATGGTGCTGTACATAATTATATTAATTCCATGGTGCTTTACATTTGAGGGTTTACATACATTACACAAAATATGCAAAACAAATACAATACTAACAGTGACCGACTGGTACAGTGGGATAGAGGGTCCTGCCCGCAAGGGCTTACAATCTATGAGGGAAGAGGGATAGAGACAGAAGGTGGGGGTAGAGACTGTTCAGGTGGTGGTGTGGTGACAGTAGTGTTATTGGAGGTTGTAGGCCTTCCTGAATAGGTGAGTCTTCAGGGCCTTCTTGTAGCTTGTGATTGTGGGGGACAGTCTTATGTGTCTTGGTAATGAGTTCCAGAGTATGGGGGATGCACGGGAGAAGTCTTGGAGACGTTTGTGTGAAGAGCGGATAAGAGCAGAGCGGAGTAGGAGGTCTTTGGAGGATCGGAGGTTGCGTGTGGGCAGGTAGCGGGAGATTAGGTCGGAGATATATGGAGGGGACAGGTTGTGGATGGCTTTGTATGTCAGCGTTAGTAATTTGAACTCTATTTGCTAGGCGACAGGTAGCCAGTGAAGGGATTGGCAGAGGAGAGCGCCTGATGAAGAACGGTGGGAGAGGTGTATTAGGCGAGCAGCACAGTTTAAGGTGGACTGAAGGGGGGCGAGAGTGTTAGCTGGGAGGCCATGGAGAAGGGTGTTACAGTAGTCTAAGCGGGAGATTATGAGGCGTGGACTAGCATCTTTGTAGTTTTAGGGGTGAGGAAGGAGCGGATATGATGAAATTATGTTCATTCCTTACCGACTAAGCAATTTTTTTTAGTTATTTTTTCATTGTCACATTCTAAGAGCCAAAACTTTTTTTTTCTGTTGACATAACTGTACATTTTTTTTTATGTGGGATGAGTTTTATTTTCCAATGACAATCTTTTGAGGTATATATGACTTTTATTGATTAACTTGTATTAATTCTTTTTTGGGATGAAATAGAACAAAGCAGCATTGTTGCCTTGCAGCGCTGGGGTCCTGGATTCGAATTTGAACAAGGGCAACATCTACAAGGAGTTTGTATGTTCTCCCCGTGTTTGTGCAGGTTTCCTCCAAGCAATCTGGTTTCGTCTGGGTAATCCGGTTTCCTCCCACATGTTAAAAATATACTGATAGGTAAATTGGCTCCCAGTAAAAACAACTGATTCTTGTGGGTGTTGGGGATGAGTGCCTGTATGGCAGCCACTAACTCCCCTTACTTCACAAAGGTCCCTGTGTTTTGAGTCTCCATGGCAAAAGTACATTACGAATGTTTGTCAGGCTAGGACTAGGTTCACACTAGTGCTTTGGGGATTCCGTCCCCCATTCCGCTTGAAAAATGCGGAAACCTAGTGGACCCCATTATAGTCTATGGTTCCCGCGGGTTTCTGTGGGTAACCGCTTTTTAAGCGGATTGGGTTTCAGTTTTTCAAGTCTCCAAGTGGACCCGAAGAATGGAAACCCAAACCTAGCGTCATCGTCATTTCTGTCAGTTGGTATGGTTTACAACAATACCGCATATGTATATGTTTTTCTATATGTTTTGTTGTTTTGAGTTATAATTATTTATGTTGGAGCTGTGTGAGGGCTTGTTTGACTTTTTTTATACCATTTATTGATTTTGTTTTTAATTCTATTTTTTGGGAAATGGGATAAACAAAAAACAGCATTTTTTTTACATTGTTTCCTATGCAGGTTAAATGTTTTTAATAGTTTGGGTCTTTTTGTAACCCACTCCCACTACTGCCATTGTTTTTATTTTTGTATTTTCATTTTTTACTCCCCTTTTTCTAAAAGCCAATACATTTTTTATTTTACTGTTTGCAGAGGTGTATTAGGGTTTGTTTCCTTGTGGGACAAATTGTACTTCCTAATAGTACCGTTCTGTGCGTTGAAAATTACATGTTAGCGTTATTCTGTGATTCAGTACAATCTGGACAATCTGAAATTTATGTAGTGTTTGTTCCTGTATAGAAGAGTTCTTTTTATATGGGGCGAGTTTTGTTCAAGGTTTATTTTAGGAGGTGAAGTAGTGAAAAAAAAAAATGCAATTCAGAAATGTTGATTTTTTCCCAGTATATATTTTAATAGCATGGACATTTTTGGATGTGACAATAGTAATGATTATACATTTTATTTATAGAGCGCCAGAACATTCTGCAGCACTTTACAAATTGTAGGGTTAAAGTACAGACAAAATGAGACGTTATAGTGTAATAAATCAATTCACGGAATAGGACTGAGGGTCCTGATCGCAATAGTTTACATTCTATGTGGTAGAGATGGTGACAAAAGGTAGCAGGGGCGGCACAGGAGGTAGCATTGCCTATACAGTGGTCCTGGCATTTTTATGGTAAAGATTATTTTATTTACACATATAAATAAAGCTGTATGAGCCATCACCAATCAGAGTCCTTTTATGTGCAGATCCAAAGTGCCCAGGCATACAAGGTTACAGTCCAATAAAGGCATCATGTCCTGTGGGGTAATGGGGGTGCGTGAACAGTGGAGGGTTAGTTGTAGGGAGCCTAACTGCAGAAGGATTTAGATTAGGAATTGTGATAGGCCTGTCTGAAGAGATGTGTCTTTAGTTTGCGCTTGAAGCTGTAGAAATTGGTGGTTAAGCTCATAGTCCGGGATAGAGCATTCCAGAGAAGTGGTGCAACTCGGGAGAAGTCTTGTATACAAGCGTGGGAGGTTCTGATAATAGAGGATGTTAGTCTTAGTTCATTCTATAATGAATAGACAGTCGGTTCAGTGAAGAGCATTATGAAGAGCCTGGTGAATGACGGTGATAAGTTTATATTGTATTCTGTATTGAATAGGCAGCCAATGTAGTGACCGGCACAGACCGGAGGCATCGCTTTAGCCTCTAGACTGATAGATGAGCCTGGCCGCCACATTCAGAATAGATTGTAGAGGGGAGAGTTTAGTAAGGGAAGGCCAAATAGTAGGGAGTTACAGTAGTCAAGGCGAAAGTGAATCAGGGCGACAATACAGGTTTTCAATGTATGTTTCCATGGATTCTGGAGATGTTTTTGGGATGCAGATGACATGAGCGTGCGAATGATTGGATATGGGGCAGAGGGGGGAACTACCGCTGTAGCGGCTGCTATGGGTCCCGCCACCTTAGGGGGCTCGGTGGGCCCCTGTTGTTTTTTGTTTTGTTTTATGAAATAGGATGTTATCTGCTGGAGTGACTTCAGCAGATGTCGGCCTCTGTTTCCTTACTGATCCCCACTCCTGCCCACAGCTGACTCCAGTTCCCCTTTAACCCTCCAGAAGAAACGTACTGATAGTTTAATTAGAATTTAGATTGTGATCACCAGAAGTGACAGCATCTAATGTAAGTGATGGCAATCTCTGTACAGCGCTGCGGAATATGTATTCACTATATAGATGAGTAAATTAAAACAAGAACTTTGTTGGGTGCCGTAGAGGGTTACTTGTAAAGCTTTATTGAAGCTGAAACTCACCACAGCCAGGTTAAAGAGCACAGCAAAGCTTAAGTGTTTGAGAAACAGTCTGCATCCTTAATCGATCCTGAATCTTGAGGAACCCCAACTGCAAGGAAAACAGGAGAGTGGAGCCAGCAAAGGATAAACTGAAGGAGCTGTCAGAGATGTAAGAGGAAAACCAAGAGAAAGCAGTATCCTCAAGACCAATAGAGCGAAGCATACCAAGGAGGAGTATGCTACAGAGAGATGCAGAAGAATGAGTAGAAGAATAGAATAGTTGCCATTAGATTTAGCTGTCAGAAGATCATTGTTTTTAAGTACCGTGTATATTGTGAAAACCAAAGGGTCACATAGAGAGTTAACAGCCAGCTAGCTTACTTAGGTTACAGCAAACCATGGTTCTGAAAGCTCAGACATGAATGGGAGATAAGAGCAGGGGTTGGCAACCTTTTTTTTGTAAAGTTTGCTGATTTAAGAAAATAAATCAATCAAAGCTGAAGGACTCAATGTAAGGATGTAGACGCCTACACAGGCCTCATACCTGATACAGATCAATATTGTGCAACAAACAGGACATCTTTTACGTCACATTTATGCCTCCAAATGTGGCCTCTCCTCTGACTGCATCTTCCTGACTCCTCTTACCCGCCACTAGCTCACAGCCCATCATTTCCGTCCCTCTCCATCCTATCCAGCACTACATAACACAAAAGAAACTGCAGTGGTAGACAGCAGAACATCAGAGAGAACGTTACTGCTAGTGCCTCCTCCCCTCCGACTACACCTTCATGGTTCCTGAGAGGAAGACTAGTAACATGAACTGCTTGGTGCTGCACATCACACATGTGGTAAAGACAGCGTGTTTAGAAGAGGAAGGAAAGATACGAGAAGAAAAAGAGAAATTAAATATGGACACCTAAGCATAATCCGACAGACCCCATTATAATTCACTGGGAGTCTGTCAGCTGCCTCTGGTGTCTATTGAGCAAAAAATCCGGCAGAGTGCAGTGACTTTAGTTATAAACAGACAGCAGAATAACCTGAAATGTTCAATGTCTTAACAGCGATACCTATACGCTGCTACCACAATTATCTAAGGTATACCATTTTGTCCGTCAGACTGTCTTTGAAGCGGGTGCAGACCACCCCTTTAATATTACCCTTTGGCACTACCTGAATTTGACTGCAAGACCTATGTAGTGTCTTATTGCAAATATTCAGATAAACGGCCGACTATGTAATACATGGATGGCTGATGTCCACCAGAGTATGAACTTCTCATATATAATTGCTCTCCACTTTGTCTCATAGAGGGGGGTCCGGAATGGGGGGGCACCCCTCTGTGATGTGCAGATGTCCAGAGGTATGAATTCTAGAAAAAATTTTTATAATCCCTTTTTATTATAAGGGGCTTCCAAAACCCAACTGAGCATAGGTTATTCCATTGCTGGAACCCCCAGCAAATAGCTATTATTTGCAAGAAGAACTCAAAAAAACAAATGCTCAGTTCCCCTACAGTGCCTCTGCAGGAGAAATGAAGCATTACACAGTTTGTTTTAAAATCATTCTAAAATAGACGCCCACTTCATGAAAAGTGAATACTGGTGAAACGTATATTGTGGGTTCAGCAAGTAAAGAGTATACATCATATACACAATTCTCTATATTCCTTTGTACCTGAATTCTTAAAGCTCACCTCCAGTTATAAACAACTTTCCATAAATGAATAGTGCATTAAAATATAATAAACTTGTGATTTATCTAAGGCTGAGTTCACAATTGCGCCGCAGAATCCGATTAAAATCGACGAGGATAAAATCGGCGAAAACCCGGTGGAACCCATTATAGTCTATAGTCTAGTTTCTGCGTTTAACCACTTCTTAAGTAGACAGGTTCTCCGTCTTTCGGGTACCCATGTGATGGATGGAAACCTGAACGCTAGTGTGAACCTAACATTACTAAGGATTTCTGTTTCTTTCACCACTTATTAAGCTGTTCTCCTGCTCCTTATCTTCAATCTGACTGCTTGTTTACATTATATCTCTGTATTCAGCCTCACCCATACAACTCTATGGAGCAGGGAGGGGCTGAGCAGAATTCTCCTGCTGGCTGGTTAATTCATTTATTGCCTCAAACTGTATATTATCAGCTTATACCACCAAAATCCCCAAAATCTTTATCAGCGGCACTCTTACCCAGCAATTTACTATTAAAGAGGACCTTTCACATCCTCTGGCACTGACGGTTTTATATACCGCTGAATTCAGCGCACTGTCAGCTTTGACAGTACGCGCCCGGGTGCCGGAGATGTTGGTGCCATTAGTTTCGGCAGCGATATCCCTTCACTGTCAGAAGGGCAGCCTTAATGCTCAGCATCATCGCTGGGAGGTAAGGAACGCCCCCTCTGACAATACAATGCTATGGAAGAGTCATTTTGTTTGTCATTTTATACATGGGTACCTTCAATTTAATATGATACTTAATGAAAGTTATATTTTATTCCTACTTCCTTTCTTCACAGTGATATAACAAATTGTTAGATGCATTTTTTTCTTTAACCCCTTGTGAATGGGAAAATTTAGGGCGAAAAACGTACTATCGAAAAAAAAAAATTGTGTAAATTTCACCTCCATATTTTTTTTATTCCCATAAAATGCATAAAGGGTTAACAAACTACCCAAATGTGGTTTTGAATTATTTGTGGGGTGCAGTTTTAAAAATGCTGTGCTTTTTGGGGGTTTCTAATATATAGGCTTTTACAATCCCCTTCAAAACTGAAGTGGTCCCTAAGAAATGGGTTTGGGAAATTTTCTTGTAAATCAGGAAAATCGCTGTTAGACTTATAAGCTTTATAATGTCCAAAATAAATTAAAGGACGATTAAAAGTGGATACCAATATAAAGCAGAAATATGATATGGTAACGTATTTGGTGGTATGACTATCTGAAAAGCAGAAAATTTCACATTTTGAAAATTGTGAATTTTTCAAAGTTTCCATCAAATTTCCTATTTTTTTATTAATAAATTCAAAACATATTGATCAATGTTTACCACTAACATGAAGTGCAATATGTCACAAAGAAACAATCTCAAAATCACATGGGTAAGTTAAAGCATCTCCAAGTTATTACCATATAAAGTGACACATGTCAGATTTAAAAAATGATGCAGTGTCATTAAGGTAGTTTTTAGGCTGTGTCCTTAAGGGGTTAATGAACATATTAAAAAGATGAAGACCTAATACTGACCCCTGTGGCACCCCATTGGTGACTGTAACCCAGCCTGAGTACCTCCCATTAAGAAATACCCCAAATGCACATATTTTCCCAGTCCCAACATTCAGATTTCACTGAATTGACAGGTATACAGTACTTTAATATGAAGTATTTTAGAGAATGGCATACAATAAAAAATTGTATTTGGTGAAATTGAAACTTTTTGGATCGACTTTCGTTCAGCTCAGCAGCACAAAATAAGCTCCCTTTGAGGAGTATTTTATTGGGTTTTAACTAGTTTTGAGTTGACTTTTTCAATCGAGTGTATTCTGGTAAAAAGACTCCTATTCTCCGACCTCAAGCCTATGGTTGTAAACTTGGGCTCCAGAGTCTATTACATGACACTTCTAAAAACAATGGCTCTGAGTCGCCTCCACGTAAGTGCTCTAAACACATGAGTACTTGCATTATGAGGACTCACAAATGCTGTTTGTCATGCTAGGGTTACAGGCTCGGTACCTAGAGGTTCATATCCTAATTCCGTCTCCATTAATCTTCTCTTCTACCTTCCACTTTACAAGGGATCTTGTTTTACATTTATTGCTCCCCAACACTGCTCTTTTGTGATATTACTGATTTATTATGTGTTTTTTCGGCCTTGCACAGTAATTTCCAATAAATTATTGGGTGCTTTGTGAGCTGTATATGGAGGTGAACATAAACTGACAGCCACTAAAATTAAGCCATTAAATTAAAACACGGGCCACGCGTTCTGCAGCTTGGTGCTTTTATAATGAGTCTTTTTGATATGGGAGCACTGAGCCGACATATAGGGTTTTTTCAGAAAACATTGATGTGGTCAGAGGCGAGTGACTCAAACTGTCTGGTCTGTTATTTTTCAGCAAATGGAGCATCTCAAGACAAAAGCATTATGTGACAGTCTGCCTGCTATGGTACATATGTAATGCACTCATCTCCATTATCGAACAAAGAGCTGCTTCATTAGCCAGGCCTTAAATCATTTATCGCCACTGTGACCTTACAGTACTCCGGGCCACTGACAAAGGAGACAATTCAAGAAAGCTGTGAAAGGGATAAAAGTCCAGCCATTATGACAGCAGAAGCTCCAGGCCCCATATTTATTTTCATACTAGTTTAGACTAGTACATGTAGTCACTGACGGGTTTTCAACTAGTATAAAAGTCACAGAGAAATTTCAGTTGTTTTCTTGAGTAAAATTTTTAAAACATATTTCAGTAAGGTGCTTTCTGTGTTTTGTCTGTTTTTGGTATGGATGTGTCGTAGTTTTTCCTGATGCCAGAACCCCAAATATGTGCGGTCATGCAATAATACGTCTATCCTGTTACTGCTTTCTAAGGCTACATCCACAGTATGGTGCAAAAATTTTAGGTGAATGTGGAAAAAAATGCAATAAAATAAGAATGCTTTCAAAAATAGAAGTTTATTTTTTGTCAATAAACAAAATGAAGTGAATGAAGAAAAGAGAAATGTAAATCCCATCAATATTTGGTGTGACCTTTGTCCTTTGCCTTCACTTCCTTGAGGTACACTCGCAGACAGTTTTTGAAGGAACTCGGCATGGATGTTGTTCCTGCCATCTTGGAGAACTAAGTACAGATCTTCTGTAGATGTAGGCTTGCTCCAATCCTTCTGTCTCTTCATATAATCCCAGACAGACTGGGTGATGTTGAGAATAGGGCTCTGCGGGGGCCGTATCATCACTTCTATGTCAATATATTGCAAAGGTTGAAAGCAGTGAAAAGCCCACAGCAATTCATACAGGAATGCCACCCTCCCCAAATAAACATTGTGTGATTTTTTTTTTTTTGTGCTGTTGGCTTTCACAAAAACCTGCTGCTAAATTTGTATGACAGAAGTGGACCCTCTCCTTATCAAAAGTAGTTACAGTCAAAAAGATCAGGAATGCTACTGTAGGCTACTACAGCCGGTCCACTTACACTTGATCTTCTGAAACATTTTGTTAGAAGCAAATACCCACATTACTGCTGTAAAAAAACAACACTTTTTTGTTGTCCAGGATTTTCAAAAAGTTTCCTAAGAGCAGAAACTATTAAAAGAATGTAAAAATATAATCACTCTACCAATACCGTTGCAGCGCCACTGCTCCAGTGTTCCCTGCCAGTCCCTCAGAGATTACATCATGCACTTCATTTACATAACCTTGCAGCCAATCACCGGCCTTAGTGGTTATCCTTGCATGTACAACATGTGACCAGTGAGGCCAGTGATTGGCTGGATCGGTCACATGAACGATACAAATAGCAGCAGGGACCACCAGAACACCAGTGCTGCATTTAATGGATAAATAATGATCATTTTTTAAAATTTTGAAATATTTAATTTACTTTTTTGAAATTTTTTCCAGAGTTCCATCTCTTTAAGCCAAATTTACGTTCTTAGAAGACACATACTCCACAGCGTCTAGAGGTTAACATTGTCCTTGCTGCAAAGCGAGTTAGGAAATGTAGGAAGCATAGCCGGATTTCATTCGTGAGTGTATCCATCTCTGTACGCTGGTGCCCCTTGCTCATCACTCATTTTGTAGCCGAGAAGCAGCGTAATAAAGATTCTCTAAAGCTTATAAATGGTAAGAACAGAGCTATGTAGTGCGGTTGTGGCTTCTCTCTTCCCGCTCACGTAATAAAAGTCGTCTTTGAGGATTACTGTGCCTGTAAGCAATGTTTAGCTATCAACAGATGATTCAAATATCAGTGCGCGACAGAAGGCTGTAACACCTCATCCCATAGTGTTTTTTTATGTGATTCAATTTGGCTTTTCTTTAATGCCAGCACATTAAAGTATCCTTTATAGGCAGAGCGATTCTGGCACCATAGCAACTATGTCTTCATATCGGCTTCAGATAAACATGGAAAATCATTTGCACAATGTCGCTTCTATTAATAACATTGGAGGGCAGAAGGTTGCTGAGTGAAAGTGGGATTGTTTCACAAAGTGTCTGCTGTCACCGTGCAGTACAGAGCTGTCAGCACAGAACTTCTTGAAGGAGAAGACTTCTTTAGCTGCAGAAAGCATCCTCCGCTTCCAGGATGAAACGCTCTGATGAAAAGGATTTTTTGGGTTCAGAATACTGATGGACTATTGTTAGGATAGGACATCAATATTGGATTCCTACCAAGCAGTTGTTTGAGCGCTGCGGCCTCTTCAATGCATATATTAGTTTATCTACCTGCATGCCATCTGCATAATAGTGCAGGGTATTGCAGCTTTGTTCTGTTCTCTAGAATAGGATGAAGTCATATTCTGTAGCGCTGATACGAAATTGACAACATGCAGACCACTGTATAAGATGCAGGGCGCCGTGACCCCTTCACACAGCTGATCAGCAGGGGTCCTGAGAGTTGGACTCCCACCGATCTTACCTAACCCAACAAAACAGTGGGGGAGATTTATGAAGATGGCTTCATATCCCCTGCACTGGCAGAGGGTACAACTCATTTATGAGGAGGTGAACACCTCATCATACATCCGCAAGGCCGTGCCTGCACTGATATCTATACCAGCTGGCGTAGATTTCAGGCATTGTTTACCTCAGTAAACTGGCATAAATCATCGAAAATCTGGCGGGTCTCTGTGACTTCTACATAAATGGGTGACATCAGTAGTCAGATAGAAGAAGTAAAGCTCCTCTCATTCATAAAAAAGCCAGTGATTGACTTCCTGTAAAAGTAAATATGTAACAAATTATACATCACATTAATTATGCAATATTATTAACCCTATAATATTATTCCAAATAATTCATCATTTTATTTTGAAGAGTCGGTCCCTTTTCTCCACCCAAAACTATCCTGACTCTAACTCCACTACTTCACAGTCCTGGGTCAAACAAACATATAGCAATAAAAAACCCACACACAACATAAGAGATCTGTGTGAACACAGCCCAGCTGTAGAATGATAAAGTTTCATATGTGTAGTTTTGTTCTATGAAAAATTGATAATAGCAGGAACATTAAAATAGCCTCATTTAGGATTATAAATTTAGATAAGGGGAATATTTGTCAGTTTTTTGGAGTCTATGTTGTTGTAATGTGCGCTAAATTTATCAAATATCTTACAATGTTTTATAAAGTTAATACATCTATAAGTCTAACAATAGGTTCACACTTGGTGAACCAAAATATGTAAAGCCCATCCGCTAAAAAATCGGTTACCATCGGTTGCTGATTTTGTAAGTTTGCCCTCTGACAAAGACATGAACAGTCTATAATTTTAATGGTAGGTTAATTTTAACAGTGAGAGATAGAATATCAAAAATAAAATCCAGAAAATCCCATTGTATAAATTTTATACATTTATTTGCATTTTGCAGCGCGAAATACGTATTTGATCCCCAACCAACCATTAAGAGTTCTGGCTCCTACAGACCAGTTAGACGCTCCTTGTTACCTGCATTAAAGAGACAGCTCTCTTATATTGTCACCTGTATAAAAGACTCCTGTCCACCGACTCAATTAGTCAGTCAGACTCTTAACTCTACAACATGGGCAAGACCAAAGAGCTTTCTAAGGATGTCAGGGACAAGATCATAGACCTGCACAAGGCTGGAATGGGCTACAAAACCATAAGTAAGACGCTGGGTGAGAAGGAGACAACTGTTGGTGCAATAGTAAGAAAATGGAAGAAATACAAAATGACTGTCAATCGACATCAATCTGGGGCTCCATGCAAAATCTCACCTCGTGGGGTATCCTTGATCATGAGGAAGGTGAGAGATCAGCCTAAAACTACAAGAGGGGAACTTGTTAATGATCTCAAGGCAGCTGGGACCACAGTCACCAAGAAGACCATTGGTAACACATTACACCGTAATGGATTAAAATCCTGCAGTGCCTGCAAGGTCCCCCTGCTCAAGAAGGCCATTGTGCAGGCCCCTCTGAAGTTTGCCAATGAACAACTGGATGATTCTGCGAGTGAATGGGAGAAGGTGCTGTGGTCAGATGAGACAAAAATTGAGCTCTTTAGCATTAACTCAACTCGCCGTGTTTGGAGGAAGAGAAATGCTGCCTATGACCCAAAGAACACCGTCCCCACTGTCAAGCATGGAGGTGGAAACATTATGTTTCGGGGGTGTTTCTATGCTAAGGGCACAGGGCTGCTTCACTGCACCAATGGGAGAATGGATGGAGCCATGTACCATAAAATCCTGAGTGACAACCTCCTTCCCTCCTCCAGGACATTAAAAATGGGTCATAGATGGGTCTTCCAGCAGGACAATGACCCAAAACATACAGCCAAGGCAACAAAGGAGTGGCTCAAAAAGAAGCACATTAAGGTCATGGAGTGGCCTAGCCAGTCTCCAGACCTTAACCCATAGAAAACTTATGGAGGGAGCTGAAGCTCCGAGTTGCCAAGCGACGGCCTCAAAATCTTAATGATTTAGAGATGATCTGCAAAGAGGAGTGGACCAGAAATTCCTGACGTGCGCAAACCTCATCATCAACTCCAACAAACTGACTGCAAATGCAAATAGATTTAAAAAATGTGATTTTCTGGATTTTATTTTTGATATTCTATCTCTCACTGTTAAAATTAACCTACCCTTAAAATTATAGACTGTTCATGTCTTTGTCATTGAGCAAACTTACAAAATCAGCAAGGGATCAAATACTTATTTCCTTCACTGTAAACGGATTACCAAGGGATAGTGATCAGTTTGTGTCCATTTTTTCCTCTTCATTCACTCTTCATTCAGATTTTTTGATGGACACCCTTTGACTAATCCGTCAAAAAAGACGGACTATGGTATGCGCTGTGTAACCGCTTGTGACTTTTTTAATACGGATTTGCAACTAGCGGATACCAGGCGCAGATATGAACACAGCGTCACAACATGCACTTTCCCACTGCCAGAAAACTGGAATAACTATGTTCATAAATTCCCCCCTTGATCACATCTTTATTGTCTTTCATGAGGTCCTGAGCATAATATTATGTGGGTTTCCTTTTTCGAAGCAGAGAACTGGAGGAAAGCTGGTACACATTATAGTACTATTACATTAAAATATTATAAGCAGTAGCCCCACGACAGCAATATAATTTGCACATGGCTAGATAATGGAAACTAGAGACAATTCATTTTTTTTTGCCCGTGCCTCAGTTTTGCCCCAAGTTGAACCTGAATTGAGATTCATATAGGCAAACATGCGGTTACGTTTTGATAACTTGTCCACTGGGTGGCAGTGTTTCGCATCATACTTTTCATATGTCATGTTACACATACATGTAATGCAAGCATTATTTGTATTTATACTTGTGATTTTTTTGTACCTATTTACAAAATACTGACAAACTGTTATGGGCAATCATGTGGCAGAAAATGAAGATGTGGAGTATCGGCATTCCGTTGCGACTTTCTGCTGCTGATTAGGCCCAGAAGAATTGACCTAATCCATGGGGAATCTCGAGCCGAGGATCCCATAGCTAAAACATCCACGGCAAGATCGAGCAGGATACTTTTATCGTCCTGCTGTGATCTCTGCCTCCCATTGAAAAGAACGGGGGGGGGGGGGCAGGAGCTGGACAGAATCTGCCACTTTCTGTGTGTAAACAGCCAATTAAGTGTAAAATTATTTATGGCCTCTTTATACCACCTTACGCTAGCATCAGTTTTCTGTGTTTTTGGTCTGTTGGAGGTTTAGAAGAACAGACAATTGGAACTCTGAAATAGCAGCTACATATGGAGTCCGACAGAGCCCATTGACTATAATGGGGTTCGTCGGGTGTCTGTTGTTTCTACACTGAAAGCAGTGGATGAAAAAACTGTGCATGCAGGACTTTTTCATTTGCCGATTTACAGTAAAGAAGATATTGCAACGGAGTCTTGAACGCTTCGTCGAAGTGACCGTCTAAAATCAGTGGACTAAAAAGTGCTGTAAGTCCGAATCTTTCGCCAACAGTTTCAGTTTAAAAGAACGGACACCTGACGGATCCCATTATAGACAATGGGGTCCATCGGCCACTGTCAGGGTCCGCTATTTTACCCGTCCACTGGCACAGATGTGAACATAGCCTAAGGCTATGTCAGCGCCAACAGCTTGTAAACAATGACTGACCTCTAGAGCTTCTGTGCTTGATTGCCCGGGGATTTTTTACCCAACTACTGAACAACCCTATTAAAATAAAAATCACAAATACAAAATGATTTTTTTTCCTGTCCTATTGGTAAAGATTCTGGGAAATTCTGAGAAAGTTTAGAGACATCTAAAGTGGTTACCTATTTTCTCTAAACGGAAAACATGTTTAGTTATAAAGTGACCTGTCACTTACTGCATATCTAGCCAGATTGACTTTATGTACTTAGGGGACAACCCTTGTGGGATCAATAATGTAACCATATTGCTTGTCGCTCCAAAAATAATCAGGAAATGGTTGAATTTTCCACCATTTGACTAAAGAGTGCAACTTATTAGCAAATGCATTGTCACAAGGTTAGTTATAGTATTATAACCAGTCCAGTCTCCAGGCTTATGTACTACCCACAAAACTAAATTACAATTGTATTTCCAAGGCTCATGTTCACAGCGGAGTGTGCTCAGTGGTCCGTTAAGTGCACTTGAGAAAATTGAAGCCAGTTTGTGAATTGCCTCCTCTGTTTGTTGTGCCGTCCTACCACTGGGCAGCTGCAGAGCTGAGTAGAACAGGAGTGAGGTGCCCCATAGGCCTCCTGTGTGACCGGAGCCTTAAGTATCAGACTACAGGACGGCACTGTTTTTCTTTGTTAGACTTATTAATGCATTTCATACACCGGACAATAGAGGCTTTCTTCTAGGGATACCTTCCCCAGATCCTTGAGAAAATATTATTCCGCACTGAATAACCTTGAACGTTTGCTCCTTGGTCTACTTTTAAGTTATTTATATTGAGAAATATAGGAGTTTTACTGTAGTTTGTAAGAAGTGAGATCCAGGCGTTGATGTACATGTAATGCTGGGTTTACAGAGGTATATGGCGAAATTAAACTCAGAAGAGATTTAGGACATTGTTTATGTGGGGCACTAATGCCTGGGCATTATTGTTTGTCCGATGCTCTCTGCTGGTACTGCTTATATGGGGCACCTTATTGGCGCTATTGTTTCTTAGGGGCTCTTGACTGCTGGTAATGCTTATGTAGATACCCTCTATAGTTTCATAGAGGGTATCTACTGGTTAGAGGCGTAGCTATAGAGGGTGAAACCAGACCCTGGGGCCTGAGGGGACCAAAGGCCTCACTAGGGCACCAGTATTATAGATAGCACATGGTAAGTGGGAGCCCCATTACAAACTTTCCATCAGGGACCTGGAGCTTCAAGTTACTCCTTTGTATCAATGACTGATTTTGAGTCAATACATCCACAGTCAAAACTTGTGTCCACAATATAATGCCAGTCTCAGGCTTAGGCTCCATGCACACATCCTTGGGGGCCATCCAAGGGAGCGACCGATAGTTCGTTCCGTTCTGATGAAAATAGAGCAGGTCCTATCCTGCTCCAAGACTTCGGAACACATTGATTGGAAGCCCCATAGGAGTAAATGCATCACGGAAGGCACTCAGATGACACTTGGATGTCATCCCAAGTGTCATCCGACTGCATTCTGCTGCAAACTCAGCCCCATATCGGATGCACACTCAGCTGTGTGCATGGGGTCTAAAACCATTCAAAGACTGGATTCACCTATGACTTCCAGGTACATTCTTTGCTGAGTTTTGTTCACATTCAGCATGATTTGGATGTGCCATTTTTCATGGTACTTTATTAGGTACAAAAATGTATAATTTAATAAAACAGTTGAAAAATGTGTCAGGAATTGTTATTTGCATTTTTATGTAGGGTCTAAAATGTGGAGATAACAGTGCTATATAGTGTATAAATAATAGCTCTATAGAATGCATAAATAACAAAACTGTATAGTGCTCAAATAACAATACCGTACAGCGTAATAGTAATTCTGATATATAGTACAGAAATACTAGTATTTTACAATGCTCATGTAACAATGCTCAAGACTAGCGTTTCCAAACCAAACATAAAAGACTTGTAGTTGTGGGAAATCATCCAGAAGGGTTTTTTACTATGGCTGCCTACTGACAATGTAATACTCATGTATACAGTGGGATACATTAGGAGCTTTTCCATCATGTGAAGGAGGCTTAAGCTGTGGTCGGTATGTGCATGGTTAAGCCATTTTCAGACTGTGCATTAAATATAGGTAACAATCAATGGCGACAGGGTAAGAAATTGCTATAGGGCCCTTGGAGGGAGAGGGCCCATGGGTCCCTCTCAAAACACTTTGATCACTTTTGATATGTGGCAGCCAAAGTATCGTAAATCCTTCCCCCCTACTCTGTTTACTGAGATTTGTAATAGAGTTAGTTGATCATTAACCCTTAAACTAAAAAGTAGCAGTCGGCCAGGATATAGTTAAATAAGGGAGACTGTGAAGAAAAATGCAACTGGAAAAGTTACTGCCTGCCTGCCTGCCTGCCGGACTAATCATCCCTGTAGGCAGAGGTGAGCACCGCACCATTGTTGTAATTGTTGATGAGGGTTAGTTTTTTTCATTTTTCTCTTTTATTCTGTGTACGCCCCTGGTAATAATGTACAGCTGTAAGGTATAGTATTACAGAATCTCATTCATATGCAGAAAGAAAATCTCCATGGGTGTTAAAAGGGTTATCTAGCTACTAAAAATGATCTGCAGCTATATCCACAGCAGTGCTAAATCCTCACTGTTCCCTTGTGCAGCCTTTGCTTGGTTTTATTTTACTTGCTGTCCCTTGTATCACTGTTATTTACATGCAATGAATCTATGGACAAGCTACATTTCCCATGATTCATCTGCCTGCTCTCACTCTGTGTACCCCTCCCTTCTCTACTCCCCTGTGTGCAAATTTCCTCCCTGTTACAGTGTCTGTTTTGTGTCAGTGTTTATCTTGTGTCTCACTTCTTCAGTCCGGGTTGCATTGCTCTCCTCCTCTCCTTCGCATATCTGACCAGCCAATAAATCACTCCCATGAGTGGCTTCAAGGCGTAAGCACATCACATGTTGTTGTGACGTTTCATTTGCTTGATGAACTGCTCACAGGGAGCGGCAGTGACCATGCAAATGAAATGTCACATCTGAGGTTATTGACCTGAAAATAAATCAGATAAACGGGGCTGAATTTTAACAGGATATACATTAGGAAGTGTTTTGTATTAATGCATCTTGATATTTAGCCCATGGATAAACCCTTTAAGGTTTGCTGGAAATTTTTCATACTCAAAATAAATTGTTAAAAAAGTTGCATGAGAATTACGTAAGTAGAATAAACTTTTTCGAGAAAATAGGTCTGCTCCCAGTTTCTGACATTTTAGCAGACACATTAAGGTTGGGCCCACTAGCTCTGCTTTCTTTCTGCCATTTGGAGTACGGCTGTGCCTCAGTCATGCGTGCTTGTTTATTCCGTTCATAAGACAAGTCGCACTGCCAGCCTTCTCCTTTCATCGCTGCCAGATGTAACAATCATTTTATTTCTGTCCTCTGCCTTCAGTGCGTCTCCCCAGATGTGAAGTGGAATTAAGACCGAAGCTTTAATAAAGAACAGAAGTCGCTCGGCATCAGTAAACTCAATGGATAGGTAGGAGGCCTGAATACTGAAGGGCCTGCCATGGTTGTTCTCGCTTTGTGAGACGGCATTGCTCTTTCTACAAAATAATCCGTACAACACATGCATTTTCAAGCGTGAACATATTGTACTGGTCATGAGATAGCCCTTATGTGTAGCTTCTCCTGAGGTTTCCCTGGGGGGTGATGTGACCCCTGATTCATTTCCTCTCACATTACATCATCTGGGCACGCTAACAAGTGCTGCCTGGTTATCGACACAAGGCTTTGAAGTTGCTCCTCCGTAGCCCCCTGGTATTGTATACGCAACCACATATTAAAAATAAGCTCATTTGGTTTGCTTAGTGGCTTAAAGGGCTCGTAAACAGAAAAGTAATACAATGCTATGTTAGGCTTTCAGCAGTCCGGCATGACAAAAAAAAAAGATAATTTTGTTGGAAACTTTTTTGGTAAAACATTTTGGTGACCTGTGAGTCAAAATATGGCTTCTCTTTTAAGTACCCTTTGGCTTCTACTGTGCGTAGGAGGTGATGAAGCTTGTGGCAAATACTGTATATGCCTACAAGTAGGCATGTGTACAGACAGAGTTAAAAGTAAGGTAGATGACCGCCTAGGGTACTATTGGGCACAACTGCCTAAATTTTTTTTTTTTTCTACAGCCAACCATACCCTGTGTCTGAGTGACTGTACGTATATGGGACCTACATGTGAATGTTCAGAACGAAGCCAAAATCGTATTAAACTTTAGGGGCCAAATCTTTAAAGTAAACCTACCTCGGGTACCAACCTATGTATAGGTATATACAGCTGCAAGTATGCATTAGATTAATGTAGGTAGATCCCATCAATTTTGGGGACCTGATGACAAATGCTGAGGATCAGGTATGTTGGATTTTAACATGGACTATCTTTTATTCAGACTTAAAGGGGTGTTCCATTTCCTTTTTTAACTCTTTAGCATGACTTTAAATAACCGGGAGGGATGGCGAATCTCACGAATATTTGTCTAAACGGATCTCATGAGGTTCGCCCTCTCTGCACACCTGTATTCATATTCATCAGGGCACCATAAGGGATGCCCCTGGTTTTTTTTTTCAGTGTAAAAATGGATGCCTATTTGTATTTTACTATTAAAAAAGCAGGTCTGTTAAGCAAACAGACAGCAGAAACATGATCTGAATGGAGCCTTATTATAAGCATTGTCTCTAAAGGGAACCTATCATGGCCAATTTGGACATTAAACCATCCACAGGTCCTTATAGACAGGGGCGCACCGCTAATGAGGCGAGGTGAGGCGGCACTGTCCGGGGGGCGGCATTTTTACTATTTAATGTAAACCAGCCCAGGACAGGCCGCTTTAAAAAAAAAAAAAAAAAAGCAGAGCTGAGCGCGGCCTGCCCTGGGCTGGTTTACAAGACGTCGCATCTCAGCGCAGGCGGAGACACAATGACGTCATCACGCCGCCTACGCTGAGACACAGACGTCGCGGACAAGAAGAGGAGGCGGCGGTGGCTGCATCAAGGCATCGCAGGTGAGTATAGCTTTTTTTTTATATATATAAATAGGCCGTAACCTGTTGGAGCATCCCTGGCAGGTAACGGCCTATTTATTTACCTACCCCGCGTCTGCTCGTGGCCGCCCCCGCTTCCCCTTCTGCTATGGGCCGCAGAAAGGGAAGCGGATGCCGCTGTGAGCGGCCGCAGGCATCGGTAAGTTAGGCCGCGGGCCGCAAATACTACTATTATTATACTCCGGGGTCTATTCAGACCCCGGAGTATAATAATCGGAGGCCTAGGGTTGGTGAGGGAACATAACAAAAAGTGTTACTCACCTCCTGCGATCCGATGTAACTCCGAGCAGGCTTGAGTCCTGTGGTGACGTCATCAGGTCGCGTCGCCGGCCTGATCACGTGACGTGTGTGCGCAATTAAACGGCCGAAAGCTGCAAGGAGTGCACCGGTGTCCAGGATAGTGACCGTGTGATGTAATTGTAGTCTTGTCACATACTGTAGACATGTACAGGACGAGGCTGTAGTTACATTACATGGTCGCTATGAGATGAAATACACTATGTAAACAGAGAAGCGGTCACGGCGCTTACACAGGTACCATTCAAACAGCTGATCAGTGGGGGTCCTGGGTTTTTGAACCCCACTGATTAGTTTATTAATGACCTGGAAAACCTTTTAATTAGTTAACACCTGGGGTATTATTAATAAGGGGCACTATTTATACAGGGTACACATGGACATTATTAATATAAAGATGCACTTGGGGGTATTATTCATTATGGGGGGTTATATCATATATTATATAATTGGGGTAGCAGCAGGATGGGGGCTTTGTGTAGGTGAGGACAATGTGGGTTGGATGCCTGTAAAAGTGAGGAGCCAAAGATGTCTGTGTTGCAACCTTTACAGAGACAAGTCACAGCTGGAAGAAGTGGTCATGGCGGTCCAAAGGAAAGAGAAGGGAAATGTGACCGATTAGTCACCTGTAAGTCACAGAATGTTACTGCCCTGTATTCACCTAAATGATAGAGGATAAATACCTGATTGATGGGGGTCTGTCTGCTGAGACCCCCACTGAGCCTGAGAATTGGGTTTTTCCCCCCACTAGGTGGGAATTCAGCCTGACCACAGCCATATATATAGGTGTCACTTGGTGGATGGACGAACCCGCGTGGCTCTCATTCACTTCAATGGGAGTGCCAAAGATAGCCGAAGTCCAGTACTCAGCTATCTGCGGGGCTCCTATTATAGAGAATGGGGGCCACGTGGGCTCGTCCATCCACCAAGCAGAAGATGTGTGAAGTTACTTTCATTGTTAATGCCGTGTTGTTGATCTGATACTGAAGTAATACAGGAAGAAGAATTCTTAAAAACTGTTTTATAACTGTGTTTTGTGTATATTGTGCGACGATAACAGTGTGTTAAACTAGTAGCATGGAAACTCAGTTTTTTTTTTTTTTTTTTGGGGGGGGGGGGGGGAGGCGTCTTTCTATAGTCCACCTCAGGCAGCAAAGAGGATAGGTTCACCACTGCTTATAGATCAGGGTTTAGTGTTCCAAATCGCCCTGTTTTAAATCCATCTGTGCTTGTAATAATAATAATAAAAAAAAAACCTTTATACAAACCTAGAGATGAGTCCGATGAGCCTCATAGGACTCCTCTTTGGTGCTCCCGGCACCTGCACAGTTCTTCAGTGAAGCCAAGGATGTACACCACAGCAGTGGGGTGAGTATAAAGCTTTTTTATTTTTATTGCGGGCACAGATAGCTTTATAACAGGGCGATTTGAGACACTAAACCCCCAGTCCATGAGGACCTGTGAGTGGTTTAGTGTCCCAAATCGCCCTGATAGATTCCCTTTAAGGAGGGAAGTTCCAATAATGAGATTTTTATCATTAATATTTCCCGTCAGTGGGCTGTGAATGAGCAATGAGATAACAATAGTGCCATTTACAGAAGGTAATTCCGTGTACACCACTTTATATTCTTCCTGCAGAGGAAAGAAGAGTCTTTCAGTGTCTGGTGACTGGTAAACACCATTTATTATATATATTATGGTTCCCCCGGTTTATCCAGGATCTCCATATGAGTATAATGTTACCATCTGCTGCACTGGGCTACATTCATTTTCCATGTGTTTTTGTGCTGTGCCATGAAAAGTGCACAGCCTATTGAAGATCATTCACTGCTCATATAATGTGTTCCAGATCTTCTGCCGTGGGATGATGTTTGGAATATTAGCTTCAGAAGCACCGTCTGGATGACAAGGGGGGCGCTGGGCCGCTTCTATTTTCTGCACTCAGGGCCTTAACATCTTGGTTCAGTAAGAGGTGTATCTAGGTATTATATAATATATTGTAATTTTTTATATTATTGATATAATAATGAGAATTTATAATGATATTGTCATACACGGGCTTTAAGGGTGTGTTCACTCACTGCCTGGATTTACATGTGGACTTTACGCAAAAACTGCAAACAGAATCAGATGCAATTCAGCCAGTAATATGTGTGGCGGGGATTCTTAATACCCCATTCAAGTTCAGCCGAAAACAAATCTGCACGGAATAATGTCCGTGCTGCGATTATAGACTCATTCCTGAAAAGCTGTAAGTATGGCCTTAGGCGGGTGACTTATGCTGGGTCTTCACCCACAGACAGAGCACGTTCTGTGTGCAGTTTTTGTACGTGTTCAATTGTACGCTGAAAATGTAAAGTACAATAAACATGCTTGACGCTCACGGTAACCAGTTTTCATGTACATAGTGGACTGGCCACACAGACAGAACATTGGACATTAGCAGTTAGAGGTCCAGACAGAAGACCAACAGAATACCACTCTTTTCTATGACTGTTTTCCCACCTGGTATGACTACAGTAGCACAAATACTGTATATTGAGCAGTACCAAATGGCAGAGCCAGTGAGTGCAACCTAGTTTCGCCCATTTCAGTAAATTATTGCGCCCACCCATCTAAGGCCAGTTTGTGGAGTGTGGTGGCTCCTACCACCTAGCATTCTTACAAAATAGCAAGGTCCTTATCCAAGATTGGCCTGTGTATCTGTAGCACTTTGTACGTCTTATTGTGCATTTTACGATGTTACACTTTTTACACTTTTACACTTGTTTACACTTTTTATTGTCATGCATATTCTGAAGACTTTTTACACTGCTTTGACTGTGTTTGGAAAGTCTCCCTATAAAAAGGGTTTCTCCTGTGCCTTTTAGGTCTTCCATCCAGAGCTCTGCTTCGGTGACCATTGCAGTGCGATTTAAGATTAAGCCCAGAATGTATTGTAAAGCAAGTCTAGTGAACCTAGCATATGTGTAAGGCCGGTTGCACACCAGCATGTGCGGGCCGCCGGCTGTGGCTGAACAGCATGGCCGGTGCATGGGCGGCACACGGATGTCATCCATGTGCCATCCATGTACTGGCTGTACTTACGAGGCCCAATTTATTCAATGTATAGGACCTGTCCTGAGTTTTGCAGCCCGGACTGTTGGCCCGCACACTGATCCATGTAATACGCGGTCATATGCATGGACCGACAGTAATGAATGGGTCAGTGTGCTATCCGGGAAAAACCTGGATAGCACACTGACCTAGCCCACGGCCATGTGCAAGGGGCCTCAGAAGTAGGATCCATAGGAGCTGACGGACCACCCCTGTGAGAACTGGACAATCCCTGAGTATTTAGAGAATCTATTCCCAAGTTGAACTGCTGTCGTTGAACCTTGCTGAAAATGAGCAACTGCTGTTTACATCATTGTGGCTGAGCAACTTCTACTTTAGTAAAGTACAGACAAGAAACCCTGCAGAAGTGAGTGTGCTTTCTGTGGCCTCTACAAGCACTCAAGTAACCGGAATCCGGCTGGTCCTATCCTTGGGTAGGTCAGCGTAAGGGGCATACTTGACCTTACACAATTTGTTCATGCAGTTGGTTACGCCCCGACCCTGTGGGGGCCATTTACATGGCTGAAAAAGAACAGGAAATTGAGGCAGGCATCCCCATGCAGCTTTCTGATGCTTATTAGGCCCAGTATCCTGTATGCCAATATCTGCCGCAGATTTTGGGATGGAATCCACCTCAAAATCAATGTCAGCTTTTGCCGTGTGAACATACCATTACATGGCCAGTGGTGGAGATTGGATTTCAGTTCCTCTTCTATACAATGTTTCTGTCCTGACAAAAGACATAGATTTGGCATTGCTATATCTACAATTACCTTACATACAAGAATCACTTAACCTTTGCTTTAAATCCTTTATTCTCTTACACTTGTTTTTTATTCTCTCTTTACATCCTTCCATAACTCAGCATTGGCCTTTATCTTTCTTTTACTCCTATGATTGTTTTACATGTAGAATTAAAAGTACATTTTACTTGTCTTCCTGCAAACTGTGCTATTGAGCAGACTTATACGCTGATAGAAATTAAACAAAGAGGATTATTATTATCCATAGCACATAATTAGGTTATTATTGCGCTTTCAATGCAGCTTGAAAGCTTCAGTAGAAAATTAGTCTCTATATCGACTGAAATAGGCCATGGCGCTCGTAGAAGAATGCCTGTATATTTTTAGACAGAATGTAACATTTCTGGTAAGAAAACGCTTTGGTGAACAGCCAGAGATTTCGAGCATCAGTCACTGGAAATATGTAAAGACTCTGAAGGATTTTCTAAAGTCTGCTCTATACACGACGCACTTGTTTATTTTCCATAAAAAGGATAGTTTTACCTAAGAACTATGTTACATCTATGGACAACTTAAATAGGACTTTTCACCACATCCAACAAGTCCAGCTCTTAGCGTCATGTAATAGTCACTGCTCCACTGGTTCTGGCACAGTTGTATTTTTTTTTCTCTAGCCCCTACTGTTCCCAAGCAATAAGTGCTGTTAGTTTTGGTGTCTGATATGCTATATAGGCTCTGTACTGTCCGGCGGGCGGTGTTAGGCAGGAGCTGGCAAGGAGCGTGATTCTAAGTTCTGTCCACCTCTGATTGGAGCTCTGAGTCACGCCCCCTTGCCTGCTCATGCCTGACACTGCCCACCTGACAGTAGAGACAAAGTAGCATATCAGACACCAAAACTAATAGCACTTATTGCTTGGAAATGGCGGGGGCTAGAAAAAAAAATTCCAACTGAACTGGAATCAGTGGAGCAGTACTGTACAATCTCACAGGAATAAATTTAATGCATATTTTACTTGCAAATCTGCATACGGATTTTACTGCGATTCTGGAATGAATCCTCAGCAAAATCTGCACCACTGGTCAATTTATGCACAGAAAATTTCTGCAATGTGCAGATGAGATTCTTATAGTCTCGTCAACTTGGCTGGCTCTATATTACATGGTAGATTTTCCACTTGCAAATCCATGTGGAGATCCTGTAGCTAAAATGAAATTTGTGCATTGACCCTTAAAAGAAGTGCATCGCCTAGATTCATATAGTGGAAGAGTGAAGAAATCAGGCGCTACCTTTTAGAGGCTGAGTATATTTGATAAGTAAGCTTTCAGAAGTACTAGCTCCCTTCATCAGACATGGTGTAATACTAGAAACTGAAATTTTACACTATTTATACACACACAAGACATGGATCTTCAAAAGGATCTTGGAATAACAAAATGCAATATACGTAGAGAAGTTATTTACAACAGGTCAGGAAATAAACAGTCTAAAATTTATGGTGCGTGACAGAGGGATCTGTTATCTATCTGTAATCAGGTGGTGATTAGTGACCCTCACAGGTCATACATAGTGTGACATGAAGCTGGCATGAATATTAAGTCCAAATTGCAGAGTTTGAAATTTTTGCATAAATTTGCACTCCCATTCTTTCCTCTCATTCTGCGTCTTAAAATGTCCCATTAAAGCCACAACCCGCAAATCTTTAATAGAGTGGTCTTCTCCGGAGAAATGTGCGGCCACTGGGAGATCTGTTCTGCTGTTTACACCATGATGTGATTACACCATGTCTGATGAAGGGAGCTAGTACTTCCAAAAGCTTACCTATCAAATATACTCAGTTAACCTCTAAAAGGTATCGCCTGATACATTAATAACAGCAGAACAGATCTCCCAGTGGCCGCACATTTCTCCAGAGAAGACCACTCTATTGAAGATTTGCAGGTTGTGGTTTTAATGGGACATTTTAAGACGCAGAATGAGAGGAAAGAATGGGAATATAAGTTAATGCAAAAATTTCAAACTCTGCAATTTGGACTTAATATTCAAGCCAGTTTCATGTCACACTATGTATGAACTGTGAGGGTCACAAATCACCACCTGATTATAAACAGATAACAGATTCCTCCGTCACGCCCCACAAATTTTCCAGACTGTTTATTTCCTGACCTGTTGTAAATAACTTCTCTACATATATTGCATTTTGTTAGTCCAAGATCCTTTTGAAGATCCATGTCTTGTATGTGTATAAATAGTTTCTAGTATTACACTATGTCTGAAGAAGAGAGCTAGCACTCTTGAAAGGTTTCTATCAAATATACTCAGTTAGCCTCTAAAAGGTATCGCCTGATTTCTTCACTCTTCCACTACTTTCTATGGCTAACATGGTACAACATTATACTTGTAACGTCCTTGCCTGTCCGGGCTTTGGCTCCGTCCTCCGGGCGCACGCTGCGGCGCAGGAGGCATGCCAGGTTGTGATTCTTTCCTTTGGGTTTTTCTTGTATTGTCTGAACACTGTCCTATTCCCTCACCTCCTTAATTGATTTTCCACCACACCCTTCTCCTTCACCTTGCTCTCCCCCTGCTCCACTAAGAGTTAACTTTAGTCCTGCCTTTGTGATTGACAGCCTGTCCTCCTATCAAGTCTGGGGCGGGTTCTTTCTCCCTATTTATTGTTTGCTCACTTTCCCATTGGCGCCTGCTATTGCATTTCGCTTACTGGCTATACTCCTTGTTCCTTGTTACCTGCTCTTCTGATTTTCTGACCACTGGCTTACCTTTGACTATTCTCTTGGATTTTGATTCTGTACTGCATTGCTCGATTGTTACCAACCCTTGGCTAGCTGACCTCCCTTTGTTGTTGTGCGTCTTGTCTGCGTTCTGTGTTATCACTTATTATAAGGAGGGACTGTTGACTGGTTGCTGGCTGTCACCTAGGACAGATCGGGCAAGTTAGCCAGGGACAGTGGGGGGGATTCAGCTTAGGGTCCACTGTCTCGTTGTGCCCCTCCCCCTAAGTTCTCCAGCAGCTACTGGGGAATTGCTCCTCTAGTGATTCCCTTACAATACTACTAGATTTATATACTGATTTTCACCGAATATTGATTCATGTTCTTTTTATTTTTTCATTGTGGCTGTTTAAATTCTATTTTCTGTACATAATTATGGAAGCGGCCATCTTACCTGAGCTGCAGTTAACAGCATTAAGAGATTTGCTTTACAGTAACCTCATGAACCATAGAAACCTGTAGACTGAAAATAATGATTCATTGACTTCTGTGGGAGAGTGTTGTAGATATGTTAGTGACCTGTGCAGAGGTCAATGTGGGGGAGGAGGGAGCTGTCACTATCATCTGTTGTGAATTGGTGTATTCTGCATTATCTATATTTAGGTGTTACCTTTAATTGTAATCCTGCCTGTGATAATAATGAGATGTGTGCTAAGAAGTGTTCTTTACAGAACAGGAAGTGTAAGCCTATTATGAATGGTAGATCGTCTTTATATAGGTATTATGCTTCATTGTAATGTTGTCTGCGAAGATAATGCAGTAAGTGCTGAGAAGTGATCTTTACAGAACAGGAAGAGTCAGCCTATTATGATGGTGGATCCTGTGTTTTCCATATATAGGTGTTACATGTTATTGTAGTCCTTGCTGTGATGTTGATATGGTCGCTGAGGAGTGATCTCTACAGAACAGGATCCTGGCTCTGCACAGCTGCACACTCATACAGAGAGCTGTGGCTGTACCTCAGAATAGCTTGGTTGCAGAACCCATAGAGCGCCACAGCTGTTCAAAGCTCAGAGGAGCCACCACGACCTCTCGTTCCTGCTGGTAGACCCCTGCCGATCAGAAAACCTCGGGAAAAATCCCTGTAAACTATTTCTCAGTATTATACGGCTCATATATCTCTGTGTATTGCTAAAGCAGAAAAAATGGGGCCCTAACGTGTCAAGATTACCAGTATATTATGTAAAAGAGATAAGGCTTGTCATAAATGGCGCACATTTTAACAATTTTCCACCAACTTTCGCCAAACTCAATTAATATTATTTTTCTACAATACGGTAACAATAAACTATTCAAAGGGGAATTCACACAAGTGGTTATTTACATTTGCGTAGATGGACATAAAAGTTTTCTGGGAAAGGGATTAAAGAGAAGGAAACATTATGATATGTCCGATGCCATCTGCAAACCTCATTTTGGGTAAATTGTATATAACACACATTTGCCTATACAATAGCCGGGATATAGTAGCCGGTAGTAACTGCTCATCGGAAGGAGTTAAGTAGAAGAAGTGGTTGCACATGGTGAAGATCATATACCCGCGCCTGCTGTTTGTATTATGTGGGCTCGCAGTTATTGCTACACTGTGCTCACAAGTCATCAGCATCAGTCTGCCACTCAGACACAATCTCTTCAGTCTGACCTTCATTTCCTCTGCCCCAGGCCAGACACCATGCTTTACTGAGCAGCTTTTATCAACATGAACTGCTTTTAAGAAGTGATGACCCAGGCAGACTAGACCTGGTGCCTGCCTCAATCCTTCAGATTTACAACCCTCTACTCGGGAGGCTCTACTAGGGATGCACCACATGCCCATCACACAAATGAATGAACCCACCGTGCACTGCTTTCTAGGATTTCATCTCAATCCTTCTGTCAGCCAAGGAAAAATTGCTTATTTCATGGCTGGTCTGTATCACTGCAAAACATTATACCCTTGAATAAGTTCCTTTATCCAAAAGATTTATATAAGTTTTTACCAGATAAGCCTCGTAGCGGCCACGGCCATTGTATAAAGGCTTTGTTAACTCTCTATGGATTTCTGCAGCCTCCTGTGTGCCCCCTTCTTGATGGTCCTTGATCTCCTCAACACTCACCCCCTCACCCCCACTTGCCCCGTCAATAGGACATACCCTCATGCCCTCGTCCTTGAAGCATTATGTTGTCATTGTAATCAGGGACCAAAATAATCTTTCTTAGGGCAAATATTCAGTTATAGCCCTTTATGCAGACGGTAATAATAATACATTTAATAATAATACAACTGTAAGTAGGCGATACTCCACAGTTTGTACAGCGAGTGCGCAGCTCTCCTGCGCTGCTTTGGTGCCAGTTATTTGCAGGAGTGCTAGGTGTCAGACCCCACAGATCAAATATTAATGGCCTATCCTCAGGGCCGGTTTTAGACAAAGTGGGGCCCTGGGCAAAAATTAAAAGCGGGGCCCCAAATGCTGATATGCAAGCAACACCATCGTCTTCCAGTGTCAACCCCTATAATAACACCTCCTTTCTGCCAACAAAAAAGTAATAACAAGCCCTATTTTACCACACACAATTCAAATGAGCATCTTTGTACCACCTAATAGATTTTTGCACCCAGTCATCAGTTACTATAGCGCCTCCTTATAAATAATAGTCCCTGCTTATAAATAATCTTACACCTTTATTAATAATAGCTCCCTTATAAATTCCCCTGTATCAGTAATATCCCCCCTTATCAGTAACAGTCACCCCGTAAAAATAATACTGCTCCCTTAAAAATAATAGCCCCCTCATAAATAATAGTTACCCTTATAAATAATAGTCCCCATGATCACTAATAGCCCCCTTTATAAATAAGCCCACTTAACAATTATACCCCCCTTATAAATAGTTCCCCTCTTATAAATAATAGCTCCCCCTTATAATGGATGCCTTATATATAATGGTTCCCCCCTTATAAATAATAGCCCATCTTATAAATAATAGTTCCCCCTTATAATAGCCCCCTCATACTTAAGTTTCCCAATTATATATAGTAACCCACCCTTATATATAATAGTTCTCCGTTATACAGTGTCGGACTGAAGGGCCTTAGGCCCACCAGAGGAACTTGTTCTGGGGCCCCACCCAACAGCTTCCTGCTAATAGCTTATACCACGGCTCCTTCACTGAAGTCTTACATATGTGCTGACTATCTGGTGTTACTGAGTATGTTCCCAGTATAGTCAGCCCCTATTGTACTGTGCAGGCCCCAATAACTCCATGGCCAGTTCATGCACAGTACTGTATGGGGAATGACAAGGCCATGGAGCACTACACGTATGTGCAAGATTATAGTGAGGGAGCTGTGATGCAGACATAGCACACAGGGCTGCCAGCAGGAATTGTGAGCCCCCCCCCCACACAGTATAATGCTCTACATGGTATATAATGCTCCAAAGTATAAAATGCTCTCCTGAGCCCTCCAGTTTCCCCACATGGTATATAATGCTCCACAGTGACCCCACACAGTATAAAATTCTCCCCTGAGCCCCCCATTGTGGTCCCATATGATTTGTAAGGCTCCACACAGTATAATACTCCACAGTGGCCCACACAGTATACTACCCCTTAGTGGCCCCAGACAGTACAATATGCTCCCCAGCAGCCCCACACAATATAATATGCTCCATACAGTATAATATGCATCCCACAATGCCCCCCCAGTATAATGCTCCACAGTGGCCTAACACAGTATAACATGCTCCATAATGACCTCCAGACAGTATAATATACTCCCCAGAGGGGTTCCCCCAGTATAATGCGCCACAGTGGTCCCCCACAGTATAATATGCTCTCCAGAGCACCCCCCCCAGTATAATGCTCCACAGTGGCCCAAAACAGTGTAACATGCTTTCCAGAGCCCCCCCCCCAGTATAATGCTCCACGGTGGCCCCGCACAGTATAATACTGGGGGTCCCCTCTGGAGAGCATATTATACTGTGTGGGGCCACAGTGGAGCATTATACTGGGGGGGGGCTCTGTACAGCATATTATACTGTGTGGGGCCACTGTGGAGCATTATACTGGGGAGGGGGCCCTCTGGAGAACATGTTATATTCTGCGGGGCCTCTATGGAGTATTATAAAGTGGGGGGGCTCTGGAGAGCATGTTATATTCTGTGGGGCCACTTTGGAGCATTATACTGGGGGGCCCCTCTGGAGAGCATAATGCTCCAAAGTGGCCCCACAGAATATAACATTATCTCCAGAGCCCCCCCACTTTATAATACTCCATAGAGGCCCCGCAGAATATAACATGTTCTCCAGAGGGGCCCCTTCCCCAGTATAATGCTCCACAGTGGCCCCACACAGTATAATATGCTATCCAGAGGGGGCCCCCCCAGTATAATATGCTATCTAGAGGGGGCCCCCAGTATAATGCTCCACAGGGGCCCTACAGTGCTATTATTATATTATATTCTGGGGTCTCTTCAGACCCCAGAGTATAATAATTGAAGACCCGGGGTAAGTAAGGTAAAATAACAAACAATTATACTCACCTTGTCTTACCTCTCCTGGGCCTCCTCGCGCTGCTCCGGTATCCCCGCTGGCGCTGGCTTCTTCTTCTCTGCGGCTGACGTCACGCGTTGTGGACGTCACCTCTGAGGCCTGTGATTGGGCCTCAGCGATTACGTGAGGCACGCCCCACGTGACCGCTGAGGCCAGGCCTCAGCGCCTCAGCAGTGATGTCCGGAATGCCAGATGATGACGTCAGACGCCAAGGACAGGTGAGTAAAAATGTTTGTTATTTTTACTAACCTCGGAAAGGGGCCCTGCAGTCCCTTTCTGTTAGTGCTTTGGCCGGGCCTGACTCCGGGATCCGGAGTCATCAGGTTCCAGATCCCGGAGGCCCCTTTAGGGACGGGGCCCTGGGCAATTGCCCAGTTTGCCCCCCCCTAACGCCGGCCCTGCCTATCCTGAGCATTGGTCATCATCCTCATGTCGGATAACCCCCTTAAAGCTCAGAAGGGCAGTGTCAGGCAAGGTGTGTGATTCTGAGCTCCAATCAGAGGCAGCCAGTGTCAGTGGTCAGAATCACACCCCTTGTCTGCTCCTGCCTGACACCGCCCTCCTGACAGTACAGAGTCTAAATAGAAAAAATTCCAACTGAGCCAGAATCAGTGCAGCAGCGACTGGAGTTACTAGAGGTGGTGAAAGGTTATCATTAAGTCTCCAGCCAATGTAATATAAATCCTAACTATTGTTAAAGCCAGTGCCAGGATGAGGAGTAGGCAAGATTAGACCTGCACCTTGGATGCCATCTTAACAAAAGTAGGGAGGCATAATTTGTGCCTTACGCTAGATTCACACTGGCATTCAGGTTTCTGGAAACCCTATCCGCTTAAAAAGCGGTTACCTGCGGAAACTCTCGGACCCCCATAGACTATAATAGGGTACGCCGGGTTTCCGCCTGAAATCGGTGAAAATTTCTGCATATTTTAAGTGGAATGGGGGACAGAATCCCTGAACGGTCACACTAGCATTGTGTGACCGTAGCCTGAGGGATTTAATACACATTGCATTTTCATTGTGTCTTTGTCATGAATCACTTGAAAAATTGTGATGAAAATGAAATGTGTACACATGTGTGCAGGACCTTTTACTGTTGAAGGACCTGCACCTGGACAGTATGTCTGCAGGTCCTCAAGCCAGCGAGTATAGCTGCAAAATCGCATAGAGGAGTGCTATATGAGTTACTATTGCAAGTGTCTGGGTTCTAGCCTGTATTTGTTTATAGGGTCTGTTGTACTTATTTAGGGTGTCTAGTTTGGGGTCTATTTTTATTTAGGGGCTTCAGGTTGTTATTTTGTGGGTATATCTATTTTGGGGTCTGATCTGGGGTCTGTATTTATTCAGGGGTCAGAATTATGGGATCTGGTTTGAGGTTTGTATTTATTCTTTGGTCCATATCTATTTAATATGTCTACTCTGGGGCCTATATTTATTCAGGGATGCATATTTTTTTCAAAGGTCTGTTTTCTGGGGTGTCATATGGGGTAACTGGAGTAAGTATATTTATTTAGGAGATCAGTAGTTATTTTTGGGGTTTGCACTTATTTTGGGTTTCATCTGAGCTCTGTAATGTGGAGTCTAGTTTGGGAGAATGTAGTTATTATGGTATCTTTGTGTATTCTGGGATCTTTTTTCATTTTAGGGTTTGATTTAATGAACGTACAGTATTTATTCTGGGTCTGTATCAGGGGTCCGATCTGAGTTATACATCATTTATGTGGCCTGTATTTAAACAGTGTGTCTGGTCCATGGTCTGTATCCTGTGGTCTATGGTATGTGTTCTATGGACTGCTTTGAGGTCAGTATTTATTTCTAGGTCTGGGTGTGATGAAGGATTTATTCCCAGCATGCACTTGGAACACAGTAGGTTGGCGGTGTTTAAGAGCATGGTCTAGATTAATGGCAGCGTATGTTAATAAAATGTGGGAAATGCTTACCATGTCTACTCTCTTATCTCAGAACCTTATTTTTCCACTCAAAACTGACTCAAACTTTAAAAACGTATGTTTTAGGATTGACTCGAGTATTATGAGCAATTGTGTGCAGACAGAGATGTTGCATCGTATCAAGTGAAGAGGCATGGATCTTGTTGGTTACTATTCTGGCAGTGAGGCATTTGATGTATGGTTACAAAACTCACCATATTTACCAAGAACATTTGACAACAGTTGACAAAAGCAGCAGCAACAACCTGAAACAGGTCCAGTTCTTGTAATGTAAGAAACTGCAGCAGTGTGAAGTCCAATGCAAAGTCCGACAAATGGCACCCCCACCAATTAGCTATTCCCAGTAGCTGATATCCAGAGAATGGCACCAGAAGCAGACAGCTCCATTCATTGTTCGTAGGCCAGACCAGTTACTGCAGATGGACTCCCATTCACTTGACTGGAAGCTAAGCTGCAGCGACCTTCTTCAGCCACTGCTTGCATATCATACAGGGACATAGCTATAGGCGGTTCAGTGGCAGCACTGGATATTGGGCCCTGGACCTTAGTGGGCGGGGGGGACAACAGTCCCTCTTTCACATAACATATACCACTATTCTGGCAGTAGGTAGGGGCACCATTACAGATTTTATAGTGGGGGCCAGGAACTTCAAGTCATATGACTCATATGAAAATATGAGCCAGTTCGAGTTTAACATAACCTTTAGCAATGTAAATTATACACTGCAATTCCCATTTGACAGTGGGGTCCTTTTGGGGGTAGATTTCTTATTTTTTGAAAGAGAAATTCAGGCCCAATTTTTGACCATTTTACATGTACTTTTTGTAGACCAGTGATTGGGGCACCAGGCAGTGCTGGAGCCTGAGGAGGTGAGGAAACTACTGAGCACTCGGTTCTGCCCCCTGCTGCATTCACTTGCATAGGCCGTAGGTATTTTTACGACTTTGTTTTTACTGAAACGCCGCAGCATTTTAGAGCATAGTTCAACAAAGGACATAGATCCCATGTGGGTAGTTCTGATAGAAAGATGATTCATTAAAAATTAATCCATTATAATTACAAGAACCGAGATGTTTATTTGGATCATGTTGAGAGGTTTAATCTAAGCGTCATTCTAGAGATGAATTACAGCGTTCTCTTGTGAAGTAAGCTGTGAGTTTACAATGGCAGTGACCTAATGGAATGATTAAAGTCTAAACTTTCTAACAACTTTTGCTTTTCTGGCAGTATTTGTGTCATTAATATTTTTTTTATATACTTTATAAATACATTTTGACTCCTTTCTGAGAAATCCTGCCCTTGTTCACTCTTTCCTTAGTTTCAGTTTAATGAGCTATATACTGCTTCACACTGGAGTATGGGTGTATGGCTCTTAAATAATGCAGAAAAGCTGAGGCTGAAGGGGTCAATTCAAACAGTTACATCTCGGGCATGATAATACCTAGAACAGTGATTTGGTGTCATATGAAAGATGCGATTTGTAGTTCTAGCTCTAGCTGAAGCGCCTGTTAAAATCACAGTCACGACTGGCATATTTATAGTATATGCAGCTGCTCCCAAACCCCACTGTGTTATCAACTGGTGATATTTCTGGAAATGGTACATTTTAATGTTATATGAAAGCTGAGTGTCGTCTTTCATATGACATCAAAAGTTTGAGGTTTTTTAATGCCGAGATATCACAATTTCAAGTGACCCCCACAGCATTAGCTACTATTTTCAGAGATATCACCAGCTGAAAACACAGTAGGGATTGGGAGCAGCTGCATATAAATATGCCAATCCCAACTGTGTTTTCAACTGGATATTCCGCTAAATCTAGAACATCAGATCTCATCTTCCACATGACACCAAAACCACTGTTCTAGGTATTATACAGGTGCTTCTCAATAAATAAGAATATCTTTGAAACATTTATTTCTTTCAGTAATTAAATTAAAAAAGTGACCTCCTATATTTTCTAGATTCTTTACACACAGAGTGTTCTATTTCAAGTGTTTTATTTCTGTAAATGTTGATTATGGATTACAGGTAATGAAAACCCAAATTTAAGAAAATTAGAATATTGTAAAAAAGTTCAGTATTGTAAATTCAGTGTGTCACCTGCCAAGGTTTCCTAAGCCTTTAAATGGTCCCTCAGTCTGGTTCAGTAGGACACACAATCATGGAAGACGCAGATTATGAATTGTATTACTGAAATGAATGAACATTTCAAAGATATTCTAATTTATTGAGATGCACCTGTAATTCCAAGGATATAACTGCTTGAATTGACTCCTCCAGCTTTAGCTTTCCTACAGTATTCAACAGCCATATACATTACGCCAGTGAAAATCAGTGTACAGCTCTAAATAAACTCTGACAAATTAGGCATAGAATTAGTGAAGTACACCATTCACCGAAAGGAGACAAAATTTGTTAAAAAGTATATGACAATATTTCTAGATGACAAATGTTGCCAGTAAATCAAAAATGCAGTTACACTTTAAAGGATTGCACTATTCTTTGTTCAGACAAGAGTTTTTCTGTTTTATCGTTATAGTGGTTGTCCAGGATTTAGGGTTTTGTATCCTATGCTCAGGATAAACCATAAATATCTGATCAGTGAGGGGTTAGTCGCTCCCCGCACTGATCAGCTGTAACTCTGGGCCGGAGGAAGATAGCTCTGGTCTCAGTATAGTGTCATTGACTTCAGTGGGAGCTAAGCTGCAATACCAGCGCCCAACCACTATAGAGGGCCCTGTGTGTTGTGTATAGTTCAGAAGTCAGATACAGCTCCATACAGCTAACTGGTTTGGGGGCCGACTGTCAGCCCCACCAGCAATCTGGTATTTATCCTAAGAATAGGCCACAAAAAACTAAATCCCCTTTAACATGTATGGCAAATGTGCACTATGGCACGGACATACGCAGTTGTGTCATACAGCTGCATACCGCTACTAGTAGATGTATCCATGATAGTGCCGATCAAAGTTATTTAACCACTTAGAGGCCAAATGTAACCGTGGTATCTAAGCCATAATGTGTATTAATTTAAACTGACCGGCACTGCCACAATGTAATAACTGGGTTCTGATCAATTGTCATGGCAACCGGGAGCCTACTGAAGGCTCTCCGACCTTACATACTAACAGTTTTTGAACACCTTATTACAGAAGTGTTGCAGTATATTGTATGAGTAATCAAATGATCTCATGTTTCTAAAAATAGATGTAAAGAAGTTATTTAAAGCATTTTTTTTTAAATAAAAAAATATAGTCCCTCTTTCCCATTTATATATATATATATATATATATATATATGGCTATATCAAATGACAATAAAAAAAAGTTATAAAAGGAATATTTCCATGGATCCCCCAATGACATCAATATCATTTTTGTGCCTTCAGTTGACATCATATAGGCTCCGTTCCATCAGCTTTCTGTTGCTTTTTATTGGTGGAATATCTACACTATCCTATCCATAGAATATATAACGGATCAGACAGATCATTTTCAATCTATTTAGTGTGAACAAAACTCAACATAATTTGGATAGGAGAAAACTTTGCTTTATTTGTTGATGTTTTTTATTCTTGATGTTGATATCACTTGATGTTTTTTATCCTTTCACATTAAAAGCTTTCAGTATCTAGCTTTGGGTGTCAATGGAGAATAAAAAACATGAAGATTAAGGTGAAAATAAGTAAAGCAAATTTACTCAACTTTTTATGCAGATTTCAACTGCTGAAACAAAAGCTATGTCTAGTTGAGTTTTTTTTTACGTCACGCTGTAGTAAGAGGGTTTTGGTGAAGTAGTGATGCTTCTTGAGTCCCTAGCTGCCATATAGTAGCTCAGACTAAACAGAGAATGCAGTAAAATGCAGATGAGATTTTTAGCCAATTGAAGTTATGTGAATATATGGTGATTACCCAAGAGTACTGGTGTACAACCAGGGATGAACAGCCCTGTGCAAGTAGAATATATAATATTGCGTGTTTGCAGCTCAGTAACTCGCAGTACATCCTGTAGGAAGCCTTGTTAAATATTCAGAGATACATTTGCATCTTCATCTTTCAATTCTGTTTGTAGCTTACATAAAAATCCACATCTGATTCATTTTGCCGTTTCCTGGAGACTTCCCGTAAGTAAAATAAAGAGCTGTTCACTACTGGACTTATAGCACTGCTCATCCTGAGTCATCTGTTTCCTAGACATAATACATAAAGGGCAGGACGGTGGGTCTGTAGGAAGCACTAATACTTTCAGCAATGGGTTTGAACCCCACTAACATCTGTAAGGAGTTTGTATGTCCTACCTGTATTCTCAGGGCTGTGCAGTCGGTAAGCCAAAGCGCCGACGCCGACTCCGATTCCTCTTTTTCCACAGCCATGGACAGACAGAAGCATTAAACCCCCTCTAACTTCCAAAAAAAAAGTCAGTGATTGAATTCCTATGAAAGTAAATATGTAATAAACTATACATCTAATTAATTATACAATATTAATAATCGTATAATATAATTTAAAATATATAATTTAATCATTTTATATTGAAGTCGGAGTCAAAGTTTATTCCGACTCAACCCAAAACGGAGTCTTACTCTACAATTCCAACTTCGGCGCCATAGCCCTGTCTATGAACCATGTCCAATACACAGTTTGCTTTGTTTCTCACCTATGATGCTAAACCACAGTGGGAACGTCTTTGATGGTAAGCCAGGTGACAAAATCCAATCCTCTTCCTGTTACTTAAAAGGGAGAAGGTCCTTTTATAAGCCAAAGTAGCTGGTTGTAAGCTACTTAGAACTGACCCAGCGGGAGGAAGAGGGACAGATACAGTGTCGGATAGAGATTCCTGGGGCCCACCAGATAAAATGGTTTTGAAGACTCACCCTAGGAAATAGATAATAGTACTCTTCAAATTTGGGTGGCATTTACTGAACCATTACTGTGTTCACTGGAGGATCCTCTGGTACTCTGGTGGGCACTCTTACATTGACCACATAGGAATATATCTAATCCAGTGTCCAATGAACTTCATTTTGCAAAATGAGACCATGATTGTCGCCATCCAGTTGATGGTGTCATTTGACTATTCCAGCTTTAGACTGTTCTGTGCTGTGAGAATAACTGTAAGAAACCTAACCCTATTGATAGACCAATGGCTTTAAAAGAACACTAGACACCACCTCAGGGAGGACCTGCAGCCATTTAAGTCCCCTAATGCCTTTTTTCTCAATTATGCTACCCTTGTCACTTTTTAGAAAGAGGCATGGCATGGGCAGATCCTCTGGTCCTGGCAGATTTCTAATATGTTGTAAATGATACCTAAACCTAGCTATGAGCTGGTGATGTTGGATGTTCCATGATTTATGATGAGGCCTAAATTAGGTGCATCTTCTAGCGGTGCAGGGGTTATCCAGACTGGCATACTAAACGCTGGTCTTCAGAAATCCCCCTCCCATGTGTTTTTGCAGCAAAATCTGAAAAATCTGTATTAAAATAGTACCATGCTACGGGTCTTGTAATAAAGACTGAATGGGTATTTTAGTCAGGAAGTCACGGTTACATAAAAATCCAGCAGTTCCCCTTTAAGAGCGTCCAGTCCCACTTAGCATTACAGGCTTTTATTCTTTCCCGTCTAACACTGAGCTCACTGTTGGTAAAATTATCAGCCGGATGCTTGGACCTCAGCGTATAATGAGCGTCAGATGATAACAAGGCAGGAAATGTCCTTCCATTAAGTACATCTGGGCCTCCTATTTTGGATCATATTTGTATTTTTAATTGGCCATATCCAATACTTTTTACTATGGGTTTCCTTCTGTTAACCCCTCAGTGACTGCAGAGTAAATCATACTATTTAATCATACTACAAAAATTATGACAACTTTTAGGCTATGTTCATCCAAATGGGACAGAAATGTGTAGTGCAATACTTTCAGCAGTATTAGAATTCGGCCCTTGGGGTCACTGGACAAACTAATACTGAGGTTATACCATCTATATATAATTGGCAGGGATGGTAAGATGAAAGGGCTTTGGTTGTTTACTCCAGAAGATTAATGGTGAAGCAAACGTGCAACCACACAGACTGGCAAAACAAAACTTTACTGAAACGTTTAGGTACTAGCTTGGTGTATACAGTTCTTGTACAACACATGGCGGTTACCACAGGGTCTATATGGTTATTAAAATACGACAGCATCTTTTGGAGATTACTACATAGAGGCGCAGTCTCTTGGAGGTTACTTCAATGAGTTAGAAATGTTTAATGGCACAAATTTGTTAATGGCGATGCCTGGCAGTAGGCCCTTTTTTGCCTCACAGGGGATGAAACGGCCTGCAGTGGGTCAGTTTTTAGACTGTGCAAGCAATACTCCTACATTACCTGTTCAGGTCACACTTGTACTCAATTCCTCTTGCCAGCTTATGCCCTGCTTGGTTTCCACTCTCCCTAGACTACCCTCCTCTCTCCGGGTTGTAGAGTTAGTTATGAAGTCTGAATTGGTTTCAAGTGGAGTTGGAGTTAGAGTTGAGAGACCACAATTACTCCACGTCTCCATGCAGCCATCATGTGGCTTAAAGGGTTGTACGGACAAAAATTTTTTTTTTTTAAATAGGCCGGGGGGAGGTGAAAAAAAAAAATCATACTCAATTTTTCCCGGTGGTCCAGTGCTTCCCAGCGCAGTCCAGTCCTCCAGGTCCATTGTTGTCTTCCAGCGGAAGTCCCCGCCGCATGTGACTGCTAAGGCCAATCAGCAGCCTCAGAGAAGGACACGTGACGTCACTACCTGTGACATCCCGGGTCCCTTCCTGAGGCTGCTGATTGGCCTCATCAGTCACTTGCGATGGGGACTCCCGACTTCAGCTGGGAATTTTCACTTCAAGAAGACACTGGAGCAGCAGGACCCGACCATGCTGGGAGGGCGCTGGAGCACCGGGAACAGGTAAGTATGACTTTTTAGAAAAATTTTTTTTACCTCCCCCCACCTATTTAAAAAATATATTTTTTTTTGCCCAGACAACCTCTTTAACCATAGTCAGTATGGTTAATGTTAAATATATAACAGTAAATACTACCACATTAACACATAACAGCAATAGTCATAACCATCATCAATATGAACCTATGCCATAGTTGCCAACTGTCACGATTTTTTGGAAACAACCCCACCTAATTTGACCATTTTACAAGCACCATTCAAAGGTTGGTGGTCCCACCCAGTTTATGACATACTTGCCATCTCTCGTGTAATGTTGAGGAGGTTACTGGTAGAGCAGGCAAACCTCCTGGGCCCAGCAGAATACTCCTGCATCCACCAGGCTAGTGCTCATTTTATGTGTGACTTAAAGGGGTTGTCTGGGATAACCACATTTTCATATTAGGCTGGGGAAGGTGAAAAAAATAAAATATAACCATACTCACCTGTTCCCAGTGCTCCGGTGTTTGCCAGTGTGGTCTGATCCTGCTCCTCTCTGCACTGTGACGTCCTGTGTCCCTTTCCTTAGGCGGTCACATGAGGCCATCATTGGGCAGTCCAGGGGTGGGACTTAAACATGTCTATTTTACCAATATGAAATATATTATACAATGAACAAGTAACTCAGATTAGTTTATAACATAATAAACAGATGAATGCAATCAATCCTTTACATTGCAGAAAAATATAACTCTCTGTGGTAATCCCTTACATATAGAGAACTTGTTGTGCCATTCAATGCCTAACAGCAAGCAATTGGCTCCAGAATCAATTCCTTTGTAGTGACTTGGGAGGGGGGACAAATTTTGAATATTTAAAGAGGTCCTTTCACCACCTCTGCCAAGTCCAGCTCTTTACATCATTTAATAGGTGCTGCTGCTCCACTGATTCTGCCACAGTTGGAATTTTTTCTGTAGCCTCCTCCGTTCCTGAGTAATTAATGCTGTTAGTTTTGGTGCCTGATATGCTATTTATTCTCTGTACTGTCAGGAGGGTGGTGACAGGCAGGGGCAAACAAGGGGTGTGATTCTGAGCTCTGGCACTGGCTGCCTCTGATTGGAGCTCTGACTCACGCCCCCCTGCCTGCTCCTGCCTGATACCGCCCACCTGACAGTACAGAAACTAAATAGCATATCAGGTGCTCAGAAACGGTGGGAGCTGGAGAAAAAATTCCAATTGTGCCGGAATCAGTGGAGCAGCGACTATTAACAGATACTAAAAACTGGAGTTGGTGGAGGTGGTGAAACGTCCTCTTTAAACATTTTCTACTTATTAATCTACTCATTATAGGGAAAACTTTCTAACAATTTAAAAAGCAAAAAACAACCATAACAACAATGCCGCCTTTGGTTCAGCGTTTAAAATGAACGCATTTAATCGGCCTGAACACAAAAAAAATAGTTTCTTGTTAGTAATATAAATAAAAACAGTTGGTGGCGATAGATCAATTACTAAATTTGGATCTCACACGTACAGGATGAAAAATCTGTTACAGACATATTGAGGAACACTTACTCATGATAAGGACGCAGCAAAAAAATATAGATTGACAAAAATATTACCCTATTAAAGTCCACAGATGTACAGATACATATCTAACAATTAATAAAGTCTAATAATGCCTGTACTGTAACAAATCCTGAACCTATGTTAAACATCATATGACCAGGACAGATTTTTTTTCAATGAATGAAATCAAAATCTTGAACCTCAGAAGAAATTATGACATAAAATACAGCAACGTAGGCATAAATAATGTAAAGAAGGAATGCTTTCAGAAATAGAAATGTTACTTAAAGGGGTTCATTGGAAGGGATCCGGGACGTCACAGACGGCGAGCAATTTCACTTTGAGAAGACACTGGAGCAGCAGGACTAGACAGCGCCGAGAGGACACCGGAGCACCGGGGACAGGTGAGTATGTTTTTTTAATTTTTTCACCTCCCCCCCCCGGCCTATAAAAAAAAATAATAATTTGCCTGGACAACCTCTTTAATAGTTTATTTTTGTCAATTGACACAATGAACAATGGAAAAAAAAAATAAATATATATATATATATATATATATATACAGTCATATGAAAAAGTTTGGGCACCCCTATTAATCTTAATCATTTTTAGTTCTAAATATTTGGGTGTTTGCAACAGCCATTTCAATTTGATATATCTAATAACTGATGGACACAGTAATATTTCAGGATTGAAATGAGGTTTATTGTACTAACAGAAAATGTGCAATATGCATTAAACCAAAATTTGACCGCTGCAAAAGTATGGGCACCTCAACAGAAAAGTGACATTAATATTTAGTAGATCCTCCTTTTGCAAAAATAACAGCCTCTAGTCACTTCCTGTAGCTTTTAATCAGTTCCTGGATCCTGGATGAAGGTATTTTTGACCATTCCTCTTTACAAAACAATTCCAGTTCAGTTAAGTTTGATGGTCGCCGAGCATGGACAGCCCGCTTCAAATTATCCCACAGATGTTCAATGATATTCAGGTCTGGGGACTGGGATGGCCATTCCAGAACATTGTAATTGTTCCTCTGCATGAATGCCTGAGTAGATTTGGAGCTGTGTTTTGGATCATTGTCTTGCTGAAATATCCATCCCCGGTGTAACTTCAAATTCGTCACTGATTCTTGTATATTATTCTCAAGAATCTGCTGATACTGAGTTGAATCCATGCGACCCTCAACTTTAACAAGATTCCTGGTGCCTGCATTGGCCACACAGCCCCAAAGCATGATGGAACCTCCACCAAATTTTACAGTGGGTAGCAAGTGTTTTTCTTGGAATGCTGTGTTTTTTTGACGCCATGCATAACGCCTTTTTGTATGACCAAACAACTCAATCTTTGTTTCATCAGTCCACAGGACCTTCTTCCAAAATGAAGCTGGCTTGTCCAAATGTGCTTTTGCATACCTCAGGCGACTCTGTTTGTGGCGTGCTTTCAGAAACGGCTTCTTTCGCATCACTCTCCCATACAGCTTCTCCTTGTGCAAAGTGTGCTGTATTGTTGACCGATGCACAGTGACACCATCTGCAACAAGATGATGCTGCAGCTCTTTGGAGGTGGTCTGTGGATTGTCCTTGACTGTTCTCACCATTCTTCTCTGCCTTTCTGATATTTTTCTTGGCCTGCCACTTCTGGGCTTAACAAGAACTGTCCCTGTGGTCTTCCATTTCCTTACTATGTTCCTCACAGTGGAAACTGACAGGTTAAATCTCTGAGACAACTTTTTGTATCCTTCCCCTGAACAACTATGTTGAACAATCTTTGTTTTCAGATCATTTGAGAGTTGTTTTGAGAAGCCCATGATGCCACTCTTCAGAGGAGATTCAAATAGGAGAACAACTTGCAATTGGCCACCTTAAATACCTTTTCTCATGATTGGATACACCTGGCTATGAAGTTCAAAGCTCAGTGAGGTTACAAAACCAATTTTGTGCTTCAGTAAGTCAGTAAAAAGTAGTTAGGAGTATTCAAATCAATAAAATGATAAGGGTACCCAAATTTTTGCACCGGTCAAATTTTGGTTTAATGCATATTGCACATTTTCTGTTAGTACAATAAACCTCATTTCAATCCTGAAATATTACTGTGTCCATCAGTTATTAGATATATCAAATTGAAATGGCTGTTGCAAACACCCAAATATTTAGAACTAAAAATGATTAAGATTAATAGGGGTGCCCAAACTTTTTCATATGACTGTATATATATATACTGTATATATAAATCCCATCAATATTAAGTGTGACCTTTGCCCTTTGCCTTCCATCAATTCTTCTAGGTACACTCCCAGACAGTTTTTGAAGGTCCTCGGCAGGGAGGATGTTCCCACCATCCTGGAGAACTAAGCACAGATCTTCTGTAGATGTAGGCTTGCTCCAATCCTTCTGTCTCTTCATGTCATCCCAGACAGACTGGATGATGTTGAGATCAGGGCTCTGTGAGGGCCATATCATCACTTCCAGGACTCCTCCTCCAAAGGGCAAAGGTCACACCAAATATTGATGGGATTTAGATTTCTCTTTTCTACATTCACTTCATTTTGTTAATTGACATAAATAAACTACTAAAACATCATTCTATGCCGAATAGAAGGACAACGCACATATGAGATTTTGCTGCAGTTTCCAAGGCTAAACTAAATCACCAGGGTACAAGAGGAATCGGAGATGGGTCCAGGCACTGACATAATAATGGGCCCATGACCCAGATCACGGCATATCTGCCTATATAAGACAAATATATTCTTTTCTGGGGGTAACTCTGAGTCGTCGACCCTTGATCAAGGAGGAGGCGAAAACCCACATCACAGCCTGTATTCGCAAATATAGGCAAGTGTATACAGGGAACATCATAAGAACATAGATATAATGCTTATAAATCAACTGGTTGTGTTTTTGCCCAACAATACAGCAAACTCATCCTTATAAAACCACATCAAGAAGGTACAAGACTCCGGACTGACCAGAAACCAACTTTAAATTAAAAAAAAAAGCTCAGAGTGACATTAAAAAACAAAACAAGTCATAATTAGCTCTGCTCATTCCCACGGGTGGTCCATCTCAACACAACAAAAAAGTCAATGGTTAGCATTTTCTGTGTGGCAAGACAAGACCAAGAAGTAGAGATCAGCATATACAATCGCAACAGGAGTTATGAATGGGGAATTGATGGAGGTCAGTATAAATTTTTTTTTTTATATGTCACTCATCGAACCACCTTCACTAGCTCCAATTCTTTGCCTCCTTCAATAGGCACCACTCCACTGATTTAGGTGTAGTTGGAATTTTTTCTCTAGCCCCCACTGTTCCCGAGAAATCAATGGTGCTGTTTTCATCACCCAATATGCTAATTAGGCTTTCTACTGTCAGGTGGGCAGTCCCAGACTGTCTACTCCAGCCCAGGACCACCCACCTGACAGTACAGAGCCTAATTAACATATCAGGAACGGAAAATATCAGTACCAATTGCTCAGGAAGGGTGAGAGCTAGAGAAAAAAACTGTGCTGGAATCAGTGGAGCAGAGATTATACAAGGAAGGAAAGAGTTGGAGGAAATTAAATCTCACAATAATAGGCTTAGTTTACATGCACCAATTTCATATATATATATATATATATATATATATATATATATATACGTTTATTGCTGTTTGGTGGTGGTAATAATTTACCTCCTACAATTCATAGAGCTTTCATTTTAGCATATACTGTATAGTGACAGTGTATAGAGTTTCCTGGAGCATCTTGGCTTGTTACCTCAAGTACCAGTCACCAGGGGTCATGGACATTAGTACATATTGTTTCCATTACTTACACATTCTGATAGCTCTGAGAATCACATCCACTTACAGGGTTGAGGGAATTCTTTCCACATGGTTTTCTAATAAAAGTATCTTTGGTTTTTGTGGATGATTGCTTTGGAATATTTTTATTTTGAGAAGTTTTGCTGACTGGAAATATGTCTTCCTGCAGCATAAGAATAGAAGGAAGTCCTCTCTTGACACTTTCTTTGCTCTGGAGATGACGAGTAGTCCTTTGAGGAAGGGCCCGGCCCTTGCTAAGATTCAGCTCCTCTCACCTCCTATGGCCTTGAGAATATTTATAAAAGCAACTTTGTGACGCACTTTTATCCGGAGTTTAGCGGTTTCCCCTCCTTTCTGTGTTTCCTGACATTGTGTGCTATTGGATACCCCCATTGGTTTCTGGATCATGAGCTTTTGATCATCGACCAGACCTTGCATAACATCAGCTTGGTCATCAACGTGAGGAAACATCCTATAGATCACAGCTTCTCAAACCTTTCCTACAGGGGTTTCACTAGTCAGAACATGATGAACCTGTAGACCGTGCCAAGTCCATTTCTCAGGTTATTGTCATATGCCTATGAGCAGGGGCGTAGCTATAGAGGATGCATAAGTAGCAGTCACTAACAGACCCTGGATCCTGAGAGAGCCCCAAAGGTTCATCTGCCATATAAAATATGGCACTACTCTAAATGGCACAAGTAGGAATGGGCAGAAGGCACTCGACAGGGAGGTGTTCCTGCCATCTTGGAGAACTAATCACAGATCTTCTGTGGATGTAGGCTTGCTCCAATCCTTTTTCCTCTTCATGTAACCCCAGACAGACTGGATGATGTAGATATCATGGCTCTGTGGGGGCCATATCATCACTTCTTGGACTCCTCCTCCAAAGGGCAAAGATCACACCAAATATTGATGGGATTTAGATTTCTATTTTCTTTGTTCATCCAAACCCCAGCTACGAGGTCTCTCTGATACCCCATGATACCCTAATTCAGTACAGACCATGATTGGGAAAAAAAAGCTGCTGATCAATTACCTTTGGGTGCTTCATAGGTCATCCCATGCAGGTTAACACAAATGACTATGTACTATACATAGAGGATAGACACTGCATCTACCATGGAGCTCAAGAACAGAGGTCTCAAGTTGGCCAAACTTACCAGTAGTGGGAACATACACAAGTCTAATATATTACCAACACCACAGTGTTAACAAACCAAGTAGGGGGGACCAACTTATGGGATATACTGTACTTCCATACGGGTTTGGCAGAAAGCAGGTAAACAAGATCCAGGAACTCTTGCCCCAGAATGGTTTGTAATTTTTACTTTTACCATTGGACCTCTTATATCATGTATACAGAAATCTGTCACATTCATTTTTAATTCAAGCATTCAGATGGCGATACTGTCTTAGTACCCTAAGTGTTCATCAAACTATCAGTCTGACTCCATGCTGACAATATAAGAGTTTAACCACCGAAATAAGACGTTATTTACCCACACACATAATTGTCACCTTCATGCAGTCAGCACTTGTCAGCATCTCTTAGAACAGTCTTCATAAAACAATGTTGTCTATTTATAGTTGGCTGTCGAGTTAAAGTGGTTTCCTTACTACATTAGAACTTGGAAAAAATCGTCACTGTATTAAAAGTATTCTGCTATCTCATAAGAGTACAGAACAGTATGTCTCAGTCCTAGACTTTCCTATGCCACTGTTCCCAGTAATGGTCTTTCCGTCCAACATTACATGTCTTGATCAGGGTCATTTTGGAAAGTACAAAAGTTCAGGTCTTTATTAAAAATACACTTTTGGCACTTTAATGTATCTCTAGTAGGATATAAGTCAGTAAAACACTCCTCCTCCCAAAACCTAGAAATGAACTCTATATTCCTATGCCCACCAGGTCATACGTGAACAGGTTCAGACAGCAGACATAGTGCCTGGGATGCTGCGTGCCGAGCCCTTGCATTGAAATACTGATTTAGCTGCCCCTGTCCTCGGCTGTGACATGGAATTTATTTCACTGACTAACAAAGTAATGGCTCTGCACGTATAAAGAGTGGAACAATTTATAGATCCTACTGATCCCACAGAGTCCTTATTCATCTAGTAATGGAAAGAAAGTCAATGATAATTATCTGTGGCCATCCATATCTGTTCTGCAAACACACAGACATCTTAAAGTGGTTATCTGATAGGTATAACTGGAATCAAAATGGATTAAATATTCGGAGCCTTTTCTAAAGTGTTTTACCTCCAATAACCCCCTTAAAGGGTATATCCACCTTTGAACACCCATTTGTTTCTAGATCCAAAGTTCTGTTGATTCATTTTATAATATTTCTATGCTGATGTAAGACTACATTTTTTTTTCATAGCTCCAAATCACCTGTATAGCCTTAGCGTTAAAGGGAATCTGTCAGGTCAATCTGAGACACTAAACCACCCACAGGTCCTCATAGACCTGGGGTTTAGTGTCCCAGATAGCCCTGTTTTAATGCAATCCGCATGCGCATTAAAAATAAAAAAAACCTTTATACTTACCTAGAGAAGGGTCCGATCGACGCTGTCTGGTGAGAGCAGTCCGGCTTATTCATGAGATTCTCTGTTGGCACGCCTCCTGGTGCCTGCGTTGTTCTTCAGTGAAGTCAAAGATGGACACCCCGGCTTCACTGCGTATTTGTGAGGCATGCACACTGGCTTCATTAAAGAACTGTGTAGGTGCGGGGAGTACAGCGGCCAGGTGAGTATAGACCTTTTTTTATTTTTAATGCGGCCATGGATTGCGTTATAACAGGGTGATTTGGGACACTAAACCCTAGGTCCATATGGACGTGTGGGTGGTTTAGTGTCCCAAATTGCGCTGACAGATTCCCTTTAAAGAAACACTCCAGTAATAATAAAAAATTGCCCTCCCCCTTCCTGTAATAGTGTTATGTTATTGAATAATTTACTGATAGCTTTATTGTTAAGTTATATGCTCCCCTCCAGAGCACTGACTTCCTCTCTGGTCCTCTGATGCACACAGTGTCTTCTGTGTAAACAGAAAGTCTCTCTCTCTCTCTCACATTGCAAGTCTATTAAGGATGCAATAGAACAGCAGAGAGGAGATTGGTGCTTCGGAGGGGAGAACATAACTTCACAATAACACAAAGGCTCATTTTTCAAATGGAGGGGGCAACATTTTTTTTCAATGGAGTCCTTTGTTAGTTGATAAAATTATTGATGCCTGCAGCTACCACAAGGGGGTGCATATGGTCTTATTGCATACAGATTTTTTTGAGTGGGCGGTGTATTCAGCAAGCACTTAACTCTCAGTTGTGTGAAGACCAGCAGCCCACATCTCTGGTGTATGTGCCTCACATAAATAGCCTGAGTATCTTCGGATCCATGTGACAAATCTTGGAAAAATATAACACTTAGTCTGTTAGTTAGTTTTTGGTATTAAACTCCAGCTGTTATACAGGTGCTGTGTTGAAATGTGAAGATATGAAAAAAATGTGGCAAATGGGTCCCATTAGGAAACACTCCAGTCACGGAAAAAGGACCCTCCCCTAACTGTATTAATTTCATCATGATGGCACATCTTTAAAGAACAAAATTATTGCATAAAATATTTATATGATTCCATAGTTTAAATGTAAATGAAATGTTGAATTTTTTTGCAAATTTTTTTTACTTTGTCTCTTCGTCTGTCTATTTTATTATATACTTGTATATACCATGAAATTACAATTACAGAGTTTAATTTCATAGAACTCTTTGTGCTGTTGTTATTTTATTCAACTTGTCAAAGGGGTGTGTCTCTACACAGACTGGGACTGTCAACACTGATTGGTCAATATGAGTGTAACGGTCCGGGTCTGGTTTGGATTCTTTGGTTGCTACCACTTGGGGTAATTGCAAGGCTGATAATGTAGTCAGAAGGAAGGCAGTGGTCGATGCTTGAGATGAGCGTCAGTATTAGAGGAGAAGGCAAATACCGTAGTCAGGAGGAAGCCAGTGGTCGATGGATGAGATGAGCGTCAGTATTAGAGGAGTAGGCAAATACCGTAGTCAGGAGGAAGCCAGTGGTCGATGGATGAGATGAGCGTCAGTATTAGAGGAGTAGGCAAATACCATAGTCAGGAGGAAGCCAGTGGTCGATGCACGAGATGAGCGTCAGTATTAGAGGAGAAGGCAAATACCGTAGTCAGGAGGAAGCCAGTGGTCGATGCACAAGATGAGCATCAGTATTAGAGGAGAAGGCAAATACCGTAGTCAGGAGGAAGCGAGTGGTCGATTCACGAGATGAGCGTCAGTATTAGAGGAGCAGGCAAATACCATAGTCAGGAGGAAGGCAGTGGTCGATGCACGAGATGAGCGTCAGTATTAGAGGAGAAGGCGAATACCGTAGTCAGGAGGAAGCCAGTGGTCGATGGATGAGATGAGGTCAGTATTAGAGGAGTAGGCAAATACCGTAGTCAGGAGGAAGCCAGTGGTCGATGGATGAGATGAGCGTCAGTATTAGAGGAGTAGGCAAATACCATAGTCAGGAGGAAGCCAGTGGTCGATGCACGAGATGAGCGTCAGTATTAGAGGAGAAGGCAAATACCATAGTCAGGAGGAAGCCAGTGGTCGATGCACAAGATGAGCATCAGTATTAGAGGAGAAGGCAAATACCGTAGTCAGGAGGAAGCGAGTGGTCGATTCACGAGATGAGCGTCAGTATTAGAGGAGCAGGCAAATACCGTAGTCAGGAGGAAGGCAGTGGTCGATGCACGAGATGAGCGTCAGTATTAGAGGAGAAGGCGAATACCGTAGTCAGGAGGAGGCCAGTGGTCAATGCACGAGATGAGCATCAGTATTGGCAGCTGAGCAGGAGAGACTCGCTAGATTACAGACAGAGAGCACAATACTCTCGCAAGGCAGGAAGTGCAAGGCTGGGTTTAAATAGGATGTTCAATCAGAGAACAGGGTGGAGCAAACCAGAGAGGCGGGAACTGAAACTAGAGGCACTGGGAACTAGGCTTCAGATTAGCACAGGAAGCTGAATAGCTCAGTTGGAAGCCTGGGACACCAAAGTCCCTGGGTTCAAGTCCTGACAGTGACACTATGTAGAGACACTCCCCCAAACTGGTAACACCCAATTAACAGTCAATTTGTTTGTAAAAATTGCAGAAGGAATAACATAGAGTGATACAAAAAGATGTTCTAGAATGTATATTGTGTAATAAGTTGACAAGTAGGATATAATAGGATGTCAATAAAGGCACAATACAAAGCAACACAGAAGTATTGAGCTGTATGTGAATGCGTTTTTTAAAATAGTGGATGCAAAATGGATGCATAAAGGCCATAAAAAAAAAACAATTGCATCATCTGTTTTCATGGCTGAGAAATGGACATGGTTGTGTGAATAAGGCCTAAAAGCGTTCAGCTGGCTCATAAAAGATACACTTAGCATGGTGGAATAACCACATTTTCCACATTGTATGTAGAAGGCATAACAATAAGCATCCTTGTAGTACATTTACAGCCCAGCTAAAGCAGTAGAAAGCTGTCAGGAAGAAATGAAGCACCATCATGAAAACAACACAGAATCTCAGTGGTTTCTGGAGTGTAATACGGGTCATAAAAATCTCAATGGAGGGTTTTGTATTTCTCTCTGATGAACTACTGCAGGTAGTTTTAGCGTCCCAATGCAATTTTAAAAGGACGCTTAAGTGGATATCTGTAAGTCCAAGTCCAGTCCAAGTCATAGCCTCATTCTAGCCTGTTCGCTTATAGGGACACAATGATCATTTTTTTTCTTTGACTCTTTATATTGAAACAGCTGTGAAATCACAGTAACTTTTTAAAAATAAAAAAAAAATACCTGTTAACATTTGATGTTAAAAAAAATCTCATTTATCATATTAAAAAATATAAAAAATAAAAAATATAAACAGACATATATTAGCATAATATCATATTATTTATCATCTGCCATGGACTAAAAAAAAAAAGAAAAAATGCCAGAATTTCTGTTTTTTATTTACCTTATCTCCCACAAGGAATTGAATGTAGTCATATGTACCCCAAAATTATACCCCTAAAAACTACAGCTTGTCATGCATTAAGCAAGCCCTTATATAGCTCTGTCAACAGAAAAATAAATAGAAGTTAGGGGTCTCAAAATATGGCAACACACTTTTTTTTTTTTTTTTTAAATTTAACAGTGAAATTGTGTTGTTGTTTTTTATTCCACCATCACAAATAACTTTTTAAAGTTTCTATATAAATTATATGGTACATTAAATGGTACCATTAAAAAATACAACTTATCCCACAAAAACAAGCCCTGATATGCTATGTTTATGGGAAAAAAATGATGTCACTTGGAAGTCTGGGAAAAATGAAAACTAACTTCAATCACTGATGGGTAGGTACTGACAAGTGATCTGCTTAGTATCAGTACTGGCTCTCTACCCAATATGTCCACCACCGCAGCACCGCTAGGTTATGTCACCCATTTATTCTGGACCGAACTGGCAAGCCTGACTAGTTTTTTAGTCAAACATGCTGTGCTTCCTGGAGCTTCATAAATTACTCTATGACAGGTTTTCCAGAACTTTAGGCGAAGGCCCCACTTTGCGGAAACAAGTGTTTTGACTGTGGCGGAATCGCAGCAGACAAAAAAAACAACACATGCGGAAAAGCTTTTGTTTTACTTTCAGAAACACTCACGTTTTCCCTATAGATTTAATAAGGGAAGATAAACGCAATGAAAAATGCTGTGGAAAAAAACACGAGGCCTTTCTTCTGCGTTTCGCAATGTGGAGCCTTAGCCTTAAACACGAAAATGGAGATTTCAGCCACTAATACTGGTCCGGACCTCACTTGACCTGTCCTGGACCAGACTTGGATCACCATGGTGTATTTTAGCTAAAATAGTGAGACAGATTTTAGCTACAGTAGCACTGCTTGCATTGTCTAGAGTTACAATTTTCATCGCTGGTGTACAGAATATTCCGGGCTCATGTGTCTGATGAGTGAGAAAAGAGGAAAATCGTTCACAAGTCAATACTTATTATCATTAGCGCTGCTTTATCTAAACAAGCCATATCCTTCCTGCGAGAGGATGAGGATGTTATTCATAAAGTCCCTCCTTTATAGCTCTGCTTTCATTTCTATCCACCCTGTTTGCAGGAAGACATGCTACTGTAGATAATAGTCTCATCTACTGAGTTTCCTTTTGTATATTGAATATGCATGAATCAGATAGCGCTTTCAGGCATATACTGCGTACAAGGTTGTGAAATCAGATCCATAAAGTCTCTTATCACTGGACACTGGACCCGGTTATTGCTAGCAATGTATTGACACTTGAGTGGAATGTCTCTGATAGCGACAGTGCGGAGATGACTCATTTTTCTCAGGTTCATAGCACTAATTTTTTTACAGCCACCCATATTATATACCTTTATAGAATCTATGCATTTTCCTTCACACAACAACCTCTTTTTTGATAAATTCTGTATGCTGGGATACTTTAAGTTGCATATGAAAGCCTTGACTCCCTGTCTAGGTGACCACCACCTGTTCAGTAGTGATCACAGAAATGTCATATCTGATATCTAGACTGTATACTACCGCTCCGTGTCCATAGGCTTGGTATAAATACCTGCATTTCAGGCACTAGGATGACAAGTAGAGAGCAGAATAAATCTTCTGCCTTCATTAAAATAGTCAAAGGGAAGGGTGAAGTGATGTACACGAACAGAAAGAGACTGTAAGTTATGGGGCATCTCTATACTTGAAGCACACAGATGGGACATCTCTATACTTGAAGCACACAGATGGGGCATCTCTATACTTGAAGCACACACTTCTTTTTTGGCTATGCAAGGTAGTTATCAGTCATCTGCATTTCCTGATGCTGTCACCCATGTCTAGTAAATGTGCCTATGTCTAGGACCGGTGCCCATGTCTAGGACCGGTGCCCATGTCTAGTACAGTACAGGTACTGCAGGCTCTGTGCAGTTTTCAAGATGGCGCTTCATTTCCTCCTGACAGCTTTCTACTGCATTAGCTGGGCAGGAAATGTACAAAAACAGTTGCTCTTTGCTATGCCTTCTACATACAAGCCTTCCTCCCTTGGGGTCTATAGGTACAGCCCATTGTCCTGCAGTTTTTCTCATAGAGGTTTATGCTGCCTTTCATATGTATTCCAAGACTTTGTCTCAATCCTCAGGATTAGTTGCAGTGCCCGATGAACAGTTTTAGGATGGACAGCGTGGAGAATGTAGTTATTCCACCATGCCAAGCATATCTTTCATGAGCACCCGTTTTGTAGTTCTGAAAAACGGACAAATCGTCCTGTTTCTACCAGATGATGTGCATCTGTTACATATCTGTATGTCTGTTTCTTATGGCGGAGTGTCATCCGTTTTGTATCTATTTTTAACAGACCATTAACAGATGAATTTCAGTGATGTTTTTTTATCCAACCAACTGATCCATCACAAATATAGAACATGTCTGTCAGTTTTTTGACAGACTTGTAAAACAGTTTGGTTAGGTTAGTTCACTTCTATTGTTTGTAAAATGGCTGTCACACGGCTGTTTTTGTCATGTGAATAACGCCTTACACATATGACATATCACACATATGAGTTTTCTACCACATTTCTTTATGGCTATGGAGGGGGCTCCATCTGCGTCCGTTACTCGACTACCATTAATATCCCTTAGAGTGAACTTTAGTGTGAATGTGCTTACTTTTTCAACTTGTTCTATGCACTTTTAGCTAAGGATATAGAAAAAGAAAGTTTTAGAGACAGAAAGTTCTATTTACATGTGACATCTTTGTTACTCCGGATGTTAACCTTATTGTTGGGAATATTCTCTGTAGAATTCTGCCATTCATATTTTTAGGGTTAGGTGAAGAAAAAAATTGTATGTTGCTTCTATTTTTCCTTGCTGATATTGTGGATACCATGTCTAAAAGTTTTCTTTGAAGACCCCTTTTTTAGGCTTCAGTAGAGCTATGTTATACATCTAGTGAATGAGGTAGAAGACTGTAGTAGTACTACTTCTTATAATACTCCGCAAACTTGCAAGAAAGACCAATGTAAACTGAATATTGTGAGTCATTCCGAGATTCAGACAGTGTGTGGTCAGGTATTTCATGTACAGCATTGATTCATCCCGACTGGAAGTTTTGTGATTCATCACACTGGGCATTGTATCTCCCTCTGGAGACATAACAGGTGACATCCTGTATTCAGTAAACCGTGAACATGAAAATGGAAAGTAATGCAAGAAAAGGAACAAAAGGTTTCTATATTGTGTGGGAAGAAGAGAGATTTGGGAGATCAGAAGAATATGAGTAAGACGAGGACGCACACACTTATGTATGAAACCCCATACTGAGGTCCTAGGTCTGGATATGAATATGAATGTCCCATGTTTGTCTGTGTTCCTTCAGGGTTTTTGGATTCCTTTTCATACTTCAAATACATATGGATAGGTTCATGGGTCTTAAAATTTGGTTATTTGTAGTAGACTCCATTAGCCTTCTTTAGGATCCGGCGTCAGTTACGATCACTATGCTAATGGTGACTGTAGACAATTTTGGATGGACCAGCTGACTATGTATTCATTGCACCCTCCAATACGTGCCGCTCCACTGATTCTGATGCAGTTGGAATTTTGTCTCTAGCCCCTACCGATTCTGAGCAATCATTTCTGTTAGTTTCAGCACATGCTCAATGCTGCCATTCAGGTAGCCCCTATTAAGGGAAATTTAAGCTTGAGGCTAAGGCCTCACGTGGTGTCCCGCAGCAAAAAAGCACTGTGGGGAAAACCGCGGTGGCAACTCATTGCAGTTCTTCCCACAACTCGTTTGACAGAAAGTTCGCAGAGTTTTCCTCTGCGGACTTTCTGCTTCAATTATACCTATAGGGAAACCACCAGGTATAATTGACATGCTGCAATTTTCAAAACCACAACGATTCACCACGTGTCCAACAGTGCATATTTTAAAGCAAAGTGGGGATGAGATCCGCTGGCCCTAAAGGGGTTTTCTGGGCTCCATCCGGAGATGGAGTAAAAAAAAAAATTTTATTCATTTACCCCTCAGATTGGGAAGTGCGTTCCCCATTCCCTCTGGTCCACAGACTGCTAAGGTTGGAAGTGCAGAGACTGAGGTGACCATTGCAGCCAATCACCGACCTCAGAGGTCTCATGTTGGGTACAGATGACGGCACTGCTGATGCATCACCAGTACCCAACATGTGACTGCTGAGGCCAGTTATTGGCTGCAGCGGTCACCTAAACCTCAGTTCTACCCTGGGAAATTTGTAGACTGGAGGGAATGGTGGTTGCACTGCCCAAATTGAGTATTAGGGGTAGGTGAGTTATTTTATTTTTACCCCACCCAAGGCCACCAGTGAGTTTTTAATTTATCTTTATTGTCTTAAAAAAAAATAACAAAAAAGCACAAACAAATGTAAAAATATATACGTATAAACAAAATAAAATAAATTAGATCACCCAATGCCGATTATCTTTTTTTGGCATCTATAAAAGGTTGTAGACGAAACAAATAAAATTAAGCATCAATTTACTGTTAATACTCTTAATCGCTGTGTCTTTCATCACCCCTGACACGTCTTTAAGGCTCAGCACAGAATTGTTTGAGGATACAATACATTTAGACTTTTAACAAGACACATTTGGAGTGGGTTTGTCTATGGCGGTGAATACCCCAGTGCTTTATCATGCAGTGCATACATGTAGCCGGGTATGTTGCTGTGACTTGCATCAATATTTGATGCTGTTAATCTCTTAATTTTCTAACAAAAGAAGACGTAGCCTCACCAGCCAGTACAGGCCTTTAACATATGTAGGGCAATCATACATGGCTTAGATGGCGCGCTTTACACACCTTCAGGGAGATCAAATGTGTACATGTCCTCACAAGAAGAATGAATATCGTTTGGAGATCGGATTTTGCATCTTTGTTGATCTTCAGACTTGTGTTTAATGTATAATCCTCATACATTTCAGGGGTTATTAGGATTTTTGCTATCATGTTAGATTTTTTTTCAGATAACTCAGCAAATGTTGTATGTGGTTCAGCCATAATAACATTATGAGAAAAAGTAAAAGACAACCTCTGTAGTACAGTTCCTGGGTATAAGTATAGAGCATACAGTAGTCATAGAGGAGGGATTTCCACATGGGACATTTTGACCTCAAGAATAGCGCAGTCTGCAGCCATCAAAAATACCCTAAAGAATTCACTCAGCTTTGAGTATGTCCACATGGGATATAGTAGCAGCAATGTTCAGTACCAATATAGTAAATGAGATTTTACTGTATCTTATCTACATACTGCAACAAAAACATACAGGGGAGAATTTATCAACCCATCTATACTGCTTTTCTGGTGCAGACGGACAATATTGTGGCGAAAGGACCTTCCTTCCTTCCTTTCTTCTTTCCTCCTTCCCTCCCTCCTTCCCTCCATCCCTATTGTGGTGAAAAGGCCTTCCATCCTTCCTCCCTCTCTCCTTCCTTTTTTCCTTCCTTTCTTTTTTCTTCCCTCCCTCCCTCCTTTCCTTCCTTCCTTCTTCCCTATTTTTATTCCTTCCTTCTTCCCTCCTTTCCTTCCTTCCTTCCCTCTTTCCTTCCTTCCTCCCTCTTTCCTTCCTTCCTTCCTTCCTTCCTCCTTCCCTCCCTCCCTTCTTTCTTTCCTTCCTTCACTTACTTCCTCCCTCCTTTCCTTCCTTTCTTCTTACCTCCTTTCCTTCCTTCCTTCCTTCCTCCCTCCTTTCCTTCCTTCCTTCTTCCCTATTTTCCTTCCTTCTTCCCTCCTTTCCTTCCTTCCTTCCTCCCTCTTTCCTTCCTTCCTTCCTTCCTTCCTTCCTTCCTTCCTTCCTCCCTCCCTTCTTTCCTTCCTTCCTTCCTCCTTTCCTTCCTTCCTTCTTACCTCCTTTCCTTCCTTCTTTCCTCCTTTCCTTCCTTCCTTCTTACCTCCTTTCCTTCTTTTCCTCCCTCCTTCCTTCCTTCCTTCCTTCCTTCCTTCCTTCCTTCCTTCCTTCCTTCCTTATCTTCCTTCCTTCCTTCCTCCCTCCCTCCCTTCCTTCCTCCCTCCCTCCCTCCCTTCTTTCTTTCTTTCCTTACTTCCTCGCTTATTTCCTTCCTTCCTTCTTACCTCCTTTCCTTCCTCCCTCCCTTCCATCCTTCCTTCTTTCTTGCGCCACAACCCCATTCGGCATCTAGGGAAATTAGGTAAATGTGGACATTAATCTTAATGTCAATAGAGTCTGTCAGTTTCTGCTTGGATATGTCAGAAAAAAGCCATATTAAAGGACCGCAAATTATAAAGTGTGACCTATTTTTGGCCGCATATGTGGCACAGACCAGTGTAGGGAATCATATAGGATCCGTGATTACGGATGACTTTACTGATGTAATGCAAACATGTTTTTGTGCCGATTGCGGATCAGTATTTGCAGACTGTAAATCCACTATGGTCGTGTACTGGACACCATATTGTGCATGGAGTTGCTACATGGCAACTCAAGGACTGCAATACAGGTCAAGGCTAGGGCTGCGCAGAAACTTTGGCCACAACTAAAAGATCACTGGGTCACCCTGAGACTCCTTCACTAATGTTAACCAATGGAGTTGCATTGCATGCACTTACAAGGAGACTCAGTGTGACCCAGTGATCTTTGGGATTTGCAGCCAAAGCCTCAGTGTAGCCCTAGCCTTATACTGCATCTGTGCACTGCTTACATTAGGTCTTCCACTGTATACATGTACACAATTAGCTTCTTACATTTAGCAATAATAGGAGTCTGGATTTACACTGTGTGTTCTGAAGACTAAAACTAAAATAGTTTTCCATTGTGCAGTTTGCTCCTCCTTTTGTGGCGAAAAGGATCTAACATGAAACAGTTTAGCGACATTTAGAAATGACATATTACATAAACATCAAAGCAGTAAGTGGAGAGGATTGAAGCCAAATCTGCAGATAAGTGCGGGTGTGGCTCATCCTTACAAGTGCCGTATATAGAAGTGTCCACTCAGACATTAGTCTTATTTGTGTTTCTGTTGGGCTACCACATGACCAGATCCCAAAATTCTTCACCACTGCATAACTACTAAGGAGCCAACACTGCTTGGCTCCTCAATAGCCAACACAGCTTGTCTCCTTAGTAGTCAATACAACTTTGCATGGCTAATAAGCGTGCTGACCTGGAGCAGTAAGCTGAGATTCACACGACCGTGGTAGATGTACATTTTTCATGGTTGTCTTGGACCCTAGGGGCACCTGTTTTCTCAGATCCCACATACATTTGAGTGTATAAAGGGATTCGTGAAAACAGACAAAAATAGGACATAACCTTTTTTTTTTGACAGTCCGTTAAAACGTAAACATAAATAGCCACCATTCACATACAGTGAGTTTATTGCAGCTGTTTGATGGCCGATAACAAAATGTCCATGTCCATGTACATGCCCGAATGTCATATGAATGTAGGCTAACTGCAGCGGAAACCTGAGGCTGGGCCTCCTCAAGCTCCACACCAGAATTACACATAGGAATATTGCGATGGGTATTATTGTCATGTGAACATACCCTAAAGCTATGGCAGCATGACTTCAGCTGGCTAACATCAGTTGCATGTAAGGCTGGATTCACATCTGTGTTGGAGTCTCCTTAGGAGACTCCGCCGCAGATTTTGCCAAAAATCAGTGGAGACTCCTGCAAGGAGGAAAGTGGGTAACCACTTTTTAAGCAGACAGGGTCTCTGTCTTTTGGGTCTCCATGCAGACCTGAATGATGGAGAACGATGGAACAAAACCTAGCGTAAATTACACAACTGAAAGTTGTGCCAGAGTTGTGTAAATGTTGCATGTTACACCTAAATTATGCCAAAATTCAGCTTCTGAGTATATCCTGGCTGTACAAACCTTAAGCCTTGTTCACAATAGCACTATTTTGTCCATTATTCTGATCTGTCATAGGATCAGAACAACAAACTGAAAAAGTAATAGTATGATGGATGCAGATGGAGCACACTGTAGGAAACTTATTACCCTATCTGTGCTAGCCTTACAAATGTGCGCCACATTCATCATTTTGCGTCTTGCATGCTACTTTCATGTGAATGTGGATGGAGTGGGATGGACAGTGGAGCAGGCTGGGGCATGGACATTAGTTTTATGGTATGAGTCATACAATAAATCTACTCCATCTTGGTGCACAGGCACGCAACTTGTTTATGAAGTAGTTGGAGCCTCTTTATAAATCAGACATGTCTTGCCCCTTTTGGGCACTTTATTAAGACTGGCCCATTTTGTTTGCATCCATCACCATTCACTGTAATGTTAAAAAAAAAGATGGGCAATGGTCAAAATAATGATAGTGTGAACCTAGCCCAAGTTGCATAAACAGTGCAAATCCATTCATTTCCATAGTTGTCTCTGGTGCATACCACCAGAGCTATACCTAAAATTGGAGGATAGCCCTAGTCTTTAGCCTTTACCACTAATATATGCCATCACTTTGTTATCCGTTTAGGTGTAACTGCTGAGACCACCACCACCGATCCTGACCACAAAGGGGCTGCAATGGGTACAGTTAGGGTAAGTTCACACTGAGAAATTTGCAGATTCTGCCCATGAATCTGTGTCAGATTCTGCTTCCCATTGTTTTTAATGGGAAGCAGAGATCTCAGCAGACGCTGAAAAATAAGCATCCTGCTCCATCTTGCCACGGATTCTGCAGTTGATTCAGCCGTGGATTCCACGGCTCAAGATTCCCTGCTGATTTGGCCCATTCATCTAGGCCTAATCAGCAGTGGAAAACTGCGGCGACACAATGCCAGGCTGTGATGGAATGCCAATGCCGATCTCCCTGCACACCGCCTAGGCTGCCGCAGGACAATCTTATTCACTTGAATAGAGCTAGGCTGCAGTTGCCTGCATAGTGGACAGTAGCGAGCAGGCAACATTATCTATAATCAGAAGGTTTTGACAGATATGACAGTAGTAAAAGCCTGTCCTGGGAAGCTGCAAACTTCAGCATTGCATAATATCGATATTTTATAAGTACCATTTATCACTCAGGTCTGTGTGGGTGGGAGATTTCATGAAGAACTATTACAATTATAATTGTATCCATTCCTCAATCTTCCAGGGGAAAGTGCCCTTGTTAGAGCTTCACATATCTTGCTGGCTTCTTATGCATTCATGTACTGCGGCTGTGAAGACTATTTTTTACTTCAGCTTTCACATTTCTCTAGGGTATGAAACAGAGGGATATTAATCATTCACCAAAATTTATGTAGTTAGGAAGTAAAGAGTTTGTAAAGTCGGCTTCTGCCCTTATAATGGCTTCTATCTGCACATTTGGCACACAATTGCAGCTGAGGGCGAGATGACCTTCGCAAAAGAATGAAACTTTGTAGTGTGAAGAGTTTTAAGGTTTGTACGGGGTTGTTGAAGACAACCTTATCGGAGTAAAAGACAATGGTTGTTTTGCTGTTATTTAGCAAAAATGTATCACATGGTAATTATGTATAAGAATTTTGCCAGCGCTTGCATTCCAAGTACAAAGATTCATTTACCTTGGCATTATCGACATCCAAAATTCTGCTTATCACCTTGAGTTTGCATTATGTAAGCCCACAAAGTCCAAAAACATTCTGCAAAAGTATGTTAATATGTTTAGATGAGTAATATGAGTGTCTCTGTAACAGTAGTTTACTAATATATGCCCCATGCACACGGCAGAAACTGGTCCGTACATTGGCTGGAATTCATGGCTCAAACCCAGTCAGGAGACCAGGACTTCTTGCATCATAGTGATCTATGATGCTGGGTGTCCCTGCCTGTCCATGGCTTCAGTGTCCCATAGTGTATATAGTGCGGACAGTGGAGTCGCAAGGAGACAGTAACAACTAGCATCATAGATCACTAGAAGAAGTCTCTGTCTCCTGACTGGGTTCGGGCTGGGAAAAAAACAGCCAATATACTTTTTACAGGCCTGGATGCACCCATATAAGGGCAGCCATGTTTTCTGTTCTGTATACAGTATATACTATGAGGACAGCACTGTATATGCTACATACTATATACTGTGCTGTCCTCTTAGTATATAGTGTATATATAGCTGCACACTTGGTTGCCTATACAGTACTCCAGACTAAAAAAAGTACATTACAGCCATTGGCTCCTAAACTAAAAATATAGAGGCAAAATAATTAGTTGTCAAACTATATAATGTTCTCCAGTGATCCCCACACACGGTATAATGCTCTCCCCAGTGACCCACTTCAGTATAATGTTCCCCTGTGGCCCCTCCCACACATTATAATGATCCCCAGTGGCCCTTCACAGTAAAATGCTCTTCTCAGTGGCCCACACACACAATATAATTCTCTCCCTAGTGGCCCCTACACAGTATAATGCTCACCACATTGGCCCACACACAGTGTAATGCTCTCCCCAGTAGCCCCCAAACAGTATAATTTTCCCCAGTGGCTCCCACACACAATATAATGCTCTCCCCAGTGGCCCTTCCACACAGTATAATGCTCTCTCCATGACTCCCAAACAGTATAATGCTCTCCCTGTGACCACACAGTATAATGCTCTCCACAGTGGCCCCCACACACAGTAAAATTATCTCCCAAGTGGCCCTCCCACACAGTATAATACTTTCCCCACTGACCCCCACACACAGTATAATGCTCCCCAGAGCCCCACCCACACACATTTTAATGCTCCACAGTGCCTTCCACACAGTGGTTGCACCATACTAATTTTAAAAAAGTAATATTTACCAAACCCTGTTCCCACAGAGCTTTCAGCTGCTCTCCTCTTCTTTTATGGTTCAATGTAGGTGGTCAGCACTGAGTCACAGATATCACTAACAGCAGCCTGAATGGTGGAGCAGGATGCTGAAGACGGCCTTCTTTACCATTGTTTTCAACTTATCTTCATCCTTAGAACACCAGTAGTGTTGGCATTGACACTTGCAGCAGTCTTTTTCATGCTGCTGCATGTACCGTGTCTGTCTCCTTTTTTTCTTATAGAGGCAAAAAGGAGCCCTGCTACATTATTTTGATTCCTTATTATGTAACTGATATTTTGTGGTTTTATGTTGTTTATTTAATAAAGATATAACACCACGTACATTATATAAGGGGATGCCGCACTGACATTCCCTTCAGGGTTACAGTTGACAGTGGATTGTTTGCAGTGTTGGCAAGCAGTTTACAAAACACAGTCAGTATGGAGGAGATCGATGAGTTTCCTGATAAAATATGGAGACAGATGGTTGAGGATACAGAGGCAGCATTCTGGCCTTCTCAATTTGGAGAGGTCTTATTTTGGCCCAGCCTAGAGACCTTTCTTGAAGATGAAGAAGAGATGGACAAGGAGTGAAAGTAGATTGGAGACACAGACAAGCAAGAGAACATCAGTGGATTGAGAACACGCCAAAATTCCTGTCATGTTGATAAAATCTATGAGGAAAAAAACAATGTGGAGGTAAATCAGCCAGAGAAAGTAAGGGAAAACATCATCCTTTAGAGCATTGTGTGAAAGAAGCATGGCCCAGTACGGATCCTGTATACCAGAAAGAAAATGGCGGATTCCAAAACATCTTAGAAAGAGCATCAATAGCAGGACAGAGAACTTCAGCGAATTAAGAAACGTCCAAAACAGTTCCAATCTTGATAAAACCAATGCGGAGGAAGAACAGAAAGAGTAAGGGAGTGAAATCATTTGTGAGATACAGAATGCACCATTGAAACATCAAGTAAAGGAAGCATGCCGACCATGGATTCAACTACACCACAAAGAAAGAGGTGGATCCCAAGAGGAGGAATAGCAATAGCACATCAGTAGAGCACTCGACTATCAAGATTCTGTAGGGCCATTGTGTGTTGCTGAAACATAAAGACATTAGAATAAAAAAAACTTCATGATGACTATAACATCTTCACAAAATTTCCATTGTAAACAACATGAAAACAAACAGTAAACTGGCATCCTGACACAAGATCTGCCAGGCTGGAGATACCGTGAAGATGTTAGCTAAGAGTTGTCTGGCACTCACAGAGTGAAAGATTATTATAAGCTTTTAAATAACTTTGAAAATAATTTCTTCCTCTTTCAACTCATGTGTTTCCTGACTCTTATATCATAGGCAACCCAGCGCTGGGGTCCTGGGTTTGAATCTGACCAAGGACAACATCTGCAAGGAGTTTGTATGTTCTCCCTGTGTTAGCTTTGGTTTCCACCGGGTACTCCGATTTCCTCCCAAACTCCAAAGACATACTGATAGGGAATTTAGGTTGTGAGCCTTACTGAGGACAGTGATAACAGTGGGGGTAAATTTATTAAGACTGGCTTTTCCAATACCCCCACTGACGCAAGGTGTGCACAAGGATTATTGAGAAGCTCCTTAATAAATCTGGTGCATTTTGGGACATCCTATGCACCAGAATTAAAACCTATGCCAGTCAGTCAGGGACTAAAAAATACCTAGGAGCCATTGGCTCCTATAATGAATAATTTTGGAGCCAAAAGAAATTTTGATTGCAAAACTGTTTAATTCTCGCCAGTGGTGTTCCAAAATATAATTCTCTCTTCAGTGACCCCCACACTGTATAATACTTCTCTGTGCCACACGTACACACAGTGGTGAACCTAGCCTCTTTGCTGCCTGAGGCGGACTATAGAAAGATGCCCCCCCCCCCAAAAAAAAAACAAAAAAAAACTGAGTTTCCATGCTACTAGTTTAACACACTGTTATCGTCGCACAATATACACAATACACAAAGTTATAAAACAGTTTTTAAGAATTCTTCTTCCTGTATTACTTAAGTATCAGATCAACAATACGGCATTAACAATGAAAGTAACTTCACACATCTTCTGCTTGGTGGATGGACGAGCCCACGTGGCCCCCATTCTCTATAATAGGAGCCCCGCAGATAGCTGAGTACTGGACTTTGGCTATCTTTGGCACTCCCATTGAAGTGAATGAGAGCCACGCGGGGTCGTCCACCCACCAAGTGACACACCTATATATATGGCTGCGGTCAGGCTGGATTCCCACCTAGTGGGGGGGAAAAAACCCAATTCTCAGGCTCAGTGGGGGTCTCAGCAGACAGACCCCCATCAATCAGGTATTTATCCTCTATCATTTAGGTGAATACAGGGCAGTAACATTTTGTGACTTACAGGTGACGTCTCTGACTAATCGGTCACATTTCCCTTCTCTTCCCTCTGGACCGCCATGACCACTTCTTCCAGCTGTGACTTGTCTCTGTAAAGGTTGCAACACAGACATCTTTGGCTCCTCACTTTTACAGGCATCCAACCCACATTGTCCTCACCTACACAAAGCCCCCATCCTGCTGCTACCCCAATTATATAATATATGATATAACCCCCCATAATGAATAATACCCCCAAGTGCATCTTTATATTAATAATGTCCATGTGTACCCTGTATAAATAGTGCCCCTTATTAATAATACCCCAGGTGTTAACTAATTAAAAGGTTTTCCAGGTCATTAATAAACTAATCAGTGGGGTTCAAAAACCCAGGACCCCCACTGATCAGCTGTTTGAATGGTACCTGTGTAAGCGCCGTGACCGCTTCTCTGTTTACATAGTGTATTTCATCTCATAGCGACCATGTAATGTAACTACAGCCTCGTCCTGTACATGTCTACAGTATGTGACAAGGCTACAATTACATCACACGGTCACTATAAACAGACAGCGTATAATATAAACAGGTGCCATAGCCCATGTTTATAGCGCCCCATTTACACACACTATAATGTTCCACAGCAGCCCCTGCACACAGCATTACACAGTGTTATGGCCCGCAGCGGCCCCTGCACACTGGATTATGCCTCTCAGCGGCCCCTGCACACGGTATTATGCTCCATAGTGGCCCCTGCACACAGTTTTATGCCCCGCATTGGCCACTGCACACGGTATTATGTTCCGCAGCAACTCCTGCACACAGTTTTATGCCCCATATTGGCCCCTGCACTGGTATTATGCTCCATAGTGGCCCCTACACTTGTATTATGCTCTATAGTGGCCCCAGCACACGGTATTATGCTCCATAGTGGCTCCTGCACTGGTATTATGCTCCAGAGTGGCCCCTGCACAGGGTATTATGCTCCATAGTGGCCCCTGCACTGGTATTATCCTCCATAGTGGCCCTTGCACTGGTATTATGCTCCATATTGGCCCCTGCACACAGTATTATGCTCCATAGTGGCCTCTGCACAGGGTATTATGCTCCATAGTGGCCCCTGCACAGGGTATTATCCTCCATAGTGGCCCTTGCACTGCTATTATGCTCCATAGTGGTCCCTGCACTTGTATTATGCTCTATAGTGGCCCTTGCACTGCTATTATGCTCCATAGTGGCCCCTGCACTTGTATTATGCTCTATAGTGGCCCCTGCACTCGGTATTATGCTCTATAGTGGCCCTTGCACTGGTATTATGCGCCATATTGGCCCCTGCACACAGTATTATGCTCCATAGTGGCCCCTGCACAGGGTATTATGCTCCATAGTGGCCCCTGCACAGGGTATTATCCTCCATAGTTGCCCTTGCACTGCTTTTATGCTCCATATTGGTCCATGCACTTGTATTATGCTCTATAGTGGCCCTTGCTCTGCTATTATGCTCCATAGTGGCCCCTGCACTTGTATTATGCTCTATAGTGGCCCCTGCACTCGGTATTATGCTCTATAGTGGCCCCTGCTCTTGTATTATGCTCCAGAGTGGCCCCTGCACAGGGTATTATGCTCTACAGTGGTCCCTGCACAGGGTATTATGCCCCATAGTGGCCGACCCATGAACTATTATTATACTCTGGGGTCTTTTCAGACCCCAGAGTATAATGATTGGAGACCCAGGGGAGAATACAAACATAAAAACCAGAGTTACTTACCTATCCTGGACACCGGTGCACTCCTTGCAGCTTTCGGCCCTGTTTAATTGCGCACACACGTCACGTGATCAGGCCGGCGACGTGACCTGATGACGTCACCACAGGCCTCAAGCCTGCTCGGAGTTACATCGGATCGCAGGAGGTGAGTAACACTGTTTTTTATGTTCCCTCACCAACCTTAGGCCTCCGATTATTATACTCCGGGGTCTGAATAGACCCCGGAGTATAATAATAGTAGTATTTGCGGCCCGCGGCCTAACTTACCAATGCCTGCGGCCGCTCACAGCGGCATCTGCTTCCCTTTCTGCGGCCCATAGCAGAAGGGGAAGCGGGGGCGGCCACGAGCAGACGCGGGGTAGGTAAATAAATAGGCCGTTACCTGCCGGGGATACTCCAACAGGTTACGGCCTATTTATATATATAAAAAAAAGCTATACTCACCTGAGATGCCTTGATGCAGCCGCCGCCGCCTCCTCTTCTTGTCCGCGACGTCTGTGTCTCAGCGTAGGCGGCGTGATGACGTCATTGTATCGCCGCCTGCGCTGAGATGCGACGTCTTGTAAACCAGTCCAGCACAGGCCGCGCTCAGCTCTGGTTTTTTTTTTTTTTTTTTTTAAAGCGGCCTGTCCTGGACTGGTTTACATTAACTAGTAAAATGCCGCCCCCCGGACAGTGCCGCCCGAGGCGGCCGCCTCACCTCGCCTCATTAGCGGTGCGCCCCTGCGTACACACACTATGGTCCTCAACAGTAGTATAATGCTTTCTTCACTCTTCACTCAGCACCTTTCAAAGTACTATATTGATGTATGGTTAAAGGGGATGAACAATGCAATAGCTGTCTGTGAGTAAATTAAGCTCTGCCTTTGAGAAGCTTGATGCAGGACTTGCAGGGCCTAAGGATACTAAGGATTAGGCGTAGCCTTTGTATCATGAGTGACAAAGGACAGGACCAAGCATGACCAAGTATACAGGGAGGATAAAATTAGAAATATCTAGTCATGTACATGACACACAGAGATCCATAGGTCACTATTACAAGCACGCTATACTCATGATAAATAGTCATTTTAAAAATGTATTTTATTATCCTATTCTTAGGTTTTACCCTCTGGCACTGAACACTCCCCCCATACAGGCATCCCTCTCTGACAATGGACCTACAGGTTGTATCGACACAGATGTTCAACCTCCTCCCACCATTAACAATCTGGAATGACGCTGACTGCTTATCTTTATATAATATTTTAGTTATTTAGATACATTTTAATTTAACATTTTTTCATTGTGTTTTTATTAAAGAATCTTAACACTTCCTACGAGACACCAAATGCGACAACATAAGAATAGTAACAATTGCTGAGCACCCAAGAGCACAATAACCAAATTATCGTATGCAAGAGAAAACTGGCGTATATTTCAGTTTCATGTCATCCATTGACTTAAGTGTTGAAAAAAAAAGATCAGGACTTATCCTGTACAAATAACTGAAACTTCTAAAAATGATGAAGTGTCCCATAAAAATGAACAGAATCCATTAACATGAATCCATCATTCATATTTAACATCATGTCATTTATTAAGACCAAAACTCCTGCACTGATGAATTCCTTATGATATATATCGAGAAATCAGACTTAATTCTGTTTATATAGAGCTTCATACCGCCTACATATACTGCCTGCAGTCACCAGTAGGGGGAGCTTATGATCAGAATCAGAATACAAATTTATCATTGAGCTCAATGTATAACTAGTATGCTATATGCTTCTATAAATCTGCAACAAAAAAAGCTGCTTTTTAGCAATGTGCGGCCTTAGCCTTAGCCATTGGCTGGAGTTGCAGGCACTCCCCAAAACTCACTGCAGGAGCGGGCAAGGTGAGTAACAAACAATATGTCTATGTACTCCAAGAGTAGACACTCACATGAGGTCACACTTCTTCTTTAACGGTACTGTAAGACCATATTAGCCATCGGGGTTCATTTGTAGGACCTTTAGAAGACAGTTTTTCACTTATAACACATTTATAAATGTTTCCCATAATGTACTGTTTTCACTTGGACTTTGCCCTGGAAAATCTACTTTTCATGATGTCTGTGAAGTGAATTATTATTAAAATAATTTTAAGGATGTTCAAAAATTATTCTATGTCAATTAGAGATGAGCGAATCGAAGTTGACGAAGTGGAATTTGATCCGAATTTCAGGAAATCTTTGATTCGCATCGATTCTGGATTTGCTCATGCTTCGATGTATCGAATCGCACAGCTTCGATCAGGGGTTTTAACCCCTTGGATGCCACGGTCATGTTTGACTGCGGCATCCAAGGGGTTCCGCCATGCTACCTGTCCCCCTCGGCACCCCCGTGTGATTAAAAATAAAAAAAATACTGATACTCACCTGTCCTGGGCTCAGCATTAACTCTGGAGCCAGTGACTGAGGTCCTGCTTCCCAGGCCTCACTGCTGGAGCCTGTGATTGGTCCCCAGTGGTCATGTGGAGTGCGCCGGCGTAGTGATGTCATCACGCCCCCATGTGACCGCTGAGGCCCAATCACAGGCTCCAGCAGTGAAGTCTGGGGAGAAGGACTTCAGTCTCAAGGAAAAAGAGGAGTGAGGAGGATGTTCAGACAGCCGGATTCCCAGGAGAGGTGAGGTTAAGGTGAGTATAGGTTGTTATTTGTTATTTTTAATCACTTCCCCTGGGCCTCTGATTATTATACTCTGGGGTTTGAGGAGACTCCAGAGTATAATAATAGCACCAGCTCTAGGGGTGATTGGGTCTTTATTTTTTTTACATTTTTTTCTTTTTACCCCCATAGGTGATTGAAGCAATACCCCCTGTGCGCCCTGAGCACAATTTGCATATCAGAATGAACCCTTTTTTTTATAGAATTGGCGGGAACCACAAGACAATGAGAGGTAGGAGTAGAATAGCCTTTTTAAAGGCTATTCCAACGTGCCATTACTTAAAACGTCATTTTCTAATGATAGACTCCCTTTAATGCCTCAACCCCTTTAAGCTTAGAACATCATTAATACTGGACATTAGAAACAAACATGGATCTGTTCTACAAGCATATAGTGTTCCTCTTAAATATTATAATCTTGAACAAGCCAAGTAATAACTTACCAATTCCTTCTACTCGTGTGTATTTATGAAGCATTTATTGAATATGAGACTATCCTCTGTTTGTTATACATAGACTGAAGTTCCCTCTGGGTAGGTTCTCCGCCATGTCCCTGACTGTGGCCCAGTAAAGTTTCACTACTTGTCTGCTTTTTTTTTTCAGGAATAGTTTGTTTATGCAGACAGAAGCTATAAGAAATCCCTGCAGTTTGACTTGAGGATCATTCCTTCAGTATATGGCGGCATTAATGTGTGTGTAATCTGATAGCATTGAGTAAGATATTAAACACAGCTGCCTTGCGGTTTTACCTTGCAGAACCGCTCACTTGTTATTACCAGACACCCTGTCATTCACACATAATACAAGGCCTAGAAGAAATCTTTATTTCCTGTAATGTTGGCAAATCAGGTTCTAAGCCTCTATTGTGTTTGTTATCTTACCCAGCTGTCTTCTCTGCCAGTTGCTCCAGTATACAAAACCACCTCCTCCAAGGCAGCAGCTGGAACAGGGGCCCCGTCACCATGAACTGGGGAAGTCTAAAGGAGACGAAACAATAAAACTAGGCAGTAGGAATGGTGTAAATAGAAGGTTAAAATCCTATAATTATAGGTTCCCCTTTCAATGCCATACATAAAAAGTTCAGTAACTTTGTAAGTACACTGCATTACTTGTACTGATTCTGAGTTATATACTGTATTATATTCCAGAGCTGCATATCCCTTTGGTTAGGTCCAGATATGGTAGATTTGCCACAAGTTTGTGGGGCAGATATACAGTACGATACAAAACCCCATCTACATGTATCAGAAAAATTCTGGATGAAAATAATATATGTGCAGAAAAGTTGTTGGTTTTCACAATGAATACACTGAAATTCATTGAATACACAGCAAAATCTGCATGTTATGTGTAGATTTTGCTGTGGAATTGTCGCAGATTCGCCACACAAGTTTCTCAATTAAAATGTTAGGGTACATTCAAACATAGTGGAATATGCACATATCAGTTGTGTAACTTTTAGGTTTAGGCTATGTTAACATCTGTGTCGAAGTCTACTTCGTAGCCTCCGGCAATGAATCTGGCAGACACCCCAAGAGAAAAAGTCCTGCAAGCTTGAGTTTTTGTCCAGTAATGTTTTTTTAAAAAAATGAAGGACATACAACGGGCCCCATTATACTCAATGTGGTCTCTTGGAATCCTTTGCTGTCCATCATTAAACCATTTTTCCATTCTTCTGGTCCTCCAAGAGAACAGACAAATCAATGCAGTTGTGATCATAGCATTAGTTATATCATTGGCTAGTGCCAGAGGTAAGATTACATGTCCTAGAATGCCAATCACCAGAGCAAGCTATGAACACTGAAATTAAGTAAAGGTGCCCATACACCTTCAATAGCGCAAGCACACTCTGCCTGCCTGAGTATGCATGTTTTCTAAATGGGGAGAGGGGAATAACAGCTGCCAGACACATCTAGCATCGGCTCCTCCTCCGAAAAAAAAAAAAAGTCGTGAGTTCAAGTTCAATATGCCAACCTTCATTTCGCCTGACATCATCCTTTGGGAGGGAGTTGGGAAAAATGTGCACAGTGATGTCACAAAACAGGGATAATAAAGCGATGCCACAGCTAGTGACCAAGGGCTATCGTGATGTCACAGTACAGTCATGGCCAAAAGTTTTGAGAATGACACAAATATTATATTTTCACATGATCTGCTGCCCTCTGGTTTTTATGTGTGTTTGTCAGATGTTTTTATCACATACAGAAATATAATTGCATTCATATTATGAGTAACAGAAGCTTATATTGACAGTTAGAATGAGTTAATGCAGCAAGTCAATATTTGCAGTGTTGACCCTTCTTCTTCAGGACCTCTGCAATTCTCCCTGGCATGCTCTCAATCAACTTCTGGACCAAATCCTGACTGATAGCAGTCCATTCTTGCAGAATCAATGCTTTAATTTTGTCTGAATTTGTTGGTTTTTGTTTGTCCACCCGTCTCTTGATGATTGACCACAAGTTCTCAATGGGATTAAGATCTGGGGAGTTTCCAGGCCATGGACCCAAAATCTCTATGTTTTGTTCCCTGAGCCATTTAGTTATCACCTTTGCTTTATGGCAAGGTGCTCCATCATGCTGGAAAAGGCATTGTTGAGCGCCAAACTGCTCTTGGACGGTTGGGAGAAGTTGCTCTTGGAGGACATTCTGGTACCATTCTTTATTCATGGCTGTGTTTTTAGGCAAGACTGTGAGAGAGCCGATTCCCTTGGCTGAGAAGCAACCCCACACATGAATGGTTTCAGGATGCTTTACAGTTGGCATGAGACAAGACTGGTGGTAGCGCTCACCTCTTCTTCTCCGAATAAGCTGTTTTCCAGATGTTCCAAACAATTGAAAAGGGGATTCATCAGAGAAAATGACTTTACCCCAGTCCTCAGCAGTCCACTCCCTGTACCTTTTGCAGAATATCAGTCTGTCCCTGATGTTTTTTCTGGAGAGAAGTGGCTTCTTTGCTGCCCTCCTTGAGACCAGGCCTTGCTCCAAGAGTCTCCGCCTCACAGTGCGTGCAGATGCACTCACACCTGCCTGCTGCCATTCCTCAGCAAGCTCTGCACTGCTGGTAGCCCTATCCCGCAGCTGAAACACTTTTAAGAGACGGTCCTGCCATTTGCTGGTCTTTCTTGGGCGCCCTGGAGCCTTTTTGGCACCAATGGAACCTCTCTCCTTGAAGTTCTTGATGATGCGATAGATTGTTGACTGAGGTGCAATCTTTCTAGCTGCAATACTCTTCCCAGTTAGGCCATTTTTGTGCAGTGCAATGATGACTGCACGTGTTTCTTTACAGATAACCATGGTTAACAGAAGAGAAACAATGATGACAAGCACCAGCCTCCTTTTAAAGTGTCCAGTGGTGTCATTCTTACTTAATCATGACAGATTGATCTCCAGCCCTGTCCTCATCAACACCCACACCTGTGTTAATGGAGCAATCACTGAAACGATGTTAGGTGGTCCTTTTAAGGCAGGGCTGCAATGATGTTGAAATGTGTTTTGGGGGATAAAGTTCATTTTCTAAGCAAATACTGACTTTGCAAGTAATTGCTGTTAAGCTGATCACTCTTTATAACATTCTGGAGTATATGCAAATTGCCATTACAAAAACTGAAGCAGTAGACTTTGTAAAAATTAATATTTGTATCATTCTCAAAACTTTTGGCCATGACTGTACATGCATATTAAACACAGTGTAGCTATACAAGATGGTTATATTATGGGAATAATGTGCAAAATTATGTCACAGAACATGGATAATGACATCACAGTTAGTGGATAATAGATAGTAAATACAGCATTATAACATAAGGATAATGTACAACTCACCATTATACTGACCACCAGGACCTACCGCCGCCTTCATCAACCATTTCACCACCAGGCTCATGCACTTCCAATCCACTGATACCCCCACTATCATCATGCGCAATTTCAAAATCCTCATTGACTCAAACCACCTTTCAGCTTCCAAATTCCTATCTCTCAGCACCTCCTTTGATCTATCATAGTGTTCCTCCTCTGCCACTCACATAGAGGGATACACTGGACCTCATCCTCACCCGCCTCTGTTCCATATCCAACCTCTCTAACTCATCCAACATGCTCTCTCAGCATAACTTACTAGTATTCTCATCCCTCTCCTTTGTAACAGACCCCCACAATCCGGAAACTAACCTCCCTTCCCCTGCAGGGACCTTAACCACCTTGACATCCTTACACTCTCTGACTCTCTCCTACCTTTCTCTGGCATATCTTCACTTCAGGACACAGATTCTGCCTCTGCTTTCTATAACACCACCATTACTTCAGCCCTCGACTCAGTGGCCCCCTCACACACCAGAACTTGACTAGTCAACAGACAACCCTGGAACATGGTCCTGACAAAAAAAACTGAGACATGCTTCACGGGTTGCAGAACGCCTCTGGAAGAAAAGCCACTGCAAATAAGACTTCATCAGTTATAAAGAGGCAGTTCTCAACTTCAAGAATGCACTCACTTCTGCAAAACAGGTCTCACTCATATCTTCCCTATCACACAACCCCAAACAGTTATTCAATACCTTCATCATTATTATTATTATTAGTTTATATAGCACCATTAATTCCATGGTGCTTTACATTTGTGGATTTACATACGGTACACAAGATATACAAAACAGAATAATGCTAACAGAGACCAACTGGCACAGTGGGATAGAGGGCCCTGCCCGCAAGGGCTTATAGTCTATGAGGGAAGAGGGATAGAGACAGAAGGTGGGGGGTAGAGACTGTACAGGTGGTGGTGTGGTGACAGTAGTGTTATTGGAGGTTGTAGGCTTTCTTGAATAGGTGAGTCTTCAGGGCCTTCTTGAAGCTTGTGACTGTGGGGGACAGTCTTATGTGTCTTGGTAATGAGTTCCAGAGTATGGGGGATGTCCGGGAGAAGTCTTGAAGTCGATTGTGTGAAGAGCGGATAAGAGTAGAGCAGAGTAGGAGGTCTTTGGAGGATCGGAGGATACGTGTGGGCAGGTAGCGGGAGATTAGGTTGGAGATATATGGAGGGGACAGGTTGTGGATGGCTTTGTATGTCAGCGTTAGTAATTTGAACTCTATTCGCTGGGCAACGGGGAGCCAGTGAAGGGATTGGCAGAGGGGAGCGGCCGATGAAGAACGGGGGGAGAGGTGTAGTAGGCGAGCAGCACAGTTTAAAGTGGACTGGAGGGGGGTGAGGGTGTTAGCTGGGAGGCCAAGGAGAAGGGTGTTAAAGTAGTCTAGGCGGGAGATTATGAGGACATGGACTAGCATCTTTGTAGATTCAGGGGTGAGAAAAGAGCGGATTCGGTGGATGTTCTTGAGTTGGAGGCGGCAGGAGGTGTTGAGGGTTTGAATATGCGACTTGAAGGATAGGTCAGAGTCTAGGGTTATCCCAAGGCAGCGGGCCTGTGGGACTGGGGTGAGAGTGGTTACATTAAGTTTGATAGATGGGTCAGGTAGGGGGGCCAGACCTTCATCTCCCTTCTTCGTCATCCTGTGCCCCCTCCGACACCACTTATTTCAGCAAAAGACTAAGAGAGCCTCAAGCTACACCCCCATTCAACCTCTCTACCCAACTGTTCGATGTTGTTCATCCTTAACCTGCTTCACCACCGTCACAGATGAACAGCTTTCCTCCCTAATTTCAAAAATCCCAATCATCTGTTGGGCCAAATTTAGGGGCCCCCATACATATTAAATAGCTGGGCAAAATTGGCTGATTCAGCCACTTTTGCACTAATATGTATGAGGACCTTACATTTAAGGATGAATTGACACTACTGATGTGACATGTAGCTAAGGGTGTGTTCACATATACAGTGGGGAAAAAAGTATTTAGTCAACCACTAATTGTGCAAGTTCTCCCACTGAGAGAGGCCTGTAATTGACATCATAGGTAGACCTCAACTATGAGAGACAAAATGAGAAAATATATCTAGAAAATCACATTGTCTGATTTTTAAAGAATTTATTTGCAAATTATGGTGGAAAATAAGTATTTGGTCACCTACAAACAAGCAAGATTTCTGACTCTGACAGACCTGTAACTTCTTCTTTAAGAGGCTCCTCTGTCCTCCACTCATTACCTGTAGTAATGGCTCCTGTTTGACATTGTTATCAGTATAAAAGACACCTGTCCACAACCTCAAACAAGAAGAAATCAACTGTGGGAGCAATAATTAGAAAATGGAAGACATACAAGACCACTGATAATCTCCCTCGATCAGGGGCTCCACACAAGATCTCACCCCATGGGGTCAAAATGATCACAAGAACGGTGAGCAAAAATCCCAGAACCACATGGGGGGACCTGCAGAAAGCTGGGACTAACGTAACAAAGGCTACCGTCAGTAATACACTACGCCGCCAGGGACTCCTGCAGTGCCAGACGTGTCCCTCTGCTTAAGCCAGTACATATCTGGGCCCGTCTGAAGTTTGCTAGAGGGCATTTGGATGTTCCAGAAGAGTATTGGGAGAATGTCATATGGTCAGATGAAACCAAAGTAGAACTGTTTGGTAGAAACACAACTCATCGTGTTTGGAGGAGAGTGAATGCTGAGTTGCATCCAAAGAACACCATACCTACTGTGAAGCATGGGGGTGGCAACATCATGCTTTGGGGCTGTTTCTCTGCAAAGTGACCAGGACGACTGATCCGAAAGAATGAATGGGTCCATGTATCGTGAGATTTTGAGTGCAAACCTCCTTCTATCAGCAAGGGCACTGAAGATGTAACGTGGCTGGGTCTTTCAGCATGACAATGATCCCAAGCACAGGGCAACGAAGAAGTGACTTCATAAGAAGCATTTCAAGGTCCTGGAGTGGCCTAGCCAGTCTCCAGATCTCAACCCCATAGAAAACCTTTGGAGGGAGTTGAAAGTCTGTGTTGCCCAGTGACAGCCCCAAAACATCACTGCTCTAGAGGAGATCTGCATGGAGGAATGGGCCAACATACCAGCAACAGTGTGTGCCAACCTTGTGAAGACTTACAGAAAACGTCTGACCTCTGTCATTGCCAACAAAGGATATATAACAAAGTATTGAGATGAACTTTTGTTACTGACCAAATACTTATTTTCCACCATAATTTGCGAATAAATTCTTTAAAAATCAGACAATGTGATTTTCTGGATTTGTTTTTTCATTTTGTCTCTCATAGTTGAGGTCTAGCTATGATGACAATTACAGGCCGGCCTCATCTTTTTAAGTGGGAGAACTTGCACAGTTGGTGGTTGACTAAATACTTTTTTTCTCCACTGTACATGTCCTCTGCTGTGATTCCCCTCCGGCGTGACACAGAAAATCTGGAGGGAAACTTATGCCAGAATGGATCCCATCAGTTGTTGCACCAGACCTGTCCAGGTGCTGGAGCATTTTTCCATCTGGCTCGTTCACAGATCCAGACCCATGCCTGGAGCACTGGATGGATGCCACCATTCTGGCATCAGTTTTCCTCTGCATTTTCTGTACCACGCCTGAGGGAAACCACAGCTGAGGACGTGTATATGTGAACACACCCTTAGCTACATGTCACATTAGCAGTGCAATAAAAGGGCATGTGTCCTGCACAGTGTACACACATATCCGTTTATTACCAGTTTTCCTGATAATTGTCATGATTGGGATACAAAGAGCCAGGAATCTGAGACAAAGACACTGGACACCCCAGTTTTGTCAAGGGAGGGGACCTTAACCCATAATCCCTACACTCGGCCAGCTCTTCCAGTCCACCTCTCAGGGTGGACACCGTTTGAGGGGGGTCTGGGATATACCTGATGTTAGTGGTAGTTTTCCCCTGAGAGGGAACTTCTAGTTGGAGAGGGGTGCCGTGTGGTGGTGTTCGGAAGGGCTCTGATGGTAAGCGCAGGAACGACTCAGGAGACAATAGTGCAGTTGAACCAAGATGAACTTTACTGAGGTGACTGGTAGTAGTAGTAGTAGGAATTCCACTGTGGTGGCTGATCCCAGACTTGGGATAGAATTTGGTGCTTTTTCTCCACTCCATATATATAAAGTCTCTGCCTCTCCCACTATGGCCATAGGGGCTGAATTAACTGAAGTCCCAGGAACCCAGATACCGGTAGAAGAACAGAAGAAAATCTACCTGGCTGGTAGATTTTACAACCTCAACTTCCTCCAAAGGTTGGCACACTTTCTCCCTCTATGGGGGCTGACAGTTTCTCTTCCCTGTCTCAGGGCGGTAGCTGGATGCTGGGCTCTAGATGGCCTCTAATCCCTTAGAGACTACAATAGGCACTCCGCATGTGGTCTAGACTACACCAACATGTAAGCAGTGTCCACTGTGATGCTGCGCTAGGGCCTACCAGTAAAATGCATTCTGACACTTGATCACAAATTCCTAAAATATCACTAGTGTAATTGAAAAGATAGGGTAGAAGAATACCGCTTGACCTGACTCCTAGAGATCATCTCAGCCGCCCAAACTGGATAGTCCCTTCTACTGGTTAATATGCTATACAATAAGTGTCTATGAAATACAATGATGGAACTGTGCCATGCCAGGGTGAACTAGGGGCCCCCCAGGGGATTCACCTGCGGACCACTCCGAGACTGGTTGGAATTCAGAGTGACAGAAGATGTGGGCGACTTACATGTGAGATCTATTTTTATTATCTAAATGAACCTTTTCTGCTGCATTTTTCCTTTTTGAGAAAACTTTGTTGTTGATGGTGCCTCCTCATACATGACCCCCATTGTCTGCTCTCATGAATAGTGATGGCACATTAGGTTGTTTTATACTAGCAATTGTCAATTCAGCAAAACCTTCAGTAGCTCCTTAACAGCTGCTGATTAAACCCGGAGATTAAACCTCCGCAAGCGCTTCTGTGAGTTCAGCTGGAAAAGATTATTACTGTATTATTATTTGCAACAGTCCATCATAGGTGGAAAAGGTTCAGAGGGAGATTTTTTTTTTTTTTGCATACTTACTTTCTTTCACCAGTAAAGTAAAAACAGTACTGTTTTCGTAAAGCATAGATTTAGAGAGAGAATACCTATGTAATACGAAATGTGTTGGAGTATGCATTAATGCGCACTACCACTTGCAGTATGTTCACATGCAGCAGATTTGTTGTAAAATTTTCAGTAACGGACAGTATGTACCATTCATTTGAATGGGGTTGCATGCGCATGGATTTTTTTTAAACCCTATTCAAATGTGTAGAACAGGTGAACCCCAAAAGCTTGATGTTCCTGGGCTTGATGCAAAAGCTGTCAGTCAAAGTACATAGCTAATAAACACTGTTACGGTATATAGTTATTGCTGACAGTATGAGAATAATGTACACATGCAGCATCCTAGTGAACACTGCTAAACTATGGTGCACTGCTTATTCTGCCGCAGATTACAGTCCGGGCAGCCCCAGAGAAGTGAATGGAGCGCTAGTCACGCAACGTCCAAGCACTTTCGTTCCCCCATCCTCCTGATTGCTGGAGGACCTGGAGATCAGGCCCCCAGCGATCAGACATTTAACCCCTGTCCTGTGGATAGGGGATAAGTGTCTATAATGGCACAACCCCTTTAAACCTGTGATGTCTAAACATGGTGACAAAACTGAATATTTAAGGCAAACCGTTTTATTACCTTACAATGATGTCACAGCATAAAGAATAAACACTACTATTCTCCTATTCCCTAGTGTGGCAGACTGGCTATTGGACCCCCTCAGATCATAAGGCCCAGGTAGGACTACAACCTCTGGATCCCTATAGTGGTACCCCTGATGGGTGCCCTTTCCCTTTTTTGATACTGTTATCCCTGTTAATTGTACGCAGTGTTTTAGAGGTTACCCAGCCAAGATTAGAGGTTTGAGATCATGTGTTTTTGTACAAGTGTAAGTCTTAGCCTCCCCTGCCATGATTGGGGTGCTTGTTTGGTAGGCCAAGGGCACTTTGTGAGCTAAGCACTGCCTCCTTATAAAATGGGAATATGTCAATGTCTAAGAGATCTTTAGATACAGTGCCTTGCGAAAGTATTCGGCCCCCTTGAACTTTTCAACCTTTTGCCACATTTCAGGCTTCAAACATAAGGATATAAAATTTTAATTTTTTGGTGAAGAATCAACAACAAGTGGGACACAATTGTGAAGTGGAACGAAATTTATTGGTTATTTTAAACTTTTGTAAAAAATAAAAAACTGAAAAGTGGGGCATGCAATATTATTCGGCCCCTTTAATTTCAGTGCAGCAAACTCACTCCAGAAGTTCAGTGAGGATCTCTGAATGATCCAATGTTGTCCTAAATGACTGATGATGATAAATATAATCCACCTGTGTGTAATCAAGTCTCCGTATAAATGCACCTGCTCTGTGATAGTCTCAGGGTTCTGTTTAAAGCGCAGAGAGCATCATGAAGACCAAGGAACACACCAGGCAGGTCCGTGATACTGTTGTGGAGAAGTTTAAAGCCGGATTTGGATACAAAAAGATTTCCCAAACTTTAAACATCCCAAGGAGCACTGTGCAAGCGATCATATTGAAATTGAAGGAGTATCAGACCACTGCAAATCTACCAAGACCCAGCCGTCCCTCTAAACTTTCATCTCAAACAAGGAGAAGACTGATCAGAGATGCAGCCAAGAGGCCCATGATCACTCTGGATGAACTGCAGAGATCTACAGCTGAGGTGGGAGAGTCTGTCCATAGGACAACAATCAGTCGTACACTGCACAAATCTGGCCTTTATGGAAGAGTGGCAAGAAGAAAGCCATTTCTCAAAGATATCCATAAAAAGTCTCGTTTAAAGTTTGCCACAAGCCACCTGGGAGACACACCAAACATGTGGAAGAAGGTGCTCTGGTCAGATGAAGCCAAAATCGAACTTTTTGGCCACAATGCAAAACGATATGTTTGGCGTAAAAGAAACACAGCTCATCACCCTGAACACACCATCCCCACTGTCAAACATGGTGGTGGCAGCATCATGGTTTGGGCCTGCTTTTCTTCAGCAGGGACAGGGAAGATGGTTAAAATTGATGGGAAGATGGATGGAGCCAAATACAGGACCATTCTGGAAGAAAACCTGTTGGAGTCTGCAGAAGACCTGAGACTGGGACGGAGATTTATCTTCCAACAAGACAATGATCCCAAACATAAAGCAAAACCTACAATGGAATGGTTCACAAATAAACGTATCCAGGTGTTAGAATGGCCAAGTCAAAGTCCAGACCTGAATCCAATCAAGAATCTGTGGAAAGAGCTGAAAACTGCTGTTCACAAACGCTCTCCATCCAACCTCACTGAGCTCCAGCTGTTTTCCAAGGAAGAATGGGCAAGAATTTCAGTCTCTCGATGTGCAAAACTGATAGAGACATACCCCAAGCGACTTGTAGCTGTAATCGCAGCAAAAGGTGGCGCTACAAAGTATTAACTTAAGGGGGCCGAATAATATTGCACGCCCCACTTTTCAGCTTTTTATTTTTTACAAAAGTTTAAAATAACCAATAAATTTCATTCCACTTCACAATTGTGTCCCACTTGTTGATTCTTCACCAAAAAATTTAAATTTTATATCTTTATGTTTGCAGCCTGAAATGTGGCAAAAGGTTGAAAAGTTCAAGGGGGCCGAATACTTTCGCAAGGCACTGTATATATCTTGATGTTGTAAATCTCCATTGACTTTTTTTATCCAAGCTGGAATACTTTGGTGGTGTTATTTTAGTTAAAGGGACAATCCCTAAAATTGAGAAGGGTCCCTTGAAATAAGCAAATCAAAAAATGTCCCCCAGCAGGGACCATCAGCAACATTACCTGTAATGTGTTGTGAAAAGTCTTCAATTTCCCTGCAGCGCTCCCACAGAAGAAATAAAGCATTACACAGTTTCCATTCAACTCAATGGGGTATCTCTGTAATGTAGGGCAGGACAGGTCCTCCAAAGTGAGAGGCGCTTTTTGTGACTGCTCTCTAGTCTGGCCAAGAGTGGACAGCCTCTATTAAAGCATAACTAAACTTTCGGACAACTCTTGATTTTCTGACTGTATTTGTGTCATTGATAAATTTTGTAATATACTTCTTTACATGACTGTCATCCAGTTTTCTGAGACTTATTTATCTGAAGGACTTTATTCCAGAAACCCCATAACCTCTAATAGGGAGCAGCTCATTCCAGTGCTTTTCAGTTGTCAAGCTTCAGCACCGGCCTAGTATTGGGCTGCTGCAGGCTCCTATAATGGTATACAAGGATTTAAGACTATGTTCACGCTTGTGAATTTTGCGAGCAAAATTAGTGCAAATTGGCAGCAAAAATTGTGCAACATTTAGTGCAGGGCCCATTTTCAGTCCTTGTTTTCCAACAAGTGTTGTGAACATAGCCTTGAACTGAACAAGAATTGAGTTTAATTTTTGTCCTGGGGTTTTCTGTGTAAATGTGCTGTAAAAGCACACGCTGGCATATTATCAATAACGTTCCTTCTGTGTCTCCTGCAAAGTTTGTTTCAATGAATATTTGCGGATTCGCCATGGTGGTACGCAATGTTCCTCTTTGGTATAATGTGATCTGAGAGAAAGGAAGGAACTGCTGTGTAATTGCATGTGATTTGTGTATACAATAGCTATATTTCACGCTCTTACATCGCTGCTGGCGATAGAGACAATACGGCAGGTTGCGCAAATGATGCTATGTCCAAACCCCTGGGGAGAACATGAGCCGGAATGCAGGTGTAGAGCAGGGTGTGGGGTTGTCTCATGTTATTGATATAGAGGCCGGCAATGTATTCTAGTGCTCATCATACAGGGAGGAATGATCTCATCTCCTATCATTTACTATATCAATGACTCATGATGGGGCTGCTTTTATCGGAATCAAGAAAGTACACAATTCATTGTAGTAATGTAGTATGGACAACTGGATTTGTGGGTCCACCAAGTTGGAGCCAGTCTCGAGGTGCAGAGTAGGACCAAGATTCCGGTATGATAAAATCAACCCATGCAGAAGACAAGTACTGTACATCTGATGCTAACATATCAAGCACAGAATCCACAAATTCCTGTGTAAGGATAAGGCCCCACATTGCAGAAACGCAGCTATTTTTGTTTAAGTTTTTTGAGCCAAACCCTGGAATGGAAAATATATAGGAAGCTCTTATACTTCTTCCTTCTGCTCAATTCACTCCTGGCTTAGGCTCAAAAAACCAAACCAAAATCTGCAACAACAAAAAAAGCTGCGTTTCTAGGGGCTTTAGCCTAAGGGTAGGGCTACAGGGCAACTTTGGTCGCAACTTCTGTTGTGCAACCAGAGATCACCATATTGCCCTACAATTCCTCCACTACTGTAAGTGCATGGACTTCCATTGTGACCCTAAGGGTGCTGTGACTGTGACTTCTAGTCACGAAGGATTGAGAGCTGCTGGATTTTTTTGAGACTAGAAGATGCAGTCGCAGCGCCCTCAGGGTCGCAATGAGATTTCATTCACTTACATTGGAGTAGGAGCCACAGGGCAACACAATGATCTTTGGTTATGCGAGTCACAGACAAAGTTGTCATGTAGGCCTAGCCTTAACGTCTATCAGTTGTAGTTGGATAACTACCCTAAAGCAATAGCAATCTTCTCCACACATATGCATTGCTCCATGCATATATAAGTGAGTTGGCTACTTTTGTAGGACATCTGCCTGCAATGGCTGGCACATCTGATGAAATAAGAGCCACAAAATCAGCTAATACCATTACCAACTTTAGACAATAACTTTTAGGAACCTCCTGGATGCAGCGTTTTAAGCCCTTCTCTGAACTACTGGCCACACCTTGTAAAGACAGCCAGGCCACCATCCTTAACAATACCTCTTAAAGTGTACAAAACAGAAAATGTTCCCATTAATAGTACCAAATAGAGATGCTCCTGTACAGTCCCTGCCAGAGAGTGCCTTCTTATCAGGATCTGCTACAAATTTTCCCCATTGTCTCTACCAGTGAGTGTCTCAATAACGATATGTAGGGTTTGCTAGCCACTGCCCCATTAACAAAGCCCGCCAGTGATTACCCCATACACAGGGCCTTTTAGACGTTGCTCCACTAGCAGTGCCCACTTGAGAGTGCCCTGTACTCAACAATGTGAATTTATTAACCCATCTATGCCAGTTGTGGTACATCCTTAACACACAGCCCTTTTTTGTGCCAAAATTGCACCACATTGTTCATTCTATACCTTGCTCAAAACAAAGATGCTACAGCAAGATGGGCCAGGGTAGGGATGGCAAATTTATTGGGTTGGAGCCTCTTAATAATTCATACGTGCCTTGTGTCAGTCGGGGACTTTATTAAGTTTGGCACAGGAAACACCAGTCTTAATAAATACCCCCCAATAGATTCATCAAAAAATCTACCATTGCCACTTTGCTGTACTGCAGCAAGTGCAGAAAGGTAGTTGGCATGTTCTCATCTCTATCAGAAGAGATTAGCGGCAAGAAAGTATTTTTCTTGGCAGACTGATTCGCGACTTAGCAAAAGACTTACCTGGGGGTCTGGGAGCAGGGTTATAGGTGGAGGGTCGCTGTCGCTACTCGGCCCTGGACCTTGAGGGGGCCCCAATATGTCCCCCTGCTACATACAACATACCACTATTCTAAATGGCACAAGGTAGGGGTCTACTATAGATTTTGTATTGGGGCCAAGGAGCTTCACGTTACGCCTCTGTCTGGGCATCTTACTCTTTTTCAGGAGACTTGGGTAAAATCCAGGTAGACTTGCGTACATGATCAGTACTATTAAATGACATCACTATCCCATCCTTTGTGCATAGTCTAAGCTATAAACTGAGCACAAATAACATATAAATGTTAAACAATAAAGTGGCTAGTCATTGGTTGTGCTGCGACCCTTCACATGGGCCTGCTGGTTCTAGAGGTCCAGCAATATCATTGATAAGTGTTGTCTAGACGGAGTGATGTCAGCATCTATTATTCGCTGCATTGTGCAGGAAAGCCCATTTACTAATAAGCTGTGGAAATGCATTAGAGTAAAAGCCTGCATCAATCTCGGCTGCCCTGTATTATGCATGTGCATGCCGTCCTTCACAATTTATGGATATTTTTTTAAAAAACTAAGATTTTTACTACATTGAGTAATAGGAAATAGGAAACTAGCACAACCCAATAATCATAGTATTTTCCAAATGCTATAACATTCCTGTGTTATATTTGTGAGATGGGCGATGAGATCACAATAATTATACCTTTGTAATAGAGTATTGCAGCGTAAGCAGAACCGTATACCAAGGCGCTGCCGAATCACAGATATCTTGGAGTTTGTTTACGTGAATAAAGTTAGTATAAATTAATTTACTTAAACATTTGGACAATGAAAATGGCACATAATGAATATTTGCAGTCTGATGTAAACATCTGGCAGCTCAGCTGATGGATTCCGCCTCTGCACAATGTATGGTTACAGGTTTAAGGGTCCCTGTGCAAGAACAGTGATGGGCCCCTCGTTTTCCAATATCTTAGCATTGAGCACTCCCTTACATCTCTCTCATAATCCACCAGTAATTGTTAGCCATGATGTTCAGTAGCTTAGGCATTTACCTGTGATCTAATAGACAGTAGAAAGCTGCTGTTAAGGTGATAGGCCCCCATAATCTACTGGGCCCTGTGTGGCTGCACATTTTGCAACTAAGGTATGTCCAACTCTGCATGGTTATTTCACATATTAGAAAAACTCAGTTCATACTGATGGGACTCCCATCATATAATGTCTATAACATTCTGACCTGTCATGTTCATTGCAACACAGCTCCTTCACCTATCATTAGAATGTTGGGGATACATAGAGGCACTCTGGGACCCCCACCTATCATTAGAATGTTGGGGATACATAGGGGCAGTCTGGGATCCCCACCTATCATTAGAATGTTGGGGATACATAGGGGAAATCTGGGATCCCCACCTATCACTACAATGTTGGGGATGCATAGGGGCACGCTGGGAGCCCTGCCTATCATTAGAATGTTTGGGGATGCATGGGGTCATTCTGGGATCCCCACTTATCATTAGAATGTTGGGGATACATAGAGACACTCTGGGATCCCCACCTATCACTAGAAAGTTGGGGATGCATAGGGATAGTCTGGGACCCCCACCTATCACTTCAATGTTGGGGATACATAGGGGCACTCTGGATCCTCACCTATCATTAGAATGTTGGGGATGCATAGGGGCACTCTGGGATCCCCACCTATCACTACAATGTTGGGAATGCATAGGGGCACTATGGAAGCCCCACCTATCATTAGAATGTTGGAGATGCTTAGGGACAGTCTTGGACCCCCACCTATCATGAGAATGTTGGGGATCCATAGGGGCACTCTGGGACTCCCACCTATCATGAGAATGTTTGGGGATGCATAGGGGCACTCTGGGACCCCCACCTATCACTACAATGTTGGGAATGCATAGGGGCACTGTGGAAGCCCCACCTATCATTAGAATGTTGGGGATGCATAGGGGCACTCTGGATCCTCACCTATCATTAGAATGTTGGGAATGCATAGGGGCACTGTGGAAGTCCCACCTATCATTAGAATGTTGGAGATGCTTAGGGACAGTCTTGGACCCCCACCTATCATGAGAATGTTGGGGATCCATAGGGGCACTCTGGGACTCCCACCTATCATGAGAATGTTTGGGGATGCATAGGGGCACTCTGGAACCCCCATGCATATATTTCCATGCACAGTGGTGCTCCTGGCCATTTGGCTGTGCAGGGAAGGGCATCCAGTCCCACTCACTTTAATACAGCAGTGCTGCAGTTCCCATCATAGTAAGTGACTGTATCCTAGCAATATACATCACTTTTTGAGACAGAAACACCCCCTTAAGCCACCATGACAGGACAAAATTAGAAGAGTCCATTTAGATGTGTGCGGAACACATCTGCTGTATTTCTCTCAGGCAAACAGATGAACGTTTGATATCTTGGGAAAAATTGGATCTATTCAGACATCAGTTTCCTTCTGACTCTTAACAGCAGAAAGCACTGAGGCTTGGCAGGGCTCATATTATTCTGACTTTTGTGAGGAATCTTGACGCTAGATTTACAGAGGTTATAACTACGATTACCATTACCGATGCCACAGCGCTCGGGGGGGGGGGGCCTGTATACAATGTGTATCTGAGATATGGACAGGAACTGATGTGAACAGCGCATGGAAAAAAAACAACATGTGCTGAACTTTGTTTGCCCCAGCAGCAGATATGGAGGGGGCCATTATGCTTAAAGAGGTTGCCCCGTTATGGACACTTATCACCTATCCATAGAACAGGGGATAAGTGTCTGATCACTGGGGGTCTGATTGCCGGATTCCCCAAAAGTCCCTCTAAGCCCTCCTTATGAATGGAGTGCCAGTATGCTTGTGTGACTAGTGTTCCATTCATTTTTATGGGGCTGTTGGCTGAGGTTTCCTCTGCGGACTTTCTGCTTTAATTATACCTATAGGGAAACCGCCACGACTGTAAAATGCAGCGGTTTTTGCCATGGCGTTTCCTCCACGGTCAAACACTGGCATTTACGCCACGTGGGGTCCCCGGCTTAAGAGGGACTTTTGGTCCCTCGTCCTCCTGATCACAGGAAGAACCTGACAATCAGGCCCCAAGCCATCGGACACTTATCCCCTGTCCTTTGGATAGGGAATAAGTGTCCATAACGGGACAACACCTTTAAGCTATGTTCACATATATTTGTCCACTGTGTATGGCATTTATATAGGAAAGCTCCCAGTGCATCCATACTTGGCATATACTTGGCATATACAGTATATACTTGTGGCTCTGCGCTGGCATACCTCTTTAAAACTTTTTTTAATCCTGCAAAGAGTATACTGTTCTTTTGCATTGAATTCCATGTGTGACATATGGCACTTGTATGGAGAAACAATCTGAGCATTTTTGCTTTCACCATTGTAAACTGCTTGGGTGGTGAATGTTTTCACAAGTACCAACCTCAAGAGGACACTAGTCAAATGTTGAAACACGTCATAGTCTTGTCAAACAAGCCATTCAAATAACTGTGAGACCACCCGTTGTAGAAAAACCGTGTTTCTGGCTGTTACAGAAACACAGAAAAGAAAAACGCTGTATTTTACAGTACCAGCATTTTGTTTAATCTCATCCACACATTGCAGAAATAAAAACACTGTAGAAAAGCTGCATCTTAAAAAAACACGTGTTTGTGAAAAACACAGCATCTTCCTGCAAAGAATGTTTTCCCCCTGAAAGTACAAGGCTATGAAAGTGTACCATCATAGGAGCGTTCCTCACTGCCCAGTGATGATGCTGAGCTGTAAGGCTGGCCCCTCTGACAATACAGTGATATCGGTGCTGAAACTGACAGCACCCATATCTCTGCAACAGGTGCACATACTGCCAAAATTGACAGTGAACAGAATTCAGTGCACTGTCAGCTTTCCATCAGCATGTAACACCACCACTGGTAGAGGACATGAAAGTTCCTCTTTAAGTAAGTCGGACTTGTTTTTTTAGTACAGATGCTCAGAATGAGATCTAGGGAATTTGGAAGCCAAGTCATCACCTTCAGTTCTTAGCCATGTTCCTAAAACCATTGATGAATTCATTTTGACATGTGGCAGGGTACACTATCCTGCTAAAAGAGGCTATGGCCATAAGTGGGTGTACTTGGTCTGTACATTGTTTAAGTTGGTGTTGTGTGTCAAAGTAACATCCACATGAATGCCAGGGCCCAAGGTTTCCCAGCACATCACTCTTCCTTTACTGGCTTGTCTTTATCCCATATTCCATCGTGTAATTTCTTCTCAAGGTAAGCAATGCACACACACCCGATGTAAAAGAAACATGATTCCTCAGACCAGGCCATCTTCTCCAGTTGCTCCATGGTTCAGTTCCTATGCTTACATGCCCATTGTAGGTGCTTTTAGCAGTGGACAGTACTCAGCTTGGATACTCTGACGTGACTGCAGCAATGCAGCCCAATACACAGGAAATTGTGTAGCTCTGTGTGTTCAGTCACCTTTTTATCATAGCCTCAATGAAACTTCTCATCATTTTGGCTCCAGTAGGATTGAACCTGTTGGTCTAGCCTTTACTACCCACCATAAATGAACTGTGGGTGCCCATGATGACCCTGTCGTCTATTCACTGGTTGTCTTTCCTTTCCTTCTTTGGAACAGTTTTGGTAGATACCGCTACATACCGGGAACACCCCACAAGCCCTGCTGTTTTGGAGCTGCTTTGATCCAGTTGTCTAGCCATCAGAATTTGGCCCTCGTCAAATTTGCTCAGATCTTTGCACATCAATTTCAAGAACTGTTCACTTTCTGCTTGATATATCCCACACCTTGATATATCCCACACCTTGACATCCCACCCCCAGAGAAACCACAGTGTAACTGCCCACTTGACTAGTAGCCCTTTAGTGCATAAGCAGCAGTACAGATTTGGATAAACAAAACACCAAAATGCTCAGGTATCAGCGTCTATCAGATGATATATGTCATTAGGTTTTTCACACTTGGTAAGGCTAGGTTCACACGTGCGCCTTCTCTCCACCTGGGGATTCTCTTCCCCATTCCACTTTAAAAATGCGGAGAGAAAAGTTCTGCAAGCAGCGCATTTTTCTCAGCATTTTTTGCCCTTTTCAGGCGGAAACCGGGCAGAAACCTGGCGGACTCCATTATAGTCTATGGGATCCGCAGGTTTCCGTGTGTAACCGCTTTTTTAAGCGGATTGGGTTTCCCAAGCGAACCATCTGAACGGAAACTCCAATGCATGTGTGAACCTAGCGTTACAGGGTAATGTTAGGGCTGATCGTGTGTACACATTCACAAAATCTGAGCATAGCACTACTACGTGTGACCTTTCCTTGCTTTTCCTACACTGTGAGCACCCACTCTTTCTTTTCTGCATGCCACTGTATGGTATACAGAGGCATACATCAGGATTTCTCATAAAGTCTGCATATGATGTGAATAGAGTCTTAGACTGTCCTTGGGCTGTGTCTACATTGGCAGGATCCATTGCCAATTATCTAATGTTTATAGTCAGCTGAAGTTACTGGAGAGGGCCCCTTGTTTCTGCCCAATAGCCTCTACCAAGTTTAATCTGACCCTGAGCGTGGCATCTGTAAATATAATCTTTTGGGGCTGGGGGAATAGTTGAATATCATAGGGTTTAGTAATCTCCCAGTGTATGTCTTCAGCACAGCTGTTTGCTGCCTTGGCCGTAGACATTGTGAGCGGAGTAGAAGGCACTGACTTATAGTGATATGACAGAGTATGATGAGATGGGAATAAGCAGCTGGAGCTTTTCTCAGTCTAGACTGCTGGAAATCAGCATCACTGTCATCACTTGCCTTTGTGCGCGGATCCCGCCAGTGCTGGGAATACACAGCATGCACATTATGCTGCTCTATGGCGTTCAGTTTTTCCTTATGTCTGCATTATTATTTTTATACTGCATTAAACCTACAGTTTTTCTAATTTATGATTTGCAATACTGTTGCAAGTTTATTTTTCTGTATTCTCCAAGGCACCGGTATTTGTGTTCCCTTTGTGTATATTTTATGAGCGCTGGAATGTAAATGTAAACTGCGTATAAAGTATAAAGTCTTAAAGTTTGTCTATAGAAATATATTTAATATAAATAGGTCCAAGTTAGAGGTGGAACATGAAGTGACTAGGCCCCAATGCAAAATCTGTACCAGGCTCCATAAATGTAATGTATTGTTTATAGTTTTGGTCTCCCCATGTTGGGAAGAGACACCTTATAGATCCCCTAAGGCTCCTGGACCCAGGTGCAAATGCAAGTTGCACATGTTACAGCAGCTTTACACATGGCAGGGGACTGTCAACTCCTTCCATACTTGGCTAAGGACCTGTTCTCAGTAAAGGACTATACTAGACTCTGGACTGGAGTTATTTGGCCACAGTAGCCAAGTTTTTATTAAAATATACCCATACAGAAATTTTTACACCAACCATCTTTAACATTTTATGATGCAAATATCCACCAATAAGGTGATCCTCAGAGCCCACAGATCTGACATATAAACCTTATTTAACCTCAACACTTTTTTACCTCCAGCCGTTTTCCCAGCTCAGAGGCACCAATTCACCCAGACATAAGTGACCAGGCCTTAGCCCATTTTCCACAATTCATCCCCTTGCCAGACCAATCTGTTTTCCAGAGGTCATCTGGGGAGTAACAGATACCAGTACCCCCGACAGCCTCCAAACCTGAAACTCAGTAAGCCAACTCCGAGGTCTCCACCGCCAACCGCCACGACAATAAGGGCCTATCTTCCTGGGTGCTCCTACCTCACTATAACAGCAGCTCCCAAATCTAGAACCATTAGGGAGTGTGGGCAGGGGAGGTTCGCTGTTCCCTTCCACCTCATGGTCTGATGATTTTCCCAGGCATTCTGGTTTTAATCTGGGCCCTCTCTCCCTTCCTATTTGTGACAGCCCATAAGTCCTCACCTTGACCAATCCTTCCATTCCCTCCACACAACCATCATGAGGAGCTCCCCATAAGGCTGCACCTGGTATGGCCCCTACTGAACACAAGTAACAACCTCTCAGACAGCTTTGGCGTTGCGCTTCCGCGCCAATACACAGCAGCGTTTTAAGTTCACACAGGGTTTTCGCTCAGAATTTTCGAATCCTGCTACCCTAGGCTACTGCTCACACAGCTGGCTTTCGGGAAGAAGTCTGAGTGACACGACGGTCACTCCATACTGACAGGTAAACCACATTGCTTGCACAGAGATTACGATGTAGACACCTAAAATAGCGAGTCCTGGAATGACAGTAAACTTCAGGTCAGAGCATGAGAAGGCTGGATCTTGGGAAGAACTAAGACATCACCCACAGCACAGCCAATAGGTGAACCCGAGTTTCAGAAGCAGCAACACCAATTGAATTGAAAGTTGCATACAATACACACAGTGCAGTCATGAGTCACCAGCATATATTATAGATATTAGTGAACCTTTGAATACACAGCAAACATTTTATTATACAGAGCAGAGAACCACAAAGAGTATGAAAGCATGCACATAACAGCACACAGGCCTATCATGAGTGGGGTCCTAACTCGAATCACACACTACTCTGTGCAAGGGGGTGGCATCCACCACATCACAATCCAATGGTTGTGGTCAATGTGAGGTTCACAAATGAGTGGATATACTTTGTATACTATATATACAAAGACCAAATATCTGACCAGGAATTTGCTAAAAACTCCATATTATCTTGCTAGAAATCTAAATTGCTTTATTTCCTCTGAAATAATTCTTCTGATTGTTTTATGTCACTCAACACTGTTCAGATTCAAAAAGTTCACGTGACAGCTACACACTTCATGTGTGTTTGTTCACACACCGGTGTCTCCATCTGCTCAGTTTAGATCTTAGCAGATGGAAGAAAGAAAAACTTTCCCAGTTGGAAGGTTTTCCTACATCCACCTGCTGGGATGCATCTCTCTTCTGAAAAAAAACATACAGAAGGCAACACAGATTTCACGTACGACTGTGTAAACAAGTCCCACAGATCATAAAATTAAAGGTTTTCTCCACCACCTCTTGGTCCTCTTACACCATCCTCTCATTGTGACTGTAACTTAGTAGTCAGTTAGGTATTCCAGTTCTCTGATAGCAATGGTTTTCCATCCAGATACTGAAGACATCTTAAACAAGTCAATAGTACAATGGCAACATACTTATCAGAGTTGTGAAGGAAAATTTTACCTGCAAGTTCTGAAACTTCTTCCTCCATAGAGAGTTACTAAGAGTATTCCAGCTATGTTGTCTTTGGACACCTTGAAAATGGGTGATTAACTTCTTCAGGCTCTTTCTACTTCATTAGAAACTGGAAAAAAGATGCAGCCATGTAGACAGGGTTACCGACCTCCTTATTATTTCTTTTACTGGACTTGACCTTGGATCCAATCATAGTAGACTCATCCTGAGATCCATTCATGAGAAACTAAAACTGACACTCAGTATGGGAAACTGGTACGATCCAATCATTGGAGGAAAGGCACCCAGATCCAATAATGGGAGAACAAAAGGAGATCCTGTCTTGGAGTTGTTAACCCCCTTTTATTCTCCTCTTCTCGACAAATTAGGCAAAAATCACAGACTGCTGCATTCCTAAAAAAAAATAATACCATGCATCCCAACTTTTTTAAGTTGGTCTCCGGGAAACCCTCTAGTAGCCACACACCCTCATGGTAATGTGGTCAAGCTCCTTTTTTGGGATATGACCAGTGCATAAAGTATCTATTGCACATCTAGTAGAGAGAGAGCCTAGAGACATGGGAGATTTGCCCACTCTTTTGGGACACTAGAAGGTCACCCCTTACTAAAGGAGCCTAATGGACGTTTCGGGAGAGTTGGCAAGTATAGTGCTTTGAAAAAATGTTGCAAAGTAAGAATGCTTTCAAAAATAGAAGTGTTAATTGTTTTTTTGTTTTGTTTTTTGGCAGATAAGAAAATAAAGTGAACGCAGAAAACATAGATGTAAATTGCATTAACATTTGGTGTGACCTTTGCTCTTTGCCTTACAACAATTTTTCTAGATACACTTGTAGACAGTTTTTGAAGGAACTCGGCAGGGAGGTTGTTCCCGCCATCTTGGAGAACTAAACACAGATGTTCTGTGGATGTAGGCTTGCTCCAATCCTTCTGTCTCTTCATGTAATCCCAGACAGACTGGATGATGCTGAGATCAGGACTCTGCGGGGGCCATATCATCACTATCATATGTGGGGCCAGACTCTGTGAGGGCCATATCATCACTTCCAGGACTCCTCCTCCAAAGGGCAAAGATCACACCAAATATTGATGGGATTAGATCTCTCTTTTCTGCATTCACTTCATTTTTTTAATTGACAAAAATAAACAATTAACCCTTCTATTTCTGAAAGCATTCTTACTGTGCAGTATTTATTCCACACCTGCCTAAAACTGTATCCCACATGTCTCAGAATACCATTATGGACACATATGCAGCTTTTACTGTGAACTGTACAATGATGACAAGTGGTTGTCACAGTGATTGACGGACGCTTGGTGACCCTGACAGGGAGGTTGCATCTTGACAGGCTGACCTTTTAACCAGGCCTACGCTGATATATGCACACAATTTACCAGCGGCGTCAAATATAGAATTGTATATAAATTACTGACACTTACCAGTATGTGACTGTCTCCAGGTCCTAGGGTTGGAACCCCAGTGAAGCAGCTATGGCACACGTAATGTACTTTTGTCTGACACATTTCTTTTCCGCTGTCATACTTATCTTACGTGTATCTTTGTAGTCGATAATGTAAATGCAGCTTCCTGTGGCTCTCCGAGTCTAGGCTGACATTTTAATCAGTGCTTGAAAGTCCTATCTAAAGTGCCCCGCTGGGCGGTAGTACGTCTGTAATGGATTATACTTTGTCATTTATAGTATAACTGACTCACTGTAACATAAGCTTTCTACAAAACCAATTGTCCTATGTGTCAGATGTGTGAACGGAATATTTGCCCATATGCTGACGTATATTAAGCATTGCTCTTCTTATTAAATCTCATACATGTGATCCAAATAATGGCAGCGTTCATTATTTTGACAGTGAACCCCCTCGCGTCTAGATGATCTCTCCAGCTAATTATCCTCCAAACCAAGTGGAAATTTACAGAACTCATCTCTTTTCAGAGGGTTGGACTTCAATAGCGTGTATCTGTCATATAACCGACAATCATTAGTAAGACGCTGGAGAGTATTTACTACGGATCAGCTCCAGGCATCATTAAGAAGCGCTGAGGATGTAGCCAAGAAATGAAATTCATAATATAAATTACGGCTTTATTACTCTCTCATCCGTGAACACTTAAAGAGCTATTCCAGGAGGTCCCATAGATAGCAGCTTTGTTTACTGATCACACTTCGGTATATATTACTACAGGTATTATTATTCTTAGATGGTTGTGTTTAGTTTCCATGCATAACAGTGAAGGTGGACATACAGGTGTGATGATTCTGCTTAAATATGGTTATAACTCAAAGCTGTATTTTGTTCTCTGGGTAGCGTATCTCTTTACTCATAAGGTGCGCAGCTATAATCCCAGGTGTATATTGGCAATAGTGGCCAGGCTGGAACAATAGGGCTTTGTATCCATTCCAGCAGGGCTCCATTGTATTCATACACAGCCCTGAGTGATCCAAGAAACATGCATTGATCAGTCTGCACTGTAGATCAGATATGGCTGATAACATTGTATCATTCCACTCGGTCTCAGCTCTTTGCAAAGAATCTGGACTTGAGTGCATTATTCAATCAGACTTGCTGCCGCCGATGACCTCATTCTGGGAGGTGGCATAAAGGGTATAAAAGATGAGGTAAGAGGTCTGTGGGAGGAGATTATGCTATGGAGATGGGGCTGAGACTACAAGAGTTTACTGAGAGACTGTGATGAGAGCATGCAGGCTGGAATATACTGTGATGCCACATGCTAGGAGTTAATGCCACATGCCAAGAAGCCTCCACTGGTTACTCACACATGCCATGTGTGAGTGTTGGACTATAGAGCCACATCAAGGAGATGCGTGGTAAAGTAACTATTTCAATGTTATTCCCTTTTTATTTTCATTGCACTGTATCTGGTAACTAGTAACTGTTAATGCTTGCATACATCTGCATATCTGTTCTGAACTGCATGTGTTAGATGTTAATACCGACCCATTTAGGGGTTAATAAATATATAAAATTTAGAAAGCTTGTCTTGTATTTATCTTGTGAACCCGGCACTCACTGGCGGTGAGTGTGGTTTTTATATGAAAGAAGACTCAGGTGGGGCCACAGCGGTGTTGGCGCACTGAGGATCTTTCACATTCCTCCCCCTTTAGATGGGGCTTGCAGGAAGTAGGGGCCTACGCCCCTCTTCTGAAAGCACCTCCACCTCCAGCTTCTCAGGCTCTGGCCCCAAGGCTCCCTCACCTTCCCCCAGGGTCCCAGCAGACTCGGGCCTTGTCAGACTCCGAGGGTGGTTGAGCGGCACGCGCCTTCAATATGTCCAGACTAGGGTTAGCTTGGACAGCCTCTCTGAACTCTTGGCTGGAGTGAGACAAAAGAGAGGTGCATGTTACATAGCTGCCGGCCCCTTCTGTCTCTCTAGTCTGACTAGGGACACTTCTAAGGCCCAGGCTCTGAGCCACGTACACTTGGCTACCTCCTGTCTGTTCTGGGTTCGCTTTCTGAGTGCTGGCACCCTGTGGAGCCACACTCATAACCCCAGGTCTTTGGGATACCAGTTTAGAGACCCCATCCCGGCAGTCTCTCAGGGTCTCTCTCACACTAGCCACTAGTTGGGAGAGTTCTAGGGGATTCTGCACCTCCCCCTTTGCTTCCAAACCTACATCATGTTCCTCCTGTACTTGGGTGGGTGATGGTGATACCTTGGGCAAATGACTGAGATCAGGCTTCCCCAAACCATCCCCCCACAATACATTGACAGGTAATACAGTTGACATACCCCCTTCTGGGATCTCACCTCCAGTACCCCATGCCATCTGCACTTGGGCCATGGGCGCTCCTGGAATAGAACTTGACAGAAGAGACGTGTATGTCTCATACCGGCCGGACTCCTCTGGCTTCAAGGGAGTGAGGCTAGTCATGGCGGTCTCAGCACCGACTCCAGGTGGTGTAGGCAACGGTTCAAGGGTCGGATCGCCCTCCACCCTTGTAGCACTCTGGCTGCGGGCTAACACCGCACTACCAGCAGTCCGTCCCTCACCTGGATCGGCCATGAGATCCACATAGCTTACCTGACCACCTGGCACATGGTCAGCAGTTGGGTGCTTATCGGATGCACTGGGCGAAATAGTAGAAGTTGCTTCCAGTGACTCAGAAGAGCTACCCTGTACACTTTCACAACAAGCATTGGCAAATACATTGACAGTACCTTCATTAGCAATTGCTAATTCACACCGGGCCTCAATGAGATCTGCAGTAGACATATTAACAAGCTGGGAGGGAGACGCCCCCGCAGATGTAGGTGTGTCTACAGACAAAGTCTCACTGGCTCCTAGCACGGGAGTGAACAAAGCATCAATAACATTTTTGCTGAGCTGGGTTGCAGGAAGCTCATTTACATCTTCCCTGCTCTCAGCTGAAGGCAACTCATTAGCATTTACATTGACTGCCATGGGAAGTATCTCAGAGAGGGGGTTACGGGCCCTCTCTGCAGATATGACAGACACATTATCAACATTAGTCATAGACAGTTTATCACAGGAAATTGGGGTGCTCCCCACCCCATATTGGGACATCATAGGTCCTAAATCAGTTCCCAACAGTACATTAGCAGGCAAATCAGTCAATAGTCCCACAGTCCGCATTCCATTTCCTGCACCCCAGTCCAGATACACAGATGGGCCACCTGCTGTGGCTTGGGAAGCAGGGAAGTTCTCAGGGCGGTTGGGGCACTCCTCCTTGAAATGTCCTGTTTGGTTACAGGCATGGCCCTGCCGCACCTCCCCTTGGAGTTTGGGGAAGGTCACTAGGGTGCCCAGAGTTCTTGGGACAGGGGAGGGACCACCCAGGGCATAGTTTGTCTCACCCGACCTGACGACAGACGGCTGTGGTGAACTCCGGCCTGGCTTCTCCTTCCAAGTTGAGGTTCTCTGCAGGGTTGTTGGAGTTTGCGCAGGGGCGGTTTGTGCCTGCTGGGAGAGCTCCATCCTTTTGAGCTCAAGCTGAAACTGCCGCTCTCGTTCTGCTGCCTGCCGCTCTTGTTCTACAGCTTCCTGAAAACAGTACAACACCTGCAGGTATGTGTTAAGGTCACTGGTGCCTACTTGCTGCAGGGCCGTTTGCCAGTATGAAGCCATTCCCATAGCAAGGCTGGGGCTACTGGTCCCTCCTGGTGAAGTAATCCTTGGAACCGGGCTGCTTGCTGCACTTCCTGGCCTAGAACCGAAATCAGGACTCTGCTCGATTCTCTGCATGGCTGTGGCTGCCTCCATTTCAGCCATACGCTCAGGATCTCCAAAAGCCTGGTTCTGCAGTTCTGGGCTCTGCTTCTGAGCCCACTAGCCATCCACTGGTATTTGCCAAATAAAAGATAGGATAGAATACAAAGAGAAAGGGAGGGGAACAGTACTGTATCAAACTTTCACTGTACCTTAATGCTTGCTTTAATACCGAGCTTGTCTCATAGGATTACCATAATCCCCAGCATGTGAGTGATAAAGGTCACCAACACACGCTGTTTATCCTAAGATCCCACTACGCTGCCACCAATGTGAAAGATCCTCAGTGCGCCAACACCGCTGTGGCCCCACCTGAGTCTTCTTTCATATAAAAACCACACTCACCGCCAGTGAGTACCGGGTTCACAAGATAAATACAAGACAAGCTTTCTAAATTTTATATATTTATTAACCCCTAAATGGGTCGGTATTAACATCTAACACATGTAGTTCAGAACAGATATGCAGATGTATGCAAGCATTAACAGTTACTAGTTACCAGATACAGTGCAATGAAAATAAAAAGGGAATAACATTGAAATAGTTACTTTACCACGCATCTCCTTGATGTGGTTCTATAGTCCAACACTCACACATGGCATGTGTGAGTAACCAGTGGAGGCTTCTTGGCATGTGGCATTAACTCCTAGCATGTGGCATCACAGTATATTCCAGCCTGCATGCTCTCATCACAGTCTCTCAGTAAACTCTTGTAGTCTCAGCCCCATCTCCATAGCATAATCTCCTCCCACAGACCTCTTACCTCATCTTTTATACCCTTTATGCCACCTCCCAGAATGAGGTCATCGGCGGCAGCAAGTCTGATTGAATAATGCACTCAAGTCCAGATTCTTTGCAAAGAGCTGAGACCGAGTGGAATGATACAATGTTATCAGCCATATCTGATCTACAGTGCAGACTGATCAATGCATGTTTCTTGGATCACTCAGGGCTGTGTATGAATACAATGGAGCCCTGCTGGGATGGATACAAAGCCCTATTGTTCCAGCCTGGCCACTATTGCCAATATACACCTGGGATTATAGCTGCGCACCTTATGAGTAAAGAGATACGCTACCCAGAGAACAAAATACAGCTTTCAGTTATAACCATATTTAAGCAGAATCATCACAACAGGAGAGGGCAAATGCTGCAAAGAAAGAATACGTTCAGAAATAGAAGTGTTAATAGTTTATTTTTGTCAATTAACAAAATAAAGTGAATGAAGAAAAGAGAAGTCTAAATCCCATCAATATTTGGTGTGAGTGCCCTTTGTCTTCCATCAGTTCTTCTAGGCACACTTGCAGATAAGTTTTAAAGGAACTCGGCAGGGAGGTTGTTCCCGCCATATTGGAGAAGTAAGCACAGATCTTCTGTGGATGTAGGCTTGCTGATCTTCTTTTGTACACTGAGCAATTGGGGGAGAGCTCCTGCTGCACTCAGTTGCCTTACAGACAGATACAGGTCTGATCTAATGCTTGTGAGACAATAATAAGAAAACAGATGAATTCCTGGGTCACAGAGTGGAGAATTTATATATTTCTTATACGGTTCATTGCATTATGAGTCAAGATTGGATCAAAGGAGGTATTGCGAAGGAGGGATTAAGAGAAGAATGGAGGGAGGATTTATTTTTATATGTGTGTATTTCCTAGATTTTCTATTCTATTATGGTTTTTGAAAATTTGGGGTTGGTGACTCAGTGGTTAGCATTGCTGCCTTGTGACACTGGAGTCCTAGGATCTAGCCCAGGACAACATCTGCAGGGAGTTTGTATGTTCTCCCCGTGTTTGGTGGGTTTTCTCCAGGTACTCCGGTTTCCTCTGGGTACTCCGGTTTCTTCCCACACTCTAAAGACATACTGATAGGGAATGTAGATTGTGCTGTTGAATATGATGACGCTCTATATATATATATATATATATATATATATATATATATATATATAAGTAAGCAAAATAAATAACATTTTAAGTATAAAACAAAGTGTGTAGGATTATTCTATTGCAAATTTATATCATTCAAAAAATATGGTGCATGTATTCAATAAGATGTCCATGGACAGGGGAAAGTAACAAATCTGAATATGGCATATCATCATAATCTCTATAGACAAACTAACGGAACTTGACTGTTTGATATCATGAAGTTTCCCCATTACAGACACTAAACTTCTTCAAGGAGCTAGAACAATCACCTCTTTGGTCGCTTCTGGAACGTGGAGTGCGGAAGGAAGTGTTCATTTCCTGACCTATAGGACATCCCCTACTAAATTTAGAACAGGCTGAGATCATTAACACAGCGTAAATTCTAGGCCTAACAATGGGCATATTACTTAACATCCTTAATCGTGGGTAGTCAACTGGCTACCAGTAAACTTCTGTTGTGATACTGGCAACACAGCTGGGTAAACATGAAGATAAATCTGATACAAGAGAATCTTCTTTATATGATCAACTCTGGTACAAATCTATACATATCAATATGAGTCAAGTGCCAAATAAGCACCCATTGGGATAGACAAATACCAATATCCGACATACTATTATTACTGGCTGGATATTTATTTAATTTTACTTATATAGCACCAACATATTCTGCAGCGCTTTACAGACATTGTCATCACTCACACACAATTCCATATCATTATGTCTTTGGAGGGTGGGGTACCCGGAGGAAACCCACGAAAACATGGGGAGAACATACAAACTCTATGCAGATGTTGTCCTTGGCCGAATTCGAAGCCATGCTCATGCTACTGAGCCACCATGCTGATGGATTCCTAGATGAATTGCTTTTATGGTAAAATACTGGATGACATGGAGACAACATAGGGCAACACTCAAAGTGCCTACAGGTCTTTAATATAGATACATAGAGACCGATGTACTGGTGTGGTGACTTCTATGTTAGATGTTACTTTTGCATAATAATGGACATTAACACACGTTAACGGATGTATTTTTGTCAGTTTCCACTATATTAGCGTCCATTTGCCTTCCATTATGGTGGCGTCCGGTTTTATTGGACCCTATCATAACAGGCTTCCAATGTTAGTGTGAACCTACCCTAAGAGGCGTTCAGCTTTTTGAAAAATTTGGTGTATTAAACTCCATCGACTTTTTTCTACTGTATTAATAATATCATCACACAGCGCCTAAATAATACTCTACACAAATTCTGGTGTATGGTCTAAACAAGCACTGAGATGCGGCCACCTGACAATAAGATATCTTGAGTATGGAGAAAGTGTACTGGGCGATCTAATAAAGAGTGTAAAAAGGCTCCTCACAAAGACGACTTGAAATATTACTGTAGACTTTTATGTATCCAGAGCTTTCTGTTTACATTTTTCAGTTATGTGACAGCTCTTATGTAATTTGTGATAGTTTTATAAAGCAGATATATCTGGAGGCATACTCTTCTATACATATATAGGCAGCTGAACGCTGACACTAGACAACACACAACAGAATGGCAAGAAAATATTAAGGAGAAATATATTCATAATTCATTTTAAAGCGTACCTCCAATTATAAAATAACTTCTCTTAAATGAATAGTATTGGGATATATAAGAAACTTTGTAATATATATTATTACAGAAAACTACTTCTATCTCCATTTATCAGGCTGCCATTTATTCACTTTCTTATCACTGTGTGTCTCTCCCTATAGCAGCATCTTTCTATCCCCTTCCCTCTCCATAGACTTCTATGTTAGATGTAAGTTGTGCATATCCACTCTCTAGATCTATTAATGATAACAGACTTTGTAAAGGGAAGGGGAAGAAAGCAGTCTGATAAATGGAGAAAGAAGCATTTTCCTTTAACAACATATATGACAAAGTTTCTTATATTCACATGTACTATTAATTTCTGAAAATCTGTTTTATAATTGGGGATACACTTTAATTCGTCATCAAACAACTCCAAACAGCTAATAATAATGTTAATTTATAGTAATGATAGTAGCAATGTATTATAATAGTTTACTCTACCTTCACATTTGTGCTGTCCTATCCATTCTTCACGTCCATTGCAGGACTAGAAGAATGGAAAAACAGACAGCAAAGGATCAGTGAAATGACCGACACAAACAGATCCCGAGGGACTCAGGGCCGTTTTAATATTTTAGGAGGCCCTGTTCAGACTTTTTGTAAGTGGGCCCCCCCCACATAATTTTATTTCCACAAAACTACCCTTTCATACAGCCCCCTGCCCCCTCAACCACTGCAAAAAAAAACCCCAAAAAACAAAATACTCACCTAACTGCATTCCCACGGACCTGCATTGCACTTCTCTGCCGCAGACATCACCAGCTGAAATCAGAATAATGCTGCTCACAGGGGGAGGGAGGAGTGAGCTTGCAAACAAAACATCACAGCATCATGTGACCTCAGATTGGGAGTGGTTTATTACCTGTAATTTAATTGCAGTGGAGAAGGGAGGGGTACACAGAGTGAGAGCTTGCTATGAATGACATATACACTGCATGGCCCTGTCCATCATAGCAGGCAGGTAGCTCTTTGGTGCAATGTGTGCAATGGTGACACCCTTTTTGCACCAAACAGCTCATTAACATATCACAGAAAAGACTAATATCTACGGAGGCACCGATTGAGAAGATGAGAAAAGTATTATACTTATGTGAACCCCGACTATCTAACTGGGCTAATAGTTCAATGAGGACTGTTCTGGTGACAGACTCCCTTTAACCCTTTGACTCCTGGAGACCTGTAAGTGCGCTGAAATGTGATTTCTGCCCAGTTTGAAGTGAGTTTAAAGTTAGATCTACAGTATGTCATGTGCTGAGAACATGTTTAAGAGTCAGCTGTGTGAATAGGACCCTATGAAAACAGCCTAACCAGAATATATTTCAGTATGTTGAAGAACCTCCTTGGTATGTCCACAGTGCCAGCGAGGTGTCTGAGAGAGATCATTGCAAGGGGAATGCTAACACAGCATGTGCTCCAGGTGCAGGGTGCCAGCAGACCACAGGTACAAGGCTAGGGGGGCAAAATGATTTTTTGTCCCTGGTGAAGGAAAGCCTAGTTGTGACTGAGGACCAGTGCAGAGGAGTCTGAGGACCAGCACATACCTCCCGAACTCTTTGTGTGTCAATATTTGTCTTAATACAACTCAAGTCAATGTCTACATTATTCCTGATGATGCCACTAGAGCCTGATAGGATGAGCGTGACTCCTCCGCTTTGTGATGTCTCCGTCATTCAGCTTCCAGTATTGCACAACTCCATGCTGTGTTTGTTGCTGAAGCTTTTGTAGACCGAATAGCATGGCATCCAAGCTCTCATCCTCTGTTTGCTGCACACAGCAGGGGACTGATTGAAGGATGGAGCTTTTCCTTCTTCCAAGTGTTCTAGCACAAATGTCCTCAACTTCTATCATTCCCTCGTCTAATTCAATGCTGAAATCTAAATGGGAGGAATGTAATTGCCCTTGACCTCCACTTGATACAAGGAGTCTTATAATATGCCTGATGGATGATAGAAGATAATGTCATGTAAGCAAATGAGTATTTTTATGAAGAAACAAGACCATTTATGGCACATACAGGATGTGGCGGTGACTAATGTCTGGGTACGTGCCCATAGTACATCATTTTAATAAATATTCTTAAATAACAGTTCTTGCTTTTGGGCATGTCCATCCATAAAATTCTTTTGGGAGACATTTAGAGCATTTACCACTAATGCTGATATAATGTTACCTCTAATGACCCTTTATGGACCATCACCAACGCCCCAATGCAAAATACCAAATAGGAACATAATCTACCAGCCAAGCCTTAAAGGGGATATCCAGTTTCTAGTATTGATGACCTAAGGTTAGGCCATCAATATTAGATCTGCAGGGTCAAAAATCTGCTGTACCAGGGCAGCGCAGCTTCCGGTAATGTTTACATGCAGTGTTTACTCGCCGTACAGAGTATATCAGCGGGTTTAGGTACTGCAGCTTTGACCCATTCAAGTCAATGAGGCACCTAAACCCTCAGTACCCAAACATGCCACGACACTTCATACAGCGACTGAGCAGTGCGGCTCCTGGCATGTAAACTTTATCAGGAGCCAAGCTGCCCTGATACAGCTGATCTGCGGGAATCCCAGGTATCGGACATCCAGAGATCTAATATGGATGGTCTACGCTAAGGACGATCCTACAGTTCTATATGCAAGTTGCATGTTATGGAGAAGAAGCAGCTGAGACGATTGATATACAGTCTTATATAATTTGTAGTTTATTGATCTTAACCTCTGATCATGTTGGGTTTAGGAGTCCAGTGGGTGGAGTGTGTATCCAGAGTTATACAGGGAAGGCTGCCAGTCAATGCATAGGACAGCCCACTCGACTCCTAAGCCCAAAATAAGCAGAGATTTAGACCAATAAATGAGAAGATATATCTAATCTTTTGCCAAAAAAACTACAGCATATAGCAATGTACTATTGCAGTCAAGTCCTTCTCTATGAAATGCTATAGATACGAGAGTGTGTTCAATGTGATCATTTTGCTATAAACACTGTTATGTTATGACATATGAGGATTATTCCAGGGATTTTCCTTCATTTACACAATATGTATTTATAGACTTAGTCCTTCCAGTAATATGGGCCAATTCTTTCGTTATATTTAATACCTTCACTAGAAGGTAGTGACTGGAATATAACTGGTAGGTTAACCTGGGTTTTTAGCAGTGGCGTAACTAGGAATGGCTGGGCCCCATGGCGAACATTTGACATGGGCCCCCCCCCCGAATCGCTGCCCCCAATCGCCCCCCCCCCCCAAAAAAAACCGCTTTCCTGCGCACACTATTATGTGCCATAGTGGCTCCTGAACACAGTATTATGCCCCATAGTGGCCCCTGCACACAGTATCATGCCCCATAGTGGCCCCTGCACACAGTATCATGTCCCATAGTGGCCCCTGCACACAGTATCATGCCCCATAGTGGCCCCTGCACACAGTATCATGCCCCATAGTGGCCCCTGCACACAGTATCATGCCCCATAGTGGCCCCTGCACACAGTATCATGCCCAATAGTGGCCCCTGCACACAGTATTATGTGCCATAGTGGCCCCTGCACATAGTATCATGTCCCATAGTGGGCCCCTGAACACAGTATCATGTGCCATAGTGGCCCCTGCACATAGTATCATGTCCCATAGTGGCCCTTGCACACAGTATCATGTCCCATAGTGGCCCCTGCACACAGTATCATGTCCCATAGTGGCCCCTGCACACAGTATCATGTCCCATAGTGGCCCCTGCACACAGTATCATGCCCCATAGTGGCCCCTGCACACAGTATTATATCCCATAGTGGCCCCTGCACACAGTATTATGCCCCATAATGGCCCCTGCACACAGTATTATATCCCATAGAGGCCCCTGCACTGAGTATTTTGCCCCATAGTGGCCCCTGCACTGAGTATTTTGCCCCATAGTGGCCCCTGCACACACTATTATATGTCCCATTGTGGACCACCCATGAACAATTATTATACTCTGGAGTCTTTTCAGACCCCAGAGTATAATGATCGGAGACCCAGGGGAGGATACAAACAAACAAAAACAACGTTGCTTACCTGTTCCTTGCTCCGGTGCATGCCCGTGCGCTACTTCGGCCTTCTTCAATGTTGGACCAGTCCGGCGTCACATGATGCGGGCCGGCGTCGTGACGCAAAATGACGTTCGCTGACTTCTGGGACGTCACCAAACAGGCCCGAAGCCTGGAGAAGCGCAGGAGAGGTAAGTACATTGTTTTTTATGTTCCCTCACCAACTCTGGGCCTCCGGAGTATAATGATAGCAGAGATTGTGGGGTTCGGCCCGCGGCCTCACATACCGATCCCCGCTCCTGCTCACAGCCGCCTCCGCAGAATCGTAACCGCAGGCGGCCGTGAGCGGGACCCCAGGGAACGGTAAGTATATAGGGCCTGTTACCTGCTGGGGTTACTCCAGCAGGTAACGGCCTATTTAAAAAAAAAAAAAAAAAAAGCAACGGGGGCCCGCGGGGCCCCGTAATGTCCCGGGCCCTGTGGCAGCCGCTATCACTGCTACCCTGGTAGTTACGCCCCTGGTTTTTAGCAATATTGACCAAAAATTGGGAAATTTTTTGAATTTCTCAGTCTCGGCTTTAATTTGACATGTAAATTTTGGATGTCATGATATATTACCTGTTAGGGTCTTGCCAGATGTAGCAATACCCTACACTACTGCAGTGGTCTGGGAGGAAGGACAGAGACAAGTGAGCCCTAATCTCACCCCAGCCACTGTCCCTTCCTACTGCCTCAGTTACCCTAAACAGTAAAAGGACAACCTGAAGACGAGCCCTATACTGAGTAAGTGACAACACAGAACACAGACAAAACAAACGACAAAAAGGGAGGTCAGGAAGCCAAGGGTTCGGTAACAGACGAGCAATGCAGTACGAAATCACAATCCAAGAGAATAGTCACAAGGCAAGCCAAAGATCAGAGAATCAGGTAACAAAGCAACAAGGGATATCACAAAGAGAGCAGGCAAAGACAGTGCAATAACCGGCGACCATGTGAGGGCTGACAACCTGTTTATAGAAAGTCTGGGCAAGCCCCAGACTGGATTGGTGGACAGGCTGTCAATCACACAGGCAAGGCTGAGATTAACTATTTGTGGTCCAGAGAGAAATGCTCAGAACACGGGTGTGGCTGGAAATCCATTACATTGTCTAGGACCATGTTCAGACTGAGCAACAAGAAACCTACACAAGGAACCAAACTGAACACACCTCCTTCGCCGCAGCGTGCGAGCGGAGGGTGGCGCAGAGACCTGAACAGGCAGAGACGTTACATTACCATTTCAAGACCTTTTCATATCCTGGAAGTGTTAATAAAGGTGGTTATAAGTGTCTGTTTTTCAGATTTTTTCAATATTTTTTTTTATTTCACAAAGTGCCACTAATATATTTAGTTATACGAGACTTTTGGGAAACATTATATTTTTTTTATTGCCGATTTTCCCCATAACTAGGACTAGGGCTGACATATAAGTCCCAGTTACAGATTGTTTGTCTGTCAGGACTGAGGCAGGAAGCATCATGGCTGCCTCTTGCACTGTGGTGTGTTCCTACAGACTGTTGCACTCTCCAATCTATGGTGACACTATAAGAGTGTGTAGGGATACCACCATTTTTCAAGGTAAATAGTAACATAGAGCTATCAATTTATTCATAAATTTCTAGGAGGAACACTACTGTGCAGAGCTGGAGATTGGAGAATACAAGTATTTACTAGCATAGACATATCAGGAATCCTTTGAAAGAGGACCTTTCACCACCTCCGCAAACTTCAGTTCTCATCATCTGTTAATAGGCACCACTCTGCTGATTCCAGTGCAGTTGGAATTTTTTCTCTAGCTCCCACCATTCCTGAGCAAGCAGTACAGTTACTTTTGGTGCCTTATATGCTACTTAGGCTCTGTAGAGTCAGACAGGAGCAGGCAGGCAGGAAGCGTGATTCAGAGCTCCAATCAGAGGCAGCCAGTGTCAGAGATCAGAATCATGCCCCTTGTCTGCTCCTGCCTGACACTGCCCTCCTGACAGTACAGAGACTAAATAGTATATCAGGTACTGAAACTAACAGCATTGATGGTTCGGGAACGGTGGGAGCTAGAGAAAAAAATTCTAACTGTGCCAGAATCACTATTAAATGATGTAAAGAACTGGACTTGGCGGAGGTGGTGAAAGGTCCTATTTAACATCACAACATCGTAATTATAATTAAAGAAATTATAGTTTTGTGGCTAAGCAGGCCTCCTTTCTTGGAAGTATGCCTTAACCCCTTCCCACTCCATATAGTTATAGCATATAGTTAACGCTCAGCACCGTAATAGTATGGTGCTTTCATGCTGTGGACATAGGAGCTGTGTCCATGGCTTCCGTGTCTCGGCCTTATTACTCAGCTGAACCTGTATTGCAGCTGAACCTGCAGCAATAATTTACATGCTGCTGTTATAAAATCCACTGTGCAAGATATTTCACACTGAGGGGTTTTTTTCTGCAGTGTGTGGACAGATGGGTTTTGTTAAAATCCCATCAACCTCACTACTTCTGTACAACACAGTGGGTTAGCCCTCAACAATTCCACCACGACTACCCTGCTGCTGTATAGTGTTAGCAAAGTTAGTGCACCACAACTTGGTGTTGTGTTAGCTACTTGATATGTTGTATCAGGTTTTGTGATATAGTTGTGATATGTTGTATGCTTATGTAACAGTTGGTACAGGTCACTGTGCGGTCAGTGTTCTAGCACTTTCTGGAAGCTAAACCGTGCAGAGACTCCTTAGAAGCAGGACTCACTTGCACCTATGAGTTGCACCAGGGTAAAAGTTGTTTGTTGCTCCTCTGTGGTGATACTCACTGACATCAGACATTGTCCAGGTTATATAGGGCAGGAATAGCTCCCAATTTGAGGGCTTGTTTCGGCACTGTCAGAGATTGACTTCAAGGATAACTTGGATGGAGGACTACATATTGGAGTGGAGCTGGACTGAAACCAACTTGAGATGCACCGGACAGCTTGAGAGGAAAAGCCTTTCCTTGTCACAAGAAAGCCATCTTATTCTGCGAACCAGACAACTTAGGACTCTCTTGGGTAAGATGATGGGTTCTCCACTAATGGACAGTGCACCCCCGCAACAGGGTAGTGTGCTATGGTGTTTGATCTTATACGCTGGGCATAACTTCTACTGATACTTTCAACCTGTCATCTGTAAACTGTTGTACCACTGAAGTATTGCACATATTGTGCAGCCATCTTCTACTATGATGAAGTGCAAAATGTCCAAGTCCTTCATTGCCGGAGGGTGTCTGGGTGGCAGTTCAGGAGGAAATAGATCGAACACAGCAGTGTGGAGACCCCGGAGGTGTGCGATACCAGTAGTGACCTCATTACAAGGATATGGGTATGGTCTTCTGGGAAGGTGGTTTTATGGAGAGGTCTCACGATATGTGTGCAGGGCCTTAACTTGATGGGGTATACAGGGCGTGGTCACACCTGGGGCTTAGGAGCCTTAGTGGACCCTTAAGGTGTCTCTTCCTTATATAAGGATACTAATACTACAAGCAATACATTACAGTTGGGGGGCCTGGTACAGATTTTGCATTGGGCCTAGTAGATTCATTTTATACCACAGTATGTATTATATATGGTAAATACATTTATATCCTGAGATACTGAATGATTTCCTTCTGACAAAAACTTGCAGGAATTCCAGACCAGCTCAGTGAGTTTCTTCCATTATAATGTCGTGTCAGTATACATACTATATAAATGTATTTGGCCACATACATCACAATAGGATAGTCAACTCTTTACATAAAGGCAAGCGGCTTTGAAGACTGTACTGTCAGCATTTCACAGAAAATAGAGGTTAAATATTGAGCCATTACCTCGCTTCGCTGTTTAAAATGAGACACTTATCTTTCAATTCTAGTCTCAGCGCTGAAAAAAAAAGCTCCCTTTGTTCAGGTTGTTATTCCCGTATTTGCTTGGGCTGCAGTCCTACTGTGCTGGGAGTTTGATTCATTACGGCTCAGCTCTGATATCATTGCCATCCTGGGGTTCAGAGCACTGAGCGGAGTGTGAATAAAACAACATTATGGCTCCATGTCTTCCCTACCGGGCGAGCCATTTTCTACTACACTCTAATACCGCAAAGTGTGTTTATGTTTGTCTTCTCTGCATTATTAAATCCTACTTTTAATAATTAATGCCGCCATCATACCACATGGAGTTACAAGGAATTGGGAGCAGCAATACCGCCGAGTCTTAAACTGCTAGCAGAAGAAATGACCTGACTTTGAAATCCAAAGCATCACAGCGGGACGATAGTGCCTGTCATAAAGTAGACAGCAGTGTGCCGTACTGTAATCTCTACCCTATTAATTCCCCAGCACATAATATCTCTATAACATGTTACAGCACAACCTGGCCTAATTACACTGTCAGGGCCGCCAATGCCGCACCACCGCTACAGGCTCACACATGGAGCCCAGCTCCAGTAATAGTGTCTCATCTCCAGCAGATGCTGTGTGACACCGAGGTATTACTGGGATATGATAACCATTTAATGTGCACTGGTGCTGAGTAATTGGCGCTGCTGGGAAATCCGTTCTGACTGCTTCACGTCTCATAGCAGCCCCGCACTTGTCTCTCAAGGGACAGGACCCTAAGAATGTGCAGTCTGAAAATAATTTCCCTGGAAGGTATTCCCATCTCATTATTCGTCCCATGAGTGTCTTTCTTATTGTCTATGGTCAAGATCTATTCTAGCCTATGAATGCATCTTGTAGGTTATAATAAGAGTCTTTCCGCTTCTTAAAGACACCTTCCTCCCATGTGTTATTGAACTTAGTGATATTTATGGCTTTGGACAGAAAGCTGCTAAATAAACGTACCTACCTAATGGTGTATTCGCTCAGACCTACATAGACCATCTAGGTTTTTTCAATACTTCCATTATTATATATGGATTTTGAGCTATGTTTTCTTCTCCACTCACATCCAAAGCAAAAGAAAATTATTTTGACTTTTTGCCTAGACAGCCACAATTGCTTCTACTCCTCTCTGGAATCAGCACCCTTTCATCCAGTCATTGACATTTTGAGGTTAGGTTCACATTTGCATTGGAGTCTCCACCGCAGATCCTGCCTAAAATTGGTGGAGAGAAAGTCCTGCAAGGACACCGTCACAGTCTATGGGGTCCTCAGGTAACCGCTTTTAAGCAGACACATGGGGACCTGAAAGACGGAGAGCCAAACGCTAGTGTGAACCTAGTGTAAGACTCATCCTGCATCATAGTTGTGTGCGGGCAAATCTAGTAAATCAGGCTCCGCCCCTAATGCACTTGCAGGCTGATTTGCATATTCATGAAAAGTATATAATTTCAGCATTGCTCTATCGGTTTGTTGCCATTATGTTTCTGTCCCCTATGTGGAAGTATTATTGGTTTAGAAGACATTTTAGACTTGACAGACTCCCTAACAAAAATGCTAATTTAGCTTTGCATATGATAAAAGTGTTGAATATGATTAGCATTAGTGCCAGGGGTGTAACTTTAAGCTCCTAGGCCCCAATGCAAAATCTGTAAAGGATCCCTTAGCTGTGGCAGAGGGACCTTTGTGCCCCCCTCAGGGTCCAGGGCCCAGTAGTGACGGTCAGCATTGCACCCCCTATAGCTTCGCCCCTGATTAGTATAAATTAAGTAGGACAATGTACTTACTCAAAATTGAATGTAGCTTTAGTGGTGTGAACACTGGTATATTATAGCTCTGTGCAACCTTCACATTTTACAGAGCCTCAAAAAGGTGCTCAGACACTGTTGTTCTACTATGTGCATCCGATTTCATACAGATAGGAGTTTTTTTACATCAGATTCTGTATGATTTTGAGATTACAAAAATGCGGCGTGCTCTGCCAAAATACAAGAGCAGAGTGACTGTAACTACATCTTTTAGCCCATAGGAACTCTATGTACAGGCTTTGTATTGCATGAGGCCTTAAAGACGCTCTCTACCGCATACAATCCCTACTTCTCAGAAGGATCCTATCACAATAAATTCATGACAAAGGGCCCTCCGTCGATCAGATTTAATCTGTATGGAAATTAAGTGTTCATTTTCCCTACAGTGCCACCACAGGGGAAAAGAAGCATTACACCATGGCCATTCAAATCAATGAGCTGTCTGGCTAATGCAGGACAGGACAGGTCCTCCAGAGAGAATGCTAGGGTGTATGAAAAGGGATTTTCTAATGTGGACATCCAATTTAACTGTGCAATTGCATGATCCCACTAAAATAATCCATTATGGCCATTTTCTGTGTTTTCTGTCTTAAACTTTGTTTTTCTATTTTCCATTGAACTTATTTTCTGGTTATATAAGTCATTTGGAAAGTCTTGTATCATAGAGGGTGCAAAGGTACCAGTCACACAAGGATCCTCGTCCCCATACCACATAAGACAACAATATTGTAAATGTGCAGGGCCTTGGTATAAATTTGGTATTGGGGCCCCTGTCTGGAGTGATGTGTTCCTTTACCAGGAAATTCTCTACAATAGTCAGGGTGTTTGACAAGTAATATCTCATAATATCTGAAGGCATTTATGATGGTGACATCTTGAGATATGGTATAAACACAGCTATCATTAGATCTGGAACATGTTGATAAAATATGCCAGTGCCCATCACAGCTCATGCACGTTATGTTATTGTTCACACAGAGACGTCGTCAGATGAAATGGTATTTATATATGAAAGCTGTCACCATCCATATATAATTATATTATTAGCGGTGATATTTCTATTCCCTTTCATGTTTTTGACAGACGCACGTGTAGTCACTTTTTTAGCCATTTGTGCCTTTACCTGGAAGAACTTGTTCTATAGTTAACCCTTTGATATTTGAAATATTGTGGACTAAGTGACTCCATTTTATCATATTTTATAATATTTTTTTTTATTAAAGGGGTTTTCTGAGACTTAGGATTAGTCATCAATATGTGATTGGTGGGGGGGGTCCGACACTCAGAAGCCACAATTATCAACTGCTTGAAGAGACCATGATAACCACGAGCGTCTTGGCTTTTTCCCTGTGCAGATGATGTCATGTTCATCAGGCACATGGTATAGCAGCAGCTCAGTCCCATTAAAATGAATGGGGCTGAATTACAATACCAAACACTGCCCCTATGATATGTACAGCAATATTCTTGGTACTCAGTGAAGTGGCCGCTGTGCTCACTCCAACGCTGTAGGCGCTTCAACCAGCTGATCGGTGGGTGTCCTGGGTATTGATGAGCGATCCTTTACCCTTAAAGGCTAAGGCCTCACCTAGTGAGCCACAGCCAAAAAGCACTGCATTGCATTTTTTTCCCACAACGCTTTTCATAAAAAGTCTGCCGTGTTTTCCTCTGCAGACTTTTTGCTTCAATTACACCTATACGGAAAACACCAGCGTTTCCGAAGGTATAATAAACATTTCTTAGAAACAGCTCCACTGTTGTCCATTGACTGTGTGTGGTACTGCAGCTCATCCACATTAACTTCATATACAGCCCATAGAGGAAAGCTGTCATGTTTTTTTACCCCCTTAAACCCCTTTTTGTGGGGATACAGAACTACGAAGCAGGTACTGTGGGTAAAAAAAGTATTTAGTCAGCCACCAATTGTGCAAGTTCTCCCACTTAAAAAGATGAGGCCGGCCTGTAATTGACATCATAGGTAGACCTCAACTATGAGAGACAAAATGAGAAAACAAATCCAGAAAATCACATTGTCTGATTTTTAAAGAATTTATTTGCAAATTTTGGTGGAAAATAAGTATTTGGTCACCTACAAACAAGCAAGATTTCTGGCTCTCACAGACCTGTAACTTCTTCTTTAAGAGGCTCCTCTGTCCTCCACTTATTACCTGTAGTAATGGCTCCTGTTTGACATTGCTATCAGTATAAAAGACACCTGTCCACAACCTCAAACAGTCACACTCCAAACTCCACTATGGTGAAGACCAAAGAGCTGTGGAAGGACACCAGAAACAAAATTGTAGACCTGCACCAGGCTGGGAAGACTGAATCTGCAATAGGCAAGCAGCTTGGTGTGAAGAAATCAACTGTGGGAGCAATAATTAGAAAATGGAAGACATACAAGACCACTGATAATCTCCCTCGATCAGGGGCTCCACACAAGATCTCACCCCATGGGGTCAAAATGATCACAAGAACGGTGAGCAAAAATCCCAGAACCACATGGGGGGACCTGCAGAAAGCTGGGACTAACATAACAAAGGCTACCGTCAGTAACACACTACGCCGCCAGGGACTCAGATCCTGCAGTGCCAGACGTGTCCCCCTGCTTAAGCCAGTACATATCCGGGCCCGTCTGAAGCTTGCTAGAGAGCATTTGGATGTTCCAGAAGAGTATTGGGAGAATGTCATATGGTCAGATGAAACCAAAGTAGAACTGTTTGGTAGAAACACAACTCGTCGTGTTTGGAGGAGAGTGAATGCTGAGTTGCATCCAAAGAACACCATACCTACTGTGAAGCATGGGGGTGGCAACATCATGCTTTGGGGCTGTTTCTCTGCAAAGAGACCAGGACGACTGATCCGTGTACATGAAAGAATGAATGGGGCCATGTATCGTGAGATTTTGAGTGCAAACCTCCTTCCATCAGCAAGGGCATTGAAGATGAAACGTGGCTGGGTCTTTCAGCATGACAATGATCCCAAGCACACCGCCAGGGCAACGAAGGAATGGCTTCGTAAGAAGCATTTCTAGGTCCTGGAGTGGCCTAGCCAGTCTCCAGATCTCAACCCCATAGAAAACCTTTGGAGGGAGTTGAAAGTTCGTATTGCACAGCAACAGCCCCAAAACATCACTGCTCTAGAGGAGATCTGCATGGAGGAATGGGCCAACATACCAGCAACAGTGTGTGCCAACCTTGTGAAGACTTACAGAAAATGTGTGACCTCTGTCATTGCCAACAAAGGATATATAACAAAGTATTGAGATGAACTTTTGTTATTGACCAAATACTTATTTTCCACCATAATTTGCAAATAAATTCTTTAAAAATCAGACAATGTGATTTTCTGGATTTGTTTTCTCATTTTGTCTCTCATAGTTGAGGTCTACCTATGATGTCAATTACAGGCCGGCCTCATCTTTTTAAGTGGGAGAACTTGCACAATTGGTGGCTGACTAAATACTTTTTTTTCCCCACTGTAATACATTTATTCAGCTATATACATTTATGGTATATTGGAGATGCCATAAGTATGTGATGGCTGGATGCCCGGGCTTCTATTCCTAATGAAGGGGTGGCTTCACATCCACAGTCACTGTCCATTATACTGAATGGAAGATCCACCGTAATAAGATGTGGAGTGGACTAGTGCGGACTAGTATTAGTTCTGAGGCTGTTCAGACTTCAGTCATCCTCCGCTCCATGCTTTTACTAATACAGTAATGGGTAGAAGCCAATAAACACACTTCATACTTGGCTCATACAGCTCTGACAGCGGAATGAGCATACACAGCTGGACGGCACCAGAAGAACGACGGAGCCCTCTGTGATGACATTAAGCCCTACATATATTATGTTGATTTAAGGAGCGTACAGTAATGCAGGACTGTAGTTTTTCTATATGTCACAATACTCAGATTGACTACACACTGTACCCAAAACTAATCGGGATGCTGGACATTACAGGATCCAGTCGGCATCGGACTGGGCTGCCTAGGGGGCGCTGTACAGTTACGTGCAAGTATTACCTGACAATTAATTGCAAAGTCCTAAAACAGCAACAATACACATTTTTCCAGTAGGAGCTGCTGCCTAGTCCTTGCTTCGGACCTTTCCTTTTCTGGTGACCCTGTCAGTATCCTACTGACTGGCTCTCACCTTGAACCAGGGTCCTCTTAACTCTGTGAGCTAGGGATACATGCTACACATGAGCGGGCCTCGGGGAGGAGCAAGACTCTGCAAGATGATTCAATACTGGGGACTCCGCAGTGATGTAGAGAAGGTGGGGCCCAGGGTGGTAGTATACCAGTCATCTATAGTTCTACACCTAGATGTCACCTTAGCCAGTCAATGAGTCTATATAATAAATTGAGTAGTTTCGTAAAGAATAAAAACATTTTTTATATGGATGCACGTCTGGGCTGGTTTTGATCTGTACATACTGTAGTGAGTGTATTGTACTGTGTACCCTGTGTACCGCTCAAGTAGGGGATGGAGGTCTAGGGGCTCACTAGAGATGGGTGAACCACTTTGTCAGAAGCTGGGTCTTGACTGAAATATCCCAAATTGTTTGGTCTTCAGACCCTAAAGTATAATAGGTGGGGCCCAGAGGAGGTGAAAAAAAATGAAAAACATTTATACTCAACTTCCCTTAACTCTTTTGGGCCTCCTTGCAGCATCAAGCTCTTTCTTTCAGTCTCGTCAATGACGTCATGCACCTGGGGTCACCGCTGAGGCTTGTAATTGGGCCTCAGGAGGTCACATGGGCCCGGTGAGCGTCATGACCTCACCAGGACAGTGCCAAATGCCATGAGGAGGGAAGGTGAGTATAAATGAGACAGGAAAAAGACAAGATTCTTTTACTCCAAACTTAATGAAAACTCATCTATCGGTGATAAATCTTATTATACTAGCATACAATATATCAGAGAAACTTAAACTACTTCCACCCTGCCTCTAGCTATGGTCATTATATAGAGACGGCTCACAATGTGTGATATTTATGGTATGCGGCATTCTTTGTCTTGGACCATTATAGTCTGTACCATCATGGGCATCCTGTTTGCTGTGAAAGTTCGTTGACCTGATCCACTAATCCGTTTTCCAATAGGTGATCACACTTTCACTAGTTGGTGGAATAACGTATATATAATACAACCGTAATATTCTGCTGGCATTTTGTATGCCAATCCCATCTCTCTACCAGCTGCTAAATACCAATCGAAATAATTCCTAAATTCAGAGCTAAGAGGGATCTTGTAGTGTGACACATGAGACACATGCTCAGCTTTACCAGCTCTTCTAAAAAAATGTGTTATTCAATCTGCTGCTCTGCCATTGTCCTACATGCCTTTGCGGGGAGTAGCTTGGCTTTCCATGGGGCCAAGAAATCCAAACCCTCTTGTCTTAACATGACTTAAACTTCTGGATGTATATTGGGGTCACGGCATCAGACACACCTTAAGCAAGAGCGCTACGAAAATAACGTGCGTAATAATGAATTAGTGTTTATTTGCAGTGGATTATGATGTCTTATTAACCCTTCAAAGGCTTGAGTGTGTATTAAATGGTATCAAGGTAATGTGTAAATGTCAATGCGTCTTGCAGTAACTTGTCCAATGTATTTACCGAAGCTTTTCATTCCATCTCCAGCATGGCGGTATACTAAAACACCAAAATTCAAGAGTGTTGTTTGTTTTCTGCATTGATAATGCTCTTACATTTTGCTGGAGGGCAGTTCTAAGAATAAATGTCAGACTTCTTACCAGCCTGGCAGACAACCTTGGAGTAAAGACGGCTTACAGATAGATTTTTTTCCTCACAGTCGGGAGCTATAGATGTCATACACAAGATTTTCCTATATCCTTATGTACCTGGAACAAAAACACTTTACAGAATACATTAGAGAATTGATATAAAGAGCAACTAAGGACACATTCGGATAACACAGTGAGCTGTGGTATATCTCTTGAAAATCTCAAATTCCCCACTATTGGCCTACAGAGTTATCAACCAGAACAGCCTGCAGACAGCTGATGGGTCTTGAGGGCAAGTATGGACTATTCAGGGTAATTAAAACCAGGGCATTTCCTGTCCTAACAATGCTCTTTCAGAGTATGGATCCACCTGCCCAAAGTTGGATGGGTATAAGGTTTTTCTGTAAAGAAAACAAGGCACCACTGCATACATAGCCAGATTAGGCCCGGTTCACATCTGCGTTCGGGTTTCCGTTTGGGGAGTCCGCTTGGGGACCCCCCAAATGGAAACCTATACGCATAAAAAAGCGGTTTACCTGGGAAACCACACGGACCCCATAGACTATAATGGGATCCGTGTGGTTTCCGCTCGGTTTCCGCACGAAACATGCGAAGGGGGAAAATGCTGCTTGCAGATCTTTCCTCTCCGCTTGCTTCATGCGGAAATCGAGCAGAAACCACACGGACCCCATTATAATCTAGGGGGTCTATGTGGTTTCCCAGGTAAACCGCTTTTTATGCGTATAGGTTTCCATTCGGCGGATCCCCAAGCGGACTCCCCGAACGGAAACCTGAACGCAGACGTATACCGGGCCTAAGTCCTTGTCCATGTCTTTGAGTGCATGTGGTCATCCTACAGACCTGCAGTTCCAAGAGCTACCCTGGAAGCAGTCGTTGACTGTAACTTTGGGATGCCTTAGGCAGCTGTGGACTTACTGTGCCACTTTACTGATTTTATTTGGGGCTACTCCTGAGGGCATTGTCTAAGTGGACCTCTCATTTTCACCATTTAACCCCCATAAGGGGATCTGGTCTTTTGTGTAGGGAACCAACAGATTCTACCTCTAGGAGTAGTCTCTGTTCAATGACAGCTGATCCAGGCTGGTTAAGACACTGCGACGTGTAGCACTGCAGGGACAGGCAAAGACATGGACAATGAATAAGCTGAGGTAAGTGCAGGTGAAGTTTCTTTATCAAGACATTTAGGCAATATGGGTTTTAGGTAGAGGTCAGGGCAGGCAGAACAGGTTCAGATCAGATGAACAGGCAGAAATCTAGACATGGAAAAAAGAATAGTCAGTAGATAAACACCTCAGTAGGATACTACCAAGCTAGGATCCTTATTGCTCATCCACCTTTCTGTGGGGGTAGGTGCTTTATATAACAAGAGACAGGGAATTAGCTGGGCACTGTAAGGGTGCACATTCTGCCTACAGGAGCATGCAGAAGATGCATGCAGGATACTACAGCAGCCACAAGTGGAAACAGGAGCACTGAGAGTGACTGCAAATGCCAAGAGAGGAGAGATGCCAGCGGTCATGAATTACAGTTGTTCCTATATCACTGTGAGACCTAATTTAGAGAAGAACCTCTAGAAAACCTACAGGGGTTATAAATTATTAGAAGAGCGTGGCTGGGAGCTTAAAGAAAATAGAAAAACTTGGTAGTTATTTTTTATGTCTAGTCCACTTTAGTTTATAACGCTGTACTGTTTGTCCGCTGCGAATGTGTTACTAAATCATGGACTGCTTTCCTCCAAAACAATGCTGTCGGAATTCTCATTTCAGCTGCTATTCCTTTAAGGTTATCGCGTCAACCTGGAAAGCTTCTGCAGTCCAACTAGCATCTCAGGAGACATATATAAGACTTCTTTCTCTTGAACCAGAGTGCCTGCTAAGTTAGTACTCTAGTTTGACTCTGAACCCAGATCTTGTATATTGGATTGCTTTTCTGACCCTCGGCTTGTTTCTGGTTATCTGTTTGTCTGCTGATTCTGCCTTTGATGTTACTGCTCGGAACTAAACCTTGACTTTGTATTAAATATCTGTTTTGTCTCCTGATTCTGCCTCTGACAACATGTCCTAGTATTCACCATTCGTCTGGACATTTGTTCTCCTGTTTCGGATCTGCCCTGTAAATTAATGGTGTTTCTGATTTTGTTTTCAGATAGTGGTGCGTTTATTTCCTGTACAGTTTCTGGCGGTGGTAACTTGGACCCCCAAATTCAGCAAAAGTCCATTTGGCCTCGTGGCTGGAGCTTGTGAAGGCGTTTGTAGGTCTGGGCCTATCTCACCAAGCAATACTGGGTTTAAATAGTTTGTTCTACTGCTCTCTGTTAGCAGCCAGATTCTGCTTTTGCTGATATTTGCTCCTGGAACTCAACCAGAACAAATGCTACACAGGTCTATGGGTTTGGTATTGCCACTCAACCCGTTATTCATATAACACCTAGGTAGGTACAAGGACGCTTCTGAAATTGTAACTGGTGTCTTAGGACTCACAGTCACTTGTGTAATTCTTCAGCACGTAGGAGTCCAAGCCATTCCCTGCCAGTGATATCTATATACTACTGTTTATGCTATGACACTATAGCTGCACATATCTAGCTGCACATACAATGCTGGCACTCTCACTATTGGAGTAGGGGGACACATAATTTTCACTGGATGCCAAGATGCATACACAAGAGTTCTAAAGATGTTTCGCTGTGGTGGACCAACAGGAATAAAATATTAATATTCAAGATCTAAGCATTGGGCTAAGCTAGCAAAAAATGCATAAAATGTTTATATACTGACTATGGGGCTGATCTCCCATCCCCCCACTCCCAGCCCCCTCCTCCTTACAACTCAATCTTGACAATGACAAGTGTTGTTTTTCCCCAGAATATCAGGTGACACACAATCAGACAGATATGTTCCAGGTCATGCCAGGCCACTGTAGACCAAGTCAGTAGGTTAGCCAAGTAGGCTGAAGAGAGAGGCTGGATAAATCCTGACCTAATTGGATATCACCATCGCCCTAATTGCTTATGTTGATTGTACTCATTTATTAACACCTTCATGACCTGGATAGTCTGGTAAGTATTTGCAAGGAAAACATACAAGTAAGCAGAATTCCCAGATAGAAAAAAGAAGGAGAATCATCTGGGATGGTTAAATCCACTGGAAAAACATGCATGAGAACAAGTATTGTATGTCTTTTCTATTACATATTATAAAGCATATTGAAGAGTATTCATAAAATGGTTTGCAGTAAAAAAAAAAATCCGTAAAAACTATTAGGCTGGGGTTCACATGTAGGAATCTGCCACGGGTTTGGGATCGGATTCTGCTACCTGAATCCGTGGCAGATTTTGTCCTGAATCTGACTGCCATTATTCTCAATGGGAGGCAGAGATTGCAGCAGGACATGGAAAAAAATCAGAGTCCTGCTCGATCTTGCTGCAGATTCCACGACTTGGAAGTCCCTGCCGATTAGGCCCATTCTTTCTGGCCTAATCAACAAAGGAGAACCGTAACGGAATGCCGGTGCAATCCCGCGGCTGAATATGGCAGCCGAAAAAGAAGAGGCATTTGTCTTCATTTTCCACCATGTGAGCATAGTCTTAGTCATATCCATCACCTGCTAAAGTCATTTTAATTGCGCTTGTGTAGTATTATTTGGAATTTTTTTGTAAAACGTGGACATGGCACGCATGATTCTAAGAAATAAGTTAAATTCAACTATTGCGCCTAAAACAAAACTTGTATTTCTAGGCGCAAAATCACTCCAGCCCAACTCTGGCGTAAACCTCTAAAAAGTCACATTATGCACTCATTGGGGCAGATTTATGAAGACTGGCGTTACTCACACCAGTCTTCATAGCCCCGGAGCTGGCGGAGGGTGTATCTAATATATGACGAGGGGCATGTTTCCTTATAAATGAGGCTCACAATCTGCTGGTATACATTTCCCCTATTATTTGGGGGAAATAAAGAATACCCCTGGTGGTCTAGAAATATGTGCTGTATGAATTTTGGCTGTTTAGCATAGTTAGGGGTGTTGTGTAAAGTGATTTATTACACTGTAATGTCTCATGTCTGTACATGAACCCTATGATGTGTAAAGTGTTGAAGAATATGTTGGCGCTATATAAATAAAAATTCCTATTATCCCTGGTGGTCTAGTTTAGGGTATTCACTATGATGGGAAATACAGTTACTCATGGATTGGAAATATAAAGTCAGGTTAAATTTGCATTGGGCATAGGAGAGACCCTGCAGATAGCCTAGAGCAGCATCTAGGTTAGTGTCTGTAAGGATGAGCAAATCTAAGTAAACAAGGTATTCTACAGGATAGTTCGGGACTCTACAAACAATAGAGAAATATGTAAATATCATTCTAAATCATAGACTGAAATGTCACACACAAGAAGCGGAGAGCCACTATTGTTGTTACATGACATCAAGTCAGTGACTATAAACATAGATCTCCTCCAGAACGCTGGCTCTTTTGTTTCCGGTCTTTCAGGCTTAGTAGTATAGCAGTGTTCATGATGATCTTGATGGGTCCATTTGTTTGGGTGTTGCTTGTCCTTTCCGCTTTAGGCAATCCCTACTTGTTAGAAGTGTCACTTGACAATAAGCAGAAAGGGTTCAGCATACAGCTGAAATCTGTGGGGAAACCTGGCTGTAAGTGCCCATATTCCCTGCAGCGCCACCACAGGATAAATAAAGCATTACGCAGTGCTCACTCACATCAATAGACTGTCCTTCAAAGCTATAGATGCTTTTCATACCTGTTCTCCATGCTGACCAAGGGATGACAAACCTGAAGAGAGGACCCCATCTATTATCTCAGAATTCCCTATTCACCTAGGGTATATGAAATAGCAGGAATCTATGCAAGGACATGTTTACTTGATTAAAACTACCCCCTTGTAGTCCCTAAGTGGCCACAGCCTGCCCCAACGCATGCATGGCCACTGCACCACTTCCTGATCTCCCACAAGCGCTGCCCCTCTCCTGCTGTGATGATGATGCAGCTGCAAGAGAGCGGTGGGGCTTGTAGGAAACCAGGTATTGGCAGAGGCAGATGACCAGTATACACTAAGCGCTATGCATCCTGACTGTATACACAGAGCTGCTACTACTAGTGCTGCCATTGAGTCTCCAAACTGACTTATTACTTAAATTCTGGGTTGTAATTCCCCTGCTAGGGTCAGGCCATGGACCAGTCAGCTCTGGGCCCAGAAAATTTGCAGCCCATGCATCAGGAGAGTGCTGGAGTTTGAACCTGGTTATACAAAGACTTACGTGCGGTTGACCCCTTTCCAAACTGAACTGTCCATTCCTGCTCTCCTTTGATGGTGATGGAACATTAAAGGAGTCAGAAATACCCTCTTGAGAAAATCATGTGTACGTCCTTGGACAAAGGGGTTTCTAACCTGGGCAATCCCTTACAAGACTTGTTAACATTTCTTCCTATTCAGTTGAGTTGAGGTGAATCATCTTATGATGTGTCCAAAGTTGGCTTGCTTGGTGATCTGTTCATCATGTAGAAATGTTGGCATGATTTCATTTATGGGTCATTTGCCCATAACCTTTGCCATCCATTGTATTCCCACAAGCCTTGGTCCAGTCTTGTGTTACGTCACTTTCTGTTTCGAGCTGCAGCTGTCATTCGTAAATGTCATGTAAGTGCCAAAACTGAAGCATTACATGACAACCTGTGAAATCCATTATTCCGATCATTTCATTAGACGCCACCAAGAGATGACATCAGGGTCTCTAGTCTATCGGCTCCACATACCCCACACAAAGGGATGACATAGAAGATGCAAAATAATCCTTTCCAACGTACGAATGGAGGATGTGCCAGTGAGACACATACAGTAGGATGAGTAAATGCTGTATACAAATAATATATAGTTTCCAGTTACAAGCCCTGTATATAGCAATTATGTATTTCACAAGAGGCGCGTTATTCATCAGACATAATATACCGTCACACACATCTGTCACTAAATCACTGCTAGACTTTATTACTGCTCTGCTGCCTTGAAGGGAGTTTACGTATAAGTAATAAACAGCCTTCACCATTATATCAATTTATTGCAGTATTTCCAGACAGTTCTAGTGAAAAATGGTGTGCTAATAAAATAGCATGATAGCATAGTGGATAGCGCTGCTGTCTGAGTGCACTGAGTCACACGTCCATGTGCTCTGCCCTATGGCTTCCTCCTATGATCTGAAAACATATTGCTTCCTTGCTATGTCAAAATTGTGCATTTGACTTAGCTGCGACCTTGTCGCACAAATTTTAGGTTTTAAGTAGTGCATATGTTGTCCTTGGAAGTGTAACTTTTGCACCAATTAAAGGGAGTGTCACCGGGGTGAAGCATATTAAACCAGCAACACATTTAGATTAGGTTATGCTCGCCATGAAAATCTGTGCCTCCATTGTAGAGATATTCAATAATTTCTGAATATGCAGATGAGCAATCTGGAGCACTAAGGTCGGGTCCATTGCTTCAAACTGCTACACCCCACACTGCCCAGAGACACCCTCCTTTCCACTTCTTATCTTTGAGTGACAGGGTCAGGGAGCTATGCTAAAATCTTACCTGGCCCTATCACTCGAAGAAGGGAGCAGGGAAGCAAGGCATATTAGAGCAGTTTGGAGTAACGGAGCTACCGTCGTTGCTCCAACCTAATCATTTGCATATTGTGAAATAAATTCATATGTCTGCAATGGAGGCACAGATTTGATGGTGACAAAGACATTACATTCAGATGAGTCTTATCTATCTGTGTTGCTGGTGACAGACTCCCTAAGGTGGCCATACACCTTAGATAGCAGTCAGCTGATTATAGCTTTCTACAACATCTGCTATTGATGGCCAGTCTGTTTGCCAGAAGATGAAGCAAACTGGTCCCAAGGCAAAATCTGTACCAGGTCCCCCAACTATAATGTATTATTCCTAGTACTGGTCTTCTCGTACTGGGAAGAGACACCTTATTGGCCCCCTAAGGCTCCTGGGCCTGGTTCTGACTGCGCCCCTTCAAGTCTTGCCCTTGCAGCGAAATGTCCCCAAGGAGACCTAAAATGTCTGACAGTGTTTCTATCAAATAGCTACTACCTATCTGATAAACTGATGGTTGGAGGCATCTGGTACCATAAAAATAGAGATTCCCTACAAATCCATGCACAGTAGTACTTTCCTCTTTGGGAGTGACCTAATGCACTGCTCATCCTGAGCTTCCTGGTGATACCTTATATAATTTAAGAACTAAAAACCTGTCAGAACTGTGGTGACACACAGAAAGGAGAGGTGGAACAGGAGAATTACACTCAGAAGAAGGACACATTCTTATGTCGGTGATCTACATGTTGTCTGTGTTCTCTATGGACAGCGTGAGGATCTATTGGATTTTATGGGACGGATCTGCTAATGGAAATGCACCAAGGTTTTTGGTATGATTTGCACTCAAAACTGGAATACATGCATTATACCTCATTTACTTGAGCGATTATGATTATTGATTTTTTAAGTGTTTTACACACTTTTTGACAGTTTGACAGGCCCCAAATGGCACAAGGCACTCTTGAATTATTAAGAGTCTCCATCCAGGAACTGGTATAGATTTCCTGTATAACTCACACCAATATTCTCACATGAGTGTTTATAAATATGTCGGACCAAGGAGTCCCTGCACCATTCTGCCCACTTCTGCAGAAAGTGGGAATTAAAGTACAGAATGGGGGATGTGGCACATCTTTGGCACAAGAAAGCAGCGTCTTGCGCCAAAGATATGCCAATATATCATCCATCTAAGCCAGAAAACTGACGTAGATGGAATAATAAATTCCTACCAATGACAGCACACAGATGCCATCTATGCAGGGCCGTAGCTATAGGGGGTGCATGGTTAGCAGTTGCTGCTGGGCCCTGGACCCTGAGGGGGCCCCATAAAATATACCAGTATTTTCAATGGTACAAGGTAGGTAGATGCACCATTACAGATTTTGCATTGGGGCCCGGAGTTTAGGCCTCTGCATCCATGTGTGGTCCATTTTTCATGGATCTTTGCTAGGAGATGCTCTGAAAATGGCATCTGTTCAGTCATGGCACCTTTTTTAGTGGGTTGGGGAAAAATGGTCCACCTTCAGTTTTTATGGACATTCCCATGGATGAAAAACGGACTGTTTTTTCATGGGCGGAAAACTGACATCTCTGTATGAATAAGGCCTATGGCTGCATTCACACTACTGTCAGACACTCCATCTGGAGATCCATCAAATGTGATGGATATTGTGCAGCATGCAGTACTATTAGAGACCACAAGGACCCATTGGAAGTCAGTGAGGTCCATTGGTATACTTTGTGCAATGGATTCAGCACTGGTTATGAAATCCAAGGGCTATTGAAGGTTGTTTGAGAATCCACTGGGCCACTGTAATGGCCACCATTAGTCACTGTCTCCTACTATGTGTAGCCTGTGATGAAACCAAATTTAATTCCGTGACCTCAATATATATTAAAAACTTCACATAAAAAGTTGAGACAGAAACCTCTGTCTCTGAGTCCTTTTTTCAACTGAGCATACAATAAAAGCAAGAGCTCCGCTTCTTTCCATTTCATCTGCATTTAGTGCGTGCTCTGAGCCAATAGGTATAGCTGCAAGGAAAGAAGCCCAGTTTATAATTGAGGGTTCTCTTTGATCCCAGATAATCCCTATTTGCCTCATTCTGTCACTCAGGCTTGAACTTGGTGCACAGACATTTTCCTGAAGTCATTCTTTTCTTTAATGCAGTTTCGTCAGCAATAGGCTACATGTTTTTCAAAGCTCATATCTCTGGCCCCTTCTGATGCCTTTAACAGACTGCGAATTCACGCGGGTGCCACAAATCTTCTAAAGTTAAAGCCGCTAAATGTAAATGCAGGGCTGCTCTGTCAAGCCATTCATGTAGGGAGGGAGAAAAGACTCCAGCCAGATGAGATGTTTCTCCGAGCAGCATCTGCAAAGAAGACAAGTAGAGAAAAAAGAACTAAGAGAGGGGGTGAAATCCAATGATGGCATGAAATGAGATCTTCTCATGAAACACATTGATGATCTGCCGGAGCGCTGGCTCACTCTTTACTAAACAAGTTTCTTCCAATATCTGAAATGGGCTTGGGCGAAAACTCAGTGATGTCATCAGATGTGTAATAGCCGGCGTGACAACATATACTCACAGCTTATTATAACAGCCCATAGATAATTGAAACAAGACGGAGAAGGTTGTCCTGGTTGTGGTTATTAAAACCGTATTAAGTTCTATCCCTCATATCTTTTCCAGCAGGCTGCGTCTTGTAGACATGCCAAAGACGTTCAGCTTGTACAGTTTAGCTAGTACTAAGTCGTGAATAGTGGGGGATATAAAGAAGAGCTACATCAAAGTCAAGTTATCATCTACATCTTCAAAGCTTTTAACACCACCTCAAATATTTTAATACTCAATTTACCTTACAACCCCTCATCCCTCATTCTGATGTTTTCCCATCAGTCTCTGTTCTTCTTGCTCCATTGATAACAAGTCGAAACAGACAAGTGACTTGTTGCAGGGGTGACTTCTGATTGTTGACATGCCACCTCTACATCCAGGGATATCCATATCCATGTTGACACTTCATCACTGGAGCAAGAAGAGCTAGTGGGGGACCCATGAAGCATCATAATCGGAGTAACGGGATTAGTAAGGTATTTCTTGTTTTATTTTATAGAATTCTCTACATTTTTTGAATTTCTTGGCTTGACAATCCCTTTAATATGGATTTTGTAACTGCAGGCAAAACTCTGTGGGGTATAGTTAAGGTGATCACAATGGGGTCATATGGATCTTGTTGCCCAAAGGACTTTATTCACTGCACCCTAACTACTCAATCCCAGGATCCAGTGAGCCTGTCCCAAAACACAACTCACCTGTCCCGAAAGAAGAGATGAATGATATATTGGTTCCACCAGGGTTGACAAGTAACTGTAGAGTCAAGATGGAGCTCCAGTATATGGACAACTGAGTCCTAGTATTCTAGGACAGGCTCACTGGACACTAGATCCTGGGATTTAGGAGTTAGATGCCATTAAAAAGTCCTGTGAGCTACATAATACTTATAACTAGCCTCATAATGTGGAGTCAGGAGAATCCTAGGATGTAGGGACCAGCAGGTTACTAAGGCTACTTTCACGTTTACACCAAAGTCAACTCCGTAGCAATGTCCGCCTGAAATTGGTTGACGAAAAAGTCCTGCATGCACTGCTTTTTCATCTGCCTCTTTTAGTTTAAAAACAATGGACACCTGATGGATCCCATTATAGTCAATGGGGTCCGTCGGGCTCTGTATGCTACGGCCAGTTGACACCAGTCTACGCCTAGTGTCGGTTGTCCTGAAAGAAGAGATGAATTAAATATCGGTCCTACTGGGTGTATCTCTGACTGTAGAGTCAAGGTGGAGCTCCAGTATGTGGCGTAGAGAGCAGGGCAGAACTATGGGAAGTACAAATGTATTTGATTATGAAAATTCTGTCCGTGCCACTATTACTGTTGGTGGGCAAAACTGGCAGCTAGTCAGCCACATGTCACATCACATAATACACATCAAATCTTTACCAGCACCGACTTTGTTTGCAAGACAGCTCTAATTTTGGAAGGTTTCCTACTGCTCTGCACTGAGATTTATTCACATATTTCTCTCAAAAAGAAAAGAAAACAGATGGGATTATAAAACATACTTAAATTCTTAAACTGATAACTTAAACTGAATAAAATCTACACAAACTACTTCTTATTGGGAGAATTCATTGGCCATGGCCTTTATTTATCAACCTTAAGTAACAAATCAGAACAATAAATCATCAAACCAATACTTAAAGGGTAAGTTCACAAGGCAGAAAATGAAGAGCAGTTCCTCTTCATTTTCCGCCATCGTTTTCCGCAGTGAGTTTCTAGTCACGGAATCCACAGCTAAATCAGCTGCGGAATCCATGTCAAGATCAAGCAGAATGCTTCTTTTTTTAGCGTCCTGATGCAATCTCTGCCTCCCATTGAAAATAAAGGGAGGCAGAATCTGGGCGGAATCTGCCCCGGATTCAGGGGTGGAATGCACAGCAAATTCTTCCGTGTGAACTTACCCTATATCAATAAGAATATGCTCAGCCATAAGATCAAGCAAAATATTACAGAATTCACTTTGAAGAAACTATTTTACCCTTGTTAACAAAGCCATGACACAGACATATACTCCTCAACCTTGAAATTTCAACATCAAGAAGGACATGCTGTAAGGTTATGCAAATTGAGACAGTAGTAGATGTTACTAAAATCTGCAATGATGAAATTTTCAAGCACCTAGTTCCAATCTCTGCCAAGTGGGAGGGGTATAAAAGTGAGATTGAACACAAAGTTTTTTGCCACATAAAACCTCAAAAATTGGATCAACTGGTGTGCGATGTCTCCTGTTTGACAACGTGCTAGTTATTGCCACTTGTTGCAAACTAAGAGGAACAGAATCCTTGGTTGAGAAACCTTGGTTTACCTCAGTGGCAGATTGCTACGCGTCAAGGCCAATGTGTCAGTAATGTTCAACACTGGGTGTCTGGTGGTTGAGAGAACAATGAAAAAAATGGAATGACAATAAGAAGTATGCGGTGCAATCCTCTGCATGGACAGATTGTCTGATTGGAAGAATGGTGTGTAGTAATCCATTCTGTACTGCAAGCAAAATTCAGGGTGTCAACACAAGCCATCAGAAGGTCTTTATACAACAATGGGCTATGAGCCAGATGTCCAGCTACAGGTACTCCATTAACCTCACGCAATCGCTCTCGTAGGCAAGACATCAATGGAGGATAGAATGAAGGTCTATCCTCTTCAGCAATGAATTCTACTTTTGTCATGGACGCTATGATAGCCAGAGACTGGCCTAGAGACCACATGGGCAACACCATGAAGAGGCCTTCACAAGGGCACACTGGTCTTATGTTATGGGGTGGCATAATGTACGGTAGCTGGGTGCCTCTAGCCTTCAATTCCTACACACTAATAGCTTGACGTTACATTGATTTTATGATGGAACCAGTGGTATGGCTATTTCTCAAAGTGTCCCAGGAGCCATTTTTCAAAAGGACAGCACTAGGCCATATGTTGTTTGTGCTACTGTGAGCAGCCTGCATGGCCTAAACGTGCTACCATGACCAGTGGTGTAACTTTTGCCCAGGGCCCCCTTACCCCCTCTCTAGAGCGAATTCTTGATAGTGGCGGTTACAGGTGCTGCAGCGATATCTCAGATACTTGAAAGGGATATAGCTGTAGTACCCACAGCTGCAGTTATCAAGAATACGGTGAGTGAGCAGCGCAGCGCCTAGCATGTAAACAATACTGAGACAGTATAATATGCTCCACAGTGGCCCCCACTCAGTATTACGTGCTCCGCAGTGGCCCCCACACAGTATTACGTGCCCACAGTGGCCCACACACAGTATTATATGCTGCACAGTGGCCTCTACACAATATTATATCCTCACAGTGGCCCCCACACAGTATTATATTCTCACAGTGGCCCCCACACAGTATTAAATTCTCACAGTGGCCCCCACACAGTATTATAGATTGTAAGCCCTTGTGGGCAGGGCCCTCTATCCCATTGTGCCAGTTGGTCACTGTTATGCTTCGTTCACACCTGCACTTGCTATCCGTCCGTCGTGTATCCGTTCTAAATGTCAGAAAAAGGATTGGGAACGGTTTGCAAACGTTTCATTTAAAAGCCCATTCACTTCAATGGGCTTTTAAAGCAATCCGTAGGTGTCCGATTGCAGCCTCTCCGACTCCAAACCGCTTTTTTTTGTCGGACACAAAGTCGGACATGCAGGACTTTCTGTCCGTGCAAAAAAAAAAAGGATACACGCGGACCGTCGCCAAACCGTCTTTTTTTAACATTAAAGTCTATGGGAGACGGACACAAACGGATTGGAATCCGTTTGTGTCCGTTTTACAATCCGTTTTATTTGCTTAATATTCTTCTCTGCACATGCGCAGACTGAAGAAAAAAAAAAAAAAAAAATATGGGGAAAAACGGATTAGCAAAACGGACACAAACGGACACCTTTTTCACCAGGTATCCGTTTACCAATCCGTCTAAAATCATGGATTGTGGTATACATTTGGTAACCGTTTGTGTACGTTTTTTTAATGAATGCGTTGTTTTCATAAAACGTTTAGCGACGGACGGATAGCAAGCGCAGGTGTGAACGAAGCATTAGTATTATATTTGTTTTGTATATCTTGTGTACCGTATATAAACCTTCAAATGTAAAGCACCATGGAATTAATGGTGCTATATAAATAAACAATAATAATTTAAAAAATAATAATTATATGCTCACAGTGGCCCCCACACAGTATTATATTCTCACAGTGGCCCCCCACTCAGTATTATATTCTCACAGTGGCCCCCACACAGTATTATATTCTCACAGTGGCCCCCACACAGTATTATATTCTCACAGTGGCCCCCCACTCAGTATTATATTCTCACAGTGGCCCCCACACAGTATTATATGCTCACAGTGGCCTCTACACAGTATTATATTCTCACAGTGGCCCCCACTCAGTATTATATGCTCACAGTGGCCCCCACACAGTATTATATTCTCACAGTGGCCCCCACACAGTATTATATGCTCACAGTGGCCTCTACACAGTATTATATGCTCATAGTGGACCCCACACAGTATTATATTCACACTGTGACTCCCACACAGTATTATATGCTCACAGTGGCCCCCACACAGTATTATATTCTCACAGTGGCCCCCACACAGTATTATATTCTCACAGTGGCCCCCACACAGTGTTATATGCTCACAGTGGCCCCCACACAGTATCATATGCTCCTAAGAGCCCCCCCTCCTAGAGCCGGTGCTATTATTATACTCTGGGGTCACCTCAGACCCCAGAGTACAATAAGTAAAGGCCCAGGAGAAGTGATTAAAAATAACAAACAATATTATATTATACTCACCTTACCTCACCTCTCTGGGGCATCATCGCTCCGTCCTGCTGTCTGCGGCATCCTCTTCTCTCTGGCGACTGACGTCTCGCACTCCAGCGGTGACGTGGGGGCGCGCCCCATGTGACTGCTGGCGTGATGTCAGTTACCGGCAAGAAGAGCTCTGGAGCCCAAGAGAGGTGAGTATAAATATTTTTTTTTTCTTATACACCTCCCCTGGGCTGGCAGGGGAGGTGTAACAATATGTATAGTGGTCGGGGAACAAGGCTTTCCCCGACCACTATCATGGTGGTACGGTGCCCCGGCCATTTCCAGCTTGCCGCGGGCCCCGTACCTCTCCGGGCCCGGTAGCGGTTGCACCCCCTGCGACCACGATTGTTATACCACTAACCATGACCTGCAGTGTCTCTGGACTTGTCTCCCATCAAGCAATTTGCATGGCCAAAGAAAACCCTTAATAACCTCACTGATAGCATGCCAAGGTGTGTAGGTGCGTGTATTTCTTCATGTGGCACTCATACTCAAAACTGAATAAACTGAGATGTTTTGAATATTTTGATTCAATTTGTTTTTTTATAATTTGCATATCATTAATGTATCTTTTGATTTGGTGATTTCCATAATTCCAAGACTTTCTATTCTTGGTGTTGCAATTTCAATGTTGAGGAGCGTATAGCAAAGGAGGAAGGGAGGGTCAAGTAAGGTCCAGAGACTTTAACCTTCTGCAAAGTACTGGCAAATACCCCTGTACTGTCCCCTTTTTTATTCCCCTAGCACTAGGTCACCTGAGGAGACATTTCCCCAATGACCTAACTGTTACTGTGAGCTGGACAAATCCTGTTGGATGAGCAAGTAGCCCAATACAAAACTGGTTGTCATCCCAGGCAAATTCTGCACAGAGATAGCCAGCATTTACGCCAGAATATTCCTTCCAAAACCTGAGAGACCCATGTAGGATGTCTATAATCCCATGTGGATCTTTACATGACATTGAAGCTCCATGTTTCATTAAAGCTATGTTCATGTCTCTGTTGAGATTTCTGTTTTTCCTTTCCATTTTGAGAATGGAAAAATGTAAATCTCAATGGAGATGGATCCGTCATCTGACACAAATAAATCCTGATGGACCCCATTGATTATAACAGGTGCATTGGGTATACTTTCTTGTCCACATGTCACTTGATGGAGTCTGTGACACAGATGTAAACATGGCCTTATATTGACTATATTGTCATTAAATGTAACACGTAGATTCTAGTGTTTGGGTTATTCTTTCTGTAATTTTTTTTTTATCACTGTTAATTGAAGACTGTCAACAAGCTGATATCAATGCATCTTTTATTATTGTAATATGTCTGTATTTAGTTCTTTCTGTTACCACTATGGATAGGCTATGGACATGTTTACTTCAGAGACATCTTAAGGCTAAGGCCCCATGTTGCAGAAAGGCAGCGTTATTTGTCTCAGATTTTGCTGTGATTTTTTGAGACAAATTCAGGAGGGAAAGGAAAATGGAAAACATAAAAGAAGCACCTACACGTTTCCCTCTTGTTAAATCTACGTCTGACTTTGGCTCAAAAAAGAAGCAAACTCTGCAACAAAAAACACCGCCTTTCCGCAACTTGGGGCCTTAACCTTGCGGTAACGCTAATTCTAATAATGTACACGTAGGGTTAAAAAGGGTAGGGGACTAATTGAGCGCTGCTGTACCCAGATGGAATATGCAGAAACTGCAGTAATGAGCAGAAGACCAGTCGTGGTTCCAATAGCTTTTATTCCAGTAAAAAGGCAACGCGTTTTGATTCTAATAATGTTGGATTCTTACCTTTACAAACACCAGCATGAAGATATTCTTGTAGGTTTCTGCTCATAAAACAATCTATATTCATCTTACCCACTGATTTCTATTGGCCCTCTGGGTCAGCAGGTGCCAGCTCTCCGCTATTGACTGTGTATACTTATAATAACTAATTTTTGGTCTCTTCAGCAACTGAATATGAAGGGAAAAGCAGTGTAAGCGGAAACGGCAATAAAATATGTATTAGTCATTCCTGACATTAAACAGCGCTATTTATTCTATTAAGATCCAGCGAGAATTTATAGAGCATTCACTGAAATAAGTGCAGCACAATTTCAGGATCACATATTACACCCACTTGCTGGCAGAACAAACCGTATAAAGATGTTATATGGTAAGTAATACAGAATTAGCGACGTTTTTAGGCAGGGGAAAAAGCCACGTGAAACCACTGGTCTGAGGCTAAAAAGTTAAGAAAACTAGCCTGTGTCCAGCACATGTGTTCTGCCCGCTTTCTAAGTAGGTCAAGCATAGTGTTAATGGGAATCTTGGATTTGAAAAGTTCCTTGTGTCTCAAATCTCAGGTTTCAGAATTATAAAACTGCTCCGTGTCGTGCCAGCGCGTTCAATCCTACAGAAACCTGAGTTTAGGTTCATGAAAAGACATTAAGGGCCGGAGAATTTGGCTATTTTCTGCTCATTCCACAACTCTTCATTCAAAGCTGAAAGAATATTTTCTTACACAAAAGAAGGTAGCAAAGCGAACTGATGATTCACGCCGCCTCCTGCCGCACTGTGCAGATTGTGTTTCCAATCCCTGCAAGTGGATCTACTCAGGCAAGCAGGAAGCATCCTGTTTAGTGGCAGGCAGCAAATAGAGGTTGTGTAGAGGCGGATATGAACATACAGGTCTCTAAGTGTCTCACACTTTCATAGCTCCATGTACTCACACCTTATTCTTCACGCTACTCCATTACCTAGCCGGGGACATATTTAGCAATACGTTGCACCTGCAGAATGGATGAAAGGATTATTTTATTGTAAGAGCAGTGGGTATTGAGACAGGGCTATTATTTTCCAGTACCTAGCACTTGAATCTATGCCTCCTACCTGGTACTAATGGTATCCTTGGCATACTCAGGCAGGATCAGCATGAACAAAAGTAATAGTGATGCATCCACTTACCTCTTCTTTGTTGCTGCCACTCCTAACTTTTCTCGTAGTAGCTACGGTGTGCATACAGTTTAACTCCCGATAAAGACATAGTAATAACCATGAAGGAGAATAAACCTTAGAGGGGTTGTCCATGCTGTCTTTGAAGCTTTTATTTTTAGACTAAGGCCTTACGTAGCGGCCCGCAGCGAAAAAGCGATGCGGAGAAAACTGCAGCAAAATGCAACACGGCACTTTTCACAGAAAGTCTGCAGAGTTCTCCTCTGCGGACATTCTGCTTCAATTATACCTATAGGGAAACTGCTGGTGTTTCCGTAGATATAATTGACATGCTGTGATTTCCAAAAATGCAATGGTTTTCGAAATCGCATTTACGCTGTGTGTATTTTTTCTGCAATGTGTGGATGGGATTTGCTAGAATCCCATCCACTTTGCAGGGACAGTAAAACGCCACATTTTTGCCGCGGCACTTACGCCCGGTGGGCCCCGGCCTAAATTTGGAATTTAAAGGGGCTTGTATTATAGTGATAAAGCACTGTCTAAATGTGAATCACCTTGCACAGCACCCCATTCATGAGCCATAGAGCAAGAGTGCTGCCACATAATCTACTGTATGTAACCACACTCCAGGACGGGGCTGCCACTGCTTTTACTTACAGGGGACCATTCACCACCTTCACCAAGCTATTTGCATCCTTTAATAGGTGCTGCATTGTTCATTCCAGTACAGTAGGATTTTTTTTTCTCTAGCCCCCACCATTCTTGAGCAATATGTGCAGTTAGTTATGATGTCTGATATGGTAATTAGACTCTGTACTGTCAAGTGGATAGTGTCAGACAGGCGAAGGAGCCTTCTTGACTGCTCTAGTTTAAGACCACCAACTTGACAATATAGAGCCAAATAAGTGTATCAGACGGAGCTGGAGTTCTACCTAATTGCTCTTACATATACGCCCCTCTGGATTTTCACTTCTGATTAGGCTCAGATGAATGGACTTAATTGGTGGAGTAGCTTACCATGTGGGTCCTGTGGCTGATCAGCCACGGAATCCACGGAAAGATGTCCATTTTTTCAGTGTCCTGATTTGATCAGTGCCTTATATTGAAAATGATGGGGAGCAGATTCAAGACAGAATTTAGCACATTTTGAGTTGGAATTTGCCTCAGCACCAAATTCCACTGTGTGAACATACCCTAAGCCTAAGGCCCCATGTTGTTGAAAACGCTGCTTTTTTTGTTGTTTTTTTAACCCAAACCTAGTAGTGGCTTCAGAAGGAATGGGAAATATATAGGAAGCTCTTATACTTCTCCCTTCTGCTTAATCCACTCCTAATTTTGGTTCAAAAACTGCAGCAAAATCTGCAACAAAAAAAGCTGTTTTTTTGCAATGTGGGGCCTCAGCCTTGAGGCTAAAGCCCCACATAGCGAAGTGCAGCAAAAAACACAGCAGAAAAAAATGCGGTGGTAATATATTGCATTTTCTTCCACAGCATTTTTCATTCCGATTTCGCAGAGTTTTCCTCTGTGGACTTTCTACCGGCAGATATAATTGTCATGCTGTGATTTCCAAAGACATGAGCATTTTTGAAAACAATGCTTTTCCGCTGCAAATTTTTTTGTGCAATGTTTGGATGGGATTAGCCAGAATCCCATCCACTTTGCAGGTAATGTAAAACGCTGCATTTTTGCAGCATGGGCCCCGGCCTTAAGAGGTTTTTTTTGATGAAATGCAGGATATGGCGCTGAGCTTAATAATGGCGCCATATCCTGCTTCCATTGTACCTACTATAGATGCAGCCCTTGCAGCTGCTATGGGGACCTTGGTCCCATAGCCTTTCTACCTATGTAGAAATTTTACATAGCTGCATTATCAGCAAATCTCATAAAAATAGAATAATAAGAATAATAGGGGCCACTTAGATCTCTGCTGTGGGGCCCCATCTCCTCTATGTAGTCCATAGACAGATTCACCTCCTGTTTGAGCATAATATTAAGAAGAAAATGCCTTCTTCTGGGACTGAGCTAGAACGTGCTGGCGGTCTTAGTTTCTCAATGAATATGTGTTTTTTCCTGTGTGCCTAATTATTTCCCACGTACAGCGCTATCAATGGCGTACTCATTTCATCCCATGCAGGAAAACAGCGGATTGCTGTGTTATTACTAATTACTAGATAATGATAAGAAAGCCTTTAGTTAAGCTGGATTGTGCTTTCCAGAGACGCTCGCCGAGATACAGCTCTTGCTAAATGGAATGCATCCTATTGGCAGGGATTACTTTCCAGTAACCACAAACACTTATTTTGTGAGCTTATCTCATTTACATTCTCAAAGTACATTAAAATGTTTAAGGTATAACTTAAAGGGGGATTCCACCAAGATATAGTTCCATAGAATCTATAGAATTGACCATGAAGACCCCCCCATTGGGAGAACTGGAGTGTATGAGGCGTATTATTTACTGTACACCTGGTGTAAGAGTAGTCTCAAACCTCAGGTATATGACTCTTTAAATGCCATTTGGGACAATAATTTTTGCAGCTGGAGTTTTTGCGGCTCCCACTTGAGTTTCAGTAGATTTATTATCATTTACACCAGTTTATTCCAGCACAGACACATAGATCGGCGGAGGAGCTGCGCCTCCTCATAAAACAGACAGGTCTTCCGCTGGTGCCGTGGCTATGAAGATGGGTGTTCAATACACCAGTCTTCATAACTATGCCCCTTTAACCTCTATTTTGCTTTATAGGCTAGAAGACAATAGCTGCAATAGTGAGGAGAATCAGGGGGGACCCGTCCATGTAGCTCGCTACGTTATAGACTGTGGCAATGGCAAGCAAACCACTCATCTGCTAAGGGTGGGTTCACACCTGCGCTTGAGTCCATCCTCTGCCAATCCGAGTGAAAATCTCAGGGAACGGTATAGGCATCAGATACCGACAGGTTAGCGATGCATTGGTTAAAAACCCATTCATTTGAATGGGTTTTTAAAGCAATGCGAGGGTGTGCGCTTACACCCTATGCGCTGCGAAGCCGTTTTTTTTTTGTCGGACACGAAGTCCTGCATGTCCGACTTTGTTTCCGACGAAAAAAAGGATTCGCAGCGCAGAGGGTGTAAGCGCACACACATGCATTGCTTTAAAAAACCCATTCAAATGAATGGGTTTTTAACCAATGCATCGCTAACCTGTCGGTATCCAATGCCAATCCCGTTCCCCGAGATTTTCACTCGGATTGGCAGCGGACCGACTCAAACGCAGGTGTGAACCCACCCTTACTCCACTGGATGTATATTGGGTATTTGCTAGAGTGGAGAGCCACTAAAGGTGCCCATACATATTAGGGTAAGTTGACATGGGGGATTTTGCTGCAGGACCCACAAAGTAAAATGGGCTATGGAAATCTTCTTGCCATCAACAAAAGATTTCCTACTCCCATTCACTTCAATGGAAGGTTCGGGCAGAGCGTACTTGAAGATCTGGTAGGACGCTACGTTTTTTTCAGCTATCGTAAAAAAGAAGCGTATGCCTCCTGTTGAACGGATTCTGATGATTTTGGCAGGACCAACTAACCATCTAATAGGCGTGTTCCAACTTTCATCCAACAGATGGTCTCGGAGAAAAAGGGAATTCAGCATGCCCAATCCTTTGTTCTCAATGTAGGTGTCTGGAAGTGGCTGTCTCCCCTATCCTGTTCAAAACACATGCACGCTTGGTTGAACTAAGCATACTGTACATGTGTACAGGGGAGTTGTTTGGAATAGCTTTTGAAGGTGTATGGCCACCTTAAAGGAGGAGGAATTATTTTTATTTATGGCCTGATAGGTCATAAATACCTGATGAGTAGGCAGCCAGCAGGTGACCCCTGGATGGATCAGCAATACAGTTCTGCTTCTGGTACCCATAGTAGACACAGCACGCAGCCGGAAGCAGTTGGCTGTGGTCCCTATATATTGACTTCAATGGCAGCTACAGAGACAATGCCCAGCCACTATACAGGGCATGGAGCCATCTTATTCGGGCTCCATGTTGGATGTGTCCCTGAGCAGCTAAGCCAATATGGGGCTGTCTGTCAGCTCCCACAGAACAGATATTTATGGCCTATCCTAAGTATAGGCCATAAATAAAAATTCCTGGACAACTCTTTTAAATTACTTGCCCCAGCCACGTAAATTCAGGCATAAATTTGGAGCAGAAATGTATGGCCAAACTAAACTTACCCCAGCAATAGCAGCTGATGGGCAGGAGTTCTGAGAGCTAGACCCACTAGCCAACAACCCAGTACTGTCTTTAGAATAGAGTTTGTCCTTCTTAAGAAAGCCCCTTTAAAGTTGGCAATTGATAAAAGTCCAGCTGGCATATATATATCCACACTTCTGAATGTAATTTCAGCTGCTGGTCCTTAGAACTGGTCTCATGTGGGATAAAGGATGGATTCTGACGGCAAGCATTTTTCCGGACTTCCTGGCGGTTGTTCCACTTATGGCCGGCCATTTCCAGACTAAACTGGGAATAACAGTGTTTAACCGGAGAAACAGAGATAAGATTATACAATATGAGAACTTTAGAAACAGCGAAGAATTGGAAGTGTTTTTCACTTTTGGCCAAATCCTTCTTAAAGCTAACCTTCTTAAAGGTAATGTACTCAGTTAGCCTCTAAAAAGTATTGCCTAATTTCTTCGCTCTTCCACTACTTTCTATGGCTAACACGGTACAACATTATACTAAAGGCAATAACGTAATGCTTTCTGAAGCGGACAGTCAGGTTTCACTTTTAATACCCTTCTCTCCAGTCAGACCTTCATTTCCACATTAAATTTTACAAAATGAAGAAGTATTAGAGAAAATATCATAATTCCTAATAACAGATACTCTAGAGATGAGGTTCAGGATTATAGCGCTGTTGAATTCTTCAGACAGTGAAGCAACCCCTATGTCCACCATATGAAGGGCAACCTATATGGTAACAAACAATATGGCCAATATGTTGTCAAGGGTTCAGTCAGATCATTTTATTGGTTGTTTCCAAAGGGCTGTAATACAGTCATATTTTACATCTAAAGTACAGCTACTATAAGTCAGGACTTGGAGAACCCTATGGTAATCTAAGTTTGGTTTGACAGAAGGAGAAGGTCCATTATTCTCTTAACATGGGCACTAAAATGCAACCACATTGCAGATAGAGATGGGCGAACCTCTTATGAATCTTTTTATTATGGGTCCGGGCCGCTCAGGTTTTATGATTCATTTCAGGTTGAACAAGTTTGGTATGAATCTCTCCATAATGGCTTAAAACATATTGAATAGGGCTACATTCAGACAACTGAGGTGCAAAATGGCCGTACAAAAACGTCCGTTTTTTACGGCTGTCTTGCATCCCAGAGACACCCGTTTTCACGGATCTCCTATACATTTGAGTATACGGAGGGATCCGTGAAAACGGCCAAAATAGCTTATTACCTATGTTTTAACGGTCCTTGATAACGGACCATTGAAATAACGGTCATGGGAGTAGCCCCCATTCACTGACATTGAATTTAATGCTGCGGTGTGATGCCCGTTAAAAAAAAAAAAACAGACCTCACGCAGCCATCACCATTATTCATGATTTAAATTTATACTGTCAGGGCTCCTAGTACCCTATCTATCCAATTTCTAACTCTCTACACCAAATACAGCCAAAATGTGTCAAAGTAAAATTGACATTATTGGGCCTTTCAGGCCTCCTTGCGGCATGAGGAGGCCAAAAAGAGGTAGTGATGGTGAATATGAATGTTTTTTTTATTTTTTTCACCTTCCCTGGGTCTCCTCCTATTATACCCTGTGGTCTCTTCAGATGTGTCGATCATTTTAGTTTGCCGGAGACGAATCTCCATGTTTGCTTTCGTAAAAAAAAAAAAAAAGTACGAGTCGGTTTGCCCATCTCTAATTACAGCCCTCTAGAAGAGACCTAAAGCGCACCTTCTTGAGAACCTTGGCATTACATGTCTCACAGAGATTGGTTGCTAGCTGGAGGAAACATGGATCAGACTTTGGACTTTCTTTTGTTTACCCTAAGGCTAGATTCACACGACTGAGTTTCACCCGTGAAATTCGGTCCATGTGTTTGCCGGACAGTTATCATGTTAGGAGTCCCTGCCTCCCAGCAACATACTGTTCCATCATGATCATAGTACAGGACAGTATGTTGCTGGGAGGCAGGGACCCCTAGTATCATAGATGACTATAATGCTAGCAGTCACTCTCCCGGCATACAGTTCAGGCCGGTAAATCTGACGATCTCACGGACCGAGTTTCTCGGGGGAAACTCAGTTGTGTGAATTTAGCCTAAAACTCTATTCACACATGTATTGTGGCATCCATGTAGAATGGAACCATGGAACCTCCAACACAGGCTAAGGCCTCATGCACACAACCATGTGCTTTGTCAGTGTGCTGTGTTTTAACGAATAGCTGACCAATTCTTTTCTATTGCCCCATATACATGACCATGTATTTTCTTTTTTTTATAAATTCTTTATTTATATCAAAAATAGAAACACAAACAACAAACCATGTAAAAGCGACCTCCACATAAATAGGGGCTGGGAACAAACGACCGTGTATTTTCATGAGTTCATGTGGCGGACCGTGAACCCAGCCACAAAACTCAGGACAGGTCCTATTCCTGTCCATTATGTGGTCCAGGTTGATTCACATTGAAATGTATGGGTCCATGGAGAGCAAAGGTAGCACACAAATACCCTTCATATGCAGTTTTCTAATGGACATGTACATGCATAAAGTCATGTGCACGAAGCCTTAGCTAGCAATGTCCTTTAGCTGCTCAACCTCCCCTGCTCTATTGAAATACCATTCTAATATGATGTTGTCACTCCTCACCCCTGGTTCCTGCGGGAAGCTGCTGCTGGCAGCTGCAGCTTCTGCCAACCAGACGCCTCAGCAGCTCCAGCGACACCCTCCATGTTCTGCCATGGTAGTATCAGGTTGCTATGTCATATGGCACCCAAAGATGACTGCATTTTAGGAGAAGCAGCTATGAAGTCTTTGCTTAGTGATTCATCCTACCCTGCCTCTTGTTGGTGTGCATTGCTATTGAATTTGACATCTGAATATGATCCTGACCTCACCCTTGTTCCTGACTACGCTCCTGCATTGTTCTCTGGATTGCCTGCTTGGTACCTCTGGGTATCCTCTGGCTTTTCCCTGACTACAATCCTGCATTATCCTCTGGCATGTCACATTCAGATTGATCTGGGGAAGATCCTGGGCTTTGTTTACTGCCAATCCTAGACTATCCTGGGAAGTGCAACCTGGAAATCCTCCTGCAGCAAAGTTTATACCTTCTTTCAGGGGTATGCAAAACAGATGACACTTGGATGTCAGGTCACGTGAATAAGGCCTGAGAAATCCCCTGGTTTTCACCCTTAAAGGGGTTGTGAAGGACTTCAAAAACATGGCTGCTTTCTTCTTCTCAGGAAGTGACCTCACATCCGTTGGTCATCATGTCAATGCCACATCTCCATCCCATTAAAATGAATGATGCTGAGCTGCACCATGGCCATATAACCAACGGACATGAAAAACAGTTGATTCCTTAGGCTTTATTCACATGACAGTTTTTTAACGGACCTAGCATCAAATACTTTGCATTCGCTTTAAAAAAAAAAAAAAAAAAAGCGGATGAATTTCATTGGTTTTTCTTTTTTGCCCCAACCCACAGATCCATTTTTAACCCTTGAAACTTGGGTGTCAATCTGTTTTACATCCATTAATAAAGGATCCATTGATATCTATTGGATCCTTGTGTCCGTCACAATTTTATATATATATATAGGTTGAGTTGGCGAGCAGTTCTGTTTTATGTTTGGCGGATTTCATAGATCCTTACGCCTTTCTCACATGTCTAAGCACAGACAAACCAAATTAGTCTACTTGTTGATAGAAGCGGCAGTGATAGGGTTACATAAACACGTCGTAAACGCCAACATGGACTGTACATTAACTCTACCTCGTTTTTTTGTTCTCAGGCGCTCACTTCCTGCTTTCTTAAAGAAATTCAAGCAAGGCGTATTATTTTCCTTCCAGAGCAGAGCACCACAAACCCAGCTTTTTTTCTGTCAATTTGAGATGCATTTTGCAATGTGAGTTAAATTTCAGCCGCTCTCCAAACAAACTTGAGAATTCTTTCCCATTTCAGCGGTGTGGCGGTAATGATGGGGCTCTGTACTTTGCAAATTAATAGTTTGAACATGTAGAAACGCAACATGATACTGCACGGCTTTACTTTCTGGCAGTGAGGAGGTAGTGTGGGGGAGGGGTGGCAGCGAATCGTCAATCCATCACTTGATGCCTGAGATTCAAGAGGTTAGCATGGGGCTCCGGGGGTTATCAATAAAGCAGAACACTTCTCCACAAATGCTTGTCAATCTTCATGTTTATTCATTAGCACTTCTATCTATTTGTCAGAAATAGCAATGGGTGCTCCTTCCTAAGCCAAACCCTGTTTCTCCTGCTGCTAAAGCTGTTTACATTGAAAATTAACCCTTAGGCCATCTATGGCTTCTGATAAAATAATCAGTTCTGAGTTTCAAGAGCCAGATGTTGGAAGAACCCCCATAGCAGATGCAGCGTTTTCTCTAGAAGAAGGTTCGGTAGACCTTTTAACCATTTATGTCCAGTTTTAAAGGGAATCTACTACCTCCCCCAAGCATATTCCACGGCATAACAGAGCACATTACCATAATAATACTTTTGTTATGTATGTCACCTTTGTAGGTTTGTAGAAAAACAACTTAGAAGTCGTATGTAAATGAGACAATTGATGCACTGGGGATGGGTCTTCAGCTCCCAGGAGCACTGCTCTTGCCACTCAGACCCCTACCATCTACTGCCTGTGCCATCCCGTGCAGTGGAAGTTGATCTTCCCACTGCTATGCCATCATCCTTCCTACTTGAGCAGCAAGAGCTGTGCTCCAGGGAGCTGAAGACCTGCCAACCAAAGTAGTTGACTCACCTCAGTACAGGTTGGTACTTCCTGCATGACCCTAGGGCTGTTTCTCAGTGAGAGAGACAAGTATGTGGCAGATTCTCCTCTTCTTGCTGTGTGCCACGTATGGCAGCTACTCTAGGTGTACCTGTGGAAAACATTCCCCCCGAATGCTGTTAGTGCGGCCCCCTGGGCCTCTGACATTACCAAATCTTTGGCAAAATCCTGTGAACGTACAGTATGTTCTTATATTCCATAGCATGTATAAACATACAGCACAATGGTAGCAGCTTAGAGTGGATGAAGGAGGTGATAGACTTTCTAAGGCTGAGGCGAAACGTTGCGGAAATGCACCTTTTTTTGTTGCACATTTTGTTGTATTTTTTTTAAGCCAAAGTCAGGAGTGGATTGAGAAGAAGGGAGAAGTATTTCCTATATATTTCCCATTCCTTTTTTTAGCCATTCTTGGGTTTGGTTCAAAAAACTGCAACAAAATCTGCAACAAAAAAAGCTGCGTTTTAGTAACATGGGGCCTAAGCCTTAAAGGTTAGATATGCTTTAAGGCCAGGGCCCCACGTAGCATAAACGCTGTGACAAAAACCGCAGTGCTTTACTGTACCTGCAAAGTGGATGGCATTCTGGTTATTCCCATCCACACATAGCAGAAAAATATCCGCAGTGGGCATGCTGCAATTTCAAAAACCGTTGCGTTTTTGTAAATCGCAGCATGTCAGTTATACTTACAGAAATGATGGCTTTTTCCATGTAGGTATAATGGAAACAGAAAGTTTGCAGAGGAAAACTGCGGGAGAAAACGCAGCGCTTTGAGGCTGCAGCTCGCTCCGTGGGGCTTTAGCTTAAAGGGGTTTTCCCATGAACATAACCTTCAGATGCTCCACCAGACGTCTTATTACAGAGATGTTCCTTAGAGGGGTTTTTGCAAATATAAATAATTCAAAATTTTGCAGAGATTTTCTCTAACCATCTTACTGCTGACAGTTTGTTGTCTCCATTGTTTGCCAATGGATACGACCATTAATGCAGGAAATTTCTATACCCTGAACCCCAGCCATGATTTCCTTATTGTGGCCGGGTTATCTTCTCATACATGTAGTGTCCCTGCCTGATGACCTGTCCACAATAAGGACATCATGTCTGGGTGTCTGACAAGTCCCAGATCATAGAAAATTCCTGGTTATGTCCATTGGTAACTGATCAAGACAACAGACTGTCAGCACTAAGATGGTTAGAGAAAATCTATGAAACTCTGCAACATTTTTAATTATTTATATTTGCAAAAATGATTAACTTTTACTTGTCTACAAATTTAAATAAGGTTATGTTCATGGGAAAACCCTTTAAGGAAGCAGTAAAAGAACCTGATCAATGGAGAAAGATGGATATTTCTCTGATCTAGGATATAGATATATTACAAAGTTTATTATATTCAGCTGTACTATTGATACAAGTTACCAACCATTTAAGCTTTATTACTGTGATTGATCTCTCTTCATCTTGTCCAAGGAGCCTGGACGGCAGTGCACGGGGCTATACAGCAAAGTAATACAGAGCCATATGGCCATAGGCCCCATCTGGTGCTGTATGTACAGAGGTATGCTCCACTAGAAGTAACAGTCTTAAAGGAGAATACAGAGTCCAAGGGAACATTCCACAGAAGATCTTACAAAAAATAACCTCTGTATGCTTTTATAAGAAATCGGAGAGAGGTACAGCAGAGGGCCTATGTATTCTATGTGTTCTCTTTACGGTTTTGTACAAAATGGAGCCGTAATACAATGTCCTTAGACATTTTACTGCCATATTACACCTCTGGGAATGAACTATATATTATAGTATCAAAAAGGTATTGGATGTAAGTACTGTAGTAAGGGATGTTTGTGGTAGGATACAGGGCTGTGGAGTCATGGAACTGGAATTGGAAAAAAGTTACAAACTCTATCTCCGGTTTCAGAATAAAATGATTAATTATTCTTAATTATCTTATACAATTATTAATATTCTATAAAAAAAAAATTAGATGTATAGTGAGTTACATATTTATTTCATGGGAATTTATTCATTGGCCTTTTAATACATTAGAGGATCTTTACTGCTTCTGTCTGACCATGGCTGTCATTGATGCAGGAGTCAGAGTCGGGCTGTGGAAAAATAGAGGGGTCGGGGCAGGATTCAGAATAGGAGTCGGCTACGGAAAAGTAAGAGGAGTCAGGGCTAGAGGAAGAATAGGAGTTGGGCTATGGAAAAAAAATAAAGGTCTAGGCCAAACCACTGACTCCAACTTATCTATTTTTCCACAGACCAGATAGGATTCTTATATTAACGGTAATCTGGCAGTGTGAATAGAGCCATAATAGATAGGATTGTATGTGAACCCCATATAGACACATATGTTGTAATAAAATATATGGTTAGCAGTGTGGATGTCTTCAGGTGGTCAAACACTAGAGATTGTAGTCCACTACTTTCTGAATGTTGTATGGCCCTTGGTTTGTCTATGAAGGTTGTCTTTCTGGCCTGCATTGCCATAAGTTATAGTGATAAAACAACAATCTTTGCCAAATCGATCTCTACCTTGTTCTGAGACCTGGGCAGGGCTTCTATTGATGAAGTAATGTAACTAATGTTAGTGTTCTCTTAGGCGCTGTTCACATCAGAGTTGTGGTTTTCATTAAACCAGAAACCACAAACCCCACTGACTTCTAATGAGGTCTATCATGTTCTGTCATGAAGTTTTTTGATATGCATGGCCCTGCTTTTCCATCAAATGTGACAGCCTCTGAGAACACTAACAGAGCCCCTACCGCAGATAGGACCTGAGTCTTACAATATCTATTACTTTATGGATTTGTAGTAATAGACAAAAATTAAAAGAGAAAAAACACATGTATTTTACTTGACATGTCCAAGGCTGAAGTCGGCAGCTGGACTGTGTCTTAGCACATGTGCTTACTTCTAGGATGAACAGTCTGGAGAAATGTTTGCTTGACCTCTTGCTCTTCGCCTCCATCTCTTCTTGTGTATACATCACACCTGTCTTCTATTGTAGCATCGTATTGTTAAGCATACCTAAAGGGGTTTTTCAGGTTCAGGATATTGATGACCTATCTTTCAATTTTATGGGACAAAGCTGTAAGTACTCTACTATGTAGGCGGCTTCCATGTAAACAATGAAGGGGAAGCAGCATTTGAAGGAGCCCCTACAAACAGGTCATCCGCGGTATACCGAGAATTAGACCCCCAGTAATCTGATACTGAGGACCCTCCTGGGCATCAATATCCTTTTTAATCATTAGCCTGGAACTACAACATCCTACAGTAGTATAAAGAGCTGTAGGATAGGCTTATAGGCTAGGCTTATGTTCCATGTATGATCCCACTAAGGACAGCTGATTGTATTGTGTATACATGATCACAATGATGAGATCTTCGCAACCTCTGTTAGGTCATGGGGTTATCTTTAGTTCTAGCCTTACCGTATTAGATCACATCCTGAGTGCCCATAGCTCAGCAGCAATTTTTGTCTTCTACAAAGAGTTTCTCTGGTTGCTAGATTGGAGTTGCGGTCTTTTATCACCAAATACAAGACTTATCATTATAGCCATTGCACTCCTCTGCATTCAGTATATACTCTTTGTATGGTGTATAGTCCCAATGCAAAGTATGTAACAGTGCACCCACCTAACATGTGTCATTTGTAATACTGATGGCTTCTTATGTATGAGAGGTGGTCTTTAGGAAAGGTTTTGCTGTATTAGTATAACACTTGGTAGGATGCTTTTATTAAAATGTACGCCATGTTGTCTTTAAAAAGCCCAATGACATACATCATCTCATAGATGTTGTCACCCTGAACATTTTGTTGTTTTGTTTGTCTCAATCCATTCAGTCATTCCAAAGATATAAGCCTTTTTAGTGTTGATGCAAGTTAGGGTATACTAACCAAGTGGGCGGTGCAGGACACTGAGTCCATGCCCCCAGAGAAACCACAGTGTTACCGCCCATTTGACTGGTATACCCTGAATTTGGATAAGCAAAACACCAAACTGCACAGGTTGACAGCACTAGGGATGAGCGAATCGAAATTCAACCTTTATTTTCTAAAAGTTTTGGGTTCTACCCACCCACAAAACACTATTATACTCTGGGGTCTCCTCAGACCCCAGAGTATAATAAGTGGAGGCCCAGGGGAGGAGAGTAAAAATAACAAACAGTGATACTCACCTAGCCTCACCTCTTCTGGGTGTCCAGCTGACCCCAGTGTCCTCATCAGGCCTCTTCCAGCCTGACGATTTGATGTCATGCATCCCGGGGCCACCGCTGAGGCCTGTGTCTTTATGTAAGCGTGCTCCACGTGTCCTGTGATTGGACCTCAGCAGTGAACCCTGGGCGCAGGATGTCGGTCAGAGGCCGGAAGAGGAGTGAAGAGGACACCGGGGGACCTCTGGACAACGCAAGGATACCCAGAAGACGTGAGAAAGGTGAGTATAACTGTCTGTTATTTTTACCCTGTGCCTCCACTTACAAGTTTGGCCCAAAATGAACCGGAGGGCGAACCTCACAAATATTCATTGAATCCTCTAGTGAGGTTCGCCCATCTCTAGACAGCACATCAGATCTCTAGACATCAGATTGGGCTTTTCAGGCCTGGTGAGGGTGGGTTCACACTTGCGCTGGATAGGCATCTGGATAGCGACAGGTTAGCGACGCATTGCTTAAAAACCCATTCATTTGAATGGGTTTTTAAAGCAATGCACGGGTGTCCGATTGCACCCTCTGCGCTGCAAATCCAGTTTTTTCGTTGGAAACAAAGTCAGACATGCAGGACTTTGTGTCCGATGAAAAAAAACGGCTTCGTAGCGCAGAGGGTGCAATCGGACACCCGCACATTGCTTTAAAAACCCGTTCAAATGAATGGGTTTTTAAGCAATGCATCGCTAACCTGTCGCTATCCGGTGCCTATCCAATTTCCTGAGATTTTCACTCACATTGGCAGCGGACGGACTCCAGCGCAAGTGTGAACCAACCCTAAGCCATTAGCTCAGTCACCCAGCTTTCCACAATCACTGTATACCAAACACCCTTGCATTGACCTTAGCTCACTAACTATGTAGGTATACTTGACACTTAGGAATCGCTGTGTTGCCACCTTTTATGGCTGTATTTTTACTAGGGAATTGCTCCTTAAATTCACTTAGCAGTTTATTATTAGCTTTTATGTTATGTTATTTCACTGTCCTGATTGAAATTCTTTCCAGTAAGTTTCAGCGATAAGGGGTTAATCCATTTTGCATAGTGACAGCTGCTGGTGTACCCAGCTGGAGAGTGAAATATGCCATTTGGATGCCACATCTGCCCCACCCTGTTCACTCTCCGCAGGAGTCAGTTTAAGATTTGTCATGCTTCTCAACAGAGATGTCATGTATCTTCTCTTTTGTTCCTATTATTTCTCTACCCTTCTGCGGAGTGTTGCACCTAGTGGCACCCCTACCACCTTCTAGCATTCTCCCGGGTCATGGCTCTGCCATGCAGTCACATGCACATGGCCATCTGGCTCAGCCCTCTGGCGCTCCCCTTACTAACACAGCTGAGTAGCAGATGTGGCGTATAGACTGCTATATTCAGCATCTATTACTCTACCGACGCTGTTTGGGTGGGAGTGGAGGTTCTGGGCTTGGCTCAGTCTTGGCGCTGATATACTGAGTGGTTTTTAAACAATAAGAACATTCATCACAATTTGTCAACCAGAACACAAGTCCAACATTGCTAGAATTCTACGCCATATACCTTTTTATATTTCGCCTTTGTCTGCGTTTTCCATAAGCATGAACGGCCATTCCGCCTACTTATACAGTGATACGGTGAAGTAGCATAACTAGGGAATTGTGTTGTTCAGAAGTCTGGGAAAGCTGAGTGATAACTTTCCAGAAATCCAGGACATGGTAATCTTTTTTTAGTGGAAATTGCTATTTAACGTCTTATTTATCTTTTCTTAGTGATACTAATATGTCCTATATACTCCCTTGGCCAACATTGGGAGCGTGGACCTACAGCGGGGGGTAGTGGAGACCTCACTGTGTGGCCAGGCAGGAGGTCCTTAGTAACAGCTGTACATACAACTGACCGATTTTCACTTGCAGACTCAATATATAGACTCCTAAAACTCTATGTAAATCTAGCTAAATAAATTCCATGACAGAAGTGTAAATCTGCTCCTGGACCTTCTGTTTAGTCCTTCTCAGGGTATACAAGTGTAATGGGTTATCATTGACTGCTCAGAAATGTCTTTTACATCCTGTAAGGAATTTTGTTCATTTCATCAATTGTCCATTTAACACAAATACTGTAACTATAATAAAAAGAGTAAAAATAAAAATAATTAATAATAAATCTACTGCACATTAAAGAAAGTTTATTAGCAGATCCCAGCATATCAGACCAGCCCCACAGATAGATAGGTTAGGGTCACCTGTTTTTCCCTTGTGAATCGGTACCTCCATTGTGGAAATATTGCGATTTTTGTCAATATGTAAATTAGTTATTTGGAGCAACAAGGGCGTTGCCGCTTACCTCTTTGGAGCAATGGTAACACACTTGTTGCTCCAAAGAGCTCATTTGCATATTAAGAAAAACAGCAATATTTCAGCAACGGAGGCGCCCAGAAACACAGTTCAGGTGATCCTAACCTATCTATCTGCGGGGCTGGGTTGACATGCTGGGTTCTGGTGATTCCCTTTAAATATTGGATGAGACACCACATTAGATGTGTATTGTCTAAACCTACCAATTTTGATGGGTTTGGCCAACCATCTTATATGTATGAGGGCTCCTCAACTCTCTCCCTATTGTAGTTGTCAGAAGCGATAAGAATCGGGCAGCTGGATATCGACTACTCAATCATTTTGTTCTCTGGAAAATATGGACTCTGTCAGGGGCTTTCTCCCCTCTCCCAGTTCAGTACACACAAGTTGATCGGTCAAGCTGAGTGTGCATGTGTATGGGGGAGTCAAGAAAGATAGTTGCTAGCCACAGAAGCGTTTAACAGACAATTTTCTATAGTTCTACACACTTGTGAAGAAACATTTACATTTGCTTTATACTCATGTTTTTTTTTTTACCCTCCCCACCTTTTGTCTCACCCCTACCTGTTTTCCCTGTAGATAGTGCCCACAGTCTTATTGTGGCCATCTATATGTACCAATGGAGAAGGCAAACCATTACTGACCACCTCAAGATCTCCTAAAATCAACCTATCCTGATCTTGTTGGACTGTGTCCTTCCTGGGCCGCACACACCCTTCTCCTATTATGCTTGAGCAGTTACCTCTACCGACCACTTGGGTGCATGTACCATTTCCTCTCAGCTTTGGTCAGTACATTTGCACACTTGTACATGGGCCATTGATGTATAATTGATGGAGGTCCGACCTCCAGGACCCACAGGGGAATTAACTGATAGCAGCACAGTACCAAGCATGTACAGAGAAGCTGCTGTGTCCAGGTAAACATCGAAGGGGCTGCAGCACTGCAGTGGCCCCTTTATTTTCCCAATTGGTGTCCGACCCCTCTTATGACCCTTATGACATATTAATTACTTATCTTACCCCTAAACTTTTAGCTTTTGGACTAAGTACTCAGTGTGCCATGCAATAAGTTTAAGGGTGTTGACCTCTGCATGAAAGTCAGAAAACACAATCCATATCCACCTTTCCAGCCTTGTTGAAATGAATGAACGTCCACTTTAGCATGTACTGCCATATTATACTTTTACACTTGCTTAAAGGTATACACACAGTTGCTGCCCTCTGAGCAGCCTAGCTAATGCCCAGACACAATGCCACACCACATGCTTACCCCCTTAGTACCACCTCTCCTGGAGCAGCACAGAGAGCCCTGTGCCAGCTAGATATGCCTGAAGTGCCGACTTCGGCACAGGAGCCAGAGGATGCTGACCCCTGGACTGGATGATGGTGAGATCAGGGCTCTGTGGGGGCCATATCATCACTTCCAGGACTCCTCCTCCAAAGGGCAAAGGTCACACCAAATATTGAAGGGATTTAGATTTCTCTCTTCTTCATACAATTCATTTTGTTAATTGAAAAAAATAAACTATTAACCCTTGTATTTCTGAAAGCATTCTTACTTTACAGCATTATTTCCACAACTGTACTGTATATGGAAGATTCATTGATGTAGACTTTATGCCTCACCTAAGTACATGCATCTTGTATTCCATATAACACCTTGAGACTTTCTCCTTTTTATATCTGAGCTGTCACCACACACAGATCTATTCTGAGCAGACTTGTGCAGCGAGCTTCTGCCTGTCACAGAGGTGTCATTTCCTGACAGCTTCGCTCCTCGCTCCCCGGAACTGACCTCTGACCCCACAGATCAGTGCTCCCTTACTCCTCTGATTAATTCATGACATGGAGGAGGCTAAACTGATTTACATTTCAGAAGAGATACAGAGCACTACAATGAAGGGCGTGTATTATAGTGCTGGAGCTCACGCACACTGACATTGTACGACATTGCATGGAACCTGTATGGGCCCTGTATAGACCCTGAACTCCACGTGTATTAAAGCATTGCTTGTAGGGGAGAAAACCTCCATAACTACAGAGTCTGATAGAACGTGCTATAATTTTTTCAGTTGCGTTGACATGGCATCCGATAGAAGAAACCTCTCTATGCCTCCATATGGTGATACAGTAGAAGCCTCAGGCACCTCTATGGCACGCCTATTACAGCTCTATACAAAATTGCTGTACATAAACCCATCGATGTGTGGCGTGTTAATTTTCTTTTCATCCAGAAATATTCACGCATCAATGCCAGAAAACACGTACAGTGCTGTGAATATAACATAAATGTCTGCAGTAGGAATACTGCTATATTTTTACTGTACTTTCCACATGGGTAGTATAGGGGTGAGCTGTATATCTAGCATGCCATAGATACATATGAGAAGATCTTATTGGTGTAGTCCATGTGCAAGCAGGGGTCACCACCAGTTTCCAGACTGGATACACTCTACAGATTATCAGTCTAGGCTGAAACACGACTTCCTAAGCAGAATGCCAAGGACTGCATGACCTTGTACACAGAATGTTGTGTCAGAGAATTCCTGTAACAGAAAACTGTGGGCAAAGCCAAAGGGGTTACGGTTTTACCAGTTGCAGAGGTCCAAGTTCACAGACCCCATCAATGTGGCCATCTCAAATATCTACATGTCTAGTGAACTGTCCCTTTTAAATAAATGCCTTGGAACGTTTTCATGTCAATGTCGGTGTTTCATATAGCAAAATGCAGCCGTAAATATATCAGTCATATACATACAGTACAATGCCCCTCTCCCCCTCAAAATGGGGATATCACTATTAGTACCTAACTATATGTACCCCATGTGCCCCAATGTGTAGATGCTCTTTGGTTTGTGTGATAAACTTTATATCACACTTCAATCCACATAACTATCTTCTTTTGTGTCCTGATCATTCGCAATAATGAACATGAGGGCTGGCAGCTATTAAAGGGGTGGTCTATCCGTAGGATAGGCCATAAATACCTGATCGATAGGTGGCTGACACCCAGCCCCGGAGCGATCATCTGTATGTAGCCGCTTCCATCACCCTTCCTGTACACAATATGGGGCTGGAAGCAGAAAACTCTGTTGTCTAGCAGCCTGGCACGTTCACCTCAGCCCAGCTCCCCTTGACATCAGTGGTAGGGGAGCTGCAGTCAAGGCGCCCGTCTGATATATGGCGGACGGAAAGTTCTGCTTCCAGCCCCAGGATTACAGGATGGGTACTGGAAGTGACCGATGATCGGTCAGGGGGCCGGATGTCGCTCCCCTATCTATCAAGTATTTATGGCCTATTCTGAGGATAAGACATAAAAAATTAAGTCCAGACAAGCCCTTTAAGGGACATCTTTGGGCCTAACAAGCACCCCAGGACAATCCTGAGATATAATCTCTCTTAGGACACACCCTAGACCAGTCGTAACTTAAAGCTCCTGGGCCGCAATGTGAATATGTAATGGAACTCCCACTTACCCTGTATAATACTGGTGTCTTCTTATGTTATAGCAAAGCCTTTGGGGCAGAGGGTTGTATAGCTCGGTAGTGATTCCTATTTCTGCACCCCCTATAGCTATGCCCTTATTTAGACCAAAATAACTGCTCCCTTAAGGAGTTAAAAACTCTGTTCAGACTACTATCATAGGGATAAAGAGCATTACATGGGGTCCACTGCAATCAATAGGCTATCCTGGGTAATACAAAGATATTGTTCACTAGAATAAGCGAGACGTTCATTGTACTCTGCTAATAATGAAATTCTGAATGAAGTATGGCTCTCTATTCACTCAGAATCCTGTAATAAAGTATTCAGCCCTTTTACATGTATTGAGTTGTACTTTTGACTTTCTCTGGATTTGCTAGACAATCCTTACAGACAGGAGTGAGGAATCTATTAATCTTTAAGTGATGGTAGATGTATGAATCCTTGGATACCTCATCTCTATGTAGAAAGACAAATCGCCCATTCATTTCACCCTCTGTGTGATATCATTGTAATCTCTATATAATGGCAGCCTCAGGCGGGCTCCATGTGTCCTTCAGGGCCAGAGTTATTTAGCATCAGGCTCCCTTGGGTGGTGATGTCACTTTTCCCTCTCTATGGTAGCTCCTGGATTTCTTTCTCTGTTTCCAGTGATGCATGGGGATTTTATCCTTCTAGTGCTGACACAGGCTCGGAGAAAAGTACACAGGGAAGGATTAGAAGTGGCATAGGATGGCTTCATGACGGCTCGATTTCCACTTCTGATCATTTCCTCTGCCATGCTGTTAGACCATGTAAACTACTCGTACAGCCATGATACAGATACAGAGCCATGATACTATACCCTTAAAATCAGTACAGCTCTGATTTCATATGTGGCATGCTCTATCAGATATGTATTACTAAGTGTATGGCCGCATGAGACAGAAATTTACAGAATTTCAAATGGAAATTCTGCGGTAGAATATAATAGAAGGAAAGTTGATGAGATTTGGTTCACTGGTGGCCCACCAACCTCTGTACGCCAACAATGAGTTTCAAAGCTCATACGTGACAACATGTCATTGCTGGAGGCTGAGGGTAAAGAGACCAGATGGCAGGGACCAAAGGTGTACATGGGGAGGTGATAATAATATTTATTTTTTTCTTTTTACACAATTAGCAGTTTTCGCATGGAAAAGGAGATGGTCACCATAGAAGCGTGATAAGCACTGTGAGAGGGAGACTCCCCTTGCACGGGTCAGGCGACTGAAGATCACAAGAAAGAGATATTATGTTGTTGCTCATTTACCCTTTCCAAGTGTGCTATGTTCTACTTTATCAGTAACTTCTACCCAGTTGTCATTACCGTGTCCATTACCTGCACGTTACACTAGATAAGAATAGGTCCATAATACAGTGCTGTACAGAAGTACCACTTGGTGGCACATGCAGTGCTTATGCACAATAATATGGAGCTGTAAGTACTCTTTGTGCTGCCATATGGTGCCTTTGTGCAGTACTGTATTACGGAGTGCGTGTCACTGTGCAGGCCCCATGCAAATAACATTGCCATATTCTTCATATTTACTATGCCCTTTCTTCTCTCTGCTTCTTAGTCTTTTTTGATAGTTAGCAAAATCTGAGAATTAGTAACGAATGAGTGACTTTCTCAGAACTTTCACCAATGTAAATGGAAAGTCTCGTCTAGACAGGCCGCTGTCACACTTCATGGCTCCCTGGGACAAGCTGGTCACAGAAGGTCTCACTGCTGGGAGTTACCCACCATGATGTTATCCCAGGGGGAGAAGCAATGTTCTTTATCTGCTGCACAGAAAACAATGGCATGGATTAATTCCAATGGACGCCTACGTTTTTCCATCAAAACTCTGACGGATGAAAGAGTTTTCTGGGGTAGGATGGAATATTTTGTGCACCATATATCAAGATAATGTCAGATTTTTCCAGGTTAAAAGCAAACAGCATTATTGATGCCACTTCATGCCTTTATGGCCTTTAGATAGCAGCAGCATTCATCACTTCATTTATGTTCAGTGTATACCGGATTCTCCAGTTTAGCCATATAGCTCTACTATATTACAAGCATAAGTCATTGGATGTCGGTGCATAGATCATCATCAGTCACAACTTTTATGTTTACTAAAAGCTCCCAAAGACAGGTGCAGAGGCGGTGTAAGACAAAACTTTTATATTGTACTTCCTAAGTATACAAGTGCAGGGATTTTCCTGACTGTATCAGCCCACTACAAATTGTGATCTCTAGTTTTATCGTAGGAACTGGACAAAGTCAGCCCTGTAGAGAAGAGATCAAGTGTATGGGAAACTTTTTAGACAAATAAGCAACCATTAAAAGATCAGCTCATGACTTGTCGTAGCATGGGATGACTACTAGATCATATTATGTTGCATTCATAATATGCATTCTGATATGTGCCCATATTATGCTGGTCTGTAGTAGGGACTAAGTATACAGTAACTTGCCATATACTGTACATGGTTGTTAAAGTGCCAACAAATATCGCCTCTGCATAGAACTACATTTTGAAAATATTCACCTATAGTAAAAATATTCCTATGGGATACTAGTGTGAACCGAGAGCAAGGCAGGTGGTTTGGACTCCGCAACCAGAAATGAACGCACACGCGGTAGTTCAAGAAAAAAAATATATATTTACTATAAGTTAATAAAGGCTAGTTAAAGGTAAAATGACAGGGCTAAAGACAAGCAAAATATACAATATAGCATGAACAATTTCAAGGCAAATGCTGCAATGGTTTCTACTTTTACTCTGTCCACTTCTGCAGTATGGACACTGAATGAACAATATACTCAAAACTATCCCTAACTGACCCTGACTTCACATTTGGGTGCACCCCCCTTTTCCCCAGTGGTCCAGGTGGACCGCTTACAGTCTGTAGAAGCGCGCGGTGGGGCCCAAAGTCGTTCCTTTCTTTTATAGCGAAACGTCCTCTCCTCACGGTTATCAGGATCTTGGGAGAAATGAAGTCCTCTTTAACAGGGAAACCCAATGAATGCAATGTAATCCAACAGCAGATTCCACTCAGCACACTGACAGTCCTGCCGAATCCATACACTGAGCTGGGATGTAAAGCGGGATTTAGCAGGTGCCGTCCAGTACATCAACAGCACTGCGAGTCTCTATCTGTGGTATCCATATACACAGTCACAATGTCAGTCTCACTGATCAGCCACTGAGCACAGTTCCTTTCACGTGGACTCACTAGTCCTGTTGTCTCTTTACACTCTGTTTGTCTCTGGACCAAGATACAGCTTAGCTGTACAGAAAAATCTCCACACCAGTTCAATACAACACTTGCTAAGATGGCTGCTGCTCTCTCTCTCGTCACTTCCTGCTTCTCTGCTCACACTCTGTCTGCAGAACAGGCAGGCTGACATAAAAGGGGGGGGTCTCACTCCAGCATCATGTCACAATTACAATGGCTGCTGTCTTAAAGGAACAGAATCACAGAAATACATTCAACATTAACAGTTTATACAGACAAATGAAGCTTAAGACAACATTGGCTGTCTCTTACATATTCCCCCCACTTTAAGATTGGCAGTCCCTGCCTATGACTGTATATCCAGAGGGTTGTACTTTTATGCACAGGGTGGTAGTATACCGATGTATGGCAGGCCAAACAAACTCATCCTGCGCATACCGAACAGGGGGAATACCAGCATTTGGCCTAGTGGTCCGTCTGAGGACCGGTGGTATATTATGGGGTGCTGCAGCTATGGGCTGAGAAGGACCAGCGGATTCCGCACCAGAGGGGGCACAGGCCGGAGATACAGTAGTCACAGGTGGAACATCCCCAGGAGCAGGGATCGGCCAACAATCATCCTCCTCGTCGGAGGCCCATTCCGCACCTCCATTCTCTGACTGTGGGAGCTCATTCACATTGGCAGGT